>OU342743.1:573747276-576147276 GCA_910589775.1 Avena eriantha
TCATGAATAGAACAGACATGCACTGACCCTAGGTGTGGTTCATGAAAAGAACATACATGCAATGACACTGGTGGGCCCATCCTTATGTGGTTCATGAAAAGAACAGACATGCAATGACACTGGTGGATCCTTATGTGGTTTGTTGAGAAGAACACACATGCAATGACACCGGAGGATCCACATGTGGTTTATGGAAGTAAAAGACATGCAATGACACTGGTAGATCCTTATGTGGTTCATGAAAAGAGAAGACATGCAGTGAAACTAGGCGTGGTTCATGAATAGAACCTACATGCACTGACACTAGGTGTGGTTCATGAAAAGAACTGACATGCAATGACACTGGTGGGCCCATCCTTATGTGGTTCATGAAAAGAACTGACATGCAGTGACACTGGGTGTGGTTCATGAAAAGAACAGACATGCACTGACAGTAGGAGTGGTTCATGAAAAGATCATACAAGCAATGACACTGGTGGATCCTTATGTAGTTTATGGAAGGCACAAAAATGCAATCACCACTAGGTGGATCCATATGTGGTTTATGAAAGTAACAGACATGCAATGACACTGGGTGTGGTTCATGAAAAGAACAGACATGCAATGACACTAGTAGATCCTTATGTGGTACATGAATAAAATAGACATGCACTGACACTGGGTGTGGTTCATGAAAAGAACAGACATGCAATGACACTGGGTGTGGTTCATGAAAAGAACAGACATGCAATGACACTGGTGGGCCCATCCTTATATGGTTCATGAAAAGAATAGACACGCAATGACACTGGTGGATCCTTATGTGGTTTGTTTAGAAGAACACACATGCAATGACACCGGTGGATCCACATGTTGTTTATGGAAGTAAAAGACATGCAATGACATTGGTAGATCCTTATGAGGTTCTTGAAAAGAACAGACATGCAGTGAAACTCGGTGTGGTTCATGAATAGAACAGACATGCACTGACACTAGGTGTGGTTCATGAAAAGAACAGACATCAAGGACACTGGTGGGCCCATCCTTATGTGGTTCATGAAAAGAACAGACATGCAATGACACTGGTGGATTCTTATGTGGTTTGTTTAGAAGAACACACATGCAATGACACTTGGTGTGGTTCATGAAAATAACACACACGCAATGACACTGGTGGATCCGTATGTGGTTGTTTAGAGGAACAGACATGCAATGACACTGGTGGATCCACGTGTGGTTCATGAGAAGAACACACATCCAATGACTCTGGTAGATCCTTATGTGGTTCATGAAAAGAACTGACATGCAGTGACATTGGGTGTGGTTCATGAAAAGAACAGACATGCACTAACACGAGGAGTGGTTCATGAAAAGAACATACAGGCAATGACACTGGTGGATCCTTATGTATTTTATGGAAGGCACAAAAATGCAATCACACTAGGTGGATCCATATGTGGTTTATGAAAGTAACAGACATGCAATGACACTGGGTGTGGTTCATGAAAAGAACAGACATGCAATGACACTGGTAGATCCTTATGTGGTTCATGAAAAGAACAGACATGCAATGACACTGGTGGATCCTTATGTGGTTTGTTTAGAGGAACGGACATGCAATGACTCTAGCAGTGGTTCATGAAAAGAACAGGCATGCAATGACACCGGGTGTGGTTCATGAAAAGAACAGACATGCAATGACTTATGTGGTTTGTTTAGAAGAACACTATGCAATGACCCTGGGTGTGGTTCATGAAAAGAACAGATAGGCAATGACACTGGTGGATCCTTATGTGGTTTGTTTAGAAGAACACACATGCAATGACACTGGGTGTGGTTCATGAAAAGAACACACACGCAATGATACTGGTGGATCCTTATGTGGTTTGTTTAGAGGAACAGACATGCAATCACACTAGGTGGATCCGTATGTGGTTTATGGAAGTAAAAGACATGCAATGACTCTGGTAGATCCTTATGTGGTTTATGAAAAGAACAGACATGCAGTGAAACTGGGTGTGGTTCCTGAATAGAACATACATGCACTAACACTAGGTGTGGTTCATGAAAAGAACAGACATGCAATGACACTGGTGGGCCCATCCTTATGTGGTTCATGAAAAGAACTGACATGCAGTGACACTGGGTGTGGTTCATGAAAAGAACAGACATGCACTGACAGTAGGAGTGGTTCATGAAAGATCATACAAGCAATGACACTGGTGGATCCTTATGTAGTTTATGGAAGGCACAAAAATGCAATCACACTAGGTGGATCCATATGTGGTTATGAAAGTAACAGACATGCAATGACACTGGGTGTGGTTCATGAAAAGAACAGACATGCAATGACACTAGTAGATCCTTATGTGGTACATGAATAAAATAGACATGCACTGACACTGGGTGTGGTTCATGAAAAGAACAGACATGCAATGACACTGGTGGGCCCATCCTTATGTGGTTCATGAAAAGAATAGACACGCAATGACACTGGTGGATCCTTATGTGGTTTGTCTAGAAGAACACACATGCAATGACACCGGTGGATCCACATGTGGTTTATGGAAGTAAAAGACATGCAATGACATTGGTAGATCCTTATGTGGTTCTTGAAAAGAACAGACATGCAGTGAAACTCGGTGTGGTTCATGAATAGAAGAGACATGCACTGACACTAGGTGTGGTTCATGTAAAGAACAGACATGCAATGACACTGGTGGGCCCATCTTTATGTGGTTCATGAAAAGAACAGACATGCAATGACACTGGTGGATCCTTATGTGGTTTGTTTAGAAGAACACACATGCAATAACACTGGGTGTGGTTCTTGAAAATAACACACACACAATGACACTAGTGGATCCTTATGTGGTTTGTTTAGAGGAACAGACATGCAATGACACCGGTGGATCCACGTGTGGTTCATGAGAAGAACACACATCCAATGACTCTGGTAGATCCTTATGTGGTTCATGAAAAGAACTGACATGCAGTGACACTTGGTGTGGTTCATGAAAAGAACAGACATGCACTGACAGTAGGAGTTGTTCATGAAAAGAACATACAGGCAATGACACTGGTGGATCCTTATGTAGTTTATGGAAGGCACAAAATGCAATCACACTAGGTGGATCCACATGTGGTTTATGAAAGTAACAGACATGCAATGACACTGGGTGTGGTTCATGAAAAGAACAGACATGCAATGACACTGGTAGATCCTTATGTGGTTCATGAAAGTAACAGACATGCAATGACACTGGGTGTGATTCATGAAAAGAACAGACATGCAATGACACTGGTAGATCCTTATGTGGTTCATGAAAAGAATAGACATTCAATGACACTGGTGGATCCTTATGTGGTTTGTTTAGAGGAACGGACATGCAATGACTCTAGCAGTGGTTCATGAAAAGAACAGGCATGCAATGACACTGGGTGTGGTTCATGAAAAGAACAGACATGCAATGACACTGGTGGATCCTTATGTGGTTTGTTTAGAAGAACACGCATGCAATGACACTGGGTGTGGTTCATGATAAGAACACACACGCAATGACACTGGTGGATCCTTATGTGGTTTGTTTAGAGGAACAGACATGCAATCACACTAGGTGGATCCGTATGTGGTTTATGGAAGTAAAAGACATGCAATGACTCTGGTAGATCCTTATGTGGTTTATGAAAAGAACAGACATGCAGTGAAACTGGGTGTGGTTCCTGAATAGAACATACATGCACTAACACTAGGTGTGGTTCATGAAAAGAACAGACATGCAATGACACTAGTGGGCCCATCCTTATGTGGTTCATGAAAATAACACACAGGCAATGACACTTGTGGATCCTTATGTGGTTTGTTTAGAAGAACACACATGCAATGACACCGGTGGATCCACATGTGGTATATGGAAGTAAAATACATGCAATGACACTGGTAGATCCTTATGTGGTTCATGAAAAGAACAGACATGGAGTGAAACTGGGTGTGGTTCATGAATAGAACAGACATGCACTGACCCTAGGTGTGGTTCATGAAAAGAACATACATGCAATGACACTGGTGGGCCCATCCTTATGTGGTTCATGAAAAGAACAGACATGCAATGACACTGGTGGATCCTTATGTGGTTTGTTGAGAAGAACACACATGCAATGACACCGGAGGATCCACATGTGGTTTATGGAAGTAAAAGACATGCAATGACACTGGTAGATCCTTATGTGGTTCATGAAAAGAGAAGACATGCAGTGAAACTAGGCGTGGTTCATGAATAGAACCTACATGCACTGACACTAGGTGTGGTTCATGAAAAGAACTGACATGCAATGACACTGGTGGGCCCATCCTTATGTGGTTCATGAAAAGAACTGACATGCAGTGACACTGGGTGTGGTTCATGAAAAGAACAGACATGCACTGACAGTAGGAGTGGTTCATGAAAAGATCATACAAGCAATAACACTGGTGGATCCTTATGTAGTTTATGGAAGGCACAAAAATGCAATCACACTAGGTGGATCCATATGTGGTTTATGAAAGTAACAGACATGCAATGACACTGGGTGTGGTTCATGAAAAGAACAGACATGCAATGACACTAGTAGATCCTTATGTGGTACATGAATAAAATAGACATGCACTGACACTGGGTGTGGTTCATGAAAAGAACAGACATGCAATGACACTGGGTGTGGTTCATGAAAAGAACAGACATGCAATGACACTGGTGGGCCCATCCTTATGTGGTTCATGAAAAGAATAGACACGCAATGACACTGGTGGATCCTTATGTGGTTTGTTTAGAAGAACACACATGCAATGACACCGGTGGATCCACATGTTGTTTATGGAAGTAAAAGACATGCAATGACATTGGTAGATCCTTATGAGGTTCTTGAAAAGAACAGACATGCAGTGAAACTCGGTGTGGTTCATGAATAGAACAGACATGCACTGACACTAGGTGTGGTTCATGAAAAGAACAGACATGCAAGGACACTGGTGGGCCCATCCTTATGTGGTTCATGAAAAGAACAGACATGCAATGACACTTGTGGATCCTTATGTGGTTTGTTTAGAAGAACACACATGCAATGACAACAGGTGTGGTTCATGAAAAGAACACACACGCAATGACACTGGTGGATCCGTATGTGGTTTGTTTAGAGGAACAGACATGCAATGACACTGGTGGATCCACGTGTGGTTCATGAGAAGAACACACATCCAATGACTCTGGTAGATCCTTATGTGGTTCATGAAAAGAACTGACATGCAGTGACATTGGGTGTGGTTCATGAAAAGAACAGACATGCACTGACAGTAGGAGTGGTTCATGAAAGATCATACAAGCAATGACACTGGTGGATCCTTATGTAGTTTATGGAAGGCACAAAAATGCAATCACACTAGGTGGATCCATATGTGGTTTATGAAAGTAACAGACATGCAATGACACTGGGTGTGGTTCATGAAAAGAACAGACATGCAATGACACTAGTAGATCCTTATGTGGTACATGAATAAAATAGACATGCACTGACACTGGGTGTGGTTCATGAAAAGAACAGACATGCAATGACACTGGGTGTGGTTCATGAAAAGAACAGACATGCAATGACACTGGTGGGCCCATCCTTATGTGGTTCATGAAAAGAATAGACACGCAATGACACTGGTGGATCCTTATGTGGTTTGTTTAGAAGAACACACATGCAATGAAACCGGTGGATCCACATGTTGTTTATGGAAGTAAAAGACATGCAATGACATTGGTAGATCCTTATGAGGTTCTTGAAAAGAACAGACATGCAGTGAAACTCGGTGTGGTTCATGAATAGAACAGACATGCACTGACACTAGGTGTGGTTCATGAAAAGAACAGACATGCAAGGACACTGGTGGGCCCATCCTTATGTGGTTCATGAAAAGAACAGACATGCAATGACACTTGTGGATCCTTATGTGGTTTGTTTAGAAGAACACACATGCAATGACAACAGGTGTGGTTCATGAAAAGAACACACACGCAATGACACTGGTGGATCCGTATGTGGTTTGTTTAGAGGAACAGACATGCAATGACACTGGTGGATCCACGTGTGGTTCATGAGAAGAACACACATCCAATGACTCTGGTAGATCCTTATGTGGTTCATGAAAAGAACTGACATGCAGTGACATTGGGTGTGGTTCATGAAAAGAACAGACATGCACTAACACAAGGAGTGGTTCATGAAAAGAACATACAGGCAATGACACTGGTGGATCCTTATGTATTTTATGGAAGGCACAAAAATGCAATCACACTAGGTGGATCCATATGTGGTTTATGAAAGTAACAGACATGCAATGACACTGGGTGTGGTTCATGAAAAGAACAGACATGCAATGACACTGGTAGATCCTTATGTGGTTCATGAAAAGAACAGACATGCAATGACACTGGTGGATCCTTATGTGGTTTGTTTAGAGGAACGGACATGCAATGACTCTAGCAGTGGTTCATGAAAAGAACAGGCATGCAATGACACCGGGTGTGGTTCATGAAAAGAACAGACATGCAATGACTTATGTGGTTTGTTTAGAAGAACACTATGCAATGACCCTGGGTGTGGTTCATGAAAAGAACAGATAGGCAATGACACTGGTGGATCCTTATGTGGTTTGTTTAGAAGAACACACATGCAATGACACTGGGTGTGGTTCATGAAAAGAACACACACGCAATGACACTGGTGGATCCTTATGTGGTTTGTTTAGAGGAACACACATGCAATGACACTGGGTGTGGTTCATGAGAAGAACACACACGCATTGACACTGGTGGATCCTTATGTGGTTTGTTTAGAGGAACAGACATGCAATGACACCGGTGGATCCACATGTGGTTTGTGGAAGTAAAAGACATGCAATGACACTGGTAGATCCTTATGTGGTTCATGAAAAGAACAGACATGCAGTGAAACTAGGTGTGGTTCATGAATAGAACAGACATGCACTGACACTGGGTGTGGTTCATGAAAAGAATAGACATGCAATGCACACTGGTGGGCCCATCCTTATGTGGTTCATGAAAAGAACAGACACACAATGACACTGGTGGATCCTTATGTGGTTTGTTTAGAAGAACACACATGCAATGACACCGGTGGATCCACATGTGGTTTATGGAAGTAAAAGACATGCAATTACACTAGTAGATCCTTATGTGGTTCATGAAAAGAACATACATGCAGTGAAACTGGGTGTGGTTCATGAATATAACAGACATGCACTGACACTGGGTGTGGTTCATGAAAAGAACAGACATGCAATGACACTGGTAGGCCCATCCTTATGTGATTCATGAAAAGAACAGACATGCAATGACACTGGTGGATCCTTATGTGGTTTGTTTAGAAGAACACACATGCAATGACACTGGGTGTGGTTCATGAAAATAACACACACGCAATGACACTAGTGGATTCTTATGTGGTTTGTTTAGAGGAACAAACATGCAATGACATCGGTGGATCCACGTGTGGTTCATGAGAAGAACACACATCCAATGACTCTGGTAGATCCTTATGTGGTTCATGAAAAGAACTGACATGCAGTGACACTGGGTGTGGTTCATGAAAAGAACAGACATGCACTGACACTAGGAGTGGTTAATGAAAAGAACAGACAGGCAATGACACTGGTGGATCCTTATGTGGTTTATGGAAGGAACAAACATGCAATCACACTAGGTGGATCCATATGTGGTTTATGGAAGTACACACATGCAATGACACTGGGTGTGGTTCATGAAAAAACATACATGCAATGACACTGGTAGATCCTTATGTGGTTCATGAAAAGAACAGACATGCAATGACACTGGTGGATCCTTATGTGGTTTGTTTAGAGGAATAGACATGCAATGACTCTAGCAGTTCCATGCGTGGTTTATGAGAAGAACACCTATCCAATGAACTCTAGTGGATTTATCTTGGCATAATTTGATGTATTCCATGATGTATTTCATTATACAAGACACTTTCCATTTTTATACTACTCAGTTCGCCTCGTTTTGTGTGGTACTACTTAGTTTTGCCCACCCCCTCTCTATCTTTCGTAGAAGCCCAAAACTGTGCTCACCCTTTCCGCTACTCCCTGATTGGTTGTCATAGTTGTCACGCGGATCGTGCGCACCAACCGTTGATTCTGTGCGATCCAACGATGATCGTTGCACACCTCGTGCCCTTCACTGTATAGCGTGAGACAGCACGGACGTCTCCCTCCGCGAGACTTCTACATGAAGGAACATGATGCCATCCATGGAAAAAGTCGTCGAGTGGTCATGTCAAGTTTAATCAAGTCTGAAAAGCCTACTGTTGCTACTACAACTCATGCACATGGCAACGGGGTCATCGAGTGCACGGTTATTGACGGGACGCTGCAATTTATTGCCACTTGATTTTAATCAGACATATCCCATTTATACGCAGCGCTCTCAATCTCACTTCCAACTGGGCCCTACCGCTAGTAAATTCCATGAGTCAAGGGCCCCCCTCGAGTAGATCTAACATTGCTAGAAATTAGTTCCGCGCCACTTGCATGCAGTGGAATCGAGGTCTGCCATGAGCGTGTTTTCAATGCAGCTCTAAAGTGGAGATCGTGGCTGTTTCAAAAAAAAGGGAACCGAAAAAAAAGGGTGGAGATCGTGGTAGCCCCCTGCCCACCACACGTGTCCACTCGAGGACTATGAACGGTCCGGTGTTTATAATCCCCCTCGACCTTCTTCTTCCATGAGCCCGTGTCATTTCCCACCAGTCTGTCTAGTCCCAAGACACCAATCTACACCTTCCGCGCGCGTCGAATCTCCCTCGTTTGCACTACCTCCTTCCCTTAGTGCGCCATGAAGCGTACGTGTGGAGAAGATCCGGAGGTGAAGCCAGTTGAAGGCGAAGCAGCAGATGGCTCGGCCATCGCCAAGCAGACGGAGGCGTCTTCTCTGGGCACGAATGCCGCTCGTCGCCGCGCCGTTGAGGGTACAAACTCATCCGTCCAGCCAGTAGCCGTCGCTGCCGAGCAGCAGGTGGTAGCCGTCGCCGCCGAGCAGCAGTTGGTAGCCGTCGCCGCCGAGTAGCAGGTAGTAGCCATCGCTGCCGAGCAGCCGGTAGTAGCGGTCGCCGCCGAGCAGCAGGTGGCTGACAATGTCGTGGCCGACAACGTCGTGGTGCCAGCGGTACATCTGGATGGGGGCAGGCGGCAGGCGAAGGCAATCCGGTGATCTACATCGATGACCCATTGCCAGTCAAGAAATCTTCGACGCAATCGCGGAGAATGATGAGTTCGAGGAGGAGGTCCCTGATGAGGAGTCTGAGGTACTACATTGCTTGCTTCTCTAGTCGCAGCCGCAGTTTTCACTGTTCATACATAGGGTTTGCTCAATCGTGTACATATTCTTTTGCTCTTGAAGTAGGGTAGTATATATATGATTCGATCGGTTGATTGATGCATCTGCCATCTAGTCACAAAACCCCAATCCTTCTAGTCACAAAACCCCAATCTGCTCATCTGCCATCTAGTTGAGTTTGCTAGTTGAGTGTTGATTTCGATACACAGCAGGCCTATAACATTACATTGATGGGTTCGTAGCATGGAAAAAAAAATTCTACCGCAAGAACGAACAAAACCCATATCTAATCTAGATAAAAGCCAAGATCTAATCTATTAGACATGTGCAACAAGATAGATCTGTACTAACCCTTGTAGATCCGAAAGCGTTACGAGATTAGATCTCGTGGTTGATGTAGTCGATCACTTGCCGATCTCAAGATCGTGTGGACGATCCTTCCGGCGCCACGTTCCGGCAGCGCTTCCGCAGTCGGTCACACGTGCGGAGTCGAAGCAGACCTTCCTCTCCTCGTTCCAGCGAGCAGCGGAGGTAGTAGATCTTCTCCACGGAATCCCAGCAGCACGACGGCATGGTGGTGGTGGTGGAGTAGAGAATTTTGCAGGTCTTCGCCTATGCCTATGCAGAAGAAAGGAGGAGGAGAGAGGCGGCGGAGATTTGGAGTTGTGGAGGAGGGCTTGGAGGTGGCGCCCCCACCCCTCTATTTAAAGGGGGGAGGCGCCATGGGAGGGGGAGTCCTTGTAGGACTCCCCTCCCTCCTATGGCCGGCGGATTGGGGAGGGGGGAGGAGTCCTCCTCCCCCACGACTCCTTGTCTTGCCCCACCCGGACTCCTTGATCCCTTTCTTGGTTTTCAAGCAAACTCCAAGAAATCTTCCAGAACCTTCCGGAACATTGTGAAACCTTCTAGAATCCTCATACAAATACTCCGGAACATTTCCTAACTCAGAAAATGATCCCCAATATATGAATCTTATTCTCCGGACAATTCCGGATCTCCTCGTGATGTCTTGGATCCAATCCGAGACTCCGAACATCATTCGGTCTCCAACGCACATTCCATATCTACTTAAAACAACTTCGAACCTTAAGTGTGTCACCCTACGGTTCGTGAATATGTAGACATGACAGAGACACATCTCCTATCAATAACCATCAGCGGGACCTGGAGATCCATAATGGCTCCCACATACTCAACGATGACTTCGTGATCGATTGAACCATTTACATACGAAACCAATTCCCTTTGTCACGCGATACTATACTTATCCGAGGTTTGATCGTCGGTATCTCCATACCTAGTTCTACCTCGTTACTGATAAGTACTCTTTACTCGTTCCGTGATATGTCATCCCTTGTGACCCAGTCACATGCTTGCAAGCTAACTAGATGACATTCCACCGAGAGGGCCCAGAGCATATCTATCCGTCATATGGATGGACAAATCCCAATCTTGGTCCATGCGCTTCAACACATACTTTTAGAATACCCAATGACACCTTTATGACCACCTAGTTACGAAGCGGTGTTTGATGTCATCAAAGTACCCATCCGGTGATGGTGATTAACACAACCTCATGGTCGAAGGATTAGGTTACTATGCATTTAAAAGCTTATAGCAATACGAACTTAATGACTTGATCTTATGCTACGCTTACTATGGGTGTGTGTCCATCACATCATTCTCCTAATGATATAACCTTGTTATTAATCACATCCTAATGTCCATGATTAGGAAACCATGATCATCAATTAATCAACAAGCTAGTTCAACAAGAGGCTTACTAGGGACTCTCTTATGTTTACAAAAACACGCATGTATTAGCGTTTCCTTGTAATACAATTATAGCATGGGATGTAAACATTCATCATAAACACAAAGATATAATAATAACCACTTTTATTATTGCCTCTTGGGCATATCTCCAACATACATTTCTATTCCTTACTGAGCCCAATGATTCAATTTTGCCCCAAAATAGTGCAAGGGCATCTGATGGTGTCGTTTTCATAGGGATGGTTAGTGGCCCTGAGGCAACAATGCACATAAACAATACAGGATGTGTTGTTGGTATTTTGGTTCTCCAACTCCATCGCTGAAAAAATGAGGCCCTAATTTTTTCTCTCATATGGAACCTAAATATATAATATTTGTATTGTTTCTGATCTATGAATGCGTTGTATGATGCATTTGTATATCCTTGAATATTGTTTGGTACGATTACATTTCAATTTCTTATTGTGGCCAATGATTCAAATTTTCCCCAAAGAGAGAAAGATACATTGGTGTCAAATTTTTACAGGGATGAGTGAGCGAACCTGGGGCCATGTACACGATCAATATAAGTTTTGCAATTGTTACTTGGTTCGCTTATGCCATCTCTGTAGAAACTTATGAGGCTGCAATCTTTATTCTACATTCATAGAACTATGATATTTGAATATCTATTCCATGCATTCATAGTGTATAAGAATTACATTTTAGTTTGTCACCGAAGCCGATGATTGAAATTTCCCTAAAAGAGTTCAGGGGAGACACGTATGATGGTGTCGTGTTTTAGGGATGGGTTGGTGAACCTAAGGCAGCAATGCACACAAACAATATAGGTTGTGTTGTTGGTACTTTGGTTCCCCAACTCCATCTCTGAAACAAATTATGAGGCCCTTGATTTATTCTCATATGGAACTACATATATGATCCTTGAATTGTTTCTGATCTTTTAATGATTGGTATGATGCATATGTATATGAATGGTTATGATCATAATTATTGTTAACATGTACCTGAAGATTAATTGTTTGGTTTTTTATTTATAATTACAATATTTAGGCTTGTTTTTGTACCTGACTATGTATATCCCTGAATAATGTTTTGTACGATTACATTTCAATTTCTTATTGTGGCCAATGATTCAAATTTTCCCCAAAAGAGAGGCAGACACATCGGTGTCAGATTTTTTCAGGGACGAGTTAGTGAACCTGGGGTGATATACAAGAACAATATAGGCTGTGCAATTGTTACTTGGTTCACTTACGTCGTCCCTGTAGAAACTTATGAGGCCTTAATCTTTATTCTACATTCATAGAATTATGATATTCGAATTACCTATTCAATGCATTCAGTGTATAAGAATTACATTTTAGTTTGTCACCGAGGCCGATGATTGAAATTTGCCCCAAAAGAGTTCAAGGGGAGACACGTATGACGATGTCGTGTTTTAGGGATGGGTTGGTGAACCTGAGGCAGCAATGCACACAAACAATATAGGTTGTGATGTTGGTACTTTGGCCCAATTTCATATTCTCATATGGAACTACATATATAATCCTTGAATTGTTTCTGATCTTTTAATGATTGGTATGATGCATATGTATATGAATGGTTTTGATCATAAGTATTTTTAACATGCACCTGAAGATTAATTGTTTGGTTTTTATTTATAATTACAATATTGAGGCTTGTTTTTGTACCTGACTATGTATATCCCTGAATAATGTTTTGTACGATTACATTTCAATTTCTTATTGTGGCCAATGATTCAAATTTGCCCCAAAAGAGAGGCAGACACATTGGTGTCAGATTTTTTCAGGGATGAGTTAGTGAACCTGGGGCGATGTACAACAACATTATAGGTTGTGCAATTGTTACTTGGTTCACCTACTCCATCCCTGAAGAAACTTATGAGGTCCCTAGATTTATCCTACATTCACTCTGATGCAATTATTTGTCATTGTGTTGAGATGAAATGATATATGATCCGATCAAACTATTGCTGAGATGCTTTATCTTTGATATCCACGGATATATTGTCTTACATATACATGTTGTCAATTCTTGAGTTGTAATACAATTCAATCATATGTATGAGTTCTAAGTTATGTTCTTAAAAATCAACAGGAGGATGATGATGAAGTGGACGATAGCAAGGAATCTAGGGACAACAAGAGCCGCTACGTGTTGAGGCGGTTACGGTGTGGGCTAATCCGTTTCCACCATAGGGGGAGACTGTTTTGCCCATTCTGTGGCAGAGCAATCAACATGGACCTCAACAACATGATCCAGCATGCGAAGGGCATTGGCAGAGGAGGAGGCAGAAGGCATAGGCCGATTACCATGGCGCGGCATGTAGACTACGGCAAATTCCTCCGGGAGTATGTCAGGACTGGCCTGTATCCCATCGACTAGGCTGTCGCTGCCTCCTGCTGATAAACCCCTGCCCTGCTAGGCGTCTCCGTGTCCCGGCCTCCTGCTGTAGCCCCTGCTTTTATTTTGTTCTAGTTAATTATTACCTGTGTGTGACATGTAAGACAATATATCCGTGGTGTCTCTAGTGAACCTTATATATTAGTCTACTCCTTTATATGGAGTGCCTTAAAGTTTCTAGTGTTCAATTATATTTACTGATCATGCTCATGCACACTACAAAATATTTTTAGTGCTCGATTATATTATAATTGTCAAGAAATACATCAACAAGTTAAATTGGTTGAAATTTTGTATTGAAGTAACTAAATGTATCACACACATAATAAACTAGAAACTAAAATCTAGTTCAAACACATAATGTATCACCACCACTTGTTGTCATCCTTGACTTGCCTCCCCTTCAGCTGCTTGATGTCGCCACCGTCCCAAGATCCCTGCTCGTCCTGAAACCGCTTTCTGTCCTCCTCGCGCTTCTTCTCCTGGGCTAGCTTGCAACCAGGGCATAGCTGTCTCACGAAAAACCCCGCCTTAACCATCCCATCTTTCATGGTAATGAGCTTACTGTACAACTCGTACGCCATGTAGGCATCTCTGGCTGCATACTCGAGGCGCACCTGGCTCATCGGCTTCCACTCCCAGTAGTCGTGATCGAGTCGCTTCAATTTCTTCAGTTTTTCATAGGATTTATCGATGATTTCCGCAGCCAGATCACCCATGCCATCCTTCACTGGGTATGATTTGATCTTGTACATATTTTGGATGTCGATGTGGTGCCCCTCTGGGATTTTTATCAACGCACGAGAAAGCATAATTGTGTCATTTGTGATAACCATGCTAGTGAAAGTTATCCCTTTCCTACACAAGAACTCGACCAGAGCCGGACAACGCATCTCGGTTGGTTTACTCCTGCACTTAGATGGTTCTAGGGATGTAAGGTAACAAGGGATGCAGAAGTGGTGATCTCAAATTTAAATTTCACATACCTGCAGAAGTGGTAAACGAGGACCTCCTCGTGTATGGCGATTTGCAGGACAACAATCTCTTGTGGAGGATTTTTTCGCTTATTTGCACGGGTGTACTCCAAGTCTAGCCCCACAAACTTTTGCTTCTCTTTCTCAAGCAATTGCTCAAACCTGGCGAGAGTTGTCTCCATAGTCGCTTCATCATTTGTGTACACCACTGTCAAAGTCGTGGTGCCATGGGCATGGACCAAGTGGGTCTCTATTGTGCGTTTCCCATCGTCCATGCCTACAAGGAAATGGGTGAAAGGAACTGCCTGCAAGGAACTGCCTTCGAGAGGAAGAAGAAGATGAACCGATGGTTCCAGAACAGAGGAAGAAGAAGCGCCCAGGAAAAACTACAGAGGAATGACTGAGGAAGAGGAATGACTACAGAAGAAACGTGGTAACTGCAACTTTTGGTTCGAGAACTCGCCGTGGTTACGTGGAGATCGTGGCAGTGCTGCCGGTTCAACAAGTGGGGCCAGTTCCTGTGAGAATATGAAATTAGCTGTGCATTTTTCTATGCGAGAAATTGAGAGAAGTCATTTATATTTTGTCTTTCATAATTAAACACAATGAAGTTGGTACAGCCCAAGAGATTTGAAAAAAAAAGATTTGCTAGTTTAACATACAACAACACTTATAGGCCCAACATGGCAGAACTTGGAGAGCCCCAGAACTTGAGCTACCATAGAGACCTCGGCAGAGGTGGCAGAATTGGTGCGGGTGCAACCACGACGACGGCGAGCTCGGATTCTAGAGGAGGAAAACAGAACCGAGCATGCTCGACAAGGTGATAGATCTCACCGGGAACCAATTCTCGTCCCCGACCGTGCCATGGGTGCGTCCACGGTGAGGGCGAGCTCCAACTCGGGATGGGGAGGAGAGCGGGGCCGAGCAGCTTCGTCACTTCCCAGCTCTGCGCCATGACCGCAACCACAGATTGCTGCTCCGGGGAAGAAGACCAGTAATGGAGGCGCCAACGCTGCAAACCTACAGGGAGGAGAGCTGGGCCGAGCAGGTTTGTCCACGTCCCAGCTCCGCGCCATGGCTGCGACGCCCCACAAATTGCCACTCCAGGGAATAAGAAGGCGCGTAATGGATGCAGGCGCCAACACTGCAAGCCTAATTGACACCTAAGCGACGGGAGCGACAGGAGCGACACAACGGCGAGAACTGACAGGGGGGCCAACTTGATGGCCGTTAGCCTGATTTCTTGTATTGAAACATAAAGTTGAATTCGTGCCTAAAAAGACCCTCTGAGTATTTGGCACGCCAACTATAGTCATCGCGGATGATATCAGGGAACTCGGGTACCGCATTGCCTGGACACCCCAACTTTTGGGCCGCAAAATGATATTCTCCACGTGGGGGCCCAAATAGATACGCATAGCCCTCTAGAAGGTGGCCCCAACGTTCTTGAGGCCAAAGGCCATGCAGGTATAGTAGTAGCACCCCAGCGGGGTTATGAACGTTGTATTTTCCTCGTCCACGACGGCCATTTGGATTTGATGGTAGCCTGAGAACGCGTCAAGGAAACAGATCAGGTCACACCCAATGGTGGATTCCACCACTTGGTCGATCTGCGGAAGCAGAAAAGGATCTTTTGGGCAAGCCCAATTCAGGTTGGTGAAGTCGACGCACAACCTCATCTTCATATTTGGATTATCCACCATAGCGAGATTGGCTGTCTAAGTAGGATGGAGGACCTCCCGCACGGTACCAGCCCTCACCAGCTTGCGCATATCCTCTATGATGAAGTCATGGCAGTCTTGAGCCTGGCGCCTAACCTTCTGTTGGACAGGTCGGGCCCCAGGGCACACTGCCAGGTGATGCTCGGTGACCTCCCTCGGAACTCCGGGGAGATCCGAGGGATCCCAGGCAAAGACATCGGCGTTTTCCCACAGGAAAGCAATGAGCCCTACCTCCTGCTCGGGAGATAGATGGTTCCCGATGGTAACAAAGTGAGTCAAGTCATCACCCAGCGGCACTTTCTTGTAAGTTGAGGCTCTCCCTTGAGTCTTTGCTTCCTGGGGCGGCGGACACGTTGGTGGCCTCTTCCCCTAGGCCTTCCATGCAACGGTGCATCTACTAGCATCCACGCCCGTTGTGACAGCGGTGGTGGTGGCGCAGTTGCGCTTGGCCCTAGACGTGGGTCGGCACCTACAATGGTAGTCACGTGCCGTGCATGGGGATCAGCATCCAAGTCCCCAATCACAGGAAAGGTGTGGGAGCGAGCCCATGCAACATGTGAGTCTACCGTGGTAGGGCCGATCCCGGCGCCAGCAGCTTTCTTTGGTGCCATGGCTGGTGATGGCATGGTTAATGTAGAGGTTGAATGACGAAGACAAAGCAGACGTTGGTGACGATGACAATGATGACGATGAATCTCAAGAAGCTATCGACGGTGAAGATGATTGCCGATGCTGAAAATGCGAGCGCCCCCTACCTGGCGCGCCAGATGTCGTGTCTTGCCTACGCTGACATCGGGGATGTTGGACACCCCTATTTGTTCGGTAGTGCACACGAAGGTGTTCCGGCCTCAGTGTCGGTGAAGGAACCTGCCAATTCGAGCACACAACACACACAGGGCACACACAAACACTTTTTACCCAGGTTTGGGCCGCCCTTCAGCTAACAACCCTACGCCCTGCTTTGGTGGATTATCTGGGGTGGATCGAGGTATAAGAAGATGATCTCTATGGTGTTGGGGAGACGTTTTCTCTCTAGATTCGACACTCCCTGGGCTTCCTCTTTCTTTCTTCTCTCTCTCTTTTCTATGCCCCTCTAAGCTCTCCAGCCGTTCGAACTCTAGATCCTCCAACCCCCTCCCTCATGGCCAGGTGCCTCCTTTTATACATCAATGGGTCACCACAAGGGTCGGTGTGGAACACCATCCGGGGTGTTCCCGGGCTCAATCGTGGGGTGCCACGAGGTCTTCAGGCAGACCGATAGCGCCTATGGCCAATGGATGGCCAATGGCGGTGCACAGGTGCACTCGATTGGTGAGTGATAGCTTAGGCTCCGAGCTGTCACTCTAGTCGGTGGTGCACTGCAGCGGACTACAATACCATGATGATGTCCAGCAACGCTGGCGCATTGCTAGTTCCTAAGGCTAGGCCTGACACGCCTTGTCATGCTCAGTTGACTCTAGTTCCTAGGTCATCCTTGCCCAGGAGGGTGCTCCTATTGTCCTTTCGAGGCTCGGTCGAGGCCACTCCTCTACCTCGTTTCCCCCAACAGTGCCCTCGCCCTCCTTCCAGGGAAGCCCCTGAAAGGAGGGACAAAACTGCCTTGCGCTCGCCGTTGTCCTTTCCTTCCTGTTCGCGCCTGGCTGGCGGATCGAGGTGTTTGTCTCATCCATAGGCACCTACACCATAGCCGATAGTTAATCTCTAGAGGTTCATCATGCCAAGTCCATACCTGCTTGGAGTGCACGGTGCTCGTATCTTTGTGATGCTCCTGGCGACTTAGCCTAGCCACTGTTGAGCCACTGTACGGTGGATCCGAGGCCCACGTGCCAAGGCACAATGCTAGGGACCCCTGATCCCATTTGGCCGACAATGGGAAAGGTTCAGAGAAGCCCTGCAGGGCAACCCTCTACCGGATGATGCATCCTGCAACATGATGATGCGTTACCACTGGCTCCTCGTGAAGGAGTTCAAACACCAATAGGTGGCGCAAGCCATCTCGACAAACATAAGACGACGGCCGATCAATCAAGTGCACGGCGGGTGGCACTCTCCTCCATCAGCGAATCTTCCTCAAAGGGTAACGGGGCCAGAGCCCCCAAGAGACGTTCTCGGCTCGACCACCTAGACGCTGAGGGGAGACGAGAGGCCACCCAAGCCTAGACTTTTCATTCATATCGGTGGATTCCAGGGGTAACATGATACCGATGGCAACAAACGTAGCCACTTTTCGTTGGGACTAAAAGTGCAGAGTGTTGAAGCAAGCTTCTTTTCCCCCACAAGGGTGACTCGAGGGTTTATATCAAACTCTCTCGGGGAAATGCATGGATATTTGTCTTCTCCTCTTCAAGCAACCTATAAAGTAAAATAATTTGTCTTGTGTCCCCTAACTCCACCAAGTGGTTGCCAAGCACAAGGTTTTGTATTAGCATTATGAAATAAAATATGAAACAACGTAAATAAAGTAAAGGAATACAAACTAGATGATATGGAAGATAGTAGAGTTGTTTTGGGGTTTTTATGGTTGATTGCAAGTAAAATATAAATGATAGTAGATGCAAAGGAAAGGTGTTTCTTATGATAAAAATTGGACCGGGGTTCATGGGTTCACTTGTCTACTCTCTTTTTAGGTTGTAGTGATCACAAAACAATTCATCAATGATAAAAATTCATGGAAATTCTATAAGTGCTTGATAAAAGGAATTAATATGGGCATCACATTATAATATTGATATGGAATACATCTCTCTCTCTCTCTTATACTCCTCAAGAAAGGGAAATCTCCATGCAATCTTGACTTAAGAACAAATCAGAGTATAGCTTTAAGCAATATTATATGATGTTTGAAATACGAATATGCTACCTTGATCTAACAAGGTTATCACACTATCACGTGATAACTATAGCACATGATTTCACTTTATCCCTAGTGAGGCAGCAAAAGAAACGTAAAAAGCAAAGTAGATCTTGAATATTATGTGTCACAATTCAATCTCCCCCATGCTACTCAATCTAACACACACTTCTCCCCATACAAGTTCTTCCATACAAGTTGGATCAAAACAAGCAATGAAGAACGGGGTGCATGATATGCATGTATTAAAACATCTCACACAAAATAGATTCCAATCTCAAATATCAAATCATAGAATAAAGATCCACCACATAGGAATTACAAATATGACCATAATCATGTTGGGTAGCTCATATGGTACTAGATCTATGAAGAACAAGAGATAAATAGATCAAGATACTTCCACAAACCCATAGCCCGGAGGTGGACTACTCCCTCTTCATCATGGTGATGAAGCTGGAAATGTTGGAGAGGCAGGAGATCTCCCTAGAGATGGCTGATACATTGCAAATGTATCTATAATTTTTGGTGTTCCATGCTTGGTTTTATCCACTTTCTTGAGTTTTGTTCCAACTTTGGAGTACTTTTCATATGATTTCTTGGACTAACCTATTAACAAGAGCCACAGTGCCAACTGCCTGTTTTCTGCTATTTTTGGTTCCAGGAAAGTGAGAAAATGAATATTCTCGGAATTAGATAGGACAAAAGCCAAAGTGCCTATTTTTCCGGAAGACATCAAGTGCCACAATACGAGATGGAGAAGGGCCAGGGAGCCACAACACCACCTGGCCGCACGGCCAGGCCTAGCCCACGCCAGGTGGTGGTGTGGCCGCTCCCGGCACCCCCTCGGCCTCTCCTTCCACCTATATATTGCCCTCGGGACGAAAACCTTAAGTACCCGATCAAAAATCCACAAAAGAGTCCGTAGCCGCCGTCATCTCCATCCCTAGATCGGGAGGGATCTGAAGCTCTTCCCGGCACCCTGCCGGAGAGGGGAATTCACCCTAGAGGCCTTCTTCATCACCATGCAAGCCTCCGGTGTGATGCGTGAGTAGTTCATCCTTGGACTACGGATCCATGTAGTAGATAGATGGCTGGCTCTCCTCTTTTGTGCTTTCACGTCTAGATCTCGTGAGCTCCGTTCATGATCAAGATCATCTATTTGTAATTCTGCATGTTGTGTTTGTGGGGATCCAATGATATTGAGATGCTATTTCAGATTGATTATTGATTCTATCATGTCTTTGTTATTTGTGATCTTGCATGCTTTCCGTTGTTAGTAGCTATCTTGGCCAAGTAGATGCTAGCAACTCCAAGAGTTAGTATTTATGCTCGATAGTGGGTTCATGCCTCTGGTAATCTGGGGAAGTGACCGAAATCTCTAAGGTACTAGATGTGATGTTGCTACTAGGGAGAAAACAACAATCCTTTGTTCATAGAACAATCGTATTGTTTACTTTACACGCAGTTCGTAAAGCAATAATCTGTTGCTTGCAACTTAATACTAGAGGGGGTTCGGATGATAACCTGAAGGTGGATTATTAGTCATAGATGCAGTTGGATGGCGGTCTATGTATAATGTTGTAATGCCCAATCAAGTCTCAAAGGAGTCAAGATGATTAGTATATGCATGTACTGCTTTCTCGGTGTTTGTCAATTGCCCCGCTGTAATTTGTTCACCCAGCATGTTATCTATCTTAAGGAGAGCCACCTCTAGTGAACTATGGATCCCGGTCCTTTACTTTACATACAATCTACAACTGTTTACTGTTTTGTGTTTACTTTCTGTAAACTTTTACTTCTTTCCATTCGATACGTTTAATCCTTTGTTTTTCGCAAAACACGGTGAGATTGACAACCTCATAGCAAGTTGGGGACAAATTTCTATGGTTGTGTTGTGCAGGTCTCCACGTTGCTACTAGCACCGGTAGTGCGCCCTGCCAAAGCTCAGCTAGTAACACCTTGGGGGTGTTTCCTTGCTCCTACTGGTTCGATTAAACCTTGGTTTCATAACTGAGAGAAACTTGCTGTTGTGCTCATCATACCTTCCTCTTGGGGTTCCCAACGAGCTCTACATCAACCACGCACCAAGCACTTTTCTGGGCACCATGCATTGAGCCATCAATGGCTCCGGCAGAGTTTCCGCCTCCAATCTTCACCGAATCTGACTCTGTTTGGTGGTGTTTTTGTCTCTGGTGGCTTCTCATCTCTCCCCTTTGAGGACGCCCTAGGGGGTCCTTATATAGGGATTTTTAGGTCAAGAAAACTTTGTGGGCGAAAGAATCAAGGCGATCGGACGGTCGAGGAGCAAACAACCATGGGTGGCGTGCTCACCAGGCCCGGGCATACCACTTGGGCTCGTTTGGCCCTCCTGGTGAGATTCCAGTGCTCCAGATGCTTCTCATGGATAAATATTGGCATTCCCCAAAGTGCAGGTCCATTTGACTTTGTATAGGTCTTGAAACATCAAAAACATTGTAAATAGGGTTTTCTGCCCTGCATGGTTATAACCAAAATAAAGGGGATCATCGGTAAATCCCCAAAAATCAATATATAACATTATATATAATGCAAATATTTGGGAAAACATGTTAACAAACTACAAAGTTCATGTATGCATTTTACATGCATCAACATCCCCAAGCATAACCTATGTTCGTCCTCGAGCATGAAGGTGATAAAACTAAATATGGACTTTGGAGTTTGTTACCTTTGCTTCCTTCATTATCATGTACAGTGCATAGTCTCAATTCCTTTCAATGAAATATAATATGCAAGTGTACTATCAAGTTGTATCTTTTACACATCTATAAATATGCTAAACAATAAGTGATGGTGTGATAAAACAAATGATAAACAAAATAAACCTTCAAGCACACTTTGATAAACCTATAGAATTAGAGACTCCTTTCATGATTGGCATTTGTGTTTTCATGCCTTTATTTTTGGGCTACTTCTTAGTTTCATGCCCTTGACTAGAAGACTCACTTCTTAGTTTTATGTCTTCCCTTGAGATGTTTTGCATCCCATACCAAAAGTAATCATTGAATACATATGTTAATCCTCCATAAAGATTATAAAATAGAATTTTGAGCTATGTAATTCATGTCAACAATACTAATAAGGATGGGGTTCCCAATATCTTTTTATTTCACTTTGTTTTAAAGATTCATATGGTTTATGTGTTAAGCATCTTACAAGTTGCACCTAGCCTATGACCTTACACTCCTCATGCTACTCAACTTAGGCTTGCCATTGCATACATGTTGGTCTTATGAAACCGCAACACTGAAGTACCTCTGTAGCTATGTGCCCCTTTTTGGCATTTATTTATTTGCTTATTTATTCATTTATTCAGCATAAAAGATAATATAATTCTTTGGTTGTGTTCAAGGTGGGAGGGGCAGTATCTCTACTCTAGAAGACAAGAAAAATAGACATTTGAATCATATCAACAAGGATCATCATGTTGTAAGTTTCCACCATGCCATGCATGGATTTGGCTAGCGGTTCAGGAGCATTTTCTACCAACATACCTACTCCAGTGTGCACACTTCATTTCACATCATTGCAATCCATAGGTAGAACTTAAACATCATTGATATTCAACATTTAACATTGAAAGCTTTGTACCATGCCAGTCATGGTATAGCTAACAACCACTAATAAGATGTGAAGCACAAAAATTTCCATAGTGGTATCACCCCAAAACTTACTTTCTTATGAGATTTAACATACATGAAAAAGGGTGTTTTAAAGAGTGTTCGGAGGATTAACATACGTACTATACTTGAAAGTAGCTATTTCCACAAGTAGGTGGATATGCCTAGTCTAGTTTTAAGGGGCTTGGAACGAGACTTAGCTAGTGTAGAAAAGGCTTAGCAAAAAGAGATCTAAAGAGTGTGCCATCTAGTTTATAATGTCAACATTTATTTTCTCACCTTGCTTATAAATGTTGAACATAAATATGCACGAGCAAATGATACAAATTAATAGGCATAAAACAGATCATGCTTCATATAAAACACTTGAGCTTAAGAACTAGACACAACATGAATTTCAGCTTTTGTTTTTATCTCCCCTTTTCTTTTATTCTATGGCATTCTTTTTCAGTTTTTATATCATTAAGGTAGGGTTTCTTTTTAGTATCTAATCATAAATATTTATAACAATGGTGGTGGTCTTTCTAATGGAAAACAAAAAGTAAAATGACAAAACAAATGCTCCAAGTTTCTATGATAGTTCTACGTTGCTCAAAAAACAAAGTTTAGAGGTTTGCAAACCGAGAGTTGAGTTGGTCTAGTGGGGTGCCTTGGGCATCCCCAAGCTTATGGTTTTCACCATCCTTGGATTGCTCTTGGTGTGGTGTTCCTCTATTCCCTATCAAAAAACTTTAACACAAAACTTTTTCTCCCATCTCTTTTCTGAGAGGTGACATTAGTGGCACAAGAATATAATAGTTACTACTTATATATCAAAGACAAATTTCTTTCTAAATATTCTAGCAAGAATATTTTGTTCCTACATATATGATGTCTGCAAGTGCACAGATCATTTGTAGCTAGTTTCGAAGTATAGATATAAATCCCACAAGGAGCCCAAAGGTAAGTGTTTATGAATGAAGTCTCTGTCACACCCAAAGTTGTCATAGATCTTCGAGTGAATTGACTACAAGTGTGAAATGAGAATGGAATTTGGATTAAACTAGATGTATTTAAATAAAACTAAAGTATAAACTTCAGAAATAAAAAGCATAAGAGTAAAGAATGATTTGATTGTTTTTTTCTATAGATGACAAAGAAGGCGCGGGGAGATACAGTTCATAGTGATAGTGACTATGCCAGGTGAACGAGTGGTAAGTGTAACAATTGTAATCTTATAAGTATATGTGTAGGTGAGCAACCCATAATTAGCCGGAACTCCTCTTGGTAGATTTCATCCCAACTTCAATAATCCTACTAGTCTGTTACCAAAACCATGGTTAGACACTAGATGATTAAGACCCTTCAGGTTCTTAGCAATTAAGCTCCTTGGATCGGACTAATGCAATAAGCACGGTGGTTCCTTGTTATCCTCGAGTCTACTAGTTTTCCATTGATATCCCCGTGTCACTCGGGGGTCGCTGGTCTGCTAGCAAACAAGATCATATCTATGTAGAACAAAACATCATGTTGTTTGGGCCCTTAATTGGACAACAAGCATTAGGCATCCCACAGACAGTCAAGCACACATAATATAGTAATTAAAATCAATCACAAACTAATGGAAAATATATGAAGGCACATCACATCTCACCAATCCCTTACATCTCCCACGCCCAAGGAACTTACTCACACATGAGAGAAGAAAGCATCATCGATATAATTAAATAAAGGGATTTCTTCTCGATGTTACCGTGGAGATCCACAATAGGAATAGAAAAGTAATCCAACACAATTCAAGATAGGAAGAAACAATCTCAAACCGTAATCTTGCAAGGTGAAGATCTCTCTCTCTATCTCAAGTACAAGTAATGGCTATGAGGGTGTGATGCTAGGAGGTCAAAGATCGTGGAGCGAGATGGAGAACGTCTTCCCCTTCTTCTCTGGATCTCTTCTTTCTCCTTTCTGGATGGGATGGCAGCTGTTGTGTTATTATTTTGCGTCTGGCCTCTTCACGGAAGTTGTCCCTTTTGTCAAGACGGAGGCGGCGACAGCTATACGGCAGGAACTATACGACTGGAAAAATGTTCCCATCATATAGTTTCTCGTTAAAGCGTCTGTTTGCCTCCCTTGATTGCTTCCAAAGAGAGACTTGCTTGTTTTCGCCTGAATATTGTGTTTCCCTTATTAAAACCTTATGTTGATGTTCAGAACCTGAAACACACATTAAAAACCAAGTTTTCTTTGCTACCGAAGTATTAGCGTTAGGTAAATCTAGAAACGATCAAATCCAGAAGAAAACTATCAATAAAAACCATCAAAAATATGTCGAATCTCACAGCTATAAACTCCCCCAAGCTTAGATGTTGCTCGCCCTCGAGTGACAATAAAATAAGGAAGAATAGCGAAGATTCGAGACTGAAATAAAAGAACTTACAAGCTCGAATTGGTGTCAAATTCTTTTCTTCAGAATTCCTGCAATCTTAAACATGATCATACAAGTATTCACAAGATTGCACTGAGTCCACTTCCTAACCACGTATATCTTGCTAGCAAATAAATCATATGCCCGAGCAAGTGTCAAAAGTTTAGCTAGGAAAGTGAGACAAATTCTTTTGGTGTCTCTCTTTGTTGAGAGATGAAAACTTATTCCTCTTGTTTCTTTAATCAATTAAGAGTGCTCAAGCTGCACCAAGAACATTCAATTTAAGAACAACTCATCTATTCCCACGTCAAAATTTCAAGACTCTCAAAGCACATTTTTTCCTTTCCTTGCCTTTCAAAAAACTTCAGCTCTTTCATAGAGAAATCATGCCACTTTTTTTAACATGTTAATTGGGACTATGTTGTGCACTCGTGACCATGCCAATAAATAATTGTTGAGAAATAGTTGGTTAGAGGAGTACTACAACTTCACTTGGAACGTGAAACTACGAGGAGACTAAAATTTTACTCGTCATAGCATTGCTACTACAGACGTTTACAAAACTCAATAGCCGAAATCAAGCGGTTTCCCACATTTAGATCGTTCGTTGGCCAGTGGAGTTAATAGTTCCCCATGGAGCACGATAGTGTTGTAATGACACGCATAAAGCAATATCTTATGGTAATTATTAGAAAAGGCAGTGGCATAATCTCTACTACTTCGAAGCATCCATTTTATCAGACAATTTCATTCAAGGGTGCTATAGAGTCTATTTACATTAAGCTCAAATGGGATGGAGTGGTTCTAAAATCAAATCCTTTGGGCTAAACATGGACTCATGTCATCTTTTGTATGCTTTTTCTTGTTGTAAAAGTGTAGGAAATATTTTTAACCAAGTTCATTACTCATTGTTTCAAAGCTAAAAAGGAGACACTAGCAAAGGAATATAATTTATAGGATAGCAAGCTAAGTGGGGAGTGATGATACCTTCGATCCGGATTACGGATGTAGTATAGCTTATTTTTCCCTAGTAGACCTAGGTTATTGAATCCTCGGGAAGAAAATGCGTAGTGAAGTTACTTTAATGGACCTTCGGGAGTTTTAGAATTACTTTTGCATTTTTACCGGACCAATAGCTTGCGTATTTTTGTTGTTGTCGATGATGGAGAGAGAGGGCCTACAGCATTCGGTTTCACCTGTAGCTGTGCAAAACATCTGATGGAAATAAAAGATAGAAATAAAGTATGTGTGTACTTGTTAGAGCAAGATAAATTATAGGTGGGCAGTGCATCGATAATTTCTATTGCCTCCGCAACCGCTTATAGCAATAACCTACTAGTCTCATCCATAGAAGAAAGAGAACTAATGATATGCATAGTGATGTCACCGTTAATCCCAAGCAAATCCCTCACATACAGTCGTACTACCCCTTTTGTCACTAGGGTTCCCAACCTGCAGATCATTCATCACTCATACTCCCTATACCTGGCTCAACCCTCGAGGTCTTGGGTACCTTACAAGTCCTTGGATTGAGGCAAGAGAGGATACAATAATCATCATGTCATACAAACTAATACACGATCCCATCTATGATAAATAACATGCACAATTGCTACATGGCTAGGCCGAAGCCCTTAGCCCAAGGAGAATTACTCACACATAGAGATGAGATCAACAATCACAAACATTGTAATGAAAATCATAAGATTGATAGCAATAGTCTTACAATGCCGCAAATCGGAGAAGAGATCTACTATTACAAGTGGTGGAATATGACTATGGAGATGGAGAAGGGTTTGGAGACCTGGAGGCGGTTGGTGATCTATGGTAGAGACTTTTTGGCGAGGTCTGACTTGTTTTCTCATCGCTCGAGGCTTCTTTATATAGGGGTCCCTTCATGAAAGTTGTTCTATTTGACCTAATGGTGGCGGCGTCAACTATACGACGGAGCTATACGGCCGGAATTTTTGCTCCGGTCGTATAGGTGGTTGTTAAAGCATTTGCCTCCATTGTACTTCTTCTGGTTTCTTCTGGTTGTTGGAAATCTCATACCTTTGAATTTAATGTAGTGATTCCCTCCTTTAAACGACATTATCTGCACAGGAAAAATATGAAAGAAAGGATTGCATACCCCACTGAATATTAGCATTAGTGGTAGGGTTTAGAGAGATATTTCATCAAGAATATGAGTAATATCCAGTTTAAATGTGGATGAATATGGCTATATTTCAGAGCCATCAACCTCCCCAAGCTTAAACTTGATCGTCATGAGCAAGAAAACCAAAATCAAAAAGGAACTCAGCATTTAAACTGAAATAACGAGATGGTGATCTTACTCATGATTAGTAGTCTCTTGCTTCCTCCACTTCATAAATCTTAAAAACTTCAGCATAGATAGAGTAATGGCAAGCATATCATACGGGTTTCATGCATCCTTTTAGTGCAACAAATTATTGTAAACATGGATGATTCAAATGAGCAAACTTAATTCCATGTCAAGTAATCAACTCATAGGCTTTCCTTTGAATGATCAAGTATAATCATGTAAATTAAGAGTGTGAGAGTTGTCATGAAAAGCATATACACTAGAGTATCTCAATTCTCCCACATCAATAAATCAAGACTTTTCAAGCACTACTTTTCTATTCATTGTCTTTCAAGAATTTCTGTTTTTAAGTAACTGAGAGCATGCCAAAAAAAATAGTTTATCGGGTTGTGATGGACACTCGTGGCATCACTAAGGTTTTGTTCCTTTTGCATAATGATTTTTCATAACATCCAGAGGAGTGATTCCATCATGATTACAGCTACCCAGGAGTGCCAATAATCTTACCCACTAAAGCATTGCTGCTACAAGTGTTTAATCAACTCATAGCCGAAATCTAGGAGTTTCCTCCATTAAGATCGTTCGTAGGCCAGTGGAGTTGTTGACTTCCCATGAAGTTTGACACGCATAAAGCTATATCATTCTTATGATTGACAAGTCAAACTTTGGCATGTCACAAAAACCGCTAAACATTAATTCAATTGAACAAATATTTTCAAAGAGATCTATCAAGTCAATCAACATTTTCAGTGGTGTTGAGTGTCTCTAGAAATAAGCCTTCAAGACTAAGCACTACAACACCCAAGCCTTCAATTGGGAGACTGTTTCTTATTACATTTGTTTAGCAATTTTTAGGCAAGACTTGGTTAATTACGAGAGCTGGAACAAAACATACCCAATTAAATACCCATGCAAACAAAAATCTTACTACAATACAAAGACTCACTCCACCAATGTAATATCTCAACATTTACTACTAACTAGCATGGGTTTCTCAAACTTCAAAAGTGGGGAGTCATAAGGCATACCTCTCATGTTTGGTTCCACTTCCCTCTTCCTTTTTTATTTGTTTCTTGGAAACTCGAGGTCGACCACTCTCCTGCAAATATATGAAGACCTCGAGGCGGAAAGAAAATAAAGAGGGAAACTAACGAAAAATGGAGAAATCTTTTTATGGTTTTTAAGAGAGGGACTTTAAAGAATAGAAAATTGGCGGCAAAGCTCGGCTAGAAAATTTCAAAAGCAAATAGAAAGAACTAAAAATAATGTGTTGGGGAAACCAACACGAGTGCTTATAAACTCAAAATAAAAACACAACCTCTAAATAGAAGCAAATAAACGCCAAATAAAGATACATGAGGAAACTTCCCCAAGCTTGGGCTTTTGCAAGCCCTTCAAATCATTGTGGTGGCGGGAAAAAGTCATTACTCCAGTTTGAAAATTGAGTTGAGAGGTTACTTGTTGATTCTCAGAGGTTCAAAGAGAGGCTATGCATAATCTCCATAGTCCCTCCAAGTCCTTGGAAATCTTGGTATGTAGTGAACCAGGTTTGTGGCTACTCCTCTTGGTAAGGAACTTCTTGCTCCTCCTCTTGGCCTCATCCTCCTCCGGAATCTCTTCCTCGGGTTGGTGTTGCTCAACCTGTGAATCATATAGCAAACGTCCTTCCTTGATAGAGAAAAAACCATTAGGCATAGGAGCGGGATAGATACGCCCAGCTCCAACAATATGCAGATAATAAACACCACCTCTTCTAGTGAGCATTCAACATGCGATCAAAGTGGAGAAACCAACATGTGTCTCACCTAGTACGGGTTGCAACTCACCTAGGTTGAGGCTTAGGGTAGTGGAAAGTACGGTGATGACGCCTCCTCCTGTGATTGGCCTTGGCTTTGGGAGGCTTGGTTCTCCAAGTAGCGCACAAGGATGGCACCCAAGTTAAGTGACAAGCCGCAATTCATGTAAGCAGCCTTTGCAAGGACTAGGATGTCCTCCTCATTGAGTCTCGTGAACTCATTACGTTCCTACAAGGTGTTATCAATAACATAGAACAAATAGCGAATTGCAGGATGCTGAATATTATTCCCCTTGTTCACTCTACTAGTGAAACTCATTCCATTATAGTATTGTTCAGGGGTCGGTTCTAAACCAGTAAAGGATGCGCTTAAAGCATGAATATCATTGTTTGGAAAATTAAAACATGCGAACCATTCATCTAATGTTAAGGTGTAGTTGTTGTTCATCAGAAGGAAAGAAATAGTGTCCTCTCCTGGACATTGCTTTACAGTGCTTTGCAACAAACTTAGAAATTCAATGGTTAAGCGGCGATAAGTAGGTACATCATTATACACAAAGTTTTGCAGGCCAGCTCTATTGCAAAGTAAATTGAAGTCATCAGAAATACCGAGTTGGTTCAATATGATGGGGCAAGCCCACTTGCTGGCCTTCACTTCGTCGTTCTTGATCCTATTGAAGCGATCACGATGGGCCTCATCCCTGAACCGTATTCCCAAGCGTTCCTGAGCGGCAGCCCGAGAAGCACTAGCAGTGGCACGAGCACGAGTTTATCTCCTTGTGTTCATCATCTAAAACATTGAAGAAAGGCAAAAATAAAACTTTTGATCCAACAACAGTAAGTGCTCATCATAGCACACTAAAGAATTCTCCTCAAAATAGTAATCTAGGCAAGAAAATCATGGAAATTGGTTCATAGTAGGTGTCACCCTAGATTGATAGTGACAATAGATCAAAGATGAATTTGTAAAAAGTAATTGGAGGATCGGAGGAGAAACATACCGTAGATTACTTATGTGCAAGGAAATCGAACGAAATTGAGCAGAGATGAAGATCTCTTGAGGTTTTGAGAGAGTTTGGAGGTAGAAGAAAGAAAAAGGATTGAAGTTTTGGAGTTGGAAGTACCTTCCCGTGCGATTTTGTGGTCGGACGCAACTATATGGGCGGAACTATACGGTTGGAACAATGTGTTCCGGCCATATAGTTGGCCTTTTGTCAAATTTTAGGGTTTCATCCTTGCGGCGCAACTATACGAACGCAACTATATGGGCGGAACAAAATATTCCGGCCATATAGTTGGTCATTAAATTGTCTGTCCCTGCGAAAAAAAATATACAAAGGCATCGATATCTATACGGCTAGAACTATACGACTGGAATTTTTATTCCCATTGTATAGTTGGTCATTAAACTCTTAGTACTTTAGAAAAGAAATTGTATGGAGGCACTGATATCTATACGGCCAGAACTATACGGCCGGAATTTTTATTCCCGCCATATAGTTGGTCGTTAAACTCTCAGTACTTTAGAGAAGAATTTGTATGGAGGCATTGATATCTATACGACCGGAGCTATACGGCCGAAATTTTTATTCCCACTGTATAGTTGGTCGTTAAACTGTCAATACATATTGCAGAAGAAATTTCGATGGTAAAGATATCTATACGGCCGGAACTATACGGCCAAAATTTTTATTCCCGTTGTATAGTTGGTCGTTAAACTCTCAATACATATTGCAGAAAATTTTCGATGGCAAAGATATCTATACGGCCGGAACTATACGGCCAGAATTTGTATTCCTGCCATATAGTTGGTCGTTAAACTCTCTATGTGCATCAAAAAAATTATGTTTCTTCGAGAACTATTTATTTTCCTGTAACTTAGTGATATACCTTGTTTTTTGACAGAAAAATGACAGTAAATATTGTTGACCAACAATAGCATGAATAAAGCAGAATTTCAAGTACAACCGATCTTCTTCTCCCCAAATGGAGTTTTCTAGCACTCTTTAATAAACATAAACTTAAACTAAAACTAAAAATTTAACTCAAACCTTTATTTCACATGGGTTGCCTCCCATGGAGCTCTCTTTTATGATCAATAGCTTGACCTTGATGATAGTCACTTTGGCCAGATGAGTGGAACACCCACTCCAAAGTAGTGTGGCTTCAAAGTGATGGCCTCCTTTTCATCATGCTTGGCTATCTTCTTCCTGGGGAAATGAATAACAAAAGGATCCCGCGAAGGAAATTGCAGCTTCATGTTCCCTTCATGTAGATTAATCAAAGCCTTAATAGTTCTTAAGAAAGGACGGCCTAAAATAACAAGAGCAGTAGCATCTTCAGGCATGCAACAATAACAAAATCAATGAGAGCGGGGCATCCTTCAATGTATACTAAAGTGTTCTCCTTAATTCCTACAACTTGTTTGTAGGTAGAATCTGCTAGATGCAATTTTAACTCAGTAATTTCAAAGGAGCCTAGATTTAACTTGTTAAAATGACTCTTTGGAATTGTTGAGACGCTTGCATGATCACAAAGTGTAGCTATCTCATTGGTTCCAATTTTAATCTTAATAGTAGGCTCAAATATGTCATTTAGTTTAACAGGTAATATTTCAGCAATTTTCTTGTATTCTTCCTCAAGATCAAGTACCTTTATTGCTACTTGATTGACAAAGTGTTGGTACATAGTTTCCTCACTACCTTCACTTACCGGAATCTTGACGTTGATCCTTTTTACAAGATCTTCAATGGTGTAACTTGGTGAAGGAGCATTACTATAGTCAAGTTCTTCAGGCTCCTCCCTTTGGATCCTCATCATTTTGATTTCTTCGACTGGATTGGGCTCAGCTTTACCTACAAATTTAGCTAGAATGAGAGTTTGACTCGCGGTTATCTTACCTAGTTGTGCCTCAGCGATCCTTGTTCTTTCTTGGAGGGCCTGCAAATCATTTCTCAAACTAACAGCTTGATTAGATAATTTACCAAGCATGGCATCATGGTTCTCCGTAATTTTAACAAGAATATTATTTTGTTCATTTTGTGAGTCTATGAAAGACTTAAGTGTTTCTTGGAGACTACCATTACTAGTTCCCATATTATTATTAGAGTTACTTGTAGGACTAGCATAATGTTTCTGAAAGTTAGGTTTGTAACTCTTCTTCCAAGCAGGGTTATAATCATTATGAGCTACGAAGTCTATTTCTTCAATATTTGTTTTAGGGGTGGCTCTTACCTGAGTTCCTTACCTTTTACGACTAGTATGATCTCATCCAACTTAGCATTGAGATCTTCGTTTTCTTGGGATGAAATAGAGTTCACCTTCTTCGTGTTTGATCTTTCCACATGCCATTGGGCATGGTTGTCTTGCATATTGTCTAGCAGCTACTTTGCTTTGGTAATATATTTACCCATGAATGTTCCTCCAGCTGCAGTATCAATCATAGACTTAGCAGGATTAAGAGAATTATAAAATAAATGGAGGATTAACCAATCTTCCATCCCATGACTAGGATAGTTTCTTAAGCATTCTTTCATCCTCTCTCATGCAAGCGCTAGTGGCTCACGCTCTTCCTGTCTAAAGCCAGTAATATTTGTCCGGAGTTGCATAGTCTTTGCAGGTGGAAAAAATTTAGTCATAAATAAAGAAGTACATCCCACCCATGATGTAATAGTATTTTTAGGCAAAGATAGCAACCATTCTTTTGCTCTCCCTCTTAGAGAGAAAGGAAATAAACGTAATTTGACCGCATCAGGGTCAACGTCTTTTATATGCATCATATCACCTATTTCAGTGAAAGTATTCAAGTGCATACCTACGTCTTCAACACCAGAGCCTCCAAATTGATTCTGTCGAACCAAACTTAAGTAATGGGGCTTAATTTCATAGTCATCAGCAACGATTGCTGGCTGAGTAATAGGAGTACACAAATAATCATTATTGGGAGTAGCAAACTCCCCAAGCTTCTTTTCAGCCATACTTCCTATGTTTTTGGGTTTTCTTAGACAAAGAATTATAATAGTAAAAGCAAGAATTTAAAGGTTAACTAATTTTTTTTGGTTTACCAAATAAAGACTGAAAGCAAACTAACAAAATTAAAAACAAGAATTAAAACTAGCAAGGTTCCTAATAACCTCACCAGGGTAGTTATTGCGTCCCCGGCAATGGCTCTAGAAAAAGGGTTGATACCTTCGATCCGGATTACGGATGTACTATAGCTTCTTTTTCCCTAGTAGACCTAGGTTATCGAATCCTCGGGAAGCAAATGCGCAGTGAAGTTACTTTAACGGACCTTCAGGAGTTTTAGAATTCCTTTTGTGTTTTTACCGGACCAATAGCTTGCATCTTGTTTGTTGTTGTTGATGATGGAAAGAGTAGGCCTAGGGCGTTTGGTTTCACCTATAGCTGTGCAAAACAACTGATGTAAATAAAAGATAGAAATAATGTATGCGTGTACTTGTTAGAGCAAGATAAATTATATGTGGACAGTGAATCCATAATTGCTATTGCCTCCGCAACCGCTTATAGCAATAACCTACTAGTCTCATCCATAGAAGAAAGACAACTAATGATATGCATAGTGATGTCACCGTTAATCCCAAGAAAATCCCTCACATACAGTCGTACTACCCCTTCTAGCATTGGGGTTCCCAACCTGTAGATCAGTCATCACTCATACTCCCTATACCTGGCTCAACCCTCGGGGTCTTGGGTACTTGATAAGTCCTTGGATTGAGGCAAGAGAGGATACAATAATCATCATGTCATACAAACTAATACATGATCCCATCTATGATAAATAACATGCACAATTGCTACATGGCTAGGCCGAAGCCCTTAGCCCAAGGATAAGTACTCACACATAGAGATGAGATCAACAATTACAAATATTGTAATGAAAATCATAAGATTGAAAGCAATAGTCTTACAATGTCGCCAATCAGAGAAGAGGTCTACTATTACAAGTGGTGGAATATGGCTATGGAGATGGAGAAGGGTTTAGAGATCTGGAGGCGGTTGGTGATCTGTGGCAAATACTTTTTGGCGAGGTCTGGCTTGTTTTCTCATTCCCGAGGCTTCTTTATATAGGGGTCCCTCCACGAAACTTGTTTTGTTTGACCTAATGGTGGTGGCGCCAACTATACGACCGGAGCTATACGGCCAGAATTTTTGCTCCGGTCGTATAGTTGGTCGTTAAAGCGTCTGCCTCTGTTGTACGGCTCCTGGTTTCTTCTAGTTGTTGGATATCTCGTATCTTTGACATTAATGTAGTGATTCCTTCCTTTAAACGACTATCCATGCAGGAAAAATATGAATGAAAGGATTGCATACCCCTCTAAATATTAGCATTAGTGGCAGAGTTTAGAGAGATATTTCATCAAGAATATGAGTAATATACAGTATAAATGTGGACGTAGATGGCTATATTTCAGAGCCATCAAGTGACTCTAGTGCAAGCGAGTAAATAATTGTAGGATCAATTTAAAGTTGTAGAAAAGGTGATGAAAGGAATTTGATACCTCCTCTTGCTTGCTTCGTTCTCGTACTTGAGTCGAACCCCCTCTATATTTCCCTATTGCCAAGTCACTTGAAATTGAGCAATCTTCGAGAGAAACAAAGAAACGAATTTGCAATAAAAGTTACAACTTTTTTTTTGTATTTTTGGTTTAGGAATGCAAACTGAAAGTAAACATGCAATTTTGAAGAAGTAAAATAAATCAAAAGAAGAAATAAAAATATGAATGCAAGGTTTGGAGGCTTTCAAACCTCTCTCAAGCTTTGCCAGGCTCAGTTGTTGCCATCATTCTGTGGCTAGTGTGGATATTACTGGTAGTAGTTCGGGAAGTTGGTCATGAAGTGACTGAAGTTTTGAGTTAAGGCACTCACATCTTCATTCACTCCTTGTAGAGTGTGGTTGATCTCCCCAACACGCTGGTTGAGCTGCTGAAATTTTTAATAAGGGACGTAGTTGAACCCCTGTTGCGGCTAATTTGGCCATGGGTCCCAGGATCCCCCCTGCTGCTGCCCCTCCCAAGCAAGGTTGTTTTCCTGCTCCTGCTCCTACTCATCCTGCTTCTCTCCTTATTCATCTTCCTCTTGGTCAGGCTAGAGTTCAGCCATGATCTCCATTACTTGATCCTTGGTAAGGATCCAAGTGTCCTTCTCCACAATCTAGAAGGCTTGTGGACAGGGCAATGGAACATGCCCACACTATGCATCACCAAGATAACTAAACTGATATGCTCAGAGCCTCTTGTTAGCTTGGTAAACACCAAGGAAGACACAGGCAGTTAAATACTTGACATCCATAAGTTTGGAGCTGTCAACAGGTTGCATAACAGGTAATGTAATATTTAATGCATGGGTGATGACTGCAAGTGCACAGATCGTTTGTAGCTAGTTTCGAAATAAAGATATCGATCCCACAGGGAGCAGGAGTCTGAAGTCTAATAACTCTTGACACAAATATTACGATAGAAATGCTAGATAAAGTTCTAAATGACAAGATAAAATGCGAGTATTGTGTAAAAAGGTGTTTTGGGGTTTTAGGTATAAGAGCAACAATAAAGTAAAGTAAAACAACTAAATACAGAAAGTAATTATCGAGTATGTAAGAGAGATTGGAACTACAGTAGGGGAAAGCGTTCTTAGGGAGTAACGGATACACCACTAGTATTATAAGGAGCTAAGATAAAGATTATCATCATGAACATTCTCAACTATGTATGTGTGGGAGGAACTCTGTATTTGGACAAATAGGCAGCAACTGTTGCTCACATTATCCTCATAACCACAGCAGTCAGAAATCGACATCAATCGAATTACTGCGCTATTAAGGGACATAATACCATAGGACATATCCCATGCCATGGATAGTGTTCTGTGAGTTTCCTTGGTTTACCAAGTTGATGCGTAAGGGGTGCCAACATCTTTATAGTCACTGTAAGTGCTAGCATACCTCCGTCTACCAACAAGTAGTTTCCTCCATCAAGTCCCCACGAGAGGCAAATATTGAGAGGTCGACTTCTCTCAACATCAAGATGTAGAAAATCTAACACATGGTCACAGTGATGAATATCGTAATAGACTTTATCTTATTTCAGTCTCATACTAGGGTTTCTCCATCTCCCCAAGAACTAATGATCTAGTCAGACATGGAGGCAATCAACATCAAAGCAATAACAATGGAATCTATCATAGATGAATAGTACTTGTATAAATCCACAACGAGTACGGAAATTACAACAAGATATAGACAAGGTGTAGATGGGATGGATGGAGATGGTGGTGATGCAATGGTGGATGATGAAGATCGATGCCTTAGCCTCCCAGATCTGTGCAGGGCGAAGATGGATCCCTAGTGGAAGAGTTCCCCCTCGAGACGCCTTCTGGAGATGAGGTTTCTATGATTTCTAGGTGTTCTATATGTAGTCTCCCTGAACCAGTTGCACGGGGTGAAACTATTTGAGGAGGCAGAGGCGGCGCCAACTCGACGGCCGAAAAATTTGCTCTGGTCGTATAGTTGGCCGTTGAACTCTCTGCCTTCTTTGTTAGTTTTCTTCTGGTATTATTAATATTTCCCAAATAACTGATTTACATTGTTTTTGACTCTTTTCTCCACAGTACAACTGCTCCAAGAATTGTATCCATTGGATGCATCACCTGTCCTGATCCTGGTGAAAACAAACATAAAATGTGCACGCGAGCACCATAAAATACCAAGATCCTACATGTACAATGCAAAATAATAGTGTAAAACATGATGCAAATATGCACTCATCAACTTCCCCAAGCTTAGACTCTTGCTTGTCCCGAGCAAGTTTTAGCTTAATGGATGTGATCCTCATATTCACGAAGCTGAGTCGGTAAAATAAATGAGGCAGTCGTAGCATGTGTTTATCATATACGATACATAGGAATAATTTCATGAATAGTACCTTACTCGAACCATCTGAATAGTATTAGGAGGCTTCCACACCTTAGTGATCAACAGTTCATAAAAGATAAATCTCAACATAATGTAAAAGTATCTGGTTCAACCGAATGAGTTAGCGAGGTAGTCCCAAGTGTTTTAGGATCAACGTATTCACTTGGGATTCAAAGTTTCAAAAATTATCTCTTTGTCATACTACAATACAGTGGTATGTGCCTACTTGCTCTTTGCACACTCGCCCTTTTTCTTCTTACTTTTTCTTTTCTTTCATATATATGCTCACGCTTTTGTTTAAGTGTTGTGCAAAGCAGCTAGCCATACATTCCACTTCATTTAGGAATTCAAAGTTTAAGATCTCAATTATCAATTTCCAATTGTATATGAAGCATTCTTATGACTTAAAGATTCTACCTCGACTTGTTCTCACTCTATTTTGATAGCACTTTCATTTTCCTTTGTTCAGGATTTATTTTTTAACTTAACTAAATAGATGATTTTTCTTTATAAATCATACGTAGACTTACATCATATTGAGAAAATTATCTTTAGGTTTTCCATTAATACCAATGGTGTGAAAGACTCATATTGGTATCATCAAGTGCAAGTAAAATTATACTCAAGCCATTCATATATCAATAAAGCAAACACAAACTCAATATTGCTCCATATATAATAAATAACTCGAATTTTCATAAAAAGGATCAACTATTACTGAAGGGAATCTAATGTTGTAAACTTTATTGCTAGTTTGAACTGATGCAAAAATAGTAATAATAAGAACTTATAGGATACATTACAAGGTCTTAAAGATCTGCCCAAGCTTGGAATCAAGCTAGACGGGATCAAATAATCCCTTGTGATTATTTGATACCGTGATTGTTGTAGATCACTGTGGTGCCATGGCATGTGGTATCTTTTCCTCACAGGACAGCCTGAGGCGGAGGGATTGATTGACAGCTTCTATTTCTTTAACATGTAGCTTGTAGAAAAGATTGTTTCTCTCTAGCACCTTCACTTGTTCTTTAATGAACTTGTTGTTATCCTGAAGTGTTTGTAGCACCTTAAGACTCATAGAAAAACATGCTTCGGTTGTCCGCTTGATATCTTCATCAACTTTATCAAGATAAAGTCGCAGCAATCGAAGGTGTTTGGGTGTCCCTGGCTTCTCCTTGTCCAACTCTTCAATCTTTAGCTCCAGGGCCTTCAAATCCCTCTTCCGACACCCATGGTCGGTGTCGAGGAACTCTATAGGGATGGTCTTAATCTCCTTGCCTTGCTCGCTATTGCTCCCGATCTCCATTGGAGCTTTTCTTCTTGACCTCTATCCCTTGGTTGACAGCCCTCACATGTGAATAAGGGGTAGATTGGTTTCTGGAGATTATGATTAGAGAGACAATGGCAGTATATAGGGGGGTCAGAGGTCGGTAGAACTCGCAAGAAACACCAAATTCTCGCCCAAGAAAAGAATCTTAACAAAACAGGGAAAGAAATCATGGATTTGGAAGAGTCCTGCCGCGTAACGACCAACTATACGTGCGCGGCTCGTATAGCTCCGGTTGTATAGTTGGTTCCGGGCAGATATTTCCAAATATCTTGAGTCTAGGTCAATTAAACCACGACTTGGAAACGACAATAACGTTTCTTTTTCAATGAATAAACAAAAAGACAAATGAAAAGTGTCTGAGAGTTTAACGACCAACTATACGGCCTGAATGTTAGCTCTGGTCATATAGTTGCGACCGTATAGATACAAACACCGAAAATCAAAGGTGTCTGAGAGTTTAACGACCAACTATATGACCAGAATTTTGGCTCTGGTCATATAGTTGAGACCGTATAGATACAGACACCAAAAAGCAAACTATCTGAGAGTTTAACGACCAACTATACGGCCGTAATTTTGGCTCCGGTCGTACAATTGCGACCGTATAGGCTCAGATATCGAAAACAATTTCAAAAAGGTGATACAAAGAGTTTAACGACCAACTATCCTCTCCGATCGTATAGTTCTGCCTGTATAGTTGGTAAAACTCCTCTAAAACTTCAGAAAGACACAAGAATTCAAAGGCAGAATTTTCAAAAGTAAAAATTGTGAAAACAAATCACTTATTTGGGTAAGAACACTTACCTTGCACTTACCATTTTTTTATTCGGGGATGAAAAGTTCCTCCAACAATAAAGACGTCTTCTCTCTTGGAGGACTTGACCTTAATTCATTGAATAATTCTTGTAAACAAAAATCACCAAGACTAAGGTTCCTCCCAACAAGATTGGTGTCTTGTTGGGCAATCATGGACACTGCATCTAACATCTTTATTTCTTGCCTCTGCATAATCTACAACTCAAATTCCTGAAGTGAAAGAATCCAACGGATCAGTCTTGGCTTATAGTCTTTCCTTTCAAGGAGTTCTTTTAAGCCATCAGATCTATGTGAACTCTTACCTTTCCATCAACTATATAGGAACGAAATTTATCACAAGAGAAAAATACAGCAAAAAGTTCCTTTTCTTCCTTAGGGTAATTCTTGTGAGCACCATTAAGAGTTCTACTAGCATGATGTATAATATTAAAACTATGACCAATATGTTTTCCCAGAGTTACTCCTACAACATCATCACTAGCTTCACATATTAAGTCAAAGGTTGTATCCCAGATAGGTGGTTTAATGATGGGAGCATGAGATAAAGCATTTTTTAGTCTATCAAAGGCTTCAAGACACTTATCATCAAAATTAAATCTTACTCCCTTTTGTAGGAGGTTAGTCAAAGGTTTAGATATTCCGGAGAAATTTCTAATGAACCTTCTATAAAAACCCACATGACCAAGGAAACTTATTATACCTTTAATATCCCTAGGTTGTGGCATTCTCTCTATTGCCTCAACCTTAGCTCTATCAACTTCAATTCCCTTACCTAATACCTTGTGTCCAAGGACTATACCTTCTTTGACCATAAAATGGCATTTCTCCCAGTTTAGAATAAGATTAGTTTCTTCACAACGCTGCAAAACTCTTTTGAGATTATCCAAGCAACTAGTAAACGAAGTTCCATAGACAGAAAAATCATCCATAAATACTTCCATTATAAGTTCTTTAAAATCCGCAAAATTTTTAGTAATGCATCTTTGAAAAGTAGCTGGAGCATTACATAAACCAAAAGGCATACGTCGGTAAGCATGTAAACCATAAGGACTAATGAAAGTTGTTTTAAGTTGGTCATCAAGATGAACAGCTATTTGAGAAAAACTAGAGTATCCGTCAAAGTAGCAAAAATGATTATGGTTCGCTAACCTTTCTAAAGTTTGATCTATGAAAGGTAATGGGTAGTGATCTTTCCTAGTCTCTTTATTTAATTTTCTAAAGTCTATGCACATCCTATGCTCAACAATGGTTCTAGTAGGTATCAATTCATTGTTTTCATTAGGAACAACAGTAAAACCGCCATTCTTAGGGACACAATGAACAGAACTTACCCATTCACTTTCTTTAATAGGATAGATTATACATGCGTCTAGTAGGCGTACAATTTCTTTTATTCCCACTTCTTTCATTTCAGGCTTCAATCTTCTATTAAATTCTGCAACTGGTTTAGCACCTTCTTCCATGAATATTCGATGGACGACTATCATGGGCCAGATGCCCTTTAAGTCATCCATTGAGTACCCAAAGGCCTTGCGATGCTCCTTAAGTATCTTCATGAGTTCTTCTTCTTCTCCTGAAAGTTTAGCACTAACAATAACAGGAAATTTATTTGTATCATCTAAAAACTTGTATTTAAGATTTTCTGGTAGAGTCCTCAATTCCCTTACCTGATGCCTTGTGTCCAAGGACTATACCTTCTTTGACCATAAAATGGCATTTCTCCCAGTTTAGAACAAGATTAGTTTTTTCACAACGCTGCAAAACTCTTTTGAGATTATCCAAGCAACTAGTAAACGAAGTTCCATAGACAAAAAAGTCATCCATAAATACTTCCATTATAAGTTCTATAAAATCCGCAAAAATAGCAGTAATGCACCTTTGAAAAGTAGTTGGAGCATTACATAAACCAAAAGGAATACATCGGTAAGCATGTTAACCATAAGGACTAATGAAAGTTGTTTTAAGTTGGTCATCAGGATGAACCGCTATTTGAGAAAAAACAGAGTATCCGTCCAAATAGCAAAAATGATTATGGTTTGCTAACCTTTCTAAAGTTTGATCTATGAACGGTAATGGATAGTGATCTTTCCTAGTCTCTTTATTTAATTTTCTGAAGTCTATGCACATCCTATGCCCAACAATAGTTCTAGTAGGTAACAATTCATTGTTTTCATTAGGAACAACAGTAAAACCGCCATTCTTAGGGACACAATGAACAGAACTTACCCATTCACTTTCTTTAATAGGATAGATTATACCTGCGTCTAGTAGGCGTACAATTTCTTTTATTACCACTTCTTTCATTTCAGGCTTCAATCTTCTATTAAATTCTGCAAATGGTTTAACACCTTCTTCCATGAATATTCGATGGATGGCTATCATGGGACTGATGCCCTTTAAGTCATCCATTGAGTACCCAAAGGCCTTGCGATGCTCCTTAAGTATCTTCATGAGTCCCTCTTCTTCTCCTGAAAGTTTAGCACTAATAATAACAGGAAATTTATTTGTATCATCTAAAAACCTGTATTTATGATTTTCTGGTAGAGTCTTCAACTCTGGGGGTGGTAGTTCCTCATCCCCTCTCTCTTTTGGCTCTTCAAAAGCCTCATCAGTTGGAGGTCTCATAATGGGAAGTGAATCGAATTCATCTTCTAGTTCTTCTAGGGACTTGTCCTCCATAACTATCTCTTCATAATTTGGATCTTCATTTATTTCTTCTTCTTGATTTCTAAAGAAAAGAGCCGCCATTTCCTCAATAGTTCTCTCTTTCTCTTCTTCTCGTATTTGTGGAGGCCTGTCTTTAAATTCGGAAAAGTGGAATTTTTTTACATTCCCCCAAGCTTAAGAGACATAGTCTCCTTCTTGAAATTAACATAGGCACCTATATCACCCAAAAAGTTCTTTCCAAATATAATTGGGCAAGAGTGTTAGCTGGCATATCAACAACTACAAAATCGATAGGAAAGTTTTTATTGCAAATTGTGATGGTTGTATCTTCAACTACTCCCATTGGAATTCTAAGATTTTTATTGGCTAACATAGTTGTCATATCAGTATTTTCAATTGTAGCCAGTTCTATTTCTTTTTTTATTTCTAAGTAAAAGTCATAAGATATAACATTACCTTCAGTGCCAAGATCACATAAACCGTAATGCGAGGTTTCTTTAAATATGTAGGGAAGAATAGGCTTACCCACATCATTTACCTTTGTTTTACCTTCAACCAATACGGAAGTCTCTTCATCAAGTTCAGCTATGTTACAATGTGCGTACATAGCCATAATTTCTTCCTTGGTTACGACTTTTGGCATGGTTTCCTCTTCCTTCTTCTCTTGTATTGCTTTGACCTGATCATATTCAAGGATATGCTTTTGTGCAGTGTTAGGGAAAGGCATTTCATATATTGGTTCTAGGGAGGCTAGTGTTGTTTTATCTTCTCTTTTCTTTTCAGGTTCGGGTGGTGGATCATACTTGACTAGACCATCCTTTGGAGCTTTTCTATGTTCTATAAAATATTTAACAGCATGCAACAAAGATCTGAATCAAAATAAAGTTCTTTAGATAATTCTTTAACATGGACCTTTTTATTATAGTCATGAATACAATCATGTTCTATTTCTATGCCTCCTTCACTTCCTAGACCAAAATTCCATGAAACTCTATGATCACGAATTCTATTAAGTAAAGCCCAAGCTGTATAGGAAGATCCATAAAGGCTCCTTCTGCGAAAGAGTCTTGTTCAATTTTATTAGGTTCAATTAAACCGCCATAAAAGATATGTAGTAAATACCATTCAGGCAAATCATGATGAGGACATAGACGTAGTAAATCTTTAAATCGAATATAAACTCTTACTAGTCCTTCATTAGAACGATTCTTCCAAGTCATTATAAGACGCCTGATTCCAAAAGATTTTGATAATGGATAATATTTTGCTAGAAATTCACAGGCTAGATTATCCCAAGTAGTAGTGGCTTCAGGTGGTAGAGATATATACCATGAGAGAGCTGTACTAGTCAAGTCTGACTAAAAAGTTTAACTCTTACCTCATCAACGGTATATCCCGTCAATAGAAAAGTGCCACATATATCTTTGAAACATGCAATATGCTCATATGGATCAGGATCTTCTTCATCTCCAGTAAATTGCTTCTATATAGAATACTAAGTAGTAGAGGATTTATTTCAAACCCCCTTGTCTTCTTATTGGAGTTGTCTCTTTTATAAATATCATAGGACTTCCCAAAGTGGCTGAGTGGGTTACCACTAGTCATATGCTAAAACTCCATCATGTTGGTGGAAACTTGTAACTCAAAACAAAATTTAGCAAGACAAAAATAAATAAGCAAAAACTAAAAGACCTACAGTGCTTAGCTCCCCCTTGTCTACTAACTCTTGAAATAAATATTACAATAGAAATGCTAGATAAAGTTCTAAGTGACAAGATAAAATGCGAGTATTGTGTAAAAATGTGTTTTGGGGTTTTAGGTATAAGAGTAGTAAAGTAAAACAACTGAATACAGAAAGTAAGTATCGTGTATGTAAGAGAGATTGGAACTGGAGTAAGGTAAAAGTGTTCTCAAGGAGTAGTGGATACACCACTAGTATTATAAGGAGCTATGATAAAGATTATCATCATGAACATTCTCAACTATGTATGTGTGGGAGGAACTCCGTATTTGGAGAAATAGGCAGCAACCACTGCTCACATCATCCTCATAACCATATCAGTAAGCAATCGACATCAATCGAATTACTGCGCTATTAAGGGACGTAATCTCGTAGGACGTATCCTATGGCATGGATAGTGTTCCGTGAGTTTCCTCGGTTTCCCAAGTTGATACGTAAGGGGTGCCAATAGCTTTATATTCATTGTAAGTGCTAGCATACCTTCGTCTACCAACAAGTAGTTTCCTCCATCAAGTCCCCATGAGAGGCAAATATTGAGAGGTCGACTTCTCTCAACATCAAGATGTAGAAAATCTAACACACGGTCACAGCGATGAATATCATAATAGACTTTATCTTATTTCAATCTCATACTAGGGTTTGTCCATCTCCCCAAGAACTAATGATCTACTCAGACATGCAGGCAATCAACATCAAAGCAATAACAATGGAATATATCATAGATGAATAGTACTGATACATTGCAAATGTATCTATAATTTTTGATGTTTCATGCTTGGTTTTATCCACTTTCTTGTGTTTTGTTCCAACTTTGGAGTACTTTTCATATGATTTCTTGGACTAACCTATTAACAAGAGCCACAGTGCCAGCTGCCTATTTTCTGCTGTTTTTGGTTCCAAGAAAGTTAGAAAATGAATATTCTCGGAATTGGACGGGACAAAAGCCAAAGTGCCTATTTTTCCGGAAGTGATCAAGTGCCAGAATACGAGACGGGGAAGGGCCAGAGGGCGACCACACCACCTAGCCGCGCGGCCAGGCCTGGCCTGCCCCAGGGGGTGGTGTGGCCAGCCCAGGCACCCCCGCGGCCTCTCCTTCCGCCTATATATTGCCCTCGGGACGAAAACCCTAAGTACCCGATCAAAAAATCCACGAAAGAGTATGTAGACACTGTCATCTCCATCCCTAGATCGGGAGGGATCTGAAGCTCTTCCCGGCACCCTGCCAGAGAGGGGAATTCACCCTGGAGGCCTTCTTCATCACCATGCAAGCCTCCGGTGTGATGCGTGAGTAGTTCATCCTTGGACTACGAATCCATGTAGTAGCTAGATGTCTGGTTCTCCTCCTTTGTGCTTTCATGTCTAGATCTTGTGAGCTCCGTTCATGATCAAGATCATCTATTTGTAATTCTGCATGTTGTGTTTGTGGGGATCTGATGGATATTAAGATGCTATTTCAGATTATTGATTCTATCATGTCTTTGTTATTTGTGATCTTGCATGCTTTCCGTTGTTAGTAGCTATCTTGGCCAAGTAGATGCTAGCAACTCCAAGAGTTAGTATTTATGCTCGATAATGGGTTCATGCCTCTGGTAATCTGGGGAAGTGATAGAAATCTCTAAGGTACTAGATGTGATGTTGCTACTAGGGAGAAAACAACAATCCTTTGTTCATAGAACAACCATATTGTTTACTTTACACGCAGTTCGTAAACCAATAATTTGTTGCTTGCAACTTAATACTAGAGGGGGTTCGGATGATAACCTGAAGGTGGATTATTAGTCATAGATGCAGTTGGATGGAGGTCTATGTATTATGTTGTAATGCCCAATCAAGTCTCAAAGGAGTCAAGATGATTAGTATATGCATGTATTGCTTTCTCGGTGTTTGTCAATTGCCCTGCTGTAATTTGTTCACCCAGCATGTTATCTATCTAAGGAGAGCCACCTCTAGTGAACTATGGATCTCGGTCCTTTTTCTTTACATATAATCTACAACTGTTTACTTCTTTGTGTTTACTTTCTGCAAACTTTTACTTCTTTCCATTTGATACGTTTAATCCTTTGTTTTCCGCAAAACACGGTGAGATTGACAACCTCATCGCAAGTTGGGGACAAAGTTCTGCGGTTGTGTTGTGCAGGTCTCCATGTTGCTACTAGCACTGGTAGTGCGCCCTGCCAAAGCTCAGCTAGTAACACCTTTGTGGTGTTTCCTTGCTCCTACTGGTTCGATTAAACCTTGGATTTATAACTGAGGGAAACTTGCTATTGTGCTCATCATACCTTCCTCTTGGGGTTCCCAACGAGCTCTACATCAACACCACGCACCAAGCACTTTTCTGGGCATCGTGCATTGAGCCATCAAGCGATTTTCTGGCGCCATTGCCGGGGAACAAAGAAGAAGAAACTCCCACATCAACTACACACCATTAAAGATATTCTGGCGCCGTTGCCGGGGAGTCAAGGACATCTTCACAAGGGGAGTCCCTCATAACCAATCTCTTTACTTTGTTGTTTTGTTTTGCTTAGTTTCTTTTTGCTTTGTTTGCTTGTTTTGCTCTTCAAAAAAAACACAAAAAAATTAGTTTTACAAGTTTGCTTTCTTATTTCAAAAACACACACAAAATTAGTTCCTATCCTAAGTTGTCACTATGTCTAGCCTTGCTCCAGTCACTATGTCACCTGAGGAAATGATTTTCACTGTTAAGCAAGGAATTGAGGAAAGTTTTAAGGAAGCTTGGTCTAGAATCTCTGATCTACATGAAAAAACTGAGCCTAAAATGACTCAAAGCTTGTTCCTTAGCAGTTTTTACCTTGGGATTGCTCTTTGCTATAGATATGCTCTAGATGCTATTGTGGGAGGATATTTCCTCCAATGTAATGAGGATGATGCTATTAATGCTATAAAGAATTGATCCTCACTTACAACATGCCTAGCCAAACCGATATTTCTTTCGCAAAAATATTTGCTAGGTTGGACACTCTTGAGGCTAGCACTACTAGATTAGAAAGTTGCTATAATACGCTTAGGGAGCATCACGATTATGTTCCAATAAACTCTGAACCATCAAAGTGGGAAAGGGGACCATGCACCTTTCTTCTCCACCAAACAATCACATTTACCCAAAGGTTAAGAATAAAAATAAGAGAGGTAAGGGCAAGAAAGTTGGTTTTAATGCTTCTTCATTTGAGAACACTTGATTCTTTCTTTCCTTCTTATGCCTAACTTAAAGGCGTTAAAGAAAAGTACTTATTGGGAGATAACCCAAAAGTTTTAGATGAGACTTGGAAGTTATTACCTCTGTAATAACCTCTCCTTATCCTTTTTATTTGCTTTTTGTGCCAAGAGTAACCACTAATGAGAGTGAAGTAATGATTGGGAAAGTTGTTGTCCCGAAACAGATTTCTGTGCTTCACCGTAAAAATTCGTGTAAAATCTCTGAACGTATTTTTGAGGCATAAATTTTTGTTCTTCTGCCCCAGGTTGTTATATAACTTTCGTTAGTTCAACACTTTTTTATTTGAGAAACAGAAGGTCTTCGAAAAAATTCGTCTTTACCTGCTAGTCTATTTTGACAGATTTCTGCCATTTTCTGCATTTGCTTCTTGTTGGTTCCTTCTTGAGTTCTTTTGGGGAATTGAGCTTTTTGAGGGAAGTACTACAGTATCTAGTGTTCTAATGGAAGTTTATTTGGTGTTATAACTGAACCTTAAGACTTATTTATCTTAAGTGCACTAATGTTGCTAATGAGATTGTGTGAAGTTTTGTATGAAGGAAAAATTTCAGGTGTATGGAAGGAATGAGTAATGAGATAAAGGATGGACTAAGCTCAAGCTTGGGGATGCCACGCGTGTCACCCCAAGAAATATCCAAGAAGTACAAGCGGTAAAGCTTGGGGATGCCCAAGGCATCCCCTTCTTCATTAATAAAAACCCCAGGTTTCTTCCAAACGCTTCATTTTTATTGTTTCATGCACAGTTGTGTTTTCCTTGGAGCGTCTTCTTTTTCGTTTTCGCTTTGGTTTTTAGTTTGCTTTGGTTTGCTTAGTTTGCTTAATAAATTGGTTGGACCCCCTCTTTCATACATTGGTTTGCAAATAGTTTGGTTTGGTTTGGAAAAGAGTAGGAAAGTTCATACTTATGTGGTAAAAAGAGCTCGTTTTTGACTGTAGCCTATGCTTTGTCATGCCATGCTTGATATTTTTTGGCTTTATGCTTAGTATTCTTTGTTGTAGAATTACTTGTTATAAACAATTGAGATTGCTTAATGTGCCTTGGATGAATCATGCGTTCTTTTAGCATATTAAAGCATAGTATAGTGGTATTCTCCTTTCATATTTTATTTGGGTTGACTTGGCACATGCTCACACCATGTTATGACTATCTCAAGTCACCATAGCCTTTATGATCCTTTAGTTTTCAACTTGTAGTATCACTTTATGCTTTGATCAATGATGTTTTGTCGCTCTGCATGATTATGGCCATTATTGCTCTCTTAGTTTGTCGCTCCTAGTCTTTTGCTAGCCTCCACAACAAAGTATGAGTTCCACTCATGCATCCAAGTCCCTAAACCAAGTTATTCCAAAGAGTCCACCATACCTACCTATTAGCTTATGCTATTCCAAGTATATTCATGCTTTTGTTTACCTTCCAAATTAAACTTGTCATGAGAAAACTAGTGATTAAAGCTCTCACGAACTTGATGGCACACTTTACTTTACTTGCCCTTATTAAATTGAACCACTGTGTCTTCTATGTTGTATATGCTTGGACTTATTTGTTGGGAATTAGCAGAACCATGCTTTCATGGGGAACGCTTTCAACATTGCACTTGGTACTTGTACCTAGTTGATATCATGCTCTTTTGTATATGGATGTCGTCGGTGTGAAATGAAAGGGGAGCTTGTAAGTCCATGGAGTTATGTATATGTGTTAGAGAAATGCCTGGGCCGCTGGTCTAATCCATGCTTACATGGTGGAAACCTGCAGCGTAACCATAATGAGCTGTCTATGAAGCATTCTTCTTATAAAAAAAAGATTCCTATATTGAGAAAAAAAGAGATACTATGAAAAGAGGAAAGAGAGAAAAAAGCACCATATTCCCATGGTAAATAAGAAGATTGTTGAGATGCTCGTTGTCTGCTTGCCTTGTCATTTTGATATGGGGATTCTTCCGTATCATCGGGCAAGGGGTACCTCGTTGGCGGTTCTCTATGATACACATATGCTTACAATGACAAGAACTTACCGGTGACTAAACTTGAGTAGCATGAGGAGCGGCCCTCATATACAAGGGACATGAGATTTCTGACTTATACTTCGTCAAGCATGTACACCATAGTTTGTTCACTTTAACCTTAATCACTTCAAGATGCTTATGATAGGGGCAATGAGAGCTGAAAGCTACAAGTACCATAATTTTTGGAAGCTCTTTATGAGACTTGAATCCCTACTTCCTTTTACAAAAGGCTTTTATTCCACCATTATATTGAGTCTCCACCTTCTATCTTTATGCACTTACTTTGAGAGCATAGTGGCCATTCTTAGTTCTATGTGCATTGTCCCAAGACTAGTTGATTGATGCATACTTTGATATTGCTTGTTTTAAACTATTGTATCTAGTCACTCTTATGAACTTTGAAGGTGTCCTATGCATTTATATTTGCTACTCTATTGAGGGACAAGCTGAATACTTTTATGCTATGTTTTCTTTATGCGAAACAAACAAACATCTTGCAAAGCATTGTTATTCATGAATCTTTTGTGTGTGCCTTTTCATGTTGCATCATAGTTTCTTTGCTTATTGCTAGAACTTTGTCTTTCATGTTATGATTGAAGTACTATGATCCCAGCTTTGAATGTTTTACAAATACTTTGATCAAGTCTTTGATGGTGCATGTCACCTCAAAAATTATTCTTTCTTTTTATCACTTACCTACTTGAGGACGAGCAGGAGTTAAGCTTGGGGATGTTGATACATTGCAAATGTATCTATAATTTTTGATGTTCCATGCTTGGTTTTATCCACTTTCTTGTGTTTTGTTCCAACTTTGGAGTACTTTTCATATGATTTCTTGGACTAACCTATTAACAAGAGCCACAGTGCCAGCTGCCTGTTTTCTACTGTTTTTGGTTCCAGGAAAGTCAGAAAATGAATATTCTCGGAATTGGACGGGACAAAAGCCAAAGTGCCTATTTTTTCGGAAGTGATCAAGTGCCAGAATACGAGATGGAGAAGGGCCAGAGGGCGGCCAGGCCTGGCCCGCGCCAGGGGGTGGTGTGGCTAGCCCAGGCACCCCCTCGGCCTCTCCTTCCGCCTATATATTACCCTCGGGACAAAAACCCTAAGTACCCGATCAAAAAATCCACGAAAGAGTATGTAGCCGCCGTCATCTCCATCCCTAGATCGGGAGGGATCTGAAGCTCTTCCCGGCACCCTGCCGGAGAGGGGAATTCACCCTGGAGGCCTTCTTCATCACCATGCACGCCTCCGGTGTGATGCGTGAGTAGTTTATGCTTGGACTACGGATCCATGTAGTAGCTATATGGCTGGTTCTCCTCCTTTGTGCTTTCATGTCTAGATCTTGTGAGCTCCGTTCATGATCAAGATCATCTATTTGTAATTCTGCATGTTGTGTTTGCGGGGATCCGATGGATATTGAGATGCTATTTCAGATTGATTATTGATTCTATCATGTCTTTGTTATTTGTGATCTTGCATGCTTTCCGTTGTTAGTAGCTATCTTGGCCAAGTAGATGCTAGCAACTCCAAGAGTTAGTATTTATGCTCGATAGTGGGTTCATGCCTCTGGTAATCTGGGGAAGTGACAGAAATCTCTAAGGTACTAGATGTGCTGTTGCTACTAGGGAGAAAACAACAATCCTTTGTTCATAGAACAATCATATTGATTACTTTACACGGAGTTCGTAAAGCAATAATCTGTTGCTTGCAACTTAATACTAGAGGGGGTTCGGATGATAACCTGAAGGTAGATTATTAGTCATAGATGCAGTTGGATGGCGGTCTATGTATTATGTTGTAATGCCCAATCAAGTCTTAAAGGAGTCAAGATGATTAGTATATGCATGTATTACTTTCTCGGTGTTTGTCAATTGCCCCGCTGTAATTTTTTCACCCAGCATGTTATCTATCTAAGGAGAGCCACCTCTAGTGAACTATGGATCTCGGTCCTTTTTCTTTACATACAATCTACAACTGTTTACTTCTTTGTGTTTACTTTCTGCAAACTTTTACTTCTTTCCATTCGATACGTTTAATCCTTTGTTTTCCGCAAAACACGGTGAGATTGACAACCTCATCGCAAGTTGGGGACAAAGTTCTGTGGTTGTGTTGTGTAGGTCTCCATGTTGCTACTAGCACCGGTAGTGCGCCCTGCCAAAGCTCAGCTAGTAACACCTTTGAGGTGTTTCCTTGCTCCTACTGGTTCGATTAAACCTTGGTTTTGTAACTGAGGGAAACTTGCTGTTGTGCTCATCATACCTTCCTCTTGGGGTTCCCAATGAGCTCTACATCAACACCACGCACCAAGCACTTTTCTGGGCACCGTGCATTGAGCCATCAAGTACTTGTATAAATCCATAATGAGTATGGAAATTACAACAAGATCTAGACAAGATGTAGATGGGATGGATGGAGATGGTGGTGATGCAGGGGTGGATGATGAAGATCGATACATTAGCCTCCCGGATCTGTGCAGGGCGAAGATGGATCCCTGGTGGACGAGTTCCCCCTCCAGATGCCTTCCGGAGGTGAGGTTTCTGCGATTTCTAGGTGTTCTGTATGTCGTATCTGTAAACCAGTTGCATGGGGTAAAACTATTTGAGGAGGCGGAGGCGGCGCAACTATCTGGCTGGAGCTATACGGCCGGAAAATTTGCTCCGTTCGTATAGTTGGTCATTGAACTCTCTGACATCTTTATTCGCTTCTAGTTTTCTTCTGGTATTATTAATATTTCCCAAATAAGCGATTTACGTTGTTTTTGACTCCTTTTCTCCACAGTACAACTGCTCCAAGATTTGTATCCATTGGATCCATCATCTATCCTGATCCTAGTGAAAATAGACATAAGATGTGCGCGCGAACGCCGTAAAATACCAAGATCCTACATCTACAATGCAAAATAATAGTGTAAAACATGATGCAAATATGCACTCATCAATGGGCAAGGTGGGTTACCAATCCACCAATGTGAATGCCACCTTTCGTCTTGTTGCTCTGGTGACGAAAGTGCTGGATGAGTAGAGCTGTAGGATTAGGGCTTTGTGGTGCATTGGGGAACAGTGCCTTGGTGACCATGGCCATGTCCGCATTAGCCATGGAGCCGGTATCTCCTCTTCCTAGTAGTGTATTGGTGAGGAACAAGGCATAGTAGCAAATTGTTGGGTTCTAAATGGTGGACTTCTTCTTCTGGTAGAATTCCCTGCCACCGTTTACAAAAATAACCTTCCAAGTCTCTCCACTTGAGACGCTATACAGGTTTGTAACAGTTGGCTCCCTGTCGTGAGGGAAACCAAAAGCATCACAAAATTGTTGGAAAGTTATTTCATAATGTTGTTGGTTCATGGTGAAGCTTACCATGCACGCATTACCTTTCTCCCTATGGTCATCGTAGAAGGAGGAAGGAACTCATAGGTGAGCTCAGCGTAGGTATTGTGGCTTGCATAGGAGAGTAGTGCTAGCCTTGAATTTGCACAAATGAGGTCGAAATCCGCCATCAACCCTGTCGTGGTGAGAAAGCTATCATCGGCCCAACATGTGGGCAACATCCTCCTTGATGAAACTATGGCCAGCTTGGGGTTGAGCTCGGCCCGGTGCCCCGAACTCTTGCCACGCTGGCGCTTTCTCTTGCAAAAAATGCTACCAATTTTGTTCATCTTGATGATTGAAAAATTTCACCATGAAACCTTAGGCATATAGTTTACACATGATATATGAATGATTCTATGTGGAAAAATCAATAGGAAAAACAAAATAAGCTTGAGTTCATCCACTAGATCAATGTGAGGGTTTCAACCATGGAATTCTGAAAATAAAGCATGGATAGGGAGAGAAACATACCAATCTGTTGATTGCCCCACTCAAATGAACGAAATCCGCGAAGAATCAAGAGTTCTGGGTGGGTTTTGAGAGAGAATATGAGAGAAAAAGTGAGGAGGAAGAACCAACCTAGCTGCCCCAGCGTGATTATGAGGTTGCGCCAAACTATACGACCGAAACTAGGGTTTCTTTATGCCATAACACAGTTATACGGATGCAACTATACGGCCATAATTTTTATTCCCGCTGTATAGTTGGTCGTCAAACCTTCTGTGTCCTCGAGATAAATTTTCTAAAACAGCCATCGATATCTATACGACCGGAACTATACGACCGGAATTTTTAATCCCGCCGTATAGTTGGTCGTTAAACCATCAGTACCTTTGAGAAGAAATTCAACGAAGGCATCGATATCTATACGGCCGGAACTATACGGCCGGAATTTTTATTCCCGCCGTATAGTTGGTCGTTAAATTCTCTGTACCTTCGAAAGAAAATTTATTGATGGCAAAGATATCTATACGGCCAAACTATACGGCCAGAATTTTTATTCCTACCGTATAGTTGGTCGTTAAACCTTCAGTATCTATCAAAAAAAATCTATTTCTTCAAGAATACCTTCTTATCCTGAAACTTAGTGAAATACCTTGTTTTTGGCAGAAAAATGATAGTAAAAATTGTCGACCAATAATAGCATGTATAGAGCAGGATTTCTAGTACTACCTAACTTCTTCTCCTTAACTGGAGATTTTCTTTTTTAATCAGAACTAAATGATTAAGCTAGTTTTTGTAGATAAAACTCAAACTTTTATTTTTATATTTATTCTATACTTGTTCGATCAATGTTTCTACTATTTTTTGACAGCTGCATCTTCACGGGCGTGCTTCCGCAAGAATGTCTGTGAAAAAGTTGTAGGAATGCGATGAATATTTTATTCTTTAGTTTATTTTATTAATGTGATGGGTTGACTCCCATTAAGCATTTTATTAAGAATGGTTGAATAACTCAACCCCTTATCAAAGGCACTTACCACATGGGCTCGTTTTGCCAGTGGAATATATCTTTCTCCTGCTTCTAGCTTCTTTGGCAAATACCGGATGATTTCAGCATCATAACATTGAAAATTATCTTTCCTTCGGCCCAATCAACTGATGCACCTGCAGTACTAAGGAAAGGTTTTCCAAGTATTGTAGATAATCTTTCATCTTCTGGCATCTCAAGAATAATAAAATCAGTGGGAATAACATGCTCATCTATTCTAAGTAGAACATCTTCAATCATACCAATGGGTTGTTTAGTGGACTTGTCAGCCATCTGTAAAGTGATAGTAGTAGGAGAATACTCCCCTAATCCTAACCTTTTATAGAGGTAGTATGGCATTACACTAACTCCTGCCCCTAGATCACACAAGGCATTGTGAATATATGTTTTACCTATTGAGCATGAAATAGTTGGTATTCCTGGATCTCCCGATTTAGACAATAGCTTCCCATTAGCAGGATAACTAGTCACCATGGCAATGGTTTCAGTTATTTCTTTCTTTCTACTAAGAATATCACGGAGTAATTTAGAATAGGTGGGAACTTTTATTGCATCCGCAAATGGAATTTCTAGATGAAGATCACCAAGTGCTTTTTTGAAAGAATCATAGATTACCTGATCTGGTGCTTTCTTTTTACGATCTAGATAAGGCTCACCTTTCTTATTCTTGTCTTTTACCTTTTGTGGGGGGGTCAGGCTCTTTTGTTGCTTTTTTTATTGTTGTTTATCGCTTTTATTCTTTTCTACTACAACAACTTCATCTTCATTATTGCTTGTCTATTTTTCTTCTCTTGGATCAACTGTCTCTGCATCATAGTCATAACAGCCATCATGTGCATCATTTTGGTCCTCCTTGGTTTGATCTTCTGTTTCTTGAGCAGTTTCATCTTGAGGATCTACTAGTGTATCATCTTCTTGGCTTGCTTCATTAGTAGAAACAGGAATATCTATATCATCTCGAAGGAAATTTTGATAACCAGATGCTATTTGTTCACATTGGGTTTCAATCATACTAAGATACTTGTGAAATAATTTTATTTCTTGGCCAATCTCATCATAATTTTCCGTGAGTTGTGCCAAAATCTTTTTATGTTTTTGAAAATGCTTATGCAGGTTATTATGAGATTTTGCTTGTCGATGTTTTAATTCTTGAAAAACTTTTCTAGTTTCATCTTCTTCAGTAAAAACTTGTAACAATTCTATTTTGTTTCCCTTAACAAGTTCAGAAGGTATACCTTTTTCTTTCATTGTTTTGCGTACTTCAGGCATAACATTAGGATTTATACGAAGCATCCTTTTTTCCAGCTTAGTGTCGAAATCAAGATTGTATATAGAATCATTCATAGCCCTAGTAGACAATAACTATAAACATGCTTTAACAGTTAAAGTATTAATAGATCCTCATGCTGATAAGTAAAGCAACTCTTTGCTTTGAGTATTAAGACCATGGTAAAATAAATGGCAAATAGTTAATTTAGAATAGCCATGGTTAGAAATTCTATTGATCATTCCAAAAAATCTATCCCAGGCTTGTGGGTAGTTTTCTCCCACGTTCTAACTAAAGTTGCTTATATTCTTTCAAGTATCAGTTACTTTTTAAAAGGATTAAACCTGTTTATGAATTTGACGATACAGTTTCCCAACATTTAATGTAATGATGAGGGAAAGAATATAACCAGTCTAGAGCTTTACCTTTAAGAGACCAACGAAAAAAATAGACAAGAGAAATCTCTTGGCAAACCTTTTGGTCCAAGTGTTATCATCAAATCGTCAAACTCTCTAATATGTCTTCATGGGTCTTCATCTTCCCTTCCACTGAAGCTTTTTCCTTAAATTTTTAAATAATTCCACCATCAACTCGATATTCTCTAACTCCAGGGTTAGGAAATTCTATTGGTTGTTTAAGGAAAGCTGCCTTTGGAGCACTGTATTCCCTAAGAGTTTTCTTAGGTTTCTTGGGAGTTATCCTGTAAATGGACATGATTTTCATAAAATCATTCAGGTTTTCAACTTCAACTTTGTTTGATCTTAAAAGTTTTTCAATAATTTCTTCGTGCCTTTGAATAGGCACGCGCTCAAAATAATCTGTTATATAGGTCCTACCAGAGCATGTAGACCCTTTGTCTCCTAGGGAGACCATTTTGTACTAGTAACACCTAAAATGTCAAGAGACAAACACTTAGCGCTTAGCTCCCCAGAAACGGCGCCAGAAAATAGCTTGATGTCTACAAGTGCACAGATTGTTTGTAGCTAGTTTCGAAGTATAAATATTGATCCCATAAGGAGCCCAAAGGTAAGTGTTTATGAATAAAGTCTCCGTCACACCCTCGATTGAATTGACTATAAGTGTGAAATGAGAATGGAAATTGGATTAAACTGGATGTATTTAAATAAAACTAAAGTATAAACTTTAGAAATAAAAATCATAAAAGTAAAGAACAAGGCGTGGGGAGATATAGTTCATAGTGATAGTAACTATGCCAGGTGAACGAGTGGTAAGTGTAATAATTGTAATCTTATAAGTATATGTGTAGGCGAGCAACCCATAATTAGCCGAAACTTCTCTTGGTAGATTTCATCCCAACTTCAATAATCCTACTAGTCTGTTACCAAAACCATAGTCGGACACTAGACGATTAAGACCCTTCAGGTTGCTTAGCAATTAAGCTCCTTGGATCAGACTAATGCAATAAGTACGGTGCTTCCTCGTTATCCTTGAGTCTACTAGTTTTCCATTGATATCCCCGTGTCACTCGAGGGTCGCTGGTCTGCTAGCGAACAAGATCCTATCTATGTAGAACAAAGCATCATGTTGTCTGGGCCCTTAATTGGACAACAAGCATTAGGCATCCCATAGATAGTCAAGCACACATAATATAGTAATTAAAATCAATCACAAACTAATTGAAAATATATGGAGGCACATCACATCTCACTAATCGCTTACATCTTCCACGCCCAAGGAACTTACTCACACATGAGAGAAGAAAGCATCATCGATATAATTAAATAAAGGGAGTTCTTCTCGATGTTACCGTGGAGATCCACAATAGGAATAGAAAAGTAATCCAACACATTCAAGATAGGAAAAAAAATCTCAAACCCTAATCTTGCAAGGTGAAGATCTCTCTCTCTCTCTCTCTCTCTCTCAAGTAGAAGTAATGGCTATGAGGGTGTGAAAGTTAGGAGGTCGAAGATCATGGAGCGAGATGGAGAACGTGTTCCCCTTCTTCTCCAAATCTCTTCTTTCTCCGTTTTGGATGGGATGGCGGCTGTTGTGTTATGATTTCGTGTCTGGCCTCTTCACGGAAGTTGTCCCTTTTGACAAGACGGAGGCGGCGGCAGCTATATGTCAGGAACTATACGGTCAAAAAAATGTTCCTTCTGTATAGTTGCTCGTTAAAGCGTCTATTTGCCTCCCTTGATTTCTTCCAAAGAGATACTTGCTTGTTTTTGCCTAAATATTGTGTTTCCCTTGTTAAAACCTTATGTTGATGTTCAGAACCTAAAACACACATTAAAAACCAAGTTTTCTTCGCTACCAAAGTACTAGCGTTAGGTAAAGCTAAAAAATGATCAAATCTAGAAGAAAACTATCAATAAAAATCATCAAAAATATGTCGAATCTCACAGCTATCAATATCCCTAGCATATAATATGACTCATACAAATCTTTACTATTAAAAGCAAAGCGGTGGTGTCACACTTCCAAAAATTTACTGGGAAAATCCATCGCAACAAAAAACATCCCTACTTTTTAGTGGGAATCTACTTTAAAATTCCAGAATACTAGAGAAGTTAATGGGAGAAATAATACTCCTCCATTTGGGTGTGTAGGGCTCAGTTCATTTTTCTGCATGTTCAGATTTATCTCAATACTAAGGCCCGCTTAGTATTTAATAGCCCCGTTCTTAATCGGCTTGGTGGCCCTCTCTACCCCTCAAATTACTCTTAGCTGCATCATGTTTTCCACTTATCTCGCTGGCAATCTGCATGCAATGGGTAAAGACCTGCATGCGTGTAGTTTAGACGGTGCATTAGAATTCCGAATTAATGGGTGGATTAATTAACACGAACATGATTGGAAGAAATATGATAAAACAAGTAGATTTAAAGTCCAATCAATGTTTGTCTTCTCGTAGAGATTTTCCATATGAGCCCAATACACCAGAATGGATAGAATAGAAAGGTATAAACATTTTAATAGAGGCAAGTTTGGAAACTTGTATGTAGCGCACACGTCCCTTTAATTCTAACGGTGCTCCTAACAATCAGCGCACCCCTAACAAACAGATCCTCCGATTTCACGTTCGCGGAGGGATCGTGCGCCTACCGCTGTCTCTGCTAGACAGCTACCTACCCAAAAAATCATACCAAATACCAATAAAATCAGCTAAACAAATAACCTCCTCCTTTGATGCCTCACAATCTGATCTACAAGATGTCCAAAACTGCTTCGGTGCTGCCCAGTACCAATCGTTGGCAGTCCCGAGGAAGAGGTGAGTTTGTTCCTTGTTGCCGATTTGCGAGAGTTTTACGACCCCAGCATGCTAGCTCTATGTTGCGACTCCATGCCAGCACCCCCAACATCCACCATTGGTAGCGGCACGTGATAAGACGACGTCCTCCGATCAGGACCATCATGCCTTGATAGGTCTTTCCATGACGATGACCTCGGTCACATCCTAATGTCGTGTAGAGCCCACTCCTGTGGCCGCACGGTGTGGTTCCTCCTGTCACGTCCGCCAACTGCGGGAAATGGCTTTGCAGAAAACCTAGCAAGATTGAATCAATCGATCCATTACTTCATGGAAGAAAAGGTTTGTATGGGAAGGGAGACACCTTGACGAAGAGGGTGGCCATACCTCCCTAAAGTGCAAATTCTCCCAGTGCGCAAGCACCGTCCATGCTAACTTGCATGGATGGTACTGGTTTCAGATTACGGGACATACAAACGCCATGTATGTAACCTTCTTGATATGTAATTTTCCTACAGAAGTGCCTTGCTGTAGATTGATTTTCTTGGCCTTCTCAAAATTAAAAGATAGATTTATATGGTAGGCATAAATTGTCAAGGGACATAGTGATCGAATTGTAAACTCACTTGAGTAGATTGCAATTGATTCTATTTGTACAGATCACACGCCCCACCTTGTTCTCCTGTTTTTTTAAAAAATCGAAAAGCAGATTGGGTAAGATTTTTCAATGATGTATGTCTCCTCAAGTTGGTATTTTAAGTGATATTGGCATGCTTTCCAAAAGCAGACTTTCAAGTCGCAGCTAATGCATGCTTGAATAAACCGGGTGTCTGATCTACCTAACAACGTATAACCAAGTGAGGGAGCATTCACCTGTTGGCAATGTTATTTACTGTAACATGTTGCTCTCAAACTACTATACCAGTCATTTTACTATTTTCAATTCCTGAGATAATTTTACTATTTTTCTATGGCTAACAAGTGTGATCTAAAAATTATTTCCCTGCCATGATTGGATCAGTAATTCCAACATAATATTTTCATATCTTAGATTTATTTGTGGCAACCTAAACTAACGATCAATATGTCTGTGTTCATTCATTATTGCCAGGTCTTGCGGATTGCAATTCTCCTAGTTCCCTCTAGCCACACTGATTACAGTGATTTGGATAATTATCCGAGAATATGGATAGTTTCTCGTTTTGCTAAGGTTTGACCATTTATAACCTGATGTTAATGATATGTTTTGCAAGTGAATTATATATATTTTACAATTTAAGACATTTAGGCTTGGTAGCAAAGTTAGGATTTCCACTGCATTGAAATTGTTGTTGACATTTATCTAAAGCTATTTAAATTCACTCATAGAGGAATTTCTCTGAATAAATTAAGTTTATTGTATTACATTTCATTTACTAATGAAGTTCCACTAAAATAAGGGGACTTGACACATCAACCGAAAGCTGCTTGATTGGTATATTAAGTTCCACTAAAGCAGATATGATTTCCTTGGGGCTAGGATTTCATCACTAACAACCAAAAAATTGAGCATTTTTTGTTTCATGTCGCCGCCTGCAATTTCCATAGGGAGAAAATTGGTCCTATCTTTTCTTGTTACCTCACAACTAAAGCAACATCTTTTTTTCTTCAAGAAAAAACTATTGGACTCATTGCTTGCAGGCGGGGATCAAGTGTTCATCCATGGAGAAGAGGCTTCAGAGAGCACCAAGGAAGGCATGCCCCAATTTTTTGTGTGATGATCTTAGGCACTATTCGGCCTAGAGAGGTTGGAGTGCTCACAAATTATGTTTCTATTCGTCGTACGTCCTAATGTATTCTTCAACCTAAAAATTTACCGAATGATTCATATGATAAAGAGAGCAGGTCACAAAATATTTGTTAATTTAGCCTATTTCTAGATCATACATATGCAGGCCACACCAAGATCTTACTAGGGAAGAAGTGACTTCCTTTCAGACCACTTCGTCAAAAAAAATCGTTGAATGTGTGTTTATGGAAGAAATTGAAAATACATGGTTAGAGGCTCTTAGGGTACCTAAAGAATTTAATTCGTTTCCTCTATTTATAGTTTCCCATGGTGATTTCCTTTCACTTGTTCAAAATCTTCAGGTATTTGACAACCATGTCTTGCACCAACTACCTTTACAAAAGTGGACAGAGAGTGAGGTCTCATTCAAGTAGTCGTAGCATTCAACCACCGGATCTCTTAGTGTGCTTATTTCATTTACTATACCATTCCCCATTCTAAAATAATTGACTCGACTTTATCTACATACATGCGTATCTAGAAACTAAAACACGTCTAAATACAAGGATACCTAGGCAAAGTTGACTCAACTAATTTGGACGAAGGAAGTATTACGTATTATTATTATTTTGTATTAAGGATATGATTACCAATCCAGCTGTTACAACAGGTTCATGATGGTGGTTATTTATCGTAAGAATAAGCAATGTCCGTTTACTAGATGTAAGGTTTTCACGAGTTCAATCCCAACATGTATATTCTATTTGTCAGCTCCATCATATTTCTTATTTAGAGAAGACAAGAACCATGATGAATATATATGTGAATAGGATCAGAAACTTATATATGTTTCAAAAACCATAGTGAAGCACGGGTATTCAACTAGTCGTCTTAGGACACTTGGGAATGGTTAAAACGAAACATGGCAGAACCTGTCCAGATTTTTAGCAACAGAAAAACGAATTTTTTTTCATCCACTTAGACATGTTAGGAATTTTATCCAATTTTTTTGCATATAGTGGACGAAAATTTGTAAATTCTGTACGAATCTAAGCTCAGTCGGAGTTACAAAAGAAATCAGAAAATTCACGCACTAAAAACTATTCTTTAGAAATTTGCTACTCCATATGTTTAGCAACTTTTAAAACATCCAAAATGGGTTCCACTTGGTACTTTATTAAAAACTTCAGAAATAAAACCAAAACAAAACTCTCTTGCTACAGTAATAGTTCAAAACAAAAATCCAAAATAAAAATAACTGGATTGCCTCCCGCAAAGTGCTTTCTTTATAGACATATAGTTAGGCTTTACCTACTTGATTTAGGTGATGTGGAACTCATGGGATAGCTTGTGCTTCATAGATACCTCCTTATTCATTGGAAAGTGTTCCATGCACTTCTTGTGAGGAAATTGAAACTTCAGATTTCCTTCTTTTGTATCAATGACTGCACCTGTGGTTCTCAAGAAAGGTCTACCAAGTATTATAGGACTTGAGGTATTGCTCCCCATATCCATGACAATAAAATCAATAGGTACAAATTTCATATGTAATTCAACCATAATATCTTGAACTTTTCCTAAAGCATGTGTAGTTGAATCATCATCGAGTAAAAGATCTATTGAGCATTTTCCGTAGGTTTCAATTCAAGTAAATCATATAGCTCTTTAGATAAAACTGAGACACTAGATCTTAAATCTAAAATAGCATGATGTGTCTCTTTTTCAATAGTGATTAATACCTTGGGGATCCATACATCCCCAAGCTTAGGTGGTATCATAGCTTCTCTATTGTATCTTTCAATCTCTTCTTTTATAACATAATTTGCTAGGTAGGAACCAAATCCTCCTTGATGACCATTAAAGGATGGATCCTTAGATTTTTTTGCAATAAATGAATGAGTTCATGCAGGCTCCATTTATCTAGATCAAGTAGAGGTTCTTTTGTTTCACTTATCATTTTGACTTCTTCTACTTGTTTATCATTTGCTATCATTAGTGTTTCATTTTCCTCCATCATATTAAGAGTTTCCCATGATTTATCTTTCACTTCTTGGACATATTTTATTATTTCCTCATGGTTATTTTGAGATTGAATAAGATTTTTGAATGATGTGACTTCTTGTGTTAGGAGATCTACCCTTTCAAACAAATCATCTTGTCTTTCAAACTTAGCTATAAATTCTTTGTTAAGTTCTTTTTGAGTAGCTATAAAGGATCTCATGGTGCTTTCTAAATCATTAGGAGCATTATTACCACTAGCATATTTATTAGGAACAAAAGGTGACCTACCATATGAGTTATTATAGTTTTTCCCATATCCATTACTACCAAAGTTTCTTATGAAGTTGACATCTACACTTTCATTGGTGTTTGTTACTAACTCTTGTAGAGGAATATTATCGGTATTTTGCTTAGATATGTAGGCAAATATGGCATCAATTTTACTTCCTGTGGAGTCTAGTTCTTCAATGGAGTTAAATTTCTTAGATGGGTTTGGTGTTCTTTCAGTATACCATTGACTATGGTTGTGGAGCATGCTTTCTAGGATAGTTTTAGCTTCAGACACAGTTTTACTCATAAATGCACCCCCGTAGAAGAATCTAGAATGATTCTTGACATAATATTTAGGCCATTATAAAAAGAATGCAATATGGTCCATTCGTTTACTCCATGTGATTGGCAAGATCTAAGCATGTTTTTAACTCTCTCCCAAGCTATTGCTACATGTTCATTATCATTTTGTCTAAATGATAGGATACTATTTTTGTTTTGTAGTATCTTAACCGGTGGGTAGTATTTCTTCAGAAAGCTTCGTTTAGGTCATCCCAAGAGTTTATGCTAGCAGCAGGAAGCGATAATAACCATTCTTTAGCTCTACCTCTTAGTAAAAATGGGAATAGTTTAAGTTTGACAATGTCATTTTCCACATTTTTAATATTTTGCATATCACAAATTTGATAGAAATCATGCAAATTCATAGAGGCATCCTGATGTCTCTATGCACTTTTATTCTTGTAGACAGTTTTTGGGCCTCCAAGTGCACAGGTTTGTAGAACAGCAGCAAGTTTTCCCTTAAGTGGATCACCCAAGGTTTATCGAACTCGGGGAGGAAGTGGTCAAAGGTATCCCCTCTCAAGCAACCCTGCAATCAAGATACAAGAAGTCTCTTGTGTCCCCAACACACCCAATACACTTTTCAGGTGTATAGGTGCACTAGTTCGGCGAAGAGATAGTGAAATACAAGTGGTATGGATATAAGACAACGGTGCCAGAAAATAGCTTGATGGCGTGGAAGAGACTAAAGGCAAACTGAAATAAAGATGGCAACAAGCAAACATGTAACAGATCTAGTTACAAATGGTGTTTCAATGTTTAGAAACAAGGCCTAGGGATCATACTTTCACTAGTGAACACTCTCATATAAATATCTTCTCTTTATGATACTACTCTGAACTACTCTTCGGTTGGACACTCTAATCCATGGTAGGACTATAACAGCACTCCTCAAAGTTCGCTTTCCCCATCTAGATAACCCCACACTGTCACCTTGAGCTCTAGATGGTTCCAAGAAACACAACAATTTCATAGAAACATCCAACTCCAAATATAACTCATAACAAGTATTTGTAATCTCTAGCCTAAGTGCCACCATGGTGTGCACGCTGTCACTTTCACACACATGGGGACAGCGGAGATCTATTAAAGCACTTGAGTAGCAAGGTAGATCTACTTGATTACAAAGCTCATGATCACAATATGATCATGCATAGAGAGAGAGAGATGAACACATAGCTACCGGTAGAACCCTTAGCCTCGAGAAAGAACTACTCCCTCATCATCATGGGAATCAGCAACGGCGATGGAGATGGTGGTGGAGTCAATGGAGATGGCTCCGAGGGCCTTCCCCGTCCCGGTAGGGTGCCGGAACAGAGACTTTCTGTCCCTCGAATCTCCCCTTCGGCGGCGGTGGTGCTGCGGAACTTTTCATGGCTAGAGGCTGTTCTCTTGGGGTTTTTTCATCGGGGGCTTCTTATAGGCGAAGGGGCAAGGTCAGTGGCCGACTAGGGGGCCCACACCATGCCCTGGCGTGGCCTAGGGCTGCCCGTGCCAAGGGGGTGTGGCCGCCTGTAGCCCCCCTTCGTCTCTCCTTTAGACTCCATGTGTCTTCCGGTAAAATATCAACTTTGGCTTTTGTACCGTCATTTTCCAAGAATATTCATTTTCTGACTTTCCTGGAACCAAAAATAGCAGAAAACAGGCAACTGGCACAGTGGCATTTTATTAATAGGTTAGTCCAAGAAAGTGTATAAAAATATTCCAAAGTATGGACAAAACATAAGAAAGTAGATATAAAACAAGCATGGAACATCAAAAATTATAGATACGTTTGCAACGTATCAACATCCCCAAGCTTAACTCATGCTCGTCCTCAAGTAGGTAAGTGATAAAAAGAAATAATAATTTTTGGGGTGACATGCACCATCACAATCTTGATCAAGGCATTTATAAAACATTGATAGATGGGATCATAGTACTTTAGCATAGCATGAAAGATAAAGTTCTAACAATAAGACATAGTAACTATGCATGCAACATGAAAAGGCACAAACAAAAGATTCATGAATAACAATGGTTTGCAAGACGTTTGTTTGTTTCACATAAAGAAAACATAGCATAGTGGCATTCATCTTGTCCCTCATAGAGTAGCAAACATAAATGCATAGGACACCTTCAAAGTTAATAAGGGTGACTAGATACAAATAGTTTAAGAACAAGCAATATCAAAGTTATGCATCAATCAACAAGTCTTGGGACAATGCACATAGAACTAAGAATGGCCACTATGCTCTCAAAATAGGTGCATAAAGATAGAAGGTGGAGACTCAACATAAAATTAAAAGAAAGGCCTTCATAGAAGGAAGTAGGGATTCAAGTTTCATAAATAGCTTCCAAAAATTATGGTACTTAATAGCTTTCAGCTCTCATTGCCCCTATCATAAGCATCTTTAGGTGAGGTTAAAGTGACACAACTCAGAGGATATGCTTGACAAGTTATAAGTTGAAATCTCGTGCCCCTTACTTACGAGTACCGAACCTCATGCTACTCATCTTCAATCACAAGTAATCTCTTGTCATTGTAAGTACATATGTATCATAGAGAACCGCCAACAGGGTACCCCTTGCACATGATACAGGAGCTATCCCATAATCAAAATGACAAGGCAAGCAGACAATGAGCATCTCAGCGATCTTTTTATTTGCTATTTGCATAGGTTTTTATTGAGGATGCTTCATAGAGTGCTCATTATGGTTATGCTGCAAGTTTCCACCATGATTAGGCATGGCTTAGGCTAGCGGCCCAGGCGTTTCTCTAACACACATACAAACTCCATGATCTTACAAGTTTCCCTTTTATTTCACACTATCGGGATCCATAAGCAAAAGAATCATGATATCAACGGAATAATAAGTGCAATGTTGAAAGCGTTCCCCATGATACATGGTTCTGCTAACTTCAACTTATAAAGAACAAGCATATATGCAACAAACATAGACGCAATGGTTCAAGATTATTCAATGCAAGAAAGTAAAGTGTGCCATCAAGTTTGTGAGAGCTTTAATCACTAGTTTTTCACATAACAAGTTTAATTCGGAAGGTAGATAAAAACATGAATATACTTGGAATAGCAAATGCTAATAGGTAGGTATGGTGGACGCTTTGGAACAACTTGGTTTTATTTGGAGTTGGATGCATGAGTGGAACTCATACTTGGTTATGGAGGCTAGCAAAAGACTGGGAGCGACCAACTAAGAGAGCAATAATGGCCATAATCATGCAGAGCGACAAAACATCATTAATTAAAGCATAAAGTGATATTACAAGTCGAAAACTAAAGGATCATAAAGGCTATGGTGACTTGGCATAGTCATAACATGGTGTGAGCATGTGCCAAGTGAACCCAAGTAAAGCATCAAAGGAGAATCCACAATACTATGCTTTAATATGCTAAAACAACGCATGATTCTTTCAAGGCACATTAAGCAATCTCAATTGTTTATAACATGTCATGCTACAGAAAAGATCACTAAGCATAAAGGCAAAACAATATCAAGCATGGCATGACAAAGCATGGGCCACAGTCAAAAACAAACGCCTTTTACCACTTAAGCATGAACTTTCCTACTCTTTTCCAATCCAAACCAAAATATTTGAAAACCAATGTATGAAAGAGGGGGTCCAACCAATTTATTCAGCAAACTAAGCAAACCAAGCAAACAAAAACCAAAAACAAAAACGAAGACGCTCCAAGAACAACACAACTATGCATGAAACAATAAAAATGAAGTGTTTGGAAGAAACCTGAGATTTTTATTGATGAAGAAGGGGATGCCTTGGGCATCCCCAAGCTTTGACGCTTGTACTTCTTGGATATTTCTTGGGGTGACACGCATGGCATCCCCAAGCTTTAGCTTTAGTCCATTCTTCATCTCATTACATCATTTTCTCCATACACCTGAAATTTTTCCTTCATACAAAACTTCACACAATCTCTATTAGCAACGTTAGTGCACTCAAAATAATAAGTCTTTGGGTTCAGTTTCAACACCAATAAGACTTCCATTAAAACACAAGCTACTGTAGCACTTCCCTTGAAAATCTCAATTCCCCAAAGAGAACTCAAAAAGGAATCAACAAGAAGCAAATACAAATAATGGCAGAAATCTGTCAAAACAGACCAGCAGGTAAAAACCAATTTTTCGAAGACCTTCTATTACTCAAATCGAAAAGTGTTGCACTAACGAAACTTAGATAAGAACCTGGGGCAGAAGCACAAAAATGCACGTCTCAAAACGACGTACAGAGATTTTACACGAATTTTTACAGTGAAGCACACAAATCTGTTTCGGGACAGCAACTTTCCCAAGCATTACTTCTCTCTCATTAGAGGTTACTCTTGGCACAAAAAGCAAATAAAAAGGATAAGGAGAGGTTATTACTGAAGGAGTAACTTCCAAGTCTCAAGAAAACTATTGGGTTATCTCCCAAGAAGTACTTTTCTTTAACGTCTTTAAGTTAGGCATGATAGTTTGAGAAGATGCTCACATAAGAAATATGAATTGAAGTAAAAGAGAGCATCAAAAAGCAAATTCAAAGCACATTTAAGTCTAACCCACTTCCTATGCATAGGAATATTGTAAAGAAACAAGTCATGAAAGCACAAAGCAACAAGCATAGGAAAACAAAACAAGTGCAACTTCAAAATTTTCAACATAAAGATGGGAAACTTATTATTGTTGAGATACATAAAACCATGTTTCCCTCTCTCATAATAACTTTTAGTAGCATCATGAATAAAATTAACGATATAACTATCACATGAAACATTCTTATCACGATCCACATGCATAAAAGAATTAATACTCTCAACATAAACATAGTCATTCTTATTAATTATAGTCGGAGCAAATTCAACAAAATAGCTATCATTATTATTCTCATCACCATAATCATCAAATATAGGAGGCATATTGTAATCATAATTAATTTTCTCCTCAATAGTAGGTGGTCTGAAAATATCATATTCATCATTATAATCATCATATATTGGAGGTTTGATATCATCATAAGCAATAGAATAGCTATCTTCCAAAGACGGGGAACTAAAAAGATAATTTTCATAAAAACTAGCTTCCCCAAGCTTATACTTTTCCATAGCATTAGCAATAATGGTGTCCAAAGAATTCATACTAACAACATTGCTATTAGCATGCAAATAAAGTTCCATAGGTTTTTTAATTTTCTCTTCAAACACTTCATGTCCTAACTCAAGATAAATACTATAAAGATCTCTGTTTTTGTTGTTGTTTTCCATTAAGCCTAACTAGTGAAAACAAGAAACAAAAAGACAAAATTGCAGAATCTAAAGGAAATAACTTCGAGCACTCACACCGGAGGATGTGAGTACCTTTTACCTTACCACCCAGGTAACGGCGCCAGAAAATAGCTTGATGTCTATGCACTTCTAGTCTTGTAGACAGTTGTTGGGCCTCCAAGTGCAGAGGTTTGTAGAACAGCAGCAAGTTTTCCCTTAAGTGGATCACCCAAGGTTTATCGAACTCAGGGAGGAAGTGGTCAAAGGTATCCCCTCTTAAGCAACCCTGCAATCAAGATACAAGAAGTCTCTTGTGTCCCCAACACACCCAATACACTTGTCAGGTGTATAGGTGCACTAGTTCGGCGAAGAGATAGTGAAATACAAGTGGTATGGATATAAGACAACGGTGCTAGAAAATAGCTTGATGGTGTGGAAGAGACTAAAGGCAAACTGAAATAAAGATGGCAGCAAGCAAACATGTAACATATCTAGTTACAAACGGTGTTTCAATGTTTAGAAACAAGGCCTAGGTATCATACTTTCACTAGTGAACACTCTCCTATAAATATCTTCTCTTTATGATACTACTTTGAACTACTCTCTGGTTGGACACTCTAATCCATGGTAGGGTTATAACAACACTCCTCAAATTTCGCTTTCCCCATCTAGATAACCCCACACTGTCATCTTGAGCTCTAGATGGTTCCAACAAACACCACAATTTCATAGAAACATCCAACTCCAAATATAACTCATAACAAGTATTTGTAATCTCTAGCCTAAGTGCCACCATGGTGTGCACACTGTCACTTTCACACACATGGGGAGAGCAGAGATCTATTAAATCACTTGAGTAGCAAGGTAGATCTACTTGATTACAAAGCTCATGATCACAATATGATCATGCATAGAGAGAGAGAGAGGGAGAGAGAGAAAGAGAGAGAGAGATGAACACATAGCTACTGGTAGAACCCTTAGCCTCGAGAAAGAACTACTCCCTCATCATCATGGGAATCAGCAACAATGATGGAGATGGTGGTGGAGTCGATGGCGAGGGCTCCAGGGGCACTTCCCCATCCCGGCAGGGTGTCGAAACAGAGACTTTATGTCCCCCGAACCTCCCCTTCGGTGGCAGCGACACTACGGAACTTTTCATGGCTGGATGTTGTTCTCTTAGGGTTTTTGCATTGGGGGCTTCTTATAGGCGAAGGGGAAAGGTCGGTGGCTGGCTAGGGGGCCCACACCATGCCCTAGCGGGGCCTAGGGCTGCCCGCGTGATGACCCACAAGTATAGGGGGTGTATCGCAGTATTTTCAAAGGAAGTGCAACCCAATTTATTGATTCGACACAAGGGGAGCCAAAGAATATTTATCAGCCTTAACAACTGAGTTGTCAATTCAGCTGCACCTGGAAACAATATTGCTCACAGTCATTTATCAGTAGCAACAGTTTTGTAGTAGGAATAGCAAAGTAGCAGCAGTAGTAAAGCAAAGACAGTAGTAACAAAAGTAGTAACAGTGGGATTCGTGTGCGGTAGGCATAGGGATGGATGGACGGACGTTGCATGGACAAGACAATTCACATAGCAATCAGATTATAGGGCAATTGCAGATAAATAAGATAAAGCATCCAAGTACTAGACAATCCTAGGCATGTGTTCCATATATAGTCATACGTGCTCGCAATGAGAACTTGCACAACATATTTTGTCCTGCCAGCCCGTTTGTAGCGGGGCCTCTAGGGAACTACTGGCAATTAAGGTGCTCCTTTTAATAGAGCACCGGAGAAAAGCATTAACACTCCGTGAACACATGTGATCCTCACATCAAAGCCTTTCCCTTTTGGTTATCCCAATTTCTGTCACTTCGGGCCATAGGTTCCGGACAATAACATGTGTATACAACTTGCAGATAAGACCAAGAACAATACTATCACAATGAATCAATAATAAGTTCAGATCTGAAATCATGGCACTCGGGCCCTAGTGACAAGCATTAAGCACAACAAGTCGCAACAAAGTCATAAAGCACTAATAAAAGATACTAGGCACCATGCCCTAACAATCTGATGCCATTACATGAACGATCTCATCCAATCCCTACCATCCCCATAGCCTACAGCGGGGGATTACTCACTCATAGATGGGGGAAACATGGATGGTCGATGGAGAAGCGATGGTGATGATGATGGCGATGATCTCCTCCAATTCCCCATCCCGGCAGGGTGCCAGAACGGAGTTTCTGGTGCTGTTTCATGGAATCTGGTGGTGGCGGCGGAGCGGAACTTCTTCTGGAAAAACGTCGAACCCCCCGAAGTTTTTAGGTCAGAAGGCTCCTTATAGGCGAAGAGAGAGGCCGAGGGGGTGCCTGGGGGCCCACACCACCCCCTGGCGCGGCCTGGCCTGGCCCGCGCAACCAGGTGGTGTGGCCACCCCAGGGCTCTTCTCCGTCTCGTCTTCTGGCTCCTGGAGTCTTCGGGTGAAATAGGATTTCTGGCATATTTTCCGGGATTTTTCCTGATAGTTGATTTTCTGCACAAAAAGTAGACACCAAGGCAATTCTGCTGAAAACAGCGTCAGTTCGCATTAGTTGCATCCAAATCACACAAGTATAGAGGAGAAACAATAGCAAAAGAGTTCGGGAAAGTAGATACGTTTTGGACGTATCAACTCCCCCCAAGCTTAGCTTATTGCTTGTCCTCAAGCAATTCAGTTGAAAACTGAGTGCGATAAAAGAACTTTCATGAATACATTTGCTTCATATGATGTAAATATTCTTAGCAATGTGATCAACTACTTAGACAATTCAGAGTATGCAACTGAGTCTACTTAATAGTTATTGCGAACTATGAAGAGATTCCAACTCAAGAATAATAAGTAGCATGAAGCACAAACATAAGCAACATTACGATGCTCATAGAAAGGTATGATAGAGTGGTATCTCGCTTGCCTTTGATTATGAATGCCAAGGCACCTCTGAAGTTCAAGTGATGACTAGATGTAAAGATATCAAAGATACAAGCATCAAAGTCCTAACACAAATAATCAAGTAATGGAACAAACACAAAGAATGACAACTATGCTCTCAAGAAGGTGCTCAAAGAATATGTGGAGACTCAACAAGTAGAAGAAAAGGTTTTGAATAATTTTGAAAGGCTTCCAAATGCTAAAAGTATGGTATTCGTTAGCTTTGAGCTCTCATTGCCCCTATCATAAGCATCTTTAATGTGGTTAAGGTGAAAGTGACACAACTAAGAGGATATGCTTGACAAGTTATAAACCGAAGTCTCATGCCCCTTACTTACGAAGACCCATCCTCATGCTACTCAACTTCAGTCACGAGTAAGCTCTTGTCATTGTAAGTATATACGTATCATAGAGAACCGCCAACGGGGTACCCCTTGCACATGATACAGGAGCTGTCCCATAATCAAAATGACAAGGCAAGCAGACAATGAGCATCTCAGCGATCTTTTTATTTATTATGTGCATAGATTTTTATTGAGGATGCTTTATAGAATGCTCATTATGGTTATGCTGTAAGTTTCCACCATTATTAGGCATGGCTTAGGCTAGCAGCCCATGCGTTTCTCTACCATACATACAAACTCCATGATCTTACAAGTTCCACTTTTATTTCACACCGCTGGGATCCATAAGCAAAAGAACATGATATCAACTAGGTACAAAATACCTAAGAAGCATTGAAAGCGGTCCCCATGATACATGGTTCTACTAACTTCAACTCATAAAGCGGAAGCGTATGCACAACAAAGAAGGACGCAGTGGTTCAGGTTTATTAAGTGCAAGAAAATAAAGTGTGCCGTCAAGTTCGTGAGAGCTTTACTAACTAACTTTCTCATAACAAGCAAACATTTTATTCGGCAGAAAACAAGGCATAATAAATATGCATGGAGGTAGCAAATGATGCTAATGCGTAGGTATGGTGGACACTTTGGAAATATTTGGTTTAGGGAGTTGGAAACTTGAGTAAAACACTCAGTGGAAGTGAAGGCTAGCAATAGTAAGGGAGCGACAAACGAGAGAGCAATAATTGTCATTATCATGCTTGCAACAAAACAGGACTACTCATGGCATGAAAGTGATTCAAGATCCTTAAGGCAAAATAATTCATCGAGGATTAACTGATTATTACAGTCATGTGCATGCGTGAGCATGTGCCAAGTCAATCAAATGAAGCATTCAGAGGAGGATACCACAGTGTCATACCAATTTATGAATAGAGTAATGCAAGCAAACATTCAAGAGACATGATACAAACTATTAGCGAGCTGGAGCTAATCATAAGAACGCAAGAACTACTAAGCATCCAAAGAAAACATACACTCTACATGAACGGACTAAGCATGCCCACAGTGACGAGTATATGTACAAAAATGAAAACAAATAGAGTTCATTACCAGCCTCTTACCACGCCTCAAGTTGTCATTAATCCTCATTATTGCTCTTCACTTGTGTGGCTTGAATAATAATATGAAACCAATATCCACTGAGGACTGCCGAACCCTGAAGAAAACTCGCAAAAACCAAAGAAGAACGACAAATATTTTTGGTGTTTTCGATTTTTAAACAAGAACCAAAAGAGAGGAACAAGCAAAGCAAAATCTTTTTGGGTTTTTCGAAAAGTTCAAACAAAGCAAAAAGGGAAAAACAAACCAAAGCAAAAAGAAGAAGCAAACCAAAGAGAAGCAACAGAAATAGTTTTGGTCTTTTGTGTTTTTAGAAAGCAAAAGCAAAGAAGAACGAAAACTAAAAAGAGAACGAAAACATGAATATACAAAGTACTGACGCAACATGATATGGAGATGAGTGCGGTGTCGGCGTACCCCCCCCCCCCCCCCCCAAGCTTAGGCTTTTGGCCTAAGTGGGTATCAATCCCAAGCGAGCCAGGATGAAGTGTCACCTGGGTACGATGAGGAGGTACCCTCGTCTTGGTGCGAGCTCGAGTACGCCCCTCCGTAATGTGCGGAGTAATCATAGGAGGGCGCATCCTCCTGGTGCTGCTCATGGAAACCCAACAAGCGAAGCTGCTTGTCCACCTCCTCCTTGGAGCGCGACCACGGTCTCCTGTCAACACTAAACAAAACAGGCTGTGGCAAAAGGATCTCCCTTTCATCCCCGTCAGTGAAAAGCATCCTATATACTAGATTGTTCAAATCAGAGGTAGCAGTGACAAAGTGATGAGTTTTCATGGCAACAAGGTCGAGCCTCTATGGTGCTAGCATAGCATCATCGGGATCCACTGAGAAACCTAATGCAGTGACTACACGTGAGGCAATGATGCCCCCATAGATAGGCCCCCTAGCAGTTAGGCGGCGAGCAATAAGCGAGCCAAGATTGTACCAAGTATCATTGTTAAGCGCAGCATCAAGGAAAGCTAAATGATAGTTGGAGATGTTATTAGTGTTCTCCCTACCCAACACACTAGTAGCAAGATATATGCAAAGTATCTAAGAGCAGGGAGTTGGATATTTCTTATCTTTCCGCGCTGCGCCACACGATCATCGTCATTGGTCACCCCTCGGTATAGCTCCAGCAAATCAGCGGGTCGCCCTTGAATTTTCTTCACGGTACCTGTCATACGCACACCTACAATACTGCAAAATCTCTCCAAAGGCATGGTGAAGGGCATATCATAGATTTTAAAAGAGACAGTAGATTGATAGGGTGTGTTAGTAAATGAGAAGCTCTCAACAAACGTTTTGGTGAGCATAGTGTATTGTGCACTCTCATCTTGCATATAAGAGGTCAAACCAACCCTCTCAATTAGTAGCAAGAAATCATCAAGAATACCTGCAGCTTGCAAGAAAGTAAAACAAGGAAAAGAGGATGGGTGAGCATCTCCATCATCCCTTTCACTACCAATGCGTGTCGCAATGAGGTCTTCATTGTATGATGGCCTAGCTTGAGAGGCTGTTCTCAAGGGCCTCGACCTCCTAGGTGCATCACTCTCAAATATCTCTCCAAAAGTATGATTGTTCATGCTTGGTATTCTGAAATTTAAACACCTATTAAACAAGTGATTGCAAAGTAAATATAATGAAGGATTCTACTCATAGGGACTTGCAAGAGGCCTAAACATGCATCAAAACTATATCTCTAAGCATCAAACAAGCTTACAATCTCTCAAAACCAGTCACCTACAACAGCAAAATACTCAACATATAATCCACTAAACACAAATCTACATGGACAAGGGGATGAGTCACATACCAAGGAACAATTGCTCCAAATTTTAGCAAGAAAGATGGGCTGAGCAAAGAGATCGAAGAAATCGAGAGCAAGTAGAGAGAGAACGCGATTTTGAGCTATTAACTAGAGCTTACTCAAGAGAGAGAAGAAAGTGGCAGGTGAGAGAAGTAGTGGGGGGCCAGGGGTGGCCCACATCAGGGCATGGCGCCACCCAAGGCTGGTCGCGCCACCATGTGGTGTGCCTGCCTGGTGGGCCCCCCTGGTACCTACCAGGTACTCCTCTGCCCCTTTTTTCACGTAAAAATTTAATATGAATTTTCTGGAATTTTTCGCGACACTTTATTTTTTGGCAATTTTTCAGAAATAGAAGAATGATTTTCTGATAGACAGATTTTTTTTCTTTTTTTGGAAACATGATGCAAGGACAAAACAAGGCTAGAACTACAGAAGTTTTCTAACATGCAAGCAACTAACAACACAAAGAAACCTAAACGAAAACAAAAACTAAGATGCAAAGGATAGAAATAAACGGAGATAATCATAATGAAAACATTGTTTTGTTCAATGGAATCCTTTTGTTAGCAAGGTTGATCAAGTCTTGCTACCAAAACAATTGCATATGAGACAAAACTTTGTACTCCACTAACGATTATGTTACCTCAACCTTGATAGCAATGGTCCCAATCATAATAATTTCAAAATTTTCTCTTGGTATGGGACAATATATTTCTCCAACTTGAATGCCTTCAACATGTTCAATTGAATTCAAGCCATAAGTCCTTTCAATCTTCTTGGGGAAATAGACAGTATGTTCCTTGTCATTAACATTGAAGGTCACCTTTCCTTTATTACAATTAATAACAGCTCCTGCAGTATTAAGAAAAGGTCTCCCAAGAATAATAGACATATTATCATCTTCAGGCATTTCAAGCACAACAAAATTAGTTAATATCAAGCAATTGTGAGCCACCTGAATAGGTACATCCTCACATATACCAACAGGAATAGTGGTAGATTTATCAGCCATTTGCAAAGATATATCAGTTGGTATTAATTTTTCAAGCTAAAGCCTCTTATAGAGAGAAAGGCATAACACTAACTCCAGCTCCCAAATCACACAAAGCAGTTCTAACATAACTGTTCTTAATAGAGCAAGGGATAGTTGGAATCCCTAGGTCTCCAAGCTTCTTAGGAACCTTACCATTGAAAGAATAATTAGCAAGCAAAGTAGAGATTTCTTCATTAGGGGTCTTCCTTTTATTCGAGACAATGTCCTTCATATACTTTGAGTAAGGAGGCAATTTAATAGCATCAGTCAAAGGAATTTGCAAGAATAAAGGCTTCATCCACTCACAAAACTTATTATAGTGTTCATCTTCCTTTGACTTGTGTTTCTTATCAGGGAAAGGCATTGGTTTTTGGACCCAAGGTTCTCTTTCACTACCATGTTTCTTAGCAATAAAATCTTCTTTCGTGTATTTAGTAGTCTTAGTGTGGTTTTCAGGTTCTTCTTCAACTTTTTCTTCATTAGGCACTTCATTTTCTTCATTACCACTTTCAGTTTCAGCATCAGAGGTAGATATACTATTAGGATCTATAGCAGGTTCAGAGGGTTCTACAACAGTTTTATGTTTCTTTTTCCTTTTCTTACGAGTGGAACCACTATTTTCAGCTTGTTGAGAATCCTGCTCAATCCTTTTGGGATGCCCCTTAGGATATAGAGGATCCTGGGTAGCAGCTCCACTTCTAGTTCTAATTTCATAAGCATGTTTTTCTTTAGCAGCATTAACTAGCAAGTCGTTTTGCACTTTAACGAGTTGATCTATTTGAGTTTGAACCATTTGAAAGTGTTTAACAATCATTTTAACATCATTAGAGGTTCTTTCCACAATATCTTTCAACTCAACAATAGCTCTAGTGTTTTCCATTAGATGATTTTGCACCCTTTTATTAAAGTTATCTTGCTTAACAATAAAGATATCAAATTCTTCTAAGCATTGATCAGAGGTTTCAAGTAAGGGATATCACCTTCATCAAAGTGTTGGAGAGAGTGTACCTCAATAGTGGGTGAGTAGGGAATAGGCTTACATAATTCTTCTATAGGAGGTAAATTCTTGACATCTGCAGCTTCAATTCCCTTCTCCTTAAGACATTTCTTAGCTTCCTTCATCACTTCATCATTTAATTCAATAACTCCCCTCTTCTTTGATGTTGGAATAGGCACAGGAATAGATGGTTCAGGTACAATTACTTCAGGTATAGCTTGTTTAGGAGGAGTCCAATCTTCATAATTCTTGCTTATTTTAGCCATTAATTCCTCAGCTTTCTTTGGAGTCCTATTCCTGAAAACACAATCAACACAACTATCTAGGTATGTCCTAGATTCCTCGGTTAGTCCATTATAAAATATATCAAGAATCTCATTCTTAGGTAATGGACTTCCAGCCTGTGAATGAATCAAAGCACAAAACCTTGCCCAAGATTCAGGCAATACCTCTTTTTCTCCCTGTTTAAAATCAAAAAGTTCCTGCAAAATAGCATGTCTAGTACTGGGAGGAAAATATTTTGGTAGAAAAGTACTAATCAAGCACTCAGGTCTATCAATAGATCCAGGAGGTAAATTACTAAACCAAGTTTTAGCTTCTCCTTTCAGTGAAAAGGGAAAAATCTTAGCAACAAAATAAGTACGCATCTTAATATCATCATAAAACAAGCCACTCATAGTAGAAAGTTCATTCATATGTGCTACCGCACTTTCATTCTTAGTCCCACAAAAAGGTTCTTTCTCGACAATAGCTATGTAAGATAGATCGAGAGAGAAATCATAATCTTCATCTATAATGTTTATGGGAGAAGCAGCAAACTTAGCATCAAGAGATAATTTGGGTCTAATAGTACGCCTCTCAAGGAGACTCTTAGCAGCGCTCCTATCATGGATGTTCTTACATTCTTCAATAAACTCATCGGTCATCTCAACATAATCTTCTTTAGTATCATAACTCTCACTAGACTTAGGTGTGGTAGTGTCTTCACTAGGAGTTTCGGTATTTCCAGCTATAGTTCTAGCAATCGTAGCATCTAGGAAAGGACCTAATGAACCACTCTTATCAAGCACAGTAAAAGCAGCATCATAAGTATCATAAGTTTCAGATTTAGCAGTAGTAGCAGTGTGTGTAGCATGTGTATGTGGTGGTGTAAGGAACTTACTCAAAACAGACGGTGAATCAAGAGCGGTAGAGGTGTTCAGAACCGTACCTCTTCTTGTAGTGGATGGTAAAATAGGAACCTTGCCATCACGAGACTTACCCATGATGGATGGATAGCAGCGAACAATAGAGAATCCAAGTGAACTTGATAAATAAAGCTATGCTCCCCGGCAACGGCGCCAGAAAATAGTCTTTATGACCCACAAGTATAGGGGGTGTATCGCAGTATTTTCGAGGGAAGTGAAACCCAATTTATTGATTCGACACAAGGGGAGCCAAAGAATATTTATCAGCCTTAACAACTGAGTTGTCAATTTAGCTGCACCTAGAAACAATCTTGCTCACAGCAGTTTATCAGTGGCAACAGTTTTGTAGTAGGAATAACAAAGTAGCAGCAGTAGTAAAGCAAAGACAGTAGTAACAAAAGCAGTAACAGTGGGATTCGAGTGCGGTAGGCATAGGGATGGATGGACGGACGTTGCATGGACAAGACAATTCACATAGCAATCAGAACATAGGGCAATTGCAGATAAATAAGATAAAGCATCCAAGTACTAGACAATCCTAGGCATGTGTTCCATATATAGTCATACATGCTCGCAATGAGAACTTGCACAACATCTTTTGTCCTGCCAGCCCGTTTGCAGCGGGGCCTCTAGGGAACTACTAGCAATTAAGGTGCTCCTTTTAATAGAGCACAGGAGGAAAGCATTAACACTCCGTGAACACATGTGATCCTCATATCAAAGCCTTTCCCTTCCGGTTATCCCGATTTCTGTCACTTCGGGGCCATAGGTTCCGGACAATAACGTGTGTATACAACTTGTAGATAAGACCAAGAACAATACTATCGTAATGAATCAATAATAAGTTCAGATCTGAAATCATCGCACTCAGGCCCTAGTGACAAGCATTAAGCACAACAAGTCGTAACAAAGTCATAAAGCACTAATAAAAGATACTAGGCACCATGTCCTAACAATCGGATGCCATTACATGAACGATCTCATCCAATCCCTACCATCCCCATAGCCTACAGCGGGGGATTACTCACTCATAGATGGGGGAAACATGGATGGTCGATGGAGAAGCGATGGTGATGATGATGGCGATGATCTCCTCCAATTCCTCGTCCCGGCATGGTGCCAGAACGGAGTTTCTGGTGTTGTTTTGTGGAATCTGGTGGTGGCGGCGGAGCGGAACTCCTTTTGGAAAAACATCGAACCCCACGAAGTTTTTAGGTCAGAAGGCTCCTTATAGGTGAAGAGAGAGGCCGAGGGGGTGCCTGGGGGGCCCACACCACCCCTTGGCACGGCCTGGCCTGGCCCGCGCCACCAGGTGGTGTGGCCACCCCAGGGCTCTTCTCCGTCTCGTATTCTGGCTCTTGGAGTCTTCGGGTGAAATAGGATTTTTGGCATATTTTTCGGGATTTTTCCTGATAGTTGATTTTCTACACAAAAAGTAGACACCAAGGCAATTCTGCTGAAAACAGCGTCAGTTCGCATTAGTTGCATCCAAATCACACAAGTATAGAGGAGAAACAATAGCAAAAGTGTTCGGGAAAGTAGATACGTTTTGGACGTATCACCGCGCCAAGGAGGGTGCGGCCACCCTATGGCCCCCCTTCGTCTCTCCTTGGACTCCATGTGTCTTCCGGTAAAATATCAACTTTGGCTTTTGTCCCGTCCAATTCTGAGAATATTCATTTTTTGACTTTCCTGGAACCAAAAACAGCAGAAAACAGGCAACTAGCACTCTGGCATCTTGTTAATAGGTTAGTCCAAGAAAGTGTATAAAAATACTCCAAAGTATGGACAAAACATAAGAAAGTAGATATAAAACAAGCATGGAACATCAAAAATTATAGATACGTTTGCAACGTATCACATCCTCACTAGCACTCCCCCCAAATTGTTCTCTAGTTATAAGATTTAAAAGACCAAGACTTACTTCAAAACTTTCAACAGTAATTTCAGGAGTGGTAATGGGTCTAGCCATGAATCGGTCATTAGGGGTGTTTGTATAGTCACAAAGTTTTGTTCCTCTTTCTCCCATGTTTGCCAAAAAATACTAATTTTATATGTTTTTGTGTTTTAATGAAAACTTAAAAAGACTAAAAACAAGACAAAATAAAATACTTTAAAAATCTAAAAGGAGAAGAAAATGCTCAAAGTGGTGTAACCTCTCCAAGCTTGGGTTGTTGCACAAGTTAATGAAGATGACGGCGCCAGAATATAATCTAGCAGCCACCGTGGGAGTTTAACCACACTACAACCATTGTTATATGTCTCCACCAATTTCCCGGAAACGGCACCAGAAAATAGTCTTGATGGCAACAAACGTAGCCACTTTTCATTGGGACTGCAAGTCAAGAGTGTTGTAGAAAGCTTGTTTTCCCCACAAGGGTGACTCGAGGGTTTATATCAAATCTCGGGGAATTGCGTAGATATTTGTCTTCTCCTCTTCAAGCAACCTGTAAAGTAAAATAATTTGTCTTGTGTCCCCAAATCTACCAAGTGTTTGTCAAGCACAAGGTTTCGTATCAGTATTATGAAATAAAATATGAAACAAAGTAAATAAAGTAGGGGAATACAAACTAGATGATATGGAAAATAGTAGAGTTGTTTTGGGGTTTTTATGGGTGATTGCAAGTAAGGAAAATATTTTTGTATTTTTGAAATAATAAATTGCAGAAAATATAAATGATAGTAGATGCAAAGGAAAGGTGTTTCTTATGATAAAAATCAGACCGTGGTTTATGGGTTCACTTGTCTACTCTATTTTTAGGTTGTACTGATCACAAAACAATTCATCAATGATAAAGATTAATGGAAATTCTATAAGTGCTTGATAAAGGGAATTAATATGGGCATCACATTCTAATATTGAGATGGAATACATCTCTGTCTTATACTCCTCAAGAAAGGGAAATCTCCATGCAATCTTGATTTAAGAATAAATCAGAGTATAGCTTTAAGCAATATTATATGATGTTTGAAATACGAATATGCTACCTTGATCTAAGAAGGTCATCACATTGTCACAAGATAACTATAGCACATGATTTCACTTTATCCCTAGTGAGGCAGCAAAAGAAAGGTAAAAACCAAAGTAGATCCTGAATATTATGTGTCACAATTCAATCTCCACCCCCATGCTACTCCATCTAACACACACTTCTCCCCATACAAGTTCTTGCATACAATTTGGATCAAAACAAGAAATCAAGAATGGGGTGCATGATATGCATCTATTAAAACATCTCATACAAAATAGATTCCAATCTCAAATATCAAATCATAGAACAAAGATCCACCACATAGGAATTACAAATATGACCATAATCATGTTGGGCAGCTCATATGGTACTAGATCTATGAAGAACAAGAGAGAACTAGATCAATCTACTACCACAAACCCATATCCCGGAGGTGGACTACTCCCTCTTCATCATGGTGATGAAGCAGGAGATGTTGGAGAGGGTGGAGATCTCCCCGGAGATGGCTCTGCTAGAGTTTCCCCCTCCAATATTCGCCATATCTGACTTTGTTTGGTGGTGTTTTCGTCAATGGTGGATTCTCGTCTCTCCCCTCCGAGGACACCCTAGGGGGTCCTTATATAGGTATTTTTAGGTCAAGATAACTCTATGGGCGAAAGAATCAAGGCGATCGGATGGCCGTGGAGCAAACGAGCATGGGTGGCGCGCCCACCAGGCCTGGGCGCGCCACTTGGGCTCGTTTGGCCCTCCTGGTGAGATTGTAGTGCTCTAGATGTTTCTTGTGGATAAATATTGGGATTCCCAAAAGTGCAGGTCCATTTGACTTTGTATAGGTCCTGAAACATCAAAAACATTGAAAACATGATTTTTCTGCCCTACAGGGTTATAACCAAAATAAAAGGGATCATTGGTAAATCCCCAAAAATCAATATAAAACATCGATATAACATTATATATGATACAAATATGTGGGAAAACATGTTAACAAACTACAAAGTTCATATATGCATTTTACATGCATCAGATACCCAAAACGATGCAAGTTGCGGTGATTGTAGCTACCACATACCTACTGACGAACCAGCCTCCGGTTGGAGATCCATGATCCGCCGTTCACCGGTTCGCTATTGCCGAACTTGGGCTAGTGGAAGTCATGCTCGGAAGAGACCCAACCCTAGAGCGAAAGAAGACCTCTGCAACACTCGCAAAGAGGCGCTCGCTATCATACGATGAGGATGACTTGCTGTGGCGACACCGCAACCCCAGCGGAGGGATCACGACTATGATGCCCCCAACGAGATCATGCAGCGCAAGGTCGATAAGATGTGTGCTAAGCACGCCTACTACTCTGAGTCCAACGACTGAGGATGCAAGAACACAGCCATGCAATTCCTATAGCTGCAACTAAAGGGCACTGCATGGGCCTAAATTAACAACCTCTCCTCTGGCTCGATCCGCAGATGGGAGGAGCTGGTGTACAACTTCGTCCGAAACTTTAAGGGCACATACAAGCGCCCATCATCAATCGAAGAACTTCGCGCCTGCAGCTAGAAACTTAGCGAATCTCTCCGCTCATACATCCAATGGTGGTCCATCGCCAAGAACTCCGCTGAGGACATCTTCGAGGCGCGGGTAATTGACGTGTTCAACGGCAGCGTATGACATCGAGACCTCAAGGAGGAGTTGGGACGCACAAAGCCGCTTGACTTTTTCTTGCCATCCTTGTTGTCGATGTAGAAGTGGACATTGTAGGGACCCGACAGTCGCTCCACGGCTATGGGTGTATCATCGTGAGTGCGGCGTTACCACACTTGGGTCGTCTTGCCACTGTCGTGGTAGCTACCTCCATGGTATCCGCTATTGCGGTTGTGGCCGCCGCGTCTGTCGGCGTAGCTGGCCACGACCATGTCGACCTCTTCATGGTTCTTGTAACCGTGCATCCTACATTTTCATCGGTGGTTGCATCTGCGCCCGAGGTCGTCCTCATCGTCCGATCATGCTCGGTTGTTGTGGATGGCATCTTCACCGTTCGCCCAACGATTCACATTATCCATTAAATGCTCAAGGATTGCCGTGAGTTCTAGAAGCTCCAAGACGCATATTAACATGGGCATGATTACTCGGGTGCTTACGTTTTGCTACTGTGGTTGTATAAAGGCTCATGAAGACGCAAGATGATGGCCCAGGAAGCATCCGAAGGAAGCTCTAGTTGTATTATATAAGGAAATAGGAACCAACATTGTATTTGTGTTGTAATCATAAATATGTAACCTATCTGTATACGGCTTTAGGACCTGGCCTATTATATATAGGCCGGGAGAAGCCAAAGTTGAGGTACCAAAAAACTCCCAAGCAATATGTAATAGTTTTCTTCATCAATAATCAGGCGACTTCGACTCCCTTGTTTGCCTGACATCTGACGAAATCTCCAGCATTCTCTTTTCCCCGAAACCCTAAGTCCAAAACCATGGGCATTGTCGAGGTTACACCTTGTCAATTGGCACTGTCTGTGAGAAACCTGAGCGCTGGATTCATGGATTCGGTGAACCCCTTTCCATCAAACAACAACCCAACAGAAGCAGCACCATGCCCGCCCACCCCTGTCTCGATACCCACCGATTTCAACGGCGGATCCGATCTCATCATTGGAAGTTTTCACTTTCAGGTAGAGGATCCTGAAGCACCTAACCTTTCGGATCTAATCTCATTGGAACCATCGGTCAAAATTCTGCGCCTATGACAATACATGCATCATATGTAGGATCATCGGCGGAAGTCATGCTGTAGGCAGAGAAAGATGAAGAAAACAATGAAAAAATAGAAAATCTAGGGGATCTTGATGGTCTCTATGAAGATCTCGCCCTTGGGTCAGACCCCCAGCCAACTACGCCACAAGGATTGATACGTCATAAACGTATCTATAATTTTTTATGTTCCATGCTTGTTTTATATCTACTTTCTTATGTTTTGTTCATACTTTGAGATACTTTTATGCATTTTCTAGGACTAACTTATTAACAAGATGCCACAGTGCTAGTTGCCTGTTTTCTTCTGTTTTTGGTGCCAGAAAAGCCAGAAAATGAATATTCTCGAAATTGGACCGAACAAAAGCCAAAGTCGATATTTTACCGGAAGACTCATGGAGCCAAAAGACAAGACGGAGAGGGGCCAGGAGCTGGACACACCATGTGGTGGCGCGGGTCCCCCTGGCCGCGCCACCAGGTGGTGTGGGCCCCTAGTCCACCCTCTAACATCGCCCCTTCGCCTATAAGAAGCCTCCTGATGAGAAAACCCTAAATAATCTAGCCTTCAGCCACGAAAAGATCCACAGCGCCGCCGCCATCGAAGGGGAGATTCGGGGGACAGAAAGTCTCTGTTCCGGCATGCCGGGACGGGGAATTACCCCTAGAGCCATCTCCATCGATCTCCACCACCATCTCCATCGCCGTTGCTGATTCCCATGATGAGGAGGGAGTAGTTCTCTCTCGAGGCTAAGGCTCTACCGGTAGCTATGTGTTCATCTCTCTCTATGCATGATCTTATTGAGATCATGAGCTTTGTAATCTATAGATCTATTTTGCTACTCAAGTGCTTTAATGAATCTCTGCTTATCCCCACGTGTGTGAAGTTGACAGTGTGCACATCGTGTGGCACTTTGGCTAAGGTTACATAAATACTTGTTATGAGTTATATTTGGAGTTGGATGTCTCTATGAAATTGTGGTGTTTGTTGGAACCATCTAGCGCTCAAGGTGATAGTGTGGGGTTATCTAGATGGGGAAGGTGGACTTTGAGGAGTGCTATTATAGCCCTACCATGCATTAGATTATCCAACCGGAGAGTAGTTCAGAGTAGTATCATGAAGAGAAGATATTTATATGAGAGTGTTCACTAGCGAAAGTATGATCCCTAGGCCCTGTTTCTAAACATTGAAACACCATTTGCAACTAGATCTGTTACATGTTTGCTTGCTTCCATCTTTTTGCCTTTAGTCTTTTCCTCCCGTCAAGCTCTTTTCTGGCACCGTTACCACTTATAATTATCCATACCACTTGTATTTCACTATGTTTTCGCCGAACTAGTGCACCTATACACCTGACAAGTGTATTGGGTGTGTTGGGGACACAAGAGACTTCTTGTATCTTGATTGCAGGGTTGCTTGAGAGGGATACCTTTGACCACTTCCTCCCTGAGTTCGATAAACCTTGGGTAATCCACTGAAGGGAAACTTGTTGCTGTTCTACAAATCTCTACACTTGGAGGCCCAACAACTGTCTACAAGAATAGAAGTGCGTCGACATCAAGGATCAAGATCGATAAACACGGAACCTGAATAAAGTGGCAAAAGTATCGACTTCAGAATTAGGATGGCTAAGATCTACCCAGAATAGAAACTACTAGATTTCATTGATCCCCTAGACAGTGTCTCCCTCAGATCTGATGACGATGTCACTAGTTCATACATAACTCAGCACCAAGTGTGCATGATCATCGGGGACACCTCAACTCAACAGGACTCCAACGGTAACCCTATCTTTGACCGGGATCATGGGTTGTCGAACAATAATGCAGGAGATCATGGAAACGAAGGAAATCGCAGAAACGAAGGAGACCTGACGAACAACCGCATAACCCCAGGAAGAGAAGAACCACATAGAGGCGAGCGGCAAACTCTCCGGCTACCAGCTGAAGCATGGAAAAAAGCAAGGGCAGCAATTTCAGGTGTAGTTCCAATGACAGGCGATGCCACGCGCGAAGATTTGCTAGCATACCAATACCTGCTTCATCACAAAAAGAGAGACTTGCTAAGGATGCAAAGGAAGCTCGACGAAAGGAAAAGACTAGATGACGAATCTAGCCTTTGGCGGGCCCAGCTAAGCTCTACAGGCTCAGGAAGTGTAGCCGGAGGAGCGCAGCCAAGGAGAGGAGCCTCTCGGCTGCAGAATATCCCCGAAGCTGAAAGAAACAAGATGACGCGAGATCTTGATTTATCATTCATGTCAGTAGATCCAATATGACACATCAAAGCAAAAACAGCCCAAGCCGCAATTCTAGTTGCACAAACGTACCTGCTCACAACCCAACCCACACTCGACGATCCCCGTGCGGCTCTCCATCACTCTGCTATGATGAACCTCGACATGGTAGGAGCATCTCTCGCACAAGCAGAGCAGGGTATTACATGACAACCCAATAGATCCCCATGCCGTCGCAGCAACCCTTGGTAGGTAGGGAACACCCGATGATCGCGATCGCCACGTCGAGTCCACTTTTCAGGCACCCATCCGCGAAACGATGCAAGAGACGACATTACACAATGCAGGATTGATAGATCTAGAGAAGAGCGTAGCAGCCGAAGATATTACAATGGTTAAATCAAGGACGAATATGAACTATGTGGAGCTAGCTACTTTACTCGACGGGTTCGCAAAACTCTAGTGCCAAAGGACTTCAAACTTCCCCACGATCGTCAGAGGTATGACGGTCTCCAAGAACCCGAAGCTTGGCTAGCAGATTATTTAGCAACCGTCAAATTATAGCGTGGCTCCAAGGCCACCGCAATGCAGAGCCTGCAACTACATCTAATCGGCATTGCCTGGTCATGGCTAAGACAATTACCCAAAGACTCCATCAACAGCTGGAACGATCTTGAGGACAAATTCATCCGAAATTACCACTCCACATTCAAATGACCCGCATCTCTGGAACAATTGCGATCATGCAAGCAATAAACCTAGAGAACCAATACGGGCCTTTATCCAGTGGTGGAACATTATAAAAAACTTGCTAAGGCTATATGTGACGAAAGGGCAATCGATGCCTTCAACGATGGCCTTCATTGATAAGAATTCATCGAGGAAATGGGACGAGTCAAGCCCAAGACGATCTCACAACTGATGGACATGGCTAATCACTAGGCCGATGGAGAAGACTCGGTACATAATAAACGAGCATGTTCACCCGAAGAAGATAGGGATAGGCGCAATAATGATAGAAGACGATGAACCAATGATCGATACAATGGCCCAAGCTATGTCGATGATGGCTTCTCCGGAGGGGACAACCGAAGAAGCAATGATTACAACAATGGGTATCACAACAGTAGGGACGATGCCGGTGGAAGCCAGCCGCATCAGCGATACCAGCCAAGGAATCGAGACCCACCATTGTCTGTAGTGCAAATGCTGGAAGGACCCTGCAACATGCACTTTTACATCGACTGAACGGGAAAAAGGCAATCCAATCATCCCATGAAGGACTGCCAAACATTTTCAAAGATGCAAGAGCTATGCAATGCAAAGGTGAAGGAAATATGCACTGAGAGGCAATAATAAAGTTGTTATTATGTATTCCTTGTATATGATAGATGTTTATTTTGCATGCTATAATTGTATTGATAGGAAACGTCAATACATGTGTGTTTAATAAACAAAAAGGGTTCCTAGTTATGCCTCTCTTATAGACTAGCTCGTTGATTAACAAGATGATCAAAGTTTCCTGATCATGGACATTGGATGTTGTTAATAACGAGGTCACAACATTTGTGAAATGATGTGATGAACATTCATCTGAAGTATAGCATTACGATCAAAGTCATTATGTTTATATTGCTATAACATCATACGAAGTAATCTTAGTCCTTAGACCATGAGATCATGTTAATTGCAAACACCGGAAGAGTATCTTGATAACATCAAATGTCACACCGTAACAGGGTGACTATACAGGTGGGTTCAGTGCTACGAAGGTGTTATGTTGAGGCTCATGGATCAAGAGTGGAATTTTTCAATCCAGATGACGGATAGATATACTCTGGGCCCTCTCGGTGATATCACATTAAGATAGCTTGCAAGCAAGTGATGTGATCACTAGAATGTTATATCACGAGAACGAGAAAAGAGTGCATGTCAGTAACGAGATCAAACTAGGTATTTGGATATACCGATGATCGAATCTCAGACATGTATTATATCATGAGACAAAGGGATTAAGTTATTAGCGTTAACAGTTCTCACGATCACAGAAGTCATCGTTCAATGTGCAGGAGTCAGTATGGATCTCCAGGTCCCACTTCTGATTATTGATCTGAGAGGAGTCTCAATCATGTCTGCATTATTCGCGAACCATAGGGTGACACTCTTAAGGGTTGCCAGACACCATTTAGGAGCACATATGTTTCAGACGAAAGAATTGCGAAGCGCAGGAATTGTTTCGATAGAAACCAGAATTGTTTCGGGTGAAATTGCAGAAAGTGGTTCTGCATGTGATATTGAAATGTTGCAAGGGGTTTTATGTGAATGTTTGTTAATTAAAGTAATTAACTAAATTCTGAATAAAATAAATAAAAGAGTTTTATAAATTGAGAGTTGCATTAAATTTGGTGGAAATTTAATGCATGTGAGTGGAATTTTGGGTGGAGTCAAAATTGATGTGAGTGGATCTTCCACCACATGAATGAGGAAGAGGTGGGGGCACCCCCCTTGGCCGCCGACCATTGGAGGGGAGGATCCCCCCTCTCCTATAAAAGGCCCCCTCTCCTCCCTCACATAGCACACCTCCTCGTGAAGGATCTTTCTCCCCCTCTAGATATTCCCCCATGGTCTCGGATTAGCGAGATACATGTTCCCGGTGGCCTTGCGTCTAGAAGGAGTTGCTGCTTCCACTGATTCGCTGGAGCGAGGAGGTGGAGGTTTTCCGGTGGCTTGAACGTGTATCCGAGGATGGATGTGCTGCTGATTTGTGGCGCTCGGACTTCCACACGATCTTGAGATCGGCAAGCGTACGACTATATCATCCACGAGTTCCAACTCATTAACAAAACTCTGTTGTCTTCGAGGGTAAGTTCTCCATGGATGTATATCCACCCGTTGCTCTGTATCTAGTAGATAGATCTTGACGTATAGTTCTCATCGTAGGAATTTTTTTGTTTTCTATGCTGCGAACCCAACAATGGTATCAGAGCCTGATCTATGCGTAGGTGCTTTGCATGGGTAGTACACATATGTTTATATGTGGGCGATAATGATCATGTTATTGAATCTCCTATGTATTTTGGATATTGGTGGCATAGTGGGATGAAGCAGCCCGGACTAACCTTACATGTCATCGCACGTGAGACCGGTTCCATTACTGACATGCAACTAGTTTTGCATAAGTGGATAGCGGGTGTCTATCTCTCCTACTATAGTCAATATCTGATTTACAACGAGTTCCTAATAACTTGGTTATCCTCATTGTGGTTCATGTTCGTAGGTAAGACCAGTTCTATCTCCGAAAGCCCTAAGCCACGTAAAACTTGCAATTGATAAATTAGAGGCGTCTAGTTTAGATCGTTGCTGGGCTAGTGTCTTGATATGGTATTGTTGTAAGTAGATGTATGATAGATACTCTTACAACACACTTAACGTGTAAGTTCCATAGACCTTGGCCTTACACACAAAGGAATGATAGAGATCATACCACGATGCAAATGATAGAGATCAAATGCATGGACCATATCATCTCACTTTACACATTAGATGTTTGCATCTTATATTGCTAGTTTGGCGCTTTTGGTAGCATTGTAAGATGATCCCTCATTTAGATATCAAGATAAAATGTGTTCTTCCTTAAGTATGCACCGTTCTATGGATCGTGTTTCGAGACATCATGTAATGATTGGGTGTAATCGACTCTACGCTTTCATACAACGGGTGTGAGATCGAAAGGTTAAGCATGAGTCATATAGTTTATATGATGCCCATATAGATGCTCGCCTTTGAAGCTACACTGACTCACGTGATGATCGGACTTGGTGTAGTGGATTTGGTTCATGTAATCACCAAAAGGACACGAGGGATGTCGTTTTTGAGTGGAAGTTCATTAGTAACTTGGATTAATTGAACTCAATCTATCATAAACTTAGTCTAAATATACTTTACAAATTCTATTGTAGATGGCACCACTTGCTTTTAATTTCAATGTGTTCATGGAGAAAGGGAAACTTGCTACGAATGGTAGCAACTTCACCAACTGGGCTATGAATTTGAGGATTCTCCTCACTGCTGCACAAAAGCAATATGTGCTAGAGGAGCCGCTAGGCCCCCCACTAGCTCCTGATGCCCCTGACGAGGAAAAGAATGTCTATATAACTCGTCAGGAGGACCACAACTTAGTTCATTGCGGCATACTGCATGGGCTAGAGCCAGAACTTCGAAAGTGTTTCGAAAATGGCAATGCCTTTGATACCATGGGAGAATTGAAAATGATTTTCGATACCCATGCTGCCGTAGAGAGTTATAATGCTTCCAAAAAGTTCTTTAGCTACATGATGGAGGAGAAAAACTCTATTAGTGAGCACGTACTCAAAATGTCTGGGTACGCCGATAAGCTTGTGTCCTTGGGAATAACGATTCCCATTGACTTAGGCATACATCCTGTTCTCCAATCTCTGCCACCTAGCTACAAGAGCTTCGTGATGAACTATAATATGTAGGGCATGAAGAAGTCTCTTCCCGAGCTTCTGTCAATGCTTAAGACTGCAGAAGTGGAGATTAGGAAAGAAATCAAGTGTTGATGATCAATAAGACCACCGGTTTCAAGAAGGACAAGAAAGGCAAGCAGAAGGGAAAGAAGGGTGGAAAATCTGTTGCCGCACCTGAAAAGAAATCCCGAGCTGGCCCTAAGTCTGATACCGAGTGCTACTATTGCAAGGGGACTGGCCATTGGAAGTGCAACTTCCCCAAGAATTTGGCGGACAAGAAGGCCGGCAAGGCAAACAAAGGTATATGTGATATACATGTTATTGATGTGTACTTGACTAGTACTCGCAGTAGCACCTGGGTATTTGATACGGGATTGGTTGCTAATATATGTAACTCGATTCACAGGCTGCGGAACAAGCGACACCTAGCAAGGGATGAGGTCACGATGCGGGTCGGCAATGGATCAAAAGTTGATGTGATCGCTGTCGGAACGCTGCCTCTCCATATTCCATCGGGATTAGTGATAAATCTAAATAATTGTTATTTGGTGCCTGCACTGAGCATGAACATTGTATCCGGATCGTGTTTTATGCGAAGTGGTTATTCCTTTAAATCCGAAAACAATGGTTGTTCGATTTATATGAATGATATATTTTATGGTCATGCACCTGTGATGAATGGTTTATTTCTATTGGATCTCGATAGTAGTATTACGCATATTCATAATGTTGATGCTAAAAGGATTAAACTTGATAATGATATATCTGCATATATGTGGCACTGCCGTCTAGGTCATATTGGCATTAAACGCATGAAGAAACTCCATTCTAATGGACTTTTGGAATCACTTGATTTTGAATCATTTGATACATGTGAGCCATCCCTTATGGGCAAGATGACTACAACGCCGTTTTCTGGTTCAATGGAACAGGCGGCAGATTTATTGGAAATCATACATAATGGCGTGTGTGGACCAATGAGTGTGTCAGCGCGAGGTGGATATCGTTATTTTGTTACTTTCACGGATGATTTGAGTAGATACGGGTATATCTATTTGATGAAACATAAGTCTGAAACCTTTGAAAAGTTCAAGGAATTTTAGAATGAAGTGGAAAATCATCGTAACAGAAAGATCAAATTTCTGCGGTCCGACCGTGGAGGAGAGTATCTTAGTGACGACTTTAGCACACATATGAAAGACTGTGGAATAGTTTCACAACTCAAACCTGCCGGAACACCACTACGTAATGGTGTGTCAGAAGATCGTAATCATACGTTATTGGATATGGTCCGATCTATGATGTCTCTGACTGACTTGCCACTGTCATTTTGGGGTTATGCACTGGAAACCGCTGCATTCACTTTAAATCGGGCACCATCTAAATCCGTTGAAACGACACCGTATGAATTATGGTTTGGAAACAAACCTAAGCTGTCATTTCTTAAAGTTTGGGGATGCGATGTTTATGTGAAGAAACTTCAGCCGGATAAACTCAAACCCAAAGCGGAAAAATGCGTCTTCATAGGATACCCTAAGGAAATGATTGGGTATACCTTCTATCACAGATCCGAGGGCAAGGTTTTTGTTGCCAAGAATGGATCCTTTCTTGAGAAGGAGTTTCTCGCGAAAGGTGTGAGTAGTCGGAAGGTAGAACTCGAAGAGGTTATTGAACCTTCTCTTCATGAATTGGCGAGTGGTGCAGCACCGGAAGTTGTTTCGGAGTTGACTTCACCTGATGAAGAGAGAGCTAATGATAATGATCAAGAAACTTCGAAAGAGGATACTGCCGAACCTCGGAGGTCAAGCAGGACACATGCAACTCCTGAACTATACGGCAATCCTGTTATGAATTTCATGATTGATGAAATAGATGACCCTGCGACATATGAAGAAGCGATGATGAGCCCTGATTCCAACAAATGGCTAGAAGCCATGAAATCCGAGATAGAATCCATGTATGAAAACCAGGTTTGGACCTTGGTGGACTTACCTCTCGATCGAAAGGTCGTTGAGAATAAATGGATTTTCAAAAGAAAAACTGATGCTGATGGTAATGTGACCCTCTATAAAGCTCGACTTGTCGCAAAGGGGTTTCAACAAATTCAAGGAGTTGACTACGATGAGACATTATCTCCCGTAGCGATGTTAAAGTCGGTTAGGATTGTCTTAGCAATTGCTGCATATTTCGATTATGAAATATGGCAGATGGATGTCAAAACTGCGTTCCTCAATGGTAATAATGAAGAAGAGTTGTATATGATACAACCTAAGGGTTTTGTCGATCCTAAGGATGTTGATAAGGTATGCAAGCTTCAGCGATCCATCTATGGACTGAAGCAAGCATCCCGGAGTTGGAATCTCCGCTTTGATGAGGTGATCAAAGAGTTTGGATTTGTCCAAACTTATGGAGAGACTTGTATTTACAAGAAAGTGAGTGGGAGCAATGTGGCATTTCTGATATTATATGTGGATGACATATTATCGATTGGAAATGATATAGATCTTTTAAACAGTGTTAAAAGTTATCTAAACAGCAAATTTTCGATGAAGGACCCGTGTGAAGCTTCATATATATTAGGAATTAAAATCTATAGAGATAGATCAAGGCGCCTAATTGGGTTATCGCAAACTACATACCTTGATAAGATATTAAAGAAGTTTAATATGGACGGAAGTAAGAAGGGGTTCTTACCTATGTTGCAAGGCAAGACATTGAGTAAGACTCAAAGTCTGGCTACAGCGGAAGAAAGAGAGATAATGGATAGGATCCCCTATGCCTCAGCCATATGCTCTATAATGTACGCCATGCTATGTACAAGACCGGATGTAGCACATGCTGTTAGTTTGACTAGTAGGTACCAATCTGATCCAGGTTCGGAACACTGGATAGCGGTCAAGAATATGCTTAAGTACTTGAGAAGAACTAAGGATATGTTTCTTATATACGGGGGTGAAGAAGAGCTAGTCGCTAAGTGTTATGTTGATGCTAGCTTTGACACCGATCCGGATGACTCTAAGTCTCAATCCGGATATGTATTTCTCTTGAACGGAGCAGCAGTTAGTTGGAGGAGTTCCAAACAACCTATGGTGGCTGGATCAACGACGGAGGCGGAATATGTTGCTGCTTCAGAAGCGGCGCGGGAAGCAGTTTGGATGAAGGAGTTCATAACAGAACTAGGTGTGGTTCCTAGTGCATTGGACCCAATGGTGATCTATTGTGACAACAATGGAGCCATAGACAACGCCAAGGAACCAAGGTCTCACAAGAATTCCAAGCATATTAAGCGTCTGTTTCACTCCATCCACGAGCATGTCAAGGATGGAGATATAAAGATTTGTAAAGTACACATGGACCTAAATGTAGCAGATTCGTTGACTAAAGTTCTCCCTAGGGCAAAACATAATCAACACCAGAACTCCATGCGTGTTAGATTTAACACCGGAAGAGTATCTTGATAACATCAAACGTCACACCGTAACAGGGTGACTATAAAGGTGGGTTCAGTGCTACGAAGGTGTTATGTTGAGGCTCATGGATAAAGAGTGGAATTTGTCAATCCCGATGACGGATAGATATACTCTGGGCCCTCTCGGTGATATCACATTAAGATAGCTTGCAAGCAAGTGATGTGATCACTAGAATGTTATATCACGGGAACGAGAAAAGAGTGCATGTCGGTAACAAGATAAAACTAGGTATTTGGATACCGATGATCTAATCTCGGACATGTATTATGTCATGAGACAAAGGGATTAAGCTACTAGCGTTAAAGGTTCTCACGATCACAGAAGTCATCGTTCAACGTGCAGGAGTCAGTATGGATCTCCAGGTCCCGCTTCTGATTATTGATCTGAGAGGAGTCTCAATCATGTCTGCATTATTTGCGAACCGTAGGGTGACACACTTAAGGGTTGCCAGACACCATTTAGGAGCACATATGTTTCAGATGAAAGGATTGCAAAGCGCAGGAATTGCTTCGATAGAAACCGGAATTGTTTCGGGTGAAATTGCAGAAAGTGGTTCTGCATGTGATATTGAAATGTTGCAAGGGGTTTTATGTGAATGTTTGTTAATTAAAGTAATTAACAAAATTCTGAATAAAATAAATAAAAGAGTTTTATTAATTGAGAGTTGCATTAAATTTGGTGGAAATTTAATGCATGTGAGTGGAATTTTGGGTGGAGTCAAAATTGATGTGAGTGGAGCTTCCACCACATGAATGAGGAAGAGGTGGGGGCACCCCCTTGTCTGCCGACCATGGGAGGGGAGGAGCCCCCTCTCCTCCCTCACATAGCACACCTCCTCGTGAAGGATCTCTCTCCCCCTCTAGATATTCCCCCATGGTCTCGGATTAGCGAGATACATGTTTCCGGTGGCCTTGCGTCTGGAAGGAGTTGCTTCTTCCGCTGATTCCTGGAGCGAGGAGGTGGAGGTTGTCCAGTGGCTTGAACGTGTGTGCGAGGACGGATGTGCTGCTGATTTTTGGCGCTCGGACTTCCACACGATCTTGAGATCGGCAAGCGTATGACTACATCATCCACGAGTTCCAACTCGTTAACAAAACTATGTTGTCTTCGAGGGTAAGTTCTCCATGGATGTATATCCACCCGTTGCTCTGTATCTAGTAGATAGATCTTGACGTATAGTTCTCATCGTAGGAATTTTTTCGTTTTCTATGCTGCAAACCCAACAAAAGGCAACCAAAGCAAACAATAGAGGTTACACCACTACACCTTGCGCTTTCGCCATCGGCGCACCACCACCGTCGTCGGTGCATCCGCTAGTAGGATAGCGACAACATACAACAAACCAAGAAGATGAGTACCCTAAGTCAAAAGGATCAATGTTAATGATCCAGAAAGGGTGGTCATCCAACAGGACGCAGAAGTTGATTACAATACACGTAAATATGGCAGTAACAACACCACCTCCTACACCCTAATATCTCCACTGGTCAGAGCAAGAAATCACATTCAGTAGAGCTGATCACCCGCTTCGGGTACCATGACCGGGTCAAATAGCCTTAATAGTGGAAGCACAAATTGGCGGGTTCGACATGAGCAAAGTTTTCCTAGATGCAGGGAGCAGCATCAACCTCATCTACGACAAAATCCTAAGGGAAATGAATTGGTCCTTGACAAACCTCGCACCCATATACACAACTTTCCACGGGATAGTTCCGGGCAAAGCCGAGATTCCTCTAGGCAAAGTCTATCTCGACATACTTCGGATCAAGGAACAACTTCAGGCGTGAAAAACTAGAGTTTGATGTCATGGACTGGCCATCATAGTACTACGCGATCCTGGGACGACCAACTTTTGCTAGGTTCATGCAGTACCCCACTATGCATATCTGGTGCTAAAAATGCTAGCCCCCAATGGGATCATAACAGTAAGAGGAAGCTTCAGTCGCTTGGATAGCTGTGACCGAGAATTCAATAAAATATCAGAATCTTTCAAGAGGAAGACATAATTTGGCCAGCTAAATATTATGGATGAAGAACTACTACACGAAGGACGTGTCCCCAGAGAATAGACTTCAGAAAATCAGGCGCACAATGCACCCGCAAGAACAACCTATCCGGCCTCTAGTATAGGTCCCACATAGGAAGGCGCGCTCGTCGGTGTCCCCCGTGAGAATTGTGAAATTCTTGGAAACTTAGTCAAAACATAAGAATCCCCCAAGGAACCCGACGAGCATCCAACTAAATTAAACATAGCAGACAATGAACAATCCACCCAACAAATCAAGGACATTGGAAAGCAAGTTCCTCGCCTCACAAATACATGGTGCATTACAGAGATAACAAAAGCAACGTGGGTAGCTAACCCAATACTCATCCCCAAAAAAGGTGCTGGCCTCCGTATATGCATTGATTTCCCAACTACAAGCGATCCAGCAAACCAACCCTCTTTCTCTCTAGTCCGCCGTGCAGAAACCATGCCTCCAGTCAAAAGGATGAAACCCCTTAAACCCACACAACAGAGTAATGGAGCACCTCAAGACAGAAGCCGCAGATTTTACGAAGATCTTTTACTTTTATGCATTTTATATTCAATAAGGCCAACGGCCAGGCGAACATGCCAGAAAATGTATCTTCTTCTATTCGACAATAAATAAATAAAAGTTCCCAAAACTGGGTTTTGAAATCTTCTACTGTTCTATTCATGAACTCAAAACACGGGGGCTTCGACAATTACGCCATATGAACAATCATCGACCCCTATACAATGTGTTCTTGACTCAGGTAGAAGCTGACTTAGCCTATAGGCGTCAGACGAATACAAGGGTCTTGTGCGATAAAAACAAAATCTCGTATAAATTTACGACCTTTTTGGCAAAAATACAATGGAGTTACACAAATATCTCTTCAAATACAAAGATACATAACTAAGAAAACTAGTTAGATGGAGAAGTTTATGAAGAATTCCTCGTCTGCCTCCAGGCATCTCAGGACAATCCTAATGGCAGGATTACGAACGACAACAATGTGAGGTGCCATATTAACAAGACCACCATCAAGAGGGGGAGGCAGCCCCAGAGATACCGCATCCAAATCCAGTGTCGGGTGGTGCGCATGCACCCAATAAAGTGCAAGCTTAGCACCCACCACAAGTTGGAGCTTCACAAAGTGATGAATCCTTTCTCCCTACCGAAATTTTTCCAGTAAATCAGCTAGGGTTTGAGGCTATGATCCCGGGGAAACATGACATTATATACAACGGCTAGCAATCTACGACAACACTCAACAAACTCCTCCACCTCTGATACACGGTCTTGAAGCAAAGCCACAGAGTAGGCACAACGGTGATCAATCCAAAAGTCAGTTTTAGAATTTTGGGAAGCAGCCACAAGAGCATGGATTCAATTGCGCAAACATTGGGTTTCTTCCCTCTCGCATAATCGAATGCCTACAGAAAAAAGAGAGAGGGGAAATTAAGCTCTATAAACAAAAAGGGAAGCAACACAAAATAATGCGGAAGACTTACACACCATCTTCTCACTCGCCCTGGAAATTTCCTCCAAAAAATATGCTTCACGATCCAGGGCCTCACGTGTTTTTGAATGAGCAATATCCACCATCGATTGGACAATCCGAAGTTTCCCTCAGGCGCAGAAGGAGTCACCGAATTGCACAATATCTGGCAGGGCAGATGAAAATACAGAGCCTTCAGCACACAGGGGACAATCCACATATATATATACAAAAATTGTTTCATAGCAAACGGAGTGCTTAAACAAAATAAGCCAAGTTCATTACAGTAGCTGAACAAAAGATACTTATGGCTATAAAACAAAGTATGGTGAAGTCTTCTCTATGGACAAGGTAGCACTAGCAGATGGATCGCTAGCCACAGGAATAACTGGGGCAACACTCGACGAACGGGCACCAACCGAAGAAGGAGACCCTGATTTTGCCGGACCCACGCCTATGCCCAACATCAGCCGAGAGTACTTCTTGGCCCTCTTAACAAAAGGCTTCAAATCGACTGTATGGCCATTGGAGGTGACTGATGTCTGCAAGTGCACAGATCGTTTGTAGCTAGTTTCAAAGTATAGACATCGATCCCACATGGAGCCCAAAGGTAAGTGTTTATGGGTGAAGTCTCTATCACACCTGAAGTTGTCATAGGTCTTCAAGTGAATTGACTGCAAGTGTTGAAATAAGAATGGGGTTTTGATTAAATGAGATGTATTTAAATAGAATGAAAATGTAAACTTCAGAAATGTAAAGCATAAAAGTAAAGAATGACTAGATTGTTTGTTGTTTCCTGCAGATGGCAAAAGAAGGTGCGTGAGATTCAATTCATGGTGATAGTGTCTATGCCAGGTGGACGAATAATAAATGTAACAATTATAATCTTATAAATATATGTGTAGGTGAGCAACCCATAATTAGCTAGAACTCCTCTTGGTAGATTTCATCCCAACTTCAATAATCCTACTAGCCCGTTACCAAAACCATGGTCAGACACTAGACGATTAAGACCCTTTAGGTCGCTTAGCGATTAAGCTCCTTGGATCGGACTAATGCAATAATCACAGTGGTTCCTCGTTATCCTCAAGTCTACTAGTTTTCCATTGATATCCCCGTGTAACCCGGGGGCGTCGGTCCACTAGCGAACAAGATCTTATCTATGTAGAACAAAGCATCATGTTGTCTCGGCCCTTAATTGGACAACAAGCATTAAGCATCCCACAAATAGTCAAGCACATATAATATAGTAATTATAATCAATCACAAACTAATGGAAAATATATGAAGGCATGTCACATCTCACCAATTCCCTACATCTCCCACGCCCAAGAGAATTACTCACACATGAGAGAAGAACAGATCATCAATATAATCAAATAAAGGGAATTCGTCTTTGTATTGCTGTGGAGATCCACAATAAGAATAGAAAAATATCCAGCACAATTCAAGATGGAAAGAAACAATCTCAAACCCTAGTCTTGCAAGGTGGAGATCCCTCTGTCTCTCAAGTACAAGTAGTGGCTATGGGAGTGTATTGGCTAGGAGGTCGAAGATCGTGGAATGAGATGAAGAACGTCTTCCCCTTCTTATCCGGATCTCTTCTTTCTCCCTTCTGGATGGTATGGTGGTTGCTGCATTGTGTTTTCGTCCCCGGTCCCTTCATGGAAGTTGTCCCTTTTGACAAGACAGAGACGGCAACAACTATACGGTGGGAACTATATGGCCGGAAAATTATTCCCACCGTATAGCTGCTCGTTAAAGCTTCTGTATCCTCCCCTCGAGTGCTTCCAAAGAGAGACTTGCTTGTTTTCTCTAGAATATTGTGTTTCTTTAGTTAAAACCTTATGTTGATATTCAGAACCTGAAACACACATTAAAATCCAAGTTTTCTTTGCTACCGAAGTATTAGCATTAGGTAAAGCTAGAAAACGATCAAATCCGGGAGAAAACCATCAATAAAAACCATCAAAAATGAGTCGAATCTCATAGCTATCAACTCCCCGAAGCTTACATGTTGCTCGCCCTCGAGTGACAAGGAAATTAGGAAGAATACCAGAGATTCGAGACTAAAAATAAAGGAACTCACAAGTTTGAATTGGTGTCAAATTCTTTTCTTCACAATCCCTGCAATCTTAAATATGATCATACAAGTATTCACAAGGTTGCACTGAGTCAACTTCCTAACCACGTATATCTTGTTAGCAAATGAATCGTGTTCCCAAGCAAGTGTCGAAAGTTTAGCTAGGAAAGTGAGACAAATTATTTTGGTGTCTCTCTTTGTTGAGAGATGAGAACTTTTTGTTCTTGTTTATTTAATCAATTAAGAGTACTCAAGTTAGCATGAAAACATTTAATTTAAGAATAACTCATCTACTCCCATGTCAAAATTTCAAGACTCTCAAAGCACATTTTTCCTTCTTTTGTCTTTCAAAAACTTCAGCTCTTCCATAGAGAAATCATGCCACTATTTTTAACATGTTAATTGGGGTTGTGTTGTGCACTTGTGACCATGCCAATAAATAATTGTTTGAGAAATAATGGGTCAGAGGGGTACTACGACTTCACTTGGAATGTGAAACCATGAGGAGACTAAAAAAATTACCCGTCATATCATTACTGCTACAAACATTTCCATAACTCAATAGCCGAAATCAAGTGGTTTCCCATATTTAGATCGTTTGTTGGCCAGCGGAGTTAATAGTTCCCCATGGAGCACGACAGAGTTGTAATGACACGCGTAAAGAAATATCTTACGGTAATTATTAGAAAAAGTAGTGGCATAATCTCTACTACTTCAAAGCATCCATTTTATCAAACAATTTTAATCAAGGGTACTATCGAGTCTATTTATATTAAGCTCAAATGGGATGGAGTAGTTCTAAAATTAGATTCTTTGGGCTAAACATGGACTCAAGTCATCTTTTAGATGCTTTTTCTTGTTGTAAAAATGTAGGAAGTATTTTTAACCAAGTTCATTGCTCATTGTTTCAAGGCTAAAAAGAAGACACTATCAAAGGAATAAAATTCCTAGGATAACAAGATAAGCGGGGAGTGACTCGAGTGCAAGCAAGTAAATAATTGTAGGATCAATTTAAGGTTGCGGAAAGGATGATGAAAGGAATGTGATACCTCTTCTTTCTTGCTTCGTTCTTGTATTTGAGTCGAACCCCCTCTTTTTTTCCATATTGCCAAGTCACTTGAAATTGAGCAATCTACGAGAGAAACAAAGAAACAAACTTGCAAATAAAATTACAACTAATTTTTTTGTATTTTTGGTTTAAGAAATGCAAACTGAAAATAAACATGCAACTCGAAGAAATAAAATAAATCAAAAGAAAAAATAAAAACATGAATGCAAAGTTTGGAGGTTTTCAAACCTCCCCAAGCTTAGGCTATTGCTAGGCTCAGTTGTTGCCGTCATTCGGCGGCTGGTGCGGATACTGCTGGTAGTAGTCAGGGAAGTGGGTCATGAAGTGACTGAAGTTGTGAGTCAAAGCACTCACATCTTCATTTACTCCTTGAAGAGTGTGGTCGATCTCCCCAACGCGTTGATTGAGCTGCTAGAATTCCTAGTAGGGGACGTAGTTGTACCCCTGTTGTGGCTAGTTGGGCCACGGGTCCCAAGCTCCCCCTTGTTGTTGTTGTTGTTGTCCCTCCCAAGCAGGGTTGCATCCCGTTCTTCCTCCTGCTCCTTCTCCTCCTGCTGCCCTCCTTCTTCATCTTCATCTTCATCAGGATGGAACTTGGCCATGATATCCATCACTTCGTCCTTGGTGAGGATCCAAGTGTCCTTCTCCACAATCGAGAAGGCTTGGGGGCAGGGCAACTAAACCTATTCACCATGTGCATCACCAAGATAACTAAATTGATATGCTCAGAGCCTCCGATTAGCATGGTAAACACCAAGTAAGCCACAAGCAGTCAAATACTTGACGTCCATGAGTTTGGAGCCGTCAACAGGTTCCATAACATGTAGTATAATATTTAATGCATGTGCAAGGTGGGTTACCAATCCACCAATGCGAATATCACCTTTGGTCTTGTTGCTTTGGTGACGAAGGTGCTGGATGAGTAGAGCTGCGGGATTGAGGCTTTGCGGTGAAGTGGGGAAGAGAGCCTTGGTGATCATTGCCATGTCTGCATTGGCCATGGAACCGGTGTCACCTCTTCCCAGTAGTGTGTTGGCGAGGAACAAAGCATAGTAGCGGATGGTTGGGTTCTGAATGATGGACATCTTCTTCTGGTAAAATTGCCTGCCACCATTAACAGAAATAACCTACCAAGTCTCTCCACTTGTGACACTATAGAGGTTAGTAACAGTAGGCTCCCCAACATGAGGGAAGCTGAAAGTATTGCAAAATTATTCGAAATTTATTTCATAGTGCTGTCGATTCATGGTGAAGCTTATCATGCACATATTACCTTTCTCCATGTGGTCATCATAGAAGGAGGCAAGGAACTCATGGGTAAGCTCGGTGTAGGTATCGTGGCTTGCAAAGCCAAGTACCACCAACCCCACCCTGTTGCACATGAGGTCAAAGTCCTCCTTCAACCCTGCCGTGGTGAGAAAGTTGTGGTCATCCCAACGTGTGGGCAGCACCCTCATTGATGATACAATGTCCAACTTGGGGTTGCGCGAGGCTCGGGACCCCGAGCTCGATCCCTCACCCCGTTGGCGCTTGCTCGAACAAAAGAGGATACCGATTTTGTTCATCGTGATGCACTGAAAAATTTCACCATAAAACTTTAGGCATATAGTTTCTACATGATATATGAATGATCCTACGTGGAAAAATTCAATCCTAAAATGAGAAATTAATAGGAAAAACAAAAAAGGTTTGAGTTCGTCCACTATATCAATGTGAGAGTTTCAACCATGGAAATCTGAAAATAAAGCATGGATAGGGAGAGAAACATACTGATCTGTTGATTCCCCCACTCAAACGAACAAAATCCGTGAAGAATCAAGAGTTCTAGGTGGATTTTGAGAGGTTGGAGAGATAATATGAGAGAAATAATGAGGAGAGGTGGAGACCTAGCCGCTCTGGTGCGATTTTATGGACGCACCAACCTATACGGCCGAAACTATATGGGCGGGTGATGTTGTTCCGCCCATATAGTTGCGGCGGTGCCGCCAACAAGGATTTATTTATGTAGAAAACAGCTATATGAACGCAACTTTACGACCGAATCACAATGATCCCGCCGTATAGTTGGTCATTAAACCGTCTGACTCTCGAGATAAATTTCTAAAACTAGCATCGATATCTATATGACTGAAACTATACGGCCGGAATTTTTATTCCCGCTGTATAGTTGGTCATTAAACTTTTAGTACCTTTGGAATAAATTTCTAAGAGAGGCATTGATATCTATACGACCGGAGGTATACGCCCAGAATTTTTAATTCCCGCCGTATAGTTGGTCATTAAACTCTCAGTACCTTTCAGAGAATTTTGTACAAAGGCATCGATATATATACGATCGGAGCTATACGACTGGAATTTTTATTCCCGCTATATAGTTGGTCGTTAAATTCTGTATGTCTTCGAAGAAAATTTGTTGATGGCAAAGATATCTATACAACCAGAACTATACGGCCGAAATTTTTATTCCCGCCGTATAGTTGGTCATTAAACCATCAGTAATCATCAAAAAAATTCTATTTCCTCGAGAATACCTTCTTATCCCAAAACTTAGCGAAATACCTTATTTTGATAGAAAATTGATAGTAGAAACTGTGGACCAACATTAGCATTTTAAGAGCAAAATTTTAGCTTATGTAGATGGAAAACTCAAACTTTTATTCTTATTATTATTCTATACTCATCCAATCGATGTTTCTACTACTTTTTGACAGCTGCATCTTCACAGGCGTGCTTCCGCAAGAATGTCTGTGAAAAAGTGGTAGGAATGCGATGAACTTATTATTCTCTAATCTACTTTATTGACAAGATGGGTTGACTCCCATTAAGCATTTTATTAAGAATGGCTGACTAACTCAACCTCTTCTTTGTTCTCGAATTCTTACCTTGGGTTGCCCCTTATCAAAGGCACTTACCACATGGACTCGTTTTGCCGGTGGAATATATATTTCTCCGGCTTCTAGCTTCTTTGGAAAATACCGGATGATTTCAGCATCATAACATTGAAAATTATCTTTCCTTCGGCACAATCAAGTGATGCACCTACAGTACTAAGGAAAGGTCTTCCAAGTATTGTAGATAATCTTTCATCTTCTGGCATCTCAAGAATAATAAAATCAGTGGGAATAACATGCTCATCTATTCTAAGTAGAACATCTTCAATCATACCAATGGGTTGTTTAGTGGACTTGTCAGCCATTTGTAAAGTGATAGTAGTAGGAGAATATTCCCCTAGTCCTAAACTTTTATAGAGGGAGTATGGCATTACACTAACTCCTGCCCCTAGATCACACAAGGCATTGTGAATATCAGTTTTACCTATTGAGCATGAAATAGTTGGTATTTCAGGATCTCCAGACTTAGACAACAACTTCCCGTTAGCAGGATAACTAGTTATCATGGCAACAATTTCATTTATTTCTTTCTTTCTACTAAGAATATCACGGAGGAACTTAGTATAAGTATGAACTTTGATTGCATCCGCAAATGGAATTTCCAGACGAAGGTCACTAAGTGCCTTTGTCAAAGAATTATAAATTACCTGATCCGGTGATTTCTTTTTTCGATCTGGATAAGGAAGCTTTTTCTCACCTGACTTACTCTTGTCTTTTACCTTTTGTGGGGGTTGGGAACTTTCGTTGCTTTCTTTTGTTGTTGCTTATTACTTTTCTTCTTTTCCACTACAACAACTTCATCTTCCTTGCTTATTTCTTTATCTTCTCTTGGATCAACCGTCTCTGCATGAGAGTCATAATGGTCATCCTGTGCATCATTTTGGTCCTACTTGGTTTGATCTTGTGTTTCAGTTTCATCTTGAGGATCCACCAATGTATCATCTTCTTGGCTTGCTTCGAGCAAGGCTTTTTCCTTTCGCTCTTTTTAGCTTCATATTTCGGTGTTCCTAAGGGTCCTATAACAACTGCACCCCTTCTTGTGACAACATTAGTAGAAACAGGAATATCTTTATCATCGCGAAGAAAAATTTGATAATCGAATGCTATTTGTTCACACTGGGTTTCAATCATACTAAGATACTTGTGAAATAATTTTATTTCTTGGCCAATATCATCATAATTTTCCGTGAGTTCCGCTAAAATCTTTTTGTGTTTTTGGAAATGTTTATGCAAATTATTATGAGATTTTACTTGTCGATGTTTTAATTCTTGAAAAACTTTTCTACTTTCATCTTCTTCAGTTAAAACTTGTAATAAATCTTCTTTTTTCCTTATAAAGTTCAGGAGGTATACCTTTTTCTTTCATTATTTTGCGTACCTCAGGCATAAGATCAGGAGTTATCCGAAGTATCCCTTTTTCTAGCTTAGTGCCAAAATTAAGATTATATAAAGAATCATTCTTAGCCCTAGTAGACATCAATTCCAAGCATTCTTTAATAGTTAAAGTATTTATTGATCCTCCTGCTGAGAAGTTAAGAAACTCTCTACATTGAGTATTAAGACCATGGTAAAATAAATGGCAAATAGTTAGTTCAGAATAGCCATGATTAGGAATACTATTGATCATTCCAAAGAATCTTTCCCAGACTTGTGGGTAGTTTTCTCCCACATTCTAACTAAAGTTGCCTATGTTCTTTCTTAGTTTAGTTAACTTTTAAAAAGGATTAAACCTGTTTATGAATTTAATAATGTAGTTTTCCCAACATTTAATGTAATTGCAAGGGAGAGAATATAACCAGTCTAGAGCTTTACCTTTAAGAGACCAACAAAATAATTTCAGACGAGAAAAGTCTCTTGGCAAACCTTTTGGTCCGAGCGATGTTCACATCGTCGAACTCTCTAATATGTCTTCTTGGGTCTTCATCTTCCCTTCCACTGAAAACTTTCGCCTGCAAAATTTTAATAATTCTACCATCAAATCGTTATTCTCTAACTCTAAGATTAGGGAACTCTATTGGTTGTTTAAGAAATTTAGAACTTGGAGCACTGTATTCCCTGAGAGTTTTCTCAGGTTTCATAGGAGTTGTCCTATAAATAGACATGATTTCCATAAATATCACTTAGATTTTCAACTTCAACTTTATTTGATCTTAAAAGTTTTTCAATAATTTCTTCGCGCCTTTCAGCAGGCACGCGCTCAATATAATCCGATAGATAGGTCCTACCAGAGCGTGTAGACCCTTTGTCTCCTAGGGAGAACATTTTGTAGTAACAACACCTGAAATGTCAAAAGACAAACACTTAGGGCTTAGCTCCCTGGCAACAATGCCATAAAATAGCTTGATGTCTGCAAGTGCACATATCGTTTGTAGCTAGTTTCAAAGTATAGATATCGATCCCATAGGGAGCCCAAAGGTAAGTGTTTATTGGTGAAGTCTCTGTCACCCGAAGTTGTCATAGGTCTTCGAGTGAATTGACTGTAAGTGTTGAAATAAGAATGGGGTTTTGATTAAATGAGATGTATTTAAATAGAACTAAAATGTAAACTTTAGAAATGTAAAGCATAAAAGTAAAGAATGACTTGATTGTTTGTTGTTTCCTACAGATGGCAAAAGAAGGCGTGGGGAGATTCAGTTCATGGTGATAGTGACTGTGCCAGGTGGACGAATTATAAATGTAACTCCTCTTGGTTGATTTCATCCCAACTTCAATAATTCTACTAGCCCGTTACCAAAACCATGGTCAGACACTAGACGATTAAGACCCTTTAGGTCGCTTAGCGATTAAGCTCCTTGGATTGGACTAATGCAATAAACACAGTGGTTCCTTGTTATCCTCAAGTCTACTAGTTTTCCATTGATATCCCTGTGTCACTCGGGGGTCGCTGGTCCACTAGCGAACAAGATCTTATCTATGTAGAACAAAGCATCATGTTGTCTGGGCCCTTAATTGGACAACAAGCATTAGGCATCCCACAGATAGTCAAGCACACATAATATAGTTATTAGAATCAATCACAAACTAATAGAAAATATATGAAGGCACATCACGTCTCACCAATCCCCTACATCTCCTACGCCCAAGGGAATTACTCACACATGAGAGAAGAACGGATCATCAATATAATCAAATAAAGGGAATTCATCTTTTTATTACCGTGGAGATCCATAATAAGAATAGAAAATATCCAACACAATTCAAGATGGGAAGAAACAATATTAAACCCTAGTCTTGCAAGGTGGAGATCCCTCTCTCTCTCAAGTACAAGTAGTGGCTATGGGAGTGTATTGGCTAGGAGGTTGAAGATCGTGGAGCGAGATGAAGAACGTCTTCCCCTTCTTCTCCGGATCTCTTCTTTCTCCCTTCTGGATGGTATGGCGGCTATTGCGTTGTGTTTTCGTCCCCGGTCCCTTCATGGAAGTTGCCCCTTTTGACAAGGTAGAGGAGGCGGCAACTATACGGCGGGAACTATACGGCCAGAAAAATATTCCCGCTGTATAGTTGCTCGTTAAAGCTTTTGTGTGCTCCCCTCGAGTGCTTCCAAAGAGAGGCTTGCTTGTTTTCTCTAGAATATTGTGTTTCTCTAGCTAAAACCTTATGTTGACATTCAGAACCTGAAACACACATTAGAAACCAAGTTTTCTTTGCTACCAAAGTATTAGCGTTAGGTAAAGCTAGAAAACGATCAAATCCAGAAGAAAACCATCAATAAAAGCCATAAAAGGTGTGTCGGATCTCATAGCTATCAGTGACTGGGACAGAGGATCTAACCTTTTGCCAGTCGACCTTCTCGTCATGTGCCATTGCTAGAGCCATCGACATTTCAGCGCCACTCTTCGACTGTGTCACGCTGTAGTCGACGAGCGGGCTTGGATCAGCACCAAAGACAACAACAAGGTCATTCAAATCAGCAGGCACCTCTTTCTTCAGGAAACTTTCGGCATGCAAGATCTTGAAGGCATGACATGAGCGAATAAGAAGATTGCGCCCACGAACACTATTGGCCTCTAAAGTGCCAACAACATCCGATAAAGGGTCAACCTTCTTTTCCTCATCCATCATTAAGTTCTGGCCCGTTAGTTCCGCATATGCAAATAGAGAGAACCAAAATGAAGAAGAAGGAGTAAAATAGAAATTTTTCCTTGAAGATAGAAAACGCACGAGTCAATGAAGCATTGAGGGTCTCCAAGCGCTTCCGAAGATTTTCATCTCAGGCGACAACTTGTTTCACCTTTTCTTCAGCATCAGCATTGTCCTTCTGGTTAGCCTCATCCAAAGCCTTCTCGGCGACACACAGCTTGGCCTCCAGAGCATCGACACACTTTATCGCCTCGTCCCGGATGACCCCGGACTCTTTGGCAGCTGCTGGACAATTGGAAAAGAATGCAAAAGTCAAATAAAAAGAGGAGGGGGTAAAAATGCCCAATTCTCAAAGGTGAAGAGAACAAACCTTTTAGTCCTTCGGCTTCAATACGGATCTTGATAAAGTGAGAAGCCATGTTGACCATCTCACGCATCAAAGGCTGTCAAACACAAAAAGAAGAACATTAGGAAAAATAAGCAAAGGAGAAGCTACAACTACGTTAAAAACAAAGAAGTACTTACATCTTGCATATCCACCTCGACATGACTCTTGGATATCACCCCGCCTTTGCTAGCCATTTTTCTTCTTTTCTATGGTGGCAATTTTGGCAAAGTGGCAATATCTTTCTGGATAATCTTATCCGCAGGAGACACGTGCATTTCCTTTGGATCCGTGGATGGTCGAGGAGATTTAACTAGAGTAGGGGCAACAGATGTACTAGTAGGAGACATGGGAGGATCTCCCCCTCATCACCACTACAAAAGCAATAAACAAAGAGTTAATATAATTTTCCCATCCGAAAAAATCAAAGGAAGGTACAATCAGTACTTACGAAGGAACGTCCCGCGTAAAGCGGAACAAATTCATCTGTGGAGGAACCAACAAAATTGGACGGCACACAGAGGCTTCGAGCCAGTGGAGTCATCCGAATCTTCAATCGTCTCTGCTGCGTCAGGACGTTTCCTTTTTTCGCTAGCAGGCGCCACGCAAAAATCTTCAAAGCGAGTCGATGGAAGGGACTGAGTACTCGATGAAGATTCAATGATAGGAGCCTCCACCTCTTTGTCGGCAGCAGTACCAGCCATAGGAAGATCGTCAGATAAAGAAGGATTGACTGGGAGCTCAGCACTTTCGGGGAGAGGAGGAAGCGAAGATAGATGATCATAATCCTACATGACAGAAGACCAGCAAGCAAAAAGGAGAAACAATCGTAAGAAATAAAGTACATTCACACAAAGAACAAAAAAGGGGGAGGAAACCAATGAAAAATTACCTCTAGATGGTGCATTTTCTTGCCAAAAGGCTCGACACGGCAATCAGAGGGAACCGAGATTTTCTTGGTCAGTGTGGTGAAGTTTTGAACCCTCTTTTCGTAGACCTTGAGGTAGACCTTGAGGGTAAGATCATCCGGTGAAATCCTCATCGGGTCTTTCTTGCCAGTATAGGACGACATACCAGAAAGCCTCGCTTGAAGAGGATGAATACAGATCCAAAGAAAGTATGCCAGGATTTGTAGTCCCGACAATTCCTTGCCAATCTCATGACGAAGTCTATCAATGCGGGAGAGAAGGGGTTCAATCTCCGTCATTTCTTCAAGAGTTGGGCGCTGATCTCAAGAATCAAGTTTTCGACATGTTTTCTTGGGATCAAAATGGGCTAGTCCGAAAGATTGACCCTCGACTTTTTGGTCCTCGATGTAAAACCATTTGGTTTTTCACCCTTGGATGGAGTCAGTAATCTTGAAGTCAAAATAGTCGACTTCGGAGCGAATAGAGAAAATGCGCCACCAACATCATGAACAATGGTATCGGTGGCGTTCTGACGAACATAGAAGAAATACTTCCACATGCCCCAATGGGGATGGATGCTGAGGAAGCATTCGCAAAGGGTAACAAAACAAGCGACATGAAAGATAGAGTTGGGCGTGAGCTAATACAGCTACACGCCATAGACAAAGAGGAGGCCTCGAAGAAATTCATAAACAGGGAGAGAGAGGCCGCGATATAAAAAGGAGAGAAACATTACCCTCCAACTGATTCGGGGATACGAGCGGTCTCATCCCCTAGAAGCGTGAAGGAGCCCTCCCCAAGATGATTGGAGTTCCGTACTTCACGTAGATCTTGTGCGGAGCACTTCTACGGGTCCCATCCAATAACCCTGTTCTTTGTGGCCTTGGTGGCCATCATGGAAGTTCCTACTTTGCTCTTCCCCATGGTGATTGGGAAACAACACATGTGCATGGAGAGAGAAGGAGTAGGCGAGAGAGGCAAAGACAGGCAGGGCGCAAGGAAGAAGATGAAGCTAGCAAAGAGGAGGTACTAAAAGCAGTAAAATGAGTCTCCCCTCGTTTATAAAGAGACAAAGCACGAAGGTCAGCCGTTCTATGTAAAATCGAACCGTCGAAAACATATAGGATGATGACGTGTGTCAAAAGATTACAAAAGGAAAAATCCTAAGAAGTTATTATTGAAAATGGAGAAACCCCGCACGAAGCCTCGATCTTCGCGTGGAAAAGGGGACGTGAAGTCAAAAAACTCCGTTGAGACGCCACCCACGCGTCATCATTATTGCAGCATGGTCCCACAATCGAAACGTCCCATCAAGACGTGTCTCTGAGAAACCACGGTGCAATTTCTCATCAGTGATGTCATACCACGCAAGTCATAAAACACTTCGGCTCTATAAAAAAGGACAAGGACCCAAGAAAACGTTTTATAAAAACTAAGTCGATGTAAATTCCTCAGCAAGAGAGACTTTGAGCCTACAATCGAATACAAATATTCAACTGTAGCCTCGGACGATATTCCTATCTGGAGCGGTGGTTGCGCACCTGAGAAAACTCAAGGTGATATTGTCAGAATAGTTAAAATATAAATTTTCGAGCCTATGTCCCAATGAATACATCCAAACATAGCCTCGGGGGCTACTCTCATCAGGAGCACTGCCACACACCTGACAAAAAAAGTACATTTGTTCCAAGATAATACCCGAAGATAAAATTATCCTTGTGTGTTAAGATCAATGAGTATTACATATATCCTAAAATGGTTACTCCTATCGGGAGCATCTACAAAAAAACAAAAAACCGGCAAACTTCAGCAATTCTAGCAGCCAAACAAGGTAGTCCATAAAATATATATAAAAATCTCAGATTGCGTCCGACGCAACAAAACTCTGAATGTCGTGTACACGACATGAAAGTAAGACCCCGGGATTTGTCCTATGTGGCCTGGTAATTGCACAAGAATGCGCAGTAAAATATCCGTATCAACAATACGATGAAAAATCTCAACAGCTGTGTTGGGTACCTGATAAAATAGAACTGGAATTCAGTATTCGATAAGACCTCAATGGCTCAAACTGAGTTACGCCAGTTACAATTTCGAGTTCAGGTCTGGGGACTTGAATTTGATGTAGGTCTATAGTGTTTTTTTCCAAGAGCAATTAACTGATTTTCGATCTGTCGAATGCATCAGGCCTGTTGTACCAAATCCCTACAAAGCTAGAAAAATAAAAAAACAATTCATAAATTCTCAAAATATGAAAAACTGAAAAATCTTTGAGACTCAACCAAAATCTATGATTCAGGTAGAGTCTCGGGAGCTACTGACATGGGTATGATTACTCAGTTGCTTACATTTTGCTACCCTGGCTAATAAAGGCTGACGGCCCATGAAAACTCAAGATGATGGCCCAGTAAGCATCCGAAGGAAGCTCTAGTTGTATTAGATAAGGAAATAGAAACCGACATTATGTTTGTATTGTAATCGCAAATATGTAACCTATCCGTATACGGATTTGGGACTTGACCTATTATATATAGGCCGGGAGAAGCCAAAGGAGAGGTACCAAAAAACTCCCAAGCAATCTGTAATAGTTTTTTTATCAATAATCAGGCGACTTTGACTCCCTTGTTTGTCTGATATCTGACGAAATCCTCAACGTTCTCTTTTCCACGAAAGCCTAAGTCCATAACCATGGGCATTGCCGAGGTTACGCTTCGTCACATATGCTCAACTGCAGCGTGACGCGACGAACAAGGGATACGGAACTGCACCATTGGATATGTATTTTTTGCCTTATGTGACAGTAGCGTTGGATCCGTTAACATTTTCCGTTAAGTTTTTCCCGTCTAGACCAAAATGCCCTGGTGGCTACATGTCCCTGGCTCGATCATGTCAAAAAAACTCATTGATCTAACCAGAATCGTTGCCGCTTGCTTGCTCGCAGCGTGTCTCCTGAACCCTAGCAGCGGTGGCGCTTGGCTTCTCGTAGCGGTGACGCCTTCTTGCTCCGAGCAACAACTTTGGCCATGGACCAGGGAAGCGGTGCGGGTGGGGGACTAGGCGAGGCAACGAGCAAAGACGGCGCTCCATACGGGGAAGCAGGCGGAGTGGAGGGCGGCCAAGCAGGGGCTTCCGAGTGCGGCCAACTTGGGGCTTCCGAGCGCGGCCAACTTGGGGCTTCCGAGCGTGGCCCAGGCTCGGCTTCGTAGGGGAACGATGCAGCAATGGAGCACCCTTTGAGAAGCTCAGCTCCAGCGACCAATTTCTCTACAAATTTGGGCATGGAAGGGTGAGTGATTTTGACCAATTTCTCTCTAATTGCTATGTTGTCTACTGCCATTAGTGAAAAATGTTTATGCTGCCATTAGTTAAAAATGTTTATGCATTTATCCTCCATTGATAGGATGGATCCAAACTCTTGTTATTTGCTGAAAATTAGATTGTTTGGAAACCCAAAAAGAGCTAGAAATGACATCAGATGCTTCTATTTTGAAAATGTTATTGATAGTGATTTAACAAATTATAAGGATTTGGTGAAATCCATCGTTGAGCAGTACGCACCACGCTATTTGGAAGTTGCACATGTTCACTACGATGCCAATATTCTGAAAATACTCTCGGAAGTAAAATCTGACCAAGATTTGTTGTTTATGTTTGAGAAACACACCAAGACAAAGGTAGTGCAGTTGTATATTGCATACTGTGATCCCTCTCAACCATACGAGCCATTCACCAAGCATTGTAGTGATATGCATATCCAAGCCAACAACAACACAAAAGAGGTTGATGATAGTTATCTTTGCAACCCAATCCCCGAGAATGAGCATGTTGGTATTGATGAGGAGAAAATGTATCTGGAGAAAGAATTTGTACCTCTAAATGTGGTTCTTTGTTCGGATAAAGAGAAGGACAAAGCCTTTGTTCCTGATGGTGGGAGCGAGGACGGGAGCAAGGATGGGAGCGAGGATGAGATTGAGGATGAGAGCGAGGATGAACCTAAAGTAGAGGAGGAATTGCATGAGCCATGCCCCACAAGCACAAGAAGCAAAAGCAGTTTGTAATTTCAATATGCTTGTGTGCTCTGCCATTGATGTGATGATTCTTTTTGAGTTCCTGTGATGTAATGGTTCTTTTGGAGGTCTTTTAACCTGTCATTTATGATACATGTGAACTAGCGGTGATTTATGAGTGAATCTGGATGCTTATGGCAATCATTGGGATGTTGTTTAATCAAATTATATATATCGACACAGATTCGCTGTTCGGGGTGGCCGCAGCGCACACTCTATCCACCATCCGATAATGGTAGCATGATCTTTTTATACATGCATTGGTCACAACTGTGATGGTTGTTTAACGGAGTCGATTTGTCCGTCAACCACGGTGATCAGCATGCGTCGTTAACCGTTTACCGCTAACCACATGCATCGGCCAGTATTTTTGCTAGTGACTCGCGTGGCATGGCTCATGCAATACCAACACCCGCGTCTGAGCATGCATAACCGATGAAAATTACATTTGCATACCGAGCATGGATTGATTGCATGCAAAGATATCGCGCGTGCACAGGCGCAAAATTCGCCAGTGCCTCTGTGCCTGGAGCGACCGATGGCAGAAAATAAGATAAAGGAAAGATTCAGTACTTGAGGTGGGCCCATGAGGAGCTAGATTCCTCTGTAAAGTAATCGTCGATCTCAGGTGTCGAAGAGTCCCTCAGCGTGCTAGACCCCTGGTCAAAGAAGAGTGCATGCGTCGTGTTTGAAAATTAGAGAAGTACACATACATGAATATATTATTTCTTGACAGCGTCTGATGCTAGGAGAAATCATGTGAGAAAACAAAAAAATAAACCGACACGATGCAAAGAATATTAAGAGAGGACTAAATCGTACAATTTATAATTCGTTAATCACAGAAATTTTGAAAATACAAAAAAAAATGAAGAGGAGGAAAGAAATACAAAAAGAAATCTTTGTTTGTCGTGGATATGTAGGAGACATGGTAGTCTACACTAGTTTCTCTGATGCACGTGCGACGAGCAACAGGAAGATGAAACCTATTCGCTACCGTGCTCATTTAATAAAACCATGCTTAATATAAGTTCCTGCTGGCCAACTACTTGCATGCGGATAATTAGAAGAAACTCCACCGTGAGGCGTGCATGGTTGCCGGCCTTCTTCTATCACGAGATATGGGTGTGTTTTGCCGCCGACGGGTAGATCCTTGTTGCATGCATGTCTTGTGCTGGAGTCGTGCTACCGTGAGACAGCCCAATATATACATATATATATATATATATTGAGTTATGTTTGTTATTAGTATAGTCTAAATAAAGTTTTTGAATAACGTTATATTCCTTGTCTACGCGACACTATCTTTTTGAATTTAAGTCAGATCTATATTTTCATAGTACATCAATGGTTCTTGTAATTTTGTCACATATTGCAAAGGGCAAAAGCGTCCTTGTAAGTCACCATTAGCTCTCAAAATACACTGAAGTGTCACATAAGACATTTTTTTTACAGAGTGTCATGTAGGTAAGAAAAAAGTTACGAGTGTCATAAGAAACAAATTTATAACTAGTGTCATAGAAGGAATTTTCTCGCACTACAACACCGCGGTGGCCTTCTCCTTAGAGCATCTTCACTCGTTGGGCGTTCCTAGGCCGAAATCCAGCGCTATTTAACACCAGACGAAGCTAGTTTTCGGCCTGAGAGCGCCAGTTTCCTACCCGCGTTTCCAAGCCGAGTTCCTAGGTCAGCGTGTTTTGGTCCAAATTTGGCTCAATTTCGTCTAGTTTTCGGCATATTTCGGCATAATATGAATAAAGAGTAATGCTCGGCAAAGTTCTTTATGAATTAACCATAATTCAGCATAAAATTAAACATAGTTCGGTGGACAATGTAAATATAATATATTTCGGCCTAGTTCGGCCAATTCATGCTAGGCATCTATGTGTTGCCCCTGCGTATCATATATGCTCAACCAGATCATCCTGCAGTTGTTGATGCACTACCAGATCTCGGATCTCCATACGCATGGCGATGAAGGCAGACCAGTTTGGCGGCACCTGGTGATCAGGCTGTGCAAGAGGTCATTGTCTGTAGTATGACTCGTTCCGCTCGACCAAACTCACTGGGTCCTTCTTCTCATCCTCAATGATCATGTTGTGCAAGGTCACACAATAATTCATCACTTTCCATATCTGATCTTTTGACCAGGTCATAGCAGGAAACCGGACAACTGCGAATCTCTGTTGGAGCACACAAAATGCCCGCTCCACATCCTTCCTGCAAGCTTCCTGTTCCTTGGTATACTGAGCATGTTTGGAAAGTATCGGGTTTGAGATAGTCTTCACAAATGTTGGTCATCTAGGATAGATGCCATCTGCAAAATAGTATCTCTTGTTGTAGTGGTGTCCATTGATCTCAAAGTCCACGGGGGGAGCATGACCCTCAACAAGATTGGTAAAGACATTTGAGGAATTGAAAATGTTGATGTCGTTATTCGATCATGCCATGCCAAAGAAGGAGTGCTAGATCCAAAAATCATGTGTAGCAACTGCCTCAAGTATCACAGGGCAACCTCCTTTATGACCTTTGTACATCCCCTGCCATGCAAATGGACAATTCTTTCAGTGCCAATGCATGCAGTCTATGTTTCCAAGCATCTCAGGAAATTCCCTACATTCATTGACTACGAGGATCCGAGCAGTGTCTTCAGCAGTGGGTGTTCTCAAGTAATGTGGTCCAAATACTACAATCACTGCCCTGCAAAACCTGTATAAGCAATATATGGCGGTCGACTCGGCCATGCGGAGATAATCATCAGCATTGTCACCCGACGCTCCTTATGCAAGCAACCTCATCACTACTACGCACTTTTGCAGTGAGAAAAATCCAACCATGCCGGTGCAGTCTTTCTTGCACACGAAATAGGGGTCAAACTCCCCGGATGGCATGCACGATCTTGAGGAAGAGCTTTCGGCTCATCCTGAAACGACGCCGAAACACGGCCTCTTCGTGGAGCAGCTTGTCGGCGAAGTAGTCGGCGTACAACATGCACTAGCCCTCCGCCCTCTGCCTTGCTTTGCACTTCCAGCGACCCTTCGCTGAGCCTCCACGCTTCGGCGTTGCAGTCTGCATGTACAATCGTGCCAGAGTGGCGAGGATTTGCACGTGCTCTACATCTTCGGCGACTGTGGCGTTCTCTTCCTCCAGCAACACGGCGGACAACTCCTCGTCGTAGGAGTCCATGTCCGAATGGGCAAAACGCCAAACAGTTGACGAGGGAGGTGTTGGGAGCTCGAAGCGTGGTCGAGCTACGACGAAGGAGGGGCGGCGAAAAGTGGCCTAGGCTACAGGGGGAAGGTGCGACGGACCTATCTACATGCGTGACTTCGGCTTGAACCGGTGGAGCTTCGCCAACGCAAGCATGGCGACAGCTGGGGGGAATCCTTCGCCGCGGGAGAGGCGACTGGTGGTGGGAATGGGATGTCTCGCCGACAGGACTGGCCCACCCTCGTTTTCACTTCATCTGGCGTTTCCAGGCCGTTCCCGGCGCCACGAGATTGGCCTGAGAATGCCGGACGAAAGTTAGACTAAATCCGGACAAAACCGGCGTGAGATCCCTCGTCGCCTCGCACGGTCTCTTGAGTCCACAAAACCCTAGTTGCCTGCGTGGGAGAGGGCTCGAGTTACGGGAAAGCTGTTTTCGCTAATCAACCACAGTCCACAGATCGAGGGCAGGGTGAACTCACACTGCTGGTGATGTGCCGCGAGTGAGCGGGTGCGAAACATACGTTGCTAGCGCGACTTCCCGGATTACTTATTCTGGCGTAGATTACGTATGTGATATCAGCCCGTTAACCCGCTAGCAGCGAGATCCCCTATCCGGATCACACCCGCGAAGCGACCCTCCTCCGGTCTCTGCCTTCTCTCTCCGTTCCGTACTGTGGCCTAGGGCTCGCAGGAGGCGACCGGACCGCGGCCTCCCACCGCTTGCCGCTGCCGGAGAAAGGCTCTTGCGGCCGCACGGGCGTTCTTCCAACCTATGAACGCCACTCAGGTAGCCCCCAATCCAGTTCCCCACGAAATTCCCCGAATCACATGAAACCCTAGCTCTCCACCCTTTCCCCTGCTGAAGGAGACGCCGAGGCGCAACCGCGTCCGCGCGCGCCGCGGAGTCATCCTCTGCACAGGCGTCTGACGTGGTCGCGCGGGTCGTGCGGCCAGCCGCGAGTTTCGCCGTGCGGCAGCACGCGTGCGCCTCGGAGGCGGATTGGGCGGCGGTGCGGCGCAGCTGTGCTGTCCAGGGCAGGATGGAGCAGCGCGGCAAGGGCCAGGGGCACGCAATCGCCGAACACGGGTCACTTAATCGGTTACTAGTTGCCACTGGTAAGTGTTTTTTTATCAATGATCTACGATTAATAGTTTCATCCATCGATTATTTGATTGCTTCATAGATTGCAGTCTTTTTATCCTGTCCTCATGAGATCAAATCACCGACGAGTATAGGACGTGGATCTCTCACCCGGTCCAGTATTGTGCCTTTTTTGCGTAGTGGTGGCTTAGACTTTGCTGAATCCTTAATAACCAGATTGGTAGAATAGCAGAAGTTATAGTAATTCCGATAGTATCAAGCATAGGCAATGTCTTGGAGTTCTGATTTGTAAAGAATGCAACAAGTTTTGCCGGTTTTGCTGCTAATTGTAGGGTGTATTTGGATTACAACCAAAGTAGACCATACCAAAAAATTGGCAAGCCTAAAGAATTTGGTCACTGTTTGGAACGACGCCAAAATGTCGGCTCGCCAACTGTGCCCAGAGCCCGCCAGTGTAATTTTCGCTCAGGCGAGGGCGAGCGGATGGCACGGAAATGCTTCGCCAAGAAATTGATAGTGCGCTGGCCTGCTTCCCCTTGGGGCCAACAGCTGCCCATACGAACTCTAATGCTACTCCACCATACTATTTTCTGTTTTGTCTTGCGTCCAGCGGTCCAGTCTAAGTTTAGTTAGGAGACATATTTTATCTTTAGGTGATGTATGTTTTATTTTGTTGGCCCATTTGACTAACAAGTGCAAACAGCATGTAGCTATTTCCAGCGGCAGCAGTCGCTTCTGATTCTCCTGGCTTAAGATTTATTTTCTTGTTGACTGCATTCTGAAAAAAAATACCAACATTTGTTCTGATTGAATTAGGATCAAATCAAGTACTAGCTAATTTAAGTTGTCAATATATGCCAAGTCATTTGGCTAAAAACCGAATGGAGGCCCTACCTTACCAAAATATTGCTCATGCCAAAATTTTGGATGGGCTAGTTGGGGCTCAAACTGAACACACCCGCCTATCCGGGGTTTCCCCTGTTAATATTTCAGGGGGATTTGATCATATATTCCATACTATTTTTTCACCATTGATCACATTCCCTGCTTTAGTTTGGCATCACTCTTATGCCCTTTTTTCTTTGTCTTACAAATTGTGACACACGAAATGACCTTAGACAAATTTACAAATTTTCCGAACCTGCTTGTGTACATATTTTGGTCCAACCAGTGGATCGATGAACCTGTCAGTCCCCACGACCAACCTGTCAGTCCACTGTTCGTTCTTCTCATACAGCCAGGAACAGACTAGGAAGAGCGAAAACTCAGGGAGTGCCGCCGTGTGCACAGACAGAGGAACTTGGCCACTGCAGCAATAGAAGCACCAGAATGATGGCCAAAGCAGGAAAGAAAATCAGAAAGAGCTGCGACTCCACAATTTTTCCCCAACTTGACGCTTCCATTCAATACTGCATCCTCATATACAGAAGGAAAATACAAGCAGAATGTTGTTGCTCAGTTTTTTATGATACACTAGTAGCAGTCACATTGGTCATCTTGGGCTTGTTTCTCATCCAATTCCTGAGAGAAGTCCTTGTCAAACCACGTAAAGATTTTCTTTCTTTCACCTTGTCCAAACAATCAAAATTCAGAAAAGCATTAAGAAAACCTGTATTTGCTGCTGGCAGGCTGGGACTGAGGAGGAGCAAGCCAAATCAATATTTATGTACAAAGAACAGATTAAATTGACTGGCAAAATGGGATTATGGAGGAGCAAATTGCTTGCAGGAGTTGCTGCCAGGCCCATGGTCGACGTTCCTGTGCTGCTTTGGTAATTGACTAACCACGCTGCCTGCTACTACCTCCCAGTGGTTGAGACGCTCGAGTCGATTGTGTCACGCTGCTGGAGTTGCCACGACTTGGTCTCCTTCCTTTGCCTGTGTACGTGACTCCTGCCCCTCCTCTGCTCCTGGACGAATAAGAACAAATGATTGACCGATCCATTGGTTGGACCTAACCATGTACAGAAGCAGGTTATAAAATTTCCCATTGGGGCAATAAGGTTATTTGTTTCTTATAGTGGACAGTTTCTCTTTTGCGTCTGCTGCTTATAGGTTCTAGGGTTTAAGCGATGGCTTAGCAGAAGAGTTCAACAGTAAGTACCTCCACAATGTGCCAAAAATAAACAGACAGAGATGCTTGCAATACAAATAATGACATCCGTGCCTAGGCCTTCTATCCTCCTCTGGTCCCTTACTCCGCCGAGAGCCGCACCTTCCCTAGCTGACGGTTGGCGCCCCAACGTCCTCCTTGTCCTTCGATTCAGACCCCTTCTTCTCGTGGTCGTCCAAGGTATGCATGGAGAAGAACTACTCCACTGGGCGGTGCGCTGCGCGAGCGAGGCGAGGGAAGGCTGCGGTGGTGGAGGCTGCTGTTACATGGGGGAGTTGGGCTAGTGATCCGGCTTTTCATAATTTACTCATAGCTTTATCGATAGCCTAGCTGTTGTTTGCACAAATGGCTGTTCTGCCACTATACACATAATTGTACATGTATCTACTGTTCGAAGAGGAATTCCTCGGAGAAATTTTTTGCGCACTGGCATACCGTGTATTGCAATTCTGTTAACTATGGTTCATCCATATCATTTCACCCAGAACAGTTGTTTCTGATGAATCCCGCTTTTGTTTTCTCCATCTCTCTTGGTCACCAGCTGTACTGCATTTCTGTTAACTATGGTTCATCCATATCATTTCACCTAGAACAGTTGTTTCAGATGAATCCCACAAATTATTCGTTTTCTTCATCTCTCTTGGTCACCAGCTTATTGCTAGTTCTCCAAATTATTTTTCGTGTGTCTTGTGCTTTTAGTATGAAATATGTATTGTCCAAATTACTTAGTAAACTATTGCTAGTTCTCCAAATTACTTAGGATTATAGTATTCTGCAATATTTATGTGCATTCAACATTTGACTTCTCTACTCACGTTTTGCATTAACTCGTTGGCTGTTTCTTTAGCTCTACTCTGAGATCCAGAACTCAATACTCTTCATCATATTATTCTTGTATTTATGTTTTATTGTTTCTAACTCCAGGTGGCGCTGTTGACATGGATTCTATAAACCTCCTACCTTCTGCTAATGCAACCTCTGTTAGTATGACACCCCTGGATTTTCCTAACCAGCCACCCCAGAAGGTTAATTCTGTGAACAAAGGGATTTCATCAAATGTTGCATCCAAGGCTCCTGTGGATATTGATATGAGGGAAATTTACTTTCTCATTATGCATTTTCTATCACATGGTCCGTTTAAGCGGACTGTTGGAGAACTGTGCAATGAACTTCTGGAGCATCAGCTGCTACCTAGAAGGTACCATGCTTGGTATTCACGTGGTGGTATTCATAGTGGCGAAGAAAATGATGATGGTGTGTCACTCCCTGTGGATTACCTAAAGTTACTCGAGAGGTACAACTACATTACTCTATTTGTCTTGTCTTGTGGAACTCTGATTTGGTAACGGTGTTCCTCATTCAGTGTTTATGTGACTTAGTACTGATGAAGCTTATGATTCGAAAATCTTGTTATTTTGTAAAGGCCACAATATTTAATAATTAGAACACTTACCTACCAGAACAGTCAACTTATATCTGCTCTTTTTTTCTTAACGATCAAATGCAATTGAGGGTTTTGCTAATTAGTTTTATGCTGCTTTTAGATACCCTCACATTGGTAAAGACCACTTGGTGAAGCTTTTAAAGCAACTGATGGCTAGTACCTGCCGCCCAGACATCTTGATTGGAGACAGGCCTCCGAATGCTGTTGATGTTCCAACGCTTCTAGGCTCAAACTCCTTTTCCCTTATTGCATGTATGCATATTAAGTCCTTATAGGCTTTAAAGTCTTCCTTTTTTCTCCATTTCTAGATCTATTTATAACATCATTTGTTGCAATTCAGTGTTTCAGTTTCAAAGTTTGTCTTATGTTCAGTGAAACTCAGTCTTACTACTTAATGTGCTGATGCTAATTTTGGATCCTTCAGCTGATACATGCGGTCAAGATAAGGAAGTTCCCAGGCTGCCGAGGTATCTCCGTTGGCCGCACATACATGCTGATCAAGTTCATGGTTTAAGTTTGAGAGAGATTGGTGGTTTCACTAAGAATCATCGAGCTCCATCTGTACGTGCATCATGCTATGCCATTGCGAAGCCATCTACCCTTGTTGAAAAGATGCAGATTATAAAGAGATTGAGGGGTCACCAAAATGCTGCATATTGTGGTTCGTTGAACTTTCTTGCTTTCTGAATTTCATTATGTTCAAGGGAAACTATTTGAATATTGTACAAATCACTTCCTAAATACTTCACTTGGGTAACATTTTCTGAAACATAATTGTTGATTTGGCTCAGAGTCACTACAGAATTGTGATCATTAACACACTCTGGCCATTGGAATAATACAGTTGGCCATTGCAATAATACAGTTTTGAATTTTAGGAGAGGGTAGGTCAAATAGTCAATTTTGTTTTCAAAATCAAACTAGTCCTACCTGTCAGTGTCCCCTCACATGCCAAACAAGCATGCAGTACATGATTCCTCTGGTCGGTGTCACAAACACACTGTACATGTATCCCTCCAGTTATCACAAACACACTGTACATGGGTCCTCCAGTTGTGTCTGGTACAGGGCACTGATAACTGGACTTATTTTGCTCCAACAACATCAAAGCCTGTTGTCCCAAGCAAGTTGGGGTAGGCTAGATATGAAAGCCACCAGAAAGTGTATGGAAACCAAAAAGAGAAAGAGAGAAGAGTAAACAAAGTACGAGTAAACTTATTTGCTCCCAAGGGAAGAATAATCACTCTCCCACAATACCTAAATAGTGTAGCGTTCCATCAAAATACCATTGTTTTGTAGTGTCCCTGAGCTAAATCATGACCATGGTGGCTTTAGCAACTACCATCCAAGTATTGTGTCCATGAGCTAATTATTTTCCTTGAATATTTGGACTTCTTTGTTATGCTTGCTGTGTTAAATTACTGTTTAGGCTAGTTAAATGTTTTGGGAAGTTCGTACAGTGGATTATGCATCAGGGTTCACTCAACAAAATTCTGTGATATTAGCTGGAGAATTCGCCAAATGTAACATCTGCCTTTTGTCCTTTGGTTGTTCTTGTCCAGTTCATCACAATTATCCATCTGCCCTTTTCCCCTTTTAGCTGCAGTAATGTTGTGTGCACTGTTCCTGTTTCTGCAGCTACTTTTGATCGCACTGGGCGTTATGTTATAACTGGTTCTGATGACCGCCTTGTCAAAATATGGGCGATGGAAACAGCATTTTGTCTGGCTAGTTGCCGAGGCCATGAAGTAAGCTTTGCTTATTGAATGCAATATATAAATATTCACAACCTTTTATTAAATTACCTTCCGTTTTCTAAATTAAGGGCGATATTACTGACCTCGCGGTGAGTTCCAATAATGCTGTAGTAGCATCAGCATCCAATGATTTCATCATTAGAGTGGTAAGGTTGCTAGCTTATGTACTTTCCAAAAATTATGACAGTGGCCTTTCTTCCTTTACGTCTAATGCATGTGTTTACTAAGCAGTGGCGTATACCTGATGGCATGCCAATGTCAGTGTTAAAGGGGCATACAGGGGTTGTTACCACTATCGCGTTTAGTCCAAGGGCAGGTGCTGCTTACCAGCTATTGTCGTGAGTGTTTCTTTTTTCTTCATATTTTCCAGATAGTAGTCTTTACAGTTATGTTGGTTAATTATTATTCATACAAACTGAATGGCAGCAAATGTATAATTGAAAAAATAATCCTTGTACAAAGTTTAAAGCAAGGTTTGTCCAAGTTAGAGAAAACTGAATTTGTTTTTGAAAAAATCTTGGATGTCTTTATTCATTTTCATTCTATTCCCTGTACTCTGAAAGTAACCCTAGTTACTGAACCTGTGAAGTTATATAACTGCTTCTGCCATATCCAGAAATAAAAGGGACGGTACACTCTGTGCATCCTTTTGCTTGCACATGGTAGATCCTTGTATTGTGCGCTGATTTGCATATTCTGCTATATCGTCAAATGTACAAAAAAGTTTTTGTTCTCTTATATTCTTGTGATAAAATGTCACTACTGGTTTGCTGTATGTACTTTTACAATTTGATGTAGAGTTTTTGTTTCCTATTGTAAGCTCTTTTCTCTCCCTAACTGTCATATCATATTGATGAGCAGGTCATCCGATGATGGGACATGCAGGATGTGGGATGCTAGATACTCCCAACAATCTCCACGGATATATATACCAAAGCCTCCAGATGTTGCCCCTGGTTAGTTCATTGAAGCATATCTATTGCATTTCTGTGGGTAATGTCTACATATATTTACTCCAACCACATGGTGTTGATGCCAGGCAAGAGTGTTGACGCATCTTCTAGTGCTGTTCAAGTTCAACCTACTAATCACCAAATCTTATGTTGTGCATTCAATGCTAATGGAACTGTGTTCGTTACTGGCAGCTCAGACACTTATGCAAGAGTATGTTTTCTTGTTATCTACTGCCACTAGTGTGCTTCTGATTTTACTAGGAGAAGTTGAATTGCCTTTTCTCATCAGAGCTGTGTATTTCAGGTTTGGAGTGCTTGCAAGAGTTGTTCTGAGGAACAGGACCAACCAAATCATGAGATGGATGTATTATCGGGCCATGAAAATGATGTTAACTACGTGCAGTTCAGTGGATGTGTGGTATCTAGATCCTTTTCATTTGACAGCAGCCACACCACTAAGGAAGAAAATAACCTTAAGCTAAGATATTCAGGGTCAGTACCTTTTGGACTTATGGAATAGTAATTCTTCAGTTTACATCTCTTGCTGAACATGTTCTTAGTAGTTTCTGTAGTTCATTCAGTTCTGTAACCTCACCTCCAACTGGTGGTTATTGTTGCCTTCAACAGTTCTACGTCGTCTGAGTTTGTCTACTTTTGCCAGGTTCAGACATAGTATTGTTACCTGCTCCCGTGATGGCAGCGCAATTATATGGGTCCCACGATCTCGGAGATCACATGTAAGCTAATGGGACCTAAAACTCTACGATTTTCTCCTGACAAACATTGTTTCAGTATTATACAACGATTTGCATAACTGCTGGTGTGTGATGCTAGAAATGTAGCTGGTATTTAGTGTTAGTTTTATCTTTTAGTTCCACTCGATATGTTTTTTTTTTGCATAACTTGTTCCCTCCACCAAACCAGGGAAAGGCTGGACGCTGGACACGCGCTTACCATCTTAAGGTTCCTCCACCTCCAATGGTTCCCCAACCGGTTCGCAATGGTCCACGTCAAAGACAGCAGCCAACTCCTCGTGGTGTCAATATGATTGTCTGGAGTTTGGACAACCGCTTTGTGCTTGCTGCTATCATGGGTACATTTGGTCTATTGCTTCTTATATTTTCACTATGATCCTACTGATGTCCCTTTCGTTATTCAGATATCTGCATGCATTGCCATTTGAGTTTTCTAGCATTCCTAGTGTGCAGAAAGCCGATCTTGTTATTACATAGTTGATCTATCTCCATCATCCTCATTTGTATCCATCTCCCTTTAAACATATCTAAATATGCTCTGCAGATTGCAGAATTTGTGTTTGGAATGCTTCTGATGGGAGCTTGGTGCATTCACTGATTGGCCATAAGGAATCAGTAAGCATGCTCCATGCAGTCTATGCATTATCCCTTTTGGTTGACAACTTTTATTGCAAATTGACACTCGGTACAGTTTTACAGTTTTTGCGCATGTCATTTTCATACCAATTGGGTGCATATGTGTGAACTTAGTTTGCTGGCAACTCATCACTGCATGCTATTCATCAGAGCACTACTGAAAAGATAATGAAGTAATTCCTTGTATTTTCTGGCAAGTATGTTGGCAAAGAGCATGGGTTAAAGATGATAAAACATAAATAGAAGAGAAAAACTAGGAAATGGAGTTTTGAAGAAGTAAAAGTGAAAGTTCCTTGTGAGTATGACAGTATGAGTGGCATTACATATTCTGGCCACCACAATTGAAGACTTGGTCTCTTGTGTGATTTTCTTTGAGTAGTAACAGTATCGTCCTTGATCTCATTTGTGTTTTGATCTATACTTGATCGGTGCATTTCACATGCATTTCGCTGTCCAATCGTGACACTAACTTCTGTTTTGCTGCTTTGGCAGCCAAGTATGTTCGCACAGTTTGATCTATATGCTTAACTGTTACAGTTTCACACTAATACCTACTTATTGGGATGGTGTAATAACTTCTGCCCTATGGTGTTGTCAATATTAATTTTTGGGATGAGCATTTTAGGGTCTAGAAACGGGTCTGTACTGGTGTAGTCTTATTGAAGTTGGCACGATTTCCATATGCATATCTTTGCATGTATCGGACTGGTTTTATGTATCAAGCATCTGAAGCTCTGTTTGATTGCAACGTCGTGATTTCCATTCTCTTCTATAGTTCATCTGCACTTAGTTGCTCCCTTCTTTGTTCTTAAAGGTTGCCCCTTACATAAAGAAATGCACTCTTGTTAATTTTGTTCATTATCAACAGACATTTGTTCTTGATGTGCATCCATTCAACCCCCGTATAGCAATGAGTGCTGGGTATGATGGAAAGACGATCATCTGGGATGTAAGTTCCTAACTAGGTCACGTAATCCTTATCACTATACCTTCAATCCTGAAAATATGTTATTATTGTATCCAGATATGGGAAGGAAAACCTGTACAGATCTACGAAACTGGTCATTTTAAGCTTGTTGATGGCAAGTTCTCTCCGTAAGTGTCACTGTAGAATCTCTTCACATTCTCAACAACAGGAACTTTTTCTTTTGTCCCTTGAGCAAATGTACACTTTGCCATATGGCAAGTGGAATTTATTTGTACTACTTTTGTAACAACATTCGGGTGGTATTCTATTAGTAATCCATAAAATGTTCAGGAGAATGAAGAGAAACACCAGAAACAAATTGAAGGCTTCTAAATTTTAAGGATGTTCCATAAAATCTTAGGAAGTTTGGGATGGTTTCCTAGTAAAACTTCTGAAATGTTCCATAGTTTACAAATGAAAGAAACAGTTATGTGCAGAAGTGATCCTGGACTAATGCTAGCCATGGACACTCTAAATACTTGGGCACTCACCTAATTCAGCAAGGTGACGCGAGCTTCCATGGTGTACACTCTCTGGAATGCTTAACTGTTTAAGCTACATCATGAAAACCATGTGGGTCAAAATGAGTGACCCTCAGTGTTCTAGTTTTCTGTTACAGCGCCACACAAAATAATATCACCTCAACTGCCGTCTTTAGTTCTTTTCTGTGTAGTGTTGGGATTTAAAATAGAAACATCAATGTCTTGCCAAAGTGAAATTTACATCATTCTCAGTTACCATAGATTGCTGATATATCTGAATTTTATTTGTCTTTCGCTTGTCTTGATATTTTGCTGGATGGACATTTAGGGACGGAACATCACTTGTTCTCACCGATGAAATTGGGCAAATATTCATCATTGGTACAGGACAGGGTGAGTCACAGAAGGATGCAAAATATGACCAGGTACACAAATTGTTGCTCAACTACCAAGTTATTGGGGAGAATACTTAGTGCAACTGCAAAACAATGTTGGGTTGCAGTCATGCAAACTGCCATTATCCCAGTGATCATGGGTCTGTTTGGATCCTTTGCTGCCCTCGCCTAGCTATGCTAAGTTCAGCTAGCCCATTTGTGCCCTAGCCCACACGAGCTAAACTTTTTTGTTTGGTTGTACTGCCTTGGGTTGCAGTTACTTGCAATGTCTCACATCTTTCTCCATGATCGCAAGGTTGCTGTCGCGAGAGAGCCAATTCGTCTCTCCCGGCCAGGCAAGCATTTAGCTACAATTATGATCGAGCTTGTCTAAAAAGGCAAACAAATTATGCCTCTACCAAATGCAAATGCTTGCTAGGCAGGGCCAGAACTATTCTTGCTTTAGATCCAAACGCAATTAGTACTGTTGGATGAGGGGCAGTAAATATTCTAATTTTAGTCATGTATAACTTTCTAGTCTATCAGTGCCTTAGGGCTTAAGTCATAAAATTACTCATCCTTGTAGAGCTTTAGAGTGTGTTTGGATCCTTAGCTTATCTTGCCTAGCTAGGCTAGATAGCAAAAAAAAGCAAGGTCGCTTTGTTTGGTCAATGACAGGCAACTCACGATGCGTGTGCCGGTTAGAGGCTGATGCAACAGCGCTGTGTCACCTTGCCCATGCGAAAGAGCCAATTCGGCTAGCCTCCGATGGCAAGTTTTTTATTGCGGTTATTAGCCAAGCAAAGTAAACCCTCTATGACATTACTAAGCAGCCACCCTTGCCTAGCAAGGCTAGGAGAGGTGCTAGTAGGGTTGCAAGCGGCAGGAGATGCGGGGCAGACTGGTTTTCCGACTGGTACTATTTAACTAGAGGTGGGATGAAGGGCTGTGACAGGCAGGAGAAGCGGGGCAGACTGGTGTACTATCCATCTTGTTTTGCGGGCCTAAGCAGGACCTGCTTGTGCAACACTAGTTGCTAGCATCAGAACCAAACACACCCTTAATTCCCTAAACCTACCCTACTGAAAGCTCATCCAGCAGCTCACATTGAAGTTTGCATGACTGTACCCAGATATTTTTGCACTGCATACCCCCTCCCCCCCCTCCCCTTGGGGAAATATCCTACCTTTATGCAATCAGTGATGCTCACTATTCATGTTTTATAGTTCTTTCTTGGAGACTATCGGCCCCTTATTCAAGATACAAATGGAAATGCTATTGATCAGGTTCGTCTGGAGATATGAATCATCTGCTCTTTTCATTTGCATTAGCTGACTGAGTTTTATTTCTTCGGGATGTTTTTTCTTTTCACTTTGTGCAACTAACTCTACCATCAGAGTTATCATGTTAACTGTTTCAAAGATCATATTTTCATTTTTTTTTTCATGCTCTGAAGTTTTGATAGAAGAAATAGAGTTGTCATCGGTATCATGTATTGCTTTCAAGAAATTTCTTAGACTTGCTTTCATGATATACTTTGATGACAATCTTGAAAGCACAAATATTGAAGTTCTGTTAATTACCTACTACAAGATGTTTATAAATCGCAAACATACTGTACCATAATCATCTGATCAGTGCACTTAATGTGCTTCTGAATAATCGTAATATATTAGGGATCAATTTACTGTTCTTAGCTGGTCGTTTTTGCTTATCAAAACAACAAAGGATTGTAAGACTAAGGAATGTTAAAACATGATACGATATATGACTCCAGATTCCAAAAGCTACTGGACACCCGCTTGGGCTGGTATTTTTCCCAAAGAGGAATATTGGACCCTGATCGTACTTGCCTGTGTAAAACTGTTCTTTTCTCTGTCACAATGTGCATCATCAGATACCAGATTCTCTTAATGTTGCTTTTACTTAATGTATCCAGGAAACACAGCTTCCACCTTATAGGAGAAATATTCAAGACCTTTTGTGTGACTCGGGTATCTAACTTCTGTCTCTCTATCTTTGCTATAGTACAGTAATCTTATTGGTATGGTACATGCTTATAATGTTATTTGCTAATTACCAATTGCAGGTATGATGCCATACCCAGAGCCTTTTCAGAGCATGTACCAGAAACGCCGGCTAGGTACCCTGGGTATTGAGTGGCGACCTCCCTCTGTAAATTTTGCTGTTGGCCCCACATACAATGCAACCACTGGCGAATACCAAATCATCCCAATTATTGATCCAGATAGGTGGGAACCACTTCCAGAGATACCAGACTTCTTTGAGCTTGAACCAGAAAATGAAGTTATCTCTGATGATACCGATTCTGAGTACGACGGCATGGATGACAATTCGAGTGAAGGGGAAAAGGAGGCATTCGGTGGTGATTCCTCTGGTGCTTCATACTCAAGTGCAGAGACTGATGGAGATAACCTTAACAGTACTGCTAATCGCCGCAGATCTAGAAGAAAGAAGAAAAAGACTGATGTACGAGGCAACAGTTTAGATCATTCCATGTTTCTTTATGTTGCCTTCTAACCTTTCGGCTGATTTTCCTTTTATTATTATCTTCTACAGGCCGGTCTTGTTACTTCATCTGGTCGGCGAGTCAAGAAAACAAATTTGGATGGGCATGATGTGGCTACCACATCAAGGTCGCATAGAGGTAGGAAGTCTAAGGTTGGTCGTTCTAGCAAAAGGAAAAGATCCTCTAAATCTAGGGGACCGAGACCTCAAAGACGTGCTGCCCGCAACGCACTCAGTTTTTTAACAAAGATGGGAGCTTCATCGGAAGAGGATGAAGATGGCTCGGGGGGGAGTCTTTCAGACAGTGAATTCAACACAGAAAGCACTGAAGCTGAGCAGTCAGCACGGTATGGTCAGCCAAGACATGGTAGAGAGAGTAACCATTATGATTCAGAAGATGTTACACAACCTTCTCATTTCAATGAAACTCAGGGAAATTCTGGAAATAATAGAAAACTGATCCTGAGGATACCACGCCGTGATTTAAAAGTCCAGTTTCCTTCAAAAAGTGGAAACACAGCAGAACCCTCCACTGAGGACAAAGCGGTAGTATCACTTGCAGCGGCCAAACACGAAGCGGTTGAGCCAGAACTAGCTTGTGAGCTTGGAAGTTCCTCTGCTTGTAAAGCTGAACTATCAACAGATGGATATCAAACCACGATCTCTGGTCTGCACAATGTTTCTGCTGTTCACAGTAACAACACAATCAAATGGGGTGAGGTTAAGGTGCGATCTTCAAAGCGGTGCAAATTTGGTGACTCTTCCGGAGACACGAGGCCCTCTTCAAATAATGCATTTTCGCAGGGCCTTGATGAGTCTGGTAGTGAGAAGATACCTCATGAATATGGTAATGGTATCCAACAAATGGTTGAGAAGAATGTACAAATAAGTCAGCATGCACTTTTGGATAGCATCCATGAAAACCATAATGCTGATGATTATAGTGAAGTTAATTTGCCTGGTGAAGAAAGGTTAACCAACAACAATAGTACTCATGTGGTGGAAGAAAATAACAAGGAGCACAACCAACAGCTCCATGGTACTCAGCCTATATCCTTTAAACTGAAGTTGTCAAGGTCAAGAGGCTTTGCAGATGGAGCAAGTTCATCAGACAAATCAAAGACTGCTGCAGTAGGGAGTGACATGGCCTCTGAGCATGATAAAGTTTCCATGCAGCATGGCGAGGTTTCTGCCACCAATCAACATAGAAGTAGTGACTTTACTAGTGTATCCAGAAGTTTTCAAGAACACACAGATAGCGGCACTTGTTTGCATGATTCAAAAAAGTTACACTTTGAATCTGCCAAGACATACAGTGCAGTGTACACAAGGTTAAAGCCAAGTAAGTATAGGAAAACCCCGGATCCAGATGCCTATGGAAATGGAGATAGCACTTCTATCTCCAATGATGATGGAAATCAGCCTCCTCCAGACTACAGTCCAGCTACACCTGCTGGTAGTTTGCGAAGAAGTGCAAGGAGATCATGTGCATACACTGATGATGCCAGAGGAAGGGATTCTATCTCTCATGAGAAAAATTCTTCCCATGAAGCATCAACTAGTGGGAGACGAATTGCTCCAAATGTGCGTGAAACGTGGGGATCAGCATCAACGACTGCTGGTTTAAGGTCTGCGAGGCACAAAAAGGAGAGCTGCAACTTTCCTGATACACATCTATTTGAGAAAAAACACCAAATGTCCAAGTATCCGTGGTTAATGTTGCTAGAGCATCAAGATATTTACAACTATATTCCTCAACTTGGTGATGAGGTTACGTACTTGCGCCAGGTAACTTTATTTTTGCTGTATTGTGTGTAGAAAGCATGCAGATGACTCTGGTGGAAGCATCATTTATGAATTAAACTTTCTGTGTGCTTGTTATTGTTCAGGGACATGAAGAATATCTTAATGGAACCCAATCATTGGAGAATTGCCCATGGAATTGGATCAAAGGCCTTCAAGCTGCAGAGCTTTGCAAAATTAAGGCTCTTGATTACAAGACTTATAGCGGGTCTGGTGAAAGCTGCTGTAAATTAACCATGGAATTCATTGATCACACTTCAAGCGGATTTGGCGAACAGTTTGTAATCACATTGCCAGAGCTAGTTAACTTCCCTGATTTTCTTGTGGAAAGAACACGGTTTGAAGCTGCTATAACCCAGAACTGGGTTATCAGAGATAAGTGCAAAGTTTGGTGGTCCAATGACTCAGAGGAAGGAGGAGGAAGTTGGTGGGAGGGACGGGTACAGGCAATAATGCCCAAGTCACCGGATTTTCCTGAGAGTCCATGGGAGAGATATGTCATACAGTACAAAAATGATGGATCTCATCATCCTCATAGCCCTTGGGAGCTCCATCATGCTACTAGCGCATTGGCTCCATGGAAACATCCACATATTGATCCCATCGTCAAGAACAAACTGTTATCAACAGTGACTGGTCTACAGAAAATGTCTCACACAAATCAGGTGGAGTTAATTTATTTTTGATGTTTACAATCTTTGGCTACTCTTTCATTGTTGTTTGATCATCTACCGTATTTCTTTATGGATCTACAGGATTGCTATGGTGTTCTGAGGTTAGACACTGTTGCAGGAAAATCAGATTTCATAAACAGGTAATTCTTGCGTAAATGCAGTCAGTACTGATACTTCTATATGTGTGTGCTCCATTTAGCAACAAAAGGGCGAATAACGACTACTGTGAAATAATCCTCTTAAGACTGGGCTCGGCAATTTTGGCTAACCCAGCCCAGTTTGTGCCTGGCAGTAAATGTTTCGCTAATGCGTGGGCAAGCTGAGGGCGTCGAATTCTCTCACTAAATAAGTGGTCGTGTAAAAAAATTGGTAGGGCTTGTTGGTGCTCGAACCAGCATACTGTATAAACTATAGATAATGCATTGTACCATGTGTTGTAAGATCACCCGATTTTCGATTAGGTTACTTTTATGCCTATATTTGGTTGAGGTTTAATCGACTAATATTCATAGAGCACTAAATGTAGTTTCTTGAATGACATGTAGCTGGCAGATAGTTAGAAATTGTGAACGCTAAATTTTGTTAAACTACCTTTGTGGGTTGGCAAATCTCATAACAATCATCAACTTTAATTCGCTATTTGACATTTTGTCATCAAAACCAAATAAATACTGGTTTGAAATCAGAAGGTTCTGTCTGCACATCTCGGAGGCCATTGTTTTTGAAATACAGATTTTATGTTTTTCGTTTCAAACAAGGTAAATAAAGATCTCACCAATGCATATTCATTTGTTTGTTGAATACAGTGTCTTTGTATTCAGTTGTTTTGTTTCTTTTTGTTTTCATATATGCTAATTCGAGTGAGTATCTAGGATATCAGGAGGCCATGTATAGCTGTATACTTAATTATTTTATATCAAACCTTAATAGTGCATTTTGACGATAGTTTTGTTGCATTACCTATGCCTACACACTCCTGTAAAATACTGTGTATGAAGTACTGTATATTAGGTGCTTTTTCTTTACAAAGTAACGTCCATTTTCAAAGAGGTGATCCTGTTAAAAGATTTTGCTGCACTCCAGGTTTCCTGTCCAGTTTTCCATTGAGGTGATCAGGGCAAGGCTACATAACGATTATTACAGAACTCTGGAGGCTGTCAAACATGATGCCAGGGTGATGCTTGCCAATGCCGAGTCTTATTTTTCAAGGAGCGCTGACATGACCAGAAAGATTCGCAAGCTATCTGATTGGATCCGAGATAATATTTTATCACTGTAGGGGGATGTTCTGTGCTAGTTACCATTCTTCCTTTTAGCAGAATTTGCCTCAGCATGTGTGATGATTCTCCATCTGTGTTACCAAGGCATAGTTTTGTTTGAGTGAGCCATAGGAGTTGGCAGGCTTGAAGTTTAGCTGAACATTTTGAAACTCTTTGATCCCATGTTTGCTGATCGATATACTATTGGTCCAACAAAAAAGAACTTGAGAGAGAGCCTTATTAGAGAAGATGCTAACGTGTAAAATCTGGTAGAGGAAATGCCCTACCAGATTATTGGATTTGTTATAGATCACAATACAACAACAATAAATGGAAGACGGCAAAAGTTCATTATCATCATCAGTGCTGTGTGCTTGAGATGACACGCTTAGAATCTTGATAAAAAGATGGCTTGTGTTTTGTCTTGCTGCTTGCATAGAGGCATGTAATGTATGTATTCCGATTGTTGCATGCAGACAGTCTGCCAGCAGTTTCAAGCTTAATATAATAGTTAATACCGATACATATTTTAGCAACAAATCTAACAGATCCAATTGTAGTGCTTGAAGCTGCACTTTGTTTTGCCGTATCTGTTTCCCTAGTTTAAAGGTAAGAGCATCTCCACTTGTTTGGCCGTTCTCATGCTGAAATTTGGACTTAAATTGCGCTGGACGGAGGAAGGTTTCGGTTTGGGAACGGCCGATTTTCCATTCGTGTTCCAGGCCGAGTTTCTAGGTCGGCGTGTTTTCGACCAAATTTGGCTCAAATTCGTCCAGTTTTCGGCATATCTCGGCATAATACGAATACGGAGTAATGTTCGGGCCGAGTTTCTAGGTCGGCGTGTTTTCGACCAAATTTGGCTCAAATTCGTCGAGTTTTCGGCATATCTCGGCATAATACGAATACGGAGTAATGTTCGGCATAGTTCTAGACGAAATTAACCACAGTTCGGCATAAAATTAAACATAATTCGGCGAACAATGAAAATATAACACATTTCGGCCTAGTTCAGCCAGATTCATGCTAGACTATGTGTTTCCCGTGCGTATCCAAATGTGGTCAACCAGATCATCCTGCAGCTCTTGAAGACTCTCTCGTTCCTTTCCTTCTAGATCCAAAGATCATGTGTAGCAACTGCCTCAAGTATCACCGTGCAACCTTCTTTGTGGCCTTTGTACATCCCCTGTCATGCAAATGGACAGTTCTTTCAGTGCCAATGCATGTAGTCTATGCTTCCAAACATCCCAGGGAATCCTCTTCTTTCATTGATTATGAGGATCCGAGCAGTGTCTTCAGCAGTGGATGTTCTCAAGTACTGTGGTCCAAACACTGCAATCACCGCCCTGCAGAACCGGTACAAGCAATCGATGGTGGTGGACTCAGCCATGCGAAGATAGTTATCAGCACTGTCACCTGGCGCTCCGTATGCAAGCAACCTTATCGCCACTATGCACTTCTGCAGTGAGGAAAACCCGACCATATCGGTGCAGTCTTTCTTGCACACGAAATAGGGGTCGAATTTCCGGACGGCATGCACGATCTAGAGGAAGAGCTTTCGGCTCATCCTGAAACGGCGCCGAAACACGGCCTCTTTGTGGAGCGGCTCGTCGGCGAAGTAGTCGGCGTACATCATGCAGTAGGCCTCCGCCCTCTGCCTTGTTCTGCACTTCCGGCGACCCTTCGCCGAGCCTCCACGCTTTGGCGTTGCAGTCTTCATGTACAGCCGTGCAAGAGAGGCGAGAATTTGCACGTGCTCTACATCTTCGGCGGTTGCGGCGTTCTCTTCCTCCAGCAACACGATGAACAACTCTTCATCGTCGGAGTCCATACCTGAACGGGCCAATCGTCGAACACTTGGCGGGCGAGGTGGTGGGAGCTCGAAGCGTGGCCGAGCTACGACGAAGGAGGGGCGGTGAAAGTGGCCTAGGCTGAGGGGGAAGTTGCGGCGGTGGCAGCGGACCTATCTACAGGCGTGAATTTGGCTTGAACCGGCGGAGCTTCGCCGATTCAAGCATGGCGACGAGGCAGCTGGGAGGGAATCATTCGTCACGGAAGAGGCGACTGGTGATGGGAAATGGGGTGTCTCGCCGATAGGGCTGGCCCATGTAAAATAATATTTGTCTCTTAATTGATTGCATAGTTTGGAGATTACAAGGGGTATATATGAGGGACCGGCGGCTAACCCTAACTTGAATTACAAGCAAACTCTAAAACAAGTCGTAACAGACTCTTATTCTAACACCCCCCCCCCCCCCGCAGTGTCAACGTGGGGTTCACCAACGTTGAGACTGAAACAAATGTCGGTAAACGATGATGTAGGCAGCCCCTTGGTGAATATGTCTGCAAACTGCGCAGTAGTAGGAACATGTAGAACTCGAACTTGTCCAAGAGCCACCTTCTTCCGAACGAAATGTATGTCAATCTCGATATGCTTGGTCCGTCGATGCTGTACAGGATCGCTGGACATATAAACAGCGGAAATGTTATCACAATAAACCATAGTAGCCTGCTGAATAGGACAACAGAGATCCGAGAGAAGCTGACGCAACCAAACCGTTTCGGCGACAGCATGTGCCACTGCACGATACTCGGCCTCTGCAGATGAACGCGAAACTATAACCTATCGTTTGGAAGACCCTGAAATCAAGTTGTTACCAAGAAAAACATAGTATCCAGATGTGGATCGACGAGTATCCGGGCAACCAGCCCAGTCGGCATCGGAGTATGTTGTCAAAGTGTGTGGAGATGATGAAAAAATGTGCAGACCATGGTCTAAGGTACCTTTGAGATAGCGAAGGACACGTTTGACATGATTATAATGAGGAACTCGAGGATCATGCATATATAGACATGCTTGTTGGATAGAAAAGGAAATTTCTGGGCGAGTAAAAGTAAGATATTGTAAAGCACCAGTTATACTACGATAAAGAGTGGCATAGGAGAAGACATCACCAGAATAAGAAAGCTTAGTTGTAGTGTCTACAGGAGTTTTAGAAGGTTGGTAGTCAAGCATGCCAGATTTAGTGAGGAGATCTAAAATATATTGACGTTGTGAAAGAAATAAACCATGAGAATCACGAGTGATAGCTATTCCTAAGAAGTGATGGAGAAGTCCAAGATCAGTCACGGAGAACTCAGATTGTAGTAAAGAGATGATGTGATCAAGAAATTGTTGAGAAGAAGCTGTTAAAACTATATCATCGACATATAAGAGAAGATAGGCAGTTTGACAGTTGTTGTGATAAACAAAAAGAGAGGAATCTGAGGGTGAAGGATGAAATCCGATAGTGAGAATAAAGGTAGAGAAACGTTGAAACCATGCACGAGGAGCTTGTTTAAGACCATATAGAGATTTTTTAAGAAGGCAAACATGATTTGGATTAATGGAGTCTTCGAATCTTAAAGATTGCTGGCAATAGACAGTTTTATTGAGTGATCCATGTAAGAAAGCATTTTTAACGTCAAGTTGATGAATAGGCCAAAAGGAAGTGACTGTAAGACTAAGAATTGTTCGAATTGTGCTGGGTTTAACTACAAGAGAAAAGGTTTCATCGTAATCGAGACCGTGTTGTTGAGAGAAGCCTCGACAGACCCAACGAGCTTTATAATGAGAGAGAACCGTCGGAGTGAAATTTTTGACGAAAAACCCATTTACCAGAAACAACATAAGCACCAGGAGGACGAGGGACAAGTTGCCAAGTTTTATTATCTATAAGAGCTTGAAATTCATCTCGCATAGCAGAAGTCCAGTGGGGATCAAGAAGAGCTGATTTATAAGATTTGGGAATGAGAGATATAGATAGAGTAACATTAAGATTTAATTTTTGAGTAGGCAATTTAAATCCGGATTTTGCACGTGTGCGTATGATGTGTTCATTAGTGGGTTTAGTGATAGGAACATCACGTGCGGGATGTTGAAGAGGGGACATGGAAGAATTGCCCGGCGCAGCGGAGGATGCAGGCATTGTAGAGGCAGGGTCGGGAGGCGCGGCAGGAAAGTCTGCCACGGCAGCATTTTCAGCCAAATCGGCTGCCGTGGCAGAGCCCGATGCCGCGGTGTTATCGCATGCTGCCGCGGCAGGATTTACAGCTGTTTCGGCTGCCGCAGTAGGGGTCGGGGAGGAGTGTGGCGGTGTTGGATTTGGTGTGATGTAGAGAGGATTGAAGGTGGGTCAGCGAGGTGAGGAAGTCGTGGTAGAGGTGTCGGTCTCGGATGACGTGTTACGTTGTGAAAAAGAAAAAAACATTTTCAACAAAAGTGACGTATCGAGAGATGTGAATACGGCCAGAGAGGAGATCAAGGCAACAAAAACCTTTATGTTCATCGGAGTAACCAAGAAACACAGAGGAGATGGATCAGGGGGCTAGTTTATTTGGTGATTGGGCATACATGTTAGGAAATCAAAGGCAACCAAAAACACGAAGCTCGGAGTAATCGGGATGACATCTAAAAAGAGAAAAATAGGGAGTGTTATGTGTTGGAAATATGCCCTAGAGACAAATAGTAGTAAGGACTATTATCATATTTCATATAGTTTATGATTAAGTTTTATATCATGCTATAACTGTGTTGAGTGGAAACATCAATACATGTGTGATATACAAACAACCAGAGGTTCCAAGTGAAACTCTAGTCACTGGTTCATTGGTCAACAGATGATCATGTTTCCTGATCATGTGGCATTTATGCCAGTTGGAAATGAGGTCATCTCATTCTGCGAATGAGATGATGAACCAATACCCAACCTAAACATCGTGATTCGATCATGTCACGAAGTTCAAGTTACGATGATTAGAAATGGATCCTCGTAGACTATTCCTTAGACCGTGAGGCTATATCAATCACTGTCTCCCGAGAGTGCTTAGATAGCATCAAACGCCATCTGGTAAAACGGTGGTTATAAAGGTGTGTTCAGGTATTCGGAGGAAACCGTAGAGGCAATATATGTTAAGAGCGGAATTTGTCCGTCCATGTGACGGGAAGATACTCAAGGGCCCACTCAGAGAAGTTATATCCAATAGCTGCGCAGCGTGTGATTAGATCACGGGGATATCACCTGTCGGAACAAGTCAAATAGCATTGTTCAGTAACGAGATTGAACTCGACATGAAGATGTCATTGATCAGGTCTCGGGAAATGCAAGTATTGAATGACAAAGGGAATAAGACATGACTGTCCCGGTTCAAACGACGAAAGATCTTCGTGGAACACACAGGGGTCACATGGCCATCCAGGTCCCTCTGTCGATCATTGGTGCGGGAGTGTCCCGACCATGTCTGGAGTGTTCCTGAACCGTAGGGTATCACGCTTAAGGGCTTGATGATGCTTAGAGAGTGTTTATGGGATCGGTAGAATCACCGAAGAAAAGAAGGGAGAAAACCAGAAGGGTTTCGGTAAGTCCGGAGGATGTCCGGAATGGAGGTGGAAGGTGTTCCATAGCCACGGAGATTAGATAATGTGTGAATGAATGTTAAATATTGATTTAATCATTTATTCATAATTATTTAATAAAGAGAAAATCAATTAAAAGGTCAAAAGGCTTAATAGGCCAATTTCCGGAGGGAGAGGGCCCATTAGGGAAAAGGAGAGAGGGAGAAGGGGCAAGGGGGAGGCTGGCTGGGCCTACCCCCCGCCCGCAGGGCCCATTAGGTGGCCGGCGGCCACCTCCTCCCCCCTCCTCTCCTTTAGTCCCACCCCGGGACTTGAGGGGAGGTACTACCTCCCCTCCCCCTATATAAAGTGGGGTATTTGGCCTAGAAAAGATACCCAATAATCAATAAAGGTCTCCCCACTTTTGGGAAGACCTCTAATTGATATTTTCTCTCTCCCCCTCTCTCTCTCTCGTGACCGTGGTCCCAAGTCGGACTGCGCGAGCGAGAGACATATTCACCACGGAGCGTCGTCGCGCTACGGGATTCGGATCCGGGAGCTCTACTTCCGCAACTGCTGCTGGATCGGGGAAGCGGGAGTCATCGTTAGGCACCGGATGTGTGTAACTCCCACGAGGTGTCACACTTGAGGCACTCAAGTCGTTGGAGCCAGAAGGAGCGCAAGGACTTCATCACGACCTTGAGGTCGGCTTCAGCTCGTCTACATCAACAACGCTCTCCTGAGCGTTGACAATGCTTTTCGGTCTTCGAGGGTAAGTTCGCGAAAAGCTCCTCCCGTTACTGTATTACTAATAGATAGGTCCTGGCAGCTTCAGGGGTTCAGGGGCGTAGGGTAATATTTTATTGTTTTCATGCGCGGAACCCCTACAGTGGTATCAGAGCTAGATCTATGCGTAGTAATGCTAGTACGGGTAGAACACACGAAATGTAGCGTGTGGGCGTTGATCTTTTAGTTCTTACCCTCCCACGTGTACTTGTGTATACCGCAGTAATGCTTGATGAAGCGGCCCCCAACCGACTTTACGTGTTCATTCGCGAGACTGGTCCACGCTTGACATATGGCTTGTACCGTATAAAGTGGCTTAGGGGGGTGTCTGTCTCTCTCGCATTAGTTGGTATACCATTTGCAACGGAGGGCCCCGAAAGGGGTGTAGTATAGACAACTACTGGATCAGGGTTGTGCTGAAAGTTCGTAGGTAAGAACGGTTCTTGTGCGAAAGCCCATTCAACCACGTAAAACATGCAAAGATAAAATAGAGGCGTCTAACTTTGTTTTGCAGGAGGGCGTTGCTTTGTGATATTGTTGTGGCAAAGGTAAAATAATTACCTTTTGTTGCATAGTAGTAGATAGTCACGGTAGTGACGAACTACCACGCCGGAGTGAAACCGGTACCCTAGTGTCTACGGCGCCGAAACCCTGGCGCCGGAACCCGGTGACGGCGGATGGAGATCACGACATGAAGGACCATATCACATAGCATTTACATTCAATGTTATTGTTTGTATGTCTTATTGTGTGCTAGTATTAGATACTCGACGGTAGCCTAATAAGATGATCCCTATTAAAATAACCAACGATTGTGTTCCCCCTTAGTGTGCACCACCAAGAAAGTTCTTCGGTATGAGGCGATCCAGGGTGACAGGCCTGGGTGTCATACATATCTACGTTCGCATACAGTGGGTGTAAGCTATGTTGCACAACGAATACACTAAGGTTGAGTTAGCGAGCCTAGCACGCTAGAGAAGCGTGGCCTCGGAACGCGGATGGTCGAAAGATCAAGAACGAGTCGCATGAATGATGTGACCGACATTAGCGTCCACCCTTGAACCCACATTGATGGCCGTGACGATCGGGGGAGATGTGGCTGATAGGGGTCGTGTTATCACTAGGAACCCTCACTAGGGATAGGTGTTTCTGAGTGGAGTTATTATTAACTCATTTAATTATAAACTTAGTCTAAATTCCTTTTGCAATTATAAATTTAGAAAATGGCTCCTGCCGAGATTACCTTTCCTTTCGACGATTGGTTAAAAGGAGAAAAACTCAAGTTAGATGGATCCAACTTTTCTGCATGGGTCATACGCCTATTTGATCTCCTTGGGGAGAACGATGTAGCTGACTACATGACCTGCGAGATGTATTTGGAGCCACCCTATTCTCATGAGACCCAGGAGCAGCGGGATCTGCGTTGTCGTCGTCGTGTGATGGCCACATTTATATCAGTGACCATGCGCCTCAGAATGGAGGATGGGCTGTGGCCAATGGTGGGGAGTCTCAAGCCCCGAATGGTCATGGCACATCTGAGAGCACATTTCGTGGAACAAGTGCGCATGTGGGAGTATGAGCTGATGGGGGACTTCCTCTCCATTAAGATGGAGGAGGGATCCTCACTGGATGAGCACTTATTGCGCCTCTACGATGCGTATATGAGTCTGGCATACTACCTGGACAACTGGTACTCAAGCTCATTTGTGATGGGAGTTGTGCCGCGGTCGCTTTCTCCAAGCTTCCAAGCACAAGTCAGGATCTGCGTTATGAGAGGTGACACGGAAACACTGGATTTCCTTGAGTTCATATCACATTTCAGAAATGTGATAGATGAACCCAACGTCGCTGGAGTCGTCAACGACCAAGGTATATATTTGATATACAGTTTTATAAATGTTATAATCTTGCAAACACATTGCAGTGTTAAGTATATCTGATACTTGTTCTGTTTTACTGAAAACAGGTCCTTCTGCATAGAGGTGCTTGCTAGAGAGGAGGTGACGTTGCGTGTTGATGGCAAGCATGATGATGACGGCCAACGACACTCTCCATCAACATTTATCATTTAGTTTATGTTTTAGGATGATTAATGTAATCAAGAGATTGTGAACTCCTTTAGTGTGTCTCACACTTCGTGAGACGATTATTCATATCAGTTTGTAACAAACAGTTGTTCCACTTTTATGAATGATTTCTATTCGTGTTCATATCTTGTTTGATTACTTGTGAATTATCCTTGTTGTTTGAAACTAATTGATAATGCGTGAACATTTGTAAAACATTGAAATGCCTTGTTTAAAATACCCAACTTAATGATATTTCATTAATTGAATGAAACCATTGTTTGAATTCAAAGTTATAATGATAGTATGTGAAAGTCATTCGATTTCTTATCACATATAAATCATGCCTAAGTTCAGAAAAATAACTTGAACACCGTGTATTACTTGAATACAAAGTGTTTAAAGAATTGTTAAAAGTAAATACATATCCGATGTATTATGTTTTAACATCAATGGTAATTATCATTAAATGATTGTTTAAATGTGTAAAGAAAGTTTACCAAAGGAAACATGAATATGAAACTATTTGATTTGATCAAAGTGTTTCATCAACAAAGGGTATAAATGTAAAAGAGAATTCAATTGCTATGATTTGATCAATAGTAATGAAATTCAAATTTATAAAGATGGCATAAAAGACGTTGTGGAATGCAAAGTGTTTTGAAACGTCAAAATACAAAGCATCACAATATGATATTAGATATCAAAAGGGGTTGAATAGAAGGCACCAAATAAATTGTTATAGTGTATATGTAGAGACCATTAGTTTAGAAATAGTTAGCACTCAATTAAAATTGGTAAACCATCTGAATTCGTGAAAGTTTTGGGGTTATTCGATATAACCAAAACAATAGCGAATAATTCCTTATAGTGTATTCATTGGAAACTTTGAATACGAAATCCATAGCTAAACTAAAAGGAAAGCAAAACTTGTATTGCTTGGATTTTGGTGCATTCTTGAGAAAGCTCACTTCTAGTGATGTTTCTCAATTATGGAACAAATGGAAAATAGTGTAAAACACGATGAGGATTCAAAACCCTGCATCAGAGTGTTGAGAAGCGCAGCGGACAATGTTCCCAAACGATTCTCTTCACAAAAGGAAAGAAACAATGATTTTGATTATTGCATTTTTCCCTCCACTATTGTTTTTCACTACATAAAGTAGGATTCAAAATGTAAATCTATATCTTGTATGGAGACATTTGTGAATCACTTGTCATGATTCTTGGAATATGACATACCTACAAACTACTAAGGAAATAATGGTAAACTAGAATTATGAGAAATCCTAAAAGCAAAATTCACTTGAGATTAGAAAGCAATTCGTTGCTTAATCTCACAAGTAAAGGGGTTACTTGAATTTTCCCAAATGACTGCAAAGCCATAGTAGGAGAAAGGGGTGAATGACAAAAGCACAAATCTGTCAAGTATTGGACAAATTCAAATGAATTTGGTTCAAGTGTGCTGAATGTCTAGTGGATTTAAAACTAGTAAAATACTAGTATCTCATAGTAAATCTCCAAGTTTGATATTTGATCAAAAGATTTTGAAGTTATTCAAAACAGTAAGTAGATATGCAATTTGCATAAAATTGAGTGGGAGCTATGTAAGTCTTCCTAAAACAATATGTGATTGACATATTTTTAAGTGGGAGCAACATAAGACTCAAATTCAAATATGTAGAAACATTGCTTGAGTAAGAGTACTGACTCATACCCAAATATGTTAGCAACATAGTTTGAGTGGGAGCTTATAGGAGTAATTCTTAAGTAAGTTAAGGATGAAAGCGCAAATACTTATAAATAATGATTTATAAGATGTAGAAGTTGATAATAGATATATTATGATATTATGTAGTATTCCTTAAGGGATTCTGAAAAGTGTTTCAGAATAGAAGTTAATTAAGGAACTAGTCCTTAATGACTCAAATTAGGAATAACATTAAGTTGAACATCAATGGTTGAAAGAAAGAAAAGGATGATTGTCATCCACTATGTTAAGACATAGGTTCTGTCTTAGTACACCATGATGATAACTTAGCATAATATGTGATCCAATTAAGGAACGTTTGAAAGTGATTAAGTTCGAATCACAGAACGTTGAGCTAAGTTTGTTCGCAGTGTCTAGTAGAGAATTGTGGACACATTTTCCAGATCCATAAAGGATGACATATCTTAAAGCATAAAGAATTATGTTATAAGGGAATGTGTTGGAAACTCCTATAGATACCAATTAAAGTCAGATAGAAAGCAAGGTGAACAAAACATCGAAAGTTGCACAGAGTGCTCTAGTATTTCGATGAATACATTTATAATAATAGATAAGGGTACCATCAAGTGTTGTATAATGTTATGGCGGGGCTAGTTCGCTTTTAACGTAGAATGATGTGTCCCAGGACACAGTGCCCATGAGAAAGCCCTCGAGGTTGATCTAACGTCACTGTAGGCTCCTGAAATCAGGTCTCGTTCTGCTGCCATAGCGACGATGCATACATACAGATGCTGTCATGTGATGATAGAATATTAATGTCAATCAAAGTGACATTAGTAAGTTGCAAAGGATCTGGGACTGTAAAGTACAGACCCAAGACTCAACCTCTTCCATGAGCAAGCATGTTCTAGGTACCGGTTATATGGCACCAATAATTAAGAACAAATGCAGCTAGTGCATTTGTACTCTAGTGCAAGTGGGAGACTGTTAGAAATATGCTCTAGAGACAAATAGTAGTACGGACTATTATCATATTTCATATAGTTTATGATTAAGTTTTATATCATGCTATAACTGTGTTGAGTGAAAACATCAATACACGTGTGATATACAAACAACCAGAGGTTCCAAGTGAAACTCTAGTCACTGGTTCATTGGTCAACAGATGATCATGTTTCCTGATCATGCGGCATTTATGCCAGTTAGAAATGAGGTCATCTCATTCTGAGAATGAGATGATGAACCAATACCCAACCTAAACATCGTGATTCGATCATGTCACGAAGTTCAAGTTATGATGATTACAAATGGATCCTCATAGAATATTCCTTAGACCGTGAGGCTATATCAATCACTGTCTCTCGAGAGTGCTTAGATAGCATCAAACGCCATCTGGTAAAACGGTGGTTATAAAGGTGTGTTCAGGTATTCGGAGGAAACCGTAGACGCAATATATGTCAAGAGCGGGATTTGTCCGTCCATGTGACGGGAAGATACTCAAGGGCCCACTCGGAGAAGTTATATCCAATAGCTGCGCAGCGTGTGATCAGATCACGGGGATATCACTTGTCAGAACGAGTCAAATAGCATTGTTCAGTAATGAGATTGAACTCGACATGAAGATGTCATTGATCAGGTCTCGGGCAATGCAAGTATTGAATGACAAAGGGAATAAGACATGACTGTCCCGGTTCAAACGACGAAAGATCTTCGTGGAACGCACATGGGTCACATGGCCATCGAGGTCCCTCTGTCGATCATTGGTGCGGGAGTGTCCCGACCATGTCTGGAGTGTTCCTGAACCGTAGGGTATCATGCTTAAGGGCTTGATGATGCTTAGAGAGTGTTTATGGGATCGGTAGAATCACCGAAGAAAAGAAGGGAGAAAATCGGAAGGGTTTCGGTAAGTCCGGAGGATGTCCAGAGTGGAGGTGGAAGGTGTTCCATAGCCACGGAGATTAGATAATGTGTGAATGAATGTTAAATATTGATTTAATCATCTATTCATAATTATTTAATAAAGAGAAAATCAATTAAAAGGTCAAAAGGCTTAATGGGCCAATTTCCGGAGGGAGAGGGCCCATTAGGGAAAAGGAGAGAGGGAGAAGGGGCAAGGGGGAAGCTGGCTGGGCCTACCCCCCCTCCCCCCCCGCAGGGCCCATTAGGTGGCCGGCGGCCACCTCCTCCCCCCTCCTCTCCTTTAGTCCCACCCCGGGACTTGAGGGGAGGTAGTACCTCCCCTCCCCCTATATAAAGTGGGGTATTTGGCCTAGAAAAGATACCCAATAATCAATAAAGGTCTCCCCACTTTTGGGAGGACCTCTAATTGATATTTTCTCTCTCCCCCTCTCTCTCGTGACCATGGTCCCAAGTCTGGACTGCGCGAGCGAGAGACATCTTCACCGCAGAGCGCCGTCGCGCTGCGGGATTCGAATCCGGAAGCTCTACTTCCACAACTGCTGCTGGATCGGGGAAGCGGGAGTCATCGTTAGGCACCGGACGTGTGTAACTCCCACGAGGTGTCACACTTGAGGCACTCAAGTCGTTGGAGCCAGAAGGAGCGCAAGGACTTCATCACGACCTTGAGGTCGGCTTCGGCTTGTCTACATCAACCACGCTCTCCTGAGCGTTGACAATGCTTTTCGGTCTTTGAGGGTAAGTTCGCGAAAAGCTCCTCCCGTTACTGCATTACTAATAGATAGGTCCTGGCAGCTTCAGGGGTTCAGGAGCGTAGGGTAAAATTTTATTGTTTTCATGTGCGGAACTCCTACATTATGAAGATTGGATTTAGTTGGTCGAATATTGAGAATATAAGTTGTAGTGCGTAGGGCCTCAGCCCAATATCTAGGAGGCATAGATGAGTGAATTAAAAGTGTACGAATAATATCATTAATTATTCGGAGAGCTCGTTCGGCCTGGCCGTTTTGGGGAGAGGTATAGGGACAGGAAAAACGAAGGAGGATGCCATGACTAAGGAAGAAATTTCTATTTCGATTATTGTCAAATTCTTTACCATTATCGCATTGAATAAATTTTATAGGCCAAAATAAGTGAGTTGCTACATATCGTTGAAAATTGGACATCAGATTTGTTGCGCATAGAAAAAGTCCAAATAAAGTGTGTGAAATCATCAAGAATAACAAGATAGTATTTGAAACCAGAAAAACTTTCATGTGGAGGGGTCCATAAATCACAATGTAGTAATTTAAAGGGAAAAGTGCTAGAAGATTGGGAGGTACTAAAGGGAAGACGAACATGTTTGCCTAATTGACATGACTCGCAAACTGAAGTATCATGATAATCTTTATTACATAAAATTGAAAATTCACTAAGAAGATTGGATAGTGTGGCAGCTTGAGGATGTCCGAGTCGTTGATGCCATAAATCCACCGAAGCAGCCATGGAGGAGGGCTGAGCGGTGGTGGGTGCGCCGTTGACAGAGTAGGTCTCTAGAACTACTGAAGCGTACGATCTCCGCCTTGGTCATGTAATCCTTCACAGATAAGCCAAAACGACCAAATTCGACGGAGACAGGATTATCACGTGTAAATTGGCGAACGGAAATTAAGTTTTTAATTAGGGCAGGGGCAACAAGAACATCACGAAGAAGAAGTGGTTTGGTGGTGGATGGAAGATGGGTTTGACCAACACAATGGATAGGGATTAAAGAACCATCTCCAAGAGTAATAGAGGAAAAAGGTGAAGAAGTGCATGATGACAGCATATTACACGAATTAGACATATGACTAGATGCACCAGAATCGAAAATCCAATCCATACCTGAGTTTCCTTGAGCAGCAAAGTTGTTCATGGCCTGGAGGAACGTGGCTTGGTCCCAGCTAGGGGTTGTCGCAGGAAACGAGGTTGGTGCAGTTGGCGGCGCTGAAGCGAGCAGTGGCGGCGGAAGCTGGTACATCGGATAGTTGCTGCCTGTTGAGGTGTTGTAGTTCATTGGTGACGGTGCGCTGTAGGGATAGTAGGATGGAGCAACAATGTCGGCCTGCGATGGAGGGCACATACCAAGTAGTCCGGGGGAGCCGTTGTGCGGGCGCATGCTCGGCATCCAGGAGCCGGTGTAAGCAGGTGGAGCGCCGACTGGAGACGGAGCCGCCCAGGGTATGGGCCAGGCCTGCACAAGGCCGGTCGACGGGTCATGGGGTGGGCGGTAGTTCGGCGATGCTGGAGGTCCTGGAGCCGGTGGAGGAGCCGGAGCTGGTGGCATGCCTGAAGGAGCCGATGGTGCCGAGGGTCGTGGAGGACGGTAGATCGACCATGTGCCACGGTAGTTGGGGCTGGGGCGCCATCCTGGAGGTGGTTGCACCGGTGCAGGAGGAGGCGGCGGTGGTGGTGCTGGAGCCAGAGGGCGTTGGATGGCCGCAAAGACTTGGGGACGAGCCTCCTTAGTGGTGATGGCGCGACCGGCCCATTGAAGCATGGAGCAGACCTCGGAGAAGGAGGGTCGCAGACGCATCATGGGGATGAAGGAGGCTTGCTTCTCAAAACGTTCACCGAGTCCGACGAGAAGAACATTGATGAGTTGGCGGTCGTCGATGGGGTCGCCGAGTTCGCGGAGCTCGTCGGCGAGGGACTTGAGCCGCTGACAATAAACCCCCACGAGGGAGTCACCTTGGACGGTGTTGCAGAGCTCGGTGTGCAGGATGTTGACGCGGGCGTCGACGTTGTCTTGAAACAGTTGACGGAGGGCCGCCCAAAGCGTGGCGGCGTTGGAGGCGTCGCGGAAGACGAGATTGAAGATCTCAGTGGACACCCGTCGATAGATCCATTGGATGATGGTGAGGTCGGCCTTTACCTAGCGAGGATCCGAAGGCTGGGGAACGGAGTTGGCGTCGACGTGGCCGAGGAGATTGCAGCGGCCTAGATGAACTTCGAAGAGGTGGCGCCAATGGTAGTAGTTGTGCTTGGGAAGATCTAAAGTAACAGGGATAAAAGGACTAACATCTTGAATTGTATCGGCATATTGGATGGTGGGTGGGGTAGGATTTGCTAGGTTTTGGGTGGGGATAGAGCAGGACGATTGCGCCATAGCGGCGGCGAGTTTGGAGGCGACGAGCTTTGCACGCCGCTCGAAGTAGCCGGGCGGCGGCGATGGTGGCGAGGTGGGCGGCGACATGCCCTAGATCGGTTTAGTCTGATACCATGTAAAATAATATTTGTCTCTTAATTGATTGCATAGTTTGGAGATTACAAGGGGTATATATGAGGGGTCGACGGCTAACCCTAACTTGAATTACAAGCAAACTCTAAAACAAGTCGTAATTGACTCTTATTCTAACAGCCCACCCTCGTTTTCGCTGCATCTGGCGTTTCCAGGCCGTTCCCGGCGCCTCAGGTTCGGTCTAGGAACGCCAGACCAATTTTGGGCCAAATCCGGACGAAATCGGCGTCCTGGAAACGTGACTGGACGAAATTTCGCCGTCCGGACAAAAAAAGACCCTATGAATGCCTTTCTGGGAACCGAGTGGAGATACTCATGTGTTGTACCATTCCAGTAATTGGCTGAATCTCTGGACTTGAGTCTCAAACAGTAGAAGCTAGAAAGTATGATACGTACTGAAAACAACATGGCAAAAGAACCACGACAAAAAAAGAATCTCCCAGGATGGTCTTCTACGCGGCCGCCCTGAATGTGGGGTGCAACAGCCGGCGGAGGTCCTCGTCCTCCGCGTCCAGCGGGCCGCCGGTGTCATTCCCGACGCGCTGCACGGCGGTTCCGTTGAGCGACTCGTGCCCGAACCCGTACAGCTTGAGTATCTGGTCATCGGCGAAATTGAAGGCGCGCTCCATCCCAAGACGGCACCGGTCCGCCGGATAGCTGTCCGCGTACCGCCGGCACGGCTTGCACCCGACGAAGTGCGTCACGAGCGGCCACTGGCCCTTCCGCCGCATCTCTTCGTACCTGTCCACGATGAGCTCCCAGAACCCGTTGAGCTCGTACGAGTTCTCGAAGAAGACCTTGCCTCCCCACTTGTCCCGCTGCGTGACGAGCAGGTAGATTAGCGCCGACTGGTCGTCAGCCTCGAACGGAGGGCGGCCGGAGAGCTCCTTGGCGAAGAGCTCGCCGTGCATGTCTCGCACGGGTCCGCGGGCCCCCATGGGCGCAATCGCGTGGAGGAGGTCGAGCGACCACTGGCAGTTGCGGAGGAGGAAGCTGCCGGTGTTGATGCCGACCCAGCTCTTCTCCTCGTACATCTTGGCCTCCCACCCGTGGACCACGAGGTTGTGCGCCGCGTAGCGGTCCCAGGGCAGCTCGAACGCCATGTCCGTGAAGACCGCGTCGGAGTCCATCCACCATATGAACTCCACCTCCGGGTGCGCCATCATGAGCGACCGCAGCAGCGGCAGCTTGGCCCAGAAGCCGGACATCTCGTGGTCCAGGAACGCCGTGTTGTAGAACACCTCGATGCCGTGGACGCGGCAGTAGTCCGCCTTGTTCTTGAACGCGCGCAGCAGCAGGTGGTCGCCGTCCGGGTCGGGGCACCGGTACGGCGCGGACCCCGTCACGAGCAGCACGCGGGGACGGCCCGCGGGATGCACCCGCGAGGGGAACTCCGGGTGCGCCGCGAGCCACGCAGACCGGCGCGCGTCGTAGTCCGGGATGGTGCGGCCCAGCGAGTAGGCCGGGTCGCCCAGCTGCCGGGGAGGCGGAAGGCCGATGACCTCGATGTCCTCCTCGTCGCTCACGTTGCTGGCCGCAGGCGGCGGCGCTGGCGGTGGCGGAGTAGCTGCGGCGGAGATGTGGATGGGGTTGTTGAAGACGACGCGGAGGGCGGGGAGGGTGAGGACGGAGTTGCTCGGGCCGAGGATGAGGTACAGCGCGCCGGTGACCAGGAGAACGAAGACGAGGGGGATGGCGGTGCCTGCCGGGAAGCCATAGTAGTACTGTGGGGATCGCCGGCCTCCGACCGGCTTGCCGTTGTGTTGTTCCGCCATTGTTGCTATGCTATTGCTAGCTGGCATGGTGAGGTCGTCCGGCGCCGCGAGTTGCACGCACCTGGCTCGCATATGCTTTTTTTTGTGTGTGTGTGTACTGTTCGCGGTTCTTTTTAGTGATCAACACGATCATATCTCTGTTCATTTTAGCCGTTGATCTTCTGGCAAACGTCAACGGGATCGGAGAAGGGAGAGGGAGCGGAGTGGCGTGTGGTGCATAGCACGCTCTTTCCTTCTACTCCTATTGTTTTTTGAAAGGATTTCCTTCTACTCCTATTTTAAGCCGGTAAGAATCAAGTACTCTCTCCGATTCAAAACATAAGATGTTTTAGCTTTATGAAAAAAGTATATCTAGACCACTTTTATTGTCTAGTATCACTCTAATCTAGATAAACCTAGACACTAAAAAAAAATTTAGATACATTTTGTTCACAAAGTTAAAACTTCTTATATTTTAAAACGGAGAGAGTATACTACTATGTCTCTTCGAAAAGACAAATAGAATCAAGTCAAGTACAGTACTATATGTAGTATGGGGATCCGTGGGGAGTACGTGTGGACAGTGGACTGGTATACGATTAGGGAGGGATTGGTACCGCAGGTTAGTACAATAACATGAAGTTCAAATCTCAACGCATACTAGGGCTGGGGGATCTTAATTGCCCATGTGCATTTGCGCAAAATTCGTGTAGGATCCCTCGAATGCGTACTGTGGCGGTGCAGACAACAGCTGTAGAAACTGTGAATACAAATGGTAGAGTGCACACCTAACCTAGTAGTACGAAATGCTGAGCAGATAGTTTCCGGAAGCAAAGAAGTTCAGATCTCAACGCCTAGCGCCTACTAGGGCTGAGGTCTAGCTCTTAATTGCCCATGTGCATCGGCTCAAAACCCGTGTAGAATTATACTACAAATGGTAGAGTACACACTGGTCTCTAGCTCATGATTCTCTTCCGACTTTCAAACAGATTTTGACTTCTCCGGTTTCATCAGGTCTCTAGCGTGTGATAACGTGCAGTCTCTGTTGTTCCTTGCACTTGAAGTCGTACGTGGTCGGGCACTTGGAGGAGACACATTGGTGTGTGAAATTTGCTCATCGAAGAAGAAGTGGACAACGGTCGATACTCTGAAGGCTTACAATTCCATGCAGCCAACACGATACATTGTCAAGCGGCTTACAACACACCCTCAACAAATGCTCCGGCAAAAATGACATGCCTTGCCCAACCTCCTACCAAGAACGATGAGGAGATGGTGTACAGAGCTACAAGACCGCGTCAGGGTCCAAGCAAGACACCACTATAGCAAGACGATGAATCTGAATCAACCAGGACCAACGTACCTCCCCTCCCTAAGAATGGTGAGTAGGAGGGGGATCCGACCATACTAAGGGAATGAGCTGACTAAGCTGCATCCACCATGCCATACATTGCGCCCTAGAAGCCCATACCCCTTATAGTAGCCAACACCGACAATGCATCACATCGTCCATTGTTACATCGGCTTTCCCTTGACAGCCAAGATGACATCTTCAAGAAGAGAACGACCTTGTGGCACCGGTGCCGCCTAGTCCTGAGAACCCCGACACCGAAAGAGAGGAAGCCACGGTTAGGATAGAAATCACGCCTCCTAGAAGGTAGCAGCCCTCGCGGGCTTCGTCGTGGTCCGCATCGAATGACACAGGACTTTCACCCCGGTCCCTCCCGGCGACCCTGATGCTGCCGAACCCGGCTGACTTGGGGACGAGGGACGGGGATGAAGTCACCGGCTTGAACACCACTAGAGAAGCAAGAAGCAATACAAGCCTCACTGTAGAAGAGGGGTGCTGGCCACCGTCAACCTCATCGACAACTAGTATGGGCTCGGGGAGAAGCACCACCACGACAGCCGCACCCATGCAACATGCCGGAGACCAAGCTGATTTTGAGACCCGTGTTGGAAATAATGGCATTTATATTCTAAAATTAATTGTGAAAATTCTGCCTAATAATCCAATGGCCCACACATCAGTGACTTCATACACCATGTTCCTTCCGCACCGCCACCACAAACCCTCCCATTGCCGCCACCGCACGCCGCCCCGCCGCCTGGACCGCCGCCCAGCCTGACATCCCTCAGGACAAGAGGACATGCTGTGAGAGAGGCCCCGCCTCCATCATCGACGGCACGGGCTTTGCTCGACGATGTCCTCCAACGGAGGCAGGGGAGAGAGAGGGGGAGGAGGCTGGCCGGCGGCTAGGGCTTGGGCCCTCCGGTGTTGCTCGAGCGGGGTCGACAAGGGAGGAAGAGCGCTTTCGGACTTTTTTCCTTGCGGCCCTGAAGGTTGGGTGCAGGAGCCGGCCGATCTCCTCGTCGTCGGTGTCCATCGGCCGTCCTGTCTCGTTCCGGACGCGCTGCACGGCCGTGGAGTTGAGCGACTCGTGCTGGAAGCCATAGAGCTTGAGTATCTGGTCGTCGGCGAAGTTGAACGCGCGGTCGATGCCTCGCCAGCACTGGGCGGCCTCATAGCTCGCGCCGTTGGGGTCCCCGCACGGTTTGCACCCGACGAAGTGCGTGATGAGCGGCCACCGGTCGTCGCCGAGCCCCGGCTGCCAGTTGCTCCGCATGTCCTCGTACTTGTCCACGATGGCCTTCCAGTACCCGTGCAGCACGTAGGAGCTCTCCAGGAACACCCTGTCCGCCCACCGCTCCCGCTGCGTCACCAGCAGGTACACGAGCGCCGACTGGTCGTCGGCCTCGTACGGCGCCCGGTTGGAGAGCACCTTGGCGAAGATCTTCCCGTACTTCTCGCGCACCGGGCCGCTCCGCCCCATCTCCGCCCACGCGTCGAGGAGGTTGAGCGACCACTGACAGTTCCGAATGACGAAGCTGCCGGCGTTGGTGCCCATCCAGCTCTTCTCCTCGTACACCTTGGATTCCCAGCCGGGGATCAGGAGGTTGTGGCCCGCATACTTGCCCCACGGCGGCTCGAACAGCATGTCCGTGAACACCACGTCGGAGTCCACCCACCAGAAGAGCTCCATCTCCGGGTGCGCCACCATGAGCGCGCGCAGCAGCGGCAGCTTCGTCCAGAACCCGGACATCTCCGCGTCCAGCACCGCGTTGCTGTAGAAGATGTCGAAGCCATGGACGCGGCAGTAGTCCGCCTTGTTCTTGAACGCGCGGAGGAGCATGCGGTCGCCCTCCGGGTCGCTGCACCGGTGCGGCGACGAACCGGTGACCACCATCACCCGCGGCCGATCCCGCGCGACGTACGCCGGGAACCCCGGGTGCGCGGCGAGCCACGCCGCTCTAAGGGCGTCGTAGTACGGCACGGCGGGCCCCAGCGAGTACGGACGGTCGTCGGTCTGCGGGCGCACCGGCGGGATCGCCGGCTGCTGCTCCACCCGCCGCTTCTGCTCGATGTGAACAGCTGCCACGGCAGCCTCAGGCGGCGGGATGTTCGCGGGCGCTCTGGCCGGAACGTCAGGGTCGCTGTCGCTGCCGTGGCGGGCGTACTCGATGCGAATGCGCGGGAACCCCACGTCCGACGTCAACAAGAAGATTACAGACGGCGCGAGGACGATCAGAATGACGCGAATGATCGGGCCGGTGAACATCGGTTTCTGCCGGGCTCGCCCACCGGCGTATTCCTCCGCCATCTCGCCGCCCGACGACGGACGATCGATACACGCCCTACTCTACTCTAGGTATGACAGTGAGGTTGTCACGCCGCACGGTACTTCTCCCTGGTTAAATCAGAGAGGTGAGGACGCGACGGGGTTTTGAGGTTTCGTTGTTATGTGTGACATCGGTCCGGCGGCGTGGGCTGGACTTGGAGTCCTCGTGAAGGCAAGAGTGTGTGCTAGGATTCGGATTCCAAGGGGGCGATTCCATCTTCTCACTAGTGGACTCCTATTCTAATGCGCCGTGTAGATCTACAATATAAGAGGTGATTGCTAGGCGTGGAACAGAGGGAAACACCTCTGCTAAATGAATAGGGTACTAAAACGATCGACATCCGACTGCAAAAAAGTTACCGTTCCATTCATAATTTTAAGATGTTTTAGTTTTTTTTACGAAACACATGTATCTTAGACGCGTTTCATTGTTTATGTTCATCATTTTGATTAATAAGTAATTCAATTAAAATATCTAAAATATCTCATAATTATGAACGGATGGAGTATTTCCTACTATAAGAGCATGGTGACATTTCAACGCCACGAACCCACAATATTTTCGATATCGGTTTTGCTATTTCTTAGTTGACTGACTTCCAAAAAAGTGCAAGAATGCAACTGGTTTCAATTACACTTTTCTGGCAGAAAAATACAACTACATTTTTCTGCTAGAAAGTGCAACCGAAACGAGTTGTACATTTCTTTTAACTACGATTGCACTTAGAAAAATCTTAATCGACTTAGACTTAGGATCACTCTTTCAGTGGTCGTAGCAGTTGACTCGAGCAGGCACTGTTATCTTCGAGCACAATGTTTCTGAAAGTGAATAACTTCAAATCTCTCTGTTCATTTTACCGTGTTGATCATCTGGCATCAAAACAAGAATCATCCATGACAATTTTCTATATGTGAGAAACCTTGCGAGAAAACTCCACAAGACAAAAAAGGCTACCCTTCTTTTCAAGCTTGACATCAAGAAAGCTTTTGACTTGGTTAGATGGGATTATTTGATGGAGGAAATGTTCGGTCAAGAAAACTATGGAGAATGATCTTTGGATCTCGCAAATAAATATGCAAAGCGGCCTCTCTATGGAACACATTGTTCAATTTTCCAACCTTTGAGAAATGCTTCGAAATGTTCATTTGGATAATGACACCACCGACAAGATCACGTGGAAGCTTTTCAATGATGGGTGCTACTCGGCCAAGACCGCCTACAACATGCAATTCGAGAATCTCGCCAAGCCGTGGGCACCGCCAAAGTGCAAACTTTTTGCTTGGTTGGTCCTACAAAATAGGGTGTGGACAGCGGATAGGCTCCAAAAAAGAGGTTGGCCTAATTGTGACCTATGCAAGCTTTGTAATCAAGTGCAAGAGTCTGCCGACCACCTTCTCTTCAAGTGTCGGTTCACGGTGAGAGTTTGGTCATCTTTGAAAGATTCGATCGGCCTACACGATGTGGAACCAAGGGGTTGGCAAGTTATGAACACGGTGAAAGAATGGTGGATTCAAGACGTCCACAAGAGATGGCAATCAAGAAGGGCAATGGCTTCGCTTGCCATGTTGGTTTCATAGGAAATTTGGAAAGAGAGAAACGCCCGCGTCTTCCGCAACACTTTCATAATGTCTAGTACACTGGTTACGAAAATAAAAGACGAGGCGGCAATGTGGTGCCTAGCCGGGGCAAAAGCGTTAAGTAACGTTATGCCGTGAGAGTAGGCTATTTTGTTTTTGGCTTGGCTGCGGTCAAGCTTGGTTTGTAAGACCTCTAAAATCTTCTCCCTAATTAAACTGGTACTTATGGAGACATGTGGACTGGAATTACAGTTGCAATCGGTAACCCGCATAAGCCCACAATAAAAGTAAATTTTAGTTTAAACTAAATCTATTTTATTAAAAGAGTTAGTCAACTTTAATTATGAAACGAGACGAATCGGGTGCCGCTTCGCAACATAGTACTGAAATCCTGATTAGGGAGGAATTGTTACCGTAGCTTAGTAAATGGTACTATTACTACTATGAAACGATGGGCAGATGGTTCCTGGAAGTGAACAAGTTCAAATATCAATGCATTCTAGGGCTGGCAGCTCTTAATTACCCATGTGTATTTGCTCAAAACCCGTGCAGTATTTTTCTCCCCATACAAATGGTAGAGTACACACTCGACTCCAGCTGATGATTCTCTTCTGAAAGACATAATTGCAGGTCAGTTGACCTGCGGACCGATCTTATGGGGAGGATGGAGAACGGCATCGCTGACCTTTTTTTCACCATCGTTTGAAGTTCTACAACGTCAAAACTGTTGTATCTAAGAACTGGACACAACAACAGCTGGGAAAAAAAAAACTGGTATAGACTGTGTCCGTCGACTAAGAATTACTCCCCTCTATTTTATAATATAAGATGTTTTAGCTTTTGTAAAAGTTGTAGGTTTAAAATGAACATGAGTGAACCCACATAGTAAAAGGGTCTAAATACAATTCTTTCACAAAAGTTAAAATATCTTATATTATGAAACGGGGGAGTAGTAATTCTCATTCAGACGATGTCGTGCAATCTCATATTAGTCCACTTGCAACTAGGAATTATCTCGGTTGCAAACCCAATTACAACTAAAAAATCTCAGTTGCAAACTTATTTGCAATCAAAAATCTCATTTGCAACACTACTTGCAGCTCACTGGACGCATGAATCACGATACATATCTAGTGGATTAGAACCTAATTGAGCTCTAACTTAATTCTCATCTGACCTAGAGTTAGTAAAATCTATATATATATGTACACCGCATGAACTTAGAAAATATTGGCACTCATTTTGGCTCGTAGCTGACCAAGACAAATGGTAAGACAATTGGAAAGATCCACTCGAAGGGTTATTAATCATCATCGAAGAGATACCATGCCCACCGTATCAAGTCAAATCATGATCAGGCTTGATAGTCGATTATGCTAGCATTCAGAGAAAACTCGAAGAATGATATATGGATGCTTTCACTATAACTACTTTAAGATGATCTTAAATGAAAAGGATACCCAACGTGAAAGTTGTGCATCCATTGAGAAAAGCAATTTTGCTTTTTGAATCATTTATCCGAGTTAGTATGCAACTTTAAGAGCCAAAATACTATAAAATTTTGAATTTCCAGATCTGATCTCCCGACCACAACCATGCTCTGCCCCTAGGCGCGCCCGACCACATCTAATTTCTGCCCTTAGGCACGGGTGGGACAGAAAACTGTTTAAAAAGACATATTTTTGTGCTATCTTAATAAATCGGTCAAAATCAATACGGTATGGAAAAGTTGTTAACATGAAAGTTCTTCATTTTTTCGAGGCAAACAACTGATTTCAGATTCATCTTCGTTGGTGCAAGTATACGGCCTTCATCATTAAAATACGACCAAACAGAACTAAAATCGTTCGGTCAAAGTCCAAATTTGAGACCAAAATAAGGGAAAAATACTATCAAGTAGGATGGAAAAGTTGCCACATCAAAATTCTTCCTTTTTTGAGATGAACAACTTTGATTTTTACTAGATTTTAATCCGAGCTCGTTTACTACCTCAAAAGAGGTAGGAAAGGTACATGCAAGTTTTTGACCAAACAGTTACGCAAATTCCGGATTTACCTATTCGACTTGGACCCCAACTAGGGTTTTGGACGTAAATCCAACCATCTTTCTTGCACGAAAAGTCCAACCGCTCCTTATATACATGAGGGGTGAAGGCCGATTGAACCAACACCAATCGAACAAACACATCAACTACTTTTTCGTGTTCACCTACTTTTATCCCTCTCTCTTGTATTTTTCTTCTCGTTCTTCGTCGTTCTTCACGATTGGAGGATGTGAATCCACGAGGCTCTAGGGGCAGTCAGACTGACCTAGGGAAGCCATAGCCACCGCGCAACCCTGACGGGGTCCGTCCCAAACGAGCGGGGTTTTGGGTCTCAAAAGCCTCCACTAGACTGTCTTGCGTACCGAGCTTCTAGCAAGCCTCCCTCAACGCGTACTGCCGCGTATCGCGCCCTGTGTCGAGGGTACACGGTTATGTGTTCGTGTGCGAAACACTTTTTTGGTGACTCCGTTGGGATGAAGCTTTGAACAGTCTCCAGCCCGTTATTACTACAAAGAGAGTTTCATCAAGAGGCTGCAATCCACAACTGTATCATGAATCCTCAGTCTTCCTACGTAGATGCATATTACTCTTATCTTGATGTTGCTAGATATTTTGATATGTGTACTGTATCGGCTAGCCCTAGTTTTTACTATGTGCAAAATCCAGTACAAAATAATCTATATGCTTAAACTTATCTTAGTAACTTGCAACATGTAAATTCAAATTCTCGTGCATCTGGAACCCTAGAAATTCATATGTCGATGAATAACATGACGAATTTTGTTAATCCGTGCGAAACACCCAATGTTAGAAATTTCAATAGCATTCAACGAAGTGTTTCATATTTATATTCGTCGGAAAATAACTTCCAATCTCTAGGTTCACCTTCAAACATGCCGATGGATGGGGAAATTGGACATGCTACAACTGGTTATTGTTTTCCCAATTACTCTCAATCATCATATGCTACACCTTATGTTATTAATGTTTTAGCCCATATGCAACTAGTGATATTCATAATTCGGCTCCACACCTTTACAATGGTTATAGTCGAATAAGTGAAAAGTCAATATGTGCTAATGTTCCTTCAACTAGTACTATAGCGTATGGTACGTCACCCGCACAATTGCAAAATTTCGGTAACACCTCATGGCCTAAATATGCAAAAAAGCATTGTGGGCTTTCTTATGCAAGAACAAACGATTGGAAGGAAAACCTTGTAGGTGATTTTAAGAAGCTTAATTCTCTTCATCGATAACTAAAAGAGAGGCCCATGATCTTGCTACACTACAAGATTATGAGGCATACAACAAGAAGCATGAAGAGGATCGTAAGGCAAACAAAATTAGGTTTTCCCCTTTCCAATTGCTAAGTTTCAGCGACACCACATTGCCAAAAGAAACTAAAAGTATTGGGGGAAATTATGTGCAGCTAAGGTCCACCAATAATATCATTATATTTGATGATTTATCGGAGGAATGTCTCTAGTTATCCGACACACTTAAGAAGAAGCGTCTGGAGGAGTTTGATGCACTTGAAAAGAAGCTCAAAGAGGTGTTGGGAATATGCCGAGGCAATCATGTATGATGTAATTCTCAATGTATTCATAAAGTTATTAAGTTGTCCTAGTATGAACATCTAATATTTATCATTGAATATGTGATTCCCGTTGTAGAACTATATATTCATGTTGTTCATACTAGATGTCCTTAGTCGTTGAGGTTGTGTTGGACACACAACTTAGACTAATGTGAAAGTCGGCTGATGACGAGGTTGCACTTGTCATGGGCATGGTTATATTATTCCAACTTACAAGGACTCGGCTAAAGCATTTAGCGAGTCGGACTAACCCATATTGACATACAACGAGCAAATCGTCATTTGTATGTCTCAACTAATGTAATTCCTAGACCTGAGGTTGTTGCACAATCCGAGTTGTGGATCAGTCGACTTAGGTTCTACCAAACGATGTTCCGTAACATGGCAATTATAAAGGCAGAGTTTGGGTCGGCTGAGAATCAAGTTATGTGATGTGGATAACTAAGATGAGATTTTGCCCCTCTGACTGGAGAAATATACTCTATGCCCTCTCATGTGATATGATTCGGAAGCATGGCCATGCGCGACTTAGTTAAGTGTTAACCGGGGCGATCGACTAAATAGTTAGTTGGATAAATCACATATCACGGATCGAGAAGAGAGCCAAGCTATTAAAGGGATGATGATATTTTTCCCATAGCATGATAATGTATATCGTGAGGCAAAATGGACTCAGACCTAAGTCACATTGAAAGGTATGTTATCATGACTCTATGACACTTGGGATTCGACATGTTGTGCTAGGAGCTGCTACCGATTGATCAATTGTGAGTCGAACTCCAATCGTGTCCAAGTCACCATGAGCCTGTGGGGTCACACACTTAAGAGCGGGAGCAGATACGTCGTTCGGGTTGGACCTAAGCCAAACATGGACTAGGTTGGTGAGTAATACACAGTCTTAAGGCAAGGTCTTGAGATAAGGTCTTGAGACAAGGTCTTGAGATAAGGTCTTGATTAGTGACAACCTATATAGGGTCTTAGTGTTTGGGTAAAAAAATGTTGTGGAGTCCACTTACACCCCCTATATATAGTGGGGATCAGGATGCCTAATACAGAGGTTAGACACTTCCATGTGTTGGAAACCCTAGCCCTATTCAGTTCACCTGCCACACTAGACCTATCAGTCCACCGTTGGAGTTCCTCCTCGTACATGTGGATACCGGAAGAGGTGATGTACATTCAACACTTTGAAGATCATGAGATTGTATCGGATCGTGGGACTGCACTACATCAGCTGACATGCTTCATCAGTAATCCGAACATGTGCATCTAGTGGTAAACCTCGTGGCCTTCTACCTCAGCTAGATCTTGGGAGTACTGCCTAGGGATTTTATTGTTTTACCTATGTGTGGCCTAACAGTGGTATCATAGTGATAGCTTCTAGTTTTAGGCTCGAAGTCGCACATATGTGATATACAGTTAGAATTAGATTGGATCTAGTGGCTGTTTTGGTGGTCGTTCTATGAGATAGATCGGTTTTGTACAAGGCTGATTGGATCAATCGTACTCGGGGAATGGATGATCTGGTTTCCATGATGATACTACTGAGGTCGTAGAACGACATACCCCTACCGGTCGGTTTCTGCCATCAGGGTAGACTGTGACATGTAAATCCAGATGCGGTGATCATAAGATCAAAGTCAGAGTATGTATCTATGCATAACTTGTTTTTTAGGATGATGTTGTGAATGGTATGGATTATGTGCATGTGATGTGTTTAATCCATACATGATCTATGTATCACGGTTTTGAGCTAGCTAGAGCCTAGGTGATGTCATTTTATTGTATAACGACTTACATGTCAGATTCTCTATGTAATTTACTTTACTAGCTAGTGTGGCTGTTTGGAGAACCCGGATGCCATGCAAGTATATGTATAAGTCAGCGACATGGAGTAAGATGGCACATGACAAGAGTTGGAATGAGTCGACTTACAGTTTTCGTGGAAATGGAGATCACTATGAAGAGAGCCATACCATTTCACATTATAATTGCTTTATTTTGTGTTATTGTTATGTCTATAGTTTTACCTTTGTTAGATAGTTGGTAGAATTTAATCCCTTAATCGTTTCAAAAAAAGAATTTAATCCCTCAAAGAAGGTCTAGTCGATCTCCCCGCCGGTGTTGCAACATCACAAATCGGACATTCTTGGTAGTGGGCTCATAAAATTGAGGTGATACCAATTCTTTTTGACTAGGTGGGTCGGACTCTTACAACAGAAGCACTTGGTAAGATAGAGGGGTCTATCACAATAGTTGTGGGACTCGAGGAGAGGTCGGTCAAGAGCCGGGGCATGTGATGCCACCTGACCAACAGGATTCCCATGAGATGCGATTAACAAGGAGTTGTCTACCTAGATCACTTGACATCTAGCGGTGATGCTAAAGCTAACTAGTTGGATTTCTTATTTAGGATCCTGAATCACTTAGTAACCATCAGAGGGGTGTTGGTTCTAGTGGGAGCAATTTTTTTAAAATGTTTATATACTTGCTATTTTATGGATACATATCTTAAGTGCTTTGCATATTTTCTATTGTTGATGAATGGCACCTAGTAACTGTATCCCTCAGTTGTCCAATTTTGTGTTGAGGTTGATCCTAGAGAAAGATAAGCTTAATGGAACTAATTTTACCAACTCTAAGAATTTTTATCAAACAAGAAAAGAGGGACCATGTTTCTAGACAACCCACTTACATATGAGCCGAATGAGAATGCGAGTGTCGCTGTTGAAAGGGCATGTATGCCCCCATGTGTGGTTTTGGTAATTAATGACAATCCCTATGGACTAATGTGCAAATTGAGTTTCACTTGTAGGTTTGTCCATTGGCATCGCTTGGACCATGTGTTGGTTTCAAGGATGAAAAAGAAGAAGCATCGTCCAAGGGCTTTGTGCCTATTGGAATCAAGTAGAAGAAGAAGAAGATCAAGTATGCCTTGAAGAAGAAGAAGATGGAGTTCCTCATGGCTTTCTTCAAGACATCATCATCAAGATTTGAAGTGCTAGCTCAAGATGCGTCATCTCTAGAATATCTCACTCTTGAAGCTTGCCATCCTCGGAAATCATGGAATGATGAAGACAAGTTCGAAGAAGAGGCTTCCCCCATGGAGTATGGGGGAGCATTTCTCAAGTCTTCATCAAACAAGAGCAAGCAAGAGCAATCAAGAAAGGTGTTCCATCTTGAAGGTGACAAGATCGTCTACATCACGCTCAAGTGGGATGCTCAAGGCAAAGGTATGATCTTGATAGGGTTTCTATTTTACCGGTCTCTTGTAGTGTTGGGAGACCGGGTTTAAGATAGGTAGCCGTACTATCAAGAGGGGCTCTCGAGTGGGTGACTTGTTCGTATCTTTCGGAGAGAGCTCAAACCTTTGCATTCATAGCATCATCTTTCTTGGTTGTTGTTTGGTTCTTATCCATGTGAGGATCTAGAGCTTGTGGTTATCTTCATAACATGCTCTAGTTCATCGAAAACGGATTTCCCATACATATCCCATTGCGTTTTTGATCTTGCGGGTTTTTCGGCTCCACACCTTGGGAGGTATCTCACATATATATTCATGGTATTTTGTCCCTTGGTGATATCCAATATTTCTCCCTTGGTATGTTCATCCAATACTTTTTGTTGGATTCTACACGTTGTTATCTTTCCAACAAAATTGGTTTCATCTCGTTTGGAGTTCGGATGCAAAAGTTATGGCATTTCTGGTTCTGAAGTTTCTCTGACCAGAAGTACCGGCCAGACGCCGGAAGTACCGCTCGGGCAGAAATGCCGCCGGTAGTACCGGTGTTAATACCGGCCTAACTTTCGGTGAACCCATTTTTGGTTCAGTATGCTCTCTGCCTGGTCTGCGCTATTTGACGGAACTTCGGTCGGAATCTTGGGCGGTTGTACCGGCCCAGGCGGTAGTACCGGTGACCCACCGGTAATACCGGCCGGCCTCGTTTTTGTGTTTGTTTGCACCGTGTTTTTGGACCGTTGGCTGAGTGCCACCGGTAGTATCGGCCACCCACCGGTACTACTGGCCGTGCGCGATTTTGTGGGTAACGGGCAGATCGGGGAGCCCTTTAAAAGGAGCTCCCCCTTCCCCTTTGGCCCTAACTCGTTTTTCTTGGTTCTTGCTCTCTCTCTCCTCCATTGTTGACTTTGAAGAGCTTGGCCTCTCCCCTTCTCCCTCCTATGATTCTTGCATCTTTTTGAGGGATTTGAGAGAGGAGATCTAGATCTACAAGCCCCACCAAGCAAAATCCCTTCTTTGTGAAGGAATCCTTGGGATCTAGATCTTGGAGAGTTTTGTGTTCTCCTCTTGTGTTGTTCCTCCCCTATTCCCCCAATAGCTTTTGTAGCTTTGGTGGAATTTGAGAGAGAAGGACTTACCTCTTGCATTTGGTGCATAGGTTTGAGTTCTCCTCGGAGATTCGGCGAGTTCAAGCCCTTGGGCTTGTTTCTCTTGGGTTCTTGGAACCCTAGACGGTTGTGTGGTTGGATTGTTGACCTTTTGTGGTCTTGTAGCCTTTTGTGGCATTGTTGCCTTTTGTGGCTTTGTAGCCTTTGTGGCATTGTTGTTGGGAGCCTCCAATTGAGTTGTGGAGATTGCCCCAACCTTGTACGGGTCCGGTGACCGCCCTCAAGTGTCCCATAGTGGAACGTGAGTAGGCCTTTGTGGCGAGTTCACGGGAGAATAGGGTGAGCCTTTTGTGGCATCGGTAGGTTGCGTGCCTTCGCATCTTGGGATGAGGCCTTGTGTGGTGTTGGGTGAGCATCGTGCCACCACACCTCGAGGTGAGCCACTTGTGGCGTTCGAAGTAACATTGCGCCCCCGCACCTCTCCAACGGAGACGTAGCTTCTTTGGAAGTGAAGTTCGGGAAACAAATCATCGTCTCCGCATCCATCGGTTATCTCTCAACCGAGCCCTTTACTTATGCAATTTACATTGTGATAGCCTTTGTGCTTGAAGTATTATATCTTGCTATCACCTTGTTGCTTATCTTGCTTAGCATAGGTTGTTGGTGCACTTAGTGAAACTAGTGGAAATAGGTTTTGGCTTGATAAATTAAACGTTAAGTTTTATTCCGCATTTATTAGAGCCTAAACCGTAATAATTTTAAAACGCCTATTCACCCCCCTCTAGGCGATGTCCATTTCCCTTTTCAGCTGTCACCAATGACTATCATAGGACTTGAGATGAGTCCACATAAATTTGCTGTCTTATGCTTGCTCATATGGAACCAAACTTGCAACAGTAGTTCGGCATGCGATATGATCGAAAGCCTCAAAAGTATGTTTCAGGCTTAGGCTAAGACTGAGAGATATCAAGTCTCTCAAGCTTTGATGAGCTGTAAGATTAAGGATGGCGATCCACTGAGTCCACATTTGATCAAGCTGGTTGGTTACATGCAATCTCTAGAAAGGCCGAGCCATCCTATTAGCGAAGAGTTTGCTAGACGTAATTCTGAACTCTCTTCCTAGTCCATATGGTTGATTCATCTCAAACTATCACATGCATGGTATGGATAAGAAGCTCACTGAATTACATGATATGCTCAAGCAGGCAGAGGCTAATCTCAAGAAAGGTGTCAGTCAAGTGTTGATGGTGCAAAATAAGGCTAAGTTTAAGAAGCGTTCTTGGAGTAATAAGAAGAAGGCTAAGTCAGGAGGAAACGCCCAGGACTTAGTTCCAAGCGCTACCTTAGGGACTAAGTCATATCGTTTAATCGGATCCACTTTCTTCTATTGCAAGATGGATGACCACTGGAAGAGTAATTGCAACACGTATTTGGCTGGCAAAGCCAAGAGTGGAGGTGTGACTTACAACTCAGGTACACTTGTATGCAATGCTATAAACATTTATCTTGCTGATACACCTAACAATTCTTGGGTATATGACACTGGATCAGTAATTCACATCTGAAACTTGTTGCAGGGACTAATAAGAACTAGGAGCGTGGCAAGAGGCGAGTTGACATTCAGATTGGCTATAAGGCGAGAGTCGCTGCATTGAAAGTTGGCACGATGCAACTTCATTTACCTTCTAGATTCTTAATGGAGTTGAATAATTTTTATTATGTTCAGTTGCTTAGTCGAAACATTATTTCCACCTCATGTTTGATGAGACAAGGTTAAATATTAAGAATAATGTTTGTTATTTATATTTGAAAGATATGTTTCACGACTTTGCACCCGTCTAAAACAGGTTATTTATTTTAAATCTTGATGGAGAATCAGTCTATAACATAAATGCAAAAAGGTTGAAACCAAATGATCTGAATATGACTTACTTTTGGCACTATTTGCTTGGTCATATAAGTTGGAAACACATGAAGAAGCTCCATGATGATAGACTAGTAAATTCATTCGACTTGGAGTCATTCGAGACATGTGAATCTTACCTACTCGACAAAATGACCAAGACACCTTTTGCAAAGATTTGTGAGAGGGCGCCCGACTTGATGGAAATTGTACATAGTGATGTATGTGGCCCGATGAGCACGATAACCAGAGGTGGTTATGAGTACTTCATTAAGTTCACTGATGATTTGAGTAGGTATGGATATATCTACTTGATGAAACACAAGTCAGAAGCCTTTGAAAAGTTCAAGGATTCCAGAATGAGGTACATAATCAACTCAGCAAGAAAATAATGTTTCTTCAGTCAGACCGAGGAGGTGAGTACATGAGCCCTGATTTTGATGACCATCTGAACTGTTGTGGAATAGTTCCCCAGCTCACTCCGCCAGGAACACGATAGAGGAACAGTGTGTTGGAACAACGAAATTGGACCTTGTTAGACATGGTATGATCAATGATGAGTCGGATAGATCTGCTTTTGTCATTTTGGGGATATTGTCTAGAAACTGCAGCATTCACACTAAACAGAGTACCATCAAAGTCGGTAGATAAGACATCACATGAGATGTGGACTAGCAAAAATCCAAGTTTGTATTTTCTTAAGTTTTAGGGTTGTGAAGCTTTTGTCAAGCAACTTCAGTAGGACATGCTCACGGCCAAATCAGACAATTGTATTTTCGTGGGCATTCGAGGGAAAAATTGGGTTACTACTTCTACAACCGAGAAGAGGATAAAGTGTTTGTCACTCAGAACAGTGTCTTCCTTGAGAAAGAGTTTCTCAGTTGGGGAGTTAGTGGGAGCATGATGCAGCTTGAAGAAATTCGAGAGGAACTGGCTAGTAGCGGGTCAGAGAAATCCTTGAAGGTTGAGCTGATCGTGGTAGCTAAGTCGACAACTCACCTGAGCCATGGAGATTGGCCAGATTGCAAAGTGTTTGTGATGTATTACCGTTAGACAATGATGAGCCGACATCTTATTCGAAAGTGATGGTGGGATCCTATTATGAGTCATGGCTTGGAGCCATGAGATCGAAGTTAAAGTCCATGGATGAAACCAAGTTTGTAACTTAGTTGATCTTCCATACGGTGCAAGACCCGTCGGGTGCAAATGTGTCTTTAATAATAAAACTGATATAGATGGAAATATTTCTATCTATAAATCATGAATTCTCGTGAAGGGGTTCCGACAGGTTCAAGGAGTTGAATACGATGAGACTTTTTCACCCGTAGCGATGCTTAAGTCAGTTCGGATCATGTTAGCTATAGTAGCCTATTTCGACTATGAGATATGGCAAATGGATGTCAAGATGGCTTTCCTTAATGGAAATTTAACCAAGGACATGTATATGATACAACCCAAGGGTTTTATCGATCCGGCTAATGGTGATAAAGTATGCAAACTTTATAAATCCATTTATGGGTTGAAGCAAGCATCTCGGAGTTGGAACATTTGTTTTGATGAGGTAGTCAAATCGTTTGACTTCATCAAGAGTGATCATGACTCTTGTTTATACAATAAGTTTAGTGAGAGCAAAGTAAACTTTCTGATCTTATATGTGGATGACATATTATTGTTTGGAAATGATGTCCAGATGTTGCAAGAAACCAAGGAATTAGTGTAAAGGAGTTTATCAATGAAGGACTTGGGTGAGGCAACTCACATTCTAGGAATTGGGATCTATAGAGATAGATCCGGGTGTCTCATTGGATATAGTCATAGTACATATTTGGACAAAGTATTGAAGAAGTTCAACATGGAGTCGTCTAAGGAGGGGTTCTTACCGATGTCCCATAGTCTCCTTCAACAACTGATGAGCAAAGTCGGGTGAGTGCAACTCCATATGCTTCGGTAGTTGGATCCATCTGCCATGATTTGTACTAGGCTAGATGTTTCCTATGCTCTAAGTGTTATGAGCAGATACCAGGCTCACCCTGGTGAAATCCATTGGGCAACAGTTAAAAATATCCTTAAGTACTTAAGAAGGACTAATGATATGTTCCTAGTTTATGGGGGTGAGGATAAACTTGGGGTAAAGTGTTACACAGATGCGAGTTATCTTATCGACTCAGATGGTTCTCATTCGCAATCTAGATACGTGTTTGTAATGAATAGAGGGGCTATGAGCTGTAAGAGTTCCAAGCAAGATACTGTGTGTGCATCTATGATAGAGGCTAAGTATATTGCTGCCTCAGAGGTGGCAAAGGAAGCCGTTTGAATCAGTAATTTTATGATGGATCTTGGTGTGGTTCCGGGCGCATTCAATCTGTTAGACGTGTATTGTGACAACAATGGTGCTATTACACAAGCCAAGGAACCTAAGAAACACTAGAACAAATATATACTCATGCGTTACCACTTGATTCGCTAGTTTTACGTTCAAGGTGAAATCAAGTTATGCAAGGTACACACAGATGCAAACATTCCAGATTCGTTGACAAAGCCACTACCATAGCCTAAGAATGAGGCACACATAAGAGCCATGGGCATTAGATGCCTAAACATGTGATGTCAGGATGATTGCCTCTAGTGCAAGTGGGAAACTGTTGGGAATATTCCCTAGAGGCAATCATGTACAATGTAATTTCCAATGTATCCATAAAGTTATTAAGTTGTCCTAGTATGAACATATGATATGTATTTGAATATGTGATTTAGTTGTGAAACTATATAATAATGTTGTTCATACTAGATGTCCTTGGTCGTTGAGGTTGTGCTGGACACACAACTTAAATTGATGTGAAATTCGTCTGATGAATAGGTTCCACTTGTCATGGGCATGGTGATGCTACTCCGATTTACACGGACTCGGCTAAAGAGTTTAGTGAGTTAGAGTGACACATATTGAAATGCAATGAGCAAGTTGTCATTTGTATGTCTCAATAAATGTAATCCTTAGACCTGAGGTTATCGCACAATCTGAGCTGCGGATCAACCAACTTAGGTTCTATCAAACGTTGTTCCGTAATAGGGCAGTTATAAGGCAGAGTTCGGGTCAGCTGAGAATCAAGCTGTGTGATGTGGATAACTAAGATGGGATTTCCCCTCCGACTGGAGAGGTATTCTCTGTGCCCTATCATGTGATATGATTAGGAAGCATGGCCATGCGCAACTTGGTTAAGTGTTAACCGAGGCGATCAACTAAAGAGTCAGTTAGATGAACCACATATCATAGATCAAAAAGAGAGTCGGGCTATTAAAGGGATGATGATATTTCACCCATAGCTTGCAAGGTATATCATGAGGCAAAAGGGACTCACACCTAAGTCACATTGAAAGGTATGTCGTCAAGACTCTATGGAACTTGCGAGTCAACATGTTCTGCTAGGAGCCACTACCAATTGACCGATTGCGAGTCACACTCCAATCATGTCCAAGTCACCATGAGCCTGTGGGGTCACACACTTAAGTGCAAGGTCTTGAGATAAGGTATTGAGATAAGGTCTTGATTCACGATGACCTGTATAGGCCCTTAGTGTAACATCCCAACATTAGAGCTTAGAAATAAGCTGAGATAAGGTGTGTGCATTGCATTCATGCATAGAAAATCTGGATAATTTTCGTGCTTTTAAATAAAACTTGTCAAAGTGATTGAAGCTTCTCTTAACTTGATGGAAATGAAGTAGATCATCAAGTTGATTGCGATAAGTTTCAGTATGACCTTTGCTAAAACCTTATCTTTGGGTAATATAATTTGATCTATGGGTAGATCAAATGAAGCTAAACCCACAACATGTTATTTAATGAATAATAAAGGATCTTCTAGAGATCATGACATGGTATTCCATACAACAACTTAAGGTTGAACACTTAATCTTCTAAAAGATTATATCAAGGTACCATCCACAACAAAACCTGAATACCAAGTCAAGTATATAACTTAGGTAAAAGAAACTCAATAACTAAATCTTGAAACACTTGTTTGTAATAAGTTATTCCTACCATGGGTATCATGGTAGTTCTTAAACATTAACTCGTATCACAAATAGAGTAGAAAGGAAGTCAAGCCAAGACCATTCACCACATACCTTTATTGTCATATTAAATGATGACACTTCTATTTAACCAGTCCTAGAGTCAATTGATCATCAATATTGAGTGATCAATTCCTGACCTAGAACTTATTGACTCTTAGCTTTGACCTATTATATTAACCTTCCGACCTTAAATAAATTAATAAGAAGAAGGAACTAGTTATTGTAGAGTGTGCCATCATCAATGGAATGTGATCCTTAGTGGGGATCAAACCATCTGATGTTGGAGGAGTTAACTCACTCATGAGTTAACTAGAAGAAGTACCTAAACCCAAGAGTTAAGCTAGTGACCATGAAGCTATGAGAAAGCTAGTAATATTAGAGTATCCAATGATAATCTTGTTAAGCCAAGTAGATATTAATATAAAGTAAGCTTCCTTAACAAGATAAATCCTATAGAGAGACCAGTACAAGCCTACTACTTAGTTGAATATAGATCTTGATCAGACAATTAGAAGCCTAAGCTTTGCTTGATCAAAGGTTGGTGGTCATTATTCTCAAGTCATTTGAGAATAGATGACCAGCTGATAAAGAAGAGTTGTGAGTATACTAAATTAGGCAAGCCCTAGTAAGCTGAATCATCTAGCTTGATCATGAGAACTCAAGCTAGAGTATGATGAAGTATTTGATGAGTTATATGGAGTAGTTGGAGGCATAATAGTTTAACCAAGCTAATACAAGAACAAACTTGTATTATGGGAGTAGTACCATACCCATTCTAGAGGATTGATATCACATGTGATATAGAAAGGATTGTAATCTTGCAAGCCTTGGAAGTAGACGCAAGGTGAATATAAAAGTAGTTTTTCTCTCGGTATGGTAATGAAGTGCATTGCTAGCACATTATAGAGCTTAATTCACATCATGGGCAGATTAGTAATTTGTTCTTATCAGCTTGTATGCCTCAGTAAAACATCACATGCTGGGGCAAGTTTCACCATCAAATAAACACTTGGCAGCACAAAAATAAAGATTAATCCAAGATAATATCAATCCAACCCAAGTGCATCCATAGAAAAGATCTTTCAAGATCCATAGGCACAAGTTCCAAGGAATGGGAACTTGCACCATATGGGCCCCACCTGCAAGTAGCTTACTCACATGCACATGATGTGTTGTCCATCATAGCTTTAGAGTATAAAAGTAGAAGTGGAGTAGTTCCAGTAACCTTTCTCACATGTCTAGCCCATTTCAGTTCATCTAGTACCAAATTCCACTTGGCTAACCAAAAAAACAAAACAAAGAATACTCATGGATAATACCATCCTATGTGACCATTCTTATCCACTAAAAATATCTTCCTTGACTTGAACCTCAAGTAATTCCCATTCATCAGAGCTTGACAACAAAGCACCTTACTCATCAAACTCAACCAAGAGTCACCCACCTATGTGTCATGCTACTAGAGCATGCTTAAACCTATAAATAGGACCCCCATAGTTGCCATTGGACCCCAAAACATTAAGGTATATTCATACCAATGAGTTTGGGCCAATCTAAACTTTAGCTCAAACTAGGTGAAGGAGCTAGAAGGTGCATGCATGCAAAAAGAAGAAGGTTTTATCAGAATTACAGAAGAATAAGCTACAGAAGCTATCAAGATAGGAATTCTTGGTAATCATCCAACCTTAGTTCTATAGAAAGTTTGATATCCATCTCATCTGCTTGACCAACCATTCTATTTCCATAAATGTTTGTAGGAATATTGTTCTATAGCCAAATCACTTCAGCACATCTTTGTTACTCCCAACCCTAAATATCAAATGTGCTTAGTAACCATACATATCATTTCTTTCTCCTGAGTCACATTAGAAAACCACCATATTATTAACCATAAATATTTAGAACCTTATAATATATATAATTACTTTATGAGGCTAAGTAGAAATCAGGTTTTATATATATCATTCACCATCCTAAATCATTACCATTACCATTACCAAGTGAAAACAAATCATCTTTAAAGGATCTTTAAATAAGAAGTAAATCTCTAAAACCCTAATTCCTATTAATAGTTTCTCATTAAAAGACCCCTTCATATAGTTATGGATTTTGTATGCATAACAATAAAATGAAGAGGAAATGGTTAGAATTTCTTTATAAAATAATAATCATGACCTACACGATTCCTAAATATTTAAATCCTTGAAGAAACTCATATTTAAAATGAATTTGTAAAAGACGGAAAATAGAAATAGAAAAGGGGGGAAACAACAGAGTCCAGAATCGGCCCATGGCCCAGAGAAGTTTTCCGCCTAACCAATGCTTGCGAGCAGCAGCAGTCACCTCCCGCTCGCTTCACCACGGCCCAAAACTGGCCCATGCCTAGGTACCACTTCATCGTCGTCTTCTTCGATGTCACAAGAAGCTCTCTGGAGCGAGCGTCGTTGCCCGATGCCGATCATCGTCGTCAACAAAATTGGACCACCGCGATGCTCGCCGATTTCCCGGACCTCGTTGATAAGATCGGCCGCGCTCTCCTCTATCTATCCATACCAGTCTTATCCTCTCTCTCGCTCTCTCGTGCAAACCCCTCTTCCTCACTGAAACCCTAACCTCCGGCCACCTCAAATCACCATTGTCCCCGACCTCCCCGAGCTCCATCATGGTGCCTGGGAGCTTCCTCTCATCATACTGGATCATCTAGCAGAAGGAATCGACCCCTCTTGCTCACTATCGACGCCACCGACCTCATTTGTCCGCCGCTGACCGTCGAACATGGCGACACCATCCGAGCTTGCCTCTCCTCGCCGTCACCTCTACAAGCTTCCTGGTGAGGTTCTGCTTCCGATGGTCCTCTCTGATTTACCCCTAGTCGTTTGTAGTATCCCATATGCATGAACCCGAGCTTTCCGCTGATGTAGCTCGCCGCTGGTCATCCTCCGATGACCAATAGCAGGCGACGCCACTACCACTGAACTCGCCTCATCCCGCACTATCCAACGCACCTAACCACGCTAACTAAAACGCTGTCGCTCACCGCCGGCGACCATGATCTGGTGGTGTAGGCCGCACTGTCATCAGCATGACATCATGCTGGCGTCACCCTGCCACCTCAGCATCGTTTGACTGAGTCTTCGTCCCGTGTGGCTGCCGACGTGGCCCTGACCCCGCTGGTCAGTGTCTATGTCTAGGTGGCTGCTCGGTGAGAAAAGTATGTCCCTATTTAGTAAATAAATAAAACAATATAAATACGAATATAAATATTTTCTAGGAATCAAGAAAATGATTACATCTTGTTAAATCAATATCTTTTGTTTTATACTTCAGAAAAATATATATTATATATCAAAATGTTAACAAAAATAAATTCTATAACCTAAACCTATTGTCATATTTTATTTTCCAACTTAAATAAGATAATTATTAGTATTAGTAAATAACCTATTAAGGATTAATCTTTTAAAATGTATATTCTATTATTGAAAGTTCTTAAAAATAAGTATAAGATACAAAAATCCTAAGAAAAACAAAATCTACATTTATAAACTTGTCTCATATTTTTTATGTCACTTAACTAAATGTTATTATTTATTAAGTCTTTATGAAATGATAAAACTTATAAAAATCATATTTTATTATTTAAAAATCAAACAATACAAATAATATACCAAAATGATCAAAAAATAAAGTCTACACCATAAGAATATCCGCTTGTACATCTGAAGTCAAATAAAGGTAAAAGTTTAATAAGTCTTGATTAAAACTGTTTTCTAATATTATAATGGATTCAAAATACATAAATCGTTACTTTGCCTTTGGCATTATTTGTTTAAAGTCTCAAAAGGGAAATAACAAGTTCAATTGATGTTTAAGTAAAGTTAACATAGGTCTAACCATCTTAAGATGTATTTACTAAAACTATGATCTCAAATTTAGTGTATCTTAATTTTCCTAAAAAGATTTTTCCAATTATAAAATCAACCAAAATAGTGTATTGTTTATCACAAGGCTTCTAATCACTTATAAAATCATCAAGCTCATATTTACTAATTCCTATACTAGTCTAGAAAACTACTTAAAGATTTAAACCAAGTTTAAGTAATTAAAGTAATACCCATTCTGAATTTATGAAGTATAACATTAAGGAAACACCATTTCCATAAAAAGCAATGCTACTTGCATTCTACTTTTTTGAATCATTAAGAAGTAAACCACATGTAGTTTAATGCCATCTTAAAAATATATAAGTCTCCACTTGCTAGAATAATAGTTATTCAAAGATGCTAAATATTTTCTTCTTAAATACTTTTGGTTAATAGGAAACCCTAAAAGTATAACTTCAAGATTGAGATGCATTCACTTTGAAAAGTAACCTTTTCCTCAAAAGTAATTCTTTTAAAGTAAATACAAATTAACTCCACATTTGTCCTTAACCCTCTAAATTATAATAGAAAGCTTGAATAGAATAAACCTTGAATCAAGTATCAACATCTTGGATGCTATACCATTGAGTGTTACTTGATTGTACTTACAAGTTGTCTCACACACACTCACAAGCCTTAATAAGAAGCACACGTGTGAAATTGGTATAAAGTGCAACACATTCCCAAGAATTGATCACAAGATTCAAACCCTAGATCAAGTATGATTACTCCCGAGGATTCGCGTTTATCAAACTGCACTACATTAACTATGCATACTTGCATCTTGCTTCTTTAAACATTAGTCCTTACCGAACCAATGATGCTATTTCTAGATTTTGGATCTTCTAGTATCTTGAAGACCGTGATTGCATAATCTTGCAATCACAAAAGGCAAGTTCATCACTTGCTCATGTCCTTTGAAGAGTCTTTGTGAAAGTATTTGAAAATTGTGTGTTATCACCTATGTTCTAAAAGATATAGAAAGTAAGTATTTTCCCAAACAAATGAAATGCTATTATCATCCTAAGTGGTGATAAATACTAAGAATTGCAGTGGAATCTAAGATTCCAGTTGCAGAACAAATAGGACTTAATAACCCATGACATAAGTGATTCTAGCGTTGTATAATATGCGTTTACCATAAGATTTGGAATGGGATGGAGAAGTCAGCTAAATCTCCTTCCTTTTGCATGAACGGATGACCTTATCATGAAGCTACCGATTTCTCATGGAGAATCCAGCACATGGGTGGGAACTCTTATGTCTCCGCGATATTGGTATCTAGATTATCCATGAGGGGCTGTCGGAGGTAGATCTGCCACTTTTGTGGGGGTTGCGAGGGACATGATCTGCTCGCTGGAGTCTCCAAGGGGTTGCTAGGGTTATATCTGCCTATATGGGGGTTAACGGAGGTATTCCTGCTTGGGGAGTCGTGTCTTCATGTGGGGTCGCGGAGAAGGGCAGTGATTGGCTTGGATCAACTTCTAGGCCCCACATCAAGGAATTGTGGATGGGAAAGTATGCCTAGTTGTGCAACAAGGATTTGGTCTCTTATGGGTAAAGTAACACACCTCTGCAGAGTGTAAGAACTATGACATGTTACTCCCTGTTCTAGGAAGGAGCTACGAACACAGCAAGAAAGGAACTCCAAGAAAGTTTTGGTAAACCTGTGAAGGCTGACAGGCATAGTTTTCAGAATAAAAGCAACCTTTGAAGAAATGTTTACGAAAACTTGCATTTCCTATGACCTTTGTTCTGTGGCTATAGAGATAGTGCATCATACACTCCTTTTTAGTGAACTTGCTGAGTACACCCGTACTCACCCGTACCTTCTTAACCCTTGCTAGATTCTAAAGCCATTGAAGACAACGTCAACACCAACTCATCCCCAACAACTCATCACCTAAAGTTCAAGTTCTTCAATGAAGTCAATGGAGTCAACATATACATCAACTGAAGTGAAGACGAAGTATCTGATTAGATAGGAGTAGATACTCTAGCCATAAAACCTACTTCTGTAGAGCAATGCAATAGCAGGATTTGCAAGCCTAATATTTTAGATGCTAGTCTTTGTCACAAGATAGTTTTGAGTTATTATTTCTGGTGCTTCTTTGTAAGAAGTTGGTTTTCTTCCTCTTTAACCTAGAGTGTTCTCTGGATCTTTTGTAAAGAGTCGAGTTGTAATCTATTGTCATGTCTTGGACCTGCTGTGTTTCTATTGTACCACTCTGAGGGATGTGATACTAGTGAACGATGTTTCATTGGTGTTATGTCAACGACTATAGTGTACTACATCATGTTGTGGTATGCTAGGTCACCGCAGCTGGTATCCAAGCATATGCTTTGACCTTAGGTTTAAAACCCTTTTAGGAAGATTTGTAGGTTGGATAGTGACTATAGGAGCCATCTTATCTAAACCAAGACTTGTGATGGATATCCACTTGAGGATAACCTTGTCACCTTTAAGTCAGATGCTTTTGTCATCTTTCTTAAAGATTAGTTATCTATCTTCTCTAGAGAACTGTCATTGGAGTGTAGCTCTAAATAGGTATACCGCCACTAAGACAACTTGAGTAAGTTAAAATATCAAAGAAGATTACGACTAAGTTTAGGATATGATGTGGAGTAGTATTAGTGATGGAGTCTATAGTTAGAATCCCTATTAAGCAGCATAATCTTACCACTAGTTGATACCACTATACCATACAGAGTGGACCATTAGAGTATGTATAGATACAATTGAAAGTAAATCATGTGACATTCACTTGAGAATTCTATGTGATGGAGTAGAAATATGTTAAGAATCATTAATAGTAAGCAAAGAATAATAGTTATCATGTTGAGATTAGCTCCAAGACCTTGATAAGTGTGTAATTAGGACTAGTACTTAGCTAATAATATTGTAACAACAGTAAGAAAAGGACAATGTAGGTCTATGATAAAAGGCATAGGTGACATAATATTACGATAATTGTTGGATTAAGGTAGTAACTACAATGTTGTTAGTAGTTTTGAGAGATCATGTGAGGATATTTTACGATAGGATGGAAAATTAGTAGTCTTTAGTAGTCCCAAAAGAAAGGTAAGAGGTTAGTCAGAACCAAAGTGAGGCCACTTTACTCAAAATTATCCAATTGCAACTGAGAAATTTGGGTAAATATTGAAACAAAGAGTAGTTTGATCCTAAGTGCTAACTATCACAAAGTAAACATATACTAGGAGGTGGCATGCACTACACAACTAAGCCTGCATTTTCGAGATGTTTTACTCAACTACTATATTACGAGCTTAGAATAATGTGAGTTATATGTACCACATTTGGATTTCCTTGTTTTTCTTACATCTTCTTAATTGACTAGATCTGTACATGAAGTTTGACTTGGTGTGCAAATGCATGTTGCACCACCCAGTTATTACTTGATGTTATAGACCTAGATAGAAAAGGGAATTCGTGTAAGGGAGTGACGAGTTTCAAAGATCAAGATGAAGACTTGCATGAAGAAGGAAGCTAAAAATAAGGAGTATCAACACCATTTTGAAGGATAGATCAATCCCAACTCACTATGAGCTGAAAATAAAAAGGATTATTAGTGCATAAATGGTGTGGAGCAACATGAAGGAATGAACTTAAGTTCGCTCAAGATAGGTGATGTTGCTCAGAAGCTAATGAAGTAGTTGTACCAAGTTCATGGAAGTATCATGAGTCTGTGCAAAGAAGAAGGCTGGGAACAAAAGTGGTATTCAAGCTCTGACAACTCAGAGAGAATGCCAGTAAGAAGTCGAGAACCCATAGGGTAATCCATACACCAGGAGGATCTACAGCTAGTACCCTATCATTTTAGCTAACGAGGTCATCTTTGTGTAATTTAAAGAGCATAAAACTTGGCCTAAGTTAAGAGAGACATAAAGAAGTATATAATTAAATATCGTCTTTCGAGACGCTTCATGAAATCGGGCTTACCAAAGAGAGAATTTCTAGAAGGTTAAAAGGAAGACAAGTAACGTTGGAAGATTCTTTTCGGAGATCCACAATTGTGTGGGTGTATCGCAGATTCTTTCGTGAGACCTTCTAGAGGTAAAGTATAAGCTATATAGAGACCAATATCCTTACTATTGAGCTGATGGATATTATACATGCAGTTTAGAGACCATTAGGAAACGCCAAGGGGGAGAGTAAATAATAAACACTAGAGTGTTGTTACCTGGCTTTCTGACTAAAAGTTGGAGAAGAAGTAATAAATGATGATAAGATTAAACCTTACTTCCATAAAGTTATAATAAGTCATCATCATAAAGTACCTTCGAAAGTATGTTTGGATGAATGATCGAAGGAGATAAAATAGACTAACTATAGTGGACTAATTAAAAGGGGAATCAATTCTTAAGTTGTCCTTAAGGGGGAATAAAGTATTCCAATATAGGCCAGTGTAGAGTAATAGGAAAGCCTAATCAGAATGGATTAAATGTATCATAAACTAATCCTAAGTAGGACTATGAATACATAACCCAAGGGATTATAGTAGAAGGAGTTATGCTACAAATTAAAATGATAGCTAGAAGTTGCCAAGAATGCAGAAGGTGCAATAAAAAGATCTAGATATGGGATACTGCAATTATCCCCATTTGTGATCACAATGGAGTTGAGAAATGTCATGATCAATATAAGTCAACACCTCATTCTGAAACGTAAGAGAGTACGAACTTCGGGGACGAAGTTTATTTTAAGGGGGAGAGTCTATAACATCCCAACATTAGAGCTTAGAATAAGCTGAGATGAGGTGTGTGCATTGCATTCATGCATAGAAAATCTGGATAATTTTCATGCTTTTAAATAAAACTTGTCAAAGTGATTGAATCTTCTCTTAACTTGGTGGAACTGAAGTAGATCATCAAGTTGATTGCGATAAGTTTCAATATGACCTTTGCTAAAACATTATCTTTGGGTAATATAATTTGATCTATGGGTAGATCAAATGGAATCAAGCTAAACCCACAACACATTATTTAATGAATAATAAAGGATCTTCTAGAGATCATGACATGGTATTCCATACAACAACTTAAGGTTGAACACTTAATCTTCTAAAAGATTATATCAAGGTACCATCCACAAAAAACCTGAATACCAAGTCAAGTATATAACTCAGGTAAAAGAAACTCAATAACTAAATCTTGAAACACTTGTTTGTAATAAGTTATTCCTACCATGGGTATCATGGTAGGTCTTAAACATTAACTCTTATCACAAATAGAGTAGAAAGTAAGTCAAGCCAAGACCATTCACCACATACCTTTATTGTCATATTAAAAGATGACACTTCTATTTAACCAAGTCCTAGAGTCAACTGATCATCAATATTGAGTGATCAATTCCTGACCTAGAACTTATTGACTCTTATCTTTGATGTTGAGGGGTAACCTCGAGGGTGGCCCGATCTTTCACGAATCCCTTGAAATCGAGGCGGAGGAGGTGTGGGGATGAGGGAGAGAGCGAAACCGCGAACTCACGCACGAAGAACACGATGAACACACACACACACACACCATGAAGACATGATACAAGCCAATTGCTCACTCCGGCGGCTACCGGTCCAGCACAATCCCTAGGATCAGCGTCGGTTGGGGACCTCTCTCTCGAACCATCACGGCAAGATGGGAGACTCAGTGAGATCTTGATGTCTAGGCAGAGGGACTCCGATGCCTAGGCCTTGTACAACATGGAGGCATGATGCAAACTCCAACGAGGTTTGTGATATTTGGTGCTCCTTTGTCAAAGGAGCATGAGGCAAGAACTAGACAGATACACAAGGGGTTTCCACTAATAACAAATATCATGCCTAGGTATTACAAAGGGGTGTGGGGGCTATTTATAGGCCAACCACTAAAACAGGGGTAGTTTGGGCATAAAAGGGTTAAACTGGACGAAATAGGGAATATTCTCGGGCATCAAACCCTAGTCGACTTGAGACTAGAGGCGTCTAGCGATAAGTCCGGTCGCGCCGGACTAGGCGCCGAAATTTCCGGTCCGTGCCAGTCGTTCTAGTTGTTCCGGTCGGCCATCGGAATGGCATACATAACAGTGTTTCGGCGTGCACCGGTCGGTTCTAGCGTGCGCCGGAAATTCCAGTCCTGGGTCCGGTCCCCCGGGGCATGCGCCAGAACTTCCGGTGAGAAGTCCGGTCCGCCGATCCTGGCGCCGGTTTGGCCTGGGACTCCGGCTCGCGTTGGCTTGGCTCCTTCTCTTGGCATTTTTTGATGGGGTTTGTACCTGATGATGCATAAGGTATTGGCATGAAGTAGCAAGCCATTCAAGGATGTATCGAAGTCACATGAGACAAGGAGCGAATTCACCTTAGCTTGAAGGAGCTTGGCTCGAGCACGAGTCATTGGTCCACTTGGGGGACTTGGTGGTGTAGATGTGGGAGCGTCCATAGGATGGGCGGCATCAACTCCCCCCCTTGGGAAAGAGTCATCCTCGACTCTTCATGGTTGTCAACTTGAACATCTCCATGGTAAGGTGAGAGATCTTTGACATTGAACGTATTGCTTGCGAGGTATTTGGACACCGGTATGTCGATGATGTAGGCATTGTTGTTGATTCTCTTGAGGACCTTGAAGGGACCATCTCCTCTTGGCTTGAGCTTGGAGTCGCGTTCCTTGGGGAAGCGGTCTTTGCTTAGGTGTATCCACACAAGATCACCTTCTTGAAAGATCATTTTCTTCTTGTCCTTGTTTAACCTTGAATCTTGGCGAAGGACTTGTTGCTCTATAGTAGCTCTTGTTTCTTCATGAAGCTTCTTCATAGCTTGTGCGTGCTTCTCGACGTCCATGTTTGTGCACTCATGTAGAGGTAGCGGTATGATGTCGAGCGCGGTGACGGGCTCGAAACCATAGACGATCATGAATGACTCATCTTGGCTGTTGAGTGCTTGGCACGGTTGTAGGCGAACTCAGCGTGTGGGATGCATTCCTGCCAATCCTTGAGGTTTTTCTTGATCAACACATGAAGTAGAGTCCTGAGGCTTTGGTTGACAACTTTGGTTTGTCCATCGGTTTAGGGATGCGATGCAGATGAGAAGAGGAGCTTGACGCCGAGCTTGTCCATGAGGGTCTTCCATAAGTAGCTCATGAATTTGACGTCGCGGTCGGAGACGATTGTTCATGGCACACCGTGAAGACGGACAATTTCGCTAAAAAAATTGGAAACATGTGAAGCATTGTCGGTCTTATGGCACAGTATGAAGTGTGCCATTTTTGAGAAATGATCCACGACAACAAATATAGAGTCATGACCATGCTTAGATCTAGGAAATCCTAACACGAAATCCATACTAATGTCGGACCAAGGTGTATGAGGGATAGGCAATGGCATATAAAGACCAGAAGGGTTAGCTTGCGACTTAGCTTGAACACATGCCATGCATCGTGGAACGTAGCGCTCCACGTCGCGCTTCATCTTGGGCTAGAACTAGTGAGTGGATAGCATGTCTAATGTCTTGTCACAGCCAAAGTGACCCATGAGGCCTCCACCATGAGATTCTTGGAGAAGCAAAAGGTGGAGCGACAATTTTGGAATGCAAAGCTTGATTTGTTTAAAGAGAAAGCCCTTATGCAAATATAAATCATCAACTCCTTTGTCAATGGAGCACTTTGCGAAAATTGCTTCAAAGAACAGGTCAGAAGCATACAAATATTTTATTTCCTCAAGACCCAACACGTTGATTTCAAGTCTCGTAAGAAGGCTTGTGTGTTTGCGAGACAAAGCGTCCGCAACTACATTATCTTTGCCCTTCTTATACTTGACAATGTACAGAAAAGACTCCATAAACTCAACCCAGTTAGCGTGTCTCTTACTCAAGTTGGCTTGCCCTTTGAGATATTTCAACGACTCATGGTCGGAATGTATGATAAATTCTTTGGGCCATAGGTAGTGTTGCCAAACTTGAAGAACACGAACTAAGGGCAAAAGCTCTTTGTCATAAATCGGATAGTTAAGGCGAGCACCATCAAGTTTCTCGCTATGGTAGGCTATAGGACGTCCGTTTTGCATAAGGACTCCACCAATGCCAATAACACTAGCATCACACTCTATCTCAAAAGTTTTCATGAAATCCGGTAACGCAAGTGCTTCAGTGAGCCTCTTTTTAAGTTCATCAAAAGCTTTTTGTTGATCTTTGCCCCATACGAAGGTGACATTCTTTTTCGTGAACTTGTTGAGAGAACAAGCAATGGTTGAAAAGTCTTTCACAAAGCGACGATAGAAACCGGCCAACCCATGAAAACTTCGGAGTTCACTCACATTTGTTGGGATGGGCCAATGTCGTATGTCCTTGACCTTGGAAACATCAACTTTAATTCCCTTCGAAGAAACGACAAATCCAAGAAAAATCAACTTGTCTTTAGCAAAAGTACACTTGGGAAGATTAGCATAAAGCTTTTCATGTCGAAGGATTTGCAAAACTTCCTTGACATGTGTCACATGGTCCTCAAGTGACTTGCTATACACAAGTATATCATTGAAATAGATAACAACACTTTTTCCAATGAGAGAACGCAAGATATGATTCATAAGGCGCATGAAGGTGGATGGGGCATTAGATAAACCAAAGGGCATGACCAACCATTCATAGAGACTAAGTTTGGTCTTGAAGGCGGTTTTCCACTCATCACCTTCCGCCATGCGTATTTGATGGTAACCACTACGATGATCAATTTCCGAAAAAATAGTGGCTCCACATAACTCATCAAGCATGTCATCGAGACGTGGTATAGGATGTCGATAACGCATGGTGATAGCATTGATTAGACGACAGTCCATGCATAACCGTAACGTATCATCTGTTTTTGGGACAAGAATCACGGGTACCGCACTTGTACTTGTGCTAACTTGGATCAAACCTTTGTAGATGAGTTGGTTGATTTGACGTTCGATCTCCTTCGTCTCCTCCGGATTCGTGCGGTAGGCGGTGCGGTTTGGAAGGGGTGCGCCGGGGATGAGGTCAATGCGATGCTCAATTCCATGAAGGGGAGGTAGTCCATGTGGGAGCTCTTCGGGGAACACATCCTTGAATTCCTACAAGACAATCATCAAAGACGGAGGAACATTGGTTACTTCATTAGTTCCTTGCGCTAGGCCCTTGCAAATGAGGATGTAGTGCAAGATGGATGGGTTCTTCCGCACTTCTCTCATCTCACTTTTGGTGGCAAGGAGAACACTCTTAGTTTTTCTACTCGAGTTTGGCGTGTGGCTCTCACTCACTATGAGGTGGTTCTCTCTCTCACCGCTCTTCTCACAAGTAGGTATTATGCTTTATGCCTTCGCTAAAGCCTTTGCATTGTCCGCAATTATTTGGCTAGGAGTCATGGGTTGCAAAACACATGTCTTGTTTAGCCATTTGAAGGTGTATACATTGGTGCGACCATCATGTAGAGCAGCCTTGTCAAATTGCCATGGTCGACCAAGTAGAATGTGGCAAACTGTCATGGGAACCACATCGCACTCCACCGTGTCTTTGTAAGAACCAACGGCAAAGGAGACCGATAGGGTATGCTTGATCTTCACGGACCCTTGGTCACTTAGCCATTGCACGTGGTAGGGGTGCTTGTGCGGATGGAGGGTGAGGTTGAGATTCTCACACAACTTGGTGCTAGCAAGGTTGTGGCAACTCCCTCCATCGATGATCACTTTGATATATTTTCCATTGATGCTGACTCGTGTTTGGAAGATATTTGAGCATTGGTCTTCATGCTCTTGTGCTTGAGTGTTCAAGATCCTTGTGACGACAAGCGATGGACTTGCGTCATGTTCACACATGAGGAGTTCTTGGTCATCTTCCACTCGTTTCCTTGCCATTGCTTCCTTGACTCGGGCATCAAATTCATCTTCACTCAAGTACTCTTCTTTGCCATTGTCGTGGATGAACAATACTTTCTTGTTTCCACATTCGGCCGACTTGTGTCCTTTGCCTCCACACTTGTAGCACTCACTGTTGAAAGGTGTGTCACTCTTTGCTTGTTTGCCACTTGGGGGCAGTTTTCCTTGAGGAAGTGTAGGCTTTAAGGAAGGCTTGGATGTACTTGAGGAGCTTTCATTGAAAGTTGTTGGTGTAGAGGTTGAAGCTTGCTTGTAGGTGAAGTACGTCTTGGGCTTGTTGTACTTGACGTCCTCTTGCACTTGACGATCGACCTTTGTTGCGATGTGCACAAGCTCAACCATGGTGTTGTATGTTTGGAACTCGACGATGCACTTGATTGGGTGGTTCAACCCAATAAGGAAGCGTGCCATAGTTTTCTCCATGCGCTCGTCAATGTTGGCACGAATCAAGTTGAGTTCCATTTCCTTGAAGTACTCTTCCATGGTCTTTGTCCCTTGACGAAGCGCTTGAAGGTTGTTGAAGAGGTCGCGCGTGTAATGCGCGGGGACAAAGCAGGATCTCATATGAGACTTCATGTCATGCCAAGTTGTGATTGGAGGCTCTTGTCTTACATCATGAGCAACTTGAACTTGTTCCCACCAAAGGTTGGCGTAATCATCAAGCTCAAGCGAAGCCATGGAGACCATCTTATCGTTACTATAATTGTGCATACGGAAGATCTTGTCGACTTTGAGTGCCCACGAAAGGTATTCTTCGGGGTCATTTGATCCGGTAAACTTGGGCATTGTGAACTTGAGCTTGCAAAAAGTTTCTTCATCATTGCGGCCACGGTAGCAATTGTTTCCATGTTGATGATGGTCTTCATCTTCCATGCAATCATTGCGACGAGCTTGTTGATGATCTTGTGGTTGAGGAGGTGGAACTTGGTTCTTGTGATCTTTCTGCGGAGCTTGCTCTTGGTGTTGCTGTTGTGGAGCTTGCTCTTGCTCTTGGCACGGTTGTTGACGTTGTTGAGGCACCTGGGCCTCATGGTGGCGAATGTGTGGAACCTCTTGACGCGGTTGACGATGAAGGGGAGGCTCGTCCCTCAATTGGTGACGTTTGTTAGGCACATGGGCCTCACGGCGAAGATCATGGTCTTGAGCATCTTGACGTGGTGGGCGTCGCTCAATTTGGACCACTTGGCACTCCAAGTTTTGACGTGGTGGAGGAGGCGCCTCGTGATGACCATGGTGTCGGTGCGGATGTTCATGACGATGATGACGAGGAGGAGGATCTTATAGAGCTTCACGTTGATGACGAGCTTGATTTTCCAAATTGGAGTCATCACTTGTTGTGTCAAGTACGTGTCGCGGGTGATGGTCGTGGACTTGCGGTTGCACTTGCGGTTCTTTTTGTGGTTGCTCTTGTTGTATCACCAATGCCCTTGCGTGATGACGGTGTGCTTCTTGCCTTGCTTGTGGCCTTGAAGAGAAATCACCGTCATAGCTTGACGTTGCAGCGTGCCGTGGAGAAGGTACGTAGTTGGAAGAACTTCCATCTTCAACCACGGGGGCATCATTGCGTCTTGGAGCACTTGTACGAAGATCTTGTTGGAGAGGAACATGACGACACGAAGAACTTGAAGATCTTTCTGCACGTGAGCGTGGTCTTTCCATTCCATCGATGAGGCGTCGAAGATTGTCATTTGTTTCGGTGACGGAGCGTTGGAGCGCTACATTTTGGTGGCCAAAGTTGTGATGCATTGCATGCATTTGTCTTTCGAGGCCATCAAAGTGGTTGTCGATGTTCTTGTACTCGGAGCGTCTCGCCAAATTATTCATCTTGTCGTGTCTCAAGGGCTTGGCAACGTTCATGGAACTCTTGTCGGATGATGAAGTGACTTGCGCGCGTCATGTATGGTCCTTGTTCTTCTTCTTGGGGAGGTGGTTGGCTTGACTTACCGTGCCTATCCATTATGCAAAACACACAAGGATTGTATATGGAAGTAGAGTATGGTGGTGTTAGCCTTTACCTCACCTTGAGGATTGCACCGAACTAGAAACCACAAGAGGGAACTATTGGCTTGCAACATGAAAATGCAAAGAAATCTCACACTAAAGAAGGGAAGCTAAAGTTCTCAAAAGATGTGGGTGGAAGGTTAGGGTTGTGGAAAACCAAACGAAACGATCCAAAGAAAAGTTATTGTCAAACGTGGTAGAGAAAAAAAAGATCAAAATAAAATAGGAGGCGATCTACAAAACACTAGGATACACACACGTGGAGACAGATGTGGTTAACACGACTATGAAAATGAGGACAAAAGGTCCTAACGAAGACTATGCTCGGTGTCATGCCAACGCAAGGAGAGACCACAACTCATTTGCCAAAAGAGAAATAAGCAATGGATTTGTGCACTTGCCTCGGTCGCGCTCTTTTGATCTCTTTGCTTACAAGCTTGAGACTCTCTTTGTATTGGGAGACTATGTATCTTTCTATTTTTCTTTTGCTTTTTCTTTTTCTATTTTTTTTTTGATTCTTTTTCTCCCTTTCTATACTACTATGTTAACTCTTGTATTTTCTCTCACACTCTCACTTTCCAAGGACAAGTGCACAATGCTCAGGCAAACACAAGATGAGTTGCTCTCATAGGATAGATACACACAAGGAAGAAGGGTTAACAAGGTGGAGCAAGTTATACCTTGGGTATAATGACTTGTTACCGGTGTTGGGGATTATGTTTGGTGTCACGGTGTCGATGAGCGCGGTATGTGAATATTGTTGTGGAAGCTTGAAGTTAGTTGGGTGACACGCACATGAAACACGAACGACACGAGAGGAAAAACAGACAAAAATGGGCGAAACAGAAATTTCGACGGCCAAACCAGCGGCGCCGAGCCTGGCGCCGGAAATTCCGGTTCGCTGGAACGGTCGCCGAAATTTCCGGTGGCTGGGCCGGTCCGCCGAGCCTTGTGCCGGTTTGAGTTCGTGACGAACTCCAAAAGTCAAATCAGTCAATTTTTTTTGGAAATTTGTCCAAATTGGGCTGGGGAAAGATTCTAGGAAGGTAGATCGGTACCCAAAGCAACAGATCTGTGGAACAAAACCACGAAAAACACACCAAATCCAGAGATCGATCCGAAGGCAAATTTGGGGTTCTTTTTTGGGGATTTTCAAATTTTTGGTGGATAGAAGAAAATTTTGTGGGGGAATTCATGAGCAACGAAGCTCTTGATACCAATATGTTGAGGGCTAACCTCGAGGGTGGCCCGATCTTTCACGAATCCCTTGAAATCAAGGAGGAGGAGGTGTGGGGATGTGGGTGAATGCGAAACCGCAAACTCACGCACGAAGAACACGATGAACACCCACACACCACGAAGACACGATACAAGCCAATTGCTCACTCCGGTGGCTACCGGTCTGGCGCAATCCTTAGGATCAACGTCAGTCAGGGATCTCTGTCTCGAACCAGCACGACAAGATGGGAGACTCGGTGAGATCGTGACGTCAAGGCAAAGGGACTCTGATGCCTAGGCCTTGTACAACGCGGAGGCACGATGCAAACTCCAATGAGGTTTGTGATATTTGGTGCTCCTTTGTCAAAGGAGCATGAGGCAAGAACTAGATAGATCCACAAGGGGTTTCCACTAATTCTAAATATCACGCCTAGGTAATACAAAGGGGCGTGGGGGCTATTTATAGGCTAGCCACTAAAACAGGGGTAGTTTGGGCAAAAAGGGGTAAAACTGGACGAAATAGGGAATATTCTCGGGCATCAAACCCTAGTCGACTTGAGACTAGAGGCATTCCGGCGATAAGTCCGGTCATGCCGGACAGGGTGCTGGAATTTCCGATCTGCACCGGTCGTTCTGGTCGGCCACCGGAATGGCGTACAAAACAGTGTTTCGGCATGCGCTGGTCGGTTCTAGCGTGCACCAAAAATTCCGGTCCTGGGTCTAGTCCGCTGGGGCATGCGCCGGAAGTTTCGGCGAGAAGTCCGGTTCGCCGATCCTGGTGCCGGTTTGGCCTGGGACTCCGGCTCGCGTTGGCTTGGCTCCTTCTCTTGGCATTTCTTCATGGGGTTCGTACCTGATGATGCATAAGGTATTGGCATGAAGTAGCAAGGCATTCAAGGATGTATCGAAGTCACATGAGACAAGGAGCAAATTCAATTTAGCTTGAAGGAGCTTGGATCGAGCACGAGTCATTGGTCCACTTGGGGGACTTGGTGGTGTAGATGTGGGAGCATCCATAGGACGGGCTGCATCATTTGAACTATTATATTAACCTTCCAAAGACCTTAAATAAATTAATAAGTAGAAGGAACTAGTTATGGTAGAGTGTGCCATCATCAATGGAATGTGATCCTTAGTGGGGATCAAACCATCTGATGTTGGAGGAGTTAACTCACTCATGAGTTAACTAGAAGAAGTACCTAAACCCAAGAGTTAAGCTAGTGACCATGAAGCTATGAGAAAGCTAGTAATATTAGAGTATCCAATGATAATCTTGTTAAGCCAAGTAGATATAAATATAAAGTAAGCTTCCTTAACAAGATAAATCCTATAGAGAGACTAGTACAAGCCTACTACTTAGTTGAATATAGATCTTGATCAGACAATTAGAAGCCTAAGCTTTTCTTGATCAAAGGTTGGTGGTCATTATTCTCAAGTTATTTGAGAATAGATGACCAGTTGATAAAGAAGATTGTGAGTATACTAAATTAGGAAAGCCCTAGTAAGCTGAATCATCTAGCTTGATCATGAGAAGTCAAGCTAGAGTATGATGAAGTATTTGATTAGTTATATGGAGTAGTTGGAGCCATAGTAGTTTAACGAAGATAATAAAAGATAAAACTTGTATTATGGGAGTAGTACCATACCCATTCTAGAGGATTGATATCACATGTGATATTGAAAGGATTGTAATCTTGCAAGCCTTGGAAGTAGACGCAAGGTGAATATAAAAGGAGTTGTGCTCTCGGTTTGGCAATGAAGTGCATTGCTAGCACATTATAGAGCTTAAATCATATCATCGGTAGATTAGTAATTTGTTCTTATCAGCTTGTATGCCTCAGTACAACATCACAGGCTGGGGCAAGTTTCTACATCAAATAAACACTTGGCAGCACAACAATAAAGATTAATCCAGGATAATATCAATCCAGCCCAAGTGCATCCACAGAAAATATCTTTCAAGTTGAGCTTATCCATAGGCACAAGTTCCAAGGAATGGGAACTTGCACCATATGGGGCCCAGCTACAAGTAGCTTACTCACATGCACATGATGTGTTGTCCATCATAGCTTAGGAGTATAAAAGTAGAAGTGGAGTAGTTCCAGTAACCTTTCTCACATGTCTAGCCCATTTCAGTTCATCTAGTACCAAATTCCACTTGGCTAACAAAAAAACAAAGAATACTCATGGATAATACCATCCTATGTGACCATTCTTATCCACTAAAAATATCTTCCATTACTTGAACCTCAAGTAATTCCCATGCATGAGAGCTTGACAACAAAGCACCTTACTCATCAAACTCAACCAAGAGTCACCTACCTATGTGTCATGCTACTAGAGCATGCTCAAACCTATAAATAGGACCCCATAGTTGCAATTTGACCCCAAAACATTAAGGTATATTCATACCGATGAGTTTGGGCCAATCTAAACTTTAGCTCAAACTAGGTGAAGGAGCTAGAAGGTGTAGGCATGCCAAAAGAAGAAGGTTTTATCAGAATTCCAGAAGAATAAGCTATAGAAGCTAGCAAGATAGGAATTCTTGGTAATCATCCAACCTTAGTTCTATAGAAAGTTTGATATCTATCTCCCCTGCTTGACCAACCATTCTATTTCCATAAATGTTTGTAGGAATATTTTTCTATAGCTAAATCACTTAAGCACATCTTTGTTACTCCCAACCCTAAAAATCAAATGTGCTTAGTAACCATAAATATCATTTCTTTCTCCTGAGTCACATTAGAAAACCACCATATTATTAACCATAGAGATTTAGAACCTTATAATATATATATAATTCCTTTATGAGCCTAAGTAGAAATTAGGTTTTATATATATCATTAACCATCCTAAATCATTACTATTACCATTACCGAGTGAAAACAAATCATCTTTAAATGATCTTTAAATAAGAAGTAAATCTCTAAAACCCTAATTCCTATTAATAGTTTCTCATTAAAAGACCCCTTCATATAGTTATGGATTTTGTATGCATAACAATAAACTGAAGAGGAAATGGTTAGAATTTCTTTACAAAATAATAATCATGACCTACAAGATTCGTGAATATTTAAATCCTTGAAGAAAATCATATTTAAAATGAATTTGTAAAAGAAAGAAAATAGAAATAGAAAATAGGGGAAACATCAGAGTCCAGAATCGGCCCATGGCCGAGAGAAGTTTTCCGCCTAACCAACGCTCGCGAGGAGCAGCAGTCACCTCCCTCTCACTTCATCACGACCGAAAACTGGCCCAAGCCCAGGTACCACTTTGTCGTCATCTTCTTCGACGTCACAAGCAGCTCTCTAGAGCGAGCGCTGTCGCCCGATGCCGATCATCATTGTTTGCAAAATTGGACCGCCGTGATGCTCGCTGATGTCCCGGACCTCGTTGATAAGATCGGCTGTGCTCTCCTCTATCTATCCATACCAGTCTTATCCTCTCTCTTGCTCTCTCGCGCAAACCCCTCTTCCTCACCAAAACCCTAACCTCCGGCCACCTCAAATCACCATCATCCCCGACCTCCCCGAGCTCGATCGTGGTGCCTAGGAGCTTCCTCTCGCTGTCCTGGATAGTCTGGCAGAAGGAATCGATCCCTTTTGCTCACTATCGATGCCACCGAGCTCATCTGTCCGCCGCTCACCGTCGACCATGGCGACACCGTCCGGGCTCGCCTCTCCTCGCCGTTGCCTCTACAAGCTTCCTGGTGAGCTTCTGCTTCCGATGGTCCTCTCCGATTTACCCCTAGTCATCTTTAGCGTCCCATACGCATGAACCCAAGCTTGCCGCCGCTGTAGCTTGCTGTAGGTCATCCTTCAGTGACCAATAGCAGGCGGCATCGCTACCACTGAACTCGCCTCATCCCGCACTATCCAATGCACCTAACCACGCTAGCTGAAACACCGTCGATCGCTGCTGGCGACCATGATCTGGTGGTGCAGGCCGCGCTGACGTCATCATGATTTATGCTGGCGTTACCCTGCCACCTCAATATCGTTTGACTGAGTCTTTGTCCCGTGTGGCTACCGACGTGGCCCTGACCCCGCTGGTCAGTGTCCGTGTCTAGGTGGCTACTCGGTGAGGAAATTATGTCCCTGTTTAGTAAATAAATAAAACAATATAAATTCAAATATAAATATTTTCTAGGAATTAAGAAAATGATTACATCGTGTTAAATCAATATCTTTTGTTTCATACTTCAGAAAAACATATATTATATATCAAAATGTTCAGAAAAATAAATTCTATAACCTAAACCTATTATCATATTTTATTTTCCAACTTAACTAAAATATATATTAGTATTAGTAAATAACCTATTAAGGATTAATCTTTTAAAATGTATATTCTATTATTGAAAATTCTTAAAAATAAGTACCATATACCAAAATTCTTAGAAAAAAATCTACATTTACAAACTTGTCTCATATATTTTTATGTCACTTAACTAATTGTTACTATTTATTAAGTCTTTATAAAATGATAAAACTTATAAAAATCATAATTTTTTATTTAAAAATCTCAAAATACATATAATATACCAAAATAATCAAAAAAATAAAGTCTACACCTTAAAAATACACTCTTGTACGTTTGAAGTCAAATAAAGGTAAACGTTTAATAAGTCTTGATTAAAACTATTTTCTAATATTTTAATGGATTAAAAATACATAAATCTTTACTTTGCCTTTGGCATTATTGGTTTAAAGCCTAAAAAGGGAAATAACAAGTTCAATTGATGTTTAAGTAAAGTTAACATAGGTCTAACCATCTTAAGATGTATTTAGTAAAATTATCATCTCAAATTAAGTGTATCTTAATTTTCTCAAAAGATTTTTCCAATTATAAAATCAACCAAAATAGTGTATTGTTTATCACAAGGCTTCTAATCACTTATAAAATCATCAAGCTCATATTTACTAATTCCTCTACTAGTCTAGAAGACTACTTAAAGATTTAAACCAAGTTTTTAAGTAATTAAAGTAATACCTATTCTGAAATTATGAAGTATAACATTAAGGAAACACCATTTCCATAAAAAACAACTCTACTTGTATTCTACTTTTATGAATCATTAAGAAGTAAACCACCTATAGTTTAATGCCATTGATGACCCACAAGTATAGGGGGTGTATCGCAGTATTTCGATAAGTAAGAGTCTCGAACCCAACGAGGAGCAGAAGGTGCTGGCTAGTGGTATGGATCAGGAATTCTTTACAAATACTTAGCAAATGGATTTTTAGGTTTTTTTTTGATAATGCAAGTAAATAAAGTATGAGTAAATAAAAGACAATAAGAATAAATGCAGCAAGCGGCCCAATCCTTTATTCAGCAAAGGACAAGTCGGTTGTATTACTTAAGATGACCAAACGTTCTTCAGGATACACGGGAATATCGTCAAGTGCTTTCGCTTCATATAGTTGATTAATATTCTTTAGTTTGCTAAGTGTTGTGTGGGTGAACCTGTGCTAATGTACCGACCTTCCTAGGACTAATACATACTTGTGATTATACCCCTTGCAAACATCCGTAAGTACAAGAAAGTAATTAAGGTAGAAACCTAACCACAGCTTTAAACTTTAAGACCCTTACGTTCCTTGTGCAATGGTTTCCTAACGGGGGTTCAGGTTTCTGTCACTCCGGCAACCCCTACGATTAGTAGCCAAATACACAATGCATTCCCCTAGGCCCATATAGGTGAAGTGTCATGTAGTCGACGTTCACATGACACCACTAGAAGAAGTACACCACAACTTAAATACCAAACTATTGAATCTTTCTCAACACAATTTCACTACTAACAACATGACTTCTCCCATGTCCTCAAGAACAAAATGAACTACTCACAAGACATCATATGGATCATGCTCAGAGATGGAATAATGATGTATAACAATCTGAACATAAACAATAATTCAACGGTTCACTCAATAGTATCAACTACAAAGATTAATCAACACCGGGAAAGTTTCCCCTAAGAACTATGCAAGATTCAACCCAATTGTTACAGTGATATGGAGATGGTGATGATGGTGTTGATGATGATGATGATGGTGATGATGATGATGATGATCCCGATGAAGTCCAGCTTGATGGTGGTGTTGATGGCGACGGTCTCCCCTCTCCGGGATGGAATTCCCCCCGACAAAATTCTGTCTGCAGGAGAGATCTTTCTCTCTCGGTTTTTTCTGCCCCACAGAGGCGGCGGAATCTTTCTGTGGTCGCTCCCCGAGTCTTAGGGTTTTGGGAGGATAATATACGCTAGAGGGGGGAGCCAGGGGCGGACCAGGGCGGCCACACCACCTGGGGTGCGGCCTAGGCTGGCCCGCGCCAGGGTTGGTGTGGGCCCCCTATGGCCCATCTCAGCCTCCCCTTCTGGCTTCCTTCGTCTTCTGGAAAAATAGGATTTTCCATGTATTTTACCGGATTTTCTGATCTTCGCGAATTTTGCCTCCAAACAGCACCTTTTCCATTAGAATTCTGACTACAGTGGTCCATGCTCCAAAAGTCATCAACCATGCAAAAATAGATGAAATAACATAAGTATCATTTCTTAATATGAAATATATCAATGAATAATATTAAATTATGATATAGAATAGTGATGCAAAATGGACGTATCAACTCCCCCCAAGCTTAGACTTCGCTTGTCCCCAAGCGAAAACTTAGCTCAATAAACATGACCGCTGGTTTATGGAGTGAAGAGTCAATAAAAGAATACGGACAAGAAGGATCACATTCATCAATACATAAATCATAATAGAAGACAACTCACTATTATATAACTTAACTTGCAATAAGTAAAGGAAACACAATGAAGATACATAAAGTAAATCATAATTGGTAATGTCAAATTTAGCACTTGGTCGAAGAATAGTTGACAATTTGCTGGAGTTCACCAATAACTGATTTTCAATGATAGCTTTCTAAGTAGTAGACACCAAGATAAGAGCAAAGTTCAAAACAAGGAACATAAGAAACATGATTGAATAGATCATCATGTGAATGAATGAAATACAACAACTCAAAATGCTTGCTGATGTAGAAGGGAATAGGTTTACTAACTCAACTAAAAAGTAAAAGAAAGGCCCTTCGCAGAGGGAAGCAGGGATTTCAAGTTTCATAAAGAGCTTCCAAAAATTATGGTACTTATTAGCTTTCAGCTCTCATTGCCCCTATCATAGGCATCTTTAGGTGATTAAGGTTAAAGTGACACAAGTAAGAGGATATGCTTGACAAGTTATAAGTTGAAATCTCATGCCCCTTACTTACGAGTACCGAACCTCATGCTACTCAACTTCAATCACAAGTAAGCTCTTGTCATTGTAAATACATATGTATCATAGAGAACCGCCAATGGGGTACCCCTTGCACATGATACATGAGCTATCTCATAATCAAAATGAAAAGGCAAGCAGACAATGAGCTTCTCAGCGTTTCTTTTATTTGCTATTTGCACAGGTTTTTATTGAAGATGCTTCATAGAGTGCTCATTATGGTTATGCCGCAAGTTTCCACCATGATAAGGCATGGTTTAGGCTAGCGGCCTAGGCGTTTCTCTAACACACATATAAACTCCATGATCTTACAAGTTCCCCTTTTATTTCACACCGCCGGGATCCATAGGCAAAATAATCATGATATCAATGAGGTACAAAGTACCAGTGCAATGTTGAAAGCGTTCTCCATGATGCATGGTTCTGCTAACGCCAACTTATAAAGCGCAAGCATATACGCAACAGAGATGGACATAGTGGTTCAAGTTTATTAAGTGCAAGAAAATAAGGTGTGCCATCAAGTTCGTGAGAGCTTTAATCACTAATTTTCTCATAACAAGTTTAATTTGGAAGGTAGATAAAAACATGAATTTACTTGGAATAGCAATAATGCTAATAGGTATGCTTGACACAAATGGCATAGGTTTTGGTTTAAGGATTGGATGCACGAGAAGTCATCCCTCTCAGTACAGGTTTTTGGCTAGCAAGGCTAGGTAGCAAACACAAGAGTTGAAGGAAACAAACAAACATACAAGTGATAAAAACAAACATGCAATCTTCCTTGGAAGCACAAAAGATCTTAGCTAGAGAATACTAAACTTATGAGCAAATCAAGAAAGAAAGATGATGAAATTATATTTCTTTAAGAGTACTTCTATCTTTTTCATTCAATTCTCAAAATAGTGTTGCTACTGACCAAGCTAGGTCTGCCAAAACCAACTAAATTAACTCAATGATCCCAAAGTGATACCAATACTAACAACAAGATCAATCATATAACCACAAATTGAAAACTAAAATAAGATATGCAAAAGAATGAATGATAGAACTTCTCATTAATATTTCATAACGGCAACTCACACCAAGGGATACATAGATATCTAACAAGAGGGAGACACTTCCATAATGCAAACCATCATATATGATAACTTCTCTATTCATGATATGACTCTACTAAAAAGGTAAAAAGATAGAAGATAGTGATGTGATACCGCGACACTCTCCCAAGCTTGGAACAAACCAAGGGGATGCCAAACCTAATGACGAATTACTCCTTCGGTGGTGGTGGTATTCTCTCATCATCGTCTGACTTCCAAGGTAAGGGCTCCCCATCAACAAAGGACATCGTGGTCTCCAGCATCCTGAAACTTGCAGCAGCACTTATGCGTTTAAACCTAACCTCGTACTCATAGTTTTGATTTGAACGGCGTAGAGCTGTGCTTGCAGTTGGTTGGTTGTTTGGCGGAGTGAGAGGACTTCATCCTTGAGCTCAGCAGTCTCCTTTTGGTGCTCGGTGATGAGTTTGGAACAAATCTTGTGGATGATATCCACTTCGCGCTCTGCCATCTTCTTGTACCTAAAGACTTCTTGCTCCAGTGCTTCCATCCTGTCCTCCAGACTTCCTTCACCTTTAGGGCCTTGAACCTCTTTTATCCGCACCTCCCCATCTTCAAGTAACAACTCCTTGGGATGGATCTTCAACTCTCTCATGTATGGGTTGATGATATCAGCTGAGGAATCTTCCTTGGTTGATCCGGAGGAAGACATTGTGGCTCCAAATCTGGGACTCTACCTGTCAGAAATAGATCGAAATGAAAACACGACGAGAACACGATATACGAACCTCGGGGGATCCGGGGTATTATATATTATGAAGTTTTACAACAAAAGGAAGGTACTGGGAGAAAAACGGGTCGGAGACGGAGTCCGAGGTGGCCACACCACCTGGTGGCGCGGCTAGGGGTGGGCCCGCGCCACAGGGTGGTGTGAGCCACCCAGGCTCCGTTTCCGTCCCTCTTTTGCTTCATATCTTTCCTTGTTGGCTAAAAACTGCAAAAATATAACTGGACAGATCTTTCGCGGAACTTTTCTTACTAGAACTATTACCTATTCGAAAATGGACTCTGTAGGTCTCTGAATTTGGTATTTAGTAGATTCTTCCGGAGTCACCACTTGAATAATATAAATATCTTCATCTTCATACACATATTGCTTGAGTCATGAAACCTTTCACTTCCTTATTACACCATTATCTCCACTAACCTAGAAATTTATTTCACACAAAACTTCACACAATTCTCATTAGCAACATTAGTGTAAGCGAGATAATAAACCTTTTAAGTCCAAATTCAACTGAAATCCATCAAATCATAAGGTACTGTAGCAACTACTTCCAAAAACCCAAAAAGAATTCAAAAAGGAAACTGATTAAAGAAGCAAATGCAAGAGTGGCAAAATCTGTCAAAACAGACCAGCAGGTAAAGATCAATTTTTTAGAAAACATTCTATTGCTCAAATCAAAAAGTGGAAAACTAGAAAAAGTTAGATAACAACATGGGGCAGAAGAACAAAAAATTACAGCTCAATCCAATAGTCAGAGATCTCTCACGAATTTTTATGGTGAAGCACAAAAATCTGTTTCGGGACAGCAACTTCCCCAAATCTTACTTCTCTCTCATTAGAGGTTGATCTTGACACAAAAACCAAAAAAAGGACAAGGAGAGGTTATTACCAAAGTACTAACTTCCAAGACTCAAAGAAAAAGAAAAACAAACCGAAAACACAAATAAATTGGGTTGTCTCCCAAAAAGCTCTTTCTTTATAGCCATTAAGATGAGCATGATAATTTTGATGATGCTCACTTAGGAATATGAATTGAAGTGAAAGAGAGAATTAAGAATCAGAAATACACATGTTTAAGTCTAACCCACTTCCTATGCAAAGGAATTTTGTAAACAAACAAGTTGTTAAAACCAGAGGCTACTAGCATAAGGAGGCAAAAGAAGTGCAACATAAAAACTTTCAGAATAAAACGAGGAAACTTGATATTACGAAGATGCGTATGAACACTTTTCCCTCTCTCATAGTAACTTTCAATATCATGCATAAACTTAATGATATAGCTATCACATGAGCCATTGTAGCAATGATCACTTATCCTAATAGAAAACACAAGGACACTAGCTCTCATAACACTACTTTGTGAAACAATATTAGGGATATCCTTACAAAGGATAGTGTGTCCCTCTTCTACATATTTAGTGACAAAATCTTTCACTTTTTGCTATTATAGGTTCATCATCCATTTTTTTATCAGGTTCAACAACTTTATTTGTACTTTCATTAACCATACTAGCTATCATAGAATGTTCCTTTATCTTAACTGGGAAAGGCATTTTCTCAATATAAGGTTCATGTAAAGCATGATTAGAAGTATAAACTTTAGCATTTCTTGCAGGAACACACTTAGCAACATCTTTATATGGTTCATGATACTTATTCCACTTCTTTTTAGGAACTTCAATATAGGAAGCAAAAGCCTTAAAGTAAGAAGCAATAGCTTGAGAGTCTAGACCATAAGTATTTTTAATATTTTGAAAGTCATCAGTTCCCATAAAAGATTCAATGCATTCATAATCATAATTTATACCTGACTTTCTTCCTTTGTCATTCTCCCATGCTTCAGCATTGTCTTGAATACGGTCCAGAAGATCCCATTTAGCTTCTTCTTCCTTGCGAGTGAATGATCCAGCACAAGAGGCATCCAATAAATCCTTATCGTGAAGAGAAAGCCTTGCATAAAAGTTATTGATAATAATATTATTGGGGAGCTCATGAATGGGACATTTGAGCATTACTAACTTCAATATCCCGCAAGCTTGGGCTGTACTCTCTCCATCAAGAGGCCAAAAGTTGTATATTTGATTCCGATCTTTATGAATCTCACTAGGAGGATAAAATTTTGAATAAAAGAGAGGTACTATTTCCTCCCATTCAAGAGCTTGACCATTCTTCAGCATCTTATACCATTCCTCAGCTATTCCTTTCAGTGATAATGAGAATAACTTCTTCTTAACTTGATCTATAGTAATACCTGCACACTTGAACAACCCGCATAATTCGTGTATAAAGAGTAAATGATCACCAGGATGGACAGTTCCATTCCCAACATAGTAGTTATCCATAACACGATCAATAATTCTTGTAGGTATTTTAAAACTATCATTCTCAGCAGGTGGTGGTTCATCTACTACCTTAGCAGTGGTAGTAGCATTACGAAATAAGAAACTCGGCGAATTATCCATATTGAAAATAAAGCAACTAACAGAAATAAACAATACTCACATTAGAAGTTTCCTTTACCAGTTCCACTCTCCAATAGCGCTTCACTCCCCGACAACAGCGCCAGAAAATAGTCTTGATGACCCACAAGTATAGGGGGTGTATCGCAGTATTTTCGATAAATAAGAGTGTCGAACCCAACGAGGAGCAGAAGGTGCTGGCTAGTGGTATGGACCAGGAATTCTCTGCAAATACTTAGCAAACGGAGTTTTAGGTTTTTTTGATAATGCAAGTAAATAAAGTACGAGTAAATAAAAGACAATAAGAATAAATGGTGTGGCCCCCCTATGGCCCATCTCAGCCTCCCCTTCTGGCTTCCTTCGTCTTCTGGAAAAATAGGATTTTCCATTTATTTTCCTAGATTTTCTGATCTTCGTGAATTTTGCCTCCAAACAACACCTTTTCCATCAGAATCCTGACTGCAGCGGTCCATGCTCGAAAAGTCATCAACCATGCAAAAACAGATGAAATAACAGAAGTATCATCTATTAATATGAAATATATCAATGAATAACAATAAATTATGATATAGAATAGTGATGCAAAATGGATGTATCAGCCATGTTAAAAATATATAAGTCTCCACTTGCTAGAAGAATAGTTATTCAAAGATGCTAATATTTTCTTCTTAAATACTTTTGGTTAATAGGAAACCCTAAAAGTATAACTTCAAGATTGAGATGCATTCACTTTGAAAAGCAACCTTTTCCTCCAAAGTAATTCTTTTAAAGTAAATACAAATGAAATCCACATTTGTCCTTAACCCTCTAAATTATAATAGAAAGTTTGAATAGAATAAACCTTGAATCAAGTGTCAACATCTTGGATGCTATATCATTGAGTGTTACTTGATTGTACTTACAAGTTGTCTCACACATACTCACAAGCCTTAATAAGAAGCACATGTGTGAAATTGGTATAAAAGTGCAACACATTCCCAAGAACTGATCACAAGGTTCAAACCCTAGATCAAGTACGATTACTCCTAGGGATTCGTGTTTATGAAACTGCACTACATTAATTATGCATAGTTGCATCTTGCTTCTTTAAACATTATTCCTTACCGGACCAATGATGCTATTTCCAGATTTTGGATCTTCTAGTATCTTGAAGATCGTGATTGCATAATCTTGTAATCACAAAAGGCAAGTTCATCACTTGCTCATATCCTTTGAAGAGTCTTTATGAAAGTACTATAAAATTGTGTGTTATCACCTATGTTCTAAAAGAGACAGAAAGTAAGTATTTTCCCAAACAAATGAAATGCTATTATCATCCTAAGTGGTGATAAATACTAAGAATTGTAGTGGAATCTAAGATTCCAGTTACAGAACAAATAGGACTTAATAACCCATGACATCAGTGATTCTAGCGCCGCGTAATAGCGTTAACCATAAGATTTGGAATGGGACGGAGAAGTCAGCCTGATCTTCTTCCTTTCGCATGAATGGATGACCTTATCGTGAAGCTGCAGATTTGTCGTGGAGAATCTAGCACATGGGTGGGAACCCTTATGTCCCTGTGATATTGGTATCTAGATTATCCGTGAGGGGCTGTCGGAGGTAAATCTGCCACTTCGGTGGGGGTTGCCAGGGACATGATCTGCTCACTAGAGTCTCCAAGGGGTTGCCAAGGTTATATCTGCCTATATGGGGGTTAACGGAGGTATTCCTACTTGGGGAGTCGTGTCTTCATGTGGGGTCGCGGAGAAGGGAAGTGATTGGCTTGGATCAACTTCTGGGCCCCACATCAAGAATTTTGGACAGGAAAGTACGCCCGGTTGTGCAACAAGGATTTGGTCTCTTATGGGTAAAGTAACACACCTCTAGAGTGTAAGAACTGTGACATGTTACTCCCTGTTCCGGGAAGGAGATATGAACGAGGCAGGAAAGGAACTCCATGAAAGTTCTGGTAAACCTGTGAAGGCTGACGAACATAGTTTTCAGAATAAAAGCAACCTTTGAAGAAATGTTTACGAAAACCTGCATTTCCTATGACCTTTGTTCTGTGGCTATAGAGATAGTACATCATACACTCCTTTTTAGTGAACTTACTGAGTACGCCCGTACTCACCTGTACCTTCTTAACCCTTGCTAGATTCTGAAGCCGTTGAAGATGACTTCAACACCAACTCATCGTCAACAACTCATCACCTAAAGTTTAAGTTCTTCAATGAAGTCAACATATACATCAGCGGAAGTGAAGACGAAGTCTCTGATTAGATAGGAGTAGATACTCTAGCCATAAACCTACTTCTGTAGAGCAATGCAATAGTAGCATTTGCAATCCTGATAGTTTAGATGCTAGTCTTAGTCACAAGATAGTTCTGAGTTATTATTTCTGGTTCTTCTTTGTAAGAAGTTGGTTTTCTTCCTCTTTAACCTAGAGTGTTCTCCAGATCTTTTGTAAAGAGTCGAGTTGTAATCTATAGTCATGTCTTGGACCTGCTGTGTTTCTATTGTACCACTCTGAGGGATGTAATACTAGTGAACGGTGTTTCATTGGTGTTATGTCAACGACTATAGTGTACTACATTATGCAATGGTATGCTAGGTCACCGCACTTAGTGTTTGGGCCACAAATGTTATGGAGTCCACTTACACTCACTACATATAGTAGTGCATATGATGCCTAAGGAAAAGGTTAGACACTTCCATGTGTTGGAAACCCTAGCCCCATCCATTCCAGTCGCTGCACCGGACCTAGCAGTCCATCTTCAGAGCTTCTCCTCGTACATGTGGATACCAGGAAAGGTGCTATACATTTAGAACTTTGACAATCATGAGATTGGATCGAATCTTGGGGCTACACTGCATCAGCTGCCATGCTTCAATAGTAATCTTCACCTGCGCGTCTAGTGGTAAACCTTGTTGCCTTCTACCTCCGCTAGATCTTGGGAGTACCGCATAGGGAAAATGATTTTGTTTATCTCTGCGTGGCCCATCAAGAGGATCATGAAGCGTATAATAAAAAACTTGAAGAGTAATAACTGTAGTAGTTTCTTGCAAGTCTTGAAAAGGACCATCAAGTCAATACTACTCAAGTTGAAGGAATCAATTCATCTCCTCTAAGGAACAATCAAGCTGAACCCTCTGCGACAACGAGGCAAAAAGAAGAAGCTTTGAAATCTTATGAAACCTATGAACGTACACATGATTTGGCTAGGATGGTTAATTTGGTTATTGAAAAATCCGAATTGGAATATGCATGTGCTCAATCTATCGAATCAAAAGACACGAATTTTGTTGATCAAGATCATGTCAAGTCTATCAAAACAACCGTGGTAGATTTTTCCGGATGTAAGGTCGATTACTTGCTACCCTATAAATTACATGCCAAATAAATTGATGAACATCGACAACAAGAAAACATAGCTAAACAATATTGGTTTGAAGAAAACCATTAGAGTGAAGATGCACAAAATACAGAAAAGGAATAAGACAAGGCATTGGATAATTATCTAGGGGCCAACCAAGATATTGTTCATGTCATGCGACTATCATGCTCTTCCAATGTCTTCAAAGAGGTACATGTAGCAAATAATTTACTTATATTCCAATTTGGTCAAAACTTTATTGTTGCTACATCTATTAAAAAAATTTCATAAGCCATGAAAGACCAATTGAGAGAGTTTATTTTTTAGCAATGTAATTGTCATAGAACATATCAGTTAACATGTTGTACCTATCAGGGGGATAACCCCCGGGTAGGCCAAGACGGGACCAACCGGCCGGCTCCAAGGAGCTCATGCCGTCTAGACCCAGATCAAGGAACCACAGCCGGGTGGAATCCCCCACCCGGTCCGCATCCAAGTTACCCCGGCTGGCCCGTCTAGCCGGGTAGCCAGAAGAACCGGCTGGGAGGCCGCTCCTAGCCAGCCTCCTCGGATCCGCTGGCGGTAGTACGGTGTGAATGACGCTCCTTGCTGAGTGCACCTTTGACCGGACAGGCTGGCTAGCCTGGCCGGCGCTACCAGACAATTGTGCCAAAGCGGGAGGCTGATGAGCAAAGCAAGGGCTGACAAGGAAAGCTCGACTTACGCATAAAGAGTCGGCTGACGAATAAAGAGCCGACTGACGAGTAAAGCAGGGGCACTGGACACTGTAGCACTATCCTTCCCTGTACTAGAGGCTTGACTAGACCCGGGCCTATCGTTTGGCCCTGTCCAGCCGGCCCACTTTGTAAGGCCCAGATCCAAACAGTAAACCCTAGAACCCATCTTGTAAACTGCCTCCTCAACCAGTATATAAGGGGGGGGGGGGGTAGTGCTAGGGTTCTAGGTAGACAATTACAAGTTAGAAGTTCTCCACATTGTACAAGTTGAGTAGCTCCTTCTTCTCCTTCTAGCAAGGAGTAGCCATGAAAACAGCTCAAGGAGCATCTGTATTGGGCATTCACCCCTTCGATAGTAGATCCTTGCAGAAGTAGGAGCTTTACCTCACGAAGAGGGCTCCGAACCTGGGTACGTCGCTGTGTTTGCAGTATCTGTGCCCAACCCATTGTGAGTAGCCACCGATAGCATCCTGATTGTCCCCTTCAAGCCATCCCCGATGGTACTGCCGTGTTCCACACCACGATAGTTGGCGCCCACCATGGGGCCCAGCGCTTTGGCTGGGATCATCTTTCGTAGGGGAATTCCATTCGTCGCTGGTGAGCGAGTCGCCTCTGGCCTCGTCCTCACCTTCGGCTCCTTCGACCGTGTCCTCGACGATGTATCCTGCTTCGCCGGGGGAACTTTCCCAAGCGGAGGCTCCATCATGCACTTCGGCAAGCACCGCGTCTATGTCATCACCGTCGCTAAGGCTTCCCCTCATGAGGTCATCACCATCTCCGGCGTGCCCCCTGGTTTCTCTGCTTTGCGCGTCGCCAGTGGTAGCGTCGAGGTCATCATGGCAGGCTCGGTGGAGAACCATCGCCCACCTCTAGAGCGCAACGTGAATGGCCACGCCACCAACTCACACCTCCCGAACTAGGACCTGCTCAACGCATCCATCGAACACCTCCGCAACCCCATCACCCCTATCGAGGCAGACCCAGCTGCAGCCGCGGCAGCCCTGGAGGCTACTCGTCAGAACCTTCTGGAGGAAGCTGACAAAGTAGCAGCTGCCCAACGGCGGATGAACGCGACCATGCGCAAGTACAACATCGTGCACGACTTCGCCCTCTTACCCGGCACCTGCCGCCTGGCCCAGCCCTAAGGCCAAAACCTCGGTTCAGAGATGGATCGTGCCGCTGATCCACGTATGCCCGCGGTGCAGCTAGTTTATAGCACTCCCGCTAAAAACATGAGGGCCGTAGAGGCGGCATCATAGAGCTAAGCCACTTGGAGGGAGAGGAGCTACTCCGTCAGCAGGCACATGTCCAGCTCCTCATGGTCATGGCAAACAAACATCAGGCTGAGGCAGAACTCAGCATGGCCGGCAACAGCAGGACCCAACCGGCTCGCCGGATGGCGGATCTGGCTGCAGGCGGCAACAAGGCATCTTCCCCAAACGGAGCAAGGCCAAGCTACCACCCACGCGGTGGATCTAAAGGCCGTGGGCACAACGCCCGCGACGCGGCAGCTGTTACCAGCAAAAACCGTGAGCCGGCAGATGAAGCCGGAAAAGGCCAAGTGCTCCCCAAGTCTCGCCTATCCGGCCAGCTGGGACTGCTCGAGCCGGAGGAACAACAAGACGCGCACGCACGAATCGACCTACTAGTCTAGTCACGCGCGCTGGAAGAAGAAAGTCCAGCCGGGCCAAGATGCTTCGGACCGCGCATCCAGAATGAGCCGTTTCCAAAGGGATTTTCGCTCCCAAGGGAAACGCTGAAATACAACGTCTCGGTCAAGCCGGAGGACTGGTTGGTGGACTACACCACCACTGTGGGCATCGCAAACAGCAACCGCCGGGTGGCCGTACGCTATGCCCCTCTCATGCTCCTTGACTCAGCAAGGACGTGGCTCAACAGCCTCCCCGATAACAGCATCAACGCTTGGATCGATTATGAGTAGACGTTCGTCCGCAACTTCACCAGCACCTACAAGCGCCCAGGCCGATCTGGCGAGCTCGCTCTTTGCGTACAGGGTCCGGATGAATCCGATCGCTCCTACATCACCCGATGGACGAGCATGCACAACTCCTGCGAGGGGGTATGCGAGCACCAGGCGGTTGACTTCTTCATCAACGTTTGCAGAGACGACACTATGCTCAAACACAAGCTTCACCGGGTGGAGCCCACAACCATGGCGCAGACCATGGCCATCGTAGACAAGTATGCCACGACCGACGTGGCAATGAAAAGATCCGTTCGAGTGGACGACCAAGGGCAAATAATCGTCGATGTCACCGTGGATCGGCGCCAGCCAGAAGGAAATGGCCACAATTCCAGGCGGCATGACAACCGCCACGGCAAGAGAAAGGTTGACCAGCCGGATAACCAGTACGGTTCTAGGCAGGTAGCAGCAGTGCAGGAGGATCCGACTACAGGCGGAAGCCGGAGACAGAAGCCTGATGACCGGCCTCCGAGGCCCAAGTACACCATCGAGTCAATGCTTGATGGGCCATGCCAGTTCCACAACGGAGGCAACAAACCGGCTACGCATACCACACGCCAGTGCACCTTGACAAACAAGATGGCAGAGATCGCTGGTACACCGGCTGCACAGGCACCGCCTCCCCCAGCCGGTGGGTCACCAGGCGATCGCAATAACCAACGCCGAAGGGAAGATGATGATAACAACTACCCCCACCAGGTGGGAAACTACCACATCTTCACGATGGAGCCGGAGACCAAGCACACCAAGAGGCGCCGCGAGGCGGAAGTAAACGCAATCGTTCCTCCCGTTCCCTAGTACCTCAACCGGTCGGAGCAAGAAGTGGCATGGAGCCGGAAGGACCAGCCAGCTGAGCTACCTCACCCAGGCACTTACGCAATGGTTTTGGACCCTATCATTGTCTCCCACAAGCATTCCTACAGGTTCTCTCACGTCCTCGTAGACGGAGGGAGCAGCATCAACCTCCTGTACCGCAACTCGCTAGACCGACTCGGTATCAGCGAGTCGCAGCTGGAGCCATCGAGCACCTCCTTCCACGGAGTCGTCCCGGTCCCGTCACACTCGCCCATCGGAAAGATCCGGCTAGACGTCATCTTCGGCACAGAGGACAACTTCTACCGCGAGCCCATCTGGTTCGAGGTGGTCAACCTCTACAACGCGTACCATGCAATCCTGGGGCGCCCGACGCTCACCAAATTCATGGCGGTACTGCATTACGCGTACCTCAAGATGAAGCTACCAGGGCCCAACGGTGTCATCACTATGGCTGGTTGCTACAGACAGTCTATGGAGTGCGCCACGAATGGGTCCAAGATAGCAGAAGCCATGATCATCGCGGAAGAGAAGTGCATAATCATGCAGAACGTGGGGCCCTACAGAAGGACATGCCGGCTGGTGAACCCAAGCCGGCCGGTGAAGCACAGTTCAAGCCATCCAAGGGCACGAGAAAGATCCTGTTGAATGAGGCCGAGCCGGACAAGTTCATCCTGGTTGGAGACGGCCTTGACAGCAAATAGGAAAGCGCACTCGTCGACTTCCTCCGTGAGAATCGAGATATCTTCGCATGGTCCCCAAGGACATGCCAGGTGTTCCGAGGGAGCTCGCCGAACACTATTTACATGTCAGGCCGGACGCAAAGCCAGTCAAACAGTCACTACGCCGCTTCGCGGAAGAAAAAAGAAGAACCATCAGTGAGGAGATCACCCGGCTGCTCACAGCTGGATTTATCATGGAGGTTTTCCACCCGGAATGGCTGGCAAACCCCGTACTCATGCTAAAGAAGAACAAGACTTGGCACATGTGTGTTGACTACTCCAGTCTAAACAAATCATGCCCCAAATACCCATTCGCCCTGCCAAGGATAGACCAAGTGATCGATTCCACATCCGGCTGCAAGTTGTTGTCGTTTCTGGACGCGTACTCCAGCTACCACCAGATCTGGCTGAACCCCGCTGATCAAATAAAGACATTATTCATCACTCCCTACGGAGCCTACTTCTACACCACCATGCTGTTTGGACTAAAGAACGCCGGAGCAACATACCAGCACCGCATGTAGAAGTATTTGCAGACTTAGATCGGCCGAAACATACACGCCTACGTCGATGATGTGGTAGTCAAAACCAAGGAGCACCAGACACTCCTTGAAGATCTAAAGGAAACATTCACCAACCTCCACCGGTTCCAGATGAAGCTGAACCCTGAGAAGTGTGTGTTCGGCGTCCTAGCCGGTCAACTCCTCGGTTCATCAGCCGGCGCAATCGAGCGCATGTAGCCGCCCAAGAACTTACGAGATGTCCAGAAGTTCACCGGATGCCTGGCCTCCTTCAGCCGGCTGGACGAGAAAGTACTCCCACTGTACCAACTCATGAAGAAGATGGATAAATTTGTCTGGACTTCGTAGGCGCATGAAGCCTTCCGCGACCTCGCATGCTCACCTCAACACCTATTCTAGCAGCAGCAGCAAAGGAGCCCATGTTGATGTACATCGCAGCAACCAACCGGGTCATTAGTGTGGTGCTGGTAGTGGAGAGGCCGAAAGAAGGAAAAGCGCAGCCGGTACAACAACCAGTGTACTACCTGAGTGAGGTACTCTCGCTCTCGAAGCATAATTACCCTCACTACTAGAAGCTGGTGTATGGCGTGTACATGGTCGCCAAGAAATTGAAGCACTACATCTAGGAGCACTCCATCCGGGTGGTGGTGCTCGCGCCACTTTCGGAGATCATCAACAATAGAGATGCCACAGACCGGGTGGCGAAATGGGCAATAGAGCTCGCCGCCCACAACATACAGTACGAGCCTGTTGGAAATATGCCCTAGAGACAAATAGTAGTAAGGACTATTATCATATTTCATATAGTTTATGATTAAGTTTTATATCATGCTATAACTGTATTGAGTGGAAACATCAATACACGTGTAATATAAAAACAACCAGGGGTTCCCAGTGAAACTCTAGTCACTGGTTCATTGGTCAACAAATGATCATGTTTCCTGATCATGTGGCATTTATGCCAGTTGGAAATGAGGTCATCTGATTCAGAGAATGAGATGATGAACCAATACCCAACCTAAACGTCGTGACCCGATCATGTCACGAAGTTCAAGTTATGATGATTAGAAATGGATCCTCGTAGACTATTCCTTAGACCGTGAGGCTATATCAATCACTGTCTCCCGAGAGTGCTTAGATAACATCAAACGCCATCTGGTAAAATGGTGGTTATAAAGCTGTGTTCAGGTATTCGAAGGAAACCGTTGAGGCAATATATGTCAAGAGCGGCATTTTTCCGTCCATGTGATGGGAAGATACTCAAGGGCCCACTCGGAGAAGTTATATCCAATAGCTGCGCAGCGTGTGATTTGATCACGGGGATATCACTTGTCAGAACGAGTCAAATAGCATTGTTCAGTAACGAGATTGAACACGACATGGTGATGTCAACGATAAGATCTCAGGCAATGCAAGTTTCGAATGACAAAGGGAATAAGACATGACTGTCCCGGTTCAAACGACGAAAGATCTTCGTGGAACGCACGGGGGTCACATGGCCATCCAGGTCCCTCTGTCGATCATTGGTGCAGGAGTGTCCCGGCCATGTATGGAGTGTTCCCGAACCGTGGGGTATCACACTTAAGGGCTTGATGATGCTTAGAGAGTGTTTATAGGATCGGTAGAATCGCCGAAGAAAAGAAGGGAGAAAACTGGAAGGGTTTCGGTAAGTCCGGAGGATGTCCGAAGTGGAGGTGGAAGGTTTTCCATGGCCACGGAGGTTGAATAATATGTGAATGAATGTTAAATATTGATTTAATCATTTATTCATAATTATTTAATAAAGAGAAAATCAATTAAAGGTCAAAAAGGCTTAATGGGCCAATTCCGGAGGGAGAGGGCCCATTAGGGGAAAGGAGAGAGGGAGAAGGGGCAAGGGGGAGGCCGGCTGGGCCTAGCCCCCCCCCCCCCCCCGTGCGGGGCCCACTAGGTGGCCGGCGGCCACCTCCTCCCTCCTCCTCTCCTTTAGTCCCACCCCGGGACTTTGAGGGAGGTAGTACCTCCCCTCGCCCTATATATAGTGGAGTATTTGGCCTAGAAAAATACACCAATAATCAATAAAGGTCTCCCCACTTTTGGGAGGACCTCCAATTGATATTTTCTCTCTCCCCCTCTCTCTCTTGTGACCGTGGTCCCAAGTCTGGACTGCGCGAGTGAGAGACATCTTCACTGTGGAGCACCGTCACACTGCGGGATTCAGATCCGGGAGCTCTACTTCCGCAACTGCTGCTGGATCGGGGAAGCGGGAGTCATCGTCAGGCACCGGACATGTGTAACTCCCCGCGAGGTGTCGCACTTGAGGCACTCAAGTCGTTGGAGCCAGAAGGAGCGCAAGGACTTCATCACGACCTTGAGGTCGGCTTCGGCTCGTCTACATCAACCACGCTCTCCTAAGCGTTGACAACGCTTTTTGGTCTTCAAGGGTAAGTTCGCGAAAAGCCCCTCCCATTACTGTATTACTAATAGATAGGTCCTGGTAGCTTCGGGGGTTCGGGGGCGTAGGGTAAAATTTATTGTTTTCATACGCGGAACCCCTACAATGGTATCAGAGCTAGATCTATGCGTAGTAATGCTAGTACGGGTAGAACACACGAGATGTAGCGTGTGGGCATTGATCTTTTAGTTGTTACCCTCCCACGTGTACTTGTGTATACCGCAAGAATGCTTGATGAAGCGGCCCCCAACCGACTTTACGCGTTCATTCACGAGGCTGGTCCACGCTTGACATACGGCTTGTACCGTATAAAGTGGCTTAGGGGGGTGTCTGTCTCTCTCGCATTAGTTGGTATGCCATTTACAACGGAGGGCCCCGAAAGGGGTGTAGTAGAGACAACTACTTGATCAGCGTTGTGCTGAAAGTTCGTAGGTAAGAACGGTTCTTGTTGAAAGCCCATTCAGCCACATAAAACATGCACAGATAAAGTAGAGGCGTCTAACTTTGTTTTGCAGGGGGGCGTTGCTTTGTGATATGGTTGTGGCAAAGGTAAAGTAATTACCTTTTGTTGCATAGTAGTAGATAGTCACGAAGGTGACGAACTACCACGCCGGAATGACACCGGCACCCTGGTGTCTACGGCGCCGACACCCTGGCGCCGGAACCCGGTGACGACGGATGGAGATCACGACGTGAAGGACCATATCACATAGCATTTACATTCAATGTTATTGTTTGTATGTCTTATTGTGTGCTAGTATTAGATACTCGACGGTAGCCTAATAAGACGATCCCTATTAAAATTACCAACGATTGTGTTCCCCCTTAGTGTGCACCACCAAGAAAGTTCTTCGGTATGAGGCGATCCAGGGTTACAGGCCTGGGTGTCAAACATATCTACGTTCGCATATAGTGGGTGTAAGGCGTGTTGCACAGCGAATACACTAAGGTTGAGTTGGCGAGCCTAGAAGGTACAGACATGGCCTCGGAACACGGATGGTCAAAAGATCGAGCACGGGACACATGAATGATGTGACCGACGTTTAGCGTCCACCCTTGAACCCACATTGATGGCTGTGATGATCGGGGGAGATGTGGCTGATAGGGGTCGTGTTATCACTAGAAACCCTTTTGGGGATAGGTGTTTCTGAGTGGAGTTATTATTAACTCATTTAATTATAAACTTAGTCTAAATTCCTTTTGCAAATTATAAATGTAGATGGCTCACCGTGAAGCTTACTTTGAGATTGAGTATTGGGTAAAGGGTGAAAAACTTAGACTTGATGGATCCAACTTCCCTAGTTGCCTTGTGCGCCTAGATGACCTCCTTACTAGGAATCATGTGGTAGACTACATACGCCACACGATGGATTTGACTGAGCCAGACTACTATGAGACCCCACAAGAGCTAGCAGACCACTACTATCATCAAGAGATGTCCACCTACATTCAGATAATAATGCGTTACGGGATGGTGGATGAACTACATCCGCTCATGGGTGATCTTGATCCATATTCGATGGTGGATCAGCTGAGAGCAGAGTTCATAGGCTATGTGCGCATGTGGAAGAACGAGCTGCTTGGAGAGTTCCTTTCCATACACATGGAGGAGCATACATGTCTGAAGAGTTACTTAGAGCGCATGCTTGATGCACACACGAGACTGATTCACTTCTGATCCATTTGCGATAGACGTACTGCTTCGGTCGTTGCCTCCTAGCTACAAAGGACATGTCCGGAGTAGCATCATGAGTGGTGATATGGAAGCATTGGATTTCCATGAGTTCATATTACGTTTCCGGAATGTAAAGGTTGAACCAATCACTGGAGAAGTCATCGATGACCAAGGTATATATTTGATATACAATTTTATAAATGTTATAATCTTGCAAACACATTGCAGTGTTAAGTATATCTGATACTTGTTCTGTTTTACTGAAAATAGGTCCTTCTGCATGAGAGGTGCTTGCTGGAGAGGAGGTGACGTTGCGTGTTGATGGCGAGCATGATGATGATGGCCAACGACACTCTCCCTCGACATTTATCATTTAGTTTATGTTTTAGGATGATTAATGTAATCAAGAGATTGTGAACTTCTTTAGTGTGTATCACACTTCATGAGACGATTATTCATATCAGTTTGTAACAAACAGTTGTTCTGCTTTTATGAATGATTTCTATTCGTGTTCATATCTTGTTTGATTATGTGTGAATTATCCTTATTGTTTGAAACTAATTGATAATGCATGAATATTTTTAAAACATTAAAATGCCTTGTTTAAAATACCCAACTTGATGATATTTCATGGATGAATGAAACCATTGTTTAAATTCAAAGTTATTTGATAATATGTGAAAGTCATTCGATTTCTTTTCACATATAAATCATGCCTAAGTTCGGCAAAATAACTTGAACACCGTGTATTACTTGAATACAAAGTGTTTAAAGAATTGTTAAAAGTAAATACATATTCGATGTATTGTGTTTTAACGAAAATGGTAATTATCATCAAATGATTGAATGTGTAAAGTAGTTTACGAAAGGAAACATGAATATGAAACTATTTGATTTGATCAAAATGTTTCATCAACAAAGGGGTATAAATATAAAAGAGAATCTAATTACTATGATTTGATCAATAGTGATGAAATTCGAACTTTATAAGAATGTCATAAAAGTAATTATAGAGATGCAAAGCGTTCTGAAACGTCAGAATGCAGAGCATCACAATGTGATATTAGATATCAAAGGGGTTGAATAGAAGGCACCAAATAAATCGTTGTAGTGTAGATGTAGAGACCATTAGCCTAGATATAGTTAGCACTCAATTAGAATGTAGCAAACCATTTGAATTCGTGAAAGTTTTGGGGTTATTCGATATAACCAAAACAATAGAGAGTAAGTCCTTGTAGAGTATTCAAACTTTGAATACGAAATCCATAGCTGAAACCAAAAGGAAAGAAGAACTTGTATTGCTTGGATTTTGGTACATCCTTGAGAAAGCTCACTTTTAGTGATGTTTCTCAATTATGAAGCAAATGGAATATAGTGTAAAACATCATGAGGATTCAAAACCCTGCATCAGAATGTTGAGAAGCACAATGGACAACGTTCCTGAACGATTCTCTTCACAAAAGGAAAGAATCAATGATTTGATTATTGTGTTTTCCCCCACTATTATTTTCACTACATGAAGTAGGATTCAAAATGTAAATCTATATCATGTATGGAAACATTTGTGAATCACTTGTCATGATTTTTGGAATATGACATACCTACGAACTACAAAGGAAATAATGGTAAACTAAATTATGAGAAATCCTAGAAGCAAACTTCCCTTGAGATTAGAAAGCAATTCGTTGCTGAATCTCACATGTAAAGGGGTTACTTGGAAGTTTCACAAATGACTACAAAGCCATAGTGAAAAAGGGGTGAATGACAAAAGCACAATTTGTCAAGTATTGGACAAATTCAAATGAATTTGATTCATGTGTGCTAAATGTCTAGTGGATTTAAAACTAGTAAAGAACTAGTGTCCCATAGTAAATCTCCAAGTTTGATATTTGATCAAAGTTTTTGAAGTTATTCAAAATAGTGAGTGGACATGCAATTTGCATGAATTTGAGTGGGAGATATGAAAGTCTTCCTGAAACAATATGTGATTGACATATTTTAAGTGGGAGCAATGTAAGTCTCAAATTCAAATATGTAGGAACATATTTTGAGTGGGAGCTTATAGGAGTAATTCTTAAGTATGTTAAGGATGAAAGTGCAAATACTTATAAATAATGATTTATAAGATGTAGAAGTTGATAATAGGTGTATTATGATATTATGTAGTATTCCTTAAGGATTCTGAATAGTGTTTTGGAATAGAAGTTAATTAAGGAACTAGTCCTTAATGACTCAAATTAGGAATAGTATTAAGTTGAACATCAATGGTTGAAAGAAAGAAAAGGATGATCGTCATCCATTATGTTAAAGACATAGGTTCTATCTTAGAAACCATGATGATAACTTAGCATAATATGTGATCCAAATAAGGAACGTTTGAAAGTGATTAAGTTCAAATCACAGAATGTTGAGCTAAGTTTGTCTGCGCTGTCTAGTAGAGAACTGTGGACATATTTTCCAAATCCATAAAGGATAACATATCTTAAAGCATAAAGAGTTATGTTATAAGGGAATATGTTGGTAAGTCCTGTAGATACCAATTAAAGTCAAGTAGGAAGCGAGGTGAACAAAACATCGAAAGTTGCACAGAGTGCTCTAGTGTTTCTATGAATACATTTATAATAATAGATAAGGGTACCATCTAAAGTGTTGTATAATGTTATGGCGGGGCTAGTTTGCTTTTAACGTAGAATGATGTGTCCCAGGGCACAGTGCCCATGAGAAAGCCCTCGAGGTTGATCTAACGTAACTGTAGGCTCCTGGAATCAGGCCTCGTTCTGCTGCCATAGCGATGATGCATACAAAAAGATGCTATCATGTGATGATAAAGTATTAATCTCAATCCAGGTGACATTAGTAAGTTGCAAAGGATTTGGGACTCTAAAGTATAGACCCAAGACTCAACCTCTTCCATGAGCAAGCATGTTCAGGGTACCGGTAATATGGTGCCAATGATTGAGAACAAAATGCAGCTAGTGTATTTGTACTCTAGTGCAAGTGGGAGACTGTTGGAAATATGCCCTAGAGACAAATAGTAGTAAGGACTATTATCATATTTCATATAGTTTATGATTAAGTTTATATCATGCTATAACTGTATTAAGTGGAAACATCAATACACATGTAATATACAAACAACCAGGGGTTCCTAGTGAAACTCTAGTCACTGGTTCATTGGTCAATAGATGATCATGTTTCCTGATCATGTGGCATTTATGCCAGTTGGAAATGAGGTCATCTCATTCAAAGAATGAGATGATGAACCAATACCCAACCTAAACATCGTAACCCGATCATGTCACGAAGTTCAATTATGATGATTAGAAATGGATCCTCGTAGACTATTCCTTAGATTGTGAGGCTATATCAATCACTGTCTCCCGAGAGTGCTTAGATAGCATCAAACGCCATCTGGTAAAACGGTGGTTATAAAGGTGTGTTCAGGTATTCGGAGGAAACCGTCGAGGCAATGTATGTCAAGAGTAGGATTTGTCCGTCCATGTGACGGGAAGATACTCAAGGGCCCACTCGGAGAAGTTATATCCAATAGCTGTGCGGCGTGTGATTTGATCACGGGGATATCACTTGTCGGAACGAGTCAAATAACATTGTTCAGTAACGAGATTGAACACGACATGGTGATGTCAACGATAAGATCTCGGGCAATGCAAGTATCTAATGACAAAGGGAATAAGACACGACTGTCCCGGTTCAAATGACGAAAGATCTTCGTGGAACGCACGGGGGTCACATGGCCATCCAGGTCCCTCTGTCGATCATTGGTGCAGGAGTGTCCCGACCATGTCTGGAGTGTTCCCGAACCGTGGGGTATCACGCTTAAGGGCTTGATGATTCTTAGAGAGTGTTTATAGGTTCGGTAGAATCGCCGAAGAAAAGAAGGGAGAAAACTGGAAGGGTTTCGGTAAGTCCGGAGGATGTCCGGAGTGGAGGTGGAAGGTGTTCCATGGCCACGGAGGTTGAATAATATGTGAATGAATGTTAAATATTGATTTAATCATTTATTCACAATTATATAATAAAGAGAAAATCAATTAAAGGTCAAAAAGGCTTAATGGGCCAATTCCGGAGGGAGAGGGCCCATTAGGGGAAATGAGAGAGGGAGAAGGGGCAAGGGGGAGGCCGGCTGGCACTAGCCCCCCGTGCAGGGCCCACTAGGTGGCCGGAGGCCATCTCCTCCCCCCTCATCTCCTTTAGTCCCACCCCGGGACTTTGAGGGAGGTAGTACCTCCCCCCTATATATAGTGGGGTATTTGGCCTAGAAAAATACACCAATAATCAATAAAGGTCTCCCCACTTTTGGGAGGACCTCCAATTGATATTTTCTCTCTCCCTCCCTCTCTCTCTCATGACCGTGGTCCCAAGTCTGGACTGCACGAGCGAGAGACATCTTCTCCGCGGAGTGCCGTCGCGCTGCGGGATTCGGATCCGGGAGCTCTACTTCCACAACTGCTGCTGGATCGGGGAAGCGGGAGTCATCATCAGGCACCGGACGTGTGTAACTCCCCGTGAGGTGTCGCACTTGAGGCACTCAAGTCGTTGGAGCCAGAAGGAGCGCAAGGACTTCATCACGACCTTGAGGTCGGCTTCGGCTCGTCTACATCAACCACACTCTCCTGAGCGTTGACAACGCTTTTCGGTATTCAAGGGTAAGTTCGCGAAAAGCCCCTCCCGTTACTGTATTACTAATAGATAGGTCCTGGCAGCTTCAGGGGTTCAGGGGCGTAGGGTAAAATTTATTGTTTTCATACGCAGAACCCCTACAGAGCCAAGAACGACAATCAAGTCTTAGGCCTTGGCGGATTTCCTTGTTGATTGGGCAGAGACGTAGTACCTGCCGCCTTGCTCTGACTTCACGCATTGGAAGCTGCATTTCGATGGCTCCAAGATGTATGGAGGGCTCGGAGCCGGAGTGGTCATCACCTCTCCCAAAGGAGACCGGTTGGAATATGTGCTACAGATCCACTTCCACGCGTCCAACAACATCGCTGAATATGAGGTTCTCGTCCACAGCCTCAAGATGGCAAAAGAAATAGGCATCCGATGCATCCTATGCTTCGGCTATTCTGATCTGGTGGTGCAGTAAGTGTCAGGCGACTGGGATGCCAAGGACGCAAACATGGCTCTATATCGTTTCTTCGTACAACAGTTGTGCACCTGTTTTGAAGGATGCGAATTTCACCATGTCCTAGGCTAAACAACGAGGCCGCGAACATGCTCGCCCGCATCGGGTCAATAAGGCAAGCAATTCCGCCTAGAGTCTCCCTCGAGCACCTGCGCAAGCCATCAATCACGCCGTCTCCCGAATCCGACTCCATAATATTGGACGCGGACCCAGGGACTGTCGACTCCAAGACCTCCACGACTGCTCCGCTGCACCCGGGGACTCCTCCACTGCACCCGGGGACTACTTCACCGCACCCGGGGACTGCTCCACCACACCCGGGGACTTCACCGCACCTGGGGACTGCCGCGTCTAGCCTAGAGGCCGCCGTCTCTGCTTCTTCACCGGGTTGACCACCAGACAGTTCCAGCTCGGCTATCTACGCAGAGGTAATTCTGCTCATGCAGGCGGTATACGCCATCCGGGAAACCCCAACATGGGCCAAGCTATTCATGAAATTCCTGGCAAGCGGAGAATTGCCCAAAGAAGAGGTATACGCAAGGCAGGTGAAGCGCAGATCTAGCGCATACACCATCATGAACAACGAGCTCTACAAGCGCAGTGTTGGGGGCATTTATCAGCGGTGCGTGAGCCGGGAAGAAGGAACCCGGCTGTTGACCGACATTCATCTGGGCGAGTGTGGCCACCATGTGTCATCATGAGCCATAGTGGCAAAGGCATTCTGCCATGGGTTCTACTGGCCCACGACATTGGAAGACGCCGAGCAAATCGTCAAGGCATGCAACGGTTGTCAGCGGTTCAGCCAAGCAGAAGCACACTCCGTCTGTAGCACTCAAGACAATTCCCATCACCTGGTCGTTCGCCGTCTGGGGGCTCGGCATGGTCAGCCCTTTTAAAATGGCCAGATCCGGCATGACGCACTTGCTAGTGGCAGTGGACAAATTCACCAAGTGGATAAAGGCAAAGCCAATAAAGAAGCTGGATGGACCAACAATGGTCAAGTTCTTCACGGACATAATCACACGCTTTGGCTACCCCAACAACATCATAACCGACAACGACACAAATTTCGCCAAGGAAGCTTTCGCACGATTTTGCGGAGACAAGGGCATCCGCCTGGACCTTGCATTTGTGGCTCACCCTCAATCCAACGGACAGTGTGAGCAAGCAAACGGCCTAGTCCTAGCCGGAATCAAGCCCCGACTGATCGAGCCACTGATGCAATCCCTCGGCTGCTGGATTGAGGAGCTACCGGCTGTGCTTTGGAGCCTTCACACCATGCCAAACCGGTCCACCGGCTACACTCCTTTCTTCCTCGTCTACGGGGCGGAGGTGGTCTCGTCCACGGACATTGAGTTCGACGCACCCCGCAAACTGCTTTACACAGAGCAGCAAGCCAAAGAAGCACAGGACGACAGTGTCGACCTTCTCGAAGAAGCGCACGAGCTGGCCTTGTCCAGATCCGCCATCTACTAGCAAAACTTGCATCGTTACCACGCCAGCCAGTTCTGCAGCGTCTCGTTCCGCGAAGGCAACCTGGTATTAAGGCTGGTACAAGACACCAAGGGGATGCACAAGTTATCTCCACCATGGGAGGGCCCATTCATCATCAGTCGGGCACTGCGGAACAACTCATACTACCTCATCGACGCCCGCCAGCCGGAAAGAACAAGATGGATCGCTCAGGCGAAGAAACTGAGTGCCCATGGAACGCGAGCCTACTTCGCCCCTTTTACACTTGAACAAGAAGTGTATGTATCTTACCTTTATGTAATGAACAAGCATGGGAGCCTCGACACAGTCTCGGGGACTCCACAATAAATTAGCATGTCATGCTGCACAATTTGGTTTTCTGGCTGCATTACTCTAACCCCGAAACCGGCGATCCGTCTCGGGTACTCGCTGGTTGGCCCAGATGGCTGCGCCTACACGGCAAAGTACTGTACGCGGTTCCGAGGGCTTCCTCTTCGGTTCTGGCTGCAGACCGCAAGTCGGCTGACAGATCTGGCAAAAGAAGAACGCTCGAAGGCCCCTACATGAAAAAGCTACGAGGAAAACAAGGATGTCTGGATGTCTTGACAGTGCTCCCTCGCCCAAGGCCAATGACCGAAACCTGAAGTATCGTGCAGTACGCCTATTAAGCTACCCCTTCAACTCTGGCTTGAAGCCAGCAAGGGAACAACATCAAAACTGGCCAGTGCTCACTAAGAAAAGGGCAAAGTCATTCGATTTGTGCGAAACAACAAAACTTCAAAACTAGTGAATCTAAGATTACAATTCAACTTGCATCTGTTTAACCAGGCAAACAACTTGTTTGTTTCTATGTTTGCATGAGCCAAAGTTCCACGACTAACAACCAAGCCGGAGGCTAGTAGCTTCTAGGCGGCAACAAAGCATGTCAAGGAGATTCGACCCAGCTGTATCCTCTAGCCGGCACGAACCTCGGGGACTACACCCTATGGGTGCGCTTGCGCGCCCCCACACAAAAACCTACAAACAGACAACAGTATAAAGGAGCTTCGACCCGGCTGTATCCTCCAGCCGGCCCGAACCTCGGGGACTACACCCTGTGGGTGCGCTTGCATGCCCCCACACAGAAACAAACATGCAACAAATGCAAAACAGAAAGCGCAAATGAAAAACCATGGGCAACTATCCAAAGGGAGGCGATGCTCCCACTATAGTTCAATAACAAGAACAGAGACGATTGTTCAACATCACAAGGAAAAAACAGGCTCTTCATCCACAAATACTCTCGGCATACCGGGGATCAAGTTCAACTAGCTGGCAGAAGGGCCAGAGGCACTGACTGGGGCTTGGCTGCTAGAGGCGACATCGGTCGAGGCGGTCTGAGGTGCAACCGGGGCTTCAATGTGCAACACAGCCGGGTCATGGTGATACGGCTCCATGCCAGCCGGGTCACTAAAGTCCCAGTCCAGCTGGACGAAGCTCCCGATCTTCATGCCACAAGAGCGGATATCAGGAACCTCAGCGTGAAGCTGATCGTAGCTGGTCCCCTGGCAAAATCTGCGAGAAAGGCTCCACAGATCCACATATGGGTACCAGGACTTCAACAGCGCCAACACCATCTCCGCACCGCCACGATCCGCCCACTCCCGAGCCACATCTGTAAGATCCGGAGCGCCCGACAGCTTCCCGGCCAGAGTGTCCATGGTGTCCGGCTAGACGGTGTCGGGCCAGACGTAGTCATGGATGTCGAGAGCGGCAGCACGAAGCCGGTTCGCCTCCTCGCTGACAACCACCACCAGTTCCCCGGGTGGAGGTCCCGCTCCGGATTCGTCTTGGGGATGCGGGCCAGCGCTTGATCAGTCGACTCAGGATACTGAGCTACACCCGGGAAAAGAGACAATGGTCAATATGGGCTGTAGAAAGGAAAACTGCAATACTGGCCGGGATTGAGAGCTCTTACTGATGACAATTTCGGCAATCTGGCAAAGCTCTCCTAGTGCCGCCGCCTCCTTGGCCTTGGAAGCCTTGAGGGCATCCTCCTGGGTGGCACAGAGCACCTCTAGATTCTTCAGCGCCTCGGTCCGGGTGTCCGCCACCTTCTTGGCTTGGCCAGCCTAGATCTCCATCTGCTGCTAATGCGTAGCCAGCTGGGCAATCTGGTCCTGGCGAGCCTTGTTGGACTCCTCCAGCCGGGCAACCTCTCCCTTCAGCCGGGCCACCTCACGGTCCTGGTCCGCCAGCAGAGCTGCATGAGGGTAACCAATATTCAAGAAGAAGCAAAAGAAATCGTGCAATTAGGAAGACACGGCAGAGCAAGCAATCTTATGGCCTAGGTCCCACGAGGTCTTGGCGGCGTTGACGAGAGCCCTCTGTGTAAAAGAGAGAAGTAAGAATAGGCTGCGTCGCGAGATAGGGCACAAACATCAAGATCGATAACAGGACGCATACCTCGACGGAGGCCTCCAGCGCCTTGGCATGGCCAAGCCCCTGCTCCAGCGCCTCCACCAACTGGCGGGCCTGGCCAATAGCCAAGGGTGCCATCCCCGACAGCTGGGCCAAGGCGGCATCCAGCGGTGGTGCAACCCGAGCCGTGTCTAGCCGGTGACCTGAAGGTCGTCATCGCTCCCCAGGGCCTCGGAGGGCCCACCTGCCGGCTGGACAGGGACCTCTGGCTGTGGCACCTCCACTTGGTAGGCACTAGAGTCAGCACCCACCGTCGAGCCAGAGGGAGGCGCGGCCGTGCCAGTGCGCCCAAGCAGAAGACCCTCGGCGAGCCGAGAAATGGCCTCGACCCGGTGAAGCATCACGGGTGCAGCCGGCGGCACCACCTTTGCCGCATCCGCACTAGCCCCAGCCGGCGGAGCAGGTGCCGCCTCAGGTGTCGTAGCTGGCGCACCTCCGTCCCCGGCAGGCGGAGGGGCGGACGTGGTGGCAACGGTCGCGGAGCCGGGCAAGGCAATCGCCTCGCTGCGGGAAAGAAAAGGGTGAACAAAGCAAGTGCGAGCCAATCAATCTAAGTATCAGGAGTAAAGAAACACCTACCCAGCAACACTCGGCATGGTGGCCGTGGGTCTGGGGCGGCGGCTCTTCTTGGTGGCGCCTCCAGCCGGCGTAGCGCTGGTCGAGGCAGCATGCTTCCCCCTGGCCCTGGGCGCGGCGGCATCGGCAAGATCCACATCCTCGCCATGCGTGGTTGTTCCAACACAAGCAAAATATCAAGTTGGTGGCTAGAGCAGAGCAGGAGCAAGGAAGGCAAGGACAAGAAAAAAACTCTCACCGGGTGGGAACTCACAGCCCTCGTTGGCCTGCATAGGGAACCGCTCCGGCTCCACCGGCGGAGCCTTTGCGGGCTTGTGGTCCGCAGCGAAGTTGGGGAGCTCATTGTCTCCCATGCCATCCTCCTCTAGCTGCACCGTAAAAAGATACTCAACAAGGGAAGATAAGAGGCACGAAACATGAATCCCTCGAGAAAATCCACCAGGAAAAGAGGAGAAAAGACACACCTTCAGCGGGAGCCGGCCGTGGTGGTACGGCCAACAGGAGAACTCCCAATACTCCTCTAGCGCCTCCTTGGAAATGGCGGCAAGCCACTTGCGGAGGGCCGCGTATAGCACGTCTAGCCGGGACACCCGGATGGGGTCCAGATGGCTGGAGAGGTGGCACATCTTGTGAAACCGGTGCTGCAGCGGGGAGCACGCGGCTCGCCATCCAGGACAACAAAATGTCCCGAGCGGTGAGCTGCTCCTTCTCCACCAGGACCGCCAGTCGGCTGGCCACCGGTCGATGTCACCCTAGGCGCCCAAGTGCTGGACGCTCTAGGCCTTTCGGGTGGAAGGGACATTCACGAAGATCAGAATCTTGATCCAGTCCACCTCGGTGTTGCTGCGCACGTAGAAGTTCGAGCGCTGCCAGAGCTTGACAGTGTCCGGAAGCTCCAGGCGCGACATCGCCGCTGACGGCCGCGGGTAGATGGCACAGCAGCCCGTCTCCGTCAGCAGGCCGCCCTTGTCAACCACCTGGACCTTGAAGTGAAAAAACTTCAAGAAGTTCGCGGCGTCGGGCAGACGCCGAGGTACGCCTCGCAGCAAGCCACATGATGTGACAGCATCACTACGGTGTTGGCTCCGAGATGGTGGAGCTGGAGGTCGAAGGAGACAAGCAGCTCCAGGACGAACCGGCTCAGCGGCAGCCCAAGGTCGTGAGCGAAGTGGGCGAGGAAGACGACGGCCTCGCTAGGCTGAGGGTTGGGAACCCGCTCGCCCTCTGACGCAAGGAGGTGCTTCACCAAGCACTCCAACGGCAGGAACCTCGCCCGTCGGTACTTCCGCAGCAACTCCTCGGTGACGTACGAGCCACACCACCCACCGGCGACATCGGGCAGCATATTGTTCGGGAAGGTGGCCGCGATTGAAGCATGAGGGCCCGTTGCTGTGGAAGAAAAGGAAGGGCTCCGGCGACCAAGAAGCAATGGCACAGAGGAGCAGTGGAGTGCTAGAGCACGTAGGAAAGTAGGGGCGGCAAGCATAGGAAGACGATGTGAAGAGCCCCCGCTCCTTGGTGTCCCTACTTATCGGGGAAGAAAGGCCGCGCCAGTTGCCCTCCCTCCATGCCACGTGGCAGGGAACTGCCCCACTTCTCCACGGTAGTTTGGGGTGGATCGCTTGCGCCAGCATCACGCGCACAGAAGATCCCGTAGGAGTTACTGCGGCAGGCAAACCGCGCCCACGATCTCCAAGAAACCGCAATGATGAAAGCGTGCACGCAGTTACCAAAAACTGCCACGACAGACCAAGAGGTCAAACTGACGCGATACGCGCCAGAAATAGCAGGCGTGGCTGACGTGAGCAACGACAATAGCAAACTAGCGATCCCTCTCCCGGCAGGGTGTGGCAGCCGGTCATGTAGATCAATGCTCACACCCTGTGGGTGGGGCCATTGGCTCTGCAGCCGGTAAACCCCAGCTGGGAAACAACAAAGAATCTCAAGCCGTTAAAAGACAAAGACTACAAGACAAAAGAAAGCGACAAAGCATCTGCACCATCAATCAGTTCAAATGAGCACGCAAGAACTTCTCCGCGAGGCCAAGTCCTAACGCGCTCGGGGACTAGTGTTGGGGGGATAACCCCCGGGTAGGCCAAGACGGGACCAACCGGCCGGCTCCAAGGAGCTCATGCCGTCTGAACCCACATCAAGGAACCACAGCTGGGTGGAATCCCCCACCCGGTCCGCATCCAAGTTTCCCTGGCTGGCCCGTCTAGCCGGGTAGCCAGAAGAACTGGCTGGGAGGCCGCTCCTAGCTGACTGCCTCAGATCCACTGGCGGTAGTACGGTGGGAACGACGCTCCTTGCTGAGCGCACCTTTGACCGGATAGGCTGGCTAGCCTGGCCGGCGCTACCGGACAACTGTGCCAAAGCTGGAGGCTGACGAACAAAGCAAGGGCTGACGAGGAAAGCTCCGGCTTACGCATAAAGAAGCTGGCTGACGGATAAAGAGCCGGCTGACGAGTAAAGCAGGGGCACTGGACACTGTAGCCCTGTCCTTCCCTGTACTGGAGGCTTGACTGGACCCAGGCCTATCGTTTGGCCCTGTCCAGCCGACCCACTTTGTAAGGCCCAGATCCAAACAGTAAACCCTAGAACCCATCTTGTAAACTGCCTCCTCAACCAGTATATAAGAGGGTAGTGCTAGGGTTCTAGGTAGACAATTACAAGTTAGAAGTTCTCCACATTGGACAAGTTGAGTAGCTCCTTCTTCTCCTTCTAGCAAGGAGTAGCCAGGAAAACAACTCAAGGAGCATCTGTATTGGGTATTCGCCCCTTTGATAGTAGATCCTTGTAGGAGTAGGAGCTTTACCTCGTGAAGAGGGCTCCAAACCTAGATACATCGCTGTGTTTGCAGTATCTGTGCCCAACCCGTTGGGAGTAGCTACCGATAGCATCCTGATTGTCCCCTTCAAGCCATCCCCGATGGTACTGCCGTGTTACACACCACCATAGTACCCTTTAGAGAGACCAAAAACAACAAATTATTACAACTAGAGCTTTCCACATTGTTTCATATGAATTTCCTACCTAAGTGGGTAGCTTTTCTTATGTCATACTTGGCTTCCATTTGGTCTCAAGTGAGACATATGCGTGTTAACTATTTTAGTTTTAGAAATTTATAGCCAGGGTTACTATCTTGCGAGAATGCCAATGCTAGTATAATTGCGTATTCAAATACATCAAAAAAGGAGCACAAAAGGCAATGCATAGTCGAATTGGGCGATATAAAACCGAACCATTCAGTTACTTGGTTCCAAAGCCGCTCTCACAACAAGATCGGCTAACAGATAAAAAGTGTACCTTCAGTTTGAGTATGTGTGATCATATATTTGATATATTATTGAAAATTGATTATATTAGAATTCTTGATCACAATGTTGTGCCATCATTACAAGGACGAATATATTGTAGGCTACATGATTCGTTCGAGCATAGTACCGAGAACTGCAACATGTTTCATCGAATAGTACAATTTTCTGTTAATAAAGGACGATTGAAACTTGTCGAAACACAAATATATGACCAATATATTTTGATTGGTCCTTATGTACAAAAGATATCGCATCAGCTACCTCTTTCTGATTCATGTAATGATGAGCAGGTACACACTAAAGATGATGGTATCAAGTCTACAAGTAAAGAAATTGTTCAAGAGCATGTTGAAGATATTCTAGAAGGATATAGTACCATTGAAGCTACATCAAAGACATCAAGCGCGAGGGGGCAACAAGAAAATTTGAAGATTGATGCACACCAAACTAAAAAGACAAAGGTTGTAATAAGCACAAGGGTAAGAAGTCAAAAGTCACTTTCGTACAACTATTGGAAAAATATATTTTTTTCCATACAACCCTCATCACATAGGGGTCGGGTTCCACTATCAACCGATAACGGAACAAACAACACAGACCATCATCCACCAACACAGGTTCATGCTCCTGGAAGCCAAGCTCTGTCGAAGCAACCAGAGCCAATCTTCTAGAGCTAGTTATCCCAAAACATAAGAAGAAAGGAAGAGAGAGAGACGCAAGATCACGCCAACTAGGCTAGTATTTTTAAACTACGACAAGTAAGCACCATAGACCAACGGGACAAAGTACATGCCAACATAAAGCTTCGAACTAACCCCACAAAGCTTTTTTTGTCTGTATCTCAATCTTCTTCCTATTCCTCCGCAGGCGACCTGGGACGTTTGCAGCTAGTTGGTGGCAGTCCCAGCAGAGGCACCCTCGCCCTGTCCATGCATTCAGCCTCAGCCAGCGCATTCCTCTGCAAAGTCTTCGCTCCTTCACGTAACAACTCCCCTTCTTCAGCTTCATGCAGATCTGTCCAATGTTTCAAGAAAACACAAGCATACATCACTAGGTCCACAGGAGACTTGATTAGTTTGTTTTCAAAACAAGCTCGGTTCCTAAGCTTCCATATAGCCCAACAGATAGCAACAATGGCTGTTATCTGAATATTACGACTCATAGGCAAAAACCTGACTATCCATCGGAAAAACTGAGAAAAGGATCCAGGTCTGGTATCACCACCCACAGATTTTGCAACCACACTCCAGACATGCTTGGCCGCAGGACAATGGAAGAACAAATGTCCAATAGTTTCCTCCTGGTCACAAAATCTGCAAGTTGTATCTCCCACCCACTTCCTTTTCTTCATATTATCTTTGGAATGGATTGCATTGTGCCAGATAAGCCACAGCCAAATTTTAATCTTCAGAGGAATTTTGCCTTCCACAAGTGCTTAAAACTCCTATCCACCCCACCATTTGCCAGATGATTATACATCGATTTAACCGTAAACACCCCTGATTTTGTTCACAACCATCTTGGTTTATCTTCCTCACCCGTCATTTGAACACCCATCATCATCTCCTGCATACATCTATACTGCACCTGTTTATCACTGTCCAACCATCTCCTAAAAGAACAAAGCTAGTTTCTACCAGCCATCTCAGAAACAGTCACATCCTGCTGCCTACATATATCAAACAACTCAGGAAATTTCCTTTTCAGAGGTATATCTAGGCACCATGCATCCCCCCAGAAATCTGTTCTCACCCCATTCCCCACCACCATTCTTCTCCCAGACATGTAAATTTCTTTGACTTTCAACAGATCAACCCAGCAAGCAAAATCTTTTTGTCTATGCTTGATGGAAAAGATTCCTCCACTGCCAAACTATTGGAAAAATATGAAAAGGAGAGTGAAATAAAAAGTGCTTATCGGCAAAGTAATTCAAAAGCATCAAGATCACCCCCAAGGCGAAAATCTAAAGACAAGGATTGGTGTAAGGAGATATTTAATGCAACAAATTGAAATCCTCCTTTTGGGCCACCAATTCCAGTGTCATGGATACCTTCCTAAACTGATTCTTATTCATATACACCATGGGAAAGGTATGATTCACAACCATGTTATCCATCTAATTATAGATAATCTCACTCAAACTATTTTTCTCCAAGAAGACCAGCATTTGATCAACAATCACATGTCAAAGAACATTTTAATCAAAAATAACTGGTCCAGAGTTCATGGGTAAAAAAAGAAGTGATCAACCAATTTTACCGAGTCAAAAAGGATGGACGCAAGTGTGTTGTTTCTGATTCAACTCCAATTAATTAAAAGCTAGCCGAGTTGATGTTGGCTACTAAAGACAAGGAACTAAAGTGAGTAACTTTTAAAGAACCAATTTCCAAGTTTAAACAAGCCAACTTGAAAGTGTCCAAGATTAATGAGGACATTCCATTATCTGAAACAAAACCATAGCCGAGATGCCCAATCAGCTTATCACATTGGCAATAGAGAAAACTATACCATCTAAGGCCGAGGAGCTGAAGAAAACAAATATGGCATGGGTTCCCAAGGGAAACCCTAAAGGAAAGGAAGATGTGCAAGCTCCGGTTGCGAGAAGAGAACGATGGAGAACATAAAGAATAAATCCAACAAGCGACCATGCCAAAGATTTCCATCTCACCATCAAAGACTTAGGCCATCACATCATCGATATTATTCAACCTCACTATTAATTAATGCCTATGCCATGGAGTTCATCCCCAGGTATGGTTGGTTACCCTCTATGGGTTTATACTAGTCTATGGATGTATCATAATTATTTACATCATGAAAGGTTATTACAAAATCATTATTAATATGATTAGTTGCAACATTGTTTCTAATCCAAGAGGCCAAAATACTTTGATTTCATAATCAGCTTTTTTGTATTATTCATTTCAGCTATGCATACTTTTCTCGATTGACCATACATGTCCCTTGAGGCAAAGATATATGGTTGATACTTCTTTTATCGCCCTGATACCATTATATAATCATGGTCGATGTGGTTTTCTAACAATATCCTTAGCATTACTAGAGACCGAGATAATGTATGCATTCAAAAGAAATTGTGCTTATGCTTATTCTTTGATGATTTGGCTTATGGATCTTTGAAATCTATGAAAGGCCAAATAGTTTTTAGTTTCATTTTTGTGCATTAGTGATGATCATGATATTGATCTTGTATCTCTATTACCATGAAAAATTACATTTTGACTATTCAGTTTTAAAAGCAACAACCAATGCGTTGGTATTGTTTATTTATCTCCTTATGGTACTATTTTATGAGGTCTCAGGCCACTTAGAATATCTTGCACAAAGAATTAGGCCAGATATGCAGCTTTGCTATTCATTCTAGAACTTTTTAATTCTATAGGTGCTATACTTATTGAGGCTTCTTGTGATTCATTATGAGTAGTGCAAGAATGTCCATGGTTTACCAAAGTTTTGACGAATCACTTGTTATCCATCTTGATACATATCTAGATGTAAATTTTTTCTTGGATTGATTTATCATTGCTCATATATTTAGACATGAAAACTGAGGAGAAAATGAGTTGTTTCAACAAACATTCGGCTACCGTGTAATTCATGGTATATCTCATATTTCACAAGAGCCGATGCTTTGTTTCGCCAACATAGGTAAGGACGGATTGGATATTACTGCTTAGGCCACTAATGAAAGATCTAGTAAATGTGAAGATGAAGAAAAAAGGAAGCAGATTGTTGATTACATACAAAATGTGAACTAAAGGGTGAATATATGACCGTTTGGATGATGCCTTTTCAAATACTTATTAATAGGGTAATGACCTTTATTGCCGAATGGTTGGTGATATTCTTCTAGAGCACTTGGATGAAGACTAGGCGAGGATCACCGTGGGAGTTGTTCATGAAGGCAATTGTGATATTCATCAATATTCAAGATGAGGTGATTGTTCTCAACATAAATTATTTGAGGAAATCATACCCAAGTAGCAACAATCCTGGACATAATGACCGATATATATTTATCTCCCTTAGCACATATGGCCGATATAGAATTATCGCCCTAATAACCAATGGATGATGGAGTGTTGACATCGTCCTTAGATTGAAGGTGGAGAAAATTATTTTCTAGCACGCAAGCTCTGCCAAAAACATGGGCATGTGTTAACACTCATTTTGGGCTCGTAACTGGCCAAGATAAATGGTGAGACACTCTAAAAGGTCCCCCGAAGGGTTATTAACCATCATCGAAGAGAAACCATGCCCACTGTATAAAGTCAAGTCATGATCAGACTTGATAGCTGATTATGTTAGCGTTTAGAGAAGATTCGGAGAATGATATATGGATGCTTCCACTATGGCTACTTTAAGATGATCTCAATAGAAAAAGTGCCCAACATAAAATTTGCGCGTCTCGCGAGGCAAGCAACTTTGCTTTTTGAGTTATATTTATCTGAGTTAGTATGCAACTTTGATATCCAAAATATTGCCGAAACCTAAATTTCCAGGTCGGGTCGCCCGACGAAAGCCAGGCTCTACCCCTAGGTGCGCCCGAACATGGACAATATCTGCCCTTAGGTGAAGGTCAGACCAAAAACTACTTAAACGGTATTTTTGTGCTATCTAAATAAATCAGTCAAAATTAACTCGTATGAAAAAGTGGTCAACATGAATGTTCTTCATTTTTCCATGATGAACAACTTTGTTTTGGAGTCATATTCATTGGATCAAGTATACATCCTTCAAAATTAAAATCGAACAAAACTGAAATCATCCGTCAAAATCCGAATTTGATAGAAAACAAGGGAAATAGACCATCAATACCAGGTTGGATAGAAAAGTTGCCAACATCAAAGTTCTTCATTTTTTCGAGGCGAAAAACTTAAGTTTTTATAATATTTTGATACGAGCTTGTTTACTGCCTCAAAAGTGGTAGGGAAGATACACACAATTTTTTTGACCGAATAGTTACGCAGATTTTGCATGTTCGAGTTGGACCCCAAATAGGGTTTTGGACGTAAATCCAACCCATTTTTTTGCTACAGCTGCTCCTCATATACATGAGGAGTGATGACTGATTGAACAAACACTAACCGAATAAACACATCTACTATTTTTTCGTGTTCACCTACTTTTTATCCCTCTCTCATGTATCTTTCTTCTCGTTCTTCGTCGTTCTTCAAGATTGGAGGCTGTGAATCCATGAGGCTGTAGGGACGGTCGAACCAACCTAGGGTAGCCTACAACCGCCATGTCTCTCTAACAGGGTCCCACTTAGGCGAGCGGGGTTTTGGGTCTCAAAAGTGCATGCCGGACTATCTTTTATACTGCGCTTCCAGCGAGCCTCCCTGGATGCGTTTTGCTGCACATTGCGCCCAGTGCCAAGGGTACACGGTGACATGTTTGTGTGCCAATATAACTGTAGACTTAAACATTTAGCTGCATGTTACTATATCGAGAGTTATGCATGTCAGCAATCTTCTACGCCTTATCTAAACATCTAAGTTCCCTATATAACACATACATATGGTGGACGAGTATGATAAAACACAAAAATCTTCATGCATAGATAAAACTTACATATAATGCCGCGGGCAGATTTTTGCTAGAATATGATATTACTTTTTGTAAATCTTACAACCACCAATTGATCAAGTCTCTAGGTTGAAGGTGTGGCTTATATATTGGGTTTATATAGAGTAGGTCTCCAAATCCCCTCTCCAAAAAGATAGCGCCCTTTCAGGAATCTCCTATAGTTAATTTTTATGGGCATCTCTGGGGCTTCTTCTGTCCTTAATTCCCGAGGGCGTCTCCACCAGTAGCCTCAATAGCTCGTCTGGCATTTGCCTACAGGATATTCTAGTGGGACCACTGGCATGCTAGACAGAACAATGCGAGTGCCCACAAATTTAAGCCATCCATTATATTAAAACTGGGGAGTTACAAATTTTCACGCAGGACCCTAGAGGAAATGAAAATACAACCAAGTCCATGCGCTTTATAAAAAGGACCCTGCAAATGATAAGAAAAAAGCAATCGGATCCTTCTTCCTCACCGCCTCTGCAATAGATGGGCCTCACTCTGGAGGTTGAAGAGACGCCGGATCTTGCCGGCAAGCTTGATGGCCTTGACATGGCCAGGATAATCGGCTGGCAAACAGCTTCCGATTTGGATGCGCAGATAAAATTGGCTTCACTTCTCCGCAGCAGATCACCACCACCGCTCCATAGAGATCCACTGCAACTTGACGCAGCCTCAGAGCCCAAGCAGAGCAGACATAACTTGGAGCAGCGATGATGAGCCGCCAGGAACCGCCCCCGCCGCTCGAAGAAACCCGGCTCCCTCCTCAGAGCTCCTGCCCGAGATGAGGAGGGAAAGCCAAATAAGATGCAGCAAAAGCGGATCCGAAGTCTATGGAACCAACCCCAGGTAGCAGAGGGCGACACTGCGCGGAGACCCTCCCCCTCGCCTCCACGGCCGGCTGGGAGAATCTCCGAAACACCAAACGCCTCGCCGCAGCACCTCTCCTCCTCACCACCTCGGCCGGCCAGGAGATGCGCCACCGCGACAAGACTCTGCATCTGAGGATAGAACTCAGACCCAAAAAGGCCTTTATTTGAGGAGTCTTCAGCAGCGCCACCTCTCTTCGCCGGCTCCGACTGCCGGAGCACCACAAAGAGCAGGAGGACCACCAAGTAGCGCGGGATCTCAGGCCGGAAATCTCGCCGCCAACTCCCGGCATAGCGCCAGACCGCGGCATGCTGGCGCACAACCCTACAGCTACTAGATCTACACGTAGAACTAACTCCGGCGCCTCCCCATGTCCGCCTCCAGCCGGCTAATCTGGCGAAGGGGACGGCGGGGCGGCCCAGACGGACCTAGGCGACTCTCAAGAAAGGGGGTGGGAGGGACGAGGGGGTGGGACTGGATGGCGCAGTTGCGAGTGCCCACAATGACATCCCCACTAGCAAGCCGTGTTGTATATTTTGTTTTATACTACCACCTCCATGGAGATATGGCGAGAGCCTCTAACACGTCCAGGATGCCACCATTGGTTGTGCCGAGCTCGTACTCCTCGATATCGACAACATCATCTGCATACATGGTGTGCTTGAGCCTGAGGAGGAGGGCCTCGAAGACGAGATGCAAATGGACCACACAGACCGACTTGGACGGGACGCATGCCCAAGACGAATACGCCATCGTCCTCCTTTTCAAGAAGCAGGAGCAGGAGGTTCCACTAATAGGAAATAGACTACTAGTCACATTGCCAAATAGCCATTAGTGGTGTATTTGAAGCACACACTAGTGTTACACCACAATAGTTACTAGTGGCATGTTTCAAACACGCCACTAGTACCTAGCATACTGGCAGTGTGCTAGTGACACACCACTAGTAACATAAATACTAGTGAGTGTATCTAGTTTGGCACACTTATGTTACCAAATCATGTGGATACCAATTTGTTGGGACTCCAAACACAAAGTGATGTATTAAGAGTGCTTTCCCACAAGCGTAACTAGGGGTTTAATATCGAACACTTCTAGCAACCTAGAAAACAAGATAACTTGCCTTGTGTTCCCAACTCTACCGTTTGGTTGTCAAGCACAAGGTTTCGTATTAGAATTGAAAACTAAAAAAACTAATCATGCAAGCAATAAAAGAAAAATAATCTATACCAAAACTAAAATTGAATGAAATTTGAACGATAGTGTTGTTTTTGGGTTTTGGATGGTAAATGCAACAAGTAAAATGTTTTTGTATTTTGGAATAAATAAATATAGAAAATTGAAGTGCGTGTAAATGCAAGTAAATGGTGTTTATTGTGATTAAAAATAGATAAGGGTTCATAGTTTCACTTGTCTACTCTCTCATAAACATGGTGGACTCAAAACAGTTTCAAAGATGTCATAAATTTTGATGGAACTTCCATATAGTGTTCGATGCACATTCATATGGGCATTAAGTCTTATAATGAAGATGATGGAACACACCTTCCCCATACTCTTCTAGTAAGCAAAAACTCCGCAAACTAGATTTAAGATAAATAGAGTGCGACATTAAGAAATTTGACATGATGTTCATATGCCACCTCAAACAAATGAGCTTATATTTTCTGTTACTAGATGATCATATCATTAACCTAGTGAGGGAATAAAGAAAAGGTAAAAACTTAATAGATCTCAATTTTTCACTATCCAGTTACTACTACTCATTGGTCCATCTAAAGCACACATTCCCCCACACACGTCCTAGCATACTAGTTTAATCAGAACATGTATACATGAACATGTATATAATATGCATCAACAAATACACCAAACACATACTGAAAATTCACAATCTCATATACTCATCTCATATAACAAAGATTCACCACAAGGAAATTACATCTATGTAACCATAATCATGTAGGGCAACTCACATCGTCCTAAAAAAATCATATCACAAGAGAGAGATAAAGCTACTTCCACAAATCCATAGTCTCGGGGTGGATGTGGCATCCTGGAAAACCCCTAATTAGAAATTGCCTATTGTTTTTATTTTGTGCATCATCATGAATATGCTTGTGTTTGAAAATATTTTTATTAAAACCTATTTTGTTTCTATATTACTTTCCTATTTATTTCAAATCGAAAATCTATTTTATTTGTATACAAACTATTTTCTAAAAAGGTTTTAAAAACAAAACATTAAAATTAAATTAGAAAATGGTTTTGTGGGGGAGGTAGCCAGCAAGGCCAAAGGACCAACCAGCCACCTACCACCCCTATGAAATGAATATGCCCGAGAGGCAATAATAAAGTAGTTATTATTTTATTTCATTTTTATGATGAATGTTTATTTTTCATTCTATAATTGTGTTAAGAGGAAAAATTAATACATGTGTGATTTATAGACAGAAAAGGTTCCTAGTAATGCCTCTCTTAATACTAGCTTGTTGATTAACTAATGATCATAGGTTTCCTGATCATGAACATTGGATGTTGTTAATAAGAGGGTCATATCATTGGAGAATCGTATGATGAACAGTCACCCGAAGTAGATGTAGCAATATGATCATGTCCTAAAGTTTATATTGAAACTGGACCCATTGGTGTGGGGTTAGGACGAAACTTTTTATGTTGGTGTTTTGCATTATTGTCTTTTTGTCTTGGTTGTCATTTTCAACTAGATTAAGTAGAGCCTGAGACCTTGTTCTTACTCTGTTTCCTACATTGCAAGCAAATAGATTTTGAGATTTATCATGGAACTATGTGTAAAGAGAAAATTAATAGGAGTACTTGCAGAGGTTGATAGCTCGAAAAGCAGTGATGCCCGTTACAACTTTAGTAACTTACTTCTGCTATGAGTATTCTAACTATATGGCACATGGAGTGAGAAGAAATAATCATATAAACAAAATGAAGTTTCAATACTATCGACTAATCTGCAGGTTTGACTATACTGCTGATAACATAACTTGTAGGGGGTAAAGTTTTCAAAAAAACTGAACATATCATATTAAACTGATTTTCTTAGACAAAGGGCACACAATGCCCACCTGATTATACTCTAAACAAGGAGTCATGACATACTAATTTGGCTCAGGATGTCAGCTAGAGTTGAAGTATACCATCTCGGCTATATAACCTTTATGTCCCAACAAGAATCGTTTTAGGAGGAATTACACAGATGTCAGAGAAGATGCATAACGATGGTCATGAACTCTCTAGCAAACTTTCATAACAATCGAGTATATGAGCAAAAATGTAGTACAACAAGCGATGAAGTACTTTTGATAATCAAATGCATAACATAAGAGAGCATAACATGTGCAACAACCTTCATCTGAGGAGGGGATAGGTTTACGCTTCACGTAGGTGCGGTGGACCGGCGGGGAGGGGGGGCGTCGTTTTCCCATCTCTCCCGTGCCGAAGACCAGGAAGTCCGTGAAGCAGATCAGACTTTGCAGTGACAGTATCGTGGTTGCTAGCGATGTTGTGCACACTCCGGCTCGGTGGTTGTCAGCGTGGGGAAGCCACTCCTGTCTTTCTAAACAAGGGAGTGGTTTCTTCGGTCACTATGGAGCCTGATGAGGAGGTTGTGGTGGTGAGGAGGGACGGCGACTCAATGCCATATTCGTGGCAGATGCTCTAGCTCTAAGGTCGAGTGATATATGTGGGATACGACACCATTTATATGTGTCTAGGGTGCCGGTGGAATGCTCGAAACTATTGAATTATGTGGTGGCAGGTAGTTCAAATAAAAACCCGCCAATGTAATGCTAAATATTAGAACAAGATGAACCCGCCATTTTTTGGTCATCTCTACTCTATTGCTACACTAGGTAGGAGCTGAGCTAGAGGAAGTGGGAGGTATGAATGCACCAGTAGCCTTTACCAGCCGGAGTACTTCGTAGTCCGTACTACTACAAGCTATGAGCAGTCCCGAGCACGGCCTCGGCTTGAAGCACTCGTACTCTAGTTACTAGCATAAGCTGATAATAGAATATGACATGTCATCTCTATATACAATTATAATAGGCAAAACTCAAAAGATAATTATAATTTTGAGCCACATCATATCCATAAAGTATCGGGTGTATATTTGGTTCTTGTACTTTATATCATGCAGAACTCAATTTTTACTTTTAGCTACCTAATAATACCTCTGTTTCAAAGCTTAAGGCTTATATTTTTTTAAACTCAGGTTACAGAATATTTGACCAAACTTTTAGAAAAAACCATCAAGAACTGTGATATTATATAGAAGAAAATAGCATGTGAAAATATGTTTAATGATGTATCAAAGTGTATGCATTTTGTATTGTAAATATTAATAGTATTTTTTATAAAACTTTGGTCAAACTTTACGTGGTTTGAGTTTTGGAAAAAATATAAGCCTTCCTTTAAAACAGAGATAGTACTCGGAAATTTAGGTAACATTCTCTAGAAAAAATATATAGAAGATTCTAGAATGATGGAGAAGTGTGTTTTGAAGTTTGTGCTTAGCTTTTATTGTGCTAAAGACTATTGATAGAATCTTCTAGATGTTAGAATGGTAAAGAAGATGCAATGGTTAGATATGCTGAGATTTTCCAGTCTTGATCTAGCGGTCAACCTTTAAAGATTTTCGTACACTATATAGTGGTAAGATAAGAAAGTTCGACCTAGTTTCAGGGGATCATTGTAAAGTCATTTTAATAGGTGGAAATAGCTACAATACAATGCTTGGAACTTTGTAAAACTTGGGCATTATCCGCCAAAGATGGTCTACTTTTCTATGTACTTGATTCACAAAAAAGGAGTACACTTTTAAAAGAACATGTCCATGTTTAAAGTTTGGTACTGTACTTATTTGGAAATTGAGGTCACATAAAAGTATTACAAGCACACGTTTTTCATTTTACTGGGATTTTTATCATTTTCTTTAATATTTTTCAAAACTCGGAGAAAAATTTCGGGAAGACCTGTCATATCAAGGAGCCTAATATTTGAATATTGTGAGCGGTTCTTTGACTTAATTAGTGGTGGGTACCTCAAAATTACTTTTATAAAAGTAGAAAAAACTATCACACACATGTAGGTCAAATTAACTCACTCTCAATTTGTCCACATAGAAAGCCAGAAACACTACAAAGCTTGAATATTGCATACCTTGGGAATTATTCGTCAAAGACGATGGTCTACTTTTCATAAAAATTGAGATAGTGACATTTTAAGCCATACTCTCTCTCTATACTTGCATGCTTCACAAATAAGAAGACTATGTCAGTGGCGGAGCTACAAAATTTTCAGAGAATGTGCCACTCTCCAAAAAATGACATCACAGGGGTGCCACTCGCCCATGCTAGTGCCTAGCACTTCTCTTCCTCGTCCTTATCGATGCCAAGCACTACTCACCCCCATGCTCAAGCTCGGTGCGACATGGAATCCTCTCTTTCTTTGTTGCCCTAGCTTCCTTTCTTCATCTCCTGCCACCATTCACTGAGATTGAGACAGTAGAGGGGAACCGATCTGAATGGAAGTTATGGATTGAAAGAGAGGGTATTGCGAGCGAACAAAGTGAGAGCGATGTGGAGGAAGCTATCCTAATTGGGAGCATATCAGCTTAATTGTTGAGACCTCATGGGTTGCACTCCCTCCTCCTTTTCAAAATATAAGATGTTTTAACTTTTGTGAAAGAATGCATCTATATACACTCGTTTCACAAAGGCTAAAGCATCTTATATTTTGAAAGGGAGGGAGTAGTCACTGGTGGACCAGGTCATTTGACTATTTTTTCTAGAGTTTTTATTTTTGTTTTTGCTGTGGACTCGCTACTGCTGAGTCGTTCTGAGAACTTTCACATAATTTATGTGTGTGCCAGGGCACAATCGCTGTCTCCGCCAATGGTGTCAGATAAAAAGTACAACATGCGTATTTTTTCATTTTCATGGATTTGTTCCATTTTCTATAACAGGGTGAAAAATTGTCGGGAAGACCATTCATAGAATATTCATCATATTGTTCTTGCAACTCACTTTTTTACTGATATATGTACCTCTCTCCTCTCTATTAGATCCTATGTACTCCATTTGTTCCAAAATATAAGATGTTTTAGCTTTTCTGAAACGAATGTATCAAGATACCTTTTAGTGTGTAGGCCTCTCTCCTCAAGAGAGAATGATCCCATCAGGTTGACACTATGAAGAATGAAGGCCATGTCTACAAGAGTTCTACTAGTAAGCGATATAAGTTATTTTGGTGAATACCTTATATGGTTCCAGTCCAATGAGCAGAAATCTTCCATGTGAATTCTTAATTTGTTGTTAAATATTAACCATTGTAAACTAACATCTTTCCTTTTGTTGTCGAAATTCTGGAAATCCATATCAAATGGATGAATTCTTAAATAAATATCTTGGCTAACGCAGAATACTAGCAAACTTAAAAATATGTTTTCTATTTTTGTCGACTAAAATATAGCACACATGTAGTTAAAGTTCGAATTAATTTGAAAAAATCACCTGAAACTCATTTAAATAGTTAAAAGTAGTTATCCCATGAATGTAAATTGTGGAGACTATAAATAAAGGCATATGTTCAGGAAGGATCCATCCCAACAGTTACCTCTTTCTTCCCCTGTAAGCTTTGGAGCAATGATTATACAGTACAAGTAGTACTACCTTGCAGCTGTACAGAGACAAAGCTGGGGTCCTGATCTAGTCACCATCAATAGGATACCGCTACCATTAGCAGGACCAAAGATGAAGATGGTGGAAGAATGGAGGCTCTGTGTTTTTTTAAACTATGGAGGCTCTGTGTTCAAAAAGCGAGGTTGGTGAGATGCAGCCCGACAACAACGACAAGGTAGCTACCGCTCGGCATGGAAATGATAATAACTAGTATTAATTTCGTAGTGGCAACATCGTGGCTGGTGATGCATGTCTCATTCACTAAACAACGAAATACTTACTAGAAAGTACACCATCATACCTTCATACTAGTTGTAATAAAGTTTTTCAATTTACTTGGGCCATTTTGCAAATTATATATCAGATTATGAACTACTCCCTCCATTCCATAATAGTATATAAGCCTTTTCAGTGAGTTGTTTTAGCAATCTAAATAGGCTATATTGTGAAATAGAGGGAGTACTAATTAAGGTCTTCCACGTGTCGGCTCAATGACGGAGTTCAACCATAGCCTCACGCTTTGCTAGCTTGGCCAGGAGTTTGTCCTTCTGATCCTCGAGGTCCTGGATCAGTTTGAAGCTTTTGCCTAGCATCTCCACCATGCCGATGTTCTGCCTCTTCAACTCGTCATGCTCAATCAAGTATTCCATGATGAGATTCCGAAGGAGGCTAAGCCTGACCTTGTCAGCGGCGAGTTTGAAGTAAAGTCTAGTGCACTCCTTGATAAAGGCGCTTCTGTCCACCGTCTTGACATAGAAATCGCCCATCACCTTTTTGAACATAAACTAGATCTTGAAGACAATATTCTGTTAGACTAACAAGGAGTGCAAATTCAGAAGTGTGCCTACATAAAAATCAAGGAAGAGAGACACAAAATCACAATTCCAACGTTTTTTACCTCGCGGCTGTATCGACGGCCTGCATTAGCAATGATGAACATGATTCTGCTGGAAGTAGTGTTGCCGGAATGCTAAGACCGCCCGACCTAAAACACCATTGATAAATAATGTACTAGTAGGAAAATGAGCGAATCAAGAAATAGACAAAGATATGGAAATTTTCCCAAGCACGTAGATTTACCTGAAGGTATCGGCCTCCATCAACGACGGTAAAGATGTTTTTGCAGGCAGGAGTGCTGAGGGATTGCGAAGACCACCCAACCTAAGACACCATTGATGAACAATGTACTTGTAGTAGGAAAACAAGCGAATAAAGAAACAGTCAAAGACATGAAAAGTTGCGCAAGCATAGAGGTTTACCTGAAGGTATCGGTCCTTGGCTGCAGCGTCTTTGAAGGACCTTGAGTTGAAGACCTCTCGCCTCCAGCCAGGGGTTCGACTGGGACGAAAGGATTGTGGCATCGCTTGGGACCTGTAGAACATAATGGCAGAACAACGAGCTGATTTATTGTCTTCCGCCAGCTTCGTCATCGTGGCACAAGCCCTTCTATAGCGGGACTTCTTCCCGGTCATGCGGATGAAGTAGCAAAGCAAAACCGAATGGAAATGGGCGAAGAAATCTACCAGAGAAGAGATACAGTCACAAAGAGGAGGAGTAAGAAGGTCAATGTGGCGTCCTCATCTCCACGCGAGTACTAAAAAACCATTTTCATTCAGATACAGTACTTGACGTAGAAATCAAAGAGACAACCATCAGCAGTAGTCACCCCCAACATGGTCTCGCCATCCACTACGCGCAAACTTCTCCTTGCCTCTTCCATACAGTGTGCAAAAAACAACACCACAAGTCCTAGTCCTAGTACTGTATGTATACTAGTCTAGTACAGTACTACTATCTTATAGATACTCCCTCCATACACAAATAAGTGTACTTTTAGCTTTGTCCTAAGTAAATTGTGAACTTCAACTAACTTTACATGGAACCGTAGCAATATTTATGATACTCTGTACTAAATTGGTACCCCTAAATTAGTATTGAAGTATAGTTTCATAATATTGTATGTAAATTTGATGTCATATATATATATATTACTACAGTTATCTACAAAGTTGGTCAAATTTATTAAAATTTAACTTAGGCAAAAGCTAAAAATAAACTTATTTGTGGACGGACGGAGTAGTGTACAAAACAAGAGTTTTCCATAAGCTTAAGGTCTACAACAAGATTGCAGGTTTTCCGGAATTAAAAATTTATTTCTCTTTCTGTTTCTCGCACGGTGTGTAATTTTAATGACATATATACGCCCTTCCATTTGGCACTCCGCTAAAATCATGTTTATTATTTTCGAGTACACACGCAAGAGAATTGCGCGAATTCTATTAAGATAGGCTAAATTTTTACAAGATAACCACGTGAGGGAAAGATCACACATGTTCACCCTACAAACTTCACACGAGAGAAACTATTCCATGTCTTCTATAGATCTCAACACAAGTTTTAATGGTCTTCGTATGACTACTTGCTTCGTACAAAACCCATTTTTTGGGCATGTTCAAAGAATGAAAATGATCTATTTTTCTCTACAAAAATGTTACCTCCATTGATAAGAGGGCTTGCAGTGCTAAGATGTACACATCTACCAGTTGTGCGAGTATTCATACCGAACCGTGTGTTTGTTACACACATGCGGGCCTATAATTGTGACCTAGAGACAATTCCTCCATGGAACCGCATGCACATCAATAGGAGGCCTGCCATTGGCTCAAGACTGTGTTCATAGAGAAATTTAGGATATGTACTAAATGTCGAGGCACCAATGTGTGAACATTATCATAGACTATAATGCTGATAAGTCCATAATCTGATTTGTCATTTGGCTTGATTGTTCATGCAGGTCGGTAGGCCCCATATCATGCAAAATAGTGCACATGAGAGGATGTCATGCGAAACCCCTATCTGGAAGATTCTATTGTTAGTTTTTAGCACAATGAACCATATGCACAAATCTCAAAACACGCTTCTCAATGTTTCTAGAATCGTCTCCGTCGTTTCTCTAGAGCATGTAGAATATTAGGTAGCTAATAGGTTGGTTTCTATATTATAGAAAGTATAAGAACCAAATATAGATCCGGTACCTTATGAACGTGGCTCGAAATTATAGTATTTTTTATTTTTTCTTATCACTGTATACTATACGAATAATTTTGAAGCTTGACCTCTGGATCAAGAAATGCAAATCCCAACATATCTAACCGTTGGATCTTCTTTACCATTCTAGTATCTAGAAGATTATTTGATAGTCTTTAGCACAATGAACACTATGCACAAAATTCAAAACACAGTTGTCCATCATTATAGAATCTCCTCTCTCATTTCTCTAGAGCATGTTACCAAAATTTATGAGTACTACCTCCGTTTCAAAGGTTAAGCAGGTTTATGTGTTTCTCCAAAAGTCAAACCACGTAAAGTTTGACCAATATTTTATAAAAAATATTAATATTTACAATATGAAATGCACGTGTAACTTACTTATATATGTAAATTCACATTAATTCATTTAAGTGGGCGAAATCACCTGAGATCATGCATGGTCCACTTTGTGTAAAATTCAGGTAGTCGTGGCATTTCGAACCGAATTCTTCATAGTTGCTTCACAAAAAACCCTTTTTTGGCACCTGTTCAAAAATAAAAATCATGTTTTTGCTCTACAAAGATGGTACTCCCATTTACAACAGTTCTTGCAGTGCGAAGATGTACACATCTAGCAAATATGGCAACATTATCATAAACTATGATATTTACATGTGGTCATAGCGTGCCTTGGTCGTTTATCTTGAAACTAAGCACATTCATGATAACTAGTACATGTGAGAAGATGCCATGAGCAAGTTTTTAGTTTTCTTTGATTTTTGTCTTGTTTTTAAAAACTTGGTCAAATTAAATTAACATCATGCAAATTCGTAGAAAGAAGTTGAATCTTTCAAAACTGTCAATGGTTTAGGTATATACAATTGCTACTTACGTACCTTAAAAACAAGTTCTATAATTTGATGTAACATCCATAAGTTGACGTAAAGTCATTTAAGTGCGCAAAATTATCTAGAAAGCTCAAAATAAATAAAAAGTGAAATGTCTATAAAACATGGTCCAGTTTTTATGGAAAAGGGACCAAGAAATCAAGAGATCTCTCATTTTGGAGCTGTCATATTACAAATTTGTTAGTTTCTTTGCATCTAGTACGTGAAGGAGGGGTTGATGCGCACATTATTTATTTTATTTATTTTTCTTCATTTTCTTATATTGGTTTCAAATTGGGGTCAAAGTTGTCGGCGTGGCCATGCAAGGGGCTGGATCCTTTTCTTTTGTAGAACATGGGAATCATTTTGGAATTTTGTGTGACCAAAATATAGCACATGTGTCCTTCATATTTGACCTACCTCCCTCTCGCTTAACAGATGTCTGAAAATTTTCTAAATTGGGATATATCTAGACGCTATTTAATATAGTACCGAGATACACCCAAATTTTGAAAAATTTAAGACATCTATTTTGAGAAGGAGTTATGGAAAGCCCAAAGAAACACGAAAAATAATGGTGCCTAGTAGAAAGCAAGAAAAAATGTCAAATCTAGGTACTGTGCATCCCATTGGGTCTACTTTGTGTAAAAATTAAATATACTGGTGCTATTTTTTTAGCTGGTGTATACAAATTTCATTACATCTACAAAAGCTATAGTAGGTGTACTGTTTTTGTGCGTGCGTGGGTGTGGTGTTTGACTATTTGCACACTGGTATAGGTACAGAAAAGATACACACAAGGTACTGTATGAAAAGATTTGACAGAATGCAGATTACAATGGAATGAATTCTGAGCAGAGACTAGACTTGTCGTGTTAGTTTCCTTTTACACAATGGATGCTGCCAGACCTATGTCAGTTATTGCTCCTAGAGCAGAATGTAGGGTTCCATATATGCTCCCACCTTCCTCGTTGGTTTGGGTTCCCCATGCTGGTCCAACTATGTTTTCAAAGTGTACTAGTACTACTTTGAGTAGTAGATATTCAGTAGATCCTAATTCACTAACGCTGGAGGTCTAGCGTACGGTGGGTCCACCGTGTCCTTGTCCCCTATCCCCGCCTGCTCTGACTACTCTACCATCCTACAGGTTGCTTACTGCACCCCCATCACGCATGGCACTGTCCGAACATTTCCAAACAAATTCAAACCCTCCCCCTCACAAGTCTCATCCTCGATGGTTTCACTAACCTCAAAGCTTCCCCCACCCCACCCCCAAAAAAACCATCACCGACACAACAATGAATCGACCATGGCTGGAGCCAGTCCAGGAAACTCTATCCACAACTGGTCGAAGTAGATGATCATGCTCTCCATGTGACCGTTAGTCGATCTGATCCTCTTAGCATGTCCTGTCTCTCCGAGGCCATCCCAGATCTATACCTTTCCCTTAAACGGGTTGCGCTTCTAAAGTCGCTCTTCTTCCCCTATGATAATCCTTGCCTTCTGAACTACTCCATCTTCTTCCCCAGCTCCCACTAGTATTGAAAAGGGAGTGATTGATGCCAACATGATACCACTAGACCGCCCTTTTATGCTAGCCCCATCATCATCCCCAAAACAGATGTGATTATTGGGCTGGTTACAACCGCGAATGGGTAGCCATGATTGATCTTGCTGGTCATCCTGCTCTTGGAAAATCATTAGTATGTTTAGTGAATTTGTATACTGGCACCATCATTCAGGTCCCGTCACTCAAAACTGCCAGGTTTCGGGGTACACATGTAGGTTTATTTTCGTGTCAAAGGGTCATTACCAAGCTACTTAAGATACATATTGCTAGTGAACCTTAGATGTCCACCCGCTGCAAGAAGTGGCTATACAAGCTCATCGCGGTGTTTGATACGTTCATTGCCATCCTAGACATGGACTAGTTTGTAGGGGACGATACATGGAGTGTCCTTAGGCACAATAATTCTTGCCCCGAGAAGGTATGTGGACATTGTGTGGGCAGATGAGATTATCTTCGTGGTATTAGATGATGACTCTATTTTTACATGGCAACCCTTCGAATACGGTAACTTCAATATGAAATTGTACTTACTACTCTTTTTTTACTTGCTTTTGTTAATGTGTTTAGCGCAACATGAGCTAATTACCACAGTACATATTTGTTGTCTGTTATGTGGATTGGACAGGTGTTGATGCAGATCCTATGAAGGTGCAGGCCCCAATAATGGACGAGGTGAGCATGCTGTGCCAAACAACTATGTCAGTGGCCAAGATTGTGGCTGCATAGATTCTCACCTACGCTGGTTCCTGGTTTATTTCAGGCCAACACTGATGTGGATACATATCTGGGGCCAACGAACCACTACGAAGGAGATTATTAGTCACGAAGGCGGGACATTAAAAGTGTATCCATTGCTTCAGTGCCATATCATCGAGAGGGTAGTAGCCCAATGCTACAGCAGCTGCCAAGGCAATCTTCCTTAGTCGGAGTGGGTTCAGAGGCACCTCCGACATGTTTCTCTCTTCCTGGGTCTGAATCATCCCCTTATTGGGTCTGTGAATAATGGTGTGGTGCATGACCCTTACACCAAGCGCATGTTATTCGGTAGTATAGGTTGTGTGTACATTTCTTCTAATCTCCTAAGTGTGAGAGACTATGTGTTGGGGGATTGGCTTCATCTACCAGTTTATAAGTGGTCACCACTAGAACCTGCAATCGGATGGTCTAGGAAGTTTAGCACACGGGATCCCATGTGGTTTGTGCCTCGTCTTCTTGGTTCAAGATTGCCCTGACGATGCCTCTTGTTGATCGAGAAAAGATGTAGTGAGGCATTGGTTCTTGGTACTCATAACTTGTATGGCTGGGATGATACAATTTATTCTCCTTCTCACACTCCTTTTGCAAAATGTTGGTTTCACCCGGCCTTTGTAAAGCTCAATGCATCCCCGATTTCGTCAAAGCGAGAACTTTGTAAAGTTTGATTGTGTGCTAGTACAGGAGTAGTATACATTGCTGCATCACTCGTGTATTGCCAAAGAGGTAAATACACTTTTAGTCCCAGTACTTGCACCTAGGGTGAAAATTAGTCTCATATCTTGCAAAGTGGACAAAATTAGTCCCATATCTTGCAAAGTGGACAAAATTAGTCTCACAGCTTGCATCCTGGGTGCAAATTATTCCATTTGAAACAAATTTGAGCGTATTTGACCATTTTTACCAAATTCGTACATGTTTAGCTGTCCTAAAGGCACGTTTTTGCGATTGAGACCATACAATAGTACTAGCATGTAACCTGTGTCCTTCCATGACTTGTATTGCTTCTGATAGTTGATGTAGAATTTTTTGTAGATTAATGTCATTTTAGGTTGGCTGAACAATGACCGTACTACACATGTGGAGTTCACTCAATATTTCATTGTCAGTTTTCAGTTAGCTGAAATCTGACCAAATTTGATTCTTTTCTTATACTCTGCATAAACCCTGTGCATCAAAAGGTGTTTTTATATGTAACAATTCAACTTGAGCATTCTAAAGTACATTGGATCAACACATGGACATATGATGTTTGCATATCATGTCAGATTCTTAAGATTTTAGCTTCAGCACATGGGCTTTTCAGCAAACAAGGTTGCCATGTGGACCCATAAATTACCCAGACTCACTTTTATGGACTAACCCACAAAAATACCTGGTACGAATAACACAGCATGGTCGAATCTGTTTGAAATACACTAAACTGCATTCGGGGTGCAACTTGTGGGAATAGTTTTGCCCTATTTACAAGATGTGAGACTAATATGCACCCTAGATGCAAGAAGTGGGACTAAAAGTGTAGCTCCTTGCCAAACTAGCTTGCCATTTTTGTTAACCTAGCTGCAATGGCCATTGAATTGACAAAGCCAATACAGAGCATGGATTTCCTAATTACTACTTGTACCTTCTAGGCGTCTGCTAGGGAGTCAGGCCGGTCATAGTCTCCTCCAGAGAGTGGGAGCCCACGTCCAAATTAACTACTCCAACCGTCTAGATGTCTACTACTAGGGAGTAGGGAGTCCAACGGGTTACTGACTCACTGTCTCCTCGAAATACAGCCAAGGAGCACACATTCATGTTGATTAATCTAGTCTTTCCTTCTTGCCTCTTCCCCCGCCTGCTTCAGGGTGGTTAACCCCCTCTCTTCCCAACGTATTCCCCTTCACACCACGCATCACCGCTTCTGCTATATGCCAAACTCGTAACCAGATGTGACATCATCACTGCCACCAGCCTCATCTGTTCCTCCAATTTTTTTCTTGAATCTACAAAAGCTAGTGCAACTCTGGATGCTTCACTGCCATTTGGCTTCCCATGTGTTCTTCATTCCCCCGATGAAGGGACTGTTGGATTTCTTGGATTACTTCATAACTAATAGCCTCTCGTGCAAGTTGTCGCCACTGGACAGGTTCTCATCGGATGTTGTGGTACTAGGCAATACTTCTGTGCAGTGGGTAGGCACCAATGGAGATTGGATTGCCACGACTAGCTTTAGAGGCAAGTTGGAGCTTCGCAACGTGTACACTCGTCGCAACATTCCTATCCCAGCATTATCATTCCAAGCAACCGACCACCCAACCAAGTTCTTGTTGTATAATGATCTTGCAGCTATGCTGCAGAAGATTGTCATTTGCCAAGTTCCCACAACTGCTGGAGATATAAAGATTTCTCGCTTGTTGCAGTCTTCGACATTAGAATTGCCGTCCTTAAGGGGATGATGGATGGACAGTTCTTCCACTTCCTCTTAACCATACCCTGATCCCTTACAATTACAATGATGGAATTACCCATGACGAACTAGTGTTCGGCATTGCTCCGTATGGCAATGTTCATGTTTGGTATCCTCTACATCCTAGTAATTATTTCTCAGTATGTAGTGTAGAGGCTTAATTACTCATGTGCCCAAGCTATTTTACTAAATTGACTTAGGTAATGTTTGGTTTAAATGAAAATACGAGTATTCCATCCGGTCCATATTAATGGCCTTAACTTTATCTAGATACGAATACATCTAGCCTAAATACTTAACTAGACACATAAAAATTTAGATAAATTTAAGGCCATTAATATGGACCGGGGGAAGTAGTTATTTTAGACTCTATGAACTATATGAATCAAAGGATTTCTGTAGGATTTTTCTTATGGTAGTCGTCTGATTGATCGGCTTGAATTCTGTAGATTTTTCCGAATAACTCCTGAAATGGACCTGTTAAATGGTTTTTTCCTGCAATGTAATCCAACACACCACAATCCCACAAGAGTGAAAATGGACATGCCACTGTAAAACCCTACGTCTTTCCTAATTTATGTTTTTTCAATTTGTATAGTTTTCAGTCAGTTCCCCTACAAATGAACTAGTTAATTCACTTTGCATTTTTTAAATAAAATGGGGCAAAATTGCTCGTCTTGTTCAAAAAGATGATTTTGTTCTTTTGGAAATTTACCTATTATATAATGCTTTGTTTGCTTTCAGTGATTGTAGGCGACAGTTGTTTTTCCTATGTTCGAGATACTTTGCATGAAGTTCCACTGGAAGAAATTGTTTCAGTAGGATTCACTATATCATACAGTTGGAATCATAACGTGTTCTACCTTTTTCAAGGTCCTGTGCTGGTCCTGGCTCGAACAGCTGCTGCAGATGAGTTGGTGGATGCATTTCTTGATGCTATTGGAGATGACCAGGACTACATTTTTTTGGGTGGTTAGCAAGATCTACAGATGGTTCTAGACTTTTTCATATATATACGCTTGGCGCTTATTATGATCTTAGTTGTCTTACTTGTCATTGTCGTCATCATATTGGAGCTACTCATCCTCGTGTTGTACACTGCGGTCGTGCTATCTCCACTTATACATCCTGGTTTGACTTCTTGGTGTTCTCAATGAACACTAGTTGGGTTGATCAAGCTAATCCATGAGAAAGGATTGCTGACCTTGGATCAAATTATCTTTTCCTTGGAGTGAACTATCTGATTATCATGCCCATAGGCGGTGCATATCTTGCCTCAGGATATCTGACAAGAAGCAACTGTGTCTACACCATGCCAACTGTAGCATGGCTTTCCAAAGCATGGCAGCCTGAATTATGCCGCTTTAGACTGAGTGGTAAAGACTATGGTGTTACTTCTGAAATCAAAGTCATGGAGGGAATTAGTAACCATCGCTTCTAGGCAAGAACGGTGAAGCATCCGCTTTGGTTTATCCCAACCTTCGTGAATGCCCTGGATTGGAATTAGCCTCATGTTTAACTAATAAACATGACATGTTGCTATAGTACATACTGATGCAATCCATATGTAATACTTGGTACTACAATACTAGAGAAGTAGTTCCCGACCCTGTTGAACTGTTTCTTTTGTTTGGTTGTCTGAAGTCATCAGCTTTCAACTTGTTGGTCTCTCTCCTTTGAACCATGTCCTTATATCGGTACTATGTCTTATCATAATCAGTTTGGTTACTCATATGTACTTGATTATATTTTCTTTGAACCTTTAGCATGATGCACTTTAGTACGCCAATTCTAGAGTTCCTTTAGAAATTAGGGATATTTTAGCATCAATAGGATGTTATGAACCACATGTCATATAATTTAAGAAACAATCACCTCAATGCTTGTGTAAGTGTCGTACTCTATGTAAACAACCTTGCCTTCAATGATTCTAGGCTCGTACACTACTCTCTGGTTAAGCTGATGTGACAAGACCATAATTTGTTAGAGATTTATCTTATCTTACCACTATATAGTATACGGATAACTTTCAACATTCACCATTAGATCAAGACTGTCAAATCCCAACATTGCTAACCGTTGGATCTTATTTTCCATTCTAGCATCTAGGAGATTCTATTGATAGACTTTAGCTCAATGAACGCTATATGCACAAACCTCAAAACACACTTCTCCATCATTCTAGAATCTTCTCTGTCATTTCTCTAGACCATGTTACCAAACTTTCCGACTATCAGGTTAGCTAATAAAGGTTGATGTCTACATATTATCTTATCTTACCACTATATAGTTTACAAATAATTTTGAATATTGACCGTTGGATCAAGACAGATAAATCCTAACATTGCTAGCCATTGGATCTTCGTTTGCATTGTGGCATCTAGAAGATTCTATTAATAACCTTAAAACACACTTCTCCATCATTCTAGAATCTTCTCTCTCATTTCTTTGGAGCATGTTACCAAAATTTCGTAGTATTAGGTAGCTAATAAAGATTGATTTCTACATGATATAAAGAACAAAAACCAGATATACACCAGATACTTTATGGATTGGCTCAAAAGTATATTTTTTTGAGCTTTAGCTATTGTAATTTTATAGTGATGATATGTTATACTTCTATTATCTAAGTCTCACGTGCAAGGCACGTGCAACTTACTAGTAATATATAAAGTACAGGGACCAAATATACACCCGATACTTTATGGATGTGACTCAAAATTATAGAGATTTACCTGTTATAATTTATATAGTGATGATATATCATTGTACTACTACATTATTATCTGAGTTGCAAGGCACCTGCAACTTTAATAATACTACCGCATCGGCGTGCTAGACTAGCTAATTAAAGTCTCCTCGATGAAGCTGCGCCCTGTAGCAGAAGACCGACGAAGGAACACGTTCAAAGAGTCATACCATCTGTCCCATCTCCATTTATCCCCACTCACTCGCCTAGCAACATTTGGGATCGTCTTCAACGCGCACTTCACTCATTTTCCTCGCCATCTCGCCCGCAGCATTGGTCCTTCCAGGGCGCCACCTCTCTCTTCCAAAACCTTCCAACTGCCATAGTTTGATCCTCTCTCGCCCCTAATCCATCGGGATGTGATGACAGATTCGAGGCCCCACCGGTGGTACAACGGATGGAGCAAGGTCGGCGCCAACGTCTTCGACGAGATTGCTATGCGAATGGACACTACCAGTGCCGTCTAGCTGGCCACATGCTCCAAGGAGTTGAACCTGCAAGTCACCAGCAAAAAAGGTAGCAGATATCTGAACGATGGTTGCGGGACATTGTTCGCCCACCACCAGGTACACAACCACAATATCGCGTGCACGCACAGGCCGTGCAACTGCTTGGAGGATGGCTGCGTGTTTTCCTCCTCGCCGATAGTGCTCCTCGCCCATCTTAGAGAATCTCACTCGATGAGGCTACACAGTTTACGCTACGGCAAAACATGTAGGTATCTCTAAGCCTCTATCGGCAATAGGCTTATGGTCAATAGATATAATCGGATCCAGGGATGATGGTACGGTGTTCGTGGTGCGATTTCAGATGCGCTATACTAAACGTCGTATCCGTCGTCTGCATCAGGTCAGCGACATGCTTGTCGCGATGGTACATGGTGAAGTTTTTCTCGTGGGCGGTGATTGGGGGGAGAAGGATCAAAAATTCCAGGCTATGCATTCCAGAGAACATCGCATCGCCGAATGGCGTCACGTTCGATGAGCTGAAGTGGTTTCTGCCAGTGCTGATGTCGCACTTGGTAGTTCGTCGACCGTCGGAGTTCACCCTGGAATACCATATTTGCATCGACAGGATGCATGAGTGAGATAAACACATCTTAATGTTTGTAGGAGTATTTGAACTGCTAGAAAGACTTACTACATGTTCCTAGTAGTTGTACTTAGGAGTATATTTATGGAGTTTAGCTACCGCTAATGTACTGTATTTTGTAGTAATACCTATTATATGTACTAGTACTTATCATTTAGGAATGTGGTTCCTAGCTTAAGGTAGCTCTGAGTATTTTGTAAGGATATCTGCTACTGCTAATCTATCGACCGATTGTCGTTGGAATGACCACGGCAGTCACTATCAGGGGTAGCGATTGGAAGGATTTGGGGCAAGAGCAGTCAGCCATCTGTGGAGCGAGATGAGGGCAAAGACATAGGGATTTACCTAGGTTCGCCCCCCGTAGGGTAAAGACGTACTCCTGCTAGATTGTATTATCGGCGAGTGAGTTACAAGGGTGGCGAGCTCGGCGGCTACGTAGCGAGTCGCTTGGATGGGGTGTCTGATAGAGCGTAAGTACATAGGGTACCCTAGGTAGGCTTATATAGGGGTGCCTCGCTAGAGTTTACAGATATACAACCTAATTAGTTAGGGATTCAGAGGATTTGACCTAATCTGACCGGGCTTTAGCTACGCTTCTGGGCCTCCAGCTTCTAGTCGCTAGGCTCCCTCACAGTCGCATTCCAGTCACCGTCCTGCAGGCCCACTCGCAGAGGCCTTGGCCTAGTCAAAACGTCCTGCTGGGCATACCCCATTTGGCATATTCCCATCAGTAGTCCCCGAGGCCAACCATGATTCAACACAGTTGTTTACTTGGCAGTCGGAGTAGGCAAGTCCGGGTAGACGCCCAGTCGAACCGGTGGTGGGCTCCTCCAATGAAGGGAGAAGTTCCTCAAAGTGTCCTTAGTCGCAGCATGAGCGAGTGGAAATATGCTCGAGTCACCACGCCCAGTCGATTCGAAGGGGCGAGCAAGCGACTTGAGTGGATAAAGTTGGACCATCATCTTGGTCAAACTAGCCGTTGGGTAATTCCAACGGTAACTTCGGCGGAATTACCGCAAGGTAACGACTAGCCTAAGATTGGCGGGTAGCATCCCTTTTATAAGGAGAATGGCAGAGGGAGAGACGAATCTTCACATTTCTCCATCCCCGCGCACTCTCAGTCTCAAGATCTACTCCTGATTCGAAATCTCCAGACAGAGCATCCTATTTCTTCCCTCGATGGCGCCTCCAAAGGATCTGTGGGGAAAGTCGAAGTGCACCAACGCCGCCTTGAAATCTTTTGAGGACGTGGACATCCTCTACAAGGGGAGTTGGCGAATTGCCGCGTCCAGCGAAACGGAACCCAAGCCTCGCCCTGGGGAATTCATCTTCTTCTTGAGCCATCTAGAGAGGGGCTTGGGATTCCCCACTTCTATCTTCTTCCGACGATTTTGCGCGTACTACACGATCAAGCCATCGGACCCGGGGCCGCACATCGTGGAGTAGCTCGCAATCTTTGTCGCCTTCTACGAGAGCTATCTCGGATTCCGCCCATACTTCCCTTTGTGGCTGGAGCTGTTCCACGGGCGCATCAGCCGCGAAGGATCCGGAGGCCCCATTCTGGCGGCTGGTGGTGTCACTTTCTAGCTAAAGCCCAAGGCTATGTTCATGAAGCTCCTGCTATCAAAGAAGGCGGCTAGCGAGTGGAAGAAGAGCTGGTTCTATGCGAAGGAGTCCACTCCTGATGGCGAGGTGGCACTCCCGATGTACACCACTAAGAACAGTGAGCCACGCCGGCTATCGACGACCACACTTCCTAAAGACCATAGGATGGCCGTCGACAAAATGTTGACGCGGATTAAGGAATTGAAAAAAGGTCTTAAAACCATTAGTTTGTATAACTGCTGGCTCGGGCGGTGGCTGGTTCCACTAGCCACCCGAGCTCACTAGATGTACCAGTATACTGGCAAGTATGATACCACGAAGGCGAGAAAGGAGGTTTGGGAAGCCGACGACTACATCGCCGCGTTGAAGAAGATCACAGAGGCGGAGTACAACGACCCAAAGGGTAGGCTTGCTCCATACACCGCCACCGGGAAGCGTCAGGCCCCCACTGTAAGTCTCCCTTCTTTCTCAATTTGGTTTCGCAGTCGCAGCTTTGCAATCGTGAATTCGCAGTCATAGTCTCACAGTCGTGGTTTTGATCAAGTCATTTTCTTTGTTTCTACTAGTTATTCCAAGTCCTGGAGAACTGGCTTCCTCCACTCGATGAAGAGGTTCCCACGGAACGTGAACAGGAGGAGGTGGATGAGTCCTCCGAGAGTGAGGATTAGATCGTGGAGGCATGCACACCCATCCATAGGTCAGAAAACCTACGGACAAAAACAACATGAGCTGGAGGCGAGTCGTAGCCTCGAAGAGCGCGATAGCGATGTTGACATCATCGAAGAACAGAGTTCGTGGCACATGGCCATGCCGTCCAAGCCCGCGTTGAAGCTAAAGTCGACACCAAGGACGAAGATGCCAGCGAAGGCTAAACCGACGGTGGACCCAAGGTCACCGGCTAAGTCACCAACCAGGTCCGTGGCGATGTTTGACTCTGATGACAAGTCTGACAACGTGGACACCCAAGACATGGCCAAGACTCCAGAGGACCTCGCTCCAGGGATGGACGTAGAGGCCGCGGACATGGTCACGGAGATCTCATTCGCCGCCATTGCACTAGAGGTGGCGGCGCCTCCAGAAGCGGGGGTTGAGGTGACCAAGGATTCGGCGACCTCACCGCCAAAGGCGGCGGCCGCAACGATGCTGCCAGAAATTTTCGCAGCTGCGACCTCATCGGCGGGCAAGTCCGAGACACCGAGGCCGGTGAGCATGCTGGAGAGGGGGCTCACTCGCAAGATGGGCCCAGAACTAGAAAAGCCTACGCGCATCAGCACTAGGCTTTGCACCCTTCCAGTTGCGAAGTAAGTTTCCGCTGCACCGTCTTTGATAAGTTTCGGGGTTTTCGGCAGTTTGATGATTGTGCCGATCTTGCAGGACCGGCGTCAAGAAGATCACCTGCCCCTTGGTGAGAAAGGTTCCGTCAGCCAGCATTGAAGGGGAGGTTGATCCCTCCAAGAAGAGGAAGGCCATCACCGTCGAGGCACCGGGTGAAGGCACGAAGAAGAAGAAGGGGAGCGACCCTGATGCTGCGGCAGAAGGGAGTGTGGAGAAGGATGACTCTGCCACCCGCACTAGAGAAGAGGCATCCGCTGGCTTATAGCCAAGTTAAGTAGTTCCACTGTCGGAGCCATCAGCCTCGATGACTATTGCCCTGGTGAGAACAGTCGCATTGTTTCCACGCTTTATGGTGAAGGCGTTTGCGACAATGACTGAAACTCAGTCACCGCAAGTTCTAGAGATTATCGATGATGATGTTGGGCAGCGGTGTGGGTGCACGTCTTTCGTGGTCCCTTTGGCAGACGCCTGCGAGCTTCATAGCATGCTGGGTGCTGCTATCCAGGTATGTCCAGTCCCCAAGGATCTAGTCACTAAATTTCAGCGGATAGATGCTTAAAACTTTGGTTATCTAGTCCCCGAGGGTCTAGTCACTGAACTTCAGTGGCTAGACACTTTAGGATCTCTTTGTCGTCTTTTTGTCTCATGAGTTTTCTATCCTCAGGGTCTGCAGAGGGAGTTAGCCGATCAACAGGCTGCGAAGGAGCGCCTGGAGCGCGACCTATGGGTGGTGTAGGAGGCCAATTAGCGACTCCAAGCAATTGGAGGTGAGTCCTTGACCTGTCAATATTTGGATTGCTTGTAGTTGTTCAGAATTTGTGGTTGTTGTTCTCTTGGTTCAGACGAGCATAGTTCTGCGCTCGCCAAGGCCCGTGAGGGTTATGTCCTGGTCACCGAGCTCGATGTTGTGAAGGCATCAGTGACTGCAGCAGAGGAGCGAGCCGGCTCTTTGCCGGCCGAGTTGGAGGTGGCGAAGGCTTCAATGGCTGCCTCTGAAGAGAGGGCCAAGGACGCGGTTGCAGTGGCAGAGGAGGAGCGGAAGGCCTCTGACTATGTTATCATTGACCTACAGGAGAAGTTGTCTGCGTTTGAGAAGTTCGTCACAGAGAGTTGCCACAAGCTTCTTGGTAAGGACTTCTTCCCTTAGGCTTTCTTTTGGTGGTGGTGATCGAGTCCCCGAGCAGGCGATTCCCCGAGCGGTGGATCCATAGTTAAGATTTCACGTGAACTTGGTCTCCTAACATTGCAGATGTAATAGGTTAGGGAGACTCAGTGGTGCAGAAATTTTATGCCGTGCAGAGCGTGACGGCGATGTTGAACACAACCACCGCCTCGGCGATGTGCGTCTATGCCGTTCTTCAGGGGATTTCTCCCACCGAGGTCATTCTTGGGGGGTTGACGGAGGTGTGGCACTACCTCGAGGAAGCAACTGCGGTGGTCGAGTTGATGGCGTGGTCAGAGTTCCACCACGGGGCCACCATGGTGCTTAGTCTTGGGCTCACGCACTTCCTCGATGATTTCGACCTTGACGATGTCACCAGCGGCTATCCCTTAGCGACTGGCTCGGTGGAGATCGTTGAGGTGCTCAGGTTGACCGTCAAGGTTGCTCCGTTTGTGGAGAGGGTATTGGCGATGGGAGATGGGCTGCCATACAAGGAGACAGTGGTGGCGCCATGCGACTCCGAGCCGGAGCACCGTGACCTGATGTCGGAACATCCCTTCTGGTCGTCGTGGGCGAAGTAGTTGATGATGTACCCATCGAACCCTTGTGCGCCATATGTCCAGATCAAGGGTGATGGCATTGCTTCTTCTTCTAAACTTGCAGAGTGAGTGAATTGCCCTAGGGCATTTTGTTAGTCGTGGTGACTGACCACTTTTTGTAATGTACCTCAATAATGAACAATATATTTTGTTGCTGATGTAAATAAGGTTAATCGACTCGCATTGCTTTGTGATTTTTGTTTGTTTGTATTTTTGGTTGAGCGAGTCCCCGAGCGCGTCTGCCCTTTCGGTGGGGTTGACCTTGCGTATATGTATGTTTGTTTGTGTTAGATTGTTAGGTTAACCGGAGTCGACTCATCGTGGCTCGTGGAGGTAGTCGCTTGGCGACCCCAAGGGGTGCTCTATACTTGGCCGTTTTCCCAGACGCGACCAGGGTCGGTTAGGCGAGTCCCCGAGCGTGGTGCTTGGCCGTTCTAGTCGCATGCCCAAGGTAGGTGAGGATGTTTGTATGTTGTTCGTAACGTGTCACCCCCTGCCTTGGAAAGGCAGTCACGTGGCGAGTCTGAGGCGGGCTCTCATACTTGGCACGGTCCCAAGCTGCGTGAGGGTCATCTTTCGCAAGTCCCCGAGCGTGGTACTTGACCTTTCGAGTCGCCGTGTGTGGGGATGGGGAGGATGGGTTTGCTGTGAGAAGCGTGTTCGGTTGTCTTGGCCCGGCGGGCCAGTCGAGCGAGGCGACTCCGATGGTGGCTCCGGGGTGGCGTTTTCATGGACGACGCAAGGCCCAAATATTTTCGATGCCCTTAGGCCACACTACTTAGCCGTGCCAGTCGCTTCACCAAGGGTTGACTTCCATGGGTAGCGTATTGCTAAATGTACGAGTGCAATTGGCACAAGGAGATGGCGAGTAGATACAATTTGTGCGATCCAGTTTTATTTCATCATATAGCAACTGAGTACAAGTTTTAGTTCTATGTATAGAACTTTCAGAGGAGGTTTACATTCCATGGCTGCCCGACTTCAAGATGGTCGTTGCCTCGTATGTCGATGAGGTAGTAGGCGTCATTGCCAAGGACTCTCCCTACGGCGAACGGCCCCTCCCATGGGGGAGAAAGCTTGTGCATGCCCTTTTTGTCCTAGATCAGTCGCAGGACTAGGTCGCCCTCCTATAAGGTGCGAGTCTGGACTCGACGGCTGTGGTAGCAGCAGAGTGCCTACTGGTAGATGGTGGTGCGAGTGCGAGCTAGGTCGCATGCTTCGTCGAGCTAGTCGACCCCGTCCTGGCGGGCAATCTCGTTATCCGCCTCCGCATAATTGACGACCTGAGGAGAGTCGTGTTCTAGGTCGGTTGGCATGACGGCCTCAGCACCATACACCATGAAGAAGGGTGTGAACCCTATTGAGCGGTTAACGGAGGTGCGGATGTCCCATATCGCGGAGGGGAGCTCTTTGACCTAGCATCCAGGGGTTCACTCGAGGGGGACCTATAATCGCGGCTTGAGGCCATGGAGGACGCTTTGGTTGGCGCGCTCTGCTTGGCCATTTGACTCCGGGTGGGCGACTGAGACGAGGTCGAGTCATATGCCATGTTCCTCACAGAAATCATCCATGTCACCCTTGGCGGAGTTGGTGCCATTGTCTGTGATGATGCTGTGCGGGTAGCCATATCGGTATATGAGCTTGCGGAGGAACTTGGTGGCGGTCTTGCCATCGCACTTCTTGATTGGCTTGGCCTCCACCCATTTGGTGAACTTGTCGACGGTGACCAGGAGGTGGGTGAAGCCGGATGGGGCCTTTTTGAATGGGCCCACCATGTCGATGCCCCATATAGCGAATGGCCAAGTGATGGGGATGGTCTTTAGGGCCGAACCAGGTATATGTGTCTGGTGGGCGTACTTCTGGCACCCGGCGCATTGTTGGATGATATCGATGGCGTTGGCATGTGCGGTGAGCCAGTAGAAGCCATGTCGCATGGCTTTGGCGACTAGCGACTGTGCCCCGGCGTGGTGGCCACAGTCGCCAGCGTGGATATCCTGGAGGATCTTGCGCCCTTCTTCTGGTTGTATGCAGTGCTGGAACACGCCAGTCATGCTGCTTTTGTGGAGCTCGCCGCTAATGATGACGAAGGATTTGCAGCAGCGCACGATCATTCGTGCCTCTGTCTCGTTGGTGTGCAGGATCTTGTGCTCGAGGTAGGCGACGTATGGTGCGGTCCAGTCACTGGGCTCCATGATCATGGCGACTAGGGCGGGCTCGGGCTATAGAGGTATATCGATGTCGATCTCCTTCGGCGGGGAGAACGAGGGCTTGTTGATGATGTCGAGGAAGATGCCCGCAGGTGGTGTTTGGCAAGCTGACCTGATGCGGGAGGGCGCGTCGGCCTCCTCATTCTTCCACCTGTCGATCCACTCGACGGAATAGCCGGCAAAGTGACCCCCTAGCTGGTCCACCGCTTGGCGGTATGATATCATGGTGGGGGCGACGACATTGCAGGTACCAGTGACTTGTGCGGTGATGAGGTCAGAGTCGCCGTAGCACTGTAGGAGATTGACGTTCATCTCCTTGGCGGCCCGCATGCCGTGAATGAGGGCCTCATATTCGGCCATATTATTGGTGTAGGGCGTGAAGTCGAGGTGTAGCACGTAGTGGATCTTGTCGCCTTTTGGGGGAGGTGAGTACGATCCCAGCCCCCTTGCCATCCGCGTTCTTGGACCCGTCGAAGTGGAGTGACTAGTAGTGGAGATATGGCAGCTTCTCTGGCTGCTGTGCTTCTTCCCAGTCGGCGAGGAAATCAGCCAAGGCTTGCGACTTGATCGCTTTGCGTGGCTCGTACTTGATGTTGTGGACGCCGATTTCGACGACCCACTTGGCGACTCGCCTAGTCACCTCGCGATTTCGGTTGATGTCCTACAATGACGCGGGGGAGATGACCGTGATGGGGTGCTCTAGGAAGTAGTGCGGGAGCCGTTGCTGGGCTCTGAAGACAGCACACACCAGTTTTTGGTACTGCGGGTAGCGATGCCTTGAATCTATTAGGACCTCACTAATGTAGTAGACCGGGCGCTGTACAGGGCACTCCTTGCCCTCTTCTGGCCGCTCGACGACCATCACGATGCTGACGACTTGTGTGGAAGCTACGAGTAGACGAGCATTGGCTCTTTGTCGACTGGGGCAGCGAGCAGCAGTGCTGCAAGAAGCACTTCCTTGAGCACTTTGAGCGTGTTGTCCGCTTCTTCGTCCCATTGGAACGTGGGGTTATTACGCATCAAGTGGTAGAGGGGTATTGCCTTCTCACCGAGCCGGGGGAGGAAGCGACTGAGAGCCACAACTCGCCCGACCAGCTTCTGAATGTCGCGCAGGCACTCGGGTTTCTCGAGTCGAGCGATGGTGTCGATCTTGGTGGGGTTTTCTTCGATGCCTCGCTTGGAGACGACGTACCCTAGGAGCTGTCCGGTGGGCACGCCAAAGTGCACTTCCCCGGGTTGAGCTTGATCTTGTACCTCTGTAGATTTGCGAAGGTTTCGGCCAGGTCGGCTGGCAGGTCGCTCTGGCGGGTGGACTTCACCACTATGTCATTGATGTATACGTGGATGTTGCAGCCAATTTGACTCGCAAGGCACTCCTGCATGCACCATTGGTAGGTTGCGCCGGTATTCTTGAGGCCGAACGTCATGGCGGTGTAGCAGAGGCGCCGAATGGCGTGATGAATGCCGTTTTCTCCTCGTCCTCGACCACCATCTTGATCTGGTTGTAACCGGACTAAGCGTCGAGGAAACACAGCGACTTCGATCCCACGGTCAAGTTGATGATCTGGTCGATGCTTGGTAGGACGAACTGCTCTTTCAGGAAGGCGCTGTTGAGGTTGGTGTAGTCGATGCACATTCTCCAAGTGTTGTTCTTTTTTAGAACTAGGACTAGATTTGCCATCCACCTGGAGTACTTGATTGGCCGAATGAAGCCTGTGGTGAGTAGACGTTGCACTTCTTCGGTGATTGCTCGGTGGCGCTCTTCATCGAAGGGACACATTGACTATTTCACTTGTCGCACTTTGGGGTCGGTGTTGAGTTTGTGCTCAGCGAGTTCCCTCGGGACACCAGGCATGTCAGATGGTTTCCATGCAAAGATGTCGCGATTCTCACGCAGGAACTCGATGAGCATGCTTTCCTATGCGGGGCTCATGTTCGTCCCAATGGTGACCATCTGGTTGGAGTCGCTCGGGACGAGCTCGATGGTGTGAGTGTGCGTGGCCACCTCGAAAGCTGCTCCCCCAGAGTTCTCCGAGGTGGGCTTCTTCAGGATCGTGGGGTCGTCCTTGTCAACATTGCTCGCGTATTTTGCAAGCTCGTCCGCGTGGTTGGCTTCCGCGGAGATGATGGCATCGGCAAGCTCAACGCCTTTGTCCTCGCAGTCCGCGGCCATTGTTGGGGTCGCCGTGGATAGTGATGATGCCGTGTGGCCCTGGGAGGTTCATCATATTGTACGTGTAGTGTGGTGCCACCAAGAACTTGGCGAAAGCTTGTCGCCCCAGGATGCAGTGGTAGGGGCTGCGGAAGTTCACCAACTCAAAGACGATCTGCTCGGTGCAAAAGTTGGCCAGTGTGCCGAAGGTGACCGGCAACGTCACCTTGCCGATCGGGTACGCCTTCCGACCAGGGACGATGCCGTGGAAGGTACTGAGGGTCGATTTGACCATCGACTGCGGGAGCTGCAGCCTCTTGAAGGTTTCCAAGTAGAATATGTTGATGGAGCTTCCGCCGTCCATCAATGTACTGGGGAGCTAGTAGTCAGCCACTTTGGGCTTGACCACCAGGGCGACTCATCCAGGGTACTCGATCCGTAGCGCGTGGTCCTCGCGGATCCAAGTGATGCTCTGCTCGGACCAGTTGAGGAAGCGGGGGATGTCGACTTGGGTCACCGCATTGACGGCAACTACGCATGCAAGCACCTTCTTCTTGCGCTTGGTGCCGAGCCCGATGAACATGTGCAGCGAGCGAGCTGCGTCACCAAAGCCACCATTGTTGCCGTTGTCCCCGGGAGGAGGGGCGTCGTTGTTTCCCTCCCTTGCTCGCCTTGCCTTTTCAATCTCCTTCAGAGAGTGGCAGTCGGCGGTGGTGTGAGTGGCAGGCTTCCCCTCCCTGATGTGGTAGACACAGGGCTAGTTGAGTAGGGCGGTGGGGTCGAATTTTGGCCTCGCCGCATTGTTGTCACGGTAGTTTCCGCTATTGCAATAGTTTCCTCCATCATGGCAGATGTTCTTCGGGTCGCACTGACTGTAGCCAGCATTGGCGACGAAGTCTACTCACCCATCACCGTGGCGCTTGCCAGTGAGGCAAGTGTTGTTGTAGCGCATGTCGCCCTGTCACCTATTGTCGTTGCCGACGGTGCGGCATCTCCCCCCGACTCATCGTCTGAGTCTTGGTTGGGGTCCTCCTCCGCGTAGAGCTTGGCGATCTCGAGGAGGTCGGGGATGTTGTCCAGCGTCTGGTAGACCCTCTTGATCTTGGCGACCAGAGGTTCGTACCGGCTCGCGTTCTTGAAGTAGTGGATCGCCATGTCCAGGTGGATTTTGGAAGCATTGATCCACGAGTCTTTCAACCACTGGACCCAGTGGCGGGTCGACTCGTGCTATCCCTGGATTCAGCGCTCCAAGTCCTCGATGGTGGTGGCGCATGTGTAGGAACCCTCGAAGTGCCTCACGAAGGCCTCTCGCACGTCCTACCACGAGTCGATGCTGTCTGCGGGGAGGGTGTTGATCCATTGCTGGGTCGCTCCCTCCATCATCAGGGGGAGGTAGCGAGCAGCGAGTAGTTCGGTGTGGCTAGCGATCCCCATCTTCATGAGGTAAGTGTCGAGCCACACCGATGGGTCGTATGTCGGGTCGTACTTCTCGATCTCCTTCAGCACCTTGAAGTTCGCCGGGTACTTTTTTCCTCGGATCATTGGTCCGAAGCACTGTGAGCTGACTCGGTTGAGTGAGCCCCTTGGCTCCGAATCACCGCGGTTGGTGAGGGTGTGTCTGATGACCCACAAGTATAGGGGGTGTATCGCAGTATTTTCGAGGGAAGTGAAACCCAATTTATTGATTCGACACAAGGGAAGCCAAAGAATATTTATAAGCCTTAACAACTGAGTTGTCAATTCAGCTGCACCTGGAAACAATCTTGCTCACAACAGTTTATCAGTAGCAACAGTTTTGTAGTAGGAATAGTAAAGTAACAGCAGTAGTAAAGCAAAGACAGTGGTAACAAAAGCAGTAAACAGTGGGATTCGAGTGTGGTACGCATAGGGATGGATGGACGGGCGTTGCATGGACAAGACAATTTACATAGCAATCAGAACATAGGGCAATTGCAGATAAATAAGATAAAGCACCCAAGTACTAGACAATCCTAGGCATGTGTTCCATATATAGTCATACGTGCTCGCAATGAGAACTTGCACAACATCTTTTGTCCTGCCAGCCCGTTTGCAGCGGGGCCTCTAGGGAACTACTGGCAATTAAGGTGCTCCTTTTAATAGAGCACCGGAGCAAAGCATTAACACTCTATGAACACATGTGATCCTCACATCAAAGTCTTTCCCTTCTGGTTATCCCGATTTCTGTCACTTCAGGGCCATAGGTTCTGGACAACAACGTGTGTATACAACTTGTAGATAAGACCAAAAACAATACTATCATAATGAATCAATAATAAGTTCATATCTGAAATCATGGCACTCGGGCCCTAGTGACAAGAATTAAGCACAACAAGTTACAACAAAGTCATAAAGCACTAATAAAAGATACTAGGCACCATGCCTAACAATCTGATGCCATTACATGAACGATCTCATCCAATCCCTACCATCCCCATAGCCTACAGCGAGGGATTACTCACTCATAGATGGAGGAAACATGGATGGTCGATGGAGTGATGGTGGAGATCGATGGAGATGGCTCCGAGGGCACTTCCCCATCCCGGTAGGGTGCCGAAACATAGACTTTCTGTCCCCCGAATCTCCCCTTCGGTGGTGGCAGCGCAGCAGAACTTTTCGTGGAAAAACGTCGAACCCCCCGAAGTTTTTAGGTCAGAAGGCTTCTTATAGGCGAAGAGGGAGACCGAGGGGGTGCCTGGGGCCACCACACCATGCCCTGGCGCGGCCAGGCCCAGCCTGCGCCTAGGGGTGGTGTGGCCAGCCCTTGGCCCTCCTCCGTCTCGTATTCTGGCTCCTGGAGTCTTCTGGAAAAATAGGCACTTTGGCTTTTGTCCCGTCCAATTCTGATAATATTCATTTTCTAACTTTCCTGGAACCAAAAACAGTAGAAAACAGGCAGCTGGCACTGTGGCTCTTGTTAATAGGTTAGTCCAAGAAATCATATGAAAAGTACTCCAAAGTGTGGACAAAACACAAGAAAGTGGATAAAACCAAGCATGGAGCATCAAACATTATAGATACATTTGCAATGTATCAACATCCCCAAGCTTAACTCCTGCTCGTCCTCGAGTAGGTAAGTGATAAAAAGAAAGAATAATTTTTAAGGTGACATGCACCATCAAAGACTTGATCAAAGTATTTGTAAAACACTCAAAGCTAGGATCATAGTACTTCAATCATAACATGAAAGACAAAGTTCTAGCAATAAGACAAAGAAACTATGATGCAACATGAAAAGGCACAAACAAAAGATTCATGAATAACAATGCTTTGCAAGAGGTTTGTTTGTTTCACATAAAGAAAACATAGCAAAGTGGCATTCAGCTTGTCCCTCAAAGAGTAGCAAACATAAATGCATAGGACACCTTCAAAGTTTACAAGAGTGACTAGATACAAATAGTTTAAAACAAGCAATATCAAGGTATGCATCAGTCAACAAGTCTTGGGACATTGCACATAGAACTAAGAATGGCCACTATGCTCTCAAGAAAGTGCTCAAAGAATAAGTGGAGACTCAAAGAATAAGTGGAAATGAAAAGGTTTTGAGTAGTTTGAAAGGCTTCCAAATGCTGAAAGTATGGTACTCATTAGCTTTGAGCTCTCATTGCCCCTATCATAAGCAACTTTAACGTGGTTAAGGTGAAAGTGACACAACTAAGAGGATATGCTTGACAAGTTATAAATCTAAGTCTCGTGCCCCTTACTTATGAAGACCAATCCTCATGCTACTCAACTTCAGTCACGAGTAAGCTCTTGTCATTGTAAGTATATACGTATCATAGAGAACCGCCAACGGGGTACCCCTTGCACATGACACGGGAGCTATCCCATAATCAAAATAACAAGGCAAGCAGACAATGAGCATCTCGGCGATCTTTTTATTTACTATGTGCATAGATTTTTATTGAGGATGCTTCATAGAATACTCATTATGGTTATGCTGCAAGTTTCCACCATGATTAGGCATGGCTTAGGCTAGCGGCCCAGGCGTTTCTCTAACATACATACAAACTCCATGATCTTACAAGTTCCACTTTTATTTCACACCGCCGGGATCCATAAGCAAAAGAACATGATATCAACTAGGTACAAATTACCAATGAAGTGTTGAAAGCGGTCCCCATGATACATGGTTCTGCTAACTTCAACTCATAAAGCGCAAGCATATGCACAACAAAGAATGACACAATGGTTTAGGTTTATTAAGTGCAAGAAAATAAAGTGTGCCATCAAGTTCGTGAGAGCTTTACTAACTAACTTTCTCATAACAAGCAAACATTTTATTCGAAAGAAAACAAGACATATTGAATATGCACGGAAGTAGAAAATGATGCTAATAGGTAGGTATGGTGGACGCTTTGGCAATATTTGGTTTAGGGAGTTGGAAACTTGAGTAAAACACACTCAGTGGAAGTGAAGGCTAGCAATAGTAAGGGAGCGACAAACGAGAGAGCAATAATGGCCATAATCATGCAGAGCGACAAAACATCATTGATCAAAGCATAAAGTGATACTACAAGTTGAAAACTAAAGGATCATAAAGGCTTATGGTGACTTGGGATAGTCATAACATGGTGTGAGCATGTGCCAAGTCAACCCAAACAAAGCATCAAAGGAGAATGCCACTATACTATGCTTTAATATGCTAAAACAATGCATAATTCATCCAAGGCACATTAAGCAATCTCAATTGTTTATAACAAGTCATGATACATCAAAGAATACTAAGCATAAAGCCAAAACAATATCAAGCATGTCATGACAAAGCATAGGCCACAGTCACAAACAAGCTTTCTTTACCACTTAAGCATGAACTTTCCTACTCTTTTCCAAGCCAAACAAAACTATTTGAAAGCCAATGTATGAAAGAGGGGGTCCAACCAATTTATTCAGAAAACTAAGAAAACCAAGAAAACTAAAAACCAAAACGAAAAGGAAAAATAAGACGCTCCAAGAAAAACACAACTGTGCATGAAACAATAAAAATGAAGCGTTTGGAAGAAACCTGAGATTTTTATTGATGAAGAAGGGGATGCCTTGGGCATCCCCAAGCTTTGACGCTTGTACTTCTTGGATATTTCTTGGGGTGAGACGCGTGGCATCCCCAAGCTTGAGCTTTAGTCCATCCTTCATCTCATTACTCATTCCTTCCATACACCTGAAATTTTTTCCTTCATACAAAACTTCACACAATCTCATTATTAGCAACATTAGTGCACTTAAGATAAATAAGTCTTAAGGTTTAGTTCTAACACCAAATAAACTTCCATTAGAACACTAGCTACTGTAGCACTTCCCTCAAAAATCTCAATTCCCCAAAAGAACTCAAAAAGGAACCCACAAGAAGCAAATGCGGAAAATGGAGAAATCTATCAAAACAGACCAGCAGGTAAAGACGAATTTTTTCGAAGACCTTCTGTTGCTCAAATCAAAAAGTGTTGAACTAACGAAAGTTAGACAACAACCTGGGGCAAAAGCGCAAAACATTTCAGCTCAATGCGACATACATATCTCTCTCAGGAATTTTTATGGTGAATCCCAAAAATCTGTTTCGGCACATCAACTTTCCCAATCATTACTTCTCTCTCATTAGAGGTTACTCTTGGCACAAAAATCAAATAAAAAGGATAAGGAGCGGTTATTACAGAGGTCATAACTTCCAAGACTCATCTAAAACTTTTGGGTTATCTTCCAATAAGTACTTTTCTTTAATGCCTTTAAGTTAGGCATAAGCAAAAACTAGAATGGATAGAATAGAAGTAAACAGAAATAATCATAGTGAAACCATTGTTTTGTTCAATGAAATCCTTTTGTTAACAAGGTTGATTAGGTCTTGCTACCAAAAATTTTTCATATGAGACAAAACTTTGTATTCCACTAATGATTATGTTACCTCAACCTTGATAGAAATGGTCCCAATCATAATAGTTTCAAATTTTTCTCTTGGTATGGAAAAATATATTTCTCCAACTTGAATGCCCTCAACATGTTCAATTGAATTCAAACCATAAGTCCTTTCAATCTTCTTGAGGAAATAGACAATGTGTTCCTTGGTCACCTTCCCTTGATTATACCTGCAGTATTTAAGAAAAGGTCTCCCAAGAATAATAGACATATTATCATCTTCAGGCATAAAAGTTTGAGAGGATGCTCTCATAAGAAATATGAGTTGAAGTAAAAGAGAGCATCAAGGAGCAAATTCAAAACATATTTAATTCTAACCCACTTCCTATGCATAGGAATCGTGTAAGCAAATAACAAAGTGACAGGCATAGTAAGATAAAACAAGAGTAACTTCAAAACTTTCAGCACATAGAGAGGTGTTTCAATACCATGAAAACTTCCACAACCATATTTTCCTCTCTCATAATAATTTTCAGTAGCCTCATGAAGAAACTCAACAATATAACTATCACATAAAGCATGCTCTTCATGATCTACAAGAACTAGAGCTTTATTATAAACATTTTCAAGAGAAACCTCAGGAACATAACATTCATTCTCCTTTAGTAAGCAAGGGGGACAATCAAATAATGTAAGGAATAAAGAGTTACTCTCATTAGAAGGTAGGCATGGGTAGCTAATCCATTCTTCCTCCTTTTGTTCATCACTCTCCTCCTCTTTTTCATCTAATGAGATTTCAGGTTCATCAATTTCTTCTTCCATAGGATCCTGCAAGGCATTAGTCTCTTCCATTTGTGGAAAGCATTTATTAAAATATTCAAGAATATATCCATTTTCATCTGTGTAATTATCAAAGCAAAATTTAAGTATACCATACACCTCATACTTATAAGGTGAATCATCAATATTTTCAAGCAAACTAGCAAGTTCAAAAGCACCCTTCCAAGCAATAAATTCTTCAGTTTGTTCCGCATCATAAAAGTCATAAATTCCTTTAGCATAGGATGATATGGTATCATTATCATTATACTCACATTGAAAAGGGAGGTGTTTATACCTCTTTCTGCAACGAGATTCATCACAACAATAAGTAACATTATAAGTAGAGCACACATTTCTAGCAATGGTATACAATCTATCAATCTGTTCCCATAAGTGTTTCCCTTTTTGTGACAAGCGGTGTTCCTTATAATAATCCTTTTGATCTTCCGTGAACCCACCTTGCCAATAAGATTCAGTTTCAAAGAAACCAACCATTGACATCAAGCATGATAAAGCAAGACAATACCAGACCAATGAAAATAACAACTAGAGTAGGAACTAAATTTTTTTTGTATTTTTGATAAAGAAACAAGCAAACAAGGAGAAAGATAAACTTAGATTGAACAATAGTGAATCCAAGTGAACTTGATAAATAAAGCTATGCTCCCCGGCAACGGCGCCAGAAAATAGTCTTGATGACCCACAAGTATAAGGGGTGTATCGCAGTATTTTCGAGGGAAGTGAAACCCAATTTATTGATTCGACACAAGGGGAGCCAAAGAATATTTATAAGCCTTAATAACTAAGTTGTCAGTTTAGCTGCACCTGGAAACAATCTTGCTCACAGCAGTTTATCAGTAGCAAAAGTTTTGTAGTAGGAATAGTAAAGTAACAACAGTAGTAAAGCAAAGACAGTGGTAACAAAAGCAGTAAACAGTGGGATTCGAGTGCGGTAGACATAGGGATGGATGGACGGGCGTTGCATGGACAAGACAATTCACATAGCAATCAGAACATAGGGCAATTGCAGATAAATAAGATAAAGCACCCAAGTACTAGACAATCCTAGGCATGTGTTCCATATATAGTCATACGTGCTCGCAATGAGAACTTGCACAACATCTTTTGTCCTGCCAGCCCGTTTGCAGCGGGGCCTCTAGGGAACTACTGGCAATTAAGGTGCTCCTTTTAATAGAGCACCGGAGCAAAGCATTAACACTCTGTGAACACATGTGATTCTCACATCAAAGCCTTTCCCTTCTGGTTATCCCGATTTTTGTCACTTCAGGGCCATAGGTGTCGGACAACAACCTGTGTATACAACTTGTAGATAAGACCAAAAACAATACTATCATAATGAATCAATAATAAGTTCAGGTCTAAAATCATGGCACTCGGGCCCTAGTGACAAGCATTAAGCACAACAAGTTGCAACAAAGTCATAAAGCACTAATAAAAGATACTAGGCACCATGCCCTAACAATCTGATGCCATTACATGAACAATCTCATCCAATCCCTACCATCCCCATAGCCTACAGCAGGGGATTACTCACTCATAGATGGAGGAAATATGGATGGTCGATGGAGATGATGGTGGAGATCGATGGAGATGGCTCCGGGGGCACTTCCCCATCCCGGCAGGGTGCCGAAACAGAGACTTTCTGTCCCCTGAATCTCCCCTTCGGTGGTGGCGGCGCAGCGGAACTTTTCGTGGAAAAACGTCGAACCCCCCGAAGTTTTTAGGTCAGAAGGCTTCTTATAGGCGAAGAGGGAGACCGAGGGGGTGCCTGGGGCCACCACACCATGCCCTGGCGCGGCCAGGCCTAGCCCGCGCCGGGGGGTGGTGTGGCCAGCCCTTGGCCCTCCTCCGTCTCGTATTCTGGCTCCTGGAGTCTTCTGGAAAAATAGGCACTTTGGCTTTTATCCCGTCCAATTCCGATAATATTCATTTTCTGACTTTCCTGGAACCAAAAACAGCAGAAAACAGGCAGCTGGCACTGTGGCTCTTGTTAATAGGTTAGTCCAAGAAATCATATGAAAAGTACTCCAAAGTGTGGACAAAACACAAGAAAGTGGATAAAACCAAGCATGGAGCATCAAAAATTATAGATACATTTGCAATGTATCAGTGTCACAGATCGTGTAGCTGGCGAGCTCGCTAAGCCTGGTTGTTGACGATGTGGGTCCGCACATCGATCGGTTGGCTGTTGGCGGTGACTGTGTTGTTCGTGGGTCACGACTCGTTGGTGGAGAGAGCATGATTCGTGGCCCATGGTTGGAGCTGCAGGGGCTCGGGCGGTGGGCAGTTCAGGGTGTGGGCGACTGTTGGACGGCCGCTTGAGGCCGCCCTGCTCCCCGATGAATGGGAGTACATCTGTCCCCGTGGGTTGACTCCCGCGACTTGCTGCTTGATAGCCTTGGCGAGTAGGGCCTGGGCGTACTAGATCTATAGTGTGCCCTCTCCTGTGATGTTGAGGTTGGCGACTGTGGCGTGCCCTGCGATGACATTCTCCATCGGGGTGGAGTACAGCGAGAGCCTGTTGGCATCGCGGTCTTGTGGTGAGATGATGATCCGCGGCTGGTCCGAAGGAGGTGTGCGGCCCAGGGGTGGCGGTGGAGCTCAATTCGCAGGTGCCCCAGGTGGTGGGTGGTTGCTGCCGCCAGGCGGCGCGTTCTCGCAGAACTCGCGCTCAGCCACACAGGTGGGGTCATTCTTGTCGTTGAAGTTCAGGACACGGCCCTGTACATTGGAGTTTAGGTGGGTCCTGATGTGGCGTTGGTGGTAGAGCGATAGCTCCCCCATGGTTTGCCGCTCGAGGTGGAACTTCTCGTGCTCGGCCTATTCCTTATGCGTTGCCTCCTCCAGTCGAAGGCATGCTTCTTCGACCTTCGTCTCCATCGCGGCTGGCGAGATTAGCATAGAGAATGGATATGGTGGGGGGCTAGCGCTTCCCGCCATGTAGATCACGTTGAAGCGACTAGATCTGGCGCGGAAGTCGTCGGGTGGTTCCGACCTAGAGTCGGAGTCGAAGATCCCAAGGATGGAGGAGTCCTTGAAGTCCTGAGCGTTGGAGACTCATGTGATGGAGTCCTCACGTGATGCGGCGGTGACGGATCCGGTGACAAAGGCAAGGGTCGCCGAATCGGCGTCATCGTGGAGAGCCGTGTTGTCCGTGGCGACATCAGTCCTGGCGGCATTGTTGGCAGCCGAGTCGTACTCGGAGGTGAGGCGGCTGATGGAGAGGATCTAGCCTTCCGGGAGCAGATCGCGGCATGGCGGCGACCCGCCGATGATCACCATCTCCGACGGGTCGATGGCGTCCATGAAACCGACAAACAGGTTGATGGTGCCGACTGGCATCACCGTGCTATGCGTGATTGGGCGTGACACCAAGATGTAGCTGTTGGACATGACCTGGAGGATCCCACTTCTGGCGATCATGCGGCCGGTGGTGATCGGCTGATCCATTGGCGAATAGGATCTCGCCGCAGAACTCAGGCCGGACCGGCCATGCCCCACGGTGGGCGCCACGGTCGTGAGAATGACCTCGGTAGTCGCTACCAAGGGTAGCGATTGGAAGGATTTGAGCAAAGAGCGGGCAGCCATCTGCGGAGCAAGATGAGGGCAAAGACATAGGGATTTACCCAGGTTCGGCCCCCCGTAGGGTAAAGACCTACTCCTACTAGATTGTATTATCGGCGAGTGAGTGACAAGGGTGGCGAGCTCAGCGGCTAGGCAGCGATTCGCTTGGATGGGGTGTGTGATAGAACGTAAGTACATAGGGTACCCTAGGGAGGCTTATATAGGGGGTGCCTTGCTAGGGTTTACAGATATACCACCGAATCAGTTAGGGACTCGGAGGATTTGACCTAACCCGACTGGGCTTTAGCTATGCTTCTAGCCTCTAGCTTCTAGTCGCGAGGCTCCCTCTCAGTCGCATTCCAGTCGCCGTCCTGCAGGCCCACTCGCAGAGGCCTTGTCCTAGTCAAAACGTCATGCAGGGCATACCCCATTTGGCATATCCCCATCACCAATCGAGTGAAGAACAAGGTCTCGCTTTCCTTTTGAATCATTCCTTGCTACATCTATTTAATTTCATTGTCTGCATTATTGAATCTATCAATTCTTTTGGTCATTTTTTGTATACTACTAATTGGTCACTTTGAAATACTGTTGAATATGTTAGTACTGTTGAATATGAACTGTGAATCTGTCGATATTTTTCGGTCTTATTCTGTACTGCTGAATCTTTCAAAGCTACCGAATCTGTAAAATGTTCTGTTGTTACTATTAGTACAATATTGTGTAGAACTAATAGTGATGTACTAGTACTTGTACAGATCAAGTGTAGTAGAATGTCTTTCTTTTCTTCACGATCTAGATGAGTCATGGTCATTTCGGGTTGCATATGGGGGTCACACATGCATTAACATGAGAAGGAGGTTTTCACATAGAAGCGGACTTGATCGTGAGTTTTGCTTGCTCCAATGATCGAGTGTGTTTGGGGAAAAGAGCAAACTAATTGTGCACCAAGATTTTTTGAGCTGGAGCAAGAACTGATTCTCTCTGTACTGATATCAAATTTCAAGCAGGAAAGCTACTAAATCTCTCAAATGTTCTATCGTTGCTATTACTAAAGCATTCAGTGGAACTAATATTGATGTACTCGTACTTGTTTAAATCAAGGGCAATAGATAGTCTTGCTTTTGTTTTTAAACATGGTCTTGTCACAATCTAGATGAGACTTGGGCATTTCAAGAAGCATATGGGGGTCACACAAGCATTGATGTGAACAAAAGGTATTCAAAAGAAGACTTGATCATCAGTTTTCTTACTCTAATGGTCGAGTGTGTTTGGAGAAAAGGGAAAATTGATCATGCGACAAGGTTTCTCAAGCTAAAACAAGAACTGGTTCTATTTGTACTGCTATTGAATTTCAGTGTCTGTATTGTTGAGTCAGTCACTTTGTAATGTTGTTGAATTGGTCAAGTGTTGCTTAATATGAACTATGAATCTGTCGATATTTTTTTATCTTATTCCATACTGTTGAATTTTCATAAGAATATATATCAAGAGAATTATCGGTTTGCTGCTCCCTCTGTGAGGTCTTTGTTGCGAATCCGCCCGAGCCACAACACAATTCAATTTTTTAATGAGGAGAAAAATCTAGCCCATAACATTTTAATTCGGCCATTTCGGTGTTAGGGGCTGATGTCTACACACTTCTATTCTTGTAGACAGTTGTTGGGCCTCCAAGTGCATAGGTTTGTAGAACAACAACAAGTTTTCCCTTAAGTGGATCACCCAAGGTTTATCGAACTCAGGGAGGAAGTGGTCAAAGGTATCCCTCTCAAGCAACCCTGCAATCAAGATACAAGAAGTCTCTTGTGTCCCCAACACACCCAATACACTTGTCAGGTGTATAGGTGCACTAGTTCAGCGAAGAGATAGTGAAATACAAGTAATATGGATATAAGACAATGGTGCAGAAAAAAGCTTGATGGCATGGAAGAGACTAAAGGCAAACTGAAATAAAGATGGCAGGAAGCAAACATGTAACAGATCTAGTTGCAAACGGTGTTTCAATGCTAAGAAACAAGGCCTAGGGATCATACTTTCACTAGTGAACACTCTCATATAAATATCTTATCTTTATGATACTACTCTTAACTACTCTCCGGTTGAACACTCTAATCGATGGTAGGGCTATAACAGCAGAGCTCAAAGTCCGCTTTCACCATCTAGATAATCCCACACTGTCACCTTGAGCACTAGATGGTTCCAACAAACACCACAATTTCATAGAGACATCCAACTCCAAATATAACTCATAACAAGTATTTGTAATGTCTAGGCTAAGTGTCACCATGGTGTGGACACTGTCAACTTCACACACATGGGGAGAGCAGAGATCTATTAAAGCACTTGAGTAGCAAGGTAGATCTACTTGATTACAAAGCTCATGATCACAATATGATCATGCATAGAGAGAGAGAGAGATGAACACATAGCTACCGGTAGAGCCCTTAGGCTCGAGGAAGAACTACTCCCTCATCATCATGGGAATCAGCAACAGCGATGGAGATGGTGGTGGAGATCGATGGAGATGGCTCCGGGGGGCACTTCCCCGTCTCGGCAGGGTGCCGGAACAGAGACTTTCTGTCGCCTGAATCTCCCCTTCGGTGGCGGTGGCGCTGCAGAACTTTTCATGGCTGGAGGCTTGACTTTTTAGGGTTTATGCATCAGGAGGCTTCTTATAGGTGAAGAGGCAAGGTCAGTGGGAGGCCAGGGGGCCCACACCACCTAGTGGCGCACCCAGGGTGGACCCATGCCACCACATGGCGTGGCGGCCCTGTGGCCCCTCTCCGTCTCGTCTTCTGGCTCCGTGAGTCTTCCGGTAAAATATCAACTTTGGCTTTTGTCCCATCCAATTCCGAGAATATTCATTTTCTCACTTTCCTGGAACCAAAAACAATAGAAAATAGGCAACTGGCAATGTGGCATCTTGTTAATAGGTTAGTCCTAGAAAGTGTATAAAAAGTACTCCAAAGTGTGGACAAAACATAAGAATGTAGATAAAACCAAGCATGGAACATCAAAAATTATAGATACGTTTGCAACGTATCAACATCCCCAAGCTTAAATCCTGCTCGTCCTCGAGTAGGTAAGTGATAAAAGAAAGAATAATTTTTGAGGTGACATGCACCATCATAAACTTGATCAAAGTATTTGTAAAACAATGATAGCTGGGATCATAGTACTTCAATAATAACATGAAAGACAAAGTTTTAACAATAAGACATAGCAACTATGTTGCAACATGAAAAGGCACAAACAAAAGATTCATGAATAACAATGCTTTGCAAGACGTTTGTTTGTTTCACATAAAGAAAACATAGCATAGTGGCATTCAGCTTGTCCCTCATAGAGTAGCAAACATAAATGCATAGGACACCTTCAAAGTTCATAAGAGTGACTAGATACAAATAGTTTAAAACAAGCAATATCAAAGCTATGCATCAATCAACAAGTCTTGGGACAATGCACATAGAACTAAGAATGGCCACTATGCTCTCAAAGTAGGTGCATCAAGGTAGAAGGTGGAGACTCAACATAAAAGTAAAAGAAAGGCCTTCATAGAAGGAAGTAGGGATTCGAGTTTCATAAAGAGCTTCCAAAAAATATGGTACTTATTAGCTTTCAGCTCTCATTTCCCCTATCATAAGCATCTTGAAGTGATTAAGGTTAAAGTGAACAAACTATGGAGTATATGCTTGACAAAGTATAAGTTGGAAATCTCATGTCCCTTGAATATGAGGGCCACTCCTCATGCTACTCAAGTTTAGTCACCGGTAAGTTCTTGTCATCGTAAGTACATGTGTATCATAGAGAACCACCAACGGGGTACCCCTTGCCCGATGATACGGAAGAATCCCCATATCAAAATGACAAGGCAAGCAGACAATGAGCATCTCATCAATCTTCTTATTTACCATGGGAAATGGTGCTTTTTTCTCTCTTTCCTCTTTTCTCATATCTTTTTCTCTTTTTTCCCTAAATATCTGACTCTTTTTTATAAGAAGAATGCTTCATAGACAGCTCATTATGGTTATGCTGCAGGTTTTCACCATGACAACATGGATTAGACCAGCGGCCCATGCGTTTCTCTAACACATATACATAACTCCATGGATTTACAAGCTCCCCTTTCATTTCACATCGACGACATCCATAGACAAAAGAGCATGATATCAGCTAGGTACAAAGTACAAGTGCAATGTTGAAAGTGTTCCCCATGACAACATGGTTCTGCTAATCCCCAACAAATAAGTGAAAGCATATACAACATAGACGACACAATGGTTCAAGTTTATTAAGGGCAAGAAAAGTAAAGTGTGCCATCAAGTTCATGAGAGCTTTAATCACTAGTTTTCTCATAACGAGTTTAATTCGGAAGGTAGATAAAAACATGAATTTACTTGGAATAGCATATTCTAATAGGTAGGTATGGTGGACTCTTTGGAATAACTTGGTTTTAGGAGTTGGATGCATGAGTGGAACTCATACTTGGTTATGGAGGCTAGCAAAAGACTGGGAGCAACCAACTAAGAGAGCAATAATGGCCATAATCATGCAGAGCGACAACACATCATTAAGCAAAGCATAAAGTGATACTACAAGTTGAAAACTAAAGTATCATAAAGGCTATGGTGACTTGGGATAGTCATAACATGGTGTGAGCATGCGCCAAGTCAACCCAAATAAAGCATCAAAGGAGAATACCACAATACTATGCTTTAATATGCTAAAACAACGCATGATTCTTCCAAGGCACATTAAGCAATCTCAATTGTTTATAACAAGTCATGCTATAACAAATAATACTAAGCATAAAGCCAAAACAATATCAAGCATGGCATGACAAAGCATAGGCCACAGTAAAAAACAAGCTCTCTTTACCACTTAAGCATGAACTTTCCTACTCTTTTCCAATAACAACCAAACTATTTGAAAACCAATGTATGAAAGAGGTGGTCCAACCAATTTATTCAGCAAACTAAGCAAACCAAGCAAACGAAAAAACCAAAACGAAAACAAAAAAGAAGACGCTCCAAGAACAACACAACTATGCATGAAACAATAAAAATGAAGTGTTTGGAAGAAACCTGGGATTTTTATTGATGAAGAGGGGATGCCTAAGGAATCCCCAAGCTTTGACGCTTGTACTTCTTGAATATTTCTTGGGGTGAAACGCGTGGCATCCCCAAGCTTGATCTTTAGTCCATTCTTCATCTCATTACTCATTCCTTCCATACACCTGAAATTTTTCCTTCATACAAAACTTCACACAATCTTTATTAGCAACATTAGTGCACTCAAGATAATAAGTCTTTGGGTTCAGTTTCAACACCAATAAAACTTCCATTAAAACACAAGATACTGTAGCACTTCCCATGAAAAGCTCAATTCCCCAAAAAGAACTCAAAAAAGAATCAACAAGAAGCAAATGCAAATAATGGCAGAAATCTGTCAAAACAGACCAGCAGGTAAAACCAATTTTTTCGAAGACCTTCTGTTGCTCAAATAGAAAAGTGTTTATCTAAAGAAAGTTAGATAACAACCTGGGGAAGAAGCACAAAAATTCACGTCTCAAAAGGACGTAAAGATATTTTACACAAATTTTTACGGTGAAGCCCAGAAATCTGTTTCGGGACAACAACTTTCCCAATTATTACTTCTCTCTCATTAGAGGTTACTCTTGGCACAAAAAGCAAATAAAAAGGATAAGGAGTGGTTATTATAGAGGTAATAACTTCCAAGACTCAACTAAAACTTTTGGGTTATTTCCCAATAAGTACTTTTCTTTAACGCCTTTAAGTTAGGCATGATAATTTGAGAAGATGCTCACATAAGAAATATGAATTGAAGTAAAAGAGAGCATCAAGAAGCAAATTCAAAGCACATTTAAGTCTAACCCACTTCCTATGCATAGGAATCTTGTAAAGAAACAAGTCATGAAAGCTTAGAGCAACAATCATAGTAAAGCAAAACAAGTGCAACTTCAAGACTTTCAACATAAAGAGGGGAAACTTAATATTGTTGAGACACATAAAAACATGTTTCCCTCTCTCATAATAACTTTCCATAGCATCATGAATAAAATTAACAATATAACTATCACATAAAACATTCTTATCATGAGCCACATGCATAAAAGAACTAATACTCTTCACATAAGCATAGTCATTCTTATTAATTGTAGTGAGAGAAAATTCAACAAAATAGCTATCATTATCATTCTCATCACCATAATCATCAAATATAGGAGGTATATTGTAATCATTAATTTTCTTCTCAATAGTAGGTGGACTAAAAATATCATATTCATCATTGTAATCATCATATATTGGAGGTTTTGTATCATCATAAGCAATAGAATAGCTATCTTCCAAAGTTGGGGAACTAAAAAGATCATTTTCATAAAAACTATATTCCCCAAGCTTAGACTTTTCCATAGTATTAGCAATAATGGTGTCCAAAGAATTCATACTAACAACATTGCTATTAGCATGCAAATAAATTTCCATAGGTTTTTTAATTTTCTCTTCAAACACTTCATGTCCTAACTCAAGATAAATACTATAAAGCTCTCTAATTTTGTTGTTGTTTTCCATTAAGCCTAACTAGTGAAAACAAGAAACAAAAAGACAAAATTGCAAAATCTAATAGAAATAACTTCAAGCACTCACACCGGAGGATGTGAGTACCTTTTACCTTACCTCCCCGGCAACGGCGCCAGAAAATAGCTTGATGTCTACGCACTTCTATTCTTGTAGACAATTGTTGGGCCTCCAAGTGCAGAGGTTTGTAGAACAACAACAAGTTTTCCCTTAAGTGGACACCCAAGGTTTATTGAACTCGGGGAGGAAGTAGTCAAAGGTATCCCTCTCAAGCAACCCTGCGATCAAGATACAAGAAGTCTCTTGTGTCCCCAACATTCCCAATACACTTGTCAGGTGTATAGGTGCACTAGTTCGGCGAAGAGATAGTGAAATACAAGTAATATGGATATAAGACAACAGTGCCAGAAAATAGCTTGATGGCGTGGAAGAGACTAAAGGCAAACTAAAATAAAGATGGCAGCAAGCAAACATGTAATAGATCTAGTTGCAAACGATGTTTCAATGCTAAGAAACAAGGCCTAGGGATCATACTTTCACTAGTGAACACTCTCATATAAATATGTTCTCTTTATGATACTACTCTTAACTACTCTCCAGTTGAACACTCTAATTGATGGTAGGGCTATAACAGCAGACCTCAAAGTTTGCTTTCACCATCTAGATAACCCCACACTGCACCTTGAGCACTAGATGGTTCCAACAAACACCACAATTTCATAGAGATATCCAACTCCAAATATAACTCATAACAAGTATTTGTAATCTCTAGCGAGAGAGAGATGAACACATAGCTACCGGTAGAACCCTTAGCCTCGAGGAAGAACTACTCCCTCATCATCATGGGAATCAGTAACGGCGATGGAGATGGTGGTGGAGATCGATGTAGATGGTTCTAGGGGCACTTCCCTGTCCCGGCAGGGTACCAGAATAGAGAATTTATGTCCCCCGAATCTCCCCTTCGGTGGCGGCGGCGCTGCGGATCTTTTCGTGGCTAGAGGCTTGACTTTTTAGGGTTTATGCATCAGGAGGCTTCTTATAGGCAAAGAGGCAAGGTCGGTGGGCGGCCAGGGGGCCCACACCACCTGGTGGCGCGGCTAGGGTGGACCCGCGCCACCACATGGTGTGGCCGCCCTATGGCCCCTCTCCGTCTTGTCTTCTGGCTCCGTGAGTCTTCCCGTAAAATATCAACTTTGGCTTTTGTCCCATCCAATTCCGAGAATATTCATTTTCTGACTTTCCTGGAACCAAAAACAGCAGAAAACAGGCAACTGGCACTGTGGCATCTTGTTAATAGGTTAGTTCCAGAAAGTGTATAAAAAGTACTCCAAAGTGTTGACAAAACATAAGAAAGTAGATAAAACTAAGCATGGAACATAAAAAATTATAGATACGTTTGCAACGTATCAGGGACCGCTGACCATAACCCAATGAAATTTGATAAAGGAGCTCATGGAGCATAGCCCAGAACATTTTAATTCGGCCTTTTTGGGCTCAAGGGACAACTGAGCACATCCTAGTGAAATTTGATAAAGGAACCCATGAAGCATATCCCATGGACTATATACCATGTATAATAGACAAAATATTTTCAATTCGGCCTTTTGGGCATTGCCGCCACGTCTTAAAAAACTATGCCAACCCATGTTTTTAAGAAACTACTCCATTATGTTGCATTTCATAAATTGAGATGCCAGGAGTTCTGCCCTTTTATTTTAGAAGAGATAAACCTGGACACACAAAATCTTTTTAAGAAGACTAATACATAAGTTATAGATACTAATAAATGTTTAATGATAAATTTTAAAGAAATATATTTGGCATAGTGGCAATGCACTCGGTTTACATATATTGAAAGTCTTAAGTTCAAATCTTCGATGCGTACATATATTTATCCTAGGCTCACATTTTTAGTTTAATATGCAGGTTTGAAAAAAAAGTTAAGTAACTCTACAGAGATGCTGGCATCAGGGACCCAGCAGATAGAACATACACGGCTATATCGAGATATGTTATGAACGTCAAAGTAACAGACGCGACTGAAAGAAAGAAAAAGTCAAACATAGACATGTTTCCTGTACATAGAGGCTGACATCAGGGACCCATTAGTAGAATATTCATGGCTACTACATCGAGCAACATTGGCAAGGGCACAATGGTGGTCGTGACTAGAGAAAATAAGACCAAGATAGACACATTGCTTGTCTAGAGAGGTTGACATTAGGGCCCTAGATACAAGACCATACACGGTTTATGCATCGAGCAATGTTACCAATGTCTAAACGGTGGACGCGACCAATTTCTTTTCCAACATACGCACGTTTCCTTTACAGAGGAGGCTGCCATGGGGGACCCGCTAGCTTGAATAAATGGCTAATGCATCGAGCAATGATATCAAGTTCGAAACAGGGAGGCGCAAGCGGATATAGATACTCCATCTTACACATGTTTATTCTAATGAGAGACTGGCATGGGGACCAACAGCCTGACTAAATGGCAGATGCACCGAGCAACATTTTCGAGTTCAAATCTGAGAGGCGTGATCGAGGGAAAAATTCCATCATACACACGTTTCTTCTAATGAGAGGCTGACATGTGGGACCCAGCAACCAGACTAAACGGTAGATGCATCGAGCAACGCTATCAATTTCAGAATAGGGTAGCGCGAGTGAAGAAAAAAATTCCATCATACACACGATTCATCTAGTGAGAGGCTGACATAGGGGACCCAACAGCTTGACTAAACGACATATGCATTGAACAACGTTATCGAGTTCAAATCAGGGAGGCACGACCAAAAAATATGGTCTACTAGAGACACTGACATCTAGGACCCGCATTCCTCAAAATATTTCGGTGAGTTAACATCGCGCGAGGAACCTAAAATCTTACTTCTACCACGTGTCGATTGAGCTTCGTTCATGTTTTTAGCGGTTTTGTTGTAGTAGATGCCCGCAAAAATGAAAAAAAGTGTTCCTTCATCCACGGTCGAGCGAAGAAATTCATCACGGAAGATGCGCCTTCTATGATGACTGATGGGTCAAACCATTGCGGATGGAAAAATTTCTTATAGTGCATGTTGTAATTCTTTATTTATTATAGTTGCTCGAGGAGTGTTTATGATCATGTACTATTGTGGTAGCGCCACATGTATGCTATCTGGACAAGCCCAATCACACTTTCGACTTCTGAATCTTATTCAGCCATTGTCACAACCCTCTAGGTATGTTGTGGAGCTCAGCCGACTTAATCAGAGGTTACTTAGTTGGGGTGCCCCCCCTAAAATAACCTTTCGGTTCTAGGATTGCTCTATCATGAAACCCCATTGCCTTTTGCCTTCCTTGTGATGTCTGCAAGTGCACAGATCGTTTGTAGCTAGTTTCGAAGTATAGATGTCAGTCCCATAGGGAGCCCAAAGGTAAGTGTTTATGAATGAAGTCTCTGTCACACCCAAAGTTGTCACAGGTCTTCGAAGGTCTTCGAGTGAATTGACTGCAAGCGTGGAAATAAGAATGGAATTTGGTTTAAACTGTATATATTTAAATAAAACTAAAATATAAACTTTAGAAATAAAAAGCATAAAAGTAAAGAACGATTTGATTGTTTGTTGTTTTCTACAGATGATAAAGAAGGTGCGGGGAGATACAGTTTATGGTGATAGTGACTGTGCCAGGTGGACGAGTGATAAGCGTAACAATTATAATCTTATAAGTATGTGTGTAAGCGAGCAACCCATAATTAGTCGGAACTCCTCTTGGTAGATTTCATCCCAACTTTAATAATTCTACTAGTATGTTATAAAAACCATGGTCAGATACTAGACGACTAAGATCCTTCAGGTTGCTTAGAAATTAAACTCCTTGGATCAGACTTAATGAATAATCACGGTGGTTTCTCATTATCCTCGAGTCTACTAGTTTTCCATTGATATCCCCGAGTCACTCGAAGGTCGCCGGTCTGCTAGCGAGCAAGATTCTATCCATGTAGAACAGAGCATCATGATGTTTGGGCTCTTAATTGGACAACAAGTATTAGGCATCCCACAGATAGTCAAGCACACATCTTATATCTTATATTTACTAAATAGAGGTACCGTTGGAGTCTCCACGTTAATCCTAGAAAAAGGCACAAGAATAACCTTTAGATAAAAATTGGATGGTTAGGATCAAATAAAGCGACGTGAGATGTATTCTGGTAGTCCCACAAGCTTACGGACCTATATTTATTTCTCAGAGTCTTATCTATTATGGTAGTCCCACTAGCTTACGTTAATCCTAGCTTACGATTCAGATTTATGTCTTGAGATTTACCGGCCAGATCTCTCTTCTCATGGATACACACGAGGCAGCAGCTAGCAATTCAACAAAGTTACCCCGCTGCCAGCCGACAACGTGCAGCGAATGTGACGTAGTCATAACTGGCATCGTCTCCTTCCTGATTCACGGAGATGGCTGTAGCAACGCTCATGCTACCACCAGACCGAGCAGCACGATTGTAAGAGGATACATCGAGGACGGCGGAGAGCTTAGCTGCACCGCGTCATTACCCATTAACCAATGAATGCCTGGGTTAGACGCAACAAGCAGGAGGCCATCGGCCACTACGTATCACTGATGATCCATGCCAACTGGATCCTGTCCTCCAGACCTAGGCGAAGCCACAAAGGTATGTCTTCGTGCATGCCTGTGTGCAGTAGCTGGACCATATCAGTCTGAATTTTAATTCGTACAATTTAGCTTTCTTTCTGAACACTTAGTGTAAATTCTAATCGATTACTAAACTTGATGAAGATGCCTGGATTAGCTACCTTCATACAAATTTGAGACCACAGTTTCATCGAATTTAGTTTGAAATTGGCCAATAGACATGAAACTGGCTAATAGACGATATATTGCTGATACTTATTACGTGGGTGATCCTTATAAGTAGGTAAAAATATTCCTGCACGAAAAGCAGAAGAAACAAAAATAAAACTAAATATTACCTCCCTTACGAAATGTAGTATGTTTTGGAAAGCTAGCAGAGGTAGTGCATCACTAAATCCATAATTTTATGTATACTACTTAAATATGTATAAAAGTTAAGTCATCCATATACAAAAAAGACCTCATATATATTACCTATACATAAGTAGCTGGACCAGATCAGTTATGCAAAAAAAAATTGAACTCCTCTTACTGCAAATTCTTATCTACTACTCATTTTTGGCATTTTCGAATGATGCCTGGGTTAGTACTTTAGTATAGGTTTGAGAGCATGTGCTTATATGATTTTTTTAAAAACTAGCGAGAGACATTAAAATTGATGATACTGATTACGTGAATATGAACTTAAAGCTCGGATAGTGCATTCTAATAATCATATAAGGAGCGCCATGTGTCAATCCTAAAAAACAGATCTCGTTTTTTTTTAAACCAAAATTGAGAACAACCCTAATGGTTCTCCCACTTTATGGTAAATTTATTCGAAAATTCAGATATCTCATGTACCGTTATGTTATTTTCAATTAGGTTACATGAGCATTCCAAGTTAGATGGTATCTTAACCTGTAGAATTTGGTGCTATATTGTTCGCAAAAAAATTGTTGCTATATTCTCTATTCTAGACGATAGCTTTTTTTGAGTAGTGATAAGCTAACACCTCTGCATCAACTATTTCTTAGTATTAAATAATTGTGCTTGATCTTCTCTTATGAAAACATGTTAATTATCCAAATTGTGCAAAAAATTACAATGTTGTGAGAATGCCAATATCGATCTCTCTGACTCTTTTTTGACAGAAGTGTAACACTATACTTGCTGCACATTTCAGTACTATATACATGTAGGCTACCTTACTGTAGTATATTCCTTCCACATGTTCATCGAAATGTTCAATGGCCTATGTAACCTAAAATTTGGCGCCCTATAGTTTGCATGGACAAGGTTGCATAGACTTCAAAATTTCTGATGGTCGGTGCTTGCCACCTGTTATCCTGCTATGTCGGTAATCGATGCCTCTGCTTGAGATACACCAATGGCATCTAGCCAGCCATGTCCGGCGTTGAGTAATGCGACATCAATATCAAAGTAGAACCATACGCTTGTTCCCTCCAAGAAATTCACCAAGCGGTGTCAAGAATCAAAACTACAAATTATATTAAGTCGTGATGCACTGTCGACTACAAGTACTGCATGGTAAGGTATTGTCTATTCATACAAAATCTTCACATCATATGATGTGGACAGCCGTTCGATGTGCTTCAAAGTTATCATCAATTAGGAATCTTCTCATTCATTCCCATATTATTGCCATCTTGATATTACCCACAATTATTTTCTTGGCTACCGTTTAGCATAGTAATTTATATTATGCCTGGCATGTTTATCTTCTATTGTACAATAATTGTTTTAGCTAAGAGAGTATTCTATTTTATTTTGCTGATATTATCCCTCGTATGCAATCATTCGGTAAATAAAAATGAACCCTAAAAGATTCGTACCATATGACTAGTCGGTCATTTCTACATATACGCATATTCATTCAAGCTCGTGTAAGTGCACGGGTTAATGACTAGTGACTAATAATCCACATTCAGGTTATCATCCGAACCCCTTCTAGTATTAAGTTGCAAGCAATAGATAATTGCGTTAAGCAAAGTGTGTAAAGTAAACAATATGATTTCCCCATGGACAAAGGATTGTTGTTTTCTCCCTAGTAGCAACATCACATCTACAACCTTAGAGGTTTCTATCACTTTCCTAGATTACTAGAGGCATGAACCTACTATCGAGCATAAATACTCCCTCTTGGAGTTACAAGCATCTACTTGGCCAAGATAGCTACTAGCAACGGTGAGCATGCAAGATCACAAATAACATAGAGATGATAGAATCAATAACCAATCTAACATAGTATCTCAATATCCATCGGATCCCCGCAAACACAACATATAGGTTTACAAATAGATGATCTTGATCATGAACGGAGCTCACAAGATCTAAACATGATAGCACAAAGGAGGAGAACCAACCATCTAGCTACTGTATGGACCCATAGTCCAAGGGCAAACTACTCACGCTTCACTCCAGAGCTGGCATGGTGATGAAGAAGGCCTCCGGGATGATATCTCCCCTCTAGTAGGGTGCCAGGAAGAGCTTCGGACCCCCCTCGATTTAGGGATGGAGATGGCGGCTGCTACAGAATCTTTCATGGATTTTTGATCGGGTCCCTAGGGTTTCTGCATCGGGGTACTTTTATAGGCAAAGGGGCAAGGTCGGTGGGCGCCCGAGGGGCCCACACCATCGAGCGGCGCGCCCTAGGTGTGGCCACCTCGTGGCCCCACTTCGGCTTCCCTTCGGACTCTGTATTCCTTCTGGTAAAATATTGAGTTTGGCTTTTGTCTCATCCAATTCCAAGAATATTTCCTTACTACCTTTTCTCAAACCAAAAACAACAGAAAACATGCAACTGGTACTGCGGCATCTTGTTAATAGGTTAGTTCCAGAAATGTATAAAAATACCTCAAAGTGTAAACAAAACATAAGAAAGTTGATATAAAACAAGCATAAAGCATCAAAAATTATAGATACGTTTACGATGTATCACACATATTCTTCTATATTAATTGGATTGTTGATTATTTTAAGAATTTCAAAGCAGTCGTGATTCAGGAAGCAGAACAATCTTGGCAAGGGTCAATACTATTTCAAAGATAAGAAAGCAAAACAGTAGAACTCCTACAGGGTTTTATATGAATTCCATGTAACTATGGTTTATAACCAAGTACTTCTATTCCTTTTTTATGTAAAATAATATTGCTATTGCTGCTTATATATATATTGTTGCTGCTTATATATGTTGTTTATATATATTGTTTATATATATGTGAAGTGGATATGTAGGCCATTTTTTGACAGCCAGGTAGTGTATGTGTCTTGTTGGTTGTGTTTGTGCCTATGTAGGCCATTTTTGTGCAGGTTTTTATTTTTATTTTTAAGATGCCAATGTTTCACTAGAATGTTGATTCATTTCTGTTCTAGCGAATTTCTTTCACTCCTAGGTCTAGAAAATTAGCAAAGGTCATGCCCAATTTTTTTTTGAATTTTGATGTTTATTATTTCCATTTCTTTTCGTGTTTAGACATGTCGGGTGGTGGACAGCACGACGTCGAGGTGGGCACTTCTAGAAAGAAGGCCTATTGGGAGCATTTGGATGATATGGACTTACAAGCGGACCCGCAATTCGTGTCGCGGGAGGAAGAGATTGAGGACGAGGATACATCGTCCGATGAGGAGATTGGGGATGATGCCGGTGGCGATGGTGGAGCCATAGACGGTAGCCGCCAACCGAAGAAGTCCCGGAATGAACGGACCCCCATCACGGTCGGCCTCAAAAGGTCCATCTTCACAAGCGTGAGCGAGAAAGGGGTGCCTTTGGATCTGGAGGAATTTGTCACATCGTACTCACTGCAGCTCTCTGCAATCCTCCGGAACACCGTCATGATCAACACCGAGAACCTGAAGGGCCATGAGAACGAGCGTTACCGCCATCAGCTCTTGAGGAAGCTACACGGAAGATACGCGTACCCGGGTGATGAGGAGAACAAATACAACAATGACGATGTCAAAGGGAATCTGGTAAACAAGTACGCCCTCAAGACGATGACCAAGGCCTTGTTGAATTGGAAGGCGCGGATGAAGAGGCCCATTTACAAGAAAAATCTAAGTTACGAGGAGCTCGTCAAGAAGGAGCTTCTAGTCAAGGAAGAAGACTTCAAGGTGTTCCAGGCCAGATGTGAATCCGCCGCTGGCAAGGCCAAGAGTCTGTACTTCAAGGAGTTTTACGAGATGAACATTGGTACCCACCATCTCGGCTCCGGTGGTTATAGAGCTGTGATTCCCAAATGGGAGAAGGAGGACGCCGTAGCTCATGAGAAGGGGGAGACACCTCCCTTTTCCAATATTGCCAAACCGCAGGAAAAGTACTTTGTTAGGGCCCAGTTTCACAAGCCGAAAGGGAGTTCTGAATAGTCCTCCGAACCCTGCGGCCCCTTTGCTCCGAATTGACGGACTTCATCAATAAACATGTAAGTAATTTGCATGCAAGTCGATTAATTGCATTCACAATTAATCAATGATGTCCAATTTCTCAAATGCTTCACGTTCCCTTATGCGCAGGACGAGGAATGTAGGAGCTCCTCATCCCAAGGGTCGGCGTCGGTCGCCAATTGGGAGACCACTTTTAATAGGGCGCTGAACCGGGTCAAGAATGTCGAGCCCCAAACACCACCTAAGTTGGCTGGCCGTGTTCCCAGCTTTGGAGGTATTACATGGTCCGAATACTATGGCACCTAGCCGTGGAAGGGTGATACGTTGCTAACGTATCCATAATTTTTGATGTTCCATGCGTGGTTTTATCTACGTTCTTATGTTTTGTCCACACTTTGGAGTACTTTTCATATGATTTCTTGGACTAACCTATTAACAAGAGCCATAGTGCCAGTTGCATGTTTTCTGTTGTTTTTGGTTTCAGAAAGTTAGAAAATGAATATTCTCGGAATTGGACCGGATAAAAGCCAAAGTCGATATTTTACCGGAAGACTCACGGAGCCAGAAGACGAGACGGAGAGGGGCCACAGGGCGGCCACACCATGTGGTGGCGCGGGCTAGCCCTGGCCGCACCACCAGGTGGTGTGGGCCCCCTGGCTGCCCACCGACCTTGCCTCTTCACCTATAAGATGCCTCCCGATGCAACAACCCTAAATACTCCAGCCTCCAGCCACGAAAAGTTCCGCAGCACCACCGCCACCGAAGGGGAGATTTGGGGGACAGAAAGTCTCTCTTCCGGCACCCTGCCGGGACGGGGAAGTGCCCCCGGAGCCATCTCCATCGATCTCCACCACCATCTCCATCACCGTTGCTGATTCCCATGATGATGAGGGAGTAGTTCTTCCTCGAGGCTAAGGGTTCTACTGGTAGCTATGTGTTCATCTCTCTCTCTCTCTACGCATGATAATATTGTGATCATGATCTTTGTAATCAAGTATATCTACTTGCTACTCAAGTGCTTTAATAGATCTCTGCTCTCCCCATGTGTGTGAAGTTGACAGTGTGCATACCATGGTGGCACTTAGGCTAGAGATTACAAATACTTTTTATGAGTTATATTTGGAGTTGGATGTTTTTATGAAATTGTGGTGTTTGTTTGAACCATCTAGTGCTCAAGGTAACAGTGTTGGGTTATCTAGATGGGAAAAGCGAACTTTGAGGTGTGCTGTTATAGCCCTACCATTGATTAGAGTGTCCAACCGGAGAGTAGTTAAGAGTAGTATCATAAAGAGAAGATATTTATATTGGAGTGTTCGCTAGTGAAAGTATGATCCCTAGGCCTTGTTTCTAAGCATTGATACACCATTTGCAATTAGATCTGTTACATGTTTGCTTGCTTCCATATTTATTTCAGTTTGCCTTTAGTCTTTTCACACGTCAACCACACGCCAGCAAGCTATTTTCTGGCACCGTTATCTTATATCCATACCACTTGTATTTCACTATCTCTTCAACGAACTAGTGCACATATACACCTGACAAGTGTATTGGGTGTGTTGGGGACACAAGAGACTTCTTGTATCTTGATTGCAGGGTTGCTTGAGAGGGGATACCTTTGACCACTTCCTCCCTGAGTTCGATAAACCTTGGGTAATCCACTTAAGGGAAAACTTGTTGCTGTTCTAACAACCCTCTGCACTTGGAGGCCCAACAAATGTCTACAAGAATAGAAGTGCGTAGACATCAAAGGGCAGGAAGCAGGCCGAGAGCGCCGAGGTAAAACACCTAAGGGAACAAGTGGAGAAGTTTCTGCAGCTGCTCCAAGATACAGTGAAGGAGGCTGTGACGGCAGTCCAGAAACAATTCCAGACACAAGTCCAGACACAAGTGACCGAGAAGATCAACACCATCCTTCCCACCTACTTCGAATAGTACGCCAAGTGGAAGTAGAGTGGTAAACAGGGGCTGCGCCCGGTTCCCAACATCGCCAGTGCCCAATCGGACAACACGGCATCAGAGGTGTTGGTGACTCCTCCGGCGGGGCCCGAAGGTCCGGAGCTTACCTTGTCTGGTATGGCGAAGGCACCGGACTGCACCTTGCCAGCAAGCAGCCACTCCGCCACTTGCACGCTTAACGTCGGTGGTGGTGCCTCGACATTGGCCAAGCTCGATGTCCTCAAGGTAACTAATTAAAGCGAGAGTTTTGGGAGGCTCAACCGATCTCTCCCTATTTTACTGACTACCGGCCTATACATGTCTTTCATAGGAAGACACTCCTTGCACTCTAATGCACTGGGTGAACGGCGAGTTGAAGGATGTTGCCAAGGGTTCCATCATTCAACCGGTGAACCACATCTTCCACAACAAACCATTCGCACCCGACATGCTTAGGGTCAAATACAGTATGGTGCTTCCAGCTACGAGGGCTTGGAACCTATCTCTCAACCTCATGGATGGGATAGTGATGAGCCAGCAGTCCTTAGTACCGGCTTCAGCTACATGTTCCTATGGCCGAAGAGCCAGATCTGTCTTGGGACGGAGGGCCGGGGCACCACCCCAGAGATATCATAGCTAACACATCATGAAGACATCGAGATGGCACATCATAAAGACATCGAGATGGCACATAATCCCACCGACGATGATGAAATTGATGAAAACTTTGGCGACCAGTTCTTGAACACAAGGTTTGGTGATGATGACCATGAGCAATAGGGAGGCCAGTTGTTCACGCAGAAAGTTGTCGATCCCCAACTAGCACCTGGACCCTTGGCTGCGAAACCTAGTTGCCAAGTGCGTCTCTTCCCATCTAGTCAGGAGACGCCGTCACCCGTCGCCTTCACCGAGCCTCAGATGCTAGATCGTCCTATGATCAGCCCCAACACCCTCCATAGGGCGGTCGAGGAGGTAGCGACGGCTGATGATGTCATCAAGGGCAAGCAGGGTTGTGGAAGGAAGCCTAAGGGTGCGATACAGAATCCAAAGCCTGCTATCCGGGCTCAGGACGGCCCTGCAGAAAATCCCAGGAAGCGGGTGCATGAGGCAGGTGCACCAATGCTCAGTGAATCGATGCTCGTGGTCGCAGGCTCACATATGTGTAGTATTCATCATGGTTGTCTGTATGTTGAGATGCGCCACAATCGAGAGGGTCATCAGTCGTACCTGGTTTACAAGGCTAAGGTGCCAAATGTGACGGGCTTCGTCACAGTAGCCCTCGGGGATATTTTCTATGTGCGGCATACCGACCTCTTCGACATGTTGCAAGAAATCCGGCTGCACAATACCCTGGTCCGGCTGTTCTCGCTCAATATGGCCATGCAGATCATTAGAGATAGGACCCCGGGCATCGCGACACCGTCTTGAGAACACGTGAGGGCGTCCTAATGGCGACTGACTACATCTCATACTTCCTACAAAAAATCTAGGGAAAGGATGTGATTCTCATTCCCTACCATCCAGAGTCAGAGAGTGGTCACCAAGGCTGCGTGATCATATCCTTGGATGTGCAACGCTCAAATTCCTTGTATCTCTACTCGGGTAGTAGTGTGAAGAGGAAAGACTACTCCACTATCAAGAGAGTTCTTGACGATGCTCTCAATGCCTACATCACAGCGGGAGGCGCCGCCCCTATTAAGACAGTTAAGAGGCACGGCATGCACATGTCGGTCACACAACGGAGTTCCCCTACGTCAAGCAGGCGCCTGACAGTGGGAAGGATGCCTTCTACGCCCTACACCACATGAAGGCGTCCGTACGGGACCAGCATAACATCACGCTGCCATCTGACCTCCGAAGGTGGACTGAAGATCTTGAACGTATACAGTATCGCAACCTCATGATGGATTTCTTTGATATCTAGGAGGAGATCTCGACAATCATGCACCAACAAGTCATAAAATCTAGGGGGCTCTTCCATGGCGGCACTCGACCGTGCAACAAGGACATAGATGAACACTTAGCGAAGCAGGGTGACCGCAGGATGTTCATGACGTTAGCGAAAGGAGCTAAACGGGGCTTCGTGAATATCCCCGAGCCAACTCATCAGCCGAAGAAGTCTTGATGTTTTCCTAGCTAATTGTTAGTTCCAAACTTGTGTTGTAAAGTTTATCCATATGTTAACTTGCCTAGCAACCTCTAGAGTATGTTCGTAAACTATTGAACTTGATTGTGAGAAACGCTAGCTAGTTCTTTGTCTTATGAACTATTTTAGTGTTTGGTAATATGTTTCTTCTCATTCATTATTGCCGCCCTACTTCTTGGTTTGCTTTTTTTGTATTTCTTCGAAATGTCGTTGATTAAAACATGTTGTGGTAGTATATATGTGTGCGATTGATGACTGCAAGTGTACAGATCATTTGTAGCTAGTTTCGAAATAAAGATATCGATCCCACAGGGAGCATGAGTCTGAAGTCTAATAACTCTTTGAACTAAATACTAAAATAGTAATGCAAAATAACGCTCTAAGTAACAAGATAAAATGCGAGTTTTGTGTAAAATATATTTTGGGTTTTCAAATAAGAGAACAATAAGTAAACTAAAGTTGTAAGTAAACAAGAGCATGCAAGTATGATTACGAAAGTCTGCAAGATGATGGAAAGAGTTCTCAGGGAGTAGTGGATCCACCGCTAGTAAGTAGAAAGAGTGATCAAAATTATTATAATGAATAAGACCATTTATGGTATGTGTGGGAGGAGCTCCATATATGGACGAATAGGCAGCAACCACTGCACACATCATCCGTCATAACTACAACAGACAGCAATCGACATCAATTGAATTACTGCGGTATTAAGAGACTTTACCCGGTAGGATGTATCCCATGGCATGGACAATGTTCCGTAAGTTCTCCTCGATTCCCAAGTTGATACGTAAATAATGAAAACAGCTTTATAGTCACCGTAAGTGCTATCAACCCTCCGTCTACCAACAAGTAGTTCCCTCCATCTAGTCCTCAGTGAGGCAAATATTGAGTGGCACGCTTCACCCAATATCAAGATGAAGGAAATCTAACACAGACACATAATGAACAATATCACATAATAATCTTTATCTCAATTCAATCTCATACTAGGGTTTCTCCATCTCCCCAAGAACAAAGGAAACTACTCACACATGAAGGCAATCAACATCATGGATAGAATATGGATGAAGTATGATGATACAATTGAAGACAAGTGCAAATCCAAGATTCAATCTAGAATTACAACAAGTAACCAAAGGGGATCGGTGATGGAGACATTGTTGATGAATATGACGATGTAGATCGATGTGGAGGCCTTCAATATCCTAGTCCCTTATCCTCTTGTGTGATGGTGATGGTGTAGATCTGATTGGATGCGGCTATGGTGGTGGCACGGCGGCAGGGCTCCACCGTGGTGGAGGATATGGCTTGGTGGCTCTCTCTTGGGTCCTCCCTCCTTTATATAGGCCTTGGGGTGCCCTAGGGTTCACCCAATACCATCATATGACTTAGGAAAGATTCGGGAGCTTCGCTAGGGCGAAATCCCGTTGTTTGCGACCTTTTTACCAACTATACGGCCAAACTATACGGCAGGAACTTTTAGTTCTGGTCGTATAGTTGGTCGTTGAACTTGTAGATCCTTTAGTATTTTGGTCACCATTTGTTCATACAAACTCTGTTTTGGGTGTTCTTGGGCTCGTTGAGTTCGTCTCGTCGAGGGATACAACCCCACGGTCTTGGATATTTATTTTGAGAAGTTGGAAATTTTCACTTTTCCAACCTCTCAAATGGCTAAGTTTGGTCCCTGCAGCTCCTCCATACTATGCTCTCTTTGTTCCTTTTTATCCATAATCTTAACCAACACCTACACACATGTCATAGACAAGGAAAGTGATAAAATTCTACCTAAACTACTAAATGTGTAAAGCTCATATGAAAGTAAATGAGAACTAGAAGTCATGCATATAAGGCATTGCTATAGCAAGAAGAAACCTGATATGAGAGATAAATGGCACATTTTATATGGATAAAAGAGGTGGTATTTCATAGCCATCAACTTCCCCAAGCTAAACCTTGCTCGTCCTCGAGCAGGAAGGGTCGATAATAAAATAATGCGTGTGAAATAGCTTATCATTGGAAATCAATGCCTTGCATCCTTATTTCTTCTAGAAGCTCGAAGAGATAAAACATGTATTCATACAAGGCAACACAAGCTCAATTATAAAGACCACCAAAGATTCATCAAAACTTATATGTTCCATGGCAACAGTGAATCTACTTGCTGACAAAACTTGTGATCCTCTTATTGCACCTTTTGTATAACTTTTCATATCATTATTTTTATGAGGAAAAACTTAGTCACAAATAGATGTCAAGCATAAATAGGAATAAAGTTTATCGATTCTACCCAATCATTTCATCTAGTTAAGGCTCTCAAGTGCAAACATCAGTTATTGAGTTTCAGAAAGTCTATCTCTTAGTAACGAGATTTATGCCAAAAGGAAATGCGAGAACATGTAAAAAGAAGCATAGCATTAGAGTGTCTCTTTTGGTCATCCACATCAATGAATCATGGCTATCAAACACTCATTTTCTATTCTTTGTCTTTCTAAAACTTCAGTTCATCAGTAATGAGATCATGCCAAAACTTAGTGTGTTTAATCAGATTGTGCAGGCTAAGAATGGATACACGTGACCATTACCAAGGTTTCTCTTTTCGGTATAATGATTTCTCATAATGGTCAGAAGAGTATTCCCTCTTTTGCTTTGAATGCAGGCCCATGAGAATACCAATGCATACCCAAATATAGCATGTCTGCTACATATGTTGGCACTCATAGCCAAACTCCAAGAGTTTCCTCTTTTTGGATTGTTCAAAGGCCAGCGGAGTTGTTAGCATCCCATGTTGTGCGACAGTGGTGCAGACACGCATAAAACAATATCATACTTTAATCAATAGGTCAAGATTTGGTATGCATCTCAATTACCGCTAAATATTAGTTTCTTCAAACAAATCCTTTCAAAGAGTACTATCAAGTCGATCATCACATCTATGGTGTTGAGTATCTTTAAGGCTAAACACTTAAGACAATTAAACAACACCTTATTTAGCATAGAACTCAAAACTTCGAAATATCATTTCCAATTGACAACTCCTTCCGTAAGCAAACTATTAAGTCCATTGTTTTGACATTATGGGGTCAAGCATAACCTATTCATTTAAGACAAAGCTATTTAGTGACAACCAACAAATTTCAAAAGATCTTGATCAAGTATTCATTCTTTCCAAGTGCAGAGATTGTGCCAATGTTTTCTAGAGGATCACAAATAGTGTCACAAGCTTGATAAACAATTTGGCAAGATGCATACAAGCTCTAAGTCAACTCCTATAGTGCCTATCATGAACAAGTGTATCCCCATATGAATACAGAACTAGACTCACTTAAACAAGCATTCAAAAATAGTGGGATACATGATTGCATTAAACCTTCATCTAATACGAACATTGCACAAGACTTTACAAATGCAGAAGTAACCTCCCTAAGCTTAGAACTTTGCAAGAACCAAACATGAGTATATCACCAAAAGAAAAGAGAAAATACAGTTTCCAAAAGAGAGTGTGATAAGTGGTTACCTCCCAAAGCTTAGTTGAAAACAAGGGAGCCACACTTTACCGTTGAGGTATAAGTAACCTCTCTTTTGATGGAAAAAGAACCTTTGCTTCAACATGTATTTCTTGATATGGCCTGGTGTGCCTTCCTTGAGGACCTGCTTAAAAACTAAAAAGAAATGAAATATTTTTGTGTTGCTGAAGACACAGGTTTAGCTCACAAGTGATAAAAATAGAAGTCCACTGGGTCGGTTCATCAACCTAAGCACCACACTTAAGTCAACAAACTAGTTCTAGAAGATGCCTCTCCTAGATTGTGATGAGGTGCAAGCAAAATAGGATACGAGACACGAGTGCAGCCCCTATGCGCTTATTAAAAGAGGTTCGAGTTGGAAGGTTTTACCAGACACTGATTGTCGAAGCGTTGAATTGAAGCAACCAAGTGGCTCATGTGAGTGTTTGCATGGTCGGCACAACCGTACACATTGTCACACAAGGTCCAAGTCCCTGCGAAAATAACAGACAAAATAAAATGCATCGGTTTGGTATATGAACATAGTTCGTTTACCCCATCGATAAAAGGAAAGTAAAAAAGGAAACATGAACTTCTATAGAGAATTACAGTCTAGGAGGTTTTGAGGTAGAAATTTATTGCTTACATATGCTCGGCTTCTCTAGATCATGGGAGAAGCTCCCAGGTGGTGTTTCGAGGTTTTTAGAAGAAGAAAGAAGAAGAAGAAAATAAAATTTTGAGCAATGGTTACCTTCCAGTTGGCGTTTGAGGGGTTTCCTCAACTATACGGGTGCAACTATATGGCCGGACCAAAAGTGTCCCGCCGTATAGTTGGTCGTTAAACTTACTGTACCTTAGAAAAGAATTTTGACGAAGGCATCGATATCCATATGGCCGGAATTTTCTATTTCCACCGTATAGTTGGTCGTTAAACCTTTAGTATCCTGGAATTGAAATTTTACCAAGGCATTGATAACTATACGGCCGGAACTATAAGGTTGGAATTTTTATTCCTGCCGTATAGTTGGTCGTTAAACCTTCTATACCTAAGAAAGAAAAATTGTCGACGGCAAAGATATATATACAGCCAAACTGTACAGCTGGAATTTTTATTCCCGCCGTATAGTTGGTCATTAAACCTTTTGTAGACATCAAAAAAATTCTATTTCTTTGAGAAATCTTTCTTATCCTGAAACTTACCGAAACATCTTGTTTTGATAGTAAAATAACAACTTTAATTTTCGACCAATAACAACATGTATAAAATGGGATTTAAGTACAACCGAGTTATGCAACACATAGTAACAATAAATTCTACCTTTTGAAAACTACAACAAGATAACTCTAATAGCAAATCATGCAAAGAATAAAAATGTCAATGCAACATGAATGCATCAAGACTCAAGACACAAAACCAAGAAAATACACCTAATGACTTCCGGGTTGCCTCTCGGAAAGCGCTTTCTTATAACCAAGTAGCCAGGCTTTTTTCCAATATGATTTCAATAGATAGGAGCCAGAGAATTATTTATTCTTACCTCCAAAAGAGGTTTGGAGCACTTACTATTATAGCCTGGTCGAAGTCTCACCCGCTTGCGGTGTATCGGAGTCTTGTAGATAAATGTGTTATTGCTCACAAATGATGATTGATGTGCCATGTGTGGTGAGCATACCTACCTAGATATCTTCAACAAAAGGATTAGATATTTACATGTAAAGTCAAATATTTTACCTTTGATAGCATCATCGGGATACAATTCATAGTACTCTTCTTGGGATACACTATCACGAGGAAACACTTCATAATACTCATCTTTAGTAGCAGGGAAAGATTCAAAAGTGTCTCTATTCTCTAGTTCATCACTCTTGCTAACAAGTTCCTCAGTTCTAGAGTTATCAATCCAATCACAAAAAGAAGCATCATCAACAAATGTTTCATCAAAGATGTGCTCTCTCAAAACCTGCTCATTAATACTACAAGGATTTATCTCCAGTTCATTATTATTAGTGTTCTACAAATGAGTATCTAGGCATAAAGCCTCCGCAAATAAATTATCTTCAGTTTCAACATAATAAGAATCATTAGTACAGACCTAGGCATCATAAACAAACTTATTATCTTATATATATTTACTAACTGAAGGCACTGTAGAAGTCACCACGTTAATCCTGAAGGTAAACAAATTTCGTCCATCCAACTTCCCGATGATTCATCTGTAGCCATCGGATTATATTCGTCCTTACCCGCACGACGTGGTGACGGAAAGTAACGGGACTCTTATTTTCGTGTTGTACGCATCCCTCCTGATCTCACCGGAAAAGTTATCCGGCAGCCTTTTGCAATATCCGTGCGCACCTCGCAAAGGCGAGCAATCCGGCGGCTGGGCTACGTATCAAAATCCTCCAATTAGTTGTTCAACATCGGGACAAGAAGCAGGGTGCATGGGAAAAGGCTAACGGTGAGTCCTGCAGTCGCATAACTTGGCGCGCAGCAGGGGCGACCAAGCGTGTGGATCGATCTCAAAAAGTCCGGCCGATCCTAGGCAAGCAAGCCAATCTTAATTTGTCTGGTCGTACGCTCACATGTGACTTCATCCCAGCCTTGGCATATATCTTTACTAAACTTCTAGCAATAGTTTTCTATGTAGGTCTGCTAGCTCATAGCCTCAATGATTTAATTAGGGTGTGAGACGCATGTGCTGAAGTTATATACAGCTTTTAGATAGCCCTCAGGGTCGACTCATTAAGAATTAAAAATAAATACTTTTTTGATAGACTTTTGTGCATATAAGCTAATCTTATTTTGCACCCATGTAAAACATTATAATATAACAGTCTCAATCAAAGAAAATATCCGTTATGCTATTGTATTTCGGCATTAGTTTCTCTCGACTTCAGTTTATAGCAGACAAAATTTTATGGTTGTTTCAGTTTGAAAGAAAACTTGCCTGGGAGAATTGTAGGTAACGTTTATACAATGCAATCAAGCAAAAAAGAGGACCTCGGCGGTTTCAAATTCGATCCCAAAATTGGTCGGTCGAGGTTAAATTTTCCTTAGATCTTATTACTGAATTATAATAACTATCTCCAGATAAGATGATGTAGTTTCTCTGAACACATCGATGCTTAATTATATTCAAACGAACCAATGCATTAAATTTTAGAGTTTATAGCCATTCACGCATTTCTAATTTGAACCTTTGCAGCCATGCTAAGCATCTATCTTTTACTGTACTATTACATGTAGTCTCATTAGAAATTTTCATGTTAAATCTAGATAAGAGAAAGTATATATCTAATAGTTTGGAAGAGATAAGTCATTTGGTCGGTCATCTCCAACGATGCATAATAAAACTACTCTCTATAGTATAGTTAGATCATAGAAAAGGCTCTAATGTCCCTTGAACATGAGGTCGATGGGAAGTGACCTGCAACATTTTAGCCGCAATATCATCAAAAGTTGCAAATACAATGTGTTTCAAAGCAAATAGATCTACAACAATGTTTTCTTTTGACCCTCCATAGAAGATTGCTTACCATGCCAAAAGGCCAAACAAACCATTTAGATTTTTGTGTATGTACGGTGATGGATGAACCTGCGACAAAGAAGTTTCACAAAAAGAATGTGGATGTTTCGTTAAGTTATTTGTTAAGCAACACAAACAATGCTCATCTTCTAACCCATGATGGGAAAATAAAAGGTGTTCTACACCTTCTCGAATCGTTTTTGGTGATACATACAAGTACTTCCATTTGTGTCATGCGTACTGGTCTATAGGTGAAAACAAGCTTGCATTTATCATTTTTATTTCTATCTAGAACTCTCTATATTACCATGTAATAGGAGAAATTAATAGATATGTAAGCATACTTCTTTTATGAAACTTCTCATAATTACATTTAGTATGATACAAACTATATAGGGCCTAGCTATGTATACATGTGAAATATGGTCAGTGGATCCACAAATATATGTAAAATCTAGAATTTCATATCCGATTGAATAGACTTATACTCCCTCCATCCCAAGGCTTAAGGCATATAATTATTTTGAAAAGTCAAGCCATGCAAAGTTTGACCAAACTTTTAGAAAAATCTATTAAGAACTATTATATTATATAGATACCATGTGAAAATATGTTTCATGATGTATGAAAGCGTATGAATTACATAGTATAAATATTAATATTTTTCTCTAAAAACTTGGTCAAACTTTAGTTGGTTTGACTTTTGAAAAAATTTATATGCCTTAAGCCTTGGAACGGAGGTAGTATTTGTTACAAGTTCCACTAAGGCAACACGAATGTCATAGTGTCTTGATATTCTCACCATGTAGTCCTGCAAATTGTGACTGTATTATACAAAATCAACTATGTTGTCTATTTTTCGAACAGGTATCATAAAAATTCTAATATGTTTGACCTAGGAGTGCCTTTCTCTTCAATTTTGTCATGATTTTCATATAAATCACCCTAATATACAATTGGATTCTTTCAAAACCACTTTCTCCATGTCTGAGGTTCTGAAACTTCATGCAAATGTCTCTCTCAAGTAGAAAAAAATTGTCGTTGATGTAGGATACAAGCTAACCATTTATCACCATAGCTATACCCAACAAATAATGTCAAACAAAATAATGTTAGCCCGTGCGGATGCACGGGTTGATGACTAGTTAGTAGAATGTTGTTTATCTTGAACCTCACCTTTTTGGTGTTCCTCCTCGTTCTCAAGTGGTTCTTGCAAAATGTTAGTTTCAGGAACTATTGTTTTACATAGCTCCTTACTCTTTATCACAAGTCCATTCCCACTAAAATGTTCTTGACAATAATTGACAATATAATCCATAATATTATGATACCTTGCTAAATCCTCATTGTTGCTACTTTTCATAATAATACCAATTTTCCTAAGCAGCTCATGAGACCCTTCATAAACTATGTATTCCAATAGTTTTACAGTATTACCATTTATGTGAGAATTGGTTGATAAAAATTCTTTAAAGAGAGGAATGCATTCATAATCATAAAGCTTGTTATGCTTACCATTATATTGCCTCATCCCTTCGAATAAATTTGAAAAATTACCAGAACAGTAATCCACCTGCTTCCACATGTCCAGTAGTTGCATATCCTCAAGGATTAGCAGATCTTCTTCGTGTTAATCCTCTTCTTGGGAAGGAACTTCATCCTTCTCCAATGGGATATCCAGTTCTTCTTCGTGTTCATCCTCTTCTTGGGAAGGAACTTCGTCCTTCTCCAATGAGATTTCCTGCAAACAAGTAACTTTGTGCGTGATGGGTTTTCTCTGTGCCTTACTCCTCATAATAAGTGTATTCTCACTAAAATGTTCATGAGAATACCAAGAAATACGTTGCAGGATTTCATAAGCTGTTTTTATGAGAACACTATCTTCACTATTAATACGTGATATAACATGTATTATCAGATCATGGGCACCTTCAAAGATAACCTACTCTAATACTTCACTAGTGGTATTACCATTATTACAAGACACTGAAGATTGATTAAAGGTATCAGAGCATTGAAAATGAAAGTAGTGCCCAAGTTTCATACATTGAGGACATATTATTGGATCGTCTATCGTATTCGAAGAAATTAACTTTTTAGCATATTCCACTATTTGGGAATACATTCCTCTTACCGTCATATTGCTCACTTGTTCTTCAAAATACTCATCCTCCTCTTCCAATGAGGATTCCTGACCCATGCTAATAGCATCACAATATTCATAGATAGATTCATTTTCTAGTTGCTCACCAAAGTCCCCAAAATCACTGTCTAGGCACGAATCCTCCTCAGAACAATCATCATAAGTTTGGGACTTATAGAAATCATTACTAGATAATGAGATATCGTTTGCATGCATACTATTTGTGTGTGGAAAGTTATTTTCAGAAGTAGGAGATTCAAGTGGTTGATCAAGTTGCTCCGCTTCATTCTTACGAAGATAATTCGTGAATAGCTCACTGATAGTCTTACCTTCGGGCTTACCTTCCACTAGTTGAGAGGGTGCAACATCAAGCGCCACCTCTTTATTAAAAACATGTTCTGGTGGTTTAGGTGGAGGCTCTTTGAGTGGAGTTCCCTCCACATTATCTTTTGGAGCACCCTACAAAAGGATAGATTCTTCCATGGCAGCTTTAATCTGCTCAACAATAAATTCATTACCATGGAAGTTATCTTGGCAATAGAAGAATATAGGGTGAACTTCTTTATAGATCATATCGAGTGGTTTACTTTCTACATGTATATCTCTTAAACGAAATAACAACTCTTTGTAATCAGTAAAAAGCACAAATTGTAATGTGTCCTCCCTAGCAAGGCATTTAAACTCATCTCTATTATAGTATGCTAGTTTGGTATCAAAATTATACTTACATTGATAATTAAGGTGATATGGAGATTCGCAACAATCACAACATAATTGATAAGAGACACATAGTGTGGATGGATACTTGTCCACCCAAGTCAACCATTCTTTTAATATGCCTTGCCTCTTATGAATATCTCCCAAAGTCCTTCCCTTTGACTCCTCCATTATAGATTTCATCTGTTGGAAGGTAGTTATCTCGGAAGACATGATTAGTAACAAATATTTTTATGGGTTTTTCGTTTGTAAACAAAAGAAAAAAACAAATGCATCAAATGAAGAAAGCTTAAAACAAAATCTAGTAAAACTAAAATAAATAAAAAAAAGCTAAAAGACCTACAATGCTTAGCTCCCCGGCAACGGCGCCAGAAAATAGCTTGATGACTGCAAGTGCACAGATCATTTGTAGCTAGTTTTAATAAAGATATCGATCCCACATGAAGCAGGAGTCTGAAGTCTAATAACTCTTTGAACTAAATACTGAAATAGTCATGCTAAATAAAGTTCTAAGTAACAAGATAAAATGCAAGTTTTGTGTAAAAGATATTTTGGGTTTTCAAATAAGAGAACAATAAGTAAACTAAAGCTGTAAAAAACAAGAGCATGCAAGTATGATTACGAAAGTCTCCAAGATGATGGAAAGAGTTCTAAGGGAGTAGTGGATCCACCGCTAGTAATTATAAAGAGTGATCAAAATTATTATAATGAATAAGACCATTTATGTTATGTGTGGGAGGAGCTCCATATATGGACGAATAGGCAGCAATCACTGCACACATCATCCGTCATAACCACAGCAGATAACAATCGACATAAATTGAATTACTGCGCTATTAAGGGACTTTACCCCATAGGATGTATCCCATGGTATGGACAATATTCCGTGAGTTCTACTCGGTTCCCAAGTTGATACGTAAGGAATGACAACAGCTTTAGAGTCACCGTAAGTGCTATCATCCCTCCATCTACCAACAAGTAGTTCCCTCCATCTAGTCCTCAATGAGCCAAATATTGAGTGGAGCGCTTCACCCAACATCAAGATGAAGGAAATCTAACACAGACACATAATGAACAATATCACATAATAATCTTTATCTCAATTCAATCTCATACTAGGGTTTCTCCATCTCCCCAAGAACAAAGGAAACTACTCACACATGAAGGCAATCGGCATCATGGATAGAATATGGATAAAGTATGATGATACAATTGAAGACAAGTGCAAATCCAAGATTCAATCTAGAATTACAACAAGTAACCAAAGGGGATCGGTGATGGAGACGTTGTTGATGAAGATGATGATGTAGATCGATGTGGAGGCCTTCAAGATACAAGTCCCTTATCCTCTTGTGTGATGGTGATGGTGTATATCTGATTGGAGGCGGCTATGGCGGTGGCACGGTGGCAGGGCTCCACCGTGGTGGAGGATCTGGCTTGGTGGCTCTCTCTTGGGTCCTCCCTCCTTTATATAGGCCTTGGGGGTGCCCTAGGGTTCCCCCAATACCGTCATATGACTTAGGGAAGGTTCTGGAGCTTCTCAGGGACGAAATCTTGTCGTTTTCGACCTTTTTACCAACTATACGACCAAACTATACGGCGGGAACTTTTAGTTCTGGCCATATAGTTGGTCGTTGAACTTGTAGATCCTTTAGTATTTTGGTCGCCATTTCTTCATACGAACTCTGCTTTGGGTGTTCTTGGGCTCATTGAATTCGTCTCCTCGAGGGATATAACCCTAGGGTCTTGCATATTTATTTTGAAAAGTTGGAAAATTTTCACTTTTCCAACCTCTCAAATGGTTAAGTCTGGTCCGGGCAGCTCCCCCATACTATGCTCTCTTTGTTCCTTTTTATCCATAATCTTCACCAACACATACACACATGTCATAGACAAGGAAAGTGATAAAATTCTACCTAAACTACTAAAAGTGCAAAGCTCATATGAAAGTAAATGAGAACTAGAAGTCATGCATATAAGGCATAGCTATAGCTGGAAGAAACATGATATGAGAGATAAATGGCACATTTTATATGGCTAAAAGAGGTGGTATTTCATAGACAATTGTACCGCTGATGGATCTGGTGTGCCAAGTAGACTTGTAATTTGAGCTTCCTCTACTTGCCGCACCAGATCCATCAACGGCATTGTTATTTTCATGCCCAACCTAAGTATGAGGCAAGTAGACTTGTAACAATGTCACCCAAGTTAATACTATTTCATGTCATAGCCCCAAAGTCAAAACAGGACAAATATTTTCGAGATTCATATACATAGGACATAATATGTTGAGCGGTAAGCCAAGGAAAGGATTCTGGGTCCATGTCAACGACTCCTTTCGACACACCAAACTCGAAATGAGTCATTGCCGTGTAGACCGAATCATTTCCTTGCTTTAACGCTCGACATATCATGCCCATGCTATATGAATCGTGGAAGTATTTCTTTTCTTTTTTCTTTGGCGATACAAATAGATTAGATAGCATGAATTAAATGAAATGGTGAATTATATAGTTTAAATATCTCATTGTAGCCCCAAAGTCGAAAGAAAATACATTACTTCACTATTCATATAGCATTGGCGACATTGTTATATGAATCGTAGAATGATTTCTTTCCTTTCGTCTTTGGCGATACAATGAAATGGTAAATTATATAACCCCAAAGTCGAGAGGGAGTACAAATAAGTTCGTGATTTGTATAGATATAGCATAGAGACATTATGTTAGTTAATACTATTTCATCTTGTAGCCCCAAAGTCGAAAGAGGACAAATATTTTCGAGATTCATATACATAAGACATAATATGTTCAGTGGTAAGCCTAGGAAAGGATTCTGGGTCCTCGGCAATGACTCCTTTCGACACACCAAACTCGAAATGAGTCATTGCCATGGAGACCGAATCCTTTACTGGCTTTACCACTAGACATATCATGCCCATGCTATATGAATTGTGGAAGTATTTCTCTTCTTTTGTCTTTGGCGATACGAATAGATTAGATAGCATGAATTACATGAAATGGTGAATTATGTAGTTTCAAATATCTCATTGTAGCCCCAAAGTCGAAAGGAAAGACATTACTTCACTATTCGTATAGCATTTGCGACATAGTTATATGAATCATGGAATGATTTCTTTCTTTCCGTGTGTGGCGATACAATGAAATGATAAACTATTTCATCTCGTATCCCCAAAGCCAAAAGAGGACAAATATTTTCGAGATCCATATACATAAGATATAATATGTTCCATGGTAAGCCAAGGAAAGGATTCTGGGACCACGGCAACGACTCCTTTCGACACACCAAACTCGAAGTGAGTCGTTGCCGTGGAGACCGAATCCTTTCCTTGCTTTACCATTGGACATAACATGTCTATGCTATATGAATCATGGAAATATTTCTCTTCTTTTGTCTTTGGCGATATAAATAGATTAGATAGCGTGAATTAAATGAAATGGTGAATTATGTAGTCCCAAAGTCGAGAGAGGGGACAAATAAGTTTGTGATTCGTATAGCATGGTGATACTTGTATAGCATGGCACCCACACATATATATATATATGCATGATCTTATCTTGTGAACTGCTATTGTAGCTAATATCATCTAACTTGTGTACAGGAGATGGTGAAGAACTGCTATGTCGTGTACGTCAGTAGGGTTCCAGGTGTGTACGAGGAGTGGAAAGACTACCAGAAGCAAGTGAACAGATTTTTGGGCAACAGCTACAAAGGCTACAAGAGTAGAGAGGTGGCGGAAGAGAAGTGGAGGAAGCACGGGAGGAAGAAGTGGAGGAACTTTGTCGTGATCACCACCTTGCTCTTCATGGTAGTTTGTGTGCTCTACTTCACCTAGAGAGCTCCGTCGTGCATGTAGTTGTAATGCGATTGTGAACTTGTACTCGATATGTCCCCGAGAGATGTGAACTTGGTGTTGTGTGTGTGATGTACTCTAGTTGGTTGATGTGTGGACTCTAGTATGTCGCGGATTAATTCAAGTTGATGTGTGGTATACTTGTATTAGTGTTGGTTATACTATGTTTTGGCCAATTGCAACTATCTAAAAATTATGCGTTGTTTATACTCTATTCTGGACTCTATAACACCTGCAAATTGTGTATTCTGGACTGTATTGTGGTTCTGTAAAATTTAAAATTCGAAATTAATATTTGAGGCGCATCTGTGAATTTACTAAAGGCGCATCTGTAAACTTATGCGAGGCACATCTCTAATGTCTAAAACATATTAGAGTCGCATTTCAGATACGCCTCATATAATCTATATATGTGAGGCGTATGCGCCTCCTATATATTAGAGTTTAGGCGCATATTGGTATGTGCCTCGCATATATAGATTATAGGAAGCACATCTAAATGCGACTCTAGTAACAAATACTAGCAACGCGGCGCTAGAGGCGCATCTATAATACGACTTGAATCGCTTTTCATATGCGTCTCGAGTAGGCTTTTTCCTAGTAGTGTCTACGTGAACCTCGACCCGGAGGAGTGAGCCGCCCGCATCGTCGCCATGGCAATAGGCTCTGTTGAGCTATCCCGGGATGCATTTTGATAATTTAGATGTCTTAGCGGAGATTTGTGGATAAGATTTCCCTCTGTGAAGTTTGTACGCACAATCCCCGCGAAGTTTGTATGCACAATCGAAACTTGTATGAACTAAAATTCTTCCGCGAAGTGTCTTTTTAAACATGCAGTTTGCAGATGCAGTGTCTAGTCTGCACGAGCTAAAATTCTCCCCATAAGTGTGTCTGCTGCGTTTGCAGGCTGGAGTATGCGGTGTCCCCTAGAGTTGGTCTTAGGCAGGTGCACCGTGCACGAGCATGCAAGGAGTAGTGAGTACGTATCGTAGTGAGTATAAGCTGTCAGGTGCACGAGTTGTACTGATCCGAAAACTGATCTAAAATCACTTCGAACTAGGCTTTCGCCCCGCTTTATAAATAAAGCACACATGTGAGACTGCTGCTGGCCAGACAGCACAACGCCCAAAGGAACACACACCACGATACACGATGCTGGGGCAGCAGCACACACACACGCTCGGACTAAAAACAAGAGACACAAAAAGAAATGGAGACGGAGGCGAATCGACTAGATGATGAAGACCGCAACCACTGTGCCCACCGAAGAATCTCCACCCCGCTCCTAACCCCGACTCGTCAAGCACCAAGCAGCACCCTCAAGAGGGAAAGCGATCGCTGCTGCCCGTACCGGAATTGGTCCTAGGTTTTCCCCCGGCACACAGAGGGAAGTGGGAGAAGGGTAGCCACGACGCCCTTCAGGAAGGGAGGTGCCACCCACAGGCGGCACCGCGTCGGTGTCGGTCGTGCCGACAAGGATTTCTCCCGAAGACCCTATCCACAAGCCTCGGACAAGCCGTTGCACTGGAGACCCGCGAGGGCGAGGCCTCGCCACCACCAAACTTGCCGCCCACGAGCACGCGCCACGCCAGTCCCGACTCCACCATCATCGTCTCACCGAGATTACCGACGCGAGGTCTACAAGATGAGGCACATGTAGTTCGAGGTAGGGCCAACAGAGTCGCGTCCATCCGGGAGGGACCTACCTCCACTGGCAAGGACGGTAGTCGACCGGACGCGACCACGGGCAAACCAATCCCCGTTAGGTCCGGCTGGGTCCAACGGACCCGTAAAGCCCCTGCCAGGGCACACCAGTCCCATGAGAGTCCGGCCAGGCCCAGAAGGGCCCGTAAAGCCCGTAGTCACGCTGCAACAGGCCGAACGCGGACACCGTTGGACCTACACAAACCTAGAGCGCCACCATCCATAGAGCAAGCGTGGAGGAGGGCAAACCGGCCCGCCCCGGCCCAGATGGAGCCCTAAGGGCCTGGATCTGGGCTAGGAAAACCTGGCCAGATCCGCCTGCCACCTCCTGCCGCGCTGCCCCGCCGCCAGAAGCTGCGCCGCCGCGTCGTCCTCGTCCGGCCTCCGCCGAACCTCCGCCGCCCAGTACGCACTGTCGCCGGAGGGGAGAGGCCCCGACCCCGCCGCCTCAGCGCGGGAAGAGAAGCACTGCCGCCGCCGGCGCCACCTAGGTCACGCCCGGCGGGCCCTGCCGGCGGCGGTGACGGGGGAGAGGTGGAGAGGGGGGAGGTTGCTGGGGACGACCCTGTCGCCCTCGGGGGGGCGAGAGGGGTCGGGGAGGGTGGGACTGGTGCATCAAAAAAAACTAGTTTGGTTCTCAACACTAGTTTGGTTCGGTTTGGGTGGAGGTACCATGTAGTTTAAGTCAGTTTGGTTGCCAAAACAAAACTCAAACGGGTTAGTTAGATTTGGTATTTATACATTCGTCACACAGGTTCAGTTTGGTTACAGTTGGGTTCCCCAAACCATTGCCAGCTTTACTTGAACTAGTGCAGTGGCCCACGCACATGCGGCCATCATTTCTAAAATCTTTGAATAGTTATCACATAGTCCACTACCACTTCCTTTGGGGAGACCGAATTTTCATGTACAGAAAAATAAAGAACATGATAACTATATGTTACACTACTATTGGATAAGATAAGAGGGGAAATATTTTGTCCTAGTTAGTATAAGGAAAACATATTTTATTATATATTACTCATTTGATGAACATGTAAACACCTTTTAGTGGTTCTAAATTTATCCATGTACAATTTGGTGATAGCCTCATGAATTTAATCAAACATATAGACACAAAAACTAAAGGTGGTAAACATCTATGGTGAAGTACCAAAACCATGGGTGCAAGTATACTTCAATAGGACATGTGAACCGTACACACCTATGTATAACTTAATAACACATTTCACAATATCTTGATGGCACAATAGAGGTGTTGTTCTCATAAGCAATACGATGGTCCTCAATAGATGTCTTCATCCATATTAGAAGTGGAAATAAGAAAAGGGCGGATGGACCCTATTTAATTTTAGTATACATAGTAAATACATTCATGCATCAATTATTTGTTGTCATTTTATGGTAACACGTAATTCACACCAATTCCAAATGGAAAATCTGTAAAAAAAAACATTTATAAACGAACTACAGGATAACCAATTATTCTGGGTAGACACAAATCTGCAGTTGCTAATAAATGAACTATATGTTTTACAATCATGTTAGACATTTTGTTACCGTGGTAGCATAAAACATACTATAGACAATACATGTGAATTAGGGTGCACACATTAAAATAATGTTGAAACAATATGCAAAGATCAGTACTGATGCTTGAAGGGGGTCTTAATAGTAATGATATACTTGTGTTTGGAAGGGAGATCAAATAATTTTGTGTACATAAATACCTGTTATTAAGAATTTTGACTATACCATTTGATTCTTTTGAATCTCAAGTGTACCAGTTGTTTTCATCTTTTCTGATAACCGTTTGGTAATTCTCAAGCCTTTATTTTAATAAAATAAAATATAAACACAATTCACATTTATATGTTATAGCATTGATACCTTTTTTTTGCCAAAGAACAACCTTATATAATCAACCAGCAGGACCTAGGTCCTGGTTACAGACGTCTCTGGTAATATCTGGTCCAGAGCGGATCCAGACTTTCGTGCATTGTTGGGACCAACCCAACCTAGCTAAAGTATGACTAATAGAGTTCAAGTCTCTACTGATATGGCTAACAGAAGAGATTCGGTCACTCTTACAAAGACGTTTTGCTTCATTTATAAGAGATACGGCTGTTGACCGATTAATTCATGTCTCATTTATCATCACCGTAGCGTCCCGACAATCGCTCTCCACCATACTCGGCCGATCTCTATAGTATTGATACCTTGCAATAGAGAAACTTACACTGTAATAGTTTTTCTTGCATATTGATAGATACAAACCTCTGAATCAACATTGTAGATTCTGACGAAGTTCTAGAGACTACATTTTATTATAAATAAAATAGATGGAGGTGAAAGGAAAAACATGCTATTACCTGGATTTCGGGTGTCCGGGTATGTGCATAAGGCAAGTTTTTAACCCATGGATCGATCCATGTTCATGGCTGCATGGCCTCATGGTGCTCCAGTAATTGCCTCACCCTAGACATTTTTTTATTTTGGCACTAAATGATACGTACAAATATGTTCCAGTGTTTTTTTACACCGTTTCCCACTAATAACTACAGGCGATGAAATAGTTAAGAAGGTAAATGATTTCTCAATGTACTTCGTCATCTAGAAGTCGCTGTTATAACATTTTCTCTATTTCCCGAAGCAACCTTTCTCAAACTTTTATTACATTTCTTATAGTTTTTGTGTTTTTATCTCCACCAAAATAGTTTTAACTCTTACTACATAATTTTGGATTATAGATAATTAACTATTTGATGGTAAACTACTTTAAATGATATACATAGGACTAACAATCTCAGTTTAGTACCTCATCATTAAATTTATCTATTTTTTGAAGCAAACTTAATATATTGAATCCTTCTCAGATCGTTTTCTTAATTAGCCTTTATAATTTCATCTCACACAAAGGTGTAGATCTTACCTTTTCACATGTATTATTCTAATCAACTTCCGCTTCATTTTTGAATTAAATCTTCTCCAATGAAAAAGGAAATAAGTGTGGTGATATTACAATAACAAAAGGAAGCATGCGATAGTAAATTCATTTCTTAATCGCCGCATTACCTAACTTTCAAGCAATGGAAATTGAAGAAACTTGCACTCCTTGGTTGCGGAGTATGCTTTATAAAAACATGCTCACGTCATTATTACATAAACAAATTGAGAGGAATGGAATATACATGTGTGTACATCGTGAGCTTTAAATTTTGAATATACCACCTAAAGCATGGTGTTACATGCAAAATTATAGGTCAATTTAAAAAATCAACTCATACAATCTTGCAAATTCCTGGAAGTTACCTTTAGTTGTAATACTTGTTGTACGGCATATATTTTTATTAGTGTTTGGGGTTGTGTTAGAAAATATAGCATGCTCTTAGAGAGCAAGTAGATCCACATATGTAGCCTAAAAGTTCTTAACAATAGACTTGTTTTAACAAATTATACATTCATCATCATTGGCTTCTCCGAGAGATCTTCGTCTACTATAGTTGCTGAAATAGTCATAAGCATTGTTGTGATCTGCTGGATCATTATACTGCATGAGAACATATAGAACATAAATTGCCATGCAACTTGCTGATCAGATGATAGAATTGAACAGTACAGAGAATGCAATAGAAGGTCACATCCTAAAAAGTGTCTAGAAACGTAAGTCAGTTATTTCCCTAGGGAGGGACAATTTGAGAGAAAACCAGAGAGATAGGTCATCAATTACATATGGGTGTTAGAGTATATTTGTATATTGTAGTTTCCCCATATGTTAGGGGGCTTCCTGTATATTTGCACATGTACATGTACTATATATTCTGGCCTTTGGCCCTCTGGTAATATAAGATCTATTACCCTAACATGGTATCAGAGCCGTAAGGCCTTTTTCTCGCCGCCGCCGCCCGCCCCGGCATTTCGCCGTCGCGCCCAGCGGCCGCCGCCGACCCCGCCACCGGAACCGCCGCCGGCCGCCGCCACCGACCCGCCCCGGCCGCCGCCTCCTCTTCCTCGCCCGCCGTCGCCGACCCCACCGCCGCCCGGTAGACCGCCCGCCCGACCCCGCCACCGGATCCGCCGCCGCCCGGTCGACCGCCCGCCGCCCGCCCGTCGCCGCCGCCTCCTCTCCCTCGGCCGCCGCCGCCAGATCTGCCCCCGGTCACCGCCCGCCCGCCGCCGCCGCCTCCTCTGCCTCGGCGGCCGATCCGGTTCGATCTAGTTCGGATTATAAAAAAAGAGCTATGTCTTCCTCGTCGGGCTATGTTGCGATTCCTCGCTGCCCGGTGATTTTTGATGGCGCGAATTATCCTGATTTCGCTGCCTTCATGCGCGTCCATATGCGCGGTCTTCGCCTTTGGGGTGTCCTTTCTGGTGAGGTCTCCTGTCCACCGTGCCCCGTTGTGCCTCCAGTGCCTCTTGCACCGATTCCCGTTGCCCTTGCCCCCGATGCTACTTAGGCGGTCAAGGATGCAGCCCAGAGTGCTGATGATTCTGCTCGGGCTGATTATGAGCGCCAGGTCCAGGAGCATTCTACTGCTACTGCGACCTACCGGCTGGATCTGGCTGACTACACTCAGTAGATAGATGAGGATGCTCGTGCTGCTGCTGTTCTCACTTCCAGTGTTCTGCCTCAGTATGCTGCTGAGTTCATGGGTCTTCCCACTGCTGCTGCTCAGTGGGCTTTTCTTCGTCAGCGCTATCAGCCGTCTAGAGATGCTCTTTATCTGTCTGTGGTTCATCAGGAGCATGATCTTAAGCAGGGTGATTCAACTATTGATGATTTCTATACTCAGAGTGCTGCTATTTGGCATCCGCTTGACTCTCTTCGTACAGCGGTGTGTAACACCTGTCCCTGCTGTCTGATTGTGCGTGCGGATCTAGAGTTTCAGCGCATCTTTGAGTTCTTGTCACGGCTCCGCAAGGAGTTTGAGCCGCGCCGTGCCCAGCTGCTTGCCCGTGGTCGTGTTCCGCTCTCTGAGGTACTGGTTGAGCTTCGTGCTGAGGAGACTCGTCTTCGTGGTGCTGGTCTTCTTGAGGTTCCTTCTGTTCTTGCTGCTCGTGGTCCCCTCGTGCCACCGGCTTCGTCGCGGTCTCTAGCGCCGCCGCTACTCTCTGCTCCACCGGCCCAGGGTCAGAGTCAGTCTCAGCAGCCTCATGGTTCTCGTCCTCCCTGCGCCCACTGTGGCAAGCCTGGCCACGATATCTCTGGTTGCTAGACGAGGGATCCACGCTTACGTCAGCAGTATCTTGCTCGTCGGTAGTCTGGTTCTTCAGGATCTTCTGCTGTTGCTTCTGGACCTCCTGCTGGTGCTCTGTCTGATCAGGATATTATTCGTGGTCTTCGTAGTCTGCTCGCTGCTACAGGCTCCTCCTCGTCGGGTACTGCTGGTTCTGTGCCTAGTTCTTCTAGCACCGCACGACCATCACCTTCTACACAGTCAGGTACGTCATCCCCGTGGTATCTGGATTCTGGAGCTTCTTTTCATATGACTTCTGTGTCTTCTATTCTTTCTGCTCTTCGCTCTCTTATTTCTCTTGTCCGTGTTATTACGGCTGATGGTACCTCTCTTCCTATTTCCAGTCGAGGCACCCTCTCTACTTCCTCCTTCTCTGTTCCTGATGTTTCTCATGTTCCCAGTCTTAAGATGAACCTTTTCTCTGCTAGTCAGCTTACTGATTCTGGTTGTCGTGTCATTCTTGACGCTGATTCTTGTGTTGTTCAGGACCGTCGTACACAGGCTCTGGTTGGAGCTGGCCCTCGCAGCATTGAGTCTCCGGGGCTATGGGAGTTAGACTGGCTTCGCGTTCCTTCTGCTGACACTTCTTCTGCCACTTCTCCTGCGGTTGCTGCTTCTGTCACTGGCTCGTTTCAGCAGTGGCATCATCGGCTGGGTCATCTTTGTGGCTCCCGTTTATCATCATTAGTTCGTCGTGATCTTCTGGGGCTTGTCTCCGGAGATGAGTCGTCGTTACATTCGTGTCAGGGTTGTAGGTTAGGTAAACAGATTCAGCTTCCCTATCCTACTAGTGTGTCTGTATCTCAGCGACCTTTTGATTAAGTTCATTCAAATGTATGGGGTCCAGCTCCCTTTGCTTCAAAAGGGGGCCACCGATACTATATTTTGTTTACTGATGATTTTTCACGGTACACCTGGTTATTTTTTATGCGCTCTCGCGGTGAGGTGCTTGCTATTTATCAGCGCTTTGTGGCCATGGTTCGTACTCAGTATTCTACGCCTATTCATGTGTTTCGTGCTGATTCTGCAGGAGAGTATATCTCCCAGCACCTGCGTGGCATCCTTGCCGAGCAGGGCACCCTTGCTCAGTTCTCGTGTCCCGGCGCCCATGCTCAAAATGGTGTCGCTGAGCGTAAGCATCATCATATTCTTGAGACTACCCGCGCTATGATGATTGCTTCCTCCCTTCCGCCGCATTTTTGGGCTGAGGATGTCGCTACATCGACTTACCTCATTAATATCCAGCCTTCAGCTGCTCTTCAGGGTGGCATTCCTCTCGAGCGTCTCTCTGGCTCCTGTCTAGACTACTCGACTCTTCGTTTATTTGGTTACGTTTGCTATGTCCTTCTCCCTCCTCGCGAACGTACCAAACTAACCGCTCAGTCTGTTGAGTGTGTTTTTCTCGGCTATACTGATGAGCATAAGGGCTATCGCTGTTGGGACCCCATTGGTCGTCGTATGCGCATCTCTCGTGATGTCACGTTCGATGAGACGCGTCCTTTCTATCCTCGCCCCACCTCTGGTACTTACCCAACGGATGATCTTTCTTTTCTTCTTTTTCCTAATACACCTTCCGCTGTCTCTTCTCCTCCACATCCTCCTTCTGATGCGCCTCCTTTGTCTTCGGCGCCATCCTCTCCTCCGTCTAGTTCCCCTAATTCTCCTCGGTCTCCAGCTTCGGATCCTTCCTCTGCGACTCCTTCTTCCTCCTCTTCTGATGAGTCATCTTCCGCGGATGAGCTTCCTTCCTCATGGCCTGTTCGTCAGCGTCGTGCTCTAGACCATTACTCCCCTAGTCAGTATGGTCTCTCTGTAGTCTCCGAGCCGACTTCTTATCGGGATGCCGCGTGTCATCCTGAATGGCAGCTTGCCATGGCTGAGGAGATCGCTGCGCTTGAGCGCACTGGCACCTGGGATCTTGTCTCTCCCCCTTCAGGTGTTCGTCCTATCACGTGTAAGTGGGTCTATAAAATTAAGACCCGCTCTGATGGATCTCTTGAGTGCTATAAAGCGCGTCTTGTGGCTCGTGGTTTTTAGCAGGAACACGGTCGTGACTATGATGAGACCTTTGCTCCTGTGGCCCATATGACCACTGTGCATACTCTTCTTACTATTGCTTCTGTCCGACGCTGGTTTATGTCCCAGCTTGATGTTCAGAATGCTTTTCTTAATGGCAAGTTGAGTGAGGAGGTTTATATGCAGCCTCCTCCTGGGTATTCTGTTCCCGATGGGATGGTTTGTCGTCTTCGACGTTCCCTTTATGGCCTGAAACAAGCCCCTCGTGCCTGGTTTGAGCGCTTTGCCTCTGTGGTGACTGCTGCTGGTTTCTCTCCTAGTTCTCATGATCCAGCGCTTTTTGTTCACACTTCTCCTCGTGGACGCACTCTTCTCCTTCTCTATGTTGATGATATGATCATTACTGTTGATGATCCTGAGTATATTGCCTTTGTCAAGGCTCGTCTTCGTGATCAGTTTCTTATGACTGATCTTGGTCCTCTTCGCTACTTTCTTGGGATTGAGGTTTCCTCTACTTCTGATGGGTTTTCTATCTCTCAGGAAAAGTATATTCAGGATCTTCTTGCTCGGGCTGCTCTTGCGGATGAGCACACCGTTGAGACTCCTATGGAGCTTCATGTTAAGCTTCATCCTACGGATGGTGATCCTCTTCCCGATCCCACTCGTTATCGCCATCTTGTTGGGAGTCTTGTTTATCTTGCTGTCACCCGTCCTGATATCTCTTATCCTGTTCATATTCTGAGCCAGTTTGTCTCAGCTCCTACCACTGTTCACTACGGTCATCTCCTCTGTGTCCTTCGTTATCTTCGTGGCACGATTACTCGTTGCCTTTTCTTCCCTCGTTCTAGCTCTCTCCAGCTCCAGTGCTACTCGGATGCTACGTGGGCGAATGATCCTACGGATCGTTGTTCACTTTCTGCTTACTGTGTGTTTCTTGGTGGTTCGCTTGTTGCTTGGAAGACGAAGAAACAGGTAGCGGTTTCCCGTTCGAGTGTTGAGGCTGAGTTGCGGGCTATGGCTTCGGTGACTGCTGAGGTGACCTGGTTACGGTGGTTGCTTGCAGATTTTGTCAGACAGTACAGGTGCTATCAGTATTGCACGTGATCCGGTCAAGCATGAGCTGACCAAGCATATTGGTGTTGATGCTTTTTATACACGTGCTCAGGTGCAGGATCAGGTTGTTGCGCTCCATTATGTGCCTTCAGACTTGCAGTTGGCAGATTTCTTTACAAAGGCACAAACCCGCGCTCAGCATGATTTCTTACTCTCCAAACTCAGTGTTGTGGATCCCCCATGAGTTTGAGGGGGGGGGGGGTGTTAGAGTATATTTGTATATTGTAGTTTCCCCATATGTTAGGAGGCTTCCTGTATATTTGCACCTGTACATGTACTATATATTCTGGCCTTTGGCCCTCTGGTAATATAAAATCTATTACCCTAACAATGGGCACCTTAATTACCGACTCTAAACCAAATCTCATGTAAAATTATGGATTTTTAATATGCGAACATTTGTTGCCCGGGCATGAAGACTACTCTTTTAGGAGCCATATTGATATCGTAGCCTGCCTGGAGCGTTCTGCGCAAATACAATATAAAAATACATTTTCTAAAATGAAATGACAACATAATGTGAAGAATAGTTTTCATCTATATGACATAGTTATTTTATCGCTAAATGCTTTCTTAAAGTTTAGGAATTTAGCACAGAACAAATATATGGCATCCTAAGTCTGATTGATTATTCGTGAATAGAGATTCGTGTTGCACCAGAGAAGAAGCCAACTTTGGGATTTATGAAGAGCTCTTGGTTTATATCTCCCATTGTATGAGGACACATTTTCCCAAGAGTTCCTCATTCAAATTTATTTGAACAAACAATCAATGGTGTAATTTTTTATCACTTGTAATTATAAAGTCGCCTAGAATAAGAAGGTTGATCTTATTACTATTATGAAAATTGCTCGTATAGTGTTCAGTTTCAGTATGTCATTGCAAACTTTCGAAGAGGCATATTCGATAGCCAACAAATATTTATTTAGTTTAATTAATGAAGTTGAAAAACTGTGATGTGTGGCATTCACTTAATAATCCTTAAGTTGGAGTTCAAGAACTTTTTTAGCTTCTACCACAGGCACAACGACTAAGAAATTTTAGTCCCTACAGGTCTTAAAATTTGGTAGTCTAGGTCTGAACCAGCAGTGTCTTCAAAACGTTTGTCAGCACCAATCGTAGGTACTGCAATATATTGGAAAAAAAATCCAAATTTGATAACGAAAAGTTATTCGGGACACTGGATCAATTCCTAAATGTCATTATTCTTCTTAATCCGTTGAGAAGTGGGAAAAGAAGGTTCTGCGGTCTCAGGTGAAAGATCTAAGCATATATCTCCCACCTCAAATTACTAATGCAGATATTGTCTTTGGTCTTCTATCAAAGTAATTCACCGGATAAACACAAATAAATATTTGACATCTACTTCTTCATTAGCTACTGACACATGCTTTTAAAATTAGTAACTTCTATCTCCTTCTTCTCAAAATAGATATCAAAGATTTGTCTAAATTTATATGTACCTATACACTAAAAGCGGCGAGATACATGCGAATGTAGACAAATCTCCGATATGTTTTTCGAAACGGAGTAAAATTATATATGAAACAACATGTGTACACAGGTTGATCAAATAATAGTCCGAGAATTGACATGCTTATTAAAATTGTGTGGCTTACCTGTCGATCTCCTTGCTTGATTGATGTAAGTATCTAGGATTAGGTTGCTTTGGTGTAAGGACGCACACATCATAATGAAGCCGGCAAACCAAGGATTAAACAAACCTGAAATCTTATTTACCATGCAAACATCAACAGCTGTCACTAGTGCACATCCCCCTCTAACACCGGTTTGGAGGGCCCTCTAACAGCGGTTGTAGAACCGCTGTTGAGGGTTCGGTGTTAGAGGGGCCCTTCCTTTAACACCGGTTCTTATACGAACCGGTGTTAAAGGGTGGCGCACGTGGGGCTGCCGCAGGGCTCAGGCCCCCCACTTTAACACCGGTTCGTAACACGAACCGGTGTTAAAGGTTCTGTGCCGCGGCAGGAAAACGAGATAAATCTCTGCCGCGGCAGGAAAACGGCCTAAATCTCTGCCGCGGCAAAGTTCTGCCCCTGCCCCGTTCTGGGTGTATTTCTGCGGCGTGGCGGGGACGGAGAGGGGGGGAGGGGGAATCGATCGGGAGCGGTATACACATACATCGTCATCGGTACATACGAGTACATGAATAATTAAGCAACTATTATTATACACAACATCGTCATTGTGTGGTATTCTCCGTAAACGTTGAAGCATCAAGTACAAGACAAACACGTTCAAGCATATATACAACGTTCATTTTGGTGGATATCTAAAGAGTTCTCCGCCAGGCATGACGACCTCATCAAGTACGATAATATGATTGAAATTACCTCTGGAGCATCTCTCTAAAGTCTTCCCATAGCTCTTTTTCTTTTCGTAACGAGTCCATGACAATGACTTTTCCTGAGTCAGGTTGAATGACTAGCAGAATAAAGTGGAACCTACGCACGCATAACTCATCATCAGTTACACTTAACATCGAGTAAGCCGAAACAGAATGTGTACAAGAGAGGGTAACAGTACTTACGAGAAGTTGTAAGGCAATAGTATTTCCCTTTTGGTTTGTTGTCTCAGTAAAGACCTTAGCAATAAATCTTCTATTTGCCCGGGTTTGGTTCTTACCACTTCTTCATGAACTCTATTTGGGTCAACGAACCCAATGTCAAAAGGTCCTCCTTTCATGCATTCCATAACCTTTTTCCTGCATAATAGTATATACATATATGGTGAGCATATATATATACATGCAATTAATGAAGTGAATGAGATGAGATAGAAAATACAGAAATAGTACTTACACACAATAAAGGCTGATGACAGCTTTGTCGAGTTCCTTCTGATTGAATAGAAAATGCAAGTCTTGAATGTTGAAGTCGATCTCGTCGTCTCCGCACAATAAAATCTCATCTCTTATATGCGCCGTGATCCATTCTTCCTTTCTCGTCTTGCAGAAATCAAGGTACCACTTGTGCAATCTTCGCACCTTTGTTGGTAGATTCTTGAGCTCCTCTTTCTTGACGAGATTCTTCCCATACTTCCATGGCTGTATGGGGTTGGCATCGCATTTGGGCAAGTTGTCTCCCATGATGTTCAAGTATGCAATGTAAGTCATCCCCATCTCATTGGCCTTTCTTTGTAGCTCTGCCTCGTAATCATTTACGGGAGGAGCGTCCCGTGTGTCGAACACTTGGAGCGGGGCGCATGATTGGTTTTCCTGCTCTCCGAGCATGGGAACTGTTTTCTGGGGTGCCGCACGACTGCTACTTTCAGTCTCCCTACGGCGCCTTGCATCCACCTTCAAAATCTGGCGCTCGTAGTCCGGCACAAGTGGGGTTTTAGGTTTCAAAAGATTTTTGTAAAACTTCTCCACCACCGCTGGATCTATTTTCTCCTTTGGCTCGGCCCGTCTAGGTGTAAAGAATTTCTTGACCTCTTCTTCCGAGATCCTATTGGTCTCCTCGTCGCTGCGATTCCACGGTAAAACCGGCAATGGCTTGGTGGAAGGCTGCGGGACGTAGTTTTTTGAACTCTTTGGCGTACGGTTTCCTGCGGATTTCTTTGTGGCAGTGCTAGTGATGCTCTTCGTGGTAGTGCTCTTCCGCTTACGCTGAGGAGATGGCTGAAGCGCCGGAGATGGCTGACGGGCAGGAGATGGCTGGCGCACCGGAGATGGCTGCCGCGCAGGAGATGGCTGAAGCGCCGGAGATGGCTGCCGCGCAGGAGATGGCTGAAGCGGCTCAGACTGCTGACGCTGCGGAGACGGCGGGGGTGCCAGTGGCCTCCAATTTGGAAGCACGATGTGTTCCTTCTTCCAAAGAATGGTTGTTTTCACTGCAAATTTGAGTTGAGTTTCCCCTTCACCTGTAGCATGGTCAAGCTGTGCTTCCTCATATTCTTTCACAACCTCATCCACCCCGACAATAGCATAGCCATATGGAATCGGTCGGCAGTGGTAAGTTCCACCAGCTACAGGAGGTAAGGCATAGCCGACAGCCACCTTAATGGATAAGCCCATTAATCTCACATGCAGCTCAGCATATTTGCTCTCCGTGATCTCATCTACGGGGTATCGAGGACCCGCCATTTCAAGCGTGGGCTGCACGTTCTCCGTGGAAGCCACGCTGCTTTTCCGCGCAGAGTCTGGGCCGCCGGCAGATTCCAATGCAGGCTCTTCGTGCCGCTGAGATGGGCCGGTAGCTTGATGGCTCTGTTGTGCATTCACTTGCGCCTGCAGCGCCACAAGTGCATGTTCTATCTGTGCCATCCGCTATGTATGCTCTTTTTCTTTTCTGCCACGCCATCTGTAAGAGTCGCTCCACTCGGCAAACCCATCCTTCCACGTCATACCCCCTGTGCCTCGTGCATGTCCAGGGTGTTCTTTTTTACCGATGGCGCGTGTGAGCTGGTCATTCTCTCTGTCGGGACGGAAGGTCCTGGCGGCTGTTTCCTCGTATGCCGTGATGAGTTCAGTGACGGGTTTGGCAAGGAGGGTTGGGAAGATACACAATCCTGTTTCTGGGTCCAACCTTGCCCCGATTCCGTAGAACCAAGTCTTTGCACGTAGGTCCCACCCATGTGTCTAGGGTGTGATCCCTCTGTCGCGCAGGGCCTTCTCAGCTTCCTCCCACTTAGGCCTCTGAGATATGTAGCCACCTGACCCTGTCCTCAGGTGATATTCCTTCTTCTGGGCATTTAGCGTATTGGTTTCTGACCTCTTTGTAGCTATAGCACCTTCCTTGTATGCCACAAATTCGCGCCAGTGAGGTCTTCGCATAATATGCGTCTTCGAAATCTGGAGTCTCGCGAGCTTTGACAAATTTGTTCAATTTTGTCTTCCAGTTGCGGAAAGCGTCAGCCATCTTCTTTAGAGTCCACTCTTTGACCTTTTCCTTTATAACCGGTTTGTTTTCATCCTCCTCTGGCGGAAGGGTGAAATTTACCAACAGAGAATTCCAAAGCGTTTCTTTGGATCTTTCATCGACAAAGGTACCGTCGCCCTTCTTTGGCTTATTCCAATATTCAATTATGATTGGGATTTGGTCCCTAACAAGAACTCCAGCCTGACGTACAAATTTGTCTGCGGCCTTCTTGGGCTCCATCGGCCTGCCATCAACACGGACTGCTTCGATCGTGAACTTTGCACGATCTTTCAACCGATGGCTCGCGCCTCGCTTGCTCTTTTTCGTAGAAGAAGATGGTTGCTGGCTGGTCGATCCAGAGGGCTAAAAGAAGAAAGAAGCGTTAATTAATACATGTAGAAGAAGATTGTTGGTGGAAGTCAGCAGAGGCTTAATCAATGCATATACCTCGCCGGACTTTGTAATCACTAAATTGCGTTCACCGGAGTCTTCATCTTCTCCATGACTACTTGAGCTGTCATCATGTCCCTCCAAGTTCAGATATTGTAAGGTGTCCTCATCGATAATGTTCTCCATTATTTCTGCGGCGCGGCGGGGACGGGGAGGGGGGGAGGGGGAATCGATCGGGAGCGGTATACACATACATCGTCATCGGTACATACGAGTACATGAATAATTAAGCAACTATTATTATACACAACATCGTCATTTTGTGGTATTCTCCGTAAACGTTGAAGCATCAAGTACAAGACAAACACGTTCAAGCATATATACAACGTTCATTTTGGTGGATATCTAAAGAGTTCTCCGCCAGGCGTGACGACCTCATCAAGTATGAACCCCGCCAATTCCTCTTGAATCGCTCGTATGCGGTCAAATGGTAGGAGTTGGTCCCACATCCGTTCGATCTGAATATATATGAAGAATGGGGTCAATATATATATAAGAATAAAACTCAACACAATTGATGGTAATAAAATAATGTTGTGTACTTTGTTTACTTACTCTAAGTTGTTCTAGTGCGGCTTGGCCCGTCGCACATATCGTGTTGCGAATGAACTCGCAAACATAGTACCCACATAAGTTATTGCCGTGTCCCTGATGCGCCCACTTTACGAGAATAGAGAGTTCAATCAAAATAATAATCAATAAAGCATGATATAATGGAATTGGAAGCAGAATCAAAGAGATACGCAGACCTAGCTATCTAGTATTACTTACATTTTGGTCTACAAATTTTAGTTCTTCTGACCATTCACCCACGGCCCTGCCCGTGAACCTTTTCCAAACCCTGTCCGGCAAAGAAAATGGATAAAGGAGTAATTAATTACTTGTTGTCACGAAAGTTGGCGATCTAGTGCGATAATATGATTGAAATTACCTCTGGAGCATCTCTCTAAAGTCTGCCCATAGCTCTTTTTCTTTTCGTAACGAGTCCATGACAAGGACTTTTCCTGAGTCAGGTTGAATGACTAGCAGAATAAAGTGGAACCTACACACGCATAACTCATCATCAGTTACACTTAACATCGAGTAAGCCGAAACAGAATGTGTACAAGAGAGGGTAACAGTACTCACGAGAAGTTGTAAGGCAATAGTATTTCCCTTTTGGTTTGTTGTCTCAGTAAAGACCTTAGCAATAAATCTTCTGTTTGCCCGGGTTTGGTTCTTACCACTTCTTCATGAACTCTATTTGGGTCAACGAACCCAATGTCAAAAGGTCCTCCTTTCATGCATTCCATAACCTTTTTCCTGCATAATAGTATATACATATATGGTGAGCATATATATATACATGCAATTAATGAAGTGAATGAGATGAGATAGAAAATACAGAAATAGTACTTACACACAATAAAGGCTGATGACAGCTTTGTCGAGTTCCTTCTGATTGAATAGAAAATGCAAGTCTTGAATGTTGAAGTCGATCTCGTCGTCTCCGCACAAGAAAATCTCATCTCTTATATGCGTCGTGATCCATTCTTCCTTTCTCTTCTGGCAGAAATCAAGGTACCACTTGTGCAATCTTCGCATCTTTGTTGGTAGATTCTTGAGCTCCTCTTTCTTGACGAGATTCTTCCCATACTTCCATGGCTGTATGGGGTTGGCATCGCATTTGGGCAAGTTGTCTCCCATGATGTTCAAGTATGCAATGTAAGTCATCCCCATCTCATTGGCCTTTCTTTGTAGCTCTGCCTCGTAATCATTTACGGGAGGAGCGTCCCGTGTGTCGAACACTTGGAGCGGGGCGCATGATTGGTTTTCCTCCTCTCCGAGCATGGGAACTGTTTTCTGGGGTGCCGCACGACTGCTACTTTCAGTTTCCCTACGGCGCCTTGCATCCGCCTTCAAAATCTGGCGCTCGTAGTCCGGCACATGTGGGGTTTTAGGTTTCAACAGATTTTTGCAAAACTTCTCCACCACCGCCGTATCTATTTTCTCCTTTGGCTCGGCCCGTCTAGGTGTAAAGAATTTCTTGACCTCTTCTTCCGAGATCCTATTGGTCTCCTCGTCGCTGCGATTCCACGGTAAAACCGGCAATGGCTTGGCGGAAGGCTGCGGGACGTAGTTTTTTGAACTCTTTGGCGTACGGTTTCCTGCGGATTTCTTTGTGGCAGTGCTAGTGATGCTCTTCGTGGTAGTGCTCTTCCGCTTATGCTGAGGAGATGGCTGAAGCGCCGGAGATGGCTGACGGGCAGGAGATGGCTGGCGCGCCGGAGATGGCTGCCGCGCAGGAGATGGCTGAAGCGCCGGAGATGGCTGAAGCGGCTCAGACTGCTGACGCTGCGGAGACGGCGGGGGGTGCCAGTGGCCTCCAATTTGGAAGCACGGTGTGTTCCTTCTTCCAAAGAATGGTTGTTTTCACTGCAAATTTGAGTTGAGTTTCCCCTTCACCTGTAGCATGGTCAAGCTGTGCTTCCTCATATTCCTTCACAACCTCATCCACCCCGACAATAGCATAGCCATATGGAATCGGTCGGCAGTGGTAAGTTCCACCAGCTACAGGAGGTAAGGCATAGCCGACAGCCACCTTAATGGATAAGCCCATTAATCTCACATGCAGCTCAGCATATTTGCTCTCCGTGATCTCATCTACGGGGTATCGAGGACCCGCCATTTCAAGCGTGGGCTGCACGTTCTCCGTGGAAGCCACGCTGCTTTTCCGCGCAGAGTCTGGGCCGCCGGCAGATTCCAATGCAGGCTCTTCGTGCCGCTGAGATGGGCCGGTAGCTTGATGGCTCTGTTGTGCATTCACTTGCGCCTGCAGCGCCACAAGTGCATGTTCTATCTGTGCCATCCGCTATGTATGCTCTTTTTCTTTTCTGCCACGCCATCTGTAAGAGTCGCTCCACTCGGCAAACCCATCCTTCCACGTCATACCCCCTGTGCCTCGTGCATGTCTAGGGTGTTCTTTTTTACCGATGGCGCGTGTGAGCTGGTCATTCTCTCTGTCGGGATGGAAGGTCCTGGCGGCTGTTTCCTCGTATGCCGTGATGAGTTCAGTGACGGGTTTGGCAAGGAGGGTTGGGAAGATACACAATCCTGTTTCTGGGTCCAACCTTGCCCCGATTCCGTAGAACCAAGTCTTTGCACGTAGGTCCCACCCATGTGTCTAGGGTGTGATCCCTCTGTCGCGCAGGGCCTTCTCAGCTTCCTCCCACTTAGGCCTCTGAGATATGTAGCCACCTGACCCTGTCCTCAGGTGATATTCCTTCTTCTGGGCATTTAGCGTATTGGTTTCTGACCTCTTTGTAGCTATAGCACCTTCCTTGTATGCCACAAATTCGCGCCAGTGAGGTCTTCGCATAATATGCGTCTTCGAAATCTGGAGTCTCGCGAGCTTTGACAAATTTGTTCAATTTTGTCTTCCAGTTGCGGAAAGCGTCAGCCATCTTCTTTAGAGTCCACTCTTTGACCTTTTCCTTTATAACCGGTTTGTTTTCATCCTCCTCTAGCGGAAGGGTGAAATTTACCAACAGAGAATTTCAAAGCGTTTCTTTGGATCTTTCATCGACAAAGGTACCGTCGCCCTTCTTTGGCTTATTCCAATATTCAATTATGATTGGGATTTGGTCCTAACAAGAACTCCAGCCTGACGTACAAATTTGTCTGCGGCCTTCTTGGGCTCCATCGGCCTGCCATCAACACGGACTGCTTCGATCGTGAACTTTGCACGATCTTTCAACCGATGGCTCGCGCCTCGCTTGCTCTTTTTCGTAGAAGAAGATGGTTGCTGGCTGGTCGATCCAGAGGGCTAAAAGAAGAAAGAAGCGTTAATTAATACATGTAGAAGAAGATTGTTGGTGGAAGTCAGCAGAGGCTTAATCAATGCATATACCTCGCCAGACTTTGTAATCACTAAATTGCGTTCACCGGAGTCTTCATCTTCTCCATGACTACTTGAGCTGTCATCATGTCCCTCCAAGTTCAGATATTGTGAGGTGTCCTCATCGATAATGTTCTCCATTATTTCTTCTTCTTCAAGGTTTCTACTAAGTGGATCCATAGTTTCTAAAACAATAATATTATCTAGAGTAAGAGAGTAAACATTCAAGTGGACTTGGATTCATACACAAATATACATATTATTCATACAAAAATACACAAATAAATACGCAAATGAAATTAAAACCCTAAGGATGCTTGATCATTTTAAACGAGTTCCGAGGGGTCCAAACCCTAATTCGGAGAAATCCCGGATGCATATGAGAGGGGCTAGCTACAGTGCCTGACTGGAGGATGCTCCAGAAAGCGGCGACTGGCGGCGCTAGAGAGGGACCTAGGGCGCGCGAGGTAGCGGGTTCGCCTCAGCGTGATGCGGCCTACCTAAAACGGGCGGCGCCACTACCTAGGGGTCACCGGAGCGACGTTAACGACGACGGCCAGCGGCGGCGCTTGCAGAGCAGCGAGGTGACGACCCTAAACTAATACTAACTATAAAATACACTAAATAACCCTAAACTAAATACACTAAACTACACTAAATAAATAACCCTAAACTAAATAACCCTAAACTAAATAAATAACCCTAAACTAATAACCCTAAACTAAATAAACCCTAAACTAATAACCCTAAACTAAATAAACCCTAAACTAATACTATTTCGTGGCTGGAACCGGTGTTGAAGGGGGGGGGCATTTATTTCATGCATTAAAGGGGTGGGGGCATTTATAATTCAAAAAATAGGATATGAATTTAGAAATTCATATCTTATTCATTTCAACTCAGAAAAATATGAATAATATATCATAATTTTCAGAAAAATAATATCTATCCATCCATGTAAAAACATTTTATATTTACTTTAGATGAAAATTTTCAAAATGATTAAAACACTTACATATAAATTTTGATTATTCAATTCAAACAAAAATAAATTGTCAAATCCTAAAACTTTGAACATAAGAAATATTAAGCATCTAAAAAGGAATCTAACCCTATTTTATTAGAGCAAATCATATTTTATTTTGTATTAACATTTTTGAATTGATTGGATATTTAAATGCCGCATCTTTTGTATACACTTGAATCTGACAAAGCCTCGCTCAACTTGCATTGGATTTTTGATAAAATAGCATATTGTGAACCTAAAAATGATTTTTGTAAAAAATCATGAGCATCTTATCATGTACCTGTAGTTCATATCTGACCCACTTCCTACCGATTCGGCAGGAATTTGTCTTTTTCACCAGAGGTGGACGGAAAGGTTTCAGATCCCCCTGTTGGTACATTGTCCATATAAGGTGGTCTAGTATTTTTGTAAAATGTGGTGGTGGTTTTTTGAATTAGCCATTTGGTGGTTGCTTCACAAAACCGTCCGTTTTTTATGCTCGGAAAATGGAAAATGCCTTTTTGGTGCGATAAAAAGGAAAACTTCCTCTTGCAACATTGTTTGCCATGCCATGATGCACATGTATGCACAATATGGACATATTATCACAAACTATGCCTTGATTCTAGCCATAACATTGGTCATTTGACCCGAAAGCCAAGAAACCTCGAATGAGATAGGTCATTTTGTGAAGGAGATAGAACTGGAATTAAAATACAGAATGTAACTATAGTAAGTTACATAAAGCACGACTGAAAATTAAGATACATAAAATAACTGAAATTAAGATACATGGCCAGATTAAGTAACAATCGGCCGAACTTGTTTCGGAATGTTGGAGTGATTCAGTCATGCTCCTGCCTACACCTGTAATACTCGCCACTGTAGTCGTCGTACTCGCCGCCGCCGTCATCGCTGTCGTCGTCGGGGTCGTCGTAATTGAACCTTGAAGGCTGAGTACGCGTGGGCTGGACTTGAGGGTAGCGCAGACGGGGGTTAGAGTCGGCGGTAGTGTCATAGGCCATGACGCTCTGGAGAGTCCGACCGCGCCACCATAGCCGACGGCCGGCCTCGTTGAAGTTCGGAGGAGGTGGGTCGTCCTCCTCGTGCCTGGCGAGCGTCCTCTCACGCCAATCCACGAAGAAGGCTTCCCAAGTAGGGAAATAGTCGGGATGCCATCTGGGATTCCTCCGCTGCTCCGGCGTGAGCTCGAAGTAGTAGTGGTTCGTGATGGCCATCTGGCGCGCCACACCTAGAGGGACTGGAGGAACCGGCACGCCTCCGGCGCTCAGCATCCAGCCGACGGGGACACAGTAGCCCGGCGGGCAGGGGTAATTCGAGGCGCAAAGCGCCTCCGCCTCCCTGGGGGTTAGTGCTACGGTGGAAGCCATGGGAAAGAGTGATGAGGTTGCAGATATGAGTCTAGAGATGTGCAATGACAATGGAGGCCAACCCTACATATATATATATAGTGAAGAACTGGCGGGAAGAACTGGAGGGAAGAACTGGCGAGAAAAAATGGCGGGAAGAAAAATGGCAGGAAGAAAAATGGCGGGAAAAATTGTGGGAAAAAAGGGCGGGAAGAAAAATGGCGGGAAGAAAAATGGAGGGAAGAAATAGAAGGAAGAAAAATGGCTCATTTAATACATATACTGTTAACAGAAGAAATATGACATTGATTTCCATGTTGAGATACATATGTGTGCCAAAAATGGCTCAATTAATACATATAGTCAATCTTATGATCGCGTCGGCCGTAACCATGGAGTATCAACACCGTTTAATAGGATGGTTGGGTCAGTCTTCACTCTGAAGGGCGGAATTTCATCAAACTTATTATAATCTTCTGACATGTCTGTCTTGTCCTCCACTCCCACGATGTTTCTTTTCCCTGAAAGAACTATGTGATGCTTTGGCTCATCGTGTGATGTATCTGTTTGCTTATTTTTTCTTTTTTCGGTTTGGTAGACATGTCCTTCACATAGAAAACCTGAGACACATCATTGGCTAAGACGAATGGTTCATCTAAGTTCTTGTCTACCTTCATAAGATTGTTGAGATCCACCATTGTCATTCCGTACTTCTTGTCTACCTCAACCCTCCTCCTGTTAGCTTGACCCATTTGCATCGAAACAAGGGGACCTTAAAATTAGGTCCATAGTCAAGTTCCCATATCTCCTCTATGAACCCATAATACGTGGTCTTTTGCCCATTGTCTTCTGCTGCATCGAAGCGGACACCACTATTTTGGTTGGTGCTCTTTTTATCTTGGCCTATCGTGTAAAATGTATTCCCATTTATCTCGTACCTTTGAAAAGTACATACAGTCGAAGATGGTGTCCTGGCCAACAAGTACAGCTGATCCCCAACAGTGGTGTTATTCGTGAGAAGTCTTTGCAGCCAGCCGCCAAAACTCGCCATGTGTTCACTTATAATCCATTCATCAGACTGTCCCGGGTGTTTGAGGCGTATTAAATTCTTGTGTTCATTGATATACGGGGCAACCAAGATAGATCTTTGTAAAACCGTGTAGTGTGCTTGATTGAGAGAATGCCCGTCCCTACATATCATTGCTTTACATCCTAGGGTGCCTTTTCCACGCAGTCTCCCCTCATGTCGTGATTCTGGAACACCAATCGCCTTAAGGTCAGGAATAAAATCAACACAGAACTCAATGACCTCCTCTGTTACATAGCCCTTGGAGATGCTTCCTTCTGGCCTAGCACGGTTATGAACATATTTCTTTAAGACTCCCATGTACCTCTCAAAGGGGAACATATTGTGTAGAAATACAGGACCGAGAATGGCAATCTCTTCTACTAGGTGAACCAGGAGATGCGTCATAATATTGAAGAAGGATGGTGGGAACACCAACTCAAAGCTGACAAGACATTGGGCCACATCTGTCTGTAACCCTGGTAGGCTTTCTGGATCGATTACCTTCTGAGATATTGCATTGAGGAATGCACATAGCTTCACAATGGGTACTCGAACATTTTCAGGTAGAAGCCCCCTCAATGCAATCGGAAGCAATTGTGTCATAATCACGTGGCAGTCATGAGACTTCAGGTTTTGGAATTTTTTCTCTGCCATATTTATTATTCCCTTTATATTCGACGAGAAGCCAGGCGGGACCTTGATACTGCTCAGGCATTCAAAAAAGATTTCCTTCTTTGCTTTGGTAAGAGCGTAGCTGGCAGGAGTTAAGTGGCATCGTTTACCCTTCTCGTTCTCAGGATGCATAGGCTCTTCAGGGTCTTTCAGACGTTGCTGGTCCTGCCGTGCTTCCGTTGTATCTTTTGTCTTCCCATACACTCCTAGGAAGCCTAACAGGTTCACGCAAACATTCTTTGTCACGTGCATCACGTCGATTGAAGAGCGGACCTCTAAGACTTTCCAATAGGGTAGGTCCCAAAATATAGATTGCTTCTTCCACATGGGCGCGTGTCCGGCATCGTCATTCGGAACTGATAGACTGCCAGGACCTTTTCCAAAGATTACTTCTAGGTCCTTGACCATACCAAATACCTCCTCACCGGTACGGAGGACAGGCTTCCTCCGGGGTTCTGCCAGACGTTTGAAATGCTTGCCTTTCTTTCTTACTGGATGCAGGTTCGGAAGAAATCGACGATACCCTAGGTACACAACCTTCTTACATTTATCCAAATATACACTTTCAGTCTCATCTAAACAGTGTGTGCATGCATTGTATCCCTTGTTTGTCTGCCCTGAAATGTTACTAAGAGCAGGCCAATCATTGATGGTTACGAAAAGCAATGCTCGTAGGTCAAATGGCTCCCCTTTGTGCTCATCCCACATACGTACACCTGGTTTGGCCCACAGCTGTAAAAGTTCTTCAACTAATGGCCTTAGGTACACATCAATGTCGTTGCCGGGTTGCCTCGGGCCTTGGATGAGCACTGGCATCATAATGAACTTCCTCTTCATACACAACCAAGGAGGAAGGTTATAGATACATAGAGTCACAGGCCAGGTGCTGTGACTGCAGCTCTGCTCACCAAAAGGATTTATGCCATCTGTACTTAGACCAAACCTTAAGTTCCTTGCGTCACGTGCGAAGTCCGGGTACTCTCGCTCAACTTTTCTCCACTGTGACCCATCAGCGGGGTGTCTCAACATCGCGTCTTTCTTACGGTCTTCCATGTGCCATCGCAACAACTTGGCATGCTCTTTATTTCTGAAGAGACGTTTTAACCGTGGTATTATAGGAGCATACCACATAACCTTGGCAGGAACCTTCTTCCTAGGGGCCTCGCCCTCAACATCGCCAGGATCGTCTCGTATGATCTTATACCGCAGTGCAGTGCATACCGGGCATGCATCCAAATTCTCGTACTTCTCACCGCGGTAGAGGATACAGTCATTAATGCAGGCATGTATCTTCTGCACGTCTAATCCTAGAGGGCAGACAACCTTCTTTGCTTGGTATGTACTGTCGGGCAACTCATTATTTCTTGGAAGAAGATTCTTCATTTTTACCAACAACTTTGAAAATGCGCTGTCAGTCACACCGTTCTCTGCCTTCCATTGCAGCAAATCCAGTGTGGTACCTAGCTTTTTGTGGCCATCTTCGCAAGTTGGGTACAACAATGTTTTGTGATCCTTTAACATCTGCTCTAGCTTCTCCTTCTCCTTTTCAGTTTCACATTCTTCCTTTGCATCAGTAATGGCCCGACCAAGATCGTCATCAGCGGGCCCATCTGCTGCCTCTTGATCTTCATTATCTACCCCCGTTGCAGTATCATCATATTCAGGATACATATTATGATAGTTGGCATCATCCTCTTCTTCTTCGTTGTCTTCCATCACAACCCCTTTTTCTCCGTGCTTGGTCCAACAATTATAGCTGGGCATGAAACCAGATCGAAGCAGGTGGGCGTGAATGGTTCTGGTATTTGAGTAGTCTTTCTTGTTCTGACAGTGAACACACGGACAGCACATAAAACCATTGTGACCACGGTTTGCATTAGCCACAATGATGAAATTTTGGAGGCCCGTAATGTACTCGGAAGTGCGGCGGTCACCGTACATCCATTGCCGGTTCATCTGCATTAATATATAGTATATATCAAAAAATAATAGGGAGATAACCATTTATATATATACTACATCAATGACACATGAAAGGATAGTTGCCGACCTCGACCGAGAAGGAAAGAGCAACGAGAAAACTTATTTTGAGCTCTCGGGCATTTCACCGAACACCTCTTGTGCATACGAAAAAAACACAAACTAGCACACCCTCTTGCTAGGCTCCAAAATGAGATAGTGAAAAAATGGAAGAGTGGGGTGTGGGCTGCGGTGTCTTATATAGCCCCCCCCTTTAACACCGGCGAACCGGTGTTAAAGGGGGGGCCTGCGCGGGCCACTGGTGCAGGGCCCTTTAACACCGGTTCGTGCCACGAACCGGTGTTAAAGGGGGGCTCCTTTTTGCTGCACGGGCCACGCTAGTACAGGCCCCCCCTTTAACACTGGTTCGTAGAAGAATCGGTGTTAAAGCCCATTTCCAGGCTCAACCAAAGTCCTCGTTTCCACTAGTGGGCGTGAGTTGAGATGCTAGCATGACACCGATAAGTGAGACCGTAGCTTGTAGGGGGGCAACGATGTTTCACTGGTGGAAAGAGCGATTGATTAACGAAAGTTGCCGGCACTTGAACGCCAGAAGGGCAGAAGATGTTCCATGGCGGCTGCCGATTTGTTGATAACATGGGCCTGGAGGAAAACTTAGATTAGGTTTAGCAGCGTATTTTAAATCGTGGCATTGGTGGGTAATTACTTTAAATCTTAGTGGTATAAAACTATACTTAAAATCTAGCGGTTCTGATTCTTTATTTAAAAAAACAACGGTTAGATCTCTCTGATTTTCGTGGGAATTTCTTGTCTATATCTCTATTACTTTTAATATATAATAGATGCAACACTAAAAATTTATCTTTTCAAAAACATTATCAACATACACACAACATATCACCTAGGCCGAACGCAAAAACCAATACATACATTAGGGCCATCGAGGATGGTGCCCAACAAACTAAAGGACAAGAGTGCTAACACAAACGGGCGTCCTCTCACCATGTCTGTGAAAATGTTATTTTTCCTACCACGACTATCAAAAGGAGGATATATATCTTTGCTAAGTCATTGACGAGAAGTACGCTCCCTCACAAACTAAGCACCAGAGACGCCAACCAGGCAGTGACATTCTCGTACCCTCTTGAGGTGGCAGCGAAAATGAGTTGTTTTCGCTGCCATGGCGGTGAACAGAACACATCCCGTGTCAAAGCGTGTAACAATATTGAGCATGGGCCACTTCAACATACACAACTTAGAATGGGTCAAATCAGCACACGAGGTAGTCAGGTAGTTTACCTTTTGCTCTCGGTGGGCGTAAAATTTCAGATGAAACTAAGTGAGTATGATGGGCCACAGTCCAATATGGTCAACCGGATGGGCTACACGTTCTCACTGTTATGGCAACCATGAACCCGTGTATCACATCATTTTTTATAAATGGATTAATATCAGGAAGATGCGAATTACATCTGGCTTCTGTGACAAGGTAATGTCAAGAACTAGCATGCACACAGATAAAGGGACAAAAAAATCCAACCTTCCTTTTTGCGAAATTTAACTAATCTATTAATAAACATCAACAGTAGTACAAAGATATAAAGGCCTACAAACTATCCGTACTCGAATTATCTTTTGGAATATCGGTTGCCCATATTTGGATTGAAAGCATTGGTTGAATTGATAAGTGTATGTTATGTATATATGATATGTATTTCTCCAAAAAATGAAAAACTACGACTTCTCTATGGGTATTTTTGATTGTGACCATTTCTTGTGTCGCAAACCATCTTCCTTTGTTGGTGCTGACGCATGTGTAATAGAGGGCATGTTGCTTCAATATGGTGTCGGTATTTATCATGAAACCTGGTAGTTCTCATTTTTTCTCGCATTCAAGTTTATTTTGAGTGTTCTTAGTATTTTTGTTCAGCAATAGCAGGTCTAACGCCCCCCCCCCCCCCCCCCCCCCGAATCAGGACTATGCAAATTCTAGCATTTCTGCCAAAATCTGCATAGAAAAGATTCAAAGATATCCACCAAACACTTCCATGACGGTGAAAAAGTGGTTACATCAAAGTAGTTTACAACGGAAACTCCGAGAAACATATATGTACAATAACAACTCCAACACGCCAAGAATACAAATGGATTCAATACCAAAGATACAATTCACAACGAAAGAAAAATAGCATTCGAGTGCATATAAGAATACAGATGGACCTAAGAGGTTTGAAGATAACCAACTAACATCCATAACCCTTTCCAGGCCAAGCCGGAAGGGTAATCTTGCTAACGTAATCGATCTCATACCTGTCAAAGAATCAGGCCAGCGGTTGCTAATAAATGGGGGGAAAGAGCAGTGAGTACTCGCGAGACTTAGAACTCGGTTGCGCTATCCTACATGGTATGGTGGATTTAAGATCCTCTTGTGTCACCCCAGCGTGGCGGCCGGGGGGAAACCCTAGATCCTACCACCCTGCACCCTCCTCTGTCCTGCTCCGTCGCTGCCACAGGGTGTGGCCATACAAAGCCCTGGTTGTGGCGGAGATTCATTGTCCTCTTGTGCGGTAGGGAGGACATGGAGGCGCGCTTCTGTGCCAGGGCATGGAGTCGCATCGGGGACCATGGCAATGGTGCTCAGGCCCGTCCTATAGAGACGACGTGATGGACATTGAGGTGGTGTTGCGTGCCTAGGTTGATGGCAGCTCAACTGCCCAGATTTTTTAGACGGCGAGGGTTGTGGGCGGCGTGGTCTATCGGCGATCGTCTTTGCCGCTCGAGATGATGGCACAATGGAATAAAGTTGGTCGGATCTTGTTGTTCTTCGAGCACCATGGTGCTGATATGCTTCATGTTGGACTCCTCAATCTAGCCACCGACGAGTTCCGGTCTTCCTCTCGAAGAGTTCCATAGTTCAGTGTAGGACATTATTGGATATCTCTAGCGGAATCAATGTGGTCATGTGCGCCTTCTTGTCGGTGCCATAGGATATGTCTTGATATATATTTCCATGAGACTGGTAGAGGTGGAGAAAGTCATGGTGGCTGCGATCAGAGGTTGGTAATGGCCGAGAGGGTATTGGTTGTGATGAAGACAATGTGACACAAGTTCTCCCTGTGTGTCGGGTGTTTCACGACTTGCAGCAGCAGTCTTGGCAAAAGGAGGTGGCAGCACTGGTGGACTACATTCTTGGTGGTGGTCATCAAGTACCGAGCCATGATTTCTAGGGTGAAAATCAAGGTTTGGCCTTCATTTGGTTGTACCTAGCAATGGCCTTGCTATAGGCATTGTTTTAGAAACTCGGACTTTTTCCGGAGTGAAAACCCAAGATAAACGATCGGGTGATGACAACGCTTATGCATTGTTTCCTTCTTGGAGGCATTGCTTTTGGATAAACTCTATTTATAGTCCCGGTGTTATCTTAGGTGGTTGTTTGGGTGTTAATGTTGAGAGTGGTTCATCACCGCGATAAGGTCTTTGTTTTTTCTCTCTTTTTTCTTGGTTGTGTGCATTCCTGATGTCTTTGGACATCTTGTTTCTGCAGAGACTGAGTGTAATTGTTATCTTTGTGGTATTAATATATTCCTTTTATCGAAAAAGGTAGCAAAACATGCACTAAAATAACCTATAGTATATTAGAGAAAGATAAGAGAGCCCTATTCAGAACCAACTAGATACTAACACCAAACATAAGGCGCACCAAGATCTCCACCTTGAACCCGTACGAGTAAGAAATCCAAGGGAACTCACACGTTGGGAATTTTGTGGTCTATTTAATTGAGTAAGCTAACTTGCTAGTCATGTTGTTAGTGTAAGTTTTCTGCGATCAAGACATAGTGCTCTTGAGTCATCCATAACCGTGTATATGGCTTTTCGAAAAGAAAAACTCCTGCAGGGTGCACAAATGTACCCACACACACGTTCGCCCCATGATGCATGGAAATAACACACATCCGTCGGTGTGCTGGCAGAAGGTCATGACTCACAATCTCCTTCACTACAACAAATTCTAGGGGTACCACAACACCCATATGAAGAGTTCAGCCAATTATCCAAGACGTCCCCAGCATTTGCGTCCACCCCTTTAGAAGGAAATAATGCCTGACATGGTGAAAGCTGAATTCAACATTCGATAAACAAACGTGCCACATCTATATGTATGCATTGAGAACTCATCCAACCAAAAGCAACCAGATCATAACCAATCCACATGTATCATGCGATAAAATGAGAATATACATATGCTCGTTTTAAATACCCGAACTAAATGGGGCCTCTAGACAATGCAGTAGATTCTAATAGTGATTGAGGAAGGTTCCATTAACTCTACATGTGGTTAGCGCATTCAGTCTCAGACCATCTGTAAAGAACGACACATCCTAGGCGATAGGAGTGAGGCAAAGCGCAAATTCCATATCATGTTTAGTTATTTCCCAGAATGTAACATCAAATTTATTAATAAAAATGGTGGTGGTAAAGCTACAAGTAACTCCCATTTTAAAACATGCCTAATAAGATCAAACACCTAAGAAAGTAACTACAAGTCTGCATGGCCACATGCAAACAAACAACAAGTAATAGGATGTGGAAAAAGGCATATGATGGATGCAAGATAAACAATTGGTAGGAACGAGAGAACTAAAGCATCACAACACAAAGCCAGAATTATAGAGAAGAAAAGCAACAAAACTAAATAGTTAGCAGAGATGAGTGATCACATGTGAAACATTGTTAAGTTATATTGGAGAATATGTCATAGCTCCCATCAACTCAACGTCTTATATGTGAAGAAGCGAAGAACTAGAAAGAACATCGGATGCGATACTTAATAAGAACGTCGGATGTGATACTTAATGTAATGGCAAAATTCGGCATGTTCTACTTCTCCAAGCCATATTTCATAAACTGTAACTCGGGATGAGGTGATTCTAGATTCTAAAATTTTGTTTCGACCATTTCTATCTAGTGGTGTATGTTTTATATTTTGTTTAAAATGGTTATATGCTCAGCACACATGTATACATGTGCAGGTGTATCCAGCGGTACAGACAAACCCTAACCTATGCCTTATCTGTGATATTCTAAGCCAAACAGTCTTGATCTCTAGAGGCAAGCTAACAACTTGCTATGAAAACTCTTGTGGTGTTGCTTGTGTTTTATTTTGGCTATGCTATGCATGTTTTTTTATTTGGGATAACTATTTCCATATCTCACTAGAGCATGTTCTACTCAGTTTTTCCTAGCTCTCGAAATGCTCCTTACTTCTACCCACCTCGTTCTAACTCAACCTCATAACTACCCACACAAAGCGTTTCCGTCAAGTCAAGGCCATTTGACCTTACTTCGCTGACGTGCTGACATAAGTCAAACCGGAAATCCCTTACATGTGGGACTAGGAGACGCAAACATGGGAAAACTATCATATATATACATTGTAAAATAGAAAATTGCTGATAGTGGGACCGTAAAACCCTTTCATGTGGGACCATGAGACATGGACATGGGTAAAATAGAAAATATCTGCTTGTGGGACCAAATAACCCTTACATGTGGGACCATGAGATCTAGAGATTGTAAAATAGTAAATTGCTCACGGTGGGACTGTAAAACACTTACAGGTAGGACCGAACTTACGACTACTTGCCATCATTGGGCCCATGTTGGAAATCTTTACCGTTAACTCCCACATGATGTTTCTTATCCACCTAAGAGGGGTACCCACAACTTATCCATGTCAGCGTAATCCATGTACAAAACGGGAGCCCGAGCCAGTCTTGCGCTCATGCCCGTGTCATTGCCTCCCCTTACCTTTCCCCCAACCCTTTCTTCTTCTTCTAAAGCGACGAAACACGGAAATGCCATCTGGAGAGAGCTATATAGATCCACTTCAGCCTCCGGCTCATCATGGCCACAGTATGGTGTTTCGCTGACAATATGCACTGGTTGCTCACGCATCGAGCCTCGCCATTGTCTCCGCAATTGTTTTTGGTCATGGAAAGTGCATCCATTATCGTCGTCCTTCTCCTCATCTTTGTCTTCGTCGTCATCATATCCATCCTCCTCCTCCTTGTCTTCCTCCTCCTAATCTTCCTCCTCCTCCACCGCCTCCTCTTCATGGTCGTCCCAGCTGTCGTCGTCGCATGTGTCCTCCGCCACCCTCTGAGCCTCCACCTCCTCTTTCGCCACTGCCAGCTCCTCAGCCACCTCCCCCGCCTCCTCCTCCGCCTCCACCTCCGTCCAATACTCCTCAGGAACATCGTCGGCCGTCGGGTCCTAGTTGGCCTCGTCGTTGTCGATGTGGAGTCTTGGTGCTGGCGACGAAGGCAATGAAGACTTAACCGGGGAGATCATGCCCACATGTGGCGCCACCCATTGGGCTTGTCGTCGCTGTCCTAAATCGCTGAATGATCGTCGTCGAAAGCCATGGCTTTTGGATTGAAGAAGAGGTTTTTTATAGAGATATGTTGCGCTGGTAGTCAAGAGAACAGAGGAAGTGGAGAAGGCAACGATTGAATCGATCTGTAGTTGTGCTATGCGGGAGTTATCGTGTGTGTGAGGATAATGCATTGAAACCGCCTTCGCATCCATCTCCATATGTGCCTCATTTCCCCAATTTTGGCCAAACGTTGTACTTGACAACACGCGATAGTGTTTGAAGAAAAAAAGGATAAAGTTGTGCAAAGCGGTATATGCAACGACGACTGTTTATTGTATATGAATTCAATGGAAATCAATTGAAACCACATGGCAAGTTTTACTCATCATCATGCGCCCGTTCGATACAACATGATCATGTCATGTCATGTTCAACCGTCCTGCCACATTGTTCGTAATTTTGTAGCATGTTGTAGTTATGTCGAATACCTAACATGTATACATGATATAATTCATTTAGATTGTTGCCAACTAGGTGGAATGGTATGATCGATGTTATAATGTATGTATCCATGTCACGACGGAAACTGACATTATAATTTCCCTGTAATTCGTCGAAGGACTAAAAATGCCACGACACACGTTTCAGAAGCGCTCTGGCATGACATGGCATGAAAAACACAACGCTCTGGATTTAGGGATGGCCAAATCCATGGCTCCGTTCATGATAATGAACCGAACTTTTGCACACATGTTCGTCTTGGCATGAGAAACAACATCCCAAAGGGAGTTTTTAACTTTATATATAAAAAATGTTTTTTTTCATTTTTATAGTGCAAAAACATGTTTTTTGTGTGAAGCATATACCAAAACAAAGATGCTAAATGTTATAAATTTACTTTTCACACAAATTAGACCATATGGGATGGCTAAATGCCCGATATGAATATTTTCTTGATTTGTAACTAATTTGTCCCATTTAAATGAGTTTCAGTAGATTTTTGGGAAGAAATTCAAACTTGAACTACATATGTGCTATAGTTTTCTCAGAAAAAAATCATTTTAGGTTCCCTAGTAGTATTCTGTACCGTATGATCAAAAAAATTAAAAATTCAACCATTTGATATGAGTTTGCAAGCTAGAAATTTTGGCCACATTTTAGAAAAAGTCAAACTAATTCAAAAAAATCAAAAATAGGAAATCTAGCGCCAAGTGTCCCTATATTCCAACTAGTTACTATGGAAATTATCAAACTTGAGTTATGGGACATTATTCAAAAATGTCTTCACAAAACCTTGCTATCATCCATTACTTATATTGGCTTTCAAGATAGATGACCAAAGGATGGCTAAATCCATGGCTCTATTCATGATAATGAACTCAACTTTTTCACATAGGTGTGTCTTGGAATGTCAAACAACATTGCCAAATGGAGATTTTATTTTTTTGTAAAAATAGATTTTTCATTTTTATAGTGTAAAAACATGATTTTTATGAAACATGTACCAAAACAAAGATGCTAAATGTTACAATTTACATTTCACACACATTAGACCATATGGAATGGCTAATTGTCAGATGTGAAAAAAAATCTCGATCTGTAACTAATTTTGCCCATTTAAATGAGTTTCGGCAAGTTTTTTGAAAAGAAATTCGAATTTGAACTACACTTGTGATATAATTTGCTCCGATAAAATATTTAAAAATCATTTTTAGGTTCCCTAGTAGTTACTATGAAAAAATCATGCATTTGATATGAATTTGCAAGCCATTAATTTCCTCCATATTTTAATAAAGTCAAACTAATTAAAGAAATAAATCAAAATACAGGAAATCTAGCTACACGTGACCTTATATACCAACTAGTTACTATGAAAATTATCAAACTTGAGTTATGGAACATTATTCAAAAATGTGTTCACAAAACCTTCTTTGCTTTCAAGACAGATGACCAAGAGATGGAAAAATCCATGGCTCTATTCATGATAATGAACCCAACTTTTGCACATATGGGCGTCTTGGCATGTCAAAAAATATTGCCAAAGGGAATTTTCATTTTTATATTGCAAAAATATCGTTTTGTGAAGCATGTACCAAAACAAAGATGCTAAATGTTATCAAATTACTTATGACACAAATTAGAACACATGAGATAGATAATTTTCATATATGAAGAATTTTCTCGATCTATAAGTAATATTGTCCATTTAAATGAGTTTCGGCAAATTTGCTCGGAAAAAAGTTCGAATTTGAACAACATGTGTGTTGTAGTTTGCTCAAAAAATGTAAAAATCATTTTTAGGTTCCCTAGTAGTATTTTATACCGTAGCACAATCATTTGAATAATTCAACCATTTTATATGAATTTTCAATCTACTAATTTCGGCCACATTTTGAAAATATTCAAATTGATTAAATAATCAGAAATAGGAAATCCAGCATCAAGTTTCCTTGAATACCAACTAGTTACTATGAAAATTATCAAACTTGAGCTATGGAACATTATTCAAAAATACCGTCACACAGGTACAGAGCGATGCTATGGACATGTGCCAAAAAAACATCAGAAATAGTAAATCGCTATGTTGCCAGATATTGGTCGCTGATGTGAAGACTTCTACTAAAACGGGGGGAACCGTCACTGATAGGGTACACTTTGAGCATCGGTTTTTTCCAATCTCTATTTTCATAAAGTCGGGCTCTTCGGTTACGATGTTTCCTCAATAATCCGTTTGTGTTGAGACATATTTCTCTGCCTATAATGTATAATTTGTTGGGGGTAGTAAAATATCACACAACACAAGCATTGAAACATAAGCTGATTTTATTCATTAATATCATGGGCAGTTGTCACTATTACATTTCCATCACAATATGACCAAGTGGAACAATATCTCACTATACCTACTCCAACATGTCATGCATATGATAATATCTATGATACTATGACTATGATAAGTCTTAAATCAAACCATAAGACACATACATTTTTAACTTATCTCAGGATGCCACTTGTTTCTGGGAGGTTTTACTCGTCCTCGCACGTTGGACTCAGCGCTAGAATAAGGAGGTCATGCAACTAGTGATGGTGATTCTGGCCACCCTTTCTCCATGGAAGCTTGTTTTCATGTCGAAATAGGCTCTTATTTCGAAAATATTATATGGTGGGTTCGGGGTATTGGGTCTAGGAAGTGCAAACATATTAAGTAGTTAAATGATAATTACACCAATAGATTGATACCTTCGAGAGGGTCGAAGTTTTGACTTCTCATCATCCTTCTTTCAGGAAGCAACAATTTCATGTATCTAGCTTATTTCACAAGCTAACATGTTTGGGTCTGCACAAACCTCTGCATAATAATTTTATTAGTAAGAATAGGGCCAAAAAATATCTTACATTATATAAATATAGTTATTGATGTGAGAAATTTTACGTAGGATAGGATTTGGAGACTAGAATACGCCTCTCCATATTGCTTGTCCTACGAGAATGATTTAGAGTTCCTAAAAATAATTTCTTGAACTATTAATTCTTTTTATGCAGGGTAACCAAAATAATATTACAACCAAAACATAAGAATAATTAACACACCCACAAAACCACATATAGGATAAGCAAATTGAGTTACAATGATTAATAAATAAGACTCATATATAACCCTACTAGACTTATAATATAGTTGAATGTATAGGGTCTATGTACTGAATATAATCCAATTAGAAACACATTCTGGACACTAAACCTTAAAATCTATTAACATATAGTATGGGGTGTATTTATTATTGGCAGTAGCACACCAATATTAATGTAAGTATACCAAATCTAGTGTAATGCAGTGTACGTTTTACTAAACCAGATATAGTGGCAAGTCAACTAGGCTACAACATCAGCATATACAGTGAAGAGGATCACTTAGAGATCCCTGATGCTCCAAGGAGATTCGCAGGAGGCAATGATTGCCGTTGGGAAGACTCGGAAGTGGCGATGTAGACTGCGTCGCATGGAGGAGAGGTGTAGGATGTGATGCATGCCGCTGGGAAGGCGTAGAGGTAGCGATATAGGATGCACCGTGCAGGGGAGAGGCACAAGAGGTGATGTATGCCGATGGGAAGACCCATAGACAACGATGGAGGTCGCTCGAAAGACTCGGAGGTGGCGATGGCAGAAGGTCATAGGACATGGAGGAGGCAATGCCACCCGCTACGAGGAGATGCAGATCAGTCGCCACACCTTTTCAAGATCTAGGATAGTGCGGGAGGGAGTAAGGGTTAGGGTTAGCAGTTACTAGAATTTATAGCACCAGCTACCACATCAAAAAAAGACAATAATGCAAACTATGTCCTTTACATTTCCTTCTCTAACAAGCTGAACCCACATATCGTAAGTACTATGGGGTCTTCTCTCTGTTAACAAAAATGGAAAAACAAAGCAATAATTAATACTACGAATGTACTAAAAAACTAATACTATGAGTATTACTTCTTTCACTCCTTTCGTGCATCCTCGTGCTTCACACGTCTTCGCTTTTTTGGTCATTAGTGGCAGATCGTCGTCCTCTGCTTGGATAAGTGCCTTCTCATTGTCGCCCTCCTCCTGTGGAGGTAATTCCTCCTTGTCTCCCTCGGTCTGCAGCGGTGCATCCTCGTCATCCTTGTACTCCTCCAGCATTGCCTCCTCCCCTCCTCAGTCCACCCCTCATCAGAGTCATGTTCCACCTTCTCCTTGGGCCCTTCCATGAATTAAATTAGTTCTAGATCATCAGAGATGGAAACCATCAAGAATTTGTTCTCAGGTCCGTCCACAGACCCATCACTTGTGTTAGGACCTTCAGGAGGCGGCAGAGTTAACTCTTGGGTTTCCCATCTCCGGGGCATCTTGTGAGAGAGAGAAAGGTCGATTTGTGTAGCGGATATAGCGAATCAAGATAGCAGAAAACAAGATAGAACTGATCTTTATAGGCAGTAGCTAAGAAGACACATAAGCAGTGAGGTAAAATATAACGCCTTTAATCGGTGCGCTTCCACTTCTGGAAGTTAATAGAAATATTGATGACTGATATTGGACATTTAATTCACTTTATAAATGGGTTCCACAAATGACCATTGCCATAGAGTCCTTATGGGAAAGAGATATGTAATAAGAACCGTTTGCGGTATATTTGACAACGAATACCTTTTTTGTCTATCACCATTGGTTATAACACCTGACGTGACCCATCTATGGCGGCTATGTTGTCCACACGCAATTGCGTTCAACCATGGGTTGTATCATTCACATTTCCGATGGGGGTCTATCGTTCAACCATGGGCCGTATTGCTGACATTTCCGATACGGGTGTCCTTAGGATTGATCTGTACTAGTGACAAAACCTTGCTATCATGTATGGCTTCTCTTGGCTCTCAAGATAGATGGCCAAGCGATGGCCAAATTCATGGCTCTGTTCATGATAATGAACCCAACTTTTGCACCTAGGTGCATCTTCACATCGAAACAACATTGCCAAAGGGAGTTTTCAACTTTTTGTATAAAAGGGTGATTTTCATTTTTATAGTGCTGAAACATGATTTTCTTGTGATTGAAATTCAAGTTCACAAAACCATAACAAATTCTAGTTTACACACCCTAAGAAATTCAAGCTTACACACCATAAGAAATTCAAGTTTGCACACCATCAAAAAATTAAGTTTAGAAGACCATCACGAATTTTTAATTCAGATTGTTCAAACATCAAGCCTTTTCTTGCTCCTTGTGTTCCTAGATGGGTTCACATACTTGCTTTGGATGTTCCTTGATGGGTTACTCGCTAGCTCCACTAGCTTTATCTTCTTCACCAGGATGTTCAACATGATTTCTAGTGGCACTAAAGGAGTACTTCCTAACTGAGTACATGACTAGACCAGGGGCTTCTACTTCAAGAGCTTCTGATTCAAGTGCTTTTGCTTTAGGGGCTTCTGTTTTAGTTGTAGGAACAAAGGATTTTGCATAGTTGCTTCTTCAAGGTATTCTTACATTTGACTAAAAGAAGCTGCTTCAAATTCTTATGCTTCTAAATCTGCAATTATTGCATCTTCATCTTCAAATTCTTTAGCTTCTGCTTCTATGGTTCTACAAAAGATTCTCCTTCAGCTTCTCCTTTGATGAAGAGTGCGGGGGCGCTCATTGTTAGAAGATTTAACTAATGTGCCAAGTTTATTCTTCCGTAGTTCTTTCTGAGGTTGAAGCACTTCGATATAGAATTCACCAACCCCTGAGATGCATGTCAGAAGTTAATATGCAAAAAGTTTGCCAGTAACGTTCCAGAATTTCATATCAACTTTGTCTTCTTGGATTCACCCGTACTGACCACTCAATAAATTAACTAACTAATCAAAGGTAATACTATATTCTACCACCTTTGGATACCATAAATTAGATAATGGTTGCGATTTAGTACCCTTCAGATATCAAGTTTACATTCTACCTGCCAGCTGAAATGGAGTCTCCGGACCCATCCTATTGGATGGAAAAATAACATAGTCAGCAGTCAACGAAAATGCTGCCTAGTGGTGAGATGAAATACGCTAAAGAATCCCTCTTTAGTAGTTTAGTGACGATATTAATTACTTACCCATCTAGAATCTAGGAATCATCTGACACCTAGGCAATCCTCACCGTGGTCTATGGCCAAGCTATCAATCGCCATTTGTGCCTCCTCGTAGCTCCCCTCGAAATCCTATAGCTATCGCATATCACCTCGAGCTCCACTCAAGCTCCCTTAGAATATTTGCTTGATTTGTGTGGGCACGGGGAAGGAAGGTAGAGATGCTAGAACAGTGGATTGGTCGGTGGTGGAGCATCGACTGGAGGCTTGATTTGGGTGGTAATGGCATACAAGAAAATGGGGACAAATTTGGGGCTCTCCTAGTCCCACGTGTAAGCGTTATCCACATATCCTGGTCCCACCTATAAGATCTATCTCTCCATGTCTCATGGTCCCACCTGTAAGGGTTTTTTGGTCCCACTATCAAAATATTTTCTATTTCCCCATTTTTGCATCTCCTAGTGCACCTATAAGCGCTTTTTGCCTATAAGATTTGGTTTCTATGATTGATTTGCTTCTTAATCTTCTTTGTTGAGGGGAGGTGTGGATGAATTGTTGACGTGATCCTTGGAGTTGGGGGCATTTACCCCAAAAATGAGATTTTACATTTGGTTATTTTTGCTGAGAGGTAGCCCCACATCGGTGAAATCTGAGTGGATAGGTACACTCTCACTTTATTTGGTTCTTTCCTCCATCAAACTTGGTTGGCATCTTCTCACTTTACTTTTTATGCTCAGAACATTTGCTGGAAGCTACCCCAGAGCAGATGACCTCTAAGTGTAAGTGACGCTCTCCATATCATGAGATATCATAGCTTTGTTGGAGTATATATGCCCTTACTCCCCACTTCCTTGTCGAAGGCTGGACATAGGTGTCGCCAAAGACATGTGTGTAGCAGAACGTGATGTGTCAAACACTCTTCTAGCCCGTTGTGTGTCACGGGATATCGTGGCTATTTCATACTGTAATACTATAAACTCATGAGGCTCTACCAAAGTTAGTTGAGTTCCGGTACTATCGGCAAATACACTAAATAAAAGTTGACTAAAAGAAACTAGCCTCCGAACATCGATGGGGTCAGTGCATAGTGCCACTAATATGAACTTTGAACGCATGACCACCCTCGTCTATAGAAACCTCATCCTAGTAGGTGGTCGAGCCTCCCTTTGTACTTTGAAATGAGCATAGCCGATCAGATTACGCTATCTGAGGGGAGAGGCGACATGCATGGGTTTGACTTGTGATAGAGGTCCTAGAGCAAGGCATACTCGGTCATGCTCGGGGATGTACCGGGGCTAATTCTCCAGGTTCCACATGCACAGGTTGGTATAGGAAAGTGTCTTGGCAAGTGAACAGGCGTGTGAGTGTATTTTACTTTTACGACTTGAGGAGTGGCATCTTTGTGTTTCGTCTATGTACAATGCACTTAGATAGGTGGAAATGCAATCTATCGAGGGTGCCCATTTAGCAAGCTACCTTGTTCCTAGGTTATGGAATAGTTCAGTGTCTATCACACTATGTGTCCTTTGTCAAGTCCGAGAGGTTTACACTAAATCTTGATAAAAAATATGACCAACAACTTGACTTCAATACATGAACATTAAGATGATGCAAGGAATGCTACTTGTGACAGTACAAGAAAAGTGTCCATCCGCAATGACTTGGCCCGTCGGTCATTGTAGAAGGCACATCTTCTGTGACGAATTTCTCAGCGCAATTGTGGCCGATGGAAAATCTTTTTCCGGTTTCGCAGCCCTCTACTACGACAAAACCACTCAAAACATGGAGGAAGCTTGGCCAACGCGTGGCAGAAGCAAGATTTTTGGTTCCTCACGCGATGTTGACTTGCCGAAGTCTTTTGAGGCATCTGGTCCTGGACATCGGTGTCTTTAGCGGACCATACATTTAGGCCGCGCCTCTCTGATTTGAACTCGATAACATTGCTCGATGCGTCTGTCATTTAATCAGGCTGATGGGTCTCACATGCCAGTCTCTTATTAGAAGAATCATTTGTATGATGGAAAAAATTTCCTTCGCTCGCGCTACCCTGTTCTGAACTTGATAGCGTTGCTCGATGCATCTATCGTTTAATCAGGTCGTTGGGTCTGACATGTCATCCTCTCATTAAAAGGAACGTGTGCGTGATGGAATTTTTTCCTTGGCTCGTGCCTCTCTGATTTCAACTCGATCTATCTGCCATTTAGTCACACTGGTGGGTCCCCAATGTCAGCCTCTCATTAGAAGAATCGTGTCTATGATGGAATTTTTTCCTTCACTCGTACTACCCTATTCCGAACTTGATAGAATTTCTCTATGCATATATCGTTTAATCACGCTGCTAAACCCCACATGTCATTCTCTCATTAGAAGAAACGTGTATATGATGAATTATTTCCCTTGGTCGTGCCTCCGTGTTCCGAACTTGATATCGTTGCTCGCTGCATCAGCCTTTTATTCAGGCTGGTGGATCCCCTATGTCAGCCTCTCACCAGAAGAATCGTGTGTATGATGGGAAAAAATTCTTCTCTAGCGCTACCCTGTTTCGAATTAGATAGCATTGCTCGACGAATCTTCCATATGGTCATGTAGCTAGGTCCCACATGTTATCCTCTCATTAGAAGGATCGGTTGTATGATTAACTTTTTTCTTCGCGTGTGCCTTCGTATTTTGAACTTGATAACGTTGCTCGCTACCTCAGCCATTTTTTAAGGCTATTGGGTCCCCCATGTCAGCCTCTCATTAGAAGAAATATGTGCATGCTGGACTTTTTTATAGAACGCGCGTCCCTGTTTCGAACTTGGCAATGTTGCTTGATGCAACACTTGTATAAGGTCACGCTACTAGGTCCCACATGTCGGTCTCTCTGTAAATGAAACGTGTGTATGATGGACTTTTTTGGCCGCGTCCGCTATTTTGACCTTGGCAACATTGCTTGATGCGGCAGCCATGTATGGTATTGATGTTGGGCCCCCATTGCGTGATGTTGACTCTGACCATTGTCTTTACTCATCATATGACTCTGAATAGATAAGTGGTCAGAGTCATATGATGAGTAAAGACAATGGTGCAGAACAGTTAGTCGCAAGAAAGTCATCGGAGGTTGTGATGAGTAAAGAAGCAAATTAATTAGTACTACCTCTATTCTTGGTCCTTAGGTCAATAGGTGTATGATGGCTTGCAAGTATCTGCCTAGGATTGCTAAAATCGAATGCTACCTCGTCCCCCTGCTTCATACCATTCTCACGGAAATACTTGGACCAACCTCAGCCACCCAAATAGGTGGTGGCCATCATCTAGGAGATATCCACATCATATAGTTGTCGCATGCCTTAGGGCCCTCGCTATACAGAGTTAGAAACTTGTCATTTCCAAACATCTTATTTATAATGGGGCGAGCGACACAAGGGACATCTTTCATGAGAAAATTGATAGAGAAGTAAGGCGACGGCAAATAAAAGTGAGATACAATAGGTCTAAACCACTTGTAATCCATACCTGATACCATGGGTACCCTTCATGAAGGGTGGCTATGCACCACTTTTCGTCCCTCTACCTTTCGAAGGGCATACAGGACCCCCCTTTCAATCCAAAAGCTCGACAAGAGGATGGTAGAAGAAAGGGCTGAGCAGCTAGTGCTTGATACTGATTGAAATTAAGTGTAAAAGTTAAATTATGTAAAGAGCATGTAAACCTAATAATATCAGATAAAATCATTGCCTGTAAATCAAACAGATTTGATGCTTGTTAACTTCTGATGAGCGTAATACTAGTTAATAACAATAACACGGAAATCATAACATGTGAAATTGTGCATTTCCAAATTATACCCACTTCTGAGAGAGGTCACTACCCACCTGGGTACTGTGCTGGTGATTCCTCGTCGTGTAGATGATGTCCACTTTTGGTGGGGGCATCAGCAATCTACTAGCCTCTACAGCAGCCTCAGCCTCCGTAGTAACACCTTCAGTCTGCATAAATAGCAACAGAGCTCAACAGCTCAATGCAGTACATAGTAGTCATATATGACTGTATGAGACAGTCAGGCAGATCCAGATCTGTATTCACATAAACACAATGCCATAATTAATAAAATCACATATGTTTCTGAACATCTGATAAGCATGCATGACACCAAGCAGATAATAATTAAATCGGACTGCACCATGGTAATAAGTGTATTAAGAAAAAATACCTTTATCTTTAAGTTGGGCCCTCCCATCTGGTTAGTGGCCTTGCGCTTGTTTGGTGAGTAGTGGTACTAGCCGGATCCTGCGGTATGTGGGGGTACCATCATGTTTGCCGCACTAGGAGCACCGCACGTTTGTAGGTATGTACCACTGTGATATAGTAAATAAAGAAGAGTTGGTGTCACCGAGGCTTTCACAAAAACAGGATGCAAACAGAGATAACTTTTAGCACAGGGATACATCCAGGTTGCAGCCAACCACTTTTAGCATGGGAAAGAATAGAAGAACGCAACGAATATACTACTACATTACCTTTTAGGTAACTTTTAAGGGAACTGACGGGACCATCCTTGTCTATAGTGGTCGTGCGTGCGACTGACCCATAGTTCTCCATACAGAATGTGATGCAAAATCCATTCCACATTACGACTAGAAACTAAAGGTTACAGAAGTGAAGAACACTGAAATCGAACCCGACCAAATTACCCAATCAGAACAGCGGTGACCATGCCCCAATCCCGAATCCATACGAAATCAGTACCCCCACCCCCACCCCACCCTACCACACCTACCCGACCCCAACCCAAATGACCCAATCGATCAGAGCAGAGGGAAAATATCATGATTAGGTGATTCCAAGGTGAGCAATAAGCAAGAACTCCACAATCAAAGCATACCAAATATTGTACTACTAATAGTACCCCCAATGTCCCAATCAGAAGAAAATTAAACAAAATCAGATTTCGAGGTGAGAAAATACACCTATCGATCTCATTAAGAACTCGCCAATCGGAGCAAATTGGGAAAATAAATGGTTGCACCAGTTCCGACACTTGCTTGCTGGATGGGAGCTAGCTAGTGGTGGTTTCTGGTTGGTAGAAAGGCATGGGTAACGGAGTAGTAGTACTAGTAGTAGGGCTGGGCATTACACTTTTTCTACATTATATTTTAAGTGGGGATGGCGGGAATAGTTTGTTGGAAGATTTCCGAATTTTTGATCCCAGCTATCATGTTGTGGCCTACAGCTGTTTCAGAGGATAAGTTAAAGCGGGACCCAGCTCCATGGGCTGAGTTAAAGAGGGACCCACATCAAGGGGGTGAGATAAAGAATTGACTGAGTCAACCTCCTCCTTCCCTTGGTACTACTAGTTCTCCCATGCACCTCTCCCATGACTGAGAAAGTTGCCCCTCTTCAAATCAAATTGATCCCAGCTTATATATCCTCTTGCTGATTCAGCTCACAGAGCATTGAGGGAGGGGAATGGCTAGCAGAGGATAAGATGGCGGTAGTTGCAGCATAGGGCACCAGCGTTGGATGCCTCAAAAACCGTTTGGGAACCGATAAGAGCATAAGCTGGGATTTCATACTAGAAACACACACAGACACACACATATATATACTAATATACGGAATAGTTTCCAATTATAGTTCTACTAACAAAAGCCTAGAAATCATAAGGTAGCTTCATATTACAGTACAACGATAGTAGCAAACCAATCATGAGATAAATCTACATATATTTAGAGAGATCTTAGGTGCACCCCAAGAGTTTTGCAGCTGGGCTAGTGGTCATGAGACTACCCAGACAGCACCAAAAGTACACCCCTGATGATCAGCAATCCTGCATCAACTCCATCCAGAAGCAGTGTACCCGATCCACAGCCTTAGGTGCAGGCTCATCAATGAACATGTTATCGTCATTTCCATCAAAGTCCTCTTCGGTTGTCTACTTCTACGATTAGTAGATTAACAGATATATTTATAGAGAAACATCAAAGACACACAACCTAAACATTTGTCGTTCTATAGATATACCTTGCCATCTGGTATAGAGGAAGTACCAAAAATGAAACCCGTTTCATGTAGCTTGCGCTTTTTCTCTCCTCCCTCTTCTCCAAGTTGATCTAGATGCTCAGGATCTGCCTCTATTAGTTGATCTAGATGATCAACATCTACTTCCCCTACTTGATCTTGATGATAAAGATGTGCTTCCCCCGGTTAATATGGAGGATGGTTCACCATGAAATACCCATCTAACTTATGTGCTTAGCATCCCAAATATAAAAATATGGTCTTCCACTATACTTTGAGGGGGCACCCTATATTTCACACACAACCGGCAGGGAAATGCACTTTTGAGTTGTCACAGTGAGCTCTAAAAAACTCCATAAATCATAGAACACCAAGGATATGTTTAGCACTGCCTAATGGAGTAACCTCTATCCAAAATATGTCCATCTGTTTAATTATGACATACAATATTTGTTCTTATTAAAATAAAAGCAGGAAACATATAGATGGAGTACAAAAACCATATATGCCTATGCATTTTAGCAAACATATTGATAGCAAAAATCGACGAAGGTATTTAAGAACACAGATCAAGCGCAGAATCAACTATGACCATGCAGATTGAGGATAAATTAAACTACGTATTTGAGGAGGAGGATTGGGTGAAAGGGCGATAAAATGCCAACCAGATCGAGCTAGAGATAGAAGGACTACCATGGGATCGATGTGCCCATCGATGCATCTCAAGAAGACCGATGGGTAGAGAAAGCTTCTTCGCGCGCATGATGGTGATGAGGAGCGGCGGTGAGCGCGTCTATTTTGTGGGAAAGGGGTGAGGGTCTAGGCGGCGGAGGGTGGATGTTATTACAAAGTGCGAAGGGGTGCGGAAGGATAACTTTGGAAATTCTAACCTACCTTGCTTTGGACACCACCATATATGTGGGCTACCTATCAGTCACCATAGATCAAAATTAATCCAAAAGTTATCAAAATACAAGTTTATGTTTTACCATGGAAACTAATGTACATAGCATTGCACTTTGCGAATGAATGGTTTTCTTATATTTAATTTCGTCCCTAATTTTTCAAAAAGGGGACAAATTTGGAAATTCTAAAACAAACTTCAAATTTGGAACCAGACATATTGGTTAATTTTCCAAGATGCACCGATATACCAAATGCGGATACATCATCCTAAACTATGGCCATGACCTTGGTCACCTTTTTTTTGAATGATGGTCATATATTTGAAAGCCTTGAATTGTTCGGCAGTTTTAAAAAATGCCTAGAAACTCATTAAATGCTAGAAGGCAACTCTAGATGGTAACAACGCATCTGAGCAGCCCCACATGGGAGCAGCGTATGTTAGAAGCTTTGACCTTAAAATTTTGGTGCAGCGCCCAAATGTCACACGCGTCCATTCAAATATCCCGTGCATCCATTCAAACATACTTTACCTTTTTTAGAATGCAAAAGTCCTCTTCTATCCCTACCTAGAAACAAGAACCCAAGGAGCACAAAAATAATAAAGGGATATAGGTGGTAAATTTGCGTTCTCCCACGTGCATCACCCCATCGACGTTTCCTTGCCCTTCTTCAATATTTACCTGCCAGCCCACTCCAACCTACCCTGACTTTTTGGACCCACCATGCAAGTGACCCGCATGTGAGTGACCCAAAATTATGGGAAGTAGAGATTCCATCGTTTGCTATTAAAAATTCGAACATTTTTCGCTAAACCGAATCGTTAAAATCAGCGAACCTAGATCGGAAGCTTGAAAATTAATGAAACTTTGGTATTATCCGTCAAATATTTTATACTTTGTGATAAAATTGGTGCGCTGATATTTTGAACCACATATAGTCTTTGTCATTGCTTCACAATGGAAGCCATTGTTGTTAGTTGGACAATTTAAAATAACTTCAAATTTCGAAGCACCCATTGTAAAAATTGTTTGAAATGCTAATATGCAGTTATGCACCGATCTACCAAACACGGACACGTTATCATAAACTATGGCAAACATATTGACATGACCTTGGTCATCTGGTTTGAAAGCCATGAAGTTCATACCTGGTACGCCATATTGTGAAACAAGTTTCTTCAAAAGTTGTCAAGTTTTAGCATACTTTTTCATGGAACAAGGTAATGCACATAACAAGATACTCTGCGAAAGAAAGACATTGCTTCAATTTATAAAAAATTTATTTGGATTTTCTTTCAAAAGGTCCCAAATTTGGTAGTGATAGCATTCATATCAAGAAGTTGCTGGAGGGGTTGTTTGGTTAAGCTTATCTACTGCTTTTAGCTTTATTTTATAAGCCACTTCTGATTTTGGCTTTTGATTACACCATCATTCAACTATGTTAGGATAAAAGCTAAAAAATAAAGCCAAAAACACCTCTGTGGCTTATATGCCAAAAATCAAAAGCCAGAATTAAATCCCAACCAAACAGCGCCTAAATCTCGCAAAAAGTCTTGGTGTTTTCCCTTGTTGTAGTACTTGGGTACCTGGAATTGAATTTAATAAAAAATATGACCAAGCAGGTATCATCCACTTGTAGATAAAATATGAGATACTTTCATTAAATTGCGGTAACAATATTCTATTCCATGAATATACCATAAAGTTTGAACATTACTGAAAATTCCTGAAATCCGAAACCCTAAACCCATAAACCCTAAACATTAAACCCCTAAACCCTGACCAAGAAGGTATGGTGCACTTATAGATAGAAATTTGAGATACTTTCATTAAATTGGGTAACGCCATTCTATTCCACGAATATTGTAGGGGTTCCGCGCATGAAAACAATACATTTTTACCCTATGCCTCTGAACCCCTGATGTTGCCAAGACCTATCTATTAATAATACATTAACAGAAGGGGCTTTTCACGAACTTACCTTGAATACCGAAAAGTGTTATCAACGCTTAGGAGAGTGTGGTTGATGTAGACGACCGAAGCCGACCTCAAGGTCGTGATGAAGTCCTCGCGCTCTGTTGGCTCCAACGACTTGAGTGCCTCAAGTGTGACACCTAGCGGGGAGTTACACACGTCTGGTGCCTGACGATGACTCCCGCTTCCCCGATCCAGCGGTAGTTGCGGAAGTAGAGCTCCTGGATCCGAATCCTGCAGCCCGACGGTGCTCCGCGGTGAAGATGTCTCTCGTTCGCGCAGTCCGAACTTGGGACCACGGTCACGAGAGAGAGAGAATATCAATTGGAGGTCTCCCCAAAAGTGAGAAGACCTTTATTGAATATTGTGTGTATTTATCTGGCCAAATACCCCCACTATATATAGGGGAAGGGGAGGTACTACTGATATATTGCAAATGTATCTATAATTTTCGATGTTCCATGCTTGGTTTTATCTACTTTCTTATGTTTTATTCCAACTTTGGAGTACTTTTCATAGACTTTCTTGGACTAACCTATTAACAAGATGCCACAGTGCTAGTTGCCTGTTTTCTGCTGTTTTTGGTTCCAGGAAAGTCAGAAAATCAATATTCTCGGAATTGGACCGGACAAAAGCCAAAGTCAATATTTTACCGGAAGACCCACGGAGCCAGAAGACGAGACGAAGAGGGGCCACAGGGTGGCCACACCATGTGGTGGCACGGGCTAGCCCTGGCCGCGCCACCAGGTGGTGTGGGCCCCCTGGCCGCCCACCGACCTTGCCTCCTTCGCCTATAAGAGCCTCCCGATACCAAAACCCTAAAGAGTCAATCAGAAATCCACGAAAAGTTCCGCAGCGCCGCCGCCACCGAAGGGGAGATTCAAGGGACAAAAAGTCTTTGTTCCGGCACCCTGCCGGGGCGGGGAAGTGCCCCCGGAGCCATCTCCATCGATCTCCACCACCATCTCCATCACCATTGCTGATTCCCATGATGAGGAGGGAGTAGTTCTCTTTCGAGGCTAAGGGTTCTACCGGTAGCTATGTGTTCATCTCTCTCTATGCATGATCATATTGTGATCATGAGCTTGTAATCTATAGATCTATTCTGCTACTCAAGTGCTTTAATGAATCTCTGCTCTCCCCATGTGTGTGAAAGTGACAGCGTGCTCACCATGGTGGCACTTAGGCTAGAGATTACAAATACTTGTTATGAGTTATATTTGGAGTTGGATGTCTTTATGAAATTGTGGTGTTTGTTGGACTCATCTAGTACTCAAGGTGATAGTGTGGGGTGTTCTAGATGGGAAAGATGAACTTTGAGGGGTGTTGTTATAGCCCTACTATTGATTAGAGTGTCCAGCCGGAGAGTAGTTAAGAGTAGTATCATGAAGAGAAGATATTTATATGAGACTGTTCACTAGTGAAAGTATGATCCCTAGGCCTTGTTTCTTAGCACTAAAACACTGTTTGCTATTAGATATGTTACATGTTTGATTGTTTCCATCTTTATTTCAGTTTGCCTTTAGTCTTTTCCACGCCATCAAGCTATTTTCTAGCACTTTTACCACTTATAATTATCCATACCACTTGTATTTTACTATCTCTTTGCCGAACTAGTGCACCTATACACCTGACAAGTGTATTGGGTGTGTTGGGGACACAAGAGACTTCTTGTATCTTGATTGCAGGGTTGCTTGAGAGGGGATACCTTTGACCACTTCCTCCCTGAGTTCGATAATCCTTGGGTGATCCACTTAAGGGAAAACTTGCTGCTGTTCTACAAACCTCTGCACTTGGAGGCCCAACTACTGTCTACAAGAATAGAAGTGCGTAGACATCAACTACCTCCCTCAAAGTCCCGGGGTGGGATTAAAGGAGAGTAGGGGAGGGGCAGCCGTCAACCAGCCCTAGTGGGCCCTACGTGGGGGACCTAGGCCCAGCCGGCCACCCCCTTGTCCCTTATCCCTCTCTCCTTTCCCTAATGGGCCCTCTCCCCTCCGAGAATTGGCCCATTAAGCCTTTTGACCTTTTAAATTGATTTTCTCTTTATTAAATAATTATGAATAAATGATTAAATCAATATTTAACATTCATTCACATATTATTCAACCTCTGTGGCTATGGAACACCTTCCACCTCCATTCCGGACATCCTCCGGACTTATCGAAACCCTTTCGGTTTTCTCTCTACTATTCTTTGGTGATTCTACCGATCCTATAAACACTCTCTAAGCATCATCAAGCCCTTAAGCATGATACCCCACGGTTCGGGAACACTCCAGACATGGTCGGGACACTCCCGCACCAATGATCGATAGAGGGCCCTGGATGGCCATGTGACCCCTATGCGTTCCACGAAGATCTTTCGTCGTTTGAACCGGGGCAGTCGTGTCTTATTCCCTTTGTCTCTCGATACTTGCATTGCCCGATATCTGCTCAATGACATCACCATGTCGTGTTCAATCTCGTTACCGAACAATGCTACTTGAATCGTTCCGACAAGTGATATCCCTATGATCAAATCACATGGTGTGCAACTATTGGATATAACTTCTCCGAGTGGGCCCTTGAGTATCTTTCCGTCACATGGACGGACAAATCCCGCTCTTGACATATATTGCCTCTACGATTTTCTCTGAGTACCTAAACACACCTTTATAACCATTCTATTACCAAGTGGCGCTTGATGCTATCTAAGCACTCTCAGGAGACAGTGATTGATATAGCCTCACGGTCTAAGGAATAGTCTACGAGGATCCATTTCTAATCATCGTAACTTGAACTTCGTGACATGATCAGGTCACGATTTTTTGGTTGGGTATTGGTTCATCATCTCATTCTCAGAATGAGTTGACTCCATTTCCAACTGGCATAAATGCCACATGATCAGGAAACTTGATCATCTGTTGACCAATGATCCAGTGACTAGAGTTTCACTAGGAACCCCTGGTTATTTATATATCACACGTGTATTGATGTTTCCACTCAATACAGTTATAGCATGATATAAAACTTAATCATAAACTATATGAAATATGATAATAGTCCTTACTACTATTTGTATCTAGGGCATATTTCCAACAGTCTCCCACTTGCACTAGAGTACAAATACACTAGCTACATTTGCTCTTAATCGTTGGGACCATAACCAGTACCCTGAACATGCTTGCTCATGGAAGAGGTTGAGTCTTGGGTCTGTACTTTACAGTCCCAAATCCTTGCAACCTACTAATGTCACCTTGATTGATATTAATACTTTATCATCATATGATAACATCTATGTGTATGCATCGTCGCTATGGCAGCAGAACGAGGCCTGATTCCAGGAGCCTACAGTGACTTTAGATCAACCTCGAGGGCTTTCTCATGGGCACTATGCCCTGGGACACATCATTCTACGTTAAAAGCAAACTAGGCCCACCATAACATTATACAACACTTTAGATGGTACCCTTATCTATTATTATAAATGTATTCATCGAAACATTAGTGCACTCTATGCAACTTTCGATGTTTTGTTCACCTCGCTTCCTACTTGACTCTAATCGGTATTATGCGAGTTTCCAACATATTCCCTTATAACATAACTCTTTATGATTTAAGATATGTCATCCTTTATGGATTTGGAAAATGTGTCTATAGTTCTCTATTATACACAGTGGACAAACTTAGCTCAACGTTCTATGATTCGAACTTAATCACTTTTAAATGTTCCTTATTTGGATCACATATTATGCTAAGTTATCATCATGGTTTTCTAAGATAGAACCTATGTCTCAACATAGTGGATGATAATCATCCTTTTCTTTCTTTCAACCATTGATGTTAAACTTAATACTATTCCTAACTTGAGTTATGAAGGACTAGTTCCTTAATTAACTGATATTCTGAAACCCTTTTCAGAATCCCTTAAGGAATACTACATAATATCATAATACATTTATTATTAACTTCTACACTTTATAAATCATTATTTCTAAGTATTTGCGCTTTTATTCTTAACATCCTTAAGAATCACTCCTATAAGCTCCCACTCAAAATATGTTTCCAACATATTTGGGTATGAGTCACTACTCTTACTCAAACTATGTTCCTACATATTTGAATTTGAGACTTATATTGCTCCCACTCAAAAATATGTCATTCACATATTGTTTTAGGAAGACTTTCATAGCTCCCACTCAATTTCATGCAAATTGCATATCTACTCACTATTTTGAACAACTTCAAATATTTTGATCAAATATCAAACTTGGAGTTTTACTATGAGATACTAGTACTTTTACTAGTCTTAACCCCTCTAGACATTTAGCACACTTGAATCAAATTCATTTGAATTTGTCCAATACTTGACAAATTGTGCCTTTTTCATTCACCCCTTTTCCACTATGGATTTGCAGTCATTTGGGAAAATTCCAAGTAACCCCTTTTACTTGTGAGATTCAGCAATAAATTGCTTTCTAATCTCAAGGGAATTTTGCTTCTAGGATTTCTCATAATTCTAGTTTACCATTATTTCCTTAGTAGTTCGTAGGTATGTCATATTTTAAGAATCATGACAAATGATTCACAAAAGTGTCTCCACACAAGATATGGGTTACATTTTGAATCCTACTTCATGTAGTGAAAACACCAGTGGGGAAAACACAATGATCAATATCATTGATTCTTTCCTTTGTGAAGAGAATCGTTCAGGAACGTTTTCTATTGCGCTTCTCAACACTCTGATGCAGGGTTTTGAATCCTCATCGTGTTTTTCACTATCTTCCAATTTGCTTCATAATCGAGAAATATCAATAAAAGTGAGCTTTCTCAAGAATGTACCAAAAACCAAGCAATACAAGTTTGGCTTCTCTTTTGGTTTGAGCTATGGATTTCGTATTCAAAGTTTCCAATGAATACTCTACGAGGACTTATTCGCTATTGTTTTGGTTATATAGAATAACCCCAAAACTTTTACGAATTCAAGTGGTTCACTATATATTCTAATTGAGTGCTAACTATTTCTAACTAATGGTCTCTACATCTACACTACAATGATTTATTTGGCGCCATCTATTTACCCATTTTGATATCTAATATTCACATCGTGATGCTTTGCATTTTGACATTTCAAAACACTTTGCATTCCACAATTTCTTTATGCCATTCTTATAAATTCGAATTTTATTACTATTGATAAAATCATAGTAATTAGATTCTCTTTTATATTTATAACCTTTGTTGATGAAACACTTTGATCATATCAAATAGTTTCGTATTCATGTTTCTTTGGTAAACTTCTTACACATTTAAACAATCATATAATGATAATTACCATTTTCGTTAAAACACAATACATCGAATATGTATTTACTTTTAACAATTCATTAAACACTTTGTATTCAAGTAATACACGGTGTTCAAGTTATTTTTCCGAACTTAGGCATGATTTATATGTGATAAGAAATCGAATGACTTTCACATATTATCAGAATAACTTTGAATTTAAACAATGGTTTTCATTCCGTAATGAAATATCATTTAAGTTGGGTATTTTATGGCATTTCAATATTTTACAAATGTTCATGCATTATCAATTAGTTCCAAACAACAAGGATAATTCACATATAATCAAACAAGATATGAACAAAAATAGAAATCATTCACAAAAGTGGAACAACTGTTTGTTACAGACTCATATGAATAAACGTCTCACAAAGTATGAGACACACTAAAGAAGTTCATAATATTTTGATTACAATAACTATCCAAAAACATAAACTAAGTGATAAATGTCGAGGGAGAGCGTCGTTGGCCATCATCATCATGCTCGCCATCAGCACGCAACGTCACCTCCTCTCCAGCAAGCACCTCTCATGCAGAAGGACCTGTTTTGAGCAAAACAGAACAAGTATCAAATATACTTAACACTGCAAATGTGTTTGCAAGATTATAACATTTATAAAATTGTATATCAAATATATACCTTTGTCATCGATGACCTCTCCGGTGATTGGTTCAACCTTTACATTCCTGAAACGTAATATGAACTCTTGGAAATCCAATGTTTCCGTGTCACCACTCATGATGCTACTCCGGACATGTCCTTCGTAGCTGGGAGGCAACGATCGAAGCAGCATGCCTATCGCAAACGGATCATCCATCTAGTAATCCATGAAGTGAACCAGTATAATGTGTGCATCAAGCATGCGCTCCAAGTGACCCTTCAGACATGTGTGCTCCTTCATCTATATGGAAAGGAACTCTCCAAGCAGCTTGTGCTTCCACTTGCGCACATGGCTTATGAACTCTGCTCTCAGCTAATCCACCATCGAATATTGATCAATATTACCCATGAGTGGGTGGAGTTCATCCACCATCCTGTAACGCATTATTATCTGAATGTAGGTGGACATCTCTTGACGATAGTAGCGGTCTGCCAACTCTTGTGGGGTCTCATAGTGGTTTGGCTCAGTCAAATCCATCGTGCGGCATATTTAGTCTACCACATGATTCCTAGTAAGGAGATCATTCAGGCGCATAAGCCAACTAGGGAAGTTGGATCCATCAAGTCTAAGTTTCTCACCCTTTACCCATTCCTCAATGACAAAGTAAGCTTCACGGTGAGCCATCTCTACATTTATAATTGCAAAGAGGAATTTAGACTAAGTTTATAATTAAATGAGTTAATAGTAACTCCACTCAGAAACACCTATCCCCAGAAGGGTTCCTAGTGATAACACGACCCCTATCAGCCACATCTCCCCCAATCATCACGGCCATCAATGTGGGTTCAAGGGTAGACGCTAAACGTCGGTCACATCATTCATGCGACTCGTGCTCGATCTTTCGACCATCCGCGTTCTGAGGCCATGTCTGTACATGCTAGACTCGGCAACTCAACCTTAGTGTATTTGCTGTGCAACATGGCTTACACCCACTGTATTCGAACATAGATATGTCTGACACCCAATCATCACGGCATGCCTCATACCGAAGAACTTTATTGGTGGTGCACACTAAGGGGGAACAGAATCATTGCTAATTTTAACAGGGATCATCTTATTGGGCTACCGTCGAGTATCTAATACTAACACACAATAAGATATACAAACAATAACATTGAATGTAAATGCGATGTGATATGGTACTTCACGTCGTGATCTCCATCCGTCGTCACCGGATTCCGGCGCCAGGGTTCCGGCACTGTAGACAGCAGGGTACCGGTGTCTTTCCGGCGTGGTAGCCCATCACCTCCGTGACTATCTACTACTATGTAACATATGGTAATCACTTTACCTTTGCCACAACCATATCACAAAGCAACGCCCCCTGCAAAACAAAGTTAGACGCCTCTACTTTATCTTTGCATGTTTTACGTGGCTGAATGGGCTTTCGCACAAGAACCGTTCTTACCTATGAAATTTCAGCACAACGCTGATCAAGTAGTTGTCTCTACTACACCCCTTTTGGGGCCATCCGTTGCAAATGGCATACCAACTAATGCGAGAGAGACAGACACCCCCCTAAGCCACTTTATACGGTACAAGCTGTATGTCAAGCATAGACCAGTCTCGCGAATGAACGCGTAAAGTCGGTTGGGGGCCGCTTCATCAAGCATTACTGTGGTATACACAAGTACACGTGGGAGGGTAACAACTAAAAGATCAACGCCCACACGCTACATCTCGTGTGTTCTACCCGTAATAGCATTACTACGCATAGATCTAGCTCTGATACCACTGTAGGGGTTTCGCGCATGAAAACAATAAATTTTTACCCTACGCCCCTGAACCCCTGATGTTGCCAGGACCTATATATTAGTAATACAATAACGGGAGGGGATTTTCGCGAACTTACCCTTGAAGACCGAAAAGCGTTGTCAACGCTTAGGAGAGCGTGGTTGATGTAGACGAGCCGAAGCCGACTTCAAGGTCGTGATGAAGTCCTCGTGCTCCCTTGGCTCCAACGAATTGAGTTCCTCAAGTGCGACACCTCGTGGGGAGTTACACACATCCGGTGCCTGACGATGACTCCCACTTCCCCGATACAGCAGCAGTTGCAGAAGTAGAGCTCCTGGATCCGAATCCCGCAGCACGACGGCGCTCCGCGGTGAAGATGTCTCTCATTCGCGTAGTCCGAACTTGGGACCACGGTCAAGAGAGAGAGAGAGAGAGAGAGAGAGAGAGAGAAAATCAATTGGAGGTCTCCCCAAAAGTGAGAAGACCTTTATTGAATATTGTGTGTATTTATCTAACCAAATACCTCCACTATATATAGGGGAAAGGGAGGTACTACCTCCCTCAAAGTCTCGGGGTGGGACTAAAGGAGAGGAGGGGGAGGGGCAGTGATTGATATAGCCTCACGGTCTAAGGAATAGTATACGAGGATCCATTTCTAATCATCGTAACTTGAACTTCGTGACATGATCGGGTCATGATGTTTAGGTTGGGTATTGGTTCATCATCTCATTATCAGCATGAGTTGACTCCATTTCCAACTGGCATAAATGCCACATGATCAGGAAACTTGATCATCTGTTGACCAATGAACCAGTGACTAGAGTTTCACTAGGAACCCCTGGTTGTTTATATATCACACGTGTATTGATGTTTCCACTCAATACAGTTGTAGCATGATATAAAACTTAATCATAAACTATATGAAATATGATAGTAGTCCTTACTACTATTTATCTCTAGGGCATATTTCCAACAAATATAAGCATAAACCTTGAACATTATTGAAAATTCCCGAAACCGTAAACCCATAAAACCCAAACCCTAAACCCCCAAACCCTAAAACCCTAAACACTAAACCCCTAAACCCTGACCAAGCACGTATTATGCACTTGTAGATAAAAATTTGAGATACTTTTGTTAAATTGGGTAATGCCATTCTATTCGACAAATATGAGCATAAAGCTTGAGCATTATCGAAAATTCCCTAAACCCTAAACAACCCCTAAAACCTAAACCCTAAAACCCTCAACCCTCAACCCATAAACCCTAACCAAGCAGGTATCATGCACTTATAGATCAAAATATGAGATACTTTCATTAAATTAGGTATTGCCATTCTATTCGACAAATCTAAGCATAAAGCTTAAGCATTATTGAAAAATCTCTAAACCCTAAACCCTAAACAAGCCATAAAACCTAAACCATAAAACCCTAAATCATCAACCCATAAACCCTAACCAAGTAGGTATCATGCACTTATAGATCAAAATTTGAGATACTTTTATTAAATTGTGATAACACCATTCTACTCCACGAATATGAGCATAAAGCTTGAACATGACTAAAAATTCCCTAAACCCTAAAACCCTAAACCCTCAACCCCTAAATGACCCTGACAAAGGAGGTATCATGCACTCGTAGATCAAAATTTCAGATATATTATTATTAAATTGCACTAACACTATTCTATTCCACGAATATAAGCATAAAGCTTGAACAATATTGAAAATTCCCTAAAACCTTAACCATAAACCCTAAACCCCTTACCAAGCAAGTATCATGCACTTATAGATCAAAATTCAAGATACTTTCATTAAATTGCGATAACACCATTATATTCCATGAATATATAAGCATATATATAAAGCTTGAACATTATTATTGAAAATTCCGTAAACCCTAAAACCAAAATAACCCTAAACCCTAAAACCCTAAAAAATCCTGAACCCTAAATCCTAAATACCAAACCTTAAAATATTGAACCTTAAACCCCTAAACCCTGTAATCCTAAGCCATAAACCCTAAACCCTCAACCCAAAAAAAACCGAACACTAAATCCTATGCTATATATATTTTTTGTGTGAAAACTGGGGCAGTGGGATTTTGAGCCATACTTATTTGTAGTTGCTTCACAATAAAAGCCACTGTTGTCGCTTGAAAAATTGAAAATAACTTCAAATTTGGAAGCTTCCTTTCTGAATAATATTTTAAATACCAATACGCACCGATCTACCAAATATGGATAGGTTATTATAAAGTATAGCAAATATATGGCCATGACCTTGGTAATCTGGTTTGAAAGCCATGCATATTCATACATGGTATGCCATATATCGTATGACAAAATTAAAGCCATTATTATCGATTGGAAAATTTAAAATAACTTCAAATATGGAAGCTCTTTTTGTAAGCAATGTTTAAATGCCAATATGCACCAATCTACCCAACATGGTTACATTATAATACAGTATTGTGACACATATCGCCTTGATAATGATCATCTAGTTTTTCAAAGCCATGAATGTTCATACATGGTACGCCATATTGTGAAACAAGTTTTTTCAAGAGTTATCAAATTTTACGATTATATTTATTTTTCATGGAAACTAGCTAGTGCACATAGTGAGACACCAAGAGAGAAAAGAATGGTTGCATTTTGTTTTATATTTTCTTTCTTTGTATTTTTAAAAATGTCCCAAATTTGGTGTCATTACCATTCATATCAAAAAGATGGATCTGCAAAACTCTCGATGGTTCTCCAATATTTGACTACTTCGATACCTTTAAATTATTTTTAAAAATTCAAGAGCAAGCTATATCACACACTTTGTAGCTCGAAATTAGACATACTTACTTTAAATTGTCAAAAAGTCATTTTATTTCATAGATTTAGCTAGGAATCTTGGAAATTCATGAAAGTAGGGCATTATCCATCAAATCTAGAATCTCCTTTTGTAAACATTACTTAAAATGCCAAGACGCACCGATCTACCAAATATGGACATATTTGTAAGCAAATCTTGATTTGCCAAGATGCATCAATGTACGGAGTACAAAACATGGACACTGTATTAGTAACTATGGTTGTGACCTTGGTCATCTTGTTTTTGAAAGCCTTGAATTAATATTCATTAATTTGGCAAATGTCTATAAACTCATTAAATGTTGGAAATCATACAGGTGTGTGGGTGTATCTGACGGGGATAGCATCCCCACGTGGGAATAGCATACCTTAGAAGCTTCAACTTCAAAATTTCAGCAGACCGCCGAAATATCCCAACTTCAAAATTTCAGCAGACCGTCGAAAATTTCAGCAGACCGCCAAAACTTCAAAACTTCAAAATTATTTTGTTGCACAAATTTAGCCTAGAAGCTTGAAAGGGCGTTATACATTGTGTGAAAAATGGGGGAGGTGGAATTTTGAGGAATCATCTTTGTAGGTGCTTCACAACAAAACATATCGTTGTCACTTAGAAATTCAAAAACAAACTTGAAATTTGGAACCAGGCATATTGGTTAATTTTTGAACGATGCACCAATCTACCAAATGCGGACACATCAGCATAAACTATTGCCATGTCCTTGGTCACCTATTTTTTGGATGATGGTCATATTTTTGAAAGCCTTGAATTGTTCGAAAATTTCAGCAAATGCCTAGAAACTCATTTAAATGTCAGAAATAAACTCTCGGTAGCGTATGGGTCTAGACGGTGACAACGTATTAGAGCAGCCCCATGTCGGAGTAGCATATGCTAGAAGCTTCAACCTAAAAAAATTGGTACGGTGCCCAAACATCACAACCATCCATTCAAATATTCCGCGCATCCATTCAATAATACTTCACATTTTATTAGAATGCAAAATTCCTCTTCTATTCCTGCTCACAAAACAAGAACTGAGCAGCACCGCAATAATAGAGGGATATAGGTGGTAAATTTGCGTTCTCCCACATGCATCACCCCATTGATGATTCCCTGCCCTTTTTCAATATTTACCTACCCGCCCACTCCGACCTACACTAAATTTTGGACCCAGCATGCAAGTGGCCCGCATGTCAGTGACCTAGAATTACGAGAAGTAGAGATTCCCATCGTTTGTTGTTCAAAATTCGATTTTTTTTGCTAAACCGAGATAAAATCGTTAAAATCGGCGAACCTGGCTTAGAAGCTTGAAAAATCATGAAACTTGGGCATTATCCGTAAAATATTTTATACTTTGTGAGAAAATTGGTGCGGTGAGATTTTGAACCTCATAGTCTTTGTATTTGCTTCACAACAGAAGCTATTGTTGTCACTTGGATAATTTAAAATAACTTCAAATTTGGAAGCACCCTTTGTAAACATTGTTTGAAATTCCAATATGCAGTTATGCACTGATCTACCAAACATGGACACATTATCATAAACTATGCCAAGCATATTGCCATGATCTTGTCATTTCGTTTGAAAGCCATGAATGTTCATAGATGGTATGCCATATTGTGAAACAAGTTTCTTCAAAAGTTGTCAAGTTTTAGCATATTTTTTATGGAAACTAGGTAATGCACATAACAAGATACTCTATGAAAGAAAGACATTGCTTCAATTTATATATTTTTTATTTGGATTTTTCTTTCAATAGGTCTCAAATTTGGCAGTGTTAGCATTCATATAAAGAAGTTGCTTGAGGGGTAGTTTTGTTAAGCTTATCTATCGCTTTTAGCTTTATTTTATAAGCGAATTTTGATTTTGGCTTTTGTATTATACCATCATTCAACTATGTCAGGGTAAAATCTAAAACCAAAGCCAGAAACAACTTCGTGGCTTATTTTTGCGGAACTCTTGATGTTTCTCCCATGTTTTAGTACTTGGGTACCTTCAAATAAAAAATATGACCAAGTAGGATTCATGCACTTGTAGATCAAAATTCGAGATACTTTCATTCTGTTCCATGAATATAAGCATATATATAAAGCTTGAACATTATTATTGAAAATTCCCTAAACCCTAAAACCTAAATAACCCTAAACCCTAAAACCCTAAACAACCCTAAACCGTAAATCCTAAACCCTAAACCCTAAATCCTAAACCTTAAACCCCTAAACCCTAAAATCTTAAACCCTAAACCCTCAACCCAAAAACCTAGTACCCTAAACCCTAGGCTATATATACTTTGTGTGAAACTGGGGCAGTGGGATTTTGAGCCATACTTATTTCCAGTTGCTTCACGACAAAAGCCACTATTGTCGCTTCAAAAAAGGAAAACAACTTCAAGTTTGGAACCTTCCTTTGTAAACAATAAACCCTAAACCCCTAACCCTAGAACCATAAACCCTAAACACTCAGCCCTTAAACCCTTACCAAGCAGGTATCATGCACTTATAGATCAAAATTTGAGATACTTTCATTAAATTGCAATAGTGTCATTCTATTCTACGAATAAATGCATATATATAAATCTTGAACATTATTATTGAACATTCCTAAACCCTAAAACCTAAGTAACCCTAAATCCTAAAACTTTGAAAAACCCTAAATCCTGAACCCCAACCCCTAAATCATGAACCCTAAACACCTAAACCCTAAAGCCTAAACCCTAAAATCCTAAACCCTAAACCCTCAACCAATAAACCCTAAACCCTAGGCTATATATACTTTGTGTGAAAACTAGGGCAGTAGGATTTTGAGCCATATTCTATAGTTGCTTCATGACAAAAGTCATTATTGTCGCTTAGAAAATTGAAAATAACTTCATTGGAAGGCTCCTTTGTAAGCAATATTTTAAATGCCAATATGGACAGGTTATTATAAACTATAGCAAAGATATGCCCATGACCTTGGTTATCTGGTTTGAAATCCATGCATATTCATACATGGTACTCCATGTGAAACAAGCTTTTTCAAATGTTATCAAATTTTAAGATTATATTTTTCCATGGAAACTAGCTAGTGCACATAGTGAGATAGAAAAGAATGGTTGTATTTCATTTCATATTTTGCTTCTTTGTATTTTTTTAAATGTCCAAAATTTGGAGTCATTACCATTCATATCAAAAAGTTGAATCTTGCAAAACTCTCGGTGGTTCTCCAATATTTGACTACTTCGGTACCTTTGAATTATTTTTGAAAAAGTAAAGAAAATCTATATCACACACTTGGTAGTTCGAAATTAGACATACGTACTTCATATTGTCAAAATTTCATTTTATTGCATAGATTTAGCTAAGAAGCTTGGAAATTCATGAAAGTACGACATTATCCATCAAATCTGGAGTCTTCTTTTGTAAACATTGCTTGAAATGCCAAGATGCACCGATCTACCAGATATGGACACATTATAATAAATTGTGGCAGAGATATGGACGTGATCTTGGTCATCTTGTTTGAAAGCCTTCAAAATATAATATTTATCAATTTTGGCAAATGTGTGGAAACTCATTTAAATATTGGTAAGCATACTGTCACGGGCGTGTGGATCTAGACGGGGCCAAAACGTGAGAGCGGTTGTGATAGAGTATCCTACGTCAGAAGCTTCAACCTCAATGTTGTGGTGGTGTCACGGCAGATGCCTGGTATAGGCTAAAGTTGGGGGCGATGGACGATGGAGGAATCCAGGGAGGGATGATGAAGTGAAGACCTCACACGGAAGAACTCAGAGAGACACGATATACCCAGGTTCGAGGCTCTCCTAGTGAGATAACACCTCTACTTCTGCATCTAATCTCATATATCTTGCCATGCTTATGGCTAGAATGGTTCTCCTTGAGTTGTGCTCCTCTGCCCCTCATGGAGAGAACAGAGGAAGAACGAACCATGCTCCTAGTGAGCAGAGGGAGAGGAGCCCTCCAGGGGCCTCGCATGTAACGTTATCCCTGGTGCTCCTTATAAAGGGGAGCCCAGGGGACAAGGTATGTCATCTAAAGTACTCCTATGAGCTGTCTTGTGGGGCTTGCCTAGTCACCTTGTCCTTTGTTGAGTCATTGGTCCTATCCCTTTGGCATATTCCTTAGCATATTTAGGAGATGCTTGGCATATTCCCTAGCATCTCCCAAGATGCCCAACATATTCCTTAGCATCATGGACCAAAGGGGCCAGTCTAAGCCAGGGGCGTCCCAAGACTGGCACCTGACGTAGGCTTGACTTGACTTGGCAGCGTGTCGATGTAGAGGTTGCTGGTGGGTCCAGGTATGAGAGAAATGACATCCGGGACGAAGTAATTTGGCCTAGGGAAGTGAAATTCGGCCATGGGTGGAAATAATTCGGCATGGGGGAAAATGGGGCCCACCTGGCTATGAACAGTACCCCAGCCGGATCAGTCTTCTCCGAGCCGGGTCAGGCTGTAATTCGGCCTAGCCAGGTAAAATAGAAAAGAGCCCAGCCGGACTGCCCTTGGTTCGGCCCAGGCGGGTGGCAAAGTGGCCCAGCCGGGTTGATGTAGATTCGGCCTGGGGTTGCCCAGCTGGGTTGACGGTTGCTGGAGGCAGAAGTTAACCCGGGGTGGGCCGAGATGTCTGCCAGATCGGCCCACCCGGAATTACATCGGCGGGGCGAGGGAGCGGTGAGACAGTACTCGCGGTAGGCCGGATTAGGCCCACCCGGGGGAAGCGGGCGGCGACAATGGAGCAGTGGTTCAGCGTAGAAGGTTCGGTGGGGGAGCGGAGCGACGTCGGGGTTGGTGGGACGGCCGGGTTGACGGGGATGCCAGCCCATCCGGGTTAGGGGGAGCTCGGGGAGATGTATGGTGGGCCGGCTGAGGCCGAGTCTGGTGAATCTCGGCCTAGCCGGGATGTTTTCCTTCTGCTTCTTGTTGGATTTCTGGATTAGGCCAAATCAGAGTATGTCGGCCCAACGACTTCCTTTGCTCTTTTTTACCTATTCTTCTCTCTATTTCTTCATCTCATATGTCTCTTTCTTCTATACACCTTCATTGAGTCTCTTCATAGCTTAACTCTGGGGTATCCGGGGTTACACCCCCGACATTAGGCCCCGAGGCTATGTGGGATTCACAGAATCGCGCATAGGCTTCCTATAAAATATCTCCAGAGTTGTTTACTGACATATAGTCCTTTTCATATATCCCTAACCTCTGGCCTTAACCCTTTTTAGTAAGTCATTTGGCTTCTGGCCGAATTTGGATCTGGCCTTAACCCTTTTGAGTAAGTCTTTTGGCTTCTGGCCTAAATTTGGCTCTAGCCTTAACCCTTTTGGGTAAGTCATTTGGCTTTTGGCCTGATTCGGCTCTGGCTTTAACCCTTTTGGGTAAGTCATTTGGCTTCTGGCCTGATTCGGCTCTGGCCTTAACCCTTTTGGGTAAGTCATTTGGCTTCTGGCCTGATTCGGCTCTGGCCTTAACCCTTTTGGGTAAGTCATTTGGCTTCTGGCCTGATTCAGCTCTGGCCTTAACCCTTTTGGGTAAGTCATTTGGCTTCTGGCCTGATTCGGCTCTGGCCTTAACCCTTTTGGGTAAGTCATTTGGCTTCTGGCTTGATTCGGCTCTATCCTTAACCCTTTTGGGTAAGTCATTTGGCTTCTGGCCTGATTCGGCTCTGGCCTTAACCCTTTTGGGTAAGTCTCTTGGCTTCTGGCCAAATTTGGCTCTAGCCTTAACCCTTTTTGGGTAAGTATTTTGGCTTCAGGCCGAATTTGGCTTGGCCTTATGAATTGTAATCCGAGTTATCTCATCCGAGCTATACTTATCGAGTTTATATGACTCAAAATTGACATGAGCCTCTGTCTAGGGTTACTTGACTCAGAATCCGAGTTACTTGACTCAAATCCGAATTACTTGACTCAAATCTGAGTTACCTGATGGGAGTTTGAGTTGCTTGACTCGAATCTGACATAAGTCTTAGATCCGAGTCATTTGGTTGAGACATGATATGGTCTTATGATATGCTGACAAATTGCCCTAGATTTTGACTCAAGACATTGATCTGAGATATGATTTTGAGTTATGACATCACTTTATGATATGATGGCATACTTCCAAAGATATTGATCCGAGATACTGATCTAAGATTGAATATGATGTGTTATTGACACGATTTTATGATACGATGGCATACTTCCATAGATATGGAACAAATTGATTTGAGGTATAAGATAACCTGGTAAGCTGAGTTAAAATCCGAGTTACCAAGTAACTTGGCAAGCTGAAATAAAATCCGAGTTACCTTGTAACTAGGAAATTGAAGCAAATCCGAGTTACCCCTGTAATTAGGCAAACTGAAGTCAAATCCGAGTTACCATGTAACTAGGAAACCTGTAGTTAGGCAAATTGAAGTAAGATCCGAGTTTCCATGTAACTAGGAAAACCGAGGTAAAATCCAAGTTACCATGTAACCTGGCAACCTGTAATTTAGGCAAACTGAGGTAGAATCCGGGTTATCATGTAACCTGGCATGGTGATGCACACACCAATTCGAGTTATCGATGACCTGGTAAGCTGAAAAACAGCAATCCGAGTTAAATCTGAGTTACCAGGTAATCCGGCTGACTGAGTCAAATCCGAGTTACAAGGTAACTAGGCAAGTTGAAGTATAACTCTAGTTACTATGTAACTAGGTGAGTTGAGTTAAATCCGAGTTATAAGTGACTTGGCGAGCTACTTTTTTATCCAAGGCGGCCTAAAGACACAAAGCAGTGGATACATACGAGATCAAGGCATATCTTAAGTCTTTTCTGAGTTATTGTTCTATGCACGGAGACACCGAGTCCTCGAGCTACTTTTTCTACCCTTAGGTGACTCAAAAGGCAAGCATGCTAGTCCCCGGGCTGAGTTATCTCATCCCTGGGGTGAACAACTAGGTGATAGTCCCCGAGTGACATCCAGGGTATCTCATGTGCATGTTGGTTGAGTTATCTAGCTGAGTCATATCCAATGGGTCAGCCAACACTTACTGTAGTGTTGGTGAAGAGGTTGAGACACCTCAACAAGGGAGGCTTGTATGCCAACTCCCCTGCTCTCTGTACGTTGAGGAAGAGGATGCAGAGAGCTTTGATCGATGGTCAAGCAGAGCTTGATGAAGACGTTCCTGTCCAGATGGTAACCCAACCAGCGCCTCTTATCAGCCCCACGGTGGGCGCCAACTGTCGTGGTGGTGTCACGGCAGATGCCTGGTATAGGCTAAAGTTGGGGCCGATGGACGATGGAGGAATCCGGGGAGGGATGATGAAGTGATGACCTCACACGGAAGAACTCAGAGAGACACGATATACCCAGGTTCGAGGCTCTCCTAGTGAGATAACACCTCTACTCCAACATCTACTCTCATATATCTTGCCATGCTTGTGGCTACAATGGTGCTCCTTGAGCTGTGCTCCTCTGCCCCTCATGGAGAGAGCAGAGGAAGAAGGAACCATGCTCCTAGTGAGCAGAGGGAGAGGACCCCTCCAGGGGCCTCGCATGTAATGTTACCCCTGGTGCTCCTTATAAAGGGGAGCCCAGGGGACAAGGTATGTCATCTAAAGTACTCCTATGAGCTGTCTTGTGGGGCTTGCCTAGTCACCTTGTCCTTTGTTGAGTCATTGGTCTTATCCCGTCGGCATATTCCTTAGCATCTTTAGGAGCTGCTTGGCATATTCCCTAGCATCTCCCAAGATGCCCAGCATATTCCTTAGCATCTTGGACCAAAGGGGGCAGTCTGAGCCAGGGCGTCCCAAGACTAGCACCTGACGTAGGCTTGACTTGACTTGGCAGCGTGTTGATGTAGAGGTTGCTGGTGGGTCCAGGTATGAGAGAAATGACGTCTGAGACGAAGTAATTCGGCCCGGGGAAGTGCAATTCGTCCATGGGTGGAAATAATTCAGCATGGGGGAAAATGGGGCCCACCTGGGCTATGAACAGTACCCCAGTCGGTTCATTCTTCTCCCAGCCGGGTTAGGCTGTAATTCGGCCCAGCCAGGTAAAATAGAAAAGAGCCCAGCTGGACTGCCCTTGGTTCGGCCCAGGCGGGTGGTGAAGTGGCCCGGCCGGGTTGACGTAGATCCGGCCTGGGGTTGCCCAGCTGAGGCTTCCTTGGTTCGGCCCAGGCGGGGTGACGAAGTGGAGGCCCAGCTGGGTTGACGGTTGCTGGAGGCAGAAGTTAACCCGGGGTGGGCCGAGATGTCTGCCAGATCGGCCCACCCGGAATTACGTCGGCGCGGCGAGGGAGCAATGAGACAGTCCCCACGGTGGGCTGGATTAGGCCCACCGGAGGGAAGCAGGCGGCGATGATGGAGCGGTGGTTTGGCGTAGAAGGTTCGGTGGGGGAGCGGAGCGACGTCGGGGTTGGTGGGCCAGCCGGGTCGACGGGGATGCCGGCCCATCTGGGTTAAGGGAGCTCGGGGAGATGTACGGTGGGCCGGCTGAGGCCGAGTCTGGTGAATCTCGGCCCAGCCGGGATGTTTTCCTTCTGCTTCTTGTTGGATTTCTGGATCAGGCCAAATCAGAGTATGTCGGCCCAACGACTTCCTTTGCTCTTTTTTACCTATTCTTCTCTCTATTTCTTCATCTCATATGTCTCTTTTTTCTATACACCTTCATTGAGTCCCTTCATAGCTTAACTCTGGGGTATCCGGGGTTACACCCTCGACACTCAAAATTTCCATAGAGCGTCGAAACATCCCCCGCATCTATTCAAATATCCCTCCTCGCTTTTTTCAAATGCAAAATTCCTCTTCTTTCCCTGGTCCAGAAACAAGGACCATAGGAGTACTGCAATAATAGAGAGATATAGGTGGTAAATGTGCGTCATCCCACCTATATCCCCCCATCGCCTCTTCCCTGCCCACCCCCTCCAACCTTGATCTTCCTCGAATTGCTTGACCGCTGGCTCTCTCTTCCACACCGGATCTCCTTCACTGCCACCGCTCTCTTCCACCATGGAGCTTCTTCACCACCCCCACACATCGGATCCACCTGTCCCCGCCCCCATCCACCAACTCTCGCGTCATGGACACCGGAACTATTTCACCAACTCCCTCGTTGCACCGGATCTGCTTCACCAACACCGTTGTCTACCATATGGGGGCGCTTCACCGAATCACTCGTCATTGACCCTAAAATTCCCAATCATTGCCCCCGACACTCTCTTGCTCGTCCCGCCCACCCTCGCCACGCAGCGGTAATTTCTCTTGCATGTTTGCTATGTTTACTCGTAAGCTACGAAATCATCAGAATGTTGCTCAATATCATGCATTCTATTACCATTTCGTTTGTAGTCACATCTGGTAGGTCCTATCCACATCATTAGCTTCTCGCTATTATTCACTTTCTTACATTCTCACGCTATTGGTAATTAATCCTGCAACACTAACTCATAGATGTTATTCTTTTCGAGCGCTGGCACGAGTCATGCAAACAGCTCATAGAGGATCCAACAATGACAATATGACGCCAAGAAAGGCTGAAGTGTGACATTTCCATGTGTTACTTAGGCTAGTTTCTTGTCTTGTTAATAAGTTATATAACCTGCATGCATAATAAGTTAATAAGTCATTCTACCTGAAACCTTGCAATGACGTTTGCATTCATGTTTTGTTGTGTTTCTATCTGTGAATGCTTAATTCAGAAAATGTCCATCTAGTTAGAATCATACATTTGGTCATTTTTATGCTATCTTTTTGGTGTTTTCACCTGCTTCCATCCTTCCAAACCGGCTATCTAGTTTGAACCATGCATCTAGTGATCTTTAATGCTATGTTTTTGGTGTTTTTCAAGTGCTTTCATCCTTCCAAGCCAGCTAACTGGGTTGTAAATGGCATGCATTAATGCAGAGAAATGACAATGGAGTACAAGGACCAGAGTTCTAGCTACTCGGCTCAAATTCTTCTGGAAGATTGACCAGGAGTTGCACCCGCTTCAGGAGGAGCTACTATTAGCCTGAACATGCTACTATAAGTTCATACTTACTTTAAATGATCTCTACTCTATATAATACTACTTGTTTCTCCTGTTCTTTGTTTTAACCTCTTTCACCATATTTTACTAGGCTTCAATTGAAACAAAGGAGTCCTTGGAATGCAGGACTAAAAGTTGTGATCCCTCTTCACATTCATCCTCCCATTGCATTTCTGAAGCAAACAACTTACTTAACAGTCCACCTAGAACAACTCATGCGGGTGATAAATATATAAAGGATGTATTACATGTAGAAAGAAAGGGTGTAGCTACTCTTAGATCTATAGGTGAAGTGTTGAAGAAGAGGACATATGATACATTGAAGTGAATCTCCATTTACCAATCTCTTATTGATGATACCAACACTTTGTAATCTTTCAGAATGTCGATCTTGTTGTATGATCTATTCTAATAAACTTTTATTATTGTGTAATAAGTAGTTTAAATTTGTGCATGTTTATTAATTGATGTCTTGACATTCTTGTGTCGTTCTGCAAAAAAGTTAGCGCTACCAAAAAAGACAGAAACAGTAACAGACTAGAGTAGTAACATGTTGAACATTGAAACGGCGTGAACATGGATGGTCCAACATTAAAAGGGGAGAACAATAGAAGGCAGAATAGCAGAAGGATGAAACACTGAAAGGCTAGAATAGTAGAAAATGCATGAATAGTAGAAGACCAGAATAGTGAAAGGCGTGAATAGTAGAAGGCTGGAATAGTGAAATGACTGAATAGTAGAAGGTCGGAATAGTAGAAGGCCGAAACTCCTAAGGGCAGAATAGTAGATGGCTGGAACTGTGAAAGGCCAGAATAGTAAAATGCTAGAACAATGACAGGACAAAATAGTAGAAGGCTAGAACAGTAAAAGGTCAGTATAGTGACAGGCCAGTACAGTAACAGTCTAGGACAGTACAGTGACAGGCCAGTACACTAACATGCCAGTACACTAATAGTCCAGAACAATAACTGGCCAGAAGAGTAACAAGCTAGAATAGTAAATGGCCTAAATAGTAACGGGGCCAAAATCTTAAAAGGCTAGAATAGTAATAGGCATGAATAGTAATAGACCTAAACAGTAAAAGGCTAGAGAATCAGTAGGACGGAATAGTAAAAGGCCAGATTGACAGCAGACATGAACAGTACCGGGCCGTCATTGTGTAGGCCTCACGTGGCCGCACAGTGTTGAGCTAACTTGGGCCTTCTGTAGGCCAAAACAGTGACGGGCCTGAAAGTTAGAAGGCAGCGGCGGGCTACCTTAACGGTCCCATTTCAAATAGTGCAGGACGACACAATAACGGGCCATCTTCGTGTTGGGCTCTCAAAATGGGCTAGCCCACTTAATAATTAGCAGACCCTAGCCACGCCTGGCTTCTACCATGGTTTCTATGACTGTTAATGGTGGTAACTGGCCGTTAACGGTATTCACCATGTGGCAGTTTGCATGACGTCAGCAGTCAACACGGCTGGCGATCAAATCTATGACGGAACAAGTTTTCATGGCTGAAGGGTTGGATCCGCCATGGTTGGAAAAAACCATGGTAGATTCATTTGTGACAGGGATTTTAGCACAAAGGGCATCCATCGTAGAAGACTTCTCAACCACAAAAAAGAGCATTCAACCATCAAAATTGTATGTTGTAATAGCCAATTTTTCTTGTAGTGTGATACTGAGAGATTGGGTGACAGTGAGATTGTTGGGAGTCTTTGAGTTGAGGCTAGAGCAAACCTCATTTGTGCATGCCCATAAGTGTGTGATGGCTTGCATGAGGTTGTAAGTCATCGAGAGTGAGTTCGTGAGGTTGCACGACAATAGGATTGAGTTACCTTTCATACTTGGTACCATTTGGTATTATGTACATTGTTTCATTGCCATACTCGATCCAACACCTCCTGGCTTGGACTCAATACTCTCAATACCCCTTGTGTGATTTTCCATGCTAATTTCTTGTCATGATGCATGTTATTACTATTGTTATGATATTTGTTGGATGATTGTTGGATTGTTTATAGCTTGTTCTTACGTTACTTGCGAGTACATCATTATACTCATACTAGCTTTTCATGTAGTCAGGTTTGGAGAGGATTCATCTTCTACTCAAGCAAGAAGATAGATCATGAGAGATGCTAGAATCAGTAGCCCAGCCAGAACCTATGGACCGGAGCCGCTCCAAGCCCGAGCCTCATATATGTCTTCTGCTGCCAGTTAAGCCTATGTATAGTGCCATTCTTGGTCAGACATGTTATCCTACAAAGGTGGCCTTATTAACCATTTATAGCACTTTATGCGTGATTGTTTAATGATTCTCAATCTGTTGTGATGTCATAACGTGTGGCTAGTTATTTTGGGATGGCGCACAGGGCGATGTGCCACCCTGGCAAGATGTGCTAGGGTGGGTCGCTAAAAAATAAACATGAACCATCACGCCGGCAAGAGACCGGAGTCCTCCACACCTCCAAGGCCCGAGAGGCCATCGGAGGCGGGGGCGGCCTCACCGATGAGACGGATGGAAACCCTAGCCGCTCATGGTTCACCTTCGTTTTCTCCTCTTGATATAACAGGCGGTGTCACCGACGAGGGGAAAGAAACCTTAGTCGCTCTTGGATTGCCTCGACACTTTAGACCATTGTGATGGCCAATGCCCATAAGTGCAATTTTTTGTTATGCCATGAAATATCAGTAACCTCAATCTTCAAATGACTTCATTGTTTCAAAAACCGAGTTTGACTTATTTTGCCTCCCCCACACACACACCCACACTCACACCCATACCCGCACAACCCCCCCCCCCCCCCTACACACACCGGTAGCCAAGTTTACTCTTACGACCATTAACTTTACTTTCGTCAAAATCACCTCCTATCTCTCATATCAAATGGTTTTGGCTATCCAAACAATCATGGCTCATTATGTGTTCCTCTATCCAAATTTTGAGACTAAAACTAAGAAAGCCCACGTCTCATTAATTTGATGTGGTTTACTGTTTTTCTTTTTCAAAAGATTTTGTGCAACTTGAACTTTGAAGCCAAAATATGAGGCTAGGGATGTGGAACAAGTGGCATCCAACTTCTAACTCTAGAGTAAGTGGGACAATCACCTAGTCTAGAGTTAGAATAGGGATGTTATCCTACTTGTTCCGCTTCTGCGTCCCTGGTCGAGTACAAAACTAAACAATCAGATTTCTCCCAAACTAACTCACATAATGGGCTCAAATTTTACTAGAATTCTCAATGAATATGTGTGATTTGCTGATTTTTTTAAGTTTTTGCGGAACTTAAACTTTGAAGCCAAAATTTGAGGTTATGGATGTGGAACAAGTGGGATCCCACTTCTAACTCTAGAGTAAGTGCGATAATCACTTAGTCTAGAGTTAAAATAGGGATGTGTTATCCTAGTTGTTCCGCTTATGCGTCCCTATTCGAGTACGAAACTAAACAATCAGGTTTCTTCCAAGCCAACGCACATAATGGGCTGAAATTTTACCAGATTTTACGAGAATTCTCGGTGAATATGTGTGATTTACAGAAATGGTTCCAAAATTTTCTATGAGGTATGAAATTTCGACCCAAAGTTTATGGCCTTCTCCCAAACATCTACCTATATGTTTGATTGCTTGCGTGCTCCCGTACGGTGCATGCAGCCTCGGAAATTAAGAGGTCGCTGTGCATTGTACTTCACTAGTCGACTACCTCACTCCTCTATCAACTACTAGAATTAGTGTCTTGGTCTAAAGGGTAAAGATATGTTTGACTTTTTATCTGGAATAAGAACTAGAGTGTAGTATTATGGTAATCTGATTAGTGAGATTTGTTTATCTGTTATATTGTGGTCTTTGATCTTGCTTCAAAAAATATGGGATGTCCTATAAATATTGGCTAAAAGCTCTGTACTTTCACCATGGTTCGGAGGGATACTTTAAGATATGAGTTTCAGTTTTACCTGAACACTGTTTAAATTATGTGTCGTGTTATTATGTGGCGTGGCAGAATGTAAACGGAATCCGGAAGGGGCTTAAACAATTTTGAGTGTTTTTAGGGAAAACCCATTTTGATAGTAGAGAGAGATAATTTAGAGCGAAATTCCGAAATGAAATTACGATTGTAGATTAAACTTAGTTACAAGTTGAGGACTTGTTTCTCAGAACCAGGGGCCCATGAAGCGGTTTCCGGCGGGGTCCCGCTCTCCCTCATGTGTTGCCCCCGCTCGGGGGGCACCGGAGGGCCAAACTCTAGATGTCGGGTAGTCTCCTCCGCCTCTCTCCCCTCCGCCTTCGTCGGAGGACGTGGCCGGGCGAAGCTCGCGCCACCGACGATGGAGGCAGGGTCTCTCCCGAGCGCCTCGTCGTGAGGAATTTCCGCCAGGGTGGCGGCTGAGGTCCATGGCGGCGCGGCCGCATATGGAGGCACAGGGAGGGCGGCCGGTGTCGGTGTGGAGGGCACGGTGAAGGCTGGCGGGCGTGGTGGCTTCTCGTTGGCCCTGGTCCTGTGTAGCACCCCGATAAAACCACTACTAGAAAATTACGTGTTGCTTTTATTTTGTGCATCATCATGACCGCATGCTCATGTCATCATGTCACATTGCATTTGAGCATCGTCATGTCATCATGCATTTGTTTGCTTAAAAACTATTTTTCTAAAGCCTATCTTTGTTTTCTAGATACCTCTCTGTTTTTCAAATGTAAAACTCCGGTATTTATCGGACTTTTTATTTGTCTAAAAACTATTTACAAAAGTCTATTTAATAATAAAATAAAAATTATATTATTTTTGGGAGGCAGCTAGCCAGGCCCAAAAAGACCAGCCGGCCACCTCCAAACCCTAGCCTAAAACTAGTTCCTACCCAAACCCTAACCCTCACCCCTCACCTCAATCGGCCTGCCGACCCACCCTGTGCGCCGCACCACACCCCAGCGGCACACACACCCACCTAGCACCTACACGGGCACACACCTGACCACAACACGACCCAGCACGCCGTGGTGCACTGCAACGCACCCTACGCCGCACGCCCCAGTCCCGCACGACCCAGTCCCGTGATCGACCCGCACTCCCTGCCCGTACACGCACCCTGGCCCCACCCCGTGGGTTCATCCCATCGACAGTGACCCCTTGATGCGACCCGTCCCTCGTTACCCAACCTCAGCCGCGCTCGCTCCCACACGTCTCCCTCTCCCATGATTCCATCCCACCTACCCCGCGTCCCCACGATCCTCGCCTCTCCCTCTCGCTCGTCGACCGCCCCACGTGCTCCCTCTACAAGCCGCCGCCGCCAGCAGGCGTCTGCCGAGCCCGGCCTCGAGCTCCCCTCACCGCTCAAGCTCGAGCTCCTCTCCGACGGCCTCGTCGAGACGCCATCTCCCCCCTCCCCCGGTACCACGTCGAGCCCCGCTTCCCGTCGCGTTCCTCGCCGTCGTGGTCGTACCTAGCGACGTCGTCCCCAACCCCACCGCCAGGGCCGCTCATCGCCACCACCTCGCTCCTTCCTGGGCCACTGCCCCTGCGTCCTCTCTCACAGAGCCCTAAAGCACCGCCCCGCGTGTCGCCCGGATCTCCACCCGGCCCGCGCAGGCCGTCCCCCTCATCACGTGGCCCAAGCTCGCTAGGAGCCGTCCACCATTGCCTCTGCCCGCCGGACCGCCTCGTCGCAATATCCCCGTGGGCGGTGTCGTCCCGCGTCGAGGGCCCCGCCGCCTCCCTGTTCCCCAGCAGCCACCTCGACCCCTAGCCCTTGGCCGTCCTCCATCGTGATCCCGTCCTCGTCTCCGCCCGCGACCGCTGCCGCCGGCCGCCCCTCGTTGTCGTCCACCCCGAGCACGCCTCGAGCGTCCCCAGATGCCGTCGTCGTCTCCTCTCCGGCCATCTTCCCGAGCCTGCCTTCGTCTCAAGCTCGCCACCCGCCGGGTCCACGACGCCCCTCCACGCTGGCGTCTTCCTCCTTGGGCGCCACCGGTCCCTGTCCCCGACGCCCGTGCACGTGTGCCCCTGCCCCGAGTCGATGATGCCCTGCTCCTCGATGCTCCGGTCGCGCGCCGCCTGCGTCGAGCCTCTGCCCCCACTCGAGGCCACCATTTTAGCCATGTTTCGATACAGGTATCCAGTGGGCATCATGTGTCCTTTGTCTCGCTTGTACACGTACGTGCTTGTATGCATGTGAACCGTATGTTCCTATGAACGCTTCAATTAGACCCATGGGTTTAACATCTTGTCGGTGCCAGATCCCATCCTCGTGGTCGTCATCTATAACGAAGAAACCACGCCAAGATCATCTCCGATTTTGTTGCTTTTCCGTCAAAACCTTCCGGAGACCTAAGTGTTGCCACAAGATTGATCGATGATGATGTTGAACATGGAACCTGAAGCACCACGGAGTACCACCGAAGGGTCCATCGACAAGACCTCCTTCCCGCACCGATGCCCGAGGACCGGACGCCAAGGTCGGATACACGGGACGCCGAGATCTCCACCTTGAACGCCACGACCGTCTACACGGAACCGAAGGCCACGAATGCGACAAGATCTACTCCGTTGTCCGAGAATGTTCCCGTCGAGACCGATCCCCGTCGAACCCTGTCGAACCTCGAACCCCCGGATCCAAGATCTTCCGAACCCAGATGTGTGGCCCTAAGCCTCTATTTTTATAATATGACATATACCTGTCGCATCATTAAATCATCATGCTTGCATACATGTCATCTGGTGGGTTGGGTTAAATAGTCGATTCACCTAAATTAAATATGGAGTCTATATGCGGGCTATTCTAGTCTTATTCCGGACTCCATTTCAATTTGTGTAGCGAACCGATTAATAACTGGAACCTATTAATTAATTGTCGGGACACCGGTTCCGCTTAATACTGCCTAATTGCACCGCATCTGCATCATATCATAATCATGCCAGATCTTCTACCGTAGTATTAAATAGTGCATCCGGTGTTTCTTTTAGTGCTTTGCTTCTTCACGGATTAGGCCGTTGAGTGGATACGAGTATCGACAAGTTCTTCGGATATATCTCCGGCAATGTTTTCCCAGGCGAGCATTCTCCCCCTTTCTCCCTATTTTGCATGTATAGTCTTTATTTCCTCATGTTGATCTATTGCTATCTATGTCGCGATGCTTTAGTATTCCGTACCAGATATATCCTTTGCAGCCTTATATTGCCTTGGACACATCTTATTGCCTATTGTTTGATAAATAGTCGGCCTTGCGAGTCATAGTTGCTTGCTCAGGTGCTGCTTCTCGTCGTTGTTGTTCCACCGTTATTGGAAGGTTGGCACATGCTTAATGGTGGAGATGATCATGGTTTTAATTACGACTTGATATTAAATTGCTAGATATAACTAATGCAGAGGCATCGGTGGGCAATAGATGTTATTTGGTTCTTCCACGCTCACTTGTGTCCCGTAGGACCCCGAGTACTTGATACCTGTTCCTTGAGTATCGCACTATCCGCATATGGGACCATGAATCCCCTTAGCCAGAGCTTGATTCATTTTTTATTTCTTGGGGCCACAAACTAGTTTGGGGCTTTATTACTATCCTGTACCTATGCCATGCTTTACTGCTTTATTTACGATTGTGCGTGGAGCACCTGTACTGTTTTGGATCGTGCCATGTTTTCGCGGTATCGACAAGCCCAGTCACACTTTCGGGTTCCCAGTCGTTTACAGCCGTCGTCACAAACCCTGGGTCCGTTCCGGAGCCGGCCAACTTCGTTGCGGGTAGCTTAGTGGGGTGGCCCCTGAAATATTTTATGAATCCTGTGATTGCTTTGTCATGAAAGCCTCGTTGGGTTTTGATTTGGTTTTTTTGAGGTTGATCGTGTGTGTGTTGTTATTTGTGCACCCCTGCAGGGTAAATCTTTCTGAAAGCCATGTCCACGGTTATGGACGACTTGGAGCACAGTATCTCGATCATAGACAAGCATAACTAAAGTAGTGCTATAAATTTGACTTAATATGTGACTAGTAATCAGCTTCACTACAATGGAATGGATAATAAAAGTGCCAATAACTGGTGGAACTAGGGTGTATCGTGTCATGTCATACCTGCCTAGTAAGTATCGTGACTCCAATGGAATGAAATAAAAGTGCCAACAACTCTTGGGTATGGGATGTCACATGCTAATTGTATCTGATTAGTAAGTACTGCAACTACAACTGAATGGTTAACTAAAACTGCCCACTACTTATGCTATCAAGATGACTCATACTATCCGTATCTGACTATTAAGTGTTGCAACTATAATGGAATGAATAAAACTGCCAACTGTGTGAGTTCCTCGGTTTGACTTCCTCGTTTGGTCTCGAGGGGGAATACCAGGATGGGTATGTTTGGTGTTAGTATAAGGTTGGTTCCGGATAGGTCTTTCTTATCCCTCTCTAATAGCCGACAGTTGTATTGAGTCTCTATAGGTTGTTTAGTGCATGCTTCGCTGCCGCTTCAGTCCACCATACCTATGTAGGCGAGAGCCGCCGAATTCTAGCCTCGCCGTGTACTGGCCTCAGTACTGACGCTCCTCTTTTCCCTTCGCCCTTTGTCGGCACCCCTTTTGTTTTAGTAGGTTTGAGATCTCGTTAGCAGAGTTACCCTTCCGGCTTGGCCTGGGCAGGGTTATGGACGCCATTGGTTATTCTTCAGGGCGCTTAGCCCCATTTGCATCTTGTCCGTAGTCGGATGATCTATCGTTTTCAAGGTGATTTGGATCTTTGTATATTATATCTATATTCTTGACTCATGGAGTCGTTGTTGTATATATATGTTCTGTCGGTTCCATCGTGGACTAATGTGTAATGGTATTACTTCGTTCTCCACCCGCACGCAAGTGCCTGGTGGGCGTCCTTGAATCGTTTCTATGCGGGTTTGGCGGGAAGCGCTAAAACTTGCATAGGGCCGATTTGAGGGTGTTACATCCTGCATGGCGGTTGGGCCCGATCTAGGTCCTAGTGGGCATGTCCAGGTCACAGCTTTGGGGTGTTGTGGCGGCACGGGGAGCTCCTGCTCCAGCATCCTGTGGTGGCACGGCATCCATATTGGTCTACTAGCATGGGGGCCTCCTCCCCCGATCCCATGCTGGGTGGCGGCATGGCCGGCGGTGGCCATTGCCCCTCCTTGGTGGTGATGGTGGCCAGCATGGCGGTGGCGGTCTAGATCCCACCATTCAATTCCGTTTGGCGATGGTCTTGGTGGGTGGTGGCCAGCGTCTTCCCCTGCTCCAATGACGTCTGCAGCTTGCCTCTCGACGGTGATGTGGCCATTTGTTTGTGCCCATCTACACTGTTTCAGTCGGACTTTGGGGTCAAAGATTAGATTTAATGCCCCAGTTTTAGTTAATTGGTAAATAGGGTTTGATTGTGCATTCATGAGCATCATCTTTTAAAAAGTGCTTGCAAAAGAAATAAAGTAAAACCCTAAAAACCCTAGCTATTTTCCTCTCCCTCTCAAATCAATTCAAAATGGTTTTTTGTATTTTGAAAAGATCAAAAGCGTGGATCCCAAATAGTATAAAGGGGTCCCTGCATTATTTTGGATATTTACAAACCTCCTGGTATTTTTGAAATAGTTCAAAACAGAAAAGAAATTCAAATACAAAATGGATAAAAGGAAACAAATAAAGGAAAAATGTTTTTCGAGAAAAAAATAGAGAACCAGCGGCACCCTAGGCCGGCCCATAGCTTCTCTCCTTCTCTCTTCCGCTTAGCGCGCAGCAGCCAGATGCTCCCGCGGCCCAACCGTAGCCCAGCAAGGCCTAGCCCGCGTACCCCTTCACTCTCGTCGTCTTCGACGACGACGGCGAGTAGCTCGATGTCCGCGCGCTGGTCGTCGATCTCCACCCACCGTTGCGATGCGCCACCGCCCCCGGATGCGAGGATAAGACCGCCATGATGCCCCGGCCTCGACCCTATCTTCACCCTCTCGTGCACGCCTCTCTCACGTTCCCCTTCTGGAGCCCGAACCCTAGCAGCCCGTCGTCGCCGTGCGCCGCCGTCTTCGGCCTCCCCGGTCCCCATTGAGGTTACAGGAAGCTCCACCTCGTCGCCGTGACCGTCCTCGCTAAAGGAATCGACGCGGGGTGCCTTGAATCGCCGCCACCAACCTCGCCTTCCTCGGCATTACCGCTTCCTCCGGTCTCCTCGCTCCTCGCCGACGCCTCCGACCGAACCAAGGTGAGCTGTTGGTCCCCTAGGGCCTCTCCTCCGACCCCCTCCCGCTCTGTATCTCGCTCGCACTGAAGCCACCGGCTGCCTCCGTCGGACGCCATCGCAGACGGTGCTCTGATGACCAATAAGGGGCGGCGCGACCACCGTTAGCTTCCCCGCGTCGCGCTCGTTCGAACCCGCCCCTCCGCGCTAGCCCGCGAGACCCTAGCGCCGTCAACCACCACCGGCCGACGTGTAAAGTGTGTACTCTGGCGAGCCCGCGTGTCGAAAATGTGGCGTCGACGTGGTGCCCGCGTGGAAGCTGACCCAGCTTGGCTAGCGTGGCCTGCTGACCTGGCTATAGGGCATAGTCCTCATTGACAGAGGCTAGCACTAGCCTCGGTGTAAAACAACCCCCACCCTGAGCTGACGTCAGCGTGACGCAGTAATCCTATTAAATGGTTTAATTATTTCATAAATTGAATAAATCTTGTAAATTTAATATCTTTTATTCTGTAAATCAGAAAAATACAAATAATATATCAAAATGTTCAGAAAAATGAGATCTATCTGTTTAAACTATAATCATGCATTGTTCAACAACTTTCATTACAAGTTTAATTAGAGAACGAAATCAACCCCTCATAGGTGTTCCGGGGTGACCCTCGTACCCTGTTTAAAATGGTCAAGCATGCTTTAGGGCTACACTTCAACTCTAAATAACTTGTCATATCATCATCCTTGATTGAGCGTTGCATCGATGACATGTGTTTATTATTGTTTCCCCTTTCTTTTCAGTGTTTGCTTCTTTCCGGTAGAATACGATATCGATATCGAGATCGAGATCGAAGACCGAGATCAACACCATCGAAGCTTGAAGATCGACGAACAATACTTGACCAACTGTAATCAAGTCAAGTACAAGGCTCCCGAAGATCTATATTTGGGTATCAACAAACAAGGCAAGCAAAGCCCCACCATTATACAATCCTATGATTTCAAAAGTTTTTGATTCTTGCCATGTTGCATACGATTCTACTATGGTCTTTTATCGATAGATAGAGTATCATATCTGTTGCATTACTCCCTTTGAGCTTATATTACCTGATCCACTGCTCCTAGCATAACTAGGTTTGGCTTGTGTGCATTGCTAGAGCTTTTATCTGTGTCTTGCTTAGCCATGCTTAGCTGTCAGTGCTGGTTCATCCAGAAGATGTACCAAATGCAGAGAATCTAGTATGACAGTAGAACGAGGTATACTGATGAGGTAATATCAGTGGTAAAGGTTAAACATGCTAAGGCTTGTATGGGAGGCCACGGTGGGATGTGGTTTTTGTAGTCCCATGCTCGCCACTACTAGGAACCAAGTTCTTGCCTTTGGAACCGAGACGAGCATACAGTCACACGGGGCCTGGAAAACCTCACGAGTAACTAACTTCCCTAGTAGATTCCATGAGTCACATAGTTCGAGCATTCCATTCGACATATGCATAGAAAACATTTTGTAAAGATTTGGCGGGTGAAGGTGCATCATAACAGGTAGGTAAGCGTGGCCGGGGTTGCTTGGGGTCGATGGCCCCTGGTAAACCAACTCAGACTCACATCTCTAGGGACCAGCTTCGGGATTTGACCCGTTACGGCGGAACCCACCTTAGGGCGTGACTCATGGTCTCGGCGAAAGCAAGGTAAAGGTCGTGTCCAACCACCCTCTGTAGGCCTTCCAAGGAAGAGGGCTAATCATGTGACATTAAGAGTCAGTTGGTACGTGGGGGTAAAGTTGTACACCCCTGCAGGGTTAAATCTTTTCGAAAAGCCATGTTCATGGTTATGAACGCTTGGTGACCGAATTCTAAAATCATAGAGAATATGAACCTAATCATAAAACTTGGTAGACAACGTGTGCTTAAGGATGCTTCCTCATGGGTACGAGGAGGTGATCCTAGTTGTGAGATGAGGATTACTTTGGTGGATATCAAGATGATGATCAATTCTTGGGAGATGTCGCTCTCTTATCTGCTTTTAAAATATTCTGACTAGACGAGCTAATTCTCCCTCTTGTTTTATAAACAAAGATGACTTTATGAAAAATAACCCCACCAGCCATAAGTCTTGTGGAGTACACGCTGTACTCACCCTTGCTTTGTTGATACTTTCAGAATAAGTGTTTCCCTGAAGACAAGTTTGGTACGACATCGACACCGACGAGTAGCTTGGGGTTCCCGGCCAGCAGCCTGGAATCTATTGGTTGGGACGTCATCGTTTTGCTTCAGACCTCTTAGGCCATTTGTTAAGTTTGCTATACTTAATAGCATAATTTGCCTTCCGTTGTTTGATGTTTGTGGTCAGTGACCTCTGCTTGTATTATTTTGGTTCTTTGCTCAGTTATGAGCTTGCTGTAATACTTTTTCTGTCACAGGGTTACTGTTGTGTTACCGATTTCTCACTGAATATCCTCGAGCTCTAGGTTAAGCTTATGTCAGGCCAATTTCTGGGATTTGTTTAACCCTGATCCCGGGGGTGTTACATCCGACCGGGAGAAATCCTTGCATTTGCTGATGACGGCGATGCCCGCGGGTGCCGTCTCCCTCCTTGGAGGCGTTGTCATGACCTTTGATTGTTCTTTACCATATCGAGAAACGAGGGAAACCCTTGATCCGGATGTTGGATCGAGCGATGGTGGCACTACTGTGTCGCTTCTTTCTTGAAGGCGCCGCCTTGGTTACTCGAGGAGTCCCTGAAATGGAGGATGGTGTCAACGGTGGCGGCTGCTCAGAGTGTCAGCCTCCTGAGTGCAATGTACTCCTTGGTTGGTTCTTCTTGGTCGATGACCTCTTCTAGTTTGTCCAGTTCTTGTCGTCCGCTCGCCGACTCCTCTAGGCGCTATGAGTGTGCAGTACATTGATCCGGCTATCCCTGGGGTCGATCTTCCGAGGACTCCATCTTTAGACGTGACGCGAATTGTGGGCTCTATGATCCGCCCCTAGCCTTCTTGGTAGGTGACGGCGCAAGGCGGTTGTTCGTGGTCATGTATCTATAGGGGTTCGCGTATGAAAACAATAAAATTTTACCCTACGCCCCTGAACCCCTTTGTTGCCAGGACCTATCTATTAGTAATGCAGTAATGGGAGGGGCTTTTTGCAAACTTACCCTTGAAGACCGAAAAGCGTTGTCAACGCTCGGGAGAGCGTGGTTGATGTAGACGAGCTGAAGCCGACCTCAAGGTCGTGATCAAGTCCTTCCGCTCCTGTGGCTCCAATGACTTGTGGTGCCTCAAATGTGACACCTCGTAGGGAGTTACATGCATCTGGTGCCTGGCGATGACTCTCGCTTCCTTGATCCAGCAGCAGTTGTGGAAGTAGAGCTCCTGGAGCCGAATCCTGCAGCACGACGGTGCTTTGCGGTGAAGATATCTCTCGTTCACGCAGTCCGAACTTGGTACCATGGTCAGGGGAGAGAGAGAGAGAGAGAGAATATCAATTGGAGGCCTCCCCAAAAGTGAGGAAACCTTTACTGAATATTGGTGTATTATTTGGTCAAGATACCCCACTATATATAGGGGGAGGGGAGGTACTCCCTCCCTCAAAGTCCCGGGGTGGGACTAAACAAGGGAGAGGGGGAGAGGGGTGGCCGGCAGCCCCAAGGGGCCCTAGTGGGCCCCACGCGGGGGCAAGGCCCTGCCAGCCATCTCCTCCCTCCTTCCTCCCTTTGCCTTTCCCTCATGGGCCCTTCTCCCTCCGGAATTGGGCCCATTAAGGCTTTTGACCTTTTAATTGATTTTCTCTTTATTGAATAATTATGAATAAATGATTAAATCAATATTTAACATTCATTCACATATTATTCAATCTTTGTCGTTATGGAATACCTTCCACCTCCACTCCGGACACCTTCCACCTTCCACCTCCACTCTGGAGTTTTATCTCTTCTCTTTATTTGGTGATTTTACCGATCCTATAAACACTCTCTAAGCATCACCAATCCCTCAAGCGTGATACCCCACGGTTCAGAAACACTCCAGACATGGTCGGGACACTCCCGGACCAATGATCAACAGAGGGACCTAAATGGCCATGTGACCCCAGTGCATTCCACGAAATCTTTCATCGTTTGAACCATGACTGTCTTGTCTTATTCCTTTTGTCTCTCAATATTTGCATTGTCCGAGATCTGATCAATGACATCACCATGTCGGGTTCAATCTTGTTACCGACAAATGCTACTTGACTCATTCTGACAAGTGATATCCCTGTGATCAAATCACACGCTGCGCAGCTATTGGATATAACTTCTCCGAGTGGGCCCTCGAATATCTTCCCGTCGCGCGGATGGACAAATCCCGCTCTTGACGTATAATCCGTCTACTGTTCCTCCGAATACCTGAACACACATTTATGATCACTGTTTAACCAAGTGACGTTTGATGCTAGCAAAGTACCCTCGCGAGACTGTGATTGATATAGCCTCACGGTCTAAGAAATAGTCTACTAGGTCTATTCTTATCATCATAACTTGAACGTCATGACATAATTGGGTCACGATGTTTAGGTTGGGTATTAGTTCATCATCTCATTCTCAGAATGAGGTGACTCCATTTCCAACTAGCATAAATGCCACATGATCAGGAAACCTTGATCATCTGTGGACCAATGAACCAGTGACTAGAGTATCATCGGCAACCCCTGGTTGTTTCTATATCACACATGTATTGTGTTTCCTTTTAATATAGTTATAGCATGATATAAAACTTAATCATAAACTTTATGAAATATGATAATAATCCTTATTACTATTTGTCTCTAGGGCATATTTCCAACAGTCTCCCACTTGCACTAGAGTACAAATAAACTAGCTGCATTTGTTCTTAATCATTGGCACCATATATCCCGGTACCTTGAACATGCTTGCTCATGGAAGAGGTTGAGTCTTGGGAATGTACTTTACAGTCCCAAATACTTTGCACCTTACTGATGTCACCTTGATTGCTTTATGATTACATGATAACATCTTTGTGTATGCATCATCGTTATGGCAGCAGAATGAGGCCGGTTTCCAAGAGACTACAGTGACTTTAGATCAAACTCATGGGCTTTCTCATGGGCACTGCGCCCTGGGACACATCACTCTACATTGAAGACGAACTAGTTCCGCCATAACAGTATACATCACTTTAGATGGTACCCTTATCTTCTATTATAAATGTATCCATTGAAACACTAGTGCACCCTGTGCAACTTTCGGTGTTTTTGTTCACCTTGCTTCCTACTTGACTTTAGTCGGTATTATCGATATAGGAGTTTCCAATCTTCTTACAACATAACCCTTTATGCTTTTAAGATATGCCATCCTTCATGGATTTGGAAAACACGGCTACAGTTCTCAATTAGACATTGTGGACAATCTTAGCTCAACGTTCCATGATTCATGTTTAATCACTTTTCAAACGTTCCTTCTTGGATCATATATTATGTTAAGTTGCCATCATGGTTTTCCAAGATAGAACCTATGTCTCAACATAGTGTATCATGATCATCATTTTCTTTCTTTCAACCATCAATGTTTAACTTAATTCTATTCCTAAATTGAATTGACCAAGGACTAGTCCTAAATCAATTCCTATTCCGAAACTCTTTTCAGAATCCCTCTTAGGAATACTACATAATATCGTAATATACTTATTATCAACTTATAGTCCCTATAAATCATTATTTATCGGTACTTGCGCTTTCATTCTTAATGTGTCATACACACACTTAAGAATCAATCCTTAAGCTCCCACTCAAAATATGTTTCCAACATATTTTAGTATGAGTCATTACTCCTACTCAAAACGTGTTCCTGACATATTTGAGTTCGAGACTTATATTGCTCCCACTCAAAAATATGTCATTCACATATTGTTTTAGAAAGACTTTCATATCTCACACTCAATTTCATGCAAATTGCATATCTACTCACTATTTTCAATAGCTTCAAAATCCTTTGATAAATTATCAAACTGAGAGATTTAATATGAGATACTAGTACCTTACTAGTTTTTAAATCCACTAGACTTTCAACACATTTGAATCAAATTCATTTGAATTTGTCCAATACATTATTCATGAAAAATCGTGCCTTTGTCATTCACCTTTTCCTTCATGACTTTGCAGTTATTTGGAAAATTCAAGTAACCCCTTTACTTGTTAAGATTCAGAAACAAATTGCTTTCTAATCTTAAGTGAATTTTATCTTTAGGATTTCTCATATCTTTAGTTTACCATTACTTCCTTAGTAGTTTGTAGGTATGTCAAATTCCAGTAATCCTGACAAATGGTTCTCAAATGTATCCATACAAGATGTGGAGTACATTTTGAATCCTACTTTATGTAGTGAATGATGGGTTCGTAGCATGGAAAATAAAAAAATTCTACCGCAAGAACGAACAAAACCCAGATCTAATCTAGATAAAAGCCAAGATCTAATCTATTAGACATGTGCAACGAGATAGATAGGAACTAACCCTCGTAGATCCGAAAGCGTTAACTAGATTAGATCTCGTGGTTGATGTAGTCGATCACTTGCCGATCTCAAGATCGTGTGGACGATCCTTCCGGCGTCGCGTTCCGGCACCGCTTCCGCAGTCAGTCAAGTGGACGATCCTTCCGGCGCCGCGATTCGGCAGCGCTTCCGCAGTCGGACACACGTGCGGAGTCGAAGCAGACCTTCCTCTCCTCGTTCCAGCGAGCAGCGGAGGTAGTAGATCTTCTCCACGGAATCCCAGCAGCACGACGGCGTGGTGGTGGTGGTGGAGTAGAGAATTCTGCAGGGCTTCGCCTATGCCTGTGCAGAAGAAAGGTGGAGGAGAGAGGCGGCAGAGATTGGGTGTTATGGGAGCAGGGGTGGAGGGGGCGCCCCTGCCCCTCTATTTAAGGGGGGTGAGGCGCCATGGGAGGGGGAGTCCTTGTAGGACTCCCCTTCCCTCTAGGCCGGCGGATTGGGAGTGGGGGGAGGAGTCCTCCTCCCCACGACTCCTAGTCTTGACCCACCAGGACTCCTTGATCCCTTCCTTGGTTTTCAAGCAAACTCCAAGAAACCTTCCAGAACCTTCCGGAACATTCCAAAACCTTCTAGAACCCTCATACAAATACTCCGGAACATTTCCTAACTTAGAAAATGATCCCCAATATATGAATCTTATTCTCCGGACCATTCTGGATCTCCTCGTGATGTCCTGAATCCAATACGAGACTCCAAACAACATTCGGTCTCCAACGCACATTCCATATCTACTTAAAACAACTTCGAACCTTAAGTGTGTCACCCTACGGTTCGTGAATATGTAGACATGACAGAGACACATCTCCTATCAACAACCATCAGCGGGACCTGGAGATCCATAATGGCTCCCACATACTCAACGATGACTTTGTGATCGATTGAACCATTTACATACGAAACCAATTCCCTTTGTCACACGATACTATACTTATCCGAGGTTTGATCGTCGGTATCTCCATACATAGTTCTACCTCGTTACTGACAAGTACTCTTTACTCGTTCCGTGATATGTCATCCCTTGTGATCTAGTCACATGCTTGCAAGCTAACTAGATGACATTCCACCGAGAGGGCCCAGAGCATATCTATCTGTCATATGGATGGACAAATCCCAATCTTGGTTCATGTGCTTCAACACATACTTTCAGAATACCCAATGACACCTTTATGACCACCCAGTTACGAAGCGGTGTTTGATGTCATCAAAGTATCCATCCGGTGATGGTGATTAACATAACCTCATGGTCGAAGGATTAGGTTACTATGCATTTGAAAGCTTATAGCAATACGAACTAAAATGACTTGATCTTATGCTACGCTTACTATGGGTGTGTGTCCATCATATCATTCTCCTAATGATATAACCTTGTTATTAATCACATCCAATGTCCATGATCAGGAAACCATGATCATCCATTAATCAACAAGCTAGTTTAACAAGAGGCTTACTAGGGACTCTTTTATGTTTACAAAACACACATGTATTAGTGTTTCCTAATAATACAATTATAGCATGGGATGTAAACTTTTATCATAAACATAAAGATATAATAATAACCGCTTTACTATTGCCTCTTGGGCATATCTCCAACAGTCTCCCACTTGCACCAGAGTCAATAATCTAGTTAAAAACTTGTGCATTCAACACCTATGGCTTTCTGGTGTTGTATAGACACTATTGCTAGTGGTAAACAAAATCTTCGGATCTGACACTTCTAGGTCCGTGTGTATTTGCATGTCCTTGCGTCTCTACGCATTACTCATTCTCCAATGAGATGGCATTGTATAAATTTGGTCCTTTGGTGAGACCTTTAGTTCCTTCGGCTCAAAATATGTTGATATTATTGTCACACAATATATCTTCATAGTATTAGCCCACTTTGAACCACACCTAGTTTGATAACAAACTACTTAACACAAATGCCCTCCTTTGCTGCTACTATAGCAGTTTATATACTTAGCCTTTTGTTGTAGTATCCGTCACAATGTCTCAACTTTGGAACTCATCCAAATCCATCATGGAACATCCTTTCCATTATATTGTGCCACCCATAGTCTAAATTGAGATAAATTTAATATGTATCTTGTGACAAAACTAGTATCAATGTAACACTTTACAATGAACTGCGTTTAACTATTTGTCACTTATACATGATATATTCTTAGTTCTTCCAAAGCTCATAAGAATATCATTACTATTGTCCAATGATCATTTTATGAATCATTCTGGTATATGCTCATAACATTTAGAGCACAGGACATATCTGGATGTGTACATCTCAAAGAATGATTGATCAAAATATTCTTGTGATTTCACCAAGTGTCAAAACACTTGAATCTCGTGTCAACACACTCGAATCTTGATTCAGTCCTTTCCGTGCGTCAAGAACCTTTCTTGTTGTTTCCATATTGAACTCATTCAACATCTTATCTATGTACATTTGGCAAAATCATATTAGCGCCTCAATCTATCCATATAGACATTGATGCCTAATTCTTGAGTTATGCCTAAGTCTTTCATCAAAATGAAATTCTTAACCTGTGTCAATACAAGATACATCATTTCCAATCAACAATATGTCCTCTACATAATGTATTAGAAATATGTCTTAGCGCTCCCACTTAATTTCTTGCAAATGCAAGCATCTTCATCATCTCCGATGAATTTAAACTCTTTTAACAGTTTCATCATGGTGAAGATTCCAACTCCGCTATGCTTACTTCAACCATTGAAGTTTTGCATACTCTTTTAGTATCCTTTGAATTAACAAAACCCTTTGGATCGTGTCATTTACACGTCCTAGGTAACCATTCTATTAGAAGAACTTGTTTTGTTTGTTCAACTACCATATACCAAAATATATGTAGTGGTTGCTACATTAATCCGTCCAGACTAAATATCGCTATGAAAGATCAAATCTTATCATAGTCAATTCCTTGAACATTGTCGTAAACTCTTTCCGACATGTCGACTATTTTATAGATTTGAAACATCCATGTCTATTTCTTTATAGATCCAAACACGACCGATGGGCTTCACGCCTTTCCGGAGGGTCTTCTAAGTTCAGAAACTTGATTTCTCGTGCATGGATACTATCACGGATTCCATGACTTCTAGTCATTTTATGGAGTCAGGGCCCATCATCGCTTCTTTGCATGTAGTCGGTTCATCATTGTCAAAACAATAACGACTTGCTTATCAAATCTTACTATTTGATTCTTACCGACCCACACGGTTCTATAGGAACTCTAATCTCCGAGATCACACCTTTTGTAATCACGAGAGCCATGAGCATTGTGGCCGTCACCGGGACACTTTCCGGCGCTGCGCTACTTAGCACATATAGCTAAGGTTCAACAACCTTATCAAAGTTCTATTGTCATCCCACTTAACTTTTCACGAAAAATTCCTTCTCAAGAAACTTGACGTTCCAAGTAACAAACTCTTTTGTCCTCAGTGTTATGGAGAAATTCCCAACAAATTCTTTGGGATAACCTACAAAGACGTGCTTATCCGACTTTGGTTGTAAACATTTTACTTATGCATAACATACCAAAATTTAAGAAAAGACAATTCGGGTTTTATCCCAAACCATGACTTATATGGTGTCATTTCAACGGATCACGATGGAGCTCTTTTTTTAGTGTAAAAGCGGTAGTCACTAAAGCTTTAATCTTTAAAAACATAATGGCATTTTTATAAATGACACCCTTGATCTTACCATCTCAAACATGGTTTGATTTCATCTCTCGAATATGCCATACTCCTATGGTTTATCGGGAAATGCAAATCCATAGAACGATTTCTCAAATCTTAGGTTTTTTGCTAAACTTGTAACTCAAACATCTTTCTTTATGATCCAATCATAAACTCTTTTATTTTCTGGTTACAATGATTTTCCACTTCATCTTGAAAGTCTTTGAACATTTTTCAAATGTTTCATACTTCTTCCTTATTGAGTAAGTACATACATATACTCACTCAAATCTTCGGAGAAAACATATGAAGTTGAAATCCATCGCCCACGACTACACATAATGGACTATATACATCAATATGTATAAATTCCAATCAGTTAGTCGTCCGTTCCTCTTTTGGCCTACGAACGGAGTTTTAATTATCTCCAGGAAAGTATCACAAGCGTCATTTGATCCAAATCAAAGACTCCAAAAATTCCATCAACATGGAGTTTCTTCATGTTTTCTTTCAAATATAATTTAAACGGCGATGTCACTTTGCAAGTGATCTTTCAATCATTTGTCTTGTGACATTTTAGCATTAGTTTTATGGTCGTTATTTCTCCAACCAGACTTGTATTTCATCCATCTATTATGAATACGGTAATTATTTGAACAACCTTTTGTCATCATAATACTTGATCAAAATAACAATTATTGAAACAAATCTTGAAGGCAAGCTTTGATGTTAACGAGCAACACAACAACCCTTTGTTTGTTTTCGATGAACATCATCACATATTCTCTTGCTAGTTACTTAGGCCATTGCAGTTTATGAATTGTGTTGTCCTGTATGACACTTCATACCAACCAATTCGGTATCCAATACCTAAGAACCACATTGTTTAACAAGCAAGGAATACAACCATAATATGTATATCTTCTATATGCCCACATTGGACATCTCCAATCTTATAATTTCTGCCAAATATTTTTATAGATTTTCTTTCAGCAATTCCTTTTCTTTTAAAAGAATTTATCAACATCAACAGTGGTGTCATCAACATGACACATGGTACAAAGTGTATATAGTCAACTACTAATACCTTTGGACTTACACTTTGAGGTGGATCACCATCATCAAATGTTTGGTGTCCTTTCAAAAATCTATTCTTTAGTAATCTTTTAGTGTAGTAAACATTTTACTTACATCTTCTATTCATCCTTATCATGACAACTTTCATGATCAAGCTGCTATAGCTTATAAAGGTGAATTACGAGTATAATGTTTCTTTTTCAAAACCTTTGGAGGATTAGGACGACTAGTGTCTCCAACCTTCACAAATTCTCATCAAATATGAGGACGTATACTCTATCATGTTGTCACCAACACATTGTTTTAGATATCGCAATACCTTTCACATATGATGGTTTCTGAAACATTGCTTTCAGCTCTTAGATAAACTTGATATTAAAAACAATCTTTTGAGTATCAAGAATCATGGAGGCAAACATGTTACATTAGGTACTAACACTGGAATTGTTACTCTTGATTTAATACTACTTATTAAACTTCATGGAGCAAATAGAGTTTGCTGAAAGTTTGCAATAGGACTTATAAACTTTAAATTGACATTCAAAACAATACGATACCAGTTCGTAAAGTAAATATCCAGAATTTCTATAGTTCCACTATCTCAACTATAACTAAGCGTAAGGTGGTGAATGGATGCCAATGACTACAACAAACTATGCAAATTCACTTTGATTGTGTTTATGATAAATTGAGTTCGACTAATCCAAATTACAAATGAACTCCCACTCAAAACAACATCCCTCAAGTTGTTTTAGTGACTACACGAACCAAATCCACTACACCAAGTCTGATCATCACGTGAGATGATGTAGCTTTAAAGGCGAACAATCAACATGTTCATCATATCATCCATATGACTCATGCTTTACCTTTCGGTATTCCGTGTTCCGAGACCATGTCTGTACATGCTAGGCTCGTCAAGGTTAACCTTAGTTTCCGCATGTGCAAATCTGGCTTGCACCCGTTGTATGCACACGTAGAGTCTATCACACCCGATCATCAGAAGATGCTTCAAAACGACGAGTCTTAGCAACGGTGCCAACTAAGGATGAACACTTTATTACTTGATATTTAGTAAGAGGGATCATCTTATAATGCTACCGTCGCGATCTAAGCAATACAAGATGCATAAAGGATTAACATCACAGGCAATTCATAATAAGTGTGACATGATATGGCCCTTTCTTCTTGCGCCTTTGATCTCCATCTCCAAAGCACGAACATGATCTCCATCATCACCAGCATTGCGTCAAGGTCAGTGGCGCCGCTTCATGGTTGTCCATCATCACTAGTAACTATTACAACTACTTGGAATAAAGCTATTACAAGATGAATAGACACGTAGGTCTTAACAGAATTAAAAGACAACCATTAGGCTCCTACCGGTTGCCATATTACAACAAGGATCATTGCATACATCAAATATAATCATAATCACATGATGGCCATATCACATCACAAAACCCCTGCAAAAACAAGTTAGACGCCTCTAATTTTCTTTGCATGTTTTACGTGGTTTGGGGTTTTCGCATAAGACCGATCTTACCTACGAACAAGAATCACAACGTTGATACAAGTGCTGTCAGATGCTCATTGTAAATTGAATCTTAACTATGGTGGGAGAGACAGACACTCACAAAGCCACTTGTGCAAAGCAAGTTGCACGTCAAGCGTGGAGCAAGTCTCATGTGCGATGACATGTAATGTTAGCCCGAGCCGCTTCATCCCACCATGCCGCAAGACGCAAAGTACACGCTAAGACACCGACAACAAAAGCATCAACACCCACAAAACATTGTGTTCTACTCGTGCAACAGATCTACGCATAGATACAGCTCTGATACCACTTATGGGTTCGTGGCATGAAAAACAAAAAATTTCTACCGCAAGAACGAACAAAACCCAGATCTAATCTATATAAAAGCCAAGATCTAATCTATTAGACATGTGCAACGAGATAGATAGGAATTAACCCTCGTAGATCCGAAAGCGTTAACGAGATTAGATCTCGTGGTTGATGTAGTAGATCACTTGCCGATCTCAAGATCGTGTGGACGATCCTTCCGGTGTCGCGTTCCGGCAGCGCTTCCGCGGTCGGTCAAGTGGACGATCCTTCCGGCGCCGCGATTCGGCAGCGCTTCCGCAGTCGGTCACATGTGCGGACTCGAAGCAGACCTTCCTCTCCCCGTTCCAGCGAGCAGTGGAGGTAGTAGATCTTCTCCACGGAATCCTAGCAGCACGACGGCGTGGTGGTGGTGGTGGAGTAGAGAATTCTGTAGAGCTTCGCCTATGCCTGTGCAGAAGAAAGGTGGAGGAGAGAGGCGGCAGAGATTGGGTGTTATGGGAGCAGGGGTGGAGGGGGCGCCCCTGCCCCTCTATTTAAGGGGGGTGAGGCGCCATGGGAAGGGGAGTCCTTGTAGGACTCCCCTTCCCTCTAGGCCGGCGGATTGGGAGTGGGGGGAGGAGTCCTCCTCCCCACGACTCCTAGTCTTGACCCACCAGGACTCCTTGATCCCTTCCTTGGTTTTCAAGCAAACTCCAAGAAACCTTCCAGAACCTTCCGGAACATTCCGAAACCTTCTAGAACCCTCATACAAATACTCCGGAACATTTCCTAACTCAGAAAATGATCCCCAATATATGAATCTTATTCTCAGGACCATTCCGGATCTCCTCGTGATGTCCCGAATCCAATCCGAGACTCCGAACAACATTCGGTCTCCAACGCACATTCCATATCTACTTAAAACAACTTCGAACCTTAAGTGTGTCACCCTACGGTTCGTGAATATGTAGACATGACAGAGACACATCTCCTATCAACAACCATCAGCGGGACCTGGAGATCCATAATGGCTCCCACATACTCAAGGATGACTTTGTGATCGACTGAACCATTTACATACGAAACCAATTCCCTTTGTCACACGATACTATACTTATTCGAGGTTTGATCGTCGGTATCTCCATACATAGTTCTACCTCGTTACTGACAAGTACTCTTTACTCGTTCCGTGATATGTCATCCCTTGTGATCTAGTCACATGCTTGCAAGCTAACTAGATGACATTCCACCGAGAGGGCCCAGAGCATATCTATCCGTCATATGGATGGACAAATCCCAATCTTGGTTCATGTGCTTCAACACATACTTTCAGAATACCCAATGACACCTTTATGACCACCCAGTTACGAAGCGGTGTTTGATGTCATCAAAGTATCCATCCGGTGATGGTGATTAACATAACCTCATGGTCGAAGGATTAGGTTACTATGCATTTGAAAGCTTATAGCAATACGAACTAAAAGTGAAAACACCAATGGGGAAAACACAATGATCATTGTCATTGATTTTTCCTTTATGAAGAGAATCGTTCAGGAACACTTTCTGTTGCGCTTCTCAACACTCTGATGCAGGGTTTTGAATCCTCATCATGTGTTTTACTATCTTCCAAAAGCTTCAAATTTGATAACACAAACTTTCTCAGAAAAGCACCAAAACTTTAAGCAATACTAGCCTCTATTTTGGTTCTAGCCATGGCTATCATATTCAAAATTCTTAGTGGATACTCTAGAAGGCCTTATTCGCTATTTGTTTTGGTTATATCGAATAACCCTAAAACTTCCACGACAATCCATACAATATATGGCGCCGATCTCACGAATTCATATGGTTCACTAAATATTGTAACTGAGTGTTAACTATTTCTAACTAATGGTCTTTACATCTATACTACAACGATTTATTTGGCACTGTCTATTCACCCACTTGATATATAATATCATATTGTGATGCTTTGCACTTTGATGTTTCAAACGCATTGCATTTCACAATTTCTTATGCCATTCTTATAACTTCGAATTTCATTACTGTTGATCAAATCATAGTAATTAGACTCTCTTTTATCTTTAATACCCTTTATTGATGAAATACTTTGATCATATAAAATAGTTTCATACTCATGTTTCCTTTGGTAAACTTCTTTACACATTTTAAACAATCATATAATGATAATTACCATTTTGTTGAAATACAATACACTGAATATGCATTCACTTTCAACAATTCATCAAACACTTTGTATTCATGAAATACACGATGTTTAAGTTATCTTTGCCAAACTTGGCATGATTCATATGTGACAAGAAATCGAATATCTTTCACATATTATCAATATAACTTTGAATTTTAAACAATGGTTTCATTCAGTAATGAATATATCATTAAGTTGGGTATTTTTCAAGGCATTTTAATATTTTACAAATGTTCATGCATTATTAACCAGTTTCAAAACAACCAGGACAATTCACACATAATCGAATAACATATGAACACAAATAGAAATCATTCATAAAAGTGAAACAATTGTTTGTTACAAACTCATATGAATAATCATCTCACAAAGTGTGAGACATACTAAATAAGTTCATAATCTACTGATTACAATAATCACCCTAAACCATAAAATAAGTGATAAATGTCGAGGAGGAGTGTCGTTGGCCATCATCATCATGCTCGCCATCAACACACAACGTCACCTCCTCTCCAACAAGCAACTCTCATGCAGAAGGACCTGTTTTCAGCAAAACAGAACAAGTATCCAATATACTTAACACTGCAATATGTGTTTGCAACATTATAACATTTATAAAATTGTATATCAAATATATACCTTCATCATCGACGACCTCTCCGGTGATTGGTTCAACCTTTACGTTTATGAAACGTAATGTGAAATCCTAGAAATCCAATGTTTCTGTATCACCACTCATGATGCTACTCCAGAAATGTCCTTCGTAGCTAGGAGGTAGCGATCGAAGAAGCACGCCTATCACAAATAACTCAGTCATCCAGTGGTCCATGAAGTAAACCAGTCTTATGTGTGCATCAAGCATGCGCTCCAAGTGACTCTTCAGACAAGTGTGTTCCTCCATCTTTATGGAAACGAACTCTCCAAGAAGCTCGTGCTTCCACATGTGCACATGGCTAATAAACTCTGTTCTCAGCTGATCCACCATCGAATATTGATCAAGATCACCCATGAGCGGATGTAGTTCATTGACCATTCTGTAATGCATTATTATCTGAACAAAGGTTGACATCTCTTGACGATAGTAGCGGTCTAACTGCTCTCATGGGGTCTCAGTCGTCAGGCTCGGCCAATTCCATCGTGTGGCATATGTAATCTACCACATGATTCCTAATAAGGAGATCATTCAGGCGCACAAGCCAACCAGGGAAGTTGGATCCATCAAGTCTAAGTTTCTCACCAACTACCCACTCATCAACGTCAAAGTAAGCTTCACGGTGAGCCATTTTTACATATATAATTGCAAAAGGAATTTAGACTAAGATTATAATTAAATGAGTTAAATAATAACTCCACTAAAAACACCTATCCCCTGAAGGGTTCTAGTGATTACACGATCCCTTTTCCCCACATCTCCCCCGATCGTCACGGCCATCAATGTAGGTGCTAGGGTGGACGCCTAAATGTTGATCACATCATTCATGCAACTCGTGCTCGATCTTTTGACCATCCGTGTTCCGAGGCCATGTCTACACATGCTAGGCTCACCAACTCAACCTTAGTGTATTCGCTGTGCAACATGGCTTACGTAGATATGTCTGACACCCGATCATCACGGTGCTGCCTCATACCGAAGAACTTTCTTGGTGGTGCACACTAAGGGAGAACACAATCATTGATATTTTATTAGGGATCATCTTATTAGGCAAGCGTAGAGTATCTAATACTAGCACACAATAAGATATACAAACAAAAAATATTGAATGTAAGAGTGATGTGATATGGTCCTTCTCGCCGTGATCTCCATCCCGTGCCTCTAGATTCCGGTGCCAGGGTTCCGGCACCGTAGGCACCAGGGTACCGGTGCCTTCTGGCATGATAGGCCGCCACCTCCGTGACCGTCTACTACTACTTAGCAACATAAGGTAATAACTTTACCTTTGCCACAACCATATCACATCACAACGCCCCCCTGCAAAACAAAATTAGATGCCTCTACTTTATCTTTGCATGTTTTACGTGGCTGAATGGGCTTTCGCACAAGAACCGTTCTTACCTACGAACTTTCACCACAACGTTGATCAAGTAGTTGTCTATACTACACCCCTTTCGGGGCTCTCCGTTGTAAATGGCATACCAACTAATGCGAGAGAGACAGACATCCCCCAAATCCACTATATAAGGTATAAGCCGTATGTCAAGCATGGACCAGTCTCGCGAATGAACGCGTAAAGTTGGTTGGGGGCCGCTTCATCAAGCATTGTTGTGGTATACACAAGTACACGTGGGAGGGTAACAACTAAAAGATCAACGCCCACACGCTACATCTCGTGTGTTCTACCCGTACTAGTAATACTACGCATAGATCTAGCTCTAGTACCACTATAGGGGTTCGCGAATGAAAACAATAAAATTTTACCCTACGCCCTTGAACCCCTTTTTTGCAAGGACCTATCTATTAGTAATGCAGTAACGGGAGGGGCTTTTCACGAACTTACCCTTGAAGACCGAGAAGCATTGTCAATGCTCGGGAAAGCATGGTTGATGTAGACGAGCCGAAGCCGACCTCAAGGTCGTGATGAAGTCCTTTTGCTCCTGTGGATCCAGTGACTTGAGTGCCTGAAATGTGACACCTCACAGGGAGTTACATGCATCCGGTGCCTGGTGATGACTCCCGCTTCCCTGATCCAGTAGCAGTTGTGGAAGTAGAGCTCCTAGATCTGAATCCCGCAGCGCGACGACGCTCCACGGTGAAGATGTCTCTCGTTCGCGTAGTCCGGACTTGGGACCACGGTCACGGGAGAGAGAGAGAGAGAGAGAGAGAGAGAGAGAGAGAGAGAGAGAGAGAGAATATCAATTGGAGGTCTCCCCAAAAGTGAGAAAACCTTTATTGAATATTGGTTGTATTATTTGGTCAAAATACCCCACTATATATATGGGGAAGGGGAGGTACTCCCTCTCTCAAAGTCCCGGGGTGGGACTAAACAAGGGAGAGGGGAGAGGGGGTGGCCGCCGGCCCCAAGGGGCCCTAGTGGGCCCCACGCCGGGGGGCAAGGCCCAGCCGGCCATCTCCTCCCTCTTTCCTCCCTTTGCCTTTCCCTCATGGGCCCTTCTCCCTTCAGAATTTGGCCCATTAAGGATTTTGACCTTTTAATTGATTTTGTCTTTTATTGAATAATTATTAATAAATGATTAAATCAATATTTAACATTCATTCACATATTATTCAATCTCTGTGGTTATGGAATACCTTCCACCTCCACTTCGGACACGTTCCACCTCCACTCTGGAGTTTTCTCTCTTCTCTTTATTTGGTGATTTTACCGATCCTATAAACACTCTCTAAGCATCACCAAGCCCTCAAGCGTGATACCCCACGGTTCATAAACACTCCAGACATGGTCGGGACACTCCCGGACCAATGATCAACAGAGGGACCTGGATGGCCATGTGACCCCAGTGCATTCCACGAAATCTTTCATCGTTTGAATCGTGACTTCTTGTCTTATTCCTTTTGTCTCTCGATATTTGCATTGTCCGAGATCTGATCAATGACATCACCATGTCGGGTTCAATCTCGTTACCGACAAATGCTACTTGACTCGTTCCGACAAGTGATATCCATGTGATCAAATCACACGCTGCCAAGCTATTGGATATAACTTCTCTGAGTGGGCCCTCGAGTATCTTTCCGTCACGTGGATGGACAAATCCCGCTCTTAACTTATAATGCCTCTACTGTTCCTTTGAATATCTAAACACACATTTATGATCACTGTTTAACCAAGTGACATTTGATGCTATCAAAGTACCCTCGGGCGAGACAGTGATTGATATAGCATCACGGTCTAAGAAATAGTCTACTAGGTATATTCTAATCATTGTAACTTGAACTTCGTGACATGATCGGGTCACGATGTTTAGGTTGGGTATTAGTTCATCATCCCATTCTCAGAATGAGGTGGCTCCATTTCCAACTGGCATAAATGCCACATGATCAGGAAACCTTGATCATCTGTTGACCAATAAACCAGTGACTAGAGTATCACCGGGAACCCCTGGTTATTTATATATCACACGTGTATTGACGTTTCCTTTCAATACAGTTATAGCATGATATAAAACTTAATTATAAACTTTATGAAATATGATAATAATCCTTATTACTATTTGTCTCTAGGATATATTTCCAACAGTATCTTGGGTTGGCGTTATAAACCGTGTATCGTGTGGTGTCGAATTGTAGCCATTTTTGGCGTTGTTTTGGCCGCCTAGGCCCTTCTTCTATATATTTGGTACACCTCTCAAGGTGTATCCTAGAGGAAAAAAGCTCTCGGTTCACGGTGTTGAAGTGTAACCACGTTCTGAATATTAAAAATCGGAACATTTTGGCACTCTGATGCGGCACCTAATTCATTTTGCAGAAACATTTCCTCGACTTAGGACATGTACAATGTTAGGAAAGACGTGCCTTCCTTTAACTCTCCACATCATTTTGAGAAGATAATATGTAGTATAAATTGTACAATGAGTTATCTCCTACTGTCATCTATAGCAATTAATAAGAATTTGCTATTTTTAGTAAGAAACTGATTTGCTAAAGAAAAGCATAGCGTACAATAGGAAAAATAGTCTCCTCTTGTTTTTAAGAAATCATGCTTTAACTAAGAGAAGACGACTTTTTTTCTTTTCTTATTTCACAGTCCTCCAACTAAGACTAAAACCACCGCTATTTGAAGGCCGAATGTATTTGGAAACAAACGCTATGACGAGATCGCCGCAGATGGAAACGTAGCCAAGATTGCAACAGCAGCATTTGCTGGCAACGCGGAAAATTAGAAGTTGTTGCCATTGCTAAAGCGGTGTAATTAGGAAATGGATTAATTTCTGTTGGTTGGCTACGCGATTTGGGACTGTCCATCATAAACGCCCGCCTGACATGCGCCTACATTTCTTTACATATACAGTACATTCACAATCGGCAAGCCAGATGGCAACCACGGCATGACCGTTCGTTGAGTATATTCTTCTGTGCAGGCGTTCGCAAGGACTCCAAGTTCAGCCGGCACCGGTCGCCGTCACACACAAAACAACGAATTAAACCTCCGACGCGTAATCGCCTCTCTGATAAAACTACGGGTGCTTGCTATCGTGCAGCCTCAAATTCATCCCTAGAATTGAGTAGAGCGTGTAGGGTGCAGCCGCGCCGCGCGTGCATGTCTCGTCCGTCGTCGGCGATGGCGGAGGAATACGGCGGCGGGCATGTAGCGTGGGAGCGGCGACCCAGGCAGAGACAGATGCTCACCGTCCCGGTCATTACGGTCGTCCTGATCTTCCTCGCGCCGTGCGCGCTCTTCCTCTTCACGTCCGACGTGGCGCTCCCGCGTATCCGCATCGAGTACGCTCGCCGCGACGGTGACCGTGACGTTCCGGCCAGTGCGCCCGCGAACCTCGCGCCGCCACCGGCCGCTGAAGCCGCCGTGTCTGTTCCCGCACTAGCGCCGCTACCGGCTCCGGAGGCTGCAGTGACTGTTCCCGGTCCCAGCGAGGAGAGGCAGCCGCTCCCGCCGGTGCGCCAGCTGACCGACCGACCCTACTCGCTGGGCGCGGCCGTGCCGGATTACGACGCCCGCAGAACGGCGTGGCTCGCAGCGCACCCGGGGTTCCCGGCCTTCGTGGCGCCGGAGCGGCCGCGCGTGCTGGTGGTCACCGGTTCGTCGCCGCGCCGGTGCAGCGACCCCGAAGGCGACCACGTGCTCCTCCGCGCGTTCAAGAACAAGGCGGACTACTGCCGCGTCCACGGCTTCGACGTCTTCTACAGCAACGCGGTGCTCGACGCCGAGATGTCGGGGTTCTGGACGAAGCTGCCGCTGCTGCGCGCGCTGATGGTGGCGCACCCGGAGACGGAGCTCCTGTGGTGGGTGGACTCCGACGTGGTGTTCACGGACATGCTGTTCGAGCCGCCGTGGGGCAAGTACGCCCGGCACAACCTGCTGATCCACGGCTGGGACGAGGCAGTGTACGGCGCCAAGAACTGGCTGGGCACCAACGCCGGCAGCTTCGTGATCCGGAACTGCCAGTGGTCGCTCGACCTTCTCGACGCCTGGGCCAAAATGGGACCGCGCGGCCCGGTGCGCGAGAGGTACGGGAAGATCTTCGCGGAGGCGCTGTCCAACCGGGCGCCGTACGAGGCCGACGACCAGTCGGCGCTCGTGTACCTGCTCGCGACGCAGCGGGAGAGGTGGGCGGACAAGGTGTTCCTGGAGAGCTCGTACCTGCTGCACGGGTACTGGAAAGCGATCGTGGACAGGTACGAGGAGATGCGGAGCAAGTGGCGGCCAGGGCTCGGGGACGACCGGTGGCCGCTCGTCACGCACTTCGTCGGCTGCAAGCCGTGCGGGAAGCAAGGCGCGAGCTACGAGGCCACCCAGTGCCGGCAAGGCATGGAGCGCGCGCTCAACTTCGCCGATGACCAGATACTCAAGCTCTACGGCTTCCAGCACGAGTCGCTCAACACCACGGCCGTGCGCCGCGTCAGGAACGACACCGGACGGCCCATGGACGCGGACGACGAGGAGATCGGCCGGCTCCTGCACCCAACCTTCAAGGCTACCAACATCAAGCCATTGTGATCTCTCGCGTAGCTTCTTCGATTGGTTTGGATTGGATGTGAACATGCAACATGTACTCCATACGTTACAGATACTTACAAAAATTTCCATGTATGTAGGCAGGCACCAACTGTGTTGCTCGTGCTGACTTCTTTCGTGAAATGAAAGGTCGTGTCAGTACCGTCCAAATGCTGCGTGTTAACTATTGTGCATGATTCTTTTTTCGTTTCCATAGAAAAGGATGACATAGAAAGTTTACAGCTTTATTTAGACGGCAAGGCAAAAATAATACTACTAGTACATCAGTAAGCATAGCATACTCCAACAATGGATACTGAATTACTGATACTATGAAGTACAAGGAATTATAGTAGCCTCCGTGTATCTGAACACATAGTTCAAGTGCAAACAGTATCATCTCTAGAAAAAAAGATTGCAAGGAGCAATAAACTGCACTTCATCTCAAACTCTACCTGACAAATCAAAATATGTTTTAAGTCAGATCATTAGCAGTACCATCTTGTAATTTTAATACAGTATATATGCATGGGAAATGACTAGTATGTATCAATAAAATAAAAAACCAATAATGGTGGATTCACTAGCTCAACCTAGCAGGTTGATATCACACCGATGTGCCAGGTTGACAAGAGAGATTGTTCGATCAGCAATGGCGGAAGCAATATGTAAATCAGGATATAGCCTACATTCAAGCATAGTTTCATTATATTAACTTCTCTATTAAATTTAAAACATATTTCCATAAGATTACCTTCTCTGACTACTAATACAGACTATAAAATTCATCCTACAGAACTAGCTTGACAATTATTCCGCACCTTTTGTCACTTGACATATCTGTTGTATTTGTCAGTGTAGTAAAGAAAATAATAGCCCTTCCTGCTATCAGCTGGAACTATCATAGTCCGTTGGTGCAAACAAAAAATGATAAGCATGCTTTGTCTTCAGACACTTTCATCAGCTTTATCCAGTGATAGTGACAAAAAGTTCAGAATAAAATCGTCTAGGTCGCCTTCCAGGACTGAATCAGGGTCGGACACTTCATAGTTTGTCCGGAGATCTTTGACCATACGGTATGGCTGTACAAAGGAACATATATCAGTATTGTCTGGAATACTGTACAAGCACAAAGGTACAGATTGTTTCAAAAAAAAACACAAATGTACAGATATGCTGAGCTTATGAAGTTTACACATCTATCTACATTCGATGAGCTAGCCCGTTTCACTGTTTGAATAGCCAAAAACACTCTAGAAGATATTTTGCTTAAAACTCACTAAGCTAAATTACAGAAATATAAATAAAACAAACTTTATAATGTATCTCAGAGATTAATTAGTAGTGTGAGATTATTTTTCAATTCTTAAACAATAGCATTAGCATGTGAGGATGCAAATAATGTAAAAAATGTTGATGTATGCACTATCCAATGGACTAGCTCTGAGGCAGATCATGAATAGTGCAAGCTAAAGTGGTATGTTTATCCTTGCCAAATAATCTCATATTATTTATCTCAAAAACTGGAAGCCTCACATGGAGCACATAGGATCTTATTTGGTTGCCCCAGCTGATTTCATTGAGAGATTGTGTGTGCTCTGCATTCATCTGTGCTTGACGGGTAATCTCAAGCTGGTCCAACCTAGATTGGAGCACTGCCATTGCCGATGCCCTATTCATATGCTGTGATCTGCATTTTTTAAGAGCAAGTTAGTAGCAGATATGTTCTACACATACAGACAAAGAAAACCCCAAAACAATGTCTCTGCTTGATCAAGAATCTGAGTTCTTGGATATAATTTGGTTCAGGAAGTACTAATCGCTTACCAGTTAAGAGGGGATGAAAAACACTGCTATATTATATTCAACATAGTAATTTTTATTTAGTAAGCTACAATTGGAGATATGAATTCTGAATGCATCAACATTACCTTTCATTTTGACAAGTTGCAGTTGTACCAGTTGGGATGTGCACAATTCTAACAGCGCTTTCTGTGGTGTTGGCATGCTGGCCACCAGGTCCACCAGAACGAAAGCGTTCTATTCGAAGATCTGATTCGTTTATTTGGTATTGGCTAGAAGCATCACCAAGAATAGGTATTACAGCTACAGCAGCAAAGGAAGTGTGCCGCCTCTTTCCACTGTCAAACGGAGAAATCCGCACTAATCTATGAACTCCGATTTCAGATTTGGCATATCCAAAAGCATATTCACCATCAACTTTGATAGTAGCCCTCTGGAATAGCAAGTATTCAGTATAGTATCAAAAGTTTTCTTAATAATCATCCTAAAATGGAGACTTTAACAGATAGTAAAAAACCACATGGCTTGATTTCACATTAGTGAGCATCACTTGAAATGGATACAACTAGCGCCAAATATGTATAAAGTGGTGAGTTGACTGAATTGAGTGATGGGAAGTGATAAAAAAAAAAGTAAACCTTGATTCCTGCTAGTTCACCAGGCATTTCTTCTATTATAGTGACTGTATATCCCCGCCGTTGAGCCCATGATCTATACATGTTCATAATCATGGCAGCCCAATCCATACTCTCAACACCTCCTGCTCCTGCTTGAACCTGGTTATGACATCACCATGAGGAATGCCACTGATAAAATCACTATGGAGCATAAAAGAAACAATATTGTTCCAATTTTTCTGGCTACTGTACAAGAGTTATATAGTGAGCAACTTCACTTAAATTTCTTAAGATAATGTGACGAATATACCTCAATGAAGCAAGGGTAAGGGTCATGATCTCCAGAAAGCAATGCATTGAGTTCTTTCTCCTTTGCATCTCTTCTCATATCGGCTAATGCTCTCATGGATTCCTGCACAGGGCAGTTAACCAGCAGATAAACAAGCAGCTAATTTGCACCATGAAGTGTTCTAGTAAAGGTCCATGTAATTGCATTTGGAGCTATGTATGATGTAATTATGCAAAATGAGAAATGTATATATATTCACCGTTTCGAGTTCATTATCACCCTCTTCACGTGCAAGCCTCAGCATGTCAATGTGCTCCATCAATTCCTGCTCGAATTGGTTTACTGACTTAATCTTTCCCATGATCTCACCTTGCTCACGACTAACCTTCCCAGCGAAAGCTGAATCCTCCCAGAGGTCTGGTCTCTCCAATACCACTGCCAATTGCTTCGATCTCTCCAGTAACCATCTCCACTGCGCAAATAAAATAGAGTTCAAGAAGCTAACAGAGGTAAGTCCACACGAACACACACTAACACTCGCAACTATGCCAAACAAAAAAGCGCTTCAAAAGTCATCCTTGCGAGTGCGCACACGCACATAAGCGTGCACCTGCGAACGCGCATTAGCTGTTTGTCGATATGCTTGAGAGGAATGATCACCTGAGGCGCGCATCCAAACCCAACAAATCAACAATAATCGACACTTGACCTACTAAGAGTACGCAAAGATACGAGAGCATCGAGGAGCTGACAGAGATTGGACCTTGAGGCGCTTCTTAATAAGTTTGATGGACTGCGCGACAGCGGCGGCGTGGCTGCGCCAGTCGCTCTCTGCCTCGGCGAGGATGGTCCACCCCTTGTCCGCGATAGAGTCCACAGTCAGTCCGTCAGCAGTCCTCGGCGCCTCCACCACCGGCGCCGGGGAAGAGAACCACCGAGCCGGCTCGAGAAGGGGGCATGATCTGGCGGCGGCCGGAAGGGCGTGCGCGGGTCCGATAGGGGAGGACATGGTAGCTCCATGCGGCAGGAGGTGGTGGATAGGGTTCGGGGTCCTGGAGCGGAGGTGGGAAAGGAGGGCCGCTGCCGTTGATCTGGTTAGGAGGCGGGAAGCCATTCCCGTCGGCTCCGACGCTGGCTGGGGGCGGGGGAAAGGCTGGACTGAACAAGCACTATTTCGTGTGTCTTGTTGGAAAACAGAAGACGTTTTGCTGAAAAGAAGACGCCTCTGAATGACAATCTTTTCTCCAAAAAGGTCAGTGACAATCGTTTTCCCCTTGTTGTTTCTGACACTATTTCGACCGATTAAAAAACCTAATTAGGGTGTTGTACTTTGTTAAGCACTGGCATGAATCGCTATAATCTCGTTTTTGTTGAATAGACAATTTTGTGTTTGCTCCTATTTTCTATCAGTTCACACATAGATTTTTTTTACATCTGACTTCACAAATAAGATGCAAATCATATGAAACAAACTAAAAGGACACAAACTAAAGGTTAATATCATTAATCTTTGAGTAGTTATCTCTGACTTCACATTTTGCTTTTTAACGTTCTACCATGACTAGAGTAAAGAAAATGTAGGTGACTATATGTACAAGATAAACTAACCTCAAAAGTTTTGAAGAAGCGCACGAACTGGTCACCCCAATAAGTGAGAACCTAAGTACACTAAACAAATTGTGGTTCCATTCATACCAGTTGAAATTGAAGTATGCCCAGAGGCAACAATAATGATTATTAATTATTTTCATGTTCATTATTTTATTTATTAGTTTATACTAAAACGGCTATGTGTCTTGATTGTGAGAATCAAAGTAAAACTCATATGCACGTGTAGAAATATAAACATCGGGTTGTTCCTAGTCATGCCTCTAGGACTAGCTCATGTGTTGTGTGATAATCCAGTTTTTCTCATCATGAGTATAACCGTTATAGTATAAAAGGATATTGGCAACAATGTGAGTACACTATTGGCAAGTACAAGGGTACTAAACTTGATCCACTGGATGATTTACTATGAGATACAATCGTCAATATTAGTAGTTAATCATCATTATACTATCATAAATCCTTAGACCATTAGAATATCAAATGTCTTGGATAATGGAAGGTGTGTCTTGATTGTTCATCAAACACGTTACCTGTTACCTTTAACCAGGTAGCAATATTGATGGTCTTCTAGATATATTGGAAACGTATGTCTAGGCACACGATAGTTCAAGACTAGGATCTTGCTCCTCCTGACGATGGAGAGATATAAATAGGATCACTCGGTATTACAATGTCACCACACCCTCTGTGCAGACAAGTTATGATATTGATCTTAACGACATTGGGATACAAACGAGTAAAATAGAGTGACACACGAATAAGGATGCACACGAATAAGGATGACAGATATAGCGATCAAGAAGTTGCATCACAAGGATACCGACATCTCACCTCAAGGTTGTCACTAATATATTGTAACACCCTCAAATCGGCCATGTGCAGCTTTCAGTGATTCCCGCCAAACCCGCATAGAAACGATTCAAGGATGTCCACCAGGCACTTGCGTGCGGGTGGAAAACGAAATAATATCATTACACAATAGTTCACGATGGAACCCACAAGAACATATATATACAACAACGGCTCAATGAATCAAGAATACAGATATACAGTACAAAGATCCAAATCACCTTGAAAATGGTACAACATCCGAGTAGAAATAAGAAGCAAATTGGGCTAAGAGCCGTGAAGAATAACCAATGACGTCCATAACCCTACTCAGGCCAAGTCGAAAGGGTAACCCTGCTAACGACATCGAACTTATACCTGTTAAAGAAAAGGGTTACCGACAAAGGGCAAAGGAAAAAAGGCAGCGGTCAGTACTGAGGCCAGTACACGGCGAGTCTAGAATTCGGCGGCTCTCGCCTACATAGGTATGGTGGGCTCAGCGGCAGCAAAGCATGAACTAAACAACCTATAGAGACTCAATACAACTGACGGCTATCAGAGAGGGATAGGAAAGACCTATTCAGAACCAACCTGATACTAACACCAAACATACCCATCCTGGTATTTCCCCGTCGAGACCAAACGAGGAAGTCCTTCCGAGGAAACTCACACAGTTGGCAATTTTATTCATACATTCCATGGTGGTTATCCAACTTACTAGTCATATCAGATCCAAGTCAAATTATAATAGTAATTCTTTAGTTATAGTTGTCTATGATCGAGAAATTATGCTCCAACTCGTCCATAACCGTGGACATGGCTTTTCGAAAAGATTTAACCCTGGGGGTGCACCAAAGTATCCACACACTTCAACCCTTGTTGCCAGATCAGGTAGGTACAAGATCATGAAACATACACCCAATGGTATGTCGGTGGGGCTTCGGACATGACGTTTCCCAGACCCAAAGCAAGTATATGGGGGCCACCCCACTAAGCTACCCGCAATGAAGTCGGTCGGCTTCGAGACGGACTCAGGATTTGTGACAATGGCTGTAAATGACTGGGAACTGGAAAGTGTGTCTGGGCTTGTCGATACCGCGGAATCGTGGCACGGGGTTCCTAAACAGTACAGGCGCTCCATGCACAATAGTAAATAAAGCAGTAAAGTATGGCACAAGTACAGGATAATAATAACGCCCCAAACTAGGTTGTGGACCCTAGTACCGTACTTTGAAATCAGGTAGTAAGCCGATATGGGTGCCCACACACCGCACAATGTGGTTAGCGTGCTCGTTCTCAGAACAGGTGTCAAGAACTCGGGTCCTATGTGCACACAAGTGGGCGGGTAAAAATCAAATAACATCTATTATCCACTGGTGCCTCTGTATTATATCTATTTCCAGCCTTTTAATTGACAAGTTCTAATGAAAACCATGATCATCTCCACCATTAAGCATGTGCCAACCCCCAACAACTATGGAACATCTACGATGCGAGCGACACCTGAGCAAGCGACTACGACTCGCAAGGCCAATTGTCTACCAAACAACAAGCAATAGGAGGTGTCCAAGGCAATATAGAGGCTGCAAGGAATATAAATGGTACGGAAACTAAAGCATCGCAACATGGATATCAATAGATCAACAGGAAAGTAAAGACTATAAATACAAAATAGGTAGAAAGGGGGAGAATACTTGCTAAGGAAACACTACCAAAGATGCAACCAAAGAACTTGTCGAACCTCACCACATCTCATCGTTCTATCTAGGAAGAAGCAAAGCACTAAAATAAACACCGGATGCACTATTTAATACTACGACAGAAGATCAGGCATGATGCATGTATGATGTATGACATGGAAAATATGTGATGCGACTAGGCAATATTAGGCGGAATCGGGTACCAAAAATTTATTAGGAGGTTCATGTTGTTTAGTTACCCCGCAATTTAAATGTTGGCTTAACAAGGCAAAACATGGCATATGTTCGCTACACAAATTTAAATGGAGCCAATAACAAGAATAGCCCGCATATAGTATCCATATTTAATTATTAGGTGAGTGACAGAATACCTCCAAACAAATGAATATGTATGCGAGAATGACAATTTATATGCAACAAGTATAGGGAATAAAAATTATAAAATAGGGGTCTCGGATCGGGGTCACACATATCGGATCGAAGATCTTGGGTTTCGAGGGTTTGACGGGATTCTGGTTTGGTCTTCGGACTCCGGGAACGGGGCTTTGGTTTCCATGTGGGCAGTCTTGGCAACCGTGTAGAAGACCTTCGGTCATTGGAACTATGTCGGTGCACCCGGGGTCTTGGCATCTTCAGGTCCAAGGTCGGGGAACTTGGCATCCGATAGGTTCGGTTCAGTCTTCGGACGGAGTGGGATCTCGGTGTTAGACGGTATCGAACATATTGGCGAGGGGTGGTAGCCGGGACGATCTTGTCACCAACAAGGTCTTGGCTCACGAGAAGAGGCACTTGAACAATGTCGCGGTGGAGAGGCCATGCAGGCACACATGCCCAGCTAGGGGCACACATAGTTTTGAGGAGGCCCGATTTACACCTTGGTCTTCATCTATCTCCTCAACCGACAGGAGAAACCACAACACATGAGCATCAACTTAGGATACCCTACAAGAAGGAGCCACTGCGGAGGGGCGAGGTCGCTGGGACGGACCCACACATGGGCGGGATCGAGCGGCCGACGCCGGTGAGGAGAAGGTTTTGAGGAGGCCTGATTTACACCTTTGTCTTCATCTATCTCCTCAACCGATAGGAGCAACCACAACACATGAGCATCAACTTAGGATACCCTGCAAGAAGGAGGCACTGCGGAGGGGCGAAGTTGCTGGGATGGACCCGCACATGGGCGGGATCAGGCAGCCGACGCAGGCGAGGAGTAGGTCAGTAGACGAGTTGCGAGGTTTGGCGGATGGGGAGGAGCGGAGGGAGGTCGGGGTATCGTGTTGTAGAGGCGGGCCGACGGGTGGACAAGTCGGGTGGTGTTGCCATGGGGCGCATGGATGGCGGAGTGCTCGGCGGTGAGGCAGGGTGACATCGGCCAGAGAGGCCGCCTGCGAGATCGATGATGAGGTGCAGAGTCAGGCTCTGGCGGAGGGGCGGCTCGGTGGCGGGTTTCGCGCGAGTGGTGTAGGCCATCGAGGCAGGGGACGGTGAGGTCGGGGCGGTGACGAGCGGCCGGAGGTTGCTAGAGACGAGGCTTGCGGGGAACCGGGGTTGCGGCGCTGGCGGTGGTGGGTGCTAGGAGGCGCGGCGATGGTAGGCTGTTGCGCGTGGGGACCTATTGGCGGTGTCGCGGCAAGGGAGAGGTGGGTTGGTGGTTGTGGGATTGGCGGGTTGATCGGGAAGGCGCAGGGTAGGTGGTGACCACGAGGAGGGCGTGGGTCGGTGGCAAATTGGGTCTACGAGGTGGGGCCGGGGCGCTGGGGTGAGCAGGTGCAGGGCGGTTCCTAGGAATGCGTCAAGTGTGGGTCAGGCTCGTGTGTGTTAGCGTGTGTGTGTGGATGTGTGTTGTCGAGATGACGTCGTGTACGTGGGTCGTGCGCTGGTGTGTGGGTTGCGCACACTGTAGTGTGTATGCTAGGCGCGGGTGCGGGACTGTGTCGGTCGGTGGTTGCGGTGTGGTGTGTGTGTGGTTAGGTTAGGTGGGTCTAGGTTTAGGGTTTGGGGTAGGTCGATCTAGGGTTAGGGTTTGGAGGTGGCCAGCTGGGCTTTTGGGCCTGGCTGGCTGCCTCCCTATAAAAGTAAACTTTATAATTATTGTTATTCCTATTTTATTTTAAAGGCCTTTTGTAAATAATGTTTACACAAAACAAAATATCCGGACGGCCGGGGTTTTATAATTTGAAATAAAGAGGAGAATAATTAGAAAACAAAGATAGACTTTTAGTGAAAATATTTTAGAGGCAAGCAAATGCATGCAATCATGATGGTGCTCAAATGCAATATTGCATGGCTCTTCCACTGCCATGTGCATGAATCATATTGCTATATTTGCTTACTTAATCATGTCATTGATCCATTATTGAAATATTTGAGTGACGATGGTATATAAGTACATCCATTCCATGATAATTTAGTATATCATGATAATTGTATACTGTGTTTGAGATATTAATTTCGTTTTGTTCATTTATGCTTTACTAGGTTACACAAATTAATTAATTTCATATGTGCACATTATTTAATTGAGTATAATGGCATGTATTTCATTCTTTACTCCCCATCTTTCCAGTATTATGTAGTAGTTAATTATTGCTTTAGTAGGTTAGATACTTCTACTAGTTTTGTTTTGATAACTATTTTCAGTTTCTTTGTAGAATGGACGCACATTTGTTAGAGAAAAACGATTTTTGAAGTGAAAGTGCAAGAGACTTTGACACACTGTTTGGTGTGAAGTGGTATGGAAATAAAACTTTTAGCCTTGGATCCTCGTATCCTAACACCCTCTGAGATCGTTTGCTAGAGTTGGAGTGGCGCTATTCAAGGTTATGTCCACGGGTTGCAAGTCCTATCAATGACATCACGGTAAGTGTTGTTGGCTGAATAAGTCATCTAGATAGTATTGGTTTATCCTATTACTCGTGCTTGATCTAAAATCTCCCCAATATATATATAGTTTTTTATAGTAAGTTTGATACTGTTCTTTCTACTCCCTCCGTCTAGAGATACGTGACTCGCATTTTTATAGATTCTCATGTATCTAGACACCTTTTAGTGTATAGATATATACTGATCTAGAAAAATCCTAGTCACTTATTTTCCTATCGAGGGAGTACATGTTACTGTAATTATATATATCTAAAAGTTGTAGGAACTGTGCACATGTTTTTATCTTGATAGGTTTAGAAGATTCATGTGTTAATGCTTGTATCCCATTTCTTAGCTTTTTGCATTGTTGATGTTAAAATATTTGAAAACACACACATATATATATGATGTAAATTCATGTGATTGCTGCTTTTAACCTGAATCTTGGCAATTACATAAAAACACTACATGTTACCTCTCGAGCCATGAAGTGGTGGGGAGTTATGGAAATGAGGCATGTGATCAGATGAGTCAATAAATGAGATTTTCCTAGCAGACTGGCAGAGGCTAATATATAGTTGCACCATAGGATGCATCGTTTATGAAAGTGTGAAAATCACGTGCACAAACTTGAAAATGGAAGAGCACAGTAACCTGAGGGAATGGCTCTTGAGAAAGGTTGTTCAACCGATATCTATTCAACTGTGAAGTTGGTGAAGATACAATGAAGAAAGTCAAATAGAGAGTTCTAGAAGTGATGGTAAGAAAATTGAGCTGGTGGCTGACATGGATATGACTTATTGGGTTCTTGTCATTGGTATACCTGGTATGTACTTGAACTACGGCCCATAAGGACCACAAGGAACCAAGAGTTCTGGAAGCATCCGAAGCCTAGGAACCAAGTTGTGATCAAGATAGAAGCATAAACCGACATAGTCATAGGGTTGTAAATCAAACTTGTAACCAATCTGTACTTAGACTCATCCTCTCATATAAAGGCTAGGAGGAGCCGGTGGAGAGGGCACCGTAGCTTTCATAAAACCACAACCCGACATGAGTTAGATTGCATCTAGCGAATCAATGACTCTGTAATCATCTTCGATAATAATCAAATTGTTGTGTGATAAGGCGACGAATTCACATGCGCTCTCTTTTCCCCGAGACCCTAAGTCCATAACAATGGGCATTTCTGAGGTTACCCCTCAACAATTGGTGTCATCTATGGGAAACCTGAGCGCTGGGGTCATGAATTTGGTGGCTCCCTCTTCACCAATCAGCAACCCGATGATTGAGGTCGGTCAGGTCCGCTATGATCCCAATGATCTCGATCCACACACACACCCCTCTTTCGGCCTTCGACAACTTCTACCGGGACACAGATTTGATGATCGGATGCTTCCACTTCTGCGTCGGGTTGGTGGAAACCTCCTGTCTCTCGAGTCCGTCGTCAGCAATCGCAGCGTCTACAGCAACATCGACGTCATCCTTCGGCTCCACTAACGGGATAACTCTGTCCCTGACAAATGTCACAAACAATCATGACCACGTCATAGAGCTGGGGGATTTGGATAATGTCGTGGTATTGCTGATGAGTACACCATGGAGGGGTCCTCACAGAGCGTGTTTAGAGAGGTAGGGGAAGGCGACGAGTTGGCGGATATGAGGTAATACAGTTTACCCAGGTTCAAGTCCCACAACGGTGGTTGAACTCTACTCCAGCTATAAATCACTATAATGGCAATACGTCGAGTTATAGAGATCGGTTTGCTATGCGAGGGTGTATGTTGTACGTTGGTTGTTCTGCCCTAAAGTCTCCCACGGGTCTGGCACGAGAACCTAGGGTTACAGGGAAATGACCTTGCCAGACAATTTATAGAGTCCTACATTAATACTAACTAGTCTTCGTGTCTTGTACTCCAAGGCTCCGAGTATGTCGGTGACTTCCACTTAGTCTTCCAATATCCGGCATGGGCCTCCCTTCTCGATCCGTCCAACTGGTCCGCCCAGTAGGCCATGCTACCAACTCTGGGCCACCCGGGTTAGCCGGATTAGAGACATGCAATGGTGATACCCATTTAGCATATCCCCAACAGTAGCCCCGGAGGACTTTGAGATCTTGCGTCGTCTTGCCCATTAGTCTTGAATGCTTTGTCTAGGTGATGCCAGCGATTCGTCGAGCAATATCTCGAAGATCTCCCAAAGAAACCGGCAATCCTCTCCGTCTTCGCAATGTAGCCAGAGAATCTTCAATCCTTTCTCCCAGAGTTAGATGATTTCCACCTTCCATGGAATCTTCGGATGTGACTCTTCCACTACAACGGTCAGATGGATGACATAGGCTACAACTATGCTACCTCGAAACTCACATATAGCAGGGAATTAATCATTAGCTATTCTCGCGTGCGTAAAATCCGAAACGTTAAGCAGTAAAGGCTGAGGACGTGGAGAAATTACCGCGCACGTTCATCTCCATGTTGGCACGTTTTATCCGTTCGATCTCTTTGCACGAATCTTGACACTAGGGTCTATAAATATTTACTGTGGCTTAGGCATTTTATTTTACCTGCATTCTTCCCTACGTCGTCTTCCTCCTCCCGCTGTGCAACCGTTTGAGCTCCCTTAGCATAAAACCCTAGCCAAATTACTTCCTCCCCCAAATCTCCATCCATGCAATGGCTTCCAGTAGTAGCGCTCATCGATGGTGGAGACTCCTGAGGCCTCAACTGAGCCATCACGGAGTGTTTCCGTCCTGCCAGAAAGGGTGGTGGTCCCAATCTCCGCCATGGTGGAATCTACCGGTGGCGACCAGAAACGAGCGGCGCTAGACGCTGCGGAAGAAGATGCTGACTCCCACAAGGGAGTATGGAGGGGATATGACCTCTCCGCCGAGCATCTCCAAGATCTTGTTGCAGAAGGCTATCTCCCTGCGATGGAGCGCTTGGTCTAGAGGCCGGCGTCGGCCGACGAGGTGGTCCATTCTCCCCAAGCCATAGAAAAGGCCTACCTCAAGTCCCAGTTGGTGCGTGGCGTTAGCCTGCCAGTCTCCGACTTCTTCCTCGAGATCCTCCGGCACTTCTGGGTACTTCCCACAACCTCTCTCCCAACAACATCCTTGTACTCAGCAATTTTATAGCTTTGGGCGAAGGATACCTAGGAATCAAGCCTAGGTTAGATATGTTTATCTATTTGTTCACCATCAAGAGAGAGTCCGTAGAATCTAAGGATGAGCTGCGGATTTGCGGAACAGTTAGTTTTAAGATCCGTCCTCACTGGCGATTCACTGACATTGTTGGTCATGATTCCTGCAAGAACTGGCAGCGAACATACTTTTATGGCTAAGATATGCCTCTGGTTGACTTCCAAGACTCATACCCTGACTTTGTCGACGAAGCCACCGTCGAGGCCCCCACGTGGAGATCCCAAGGTCCCCTCTCGTCCGACGACGAGGCCTCTTGCACCGTAAGACGGATCGAGTGTATGGTAGACGGAGGACTGACCAGCTTGGACCTAGCCATGTGCTGGTTCACGGGGTGGATCCAACCTCTGCAACACCGCGCCGAGCTGATGCACAAGTACTCCAAGGATAGAAAAGATCCCATGTGAATCTCGCGGGACAACTTCTCCAATGACTCCATCAAGCTTAGGCTTAAGGACATCGTCATGGTGAAAGACAAGAAGCGTGGCTTCAAGATCACCTTTGACATGTTCGAAGGCGGCAAGTGCCCAGAGGTAACTGTGCTTCCTTTGTTACTCGTTATATATATACTCTAAGGTCTTCTGTCTTGAATGCATTACCCACTTGACTCGCTGTTGGATCTATTAGCTGGCGACATTGGCGGTGGATCAGATGGCCTCCTAGGTCTATGACCCAAGGCTTAAAGATATCCATGTTGTGTCTGATGATGACGCACCCAAGGATCAACCAGCTCCGGCAGCGCGAAAGCGGAAGAGCTCCACCTCTGACGCTGCTGCCGAGGGTAAGAAAAATAAAACAGAGAGTGGAGTCTCCAAGAAATCCACCACCGCCTTAGAGGCGAAGAAGAAGAAGAAATCCACCAGCATCCCTTTAGCTAAGTCACCTGCTATAGTGTAAGTATATTCATTCTCCAGCTTTAATTTTCATTGCACCTATTCAATTCATGTACTTATATTGCGTACGTTTCAGGAAGAAGCCCGGTGTTGGCTTGAAGCGGACCTCCAAAGATGTTGGAGGTTCTAAGAATATTCACGATATGTTCACCAAGTCGTCTCGCGTTGCTGCTCCCCCGCTCCTGCTGCCAAGCCTATGACAGGCTCCACTGGACCTTCATCCCCCGTCATTCCTGAGGTCTCCGCCATGGAGACAGATATCAATCCGACAACGGATGCCTCAGGCTCCGCCGTCATGGATATATCTCCTAGTGGTCAAGCAACGCAAGAAAGTACCTGCTCCAAAAAGATTGAAGCTCCGGCTAAGGATGCCATCGAGAAAGGGAAACATGTGATGGAGGGAGCGAAGGCGGAGGCAACCATAGCTACGGACGAGGAGGGAGCCTTTGAGCCATCAACTACCATCATGACACAGCAGGCGGCTAGGGCTTCATCCATGCCTCCGGCTTTGACAACTCTTCTGCCTTGCCTGGATGATCTTATTAAGCAGGCAGATGTTGATTATAACAATGCCTGGACCTTCCATAATGCATACGCTCATTTGGCCAACAATCTGAAGGTTATTGCCATTGTAAGTCTCTGAACTTTACTTATTTTACTTTGTAATATATCACACTGTATCCCCGAGCTCTTAGGCGAAAAACCAATAGTTTTAGGCCTGAGTGCTCCAAAGAATCAAGTGTAGAACTTGTTAGTGTAGCCCTCGAGATTCTAGTTTAGAATGAATAATTCTGACTAGATACTCTAAGAGAGATTACCTTTTGAATTAAAATATGATACTATATCCCTCGGGCATTTAGTTGAAACTGAATTGTTCCGACTAGATGCTCTAGAGAAACTAAGCACTTTGTCTTCTTGGCAGAATGAGAATAGTCGAAGAAAGGCCGCCAATGAGAGATTTGCCAAGTTGCAAAAATATCTAGATCTTGAATAGGGTAAAACATCCTTCCTGAAGGAACAGATCAAAAATAGCAAGCGTTTGTTTTCTTTTAACAACTCCTTATTTTCCTCATGGGTCCATTTCTTCCGAACTCTCATAGTACTGTCTGTGTTTTCAGAGGCCATTGCCAAAGCCAAGAGCATCGTCGAGCAATCCAAGCATATCCAGTAGCTCGATGATGAAACCAAAATCTTGAAGAAAGACCTAGCTGAGGTCGTCTAGGGCCATGAAGAGGCGATGAAGGCAATGCAAGAATCTGCTGACGCCGAGATGCAGCGACTGAAGAATGAAATTGAACAACTCAAGGGGAAAAACCAAGCTGCCAAAGAGCAGAATGACCGAAACCTTGAGGTGTACAATAAACTTCAGAAGGAGCATGACATCTTGGCGGAGACCTGCAAGCAAGATGAGACGAGCATCTTTGGTAACTTTCCTCCGACTTTGTCAATTCTATAAGGTGGAAACCTGTATTGTTATACCCATGACCCTTGTCTCTGATGAAAACACAGCCCCCCCATTGGTTTAACCAACATGGGTGAAGGTGCTCCGGATACAAAGGAATGCATGATTCTTGCCGGCAACTTCATCAACACTGCCATCACTCAAGCCAAGGAGATAGCCCTGCCCCTGGACATCACCATCAAGGCGGCGGATTCTATGGCCAAGTACTCAGAGATCCTGCGCCGAGCCCCCGAGAAGGTCAGGAGCTGGAAATCCTCTTGCGTCCGGGCTGGTGCGAGGATGGCCTTGTCCTTGGCAAAGCGCACTACAACAACACTGACTTGGACTTGATAACCTCCGGCATGACAAAGTTTGACGAGGAAGGGAATGAGATCGATAGCGATGCTATATAGAACTCCCTTGCCAGCTACGACACCAAGGTTGCCAAGCTGACCCAGGCGGATCTCTTCGTGCCTGCCGAAGAGATGGATGATGACCTGGCATCTTCGGAATCTAGCCCGGGGCCCTCCGAGTTTGATGAGCTCTTAAGGCCTGGCTCTCCTTCTGCTGATGATGTAGTAGCAAAGTCCCCTACAACAGAGCCATTAAAACATTGATGTATTAAATGTATCTATGTAGTGTGTATGCAGAAAAAACGTATGTGTTTGTAAGGCGGAAAACTTGGCTACAAGCCTCATGCTACTTAACTAGATCCAACATGTATATATTTTTTAAGCAAGTGATGGCTTATCAATTATTCTAGTTCATATGCTTGACCTTTCGTGAGACGAAAAACCCTCAACACAAAACTATGCTCTCAGGTGATGATGCTTAATAGCACCGTCAAGAACCTAAGAGCAAAATCGCTGGCTTTGAGTGTTGAAAAGTCACTACTCCGGAGTCCACATAAAAACATTAGAAAACGTGTAGACCAGAAAACTTAAGCCAACGCTTGTAGGCGGAATTTTCACAAGTGCAAATGCAAACTTGCGCATAAACGGTTTATATGATCCAAAAATGAACAACTAAAGGAGGTAAAAAGACTCCGCAAATATGAGTGAACCAAATGCTTTATTTCATTGATCGTATAAAGTACTTATTACATAATATAGAATATGCTAAGTGTAAAAGGGATGTAGCTGTGCTTCCATGGCTGATCTGTCTTCGGGAAATCATCATCAGAGTCATGTTGCTTGCGCTTGCGCTTTTTTGGCCTATCTTTCCACTTGCGAATATCAACGAGGTAATAGGAACCATTGAGCAATGCTTTGCTTATGACGAATGGTCCTTCCCAAGGCAGGGATAATTTGTGTGATTTTTCCTGCTCGATTCTAAGCACCAGACCCCCATCTTTAAACGAGCGATGCCTAACACGGCAACTATGGTAAACACATAGCTTCTGCTGGTAGATGGCCGATCCCTAGCATGCCAGCACATGCTCTTCCTCCAGTAGGTCCACAGATAAACGTCTGGATTCTTTAGCGTCATCCTCGTCGTAGGCGATGACTCTTGGTGCATCGTGGAGGATGTCGGATGGTAGGACAGCTTCTGCTCCATAACCATGAAGAAAGGGGTCAAGCCGGTAGATCTGTTGGGTGTTGTTCGTAAACTCCATAATACAGATGGAAACTCCTCCGCCCAGGCTCCAGCTGCTCTATGTAGTGGTGCCTCTAAGCGTGGCTTGATTCCTTGCAGAATTGATCCATTGTCCCGTTCAACTTGCCCATTTGACTGTGAATGTGCCACGGATGCTAGGTCAAGGCGGATGTCTTTTTCATGACAATACTCCTCAACTTCTCTGAGAGACAAGTTTCTGCCGTTGTGGGAGGCCAAATCTCACCACCAAATCCCAGACAAATTTTAGGGTTGTTGCCCCATCAAGATTTCTAATGGGTTTAGCTTCGATCCATTTTGTGAACTTGTCAACTACTATTAGAAAATGTGTAAACCCACAAGGTGTTGTTTGCAAAGGTCCAACCATGTAAAGCCCCCAGGCTCCAAATGGCCAAGTGATTGGTATTGTTCACAATTCTTCAGCTGGAACATTTGGTTGTCTTGCATAAAACTGGCACCCAAGACAGGTTCGTACCAACTTGTCGGTGTCCTCCTTAGCAGTTAACCAGTAGAATCCTTGCCAGAAGGCTTTTGCCACTAGCGATCAGGGAGCGGCATGATGCCCGCAATCTTCGAGATGTATTTCTCAGAGGATATCTATACCTTGCTGCTGGGAGACGCACCGTAGGAAAACTCATGTGGTACTTCTTTTGTATAGCTGGCTGTCAATGATGACGTAGCCTTTTGCTCTGTGTACTATATGTCAGCTTTCGACTTCGTCCGTGGGCAAAGTTCCTTCTTGAAGATAGTCCATGAACGGTTTCGTCCAAGCCGGAGAGGTCACTATTACTGCATTAACAAATGAATCCACCCTATTCGGGTTGTTGGGGTCCGCTCCTTTCACGGATGGGGTCCGCAAATGCTCCAGGAAAATGCCTGGCGGAATTGGTCAGTGAGCTGATCCAAGATTTTATAGTAGATCTGCCGCTTCATTGTCCTCCCTTTTGACATACTTGACTTCGTAGCCATCAAAGCACTTGGCTATCTCGTCTACTTCGTCTCGATATGCCGCCATCATAGGGTTCCGCGCATTTCAGGTGTCAGCCACCTGCTGGGCAACCAAGTCCGGATCTCCATAGCAAACTATGTGCTTGATGCCAATATCCTTGGCTACACGAAGTCCGTGAATGAGGGCCTCATACTCCGCCATGTTGTTGGTAGCGTTGAAGTGGATATGTAGGACGTTATATAACTTTTCTCATGTTGGTGATTGTAATAATATACTAGCCCCCGAGCCATTGGATAACTTGGATTCGTCAAAGTGCATGATCCATTACTCCAGCTCTAGCACAGGAGTGTCTTCTGACAGTTTTGTACAATCTGCGATAAAATCCGCCAGTGCTTGCGATTTGATAGCGTCGTGCCTCTTGTAGGTGATTTCAAAGGAGACAAGTTCAATGCCCCACTTTGCCACTCTTCCTGTTGCGTCATTGTTGTTGATGATGTCAGACAACGGAGCTTTACTCACTACTGTGATAGGGTGCTCCTGGAAGTAATGCCTTAGCTTCCGTGAAGCAAGGAAAATTCCATAAGCTAACTTCTGGTAGTACGGGTAATGCTGTTTGGATTCCATCAATACATCACTTACGTAGTCAACTGGCCGCTGAACTCCATATTCGTGCGTTGGATCCTTGCACTCCACCCCGATGACGATGTTGATAACCCGGTTGGTTGTCTCCATGTAAACTAACATAGGCTCCCTTGATACCGGTGCTGCAAGTATTGGTGCGGAGCAGAGTATTCTCTTCAACTTCTAAAGTGTTGTATCTGCCTCGTCTATCCATATGAATTTGTCCGCCTTCTTTAGAAACTTGTAGAGTGGCATAGCCTTCTCTCCAAGTCGGCTGATGAACCGACTTACTGCTGCAATGCAACATGTGAGCCTTTGTATGTCCTTCAAGCATGTAGGGCATTTGATGTCAAGGATGACCTTTATTTTCTCCGGGTTGACCTCAATTCTGCGATGCGAAATGATGAAGCCCAACAATTTGCCAGATGGAACCCCGGAGACGCATTTCTTAGGGTTAAGCATCATGTTGTACTTCTGAAGATTGTCAAAGGTTTCCTGCAAGTCGGTGATGAGGTCATTTAGGCTTACATGACCACATAAGCGTGTATGTTGCGACCTATCTGGACATGTAGGCAATGTTGCATCATCCGCTGGTAGGTGGCACCGACATTTTCAACCCAAAGGGCATCGTGATATAGCAGTATGTGCCATAAGGTGTGGTGAATAAAGTGGCCAATTGGTCCGACTTTCGCATTTTAATTTGGTGGTATCCTGAGTATGCATCGAGAAAACACAAAAGTCCCGAGCAAGCCGTCGATTCAATGACTTGTTCAATGCGAGGAAAAGCAAACGGATCCTTCGGACACACTTTGTTCAAGCCGGTGTAATCAACGCACATTCTTAATTCTTTGGTTCCCTTTTTGGGACAAGTACGAGATTTGGCACCCATTGGGTGTGAATGAATTCTCGGATAAAACTAGCCTTAAGTAACCAAGCTATCTCTTTGCCTATAACCCGTTGTATTTCATCACCAAAACGTCATAGAGGTTGCTCCATTGGTTTGGCCTTAGGATCAATATTCAAGCTGCGCTCGGCAAGTTCCCTAGGTACACCTTTCATGTCGGTAGGTTGCCAGGCAAAGATGTCCTTACTCTCACTGAGGAACTCGACGAGCGCGCTTTCTTATTTGGGATCCAGGTATGTGCCAATGGCGGTGGTCTTGGAGGAATCTCCTTGAATAAGCTCCACCTGCTTGGTCTTGATGGCGCCTTGAATGTGGGTTCGGCAGCAGTAACTTGCTTCTTCGAAGCTAGCATCTCTGAGGCATCGACCTGGCTATGGATATCCTTGAATTCTTCACTGTAGAGGACCGCTTTGGCAAAGGCGGCTTCGCTCAGCTCACACTCCCTTGCCTTGGTGAAGCTTCTAGCAACGGTGATGATGTCGTTTGGTCCGAGTATCTTGAGCTTGTTGTAGACAAAGCATGGCCTGGCGAGGAAGGAGTGGAAGATGCCGCGTCCACATATGACGTGGTACACACTCTTGAAGGGCACCACTTCAAAGGTCATGCGTTCTTGGCGGTAATTATTGACATCACCAAAGGCGACCGGAAGGGTGATGTAGCCAAGGGAATTAGCTTGACGGCCAGGAACGATGCCATGGAACACGGTATTTCCCTTCCTTAGTTGAGTCTCCGTCAAGTTCATCTTGTGCAGTGTATCCAGGTACATGATGTTGATGTTGCTTCCACTATCCATGAGGCACTTGGTGAACTCTGTGCCATCAATCAATGGGTTGATGACCATGGCATACTGGTTCTCTGTTGGGATAAGGTCTGGATGATCTTGCATGTCCCAAGTGATTGGAATCTTCGATCACCTGACGTACTGGGGGATATGAGGAAGGGTAGCCATCAATATCCTCAGCGAGGTTTTCTAGGCTCGGACGGTGGGAGTGCCAAGAAAGTATGGTAGAACGGAGCCTTCTTTTCGAAGGGGTTCTTGCCCTTGCCATCGCCTTTGTTGGCAAACTTGGGTTCCACATCTTCCTCCATGTCACTTGATTCCTTGGATTCCTCCTCCTTCTTCTTCCCCTTGCCCTTTCTATGGGGTCTATTCTTCTGACTTCGCTTGTAGCCGGACTCGGGGTCTTCCTTGAGGTTGTTGATGAACTTGCATTGGCGGTTAGTGTGGGTGGCCTTGCCGTTTGCGTCAAGGTGGATGAAACGTGGCATATCGCGGTACTCTTTGTATGTTTGGGGAACGCGGGGCGCTGAAGGTGTTGAATCACTCCTTTGTTTCCCATGGCTAGCCCCCGTCCACGAACATGTTGTCCACCTCCGCCTCTGCCAGTGAACATTGTGGCGACCATGTCGGCTCCTTGCTTCTCTTCTGGCAGAATTTTCTGCTTGTTTTTATTGTTCCTCTTGGCCTGGGTAGGGATGACAATTGCCAGGAACAAGCCGCGAGCATCATCATCAGCGGCAAAAAATTCGCTAGCCATGGCGATCATCGCGTTGAGGTTGAGCTCGTTGTTTTCCTGACGGTGCTTCAGTGCATGTCGGAGCAATGTCCCCTTCTCCAGGCCATCGATGGAGGTGGCCATAGTGGTTTACTCAGCACCCTTGTGCATGAATTTTTCATATCAAGCCAATGGGATAGGTAAGCACGAGAGGATTCATCCTTTTCTTGCATGCACCTTTGTAGGTCACGAACGGTGCAGGGACGTTTGTACATACCCTCGAAGTTCTTGGCGAAAGCTTCATGCATGTCCAACCAATTGTAGATTGATTTCTCCGGCAAGTCATCAATCCATTGTCGGGCGGTGTCGGTGAGCATTAGTGGGAGGTACTTGATGGCAACATTAGGATTTCCCCCGGTGATGTGAATCGCCTCGTTGTAGTCCTACAACCATGTAACTGGCCTGGCAGTGTCGTCATAGGGCTTGATGGCCTTGTCAATCCGGAGACCCTTGGCGTAAGTTGTGGCCCGTATTACTGGTCCAAAACAACGTGGCCCCAGGTATGGGAGATCCTCTGCTTCTTGGATCTTGTCCAGCCGTGAACGTGCATCGTACAGCTGCGGTTGCTTCCATTTTCCGTCATGGGGAGGAGAGTTGTGGTGCGATCCATGGGATCTACCATGTCCTCCACCATGATGGCTACTATATGGCGATGACAGCGGTGGCGGCGGTGGGTTAGCCTTCTTGCTTCTCCCTCCATGCGAGTCCTCACGCCTATCGCAATTTCTTATTGGACGTGGTGCTTCCTTGTGGGATGTGCTCCTATGTCCTTTGTTGTTGCTACGCTCTCCGTCATGCCGAGGTTGCTAATGTTGGTCAGCAGTTTTTACTATCATTGTACTATTAAAAACTAGGTATTTCGCTAAGTTATGGGATAAGAAGGTATCCTCAAAGAAATGGAATTTTTTTGATGTTTACTGATGGTTTAACGACCAACTATACGGCGGGAATAAGAATTCCGGTCGTATAGTTATCCTTGCCATCAACAAATTTTCTTCGAAGGCATAGAGAATTTAATGACCAACTATACAGTAGGAATAAAAATTCCGGCCGTATAGCTCCGGTCGTATAGATATCGATGCCTCTGTACAATATTTTCTGAAAGGTACTGAGAGTTTAACGACCAACTATACGGTGGGAATAATTTTTTTGGCCATATAGCTCCGGTCGTACAGATATTGATGCCTTCGTAGAATTTTATCCCAAGGGTACTGAGAGTTTAACGACCAACTATATGGCAGGAATAAAAATTCTAGCCGTATAGTTCCGGTCGTATAGATATCGATGCCTTCGTAGAATTTTATCCCAAAGGTACTGAGGGTTTAATGACCAGCTATACGGCGGGAATAAAAATTCCGGTTGTATAGTTCTAGTCGTATAGATATCGATGCCTGTTTTAGAAATTTATCTCGATAGGCAGATGGTTTAACGACCAACTATATGGCGGGATTTTGTGATTTGGCCGTATAGTTATGCCCGTATAGCTGTTTTATGTGTAAAGAAACCCTAGTTGGTGGCGCTGTCGCAACTATATGGGCGGAGCAACATCACCCGCCCGTATAGTTCCGGCCGTATAGGTCGACGCGACCACTTAATCGCACTGGGGAGGCTAGGTCTTCCTCCTCTCCTCATTATTTCTCTCATATTCTCTCTCCAAACCTCTCAAAATCCACCTAGAACTATTGATTCTTCGCGGATTTCATTCGTTTGAGTGGGGGAATCAACAGATCGGTATGTTTCTCTCTCTATCCATGCTTTATTTTCAGATTTCCATGGTTGAAACTCTCACATTGATCTAGTGGATAAACTCAATCTTATTTTGTTTTTCATATTAATTTCTCACGTTAGGATTGAATTTTTCCACGTAGAATCGTTCATATATCATATAGAAACTATATGCCTAAGGTTTATTGGTGAAATTTTTTAGTACATCACCATGAACAAAATCGGTAACCTGTTTCGTTCGAGCAAGCGCCAATGGCGTGAAGGCTCAAGCTCGGGGTCCCGAGCTTCGTGCAACTCCAAGTTGGACATTGCCTCATCAAGGAGGGTGCTGCCCAAACGTTGGGCCAACCACAACTTTCTCACCGTGGTAGGGTTGAAGGAGGACTTCGACCTCATGTGCAGCAGGTCAAGGTTGGCGTTGATTATAATCGCAAGCCACGACACCTATGTTGAACTCACCCATGAGTTACTTGCCTCCTTCTATGACGACCATAAGGAGAAAGGTAACATGTGCACGATCAGCTTCACCATGAACCAGCAGCACTATGAAATAAGTTTCGAATAATTTTGCAATGCTTCCAGCCTCCCTCATACTGGGAGCCCAATGTTACTAACCTCTATAGCGTCATAAGTGGAACGACTTGGGAGGTTATTTCTGTTAATGGTGGCAACTTTTATCAGAAGAAGATGTCCACCATCCCAAACCCAACCTTCCGCTACTACGCTCTGTTCCTCGCCAACACACTACTGGGGAGAGGTGACACATGCTCCATGGCCAATGCGTACATGGCAATGATCACCAAGGCTGTCTTCCCTACCTCACCGCAGAGCCCCAGTCCTGCAGCTCTACTCATCCAGCACTTCCACCACCAAAGCAATAAGACCAAAGGTGATATCCGCATTGGTGGATTGGTAACCCACCTTGCCTATGCATTGAACATTGTACTACCTATCATGGAACCTGTTGATGGCTCCAAACTTATGGACGTCAAATATTTGACTGCTTGTGGCTTCCTTGGTGTTTACCATGCTAACTGGAGGCTCCGAGCATATCAATTCAGTTATCTTGATGATGTATAAGGTGAGCATGTTCAGTTGCCCTGCCCCCAGGCCTTCTCAATTATGGACAAGAACACTTGGATCCTCACCAAGGACCAAGTGACAGCGATCTTGGCCAAGCACCAGCCCAAGGAGGAGGAAGATGAGGGGCAGCAGGATGATGAGGAGCAGGAGGAAGAGCAGGGACACAATCCTGCTTGGGAGGGACAGCAGCAGCGGCAAGGAGGAGCTTGGGACCCGTGGCCTAACCAACCACAACAGAGGTACGGCTACATCCCCTACCAGGAGTTCCAACGGCACAACCAGAGCATTGGGAAGATCGACCACACTCTTCAGGATGTGAATGAAACTGTGAACGCCTTGACTCACAACTTCAGTCACTTCATGACCCACTTCCCCGATTTCTACCAGCAGTATCCGCCTCAGCCGCCAAATGATGGCAACAACTGAGCCTGGCAATCGCCTAAGCTTGGGGGAGATTTGAAAACCTACAAACTTTGCATTCATATTTTCATTTCTTCTTTAGATTTATTTTATTTCTTCAAGAATTGCATGTTTATTTCCAGCTTTGCATTTCTAAACCGAAAATACAAAAAAATAGTTGTAATTTTGTTTGCAAGTTCGTTTCTCTGTTCTCTCAGAGATTGCTTCATTTCAAGTGATTTGGCAATATGAAAATATAGGAGAGGTTCGACTCAAATACAAGAACGAAGCAAGCAAGAGGTGGTGTCACATTCCTTTCATCAAACTCTTTGCAACCTTAAATTGATCCTACAATTATTTACTCGCTTGCACTGGAGTCACTCCCCACTTAGCTTGTTATCCTACAAATTCTATCCCTTTGCTAGTATCTCCTTTTTAGCTTTGAAACAATGAGCAATGAACTTGGTTAAAGATACTTCCTACATTTTTACAACAAGAAAAAGCATCTAAAAGATGACTTGAGTCCATGCTTAGCTCAAAGAATTTGATTTTAGAACTACTCCATCCCATTTGAGCTTAATATAAATAGATTCGATAGTACCGTTGATTGAAATTGTTTGATTAAATAGATGCTTCCAAGTAGTAGAAATTATGCCACTACTTTTTCTAATAATTAGCGTAAGATGTTGCTTTACGCGTATCATTACAACTCTGTCGTGCTCCATGGGGAACTATTAACTCCGCTGGCCAATGAACGATCTAAATGTGGGAAACCACTTGATTTCGGCTATTGAGTTATGTAAACATCGGTAGCAGTAATGTTATGACGTGTTAAAATTTTAGTATCCTCATGGTTTCACGTTCCAAGTGAAGTTGTAGTACTCCTCTGGCCCATTATTGCTCAACATCATTTATTGGTATGGTCACGAGTGCACAACACATCCCCAATTAACATGTTAAAAATAGTGGCATGATTTCTCTATGAAAAAGCTGAAGTTTTTGAAAGACAAAAGAAAGAAAAAGGTGTTTTGAGAGCCTTGAAATTTTTACATGGGAGTAGATGAGTTGTTCTTAAATTAAATGTTTTGATGCCAACTTGAGTACTTTTAATTGGTTAAATGAACAAGAACAAAAAGTTTTCATCTCTCAATAAAGAGAGACACCAAAAGAATTTGTCTCACCTTCCTAGCTGAACTTTCGACACTTTCTTGGGCATATTATTTATTTGCTAACAAGATATACGTGGTTAGGAAGTGGTCTCAGTTTAATCTTGTGAATACTTGTATGATAATTTTTAAGATTGCAGGGATTGTGAAGAAAAGAATCTGACACCAATTCAAACTTGTGAGTTCCTTTATTTTTCAATCTTAAATCTCTCTTATTCTTCCTTATTTCCTTGTCACTCGAGGGCGAGCAACATCTAAGCATGGGGGAGTTGATATCTGTGAGATTCGACACATTTTTATAGATTTTATTGATGGTTTTCTCCCGGATTTGATCGTTTTCTGGTTTTACCTAACGCTAATACTTCGGTAGCAAAGAAAACTTGGTTTTTCATGTGTGTTACAGGTTCTGGACATCAACATAGGGATTTAACTAGAGAAATACAACATTCTGGAGAAAACAAGCGAGTCCCACCTTGGAAGCTCACAAGGGGAGCTCACGGAAGCTTTAACGAGCAACTATATGGCGGGAATATTTTTCTAGCCGTATAGTTGCCTCCGCCTCTGTCTTGTAAAAAGGGACAACTTCCGTGAAGGGACCGGGGACGAAAACACAACACAACAGCCACCACACCATCGAGAAGGGTGAAAGAAGAGATTTGGAGAAGAAGGAGAAGACGTTCTTCATCTCGCTCCACGATCTTCGACCTCCTAGCCAATACACCTCCATAGCCACTACTTATACTTGAGAGAGAGGGATATCCACCTTGCAAGACTAGGGTTTGAGATTGTTTCTTCCCACCTTGAATTGTGTTGGATATTTTTCTATTCCTTATTGTGGATCTCCACGGTAATACCAAGACGAATTCCCTTTATTCAATTATATTGATGATCCGTTCTTCTCTCATGTGTGAGTAATTCCCTTGGGCGTGGGAGATGTAGGGGATTGGTGAGATGTGATGTGTCTTCATATATTTTCTGTTAGTTTGTGATTGATTCTAATTACTATAATATGTGTGCTTGACTATCTGTGGGATGCTTAATGCTTGTTGTCCAAGTAAGGGTCCAGACAACATGATACTTTGTTCTACATAGATAAGGTCTTATTCACTAGTGGACCGGCGACCCTCGAGTGACACGGGGATATCAATGGAAAGCTAGTTGACTCGAGGATAACGAGTAACCACTATGCTTATTGCATTAGTCCGATCCAAGGAGCTTAATCGCTAAGCAACCTGAAGGGTCTTAATCATCTAGTGTCTAACCATGGTTTTGATAGCAGGCTAGTAGGATTATTGAAGTTGGGATGAAATCTACCAAGAGGAGTTTCCGCTAATTATGGGTTGCTCGCCTACACATATATTTATAATATTATAATTGTTACACTTACCACTCGTCCACCTGGCACAGTCACTATCACCATGAACTGAATCTCCCCGCGCCTTCTTTCGTCATTTGCAAGAAACAACAAACAAGCAAAGCCGTTCTTTACTTTTATGCTTTTATACTTTTGAAGTTTACATTTTAGTTCTATTTAAATTTATTGTATTTAATCAAAACCCCATCCTTATTTCAACACTTGCAGTCAATTCACTCGAAGACCTGTGACAACTTCGGGTGTGACAAAGACTTCATCAATAAACACTTACCTTTGGGCTCCCTGTGGGATCGATATCTGAACTTCGAAACTAGCTACAAACGATCTGTGCCCTTGCACATATCAGGCATCGACTCCCTTGTTTGTCTGATAAGCGGACGAAATCACTAGCACTCTTTTTTCCCTAAAACCCTAAGTCCATAACAACGGGAATTTCCGAGGTTACCTCTCAATAGTGGCGAAGCATTGTAAAAAGATTGAAGGATAGAGATTTTGGGACCTATATAAAAGAGATGGTCTGAAATAGAAGAGTCAGACTGACAACAGTTCATTAACTCGGTCTAATGTTCCCCCGCAGCCAGATACACTTTGTTGACTTCACAAATGATTCATGCTTAATAGATGATAAGAAGCAATTGCTAATGTTCCCTTACAATTTTTATATTAAGTTGGCGATGTCTCACTATAATCTATGAACAATTGCCTTTTTGAAAGCATATAAAGACATAAAATTTCCCTATGTTCAGGTTTATTGGTCATTCTGCTTAAAATTTATCTTTGTCTTTCTTTGTAAGTTCGACAATTTGCGATGTATATTGCATAGGTCGAGTACACACTGCTCTTGTGATTAAAACTGATGTTCTTCCAATGTATTTGTGCATCTCTGCACAATTATCTGATATCATACAATTTTTTGATTCTGTGATTCGTTATTTCAAGTTTAAATATTTTCACACACTTGTTTGTATTGCCAATCCATATTTGCACCAAAATGAGTTGATGTAGTGATTTTTTTTCTAGGGTCTCGGCACATGCAATCTAGTTCATAGGTACTTCTTTACCATGTTTCAAAATTTCTGTTTTGAAGGATAGCTTTATGACTATAGTAGTACCTTTTGAAGCATGCTACGTGTTCGGCTGTACACACTGAATATTATCTTTAAAAGCCAAGTGTATCTATTGTTATTCATTTTTTATTCACCTTACTAATTTTTTATCATTGCGTGCATTTTTTGAGGCAGCATTCAGTTAATCATCCTTATCATAATCTTGTTATGTTTTGCTTTCAATAGTGATGCCAGTGATGGCATGCGGAATATTAGGTTATTAGCCATGCAAACTTGATGATTTTAGCTATATTTTGCTTGCAACAGTGACCCCACCAGAAGATGAGGATCCTTGTTCTATGATATTATTATAGAGACCAATGAACATGATGAGATGCAATCATCTGAAAAGTGATATTTTAATCTTCGTGTATGTTTTGCCTTCTTTGTTAGTTGCTGCACATGGGGACTTTTGGATGTATTCATGTATTTCTATACGTATGAAACACTGCTTATATACATACCCGATCATAGATTGTACATAAATAGAAAATACGTGTATTTTTTTGATTCGGAGTAAAAACATTCGGAGTTAAAGGAAAACTAAGTCCAAGGTACATTGGACCATTCAAGATATTAAGTTAGAATAGAACAATAGCTTATGCTATGGAGTTACCAAAGAGGTTAGCTCGGGTTCACACGTTTTCCATGTTTCCCAACTTCGGAAATGTCTTAAAGTTCCCGATGATGCCATCACACATCAAGAGATTGAGTTACAAGTAGATTTGACTTATGTTGAGAAACCCTGTAAGATTCTAGAGGAAAACTGGAAAAGGTTAAGAAATAGGGCAATCAAATATTGCAAGGTACAGTGGGAACATCACCCAGAACGAGAAGCTACCTGGGAGAAAGAAGATGACTTGAGGGAAGCATATCCAGAGTTATTCAGGCACCCATCCGTAAACTTCAGGACGCAGTTTAATCTAAGGGGGGAAATTTGTAACATCCCAGCATTAGGATCCAACGAAGGGTAGAAATAGGAATATAAGTTTGTGCATGCATGCATCTGTAAAATCAGGGTAAATTTTTTGCCAAACAAAACACTAAAGGGATCAGAGTTTCTTTCACTAACTAGAGGTAGGAATAGCTCTTGTTAGTGATTGCTATGAATTTTGACATGATCTTTAGGCAGTATTAAGAATTTGGGGGAATTACTTGGAATTTAAATTTGAAATTCAAATCAAATTGAAAGTATTTAAATGTTAGAAGTTATTAATATTGAAGGGTTTTCCAAAAGAAAACCTTATTAACATTGTTTGATTTTAAGAAAGAAATAGTAATCAACAATAAGATTTAATGGCAAGGAAAAAATTAAATAAGAAATAATTCTTATTTCTCTATTTTATAATAAGGTCACAACTGATCACAAATACATCAAAGGTATAAGGTTACAAAGAACAGAAATTTAACTTTATTAAACTTGTAATAATATCTTTACAAGATCTTTTACAAAAAGATTACAAAGAAGGTTACAAGTAGAACCTATACTACTTATCTACTCCTATACTAATCTTGTGAGTCCAGATCTTGTTCCTGCAAATAAGATAAACAACTAGAAAGGAAATTAGGGGTTAATTAGATAATTTTTACTCTCAGTATTAAAGAGTGAAGTGCATTGTTCATGGTACATCATTGAGTAAGTAAAAGGGGTAAGTTCTCCAAAAGTGAAGTATATGTTCTTCTCAGTAAATAGTCAAGAGTACAATAAAAGCCAAGTGGATAAAAGTAAGTTTCACCAGGTTGTCAATCAGTAAACAGGTAAGAGTAAAAGCCAAGTTACTTGAGCTGATCCACATGCACATCACATACACACAGCTTAGTCAACTAACTGCATGGTGTGTGCTGTCAAGCCAACAACAGTAGTACAAGCAACCACACAGAGCACTAGCCGAAGGAGAACACAGGAACTCATCTCTCCTTCTCAAGCACACACTCACAGCTATAGAGCTTGCTGAAACCATAGCCAAATACTCCACCAACTTACCCAAATCAATAATCAATTCTCCACTTGATGGTAACATAAGGAGGGGGTGGAGCAGGTGGAGAGAAAGGCCAAGCACAAAGTCACAGGAGCAGCACCAGGTGGTGCAGATCTAGAGCAAGCAACAAGCAACACACAACCTCATCAACCAACAAGTAATCTGGTGAGTACAAGTAACACCACCACATGATAAGATTATCATAGTCAAATGAGTATATGTTGTTTATTTAAATCTTCTCAGAAAAACACCCAAGTGGGGTGTACATTCAGCCCATAAGTATCTAGATGAAAGCCAATGACAAATCCGTACCAACAAATCCAAGATCTTAGCTTATGCATCATAGATCTTGGATATACACTCAAATCTCACATTCCTATATAACAGCAGCCTTAGAACCAGATTTCAGGGCACATCTCTTAAGGAGTAGCTGATGACCCACAAGTATAGGGGGTGTATCGCAGTATTTTCGATAAGTAAGAGTGCCGAACCCAACGAGGAGCAGAAGGTGCTGGCTAGTGGTATGGATCAGGAATTCTCTGCAAATACTTAGCAAACAGATTTTTAGGAGTTTTTGATAAAGTAAACGAAGTACGAGTAAATAAAAGATAATAGGAATAAATGCAGCAAGTGGCCCAATCCTTTATGCAGCAAAGGACAAGCCGGTTGTATTACCTAAGATGACCAAACGTTCTCGAGGACACATGGGAAGACTGTCAAATGCTTTCGCTTCATATAGTTGATTAATCTTCTTTAGCTTGCTAAGTGTTGTGTGGGTGAACCTGTGCTAATGTACCGACCTTCCTAGTACTAATACATACTTGTGATTATACCCCTTACAAACATCCGTAAGTACAAGAAAGTAATTAAGGTAGAAACCTAACCACAACTTTAAACTTTAAGACCCTTACGTTCCTTGTGCAATGGTTTCCTAACGGGGGTTCAGGTTTCTGTCACTCCGGCAACCCCTACGATTAGTAGCCAAATACACAATGCATTCCCCTAGGCCCATATAGGTGAAGTGTCATGTAGTCGACGTTCACATGACACCACTAGAAGAAGTACACCACAACTTAAATATCAAACTATTGAATCTTTCTCAACACAACTCCACTACTAACAACATGACTTCTCCCATGTCCTCAAGAACAAAACGAACTACTCACAAGACATCATATGGATCATGATCAGATATGGAATAATGATGTATAACAATCTGAACATAAACAATAATTCAATGGTTCACTCAATAGCATCAACTACAAAGAGTAATCAACACCAGGAAAGTTTCCCCTATGAACTAATGCAAGATTCAACCCAATTGTTACAGCAATATGGAGATGGTGATGAGGGTTTTGATGGTGATGATGATGATCCCGATGAAGTCTAGCTTGATGGTGGTGTTGATGGTGACGATCTTCCCTCTTCGGGAAGGAATTCCCCCGGCAGAAATCTGTCTGCCGGAGAGATCTTTCTCTCTCGGTATTTTCCGCCCCGCAGCGGCGGAATCTTTCTATGGTCGCTCCCCGAGTCTTAGGGTTTCGGGAGGATAATATACGCCAGAGGGGAGTGCCAGGGGTGGACCAGGGCAGCCACACCACCTGGTGGGGCGGCCTAGGGTGGCTCGTGCCAGGGGGTGGTGTGGGCCCCCTGTGGCCCATCTCCAGCCCCCCCCCTTCTGGCTTCCTTCATCTTCTGGAAAAATAGGATTTTCCATGTATTTTCGCGGATTTTTCGATCTTCGCGAATTTTGCCTCCAAACAACACCTTTTCCATCAGAATCCTGACTACAACGGTCCATGCTCCAAAAGTCATCAACCATGTAAAAACAGATGAAATAACATCAGTATCACCTCTCAATACGAAATATATCAATGAATAACAGTGAATTATGACATAGAATAGTAATGCAAAATGGACGTATCAACTCCCCCCAAGCTTAGACTTCGCTTGTCCCCAAGCGAAACTGAGCTCAATAAACATGGCCTCAGGTTTATGGAGTGAAGAGTCGATAAAAGAGTACAGACAAGAAGCATCACATTCATCAATACATAGATCGTAATAGAAGACAACTCACTATTATATAACTTAACTTGCAATAGGTAAAGGAAACACAATAAAGATACATAAAGTAAATCATAATTGGCAATGGCAAACTTAGCGCTTGGTCGAAGAATAGTTGATAATTTGCTGGAGTTCACAAATAATTGGTTTTCAATGATAGCTTTCAAAGTAGTAAACAACAAGATAAGAGCAATGTGCAAAACGAGGAACATAATAAACATGATTGAATAAATCATCATATGAATGAATGAAACATATCAACTCAAAATACTTGCTGAGATAGAAGGGAATAGTTTTACTGACTCAACTAAAAAGTAAAAGAAAGGCCCTTCGCAGAGGGAAGCAGGGATTGCAAGTCTCATAAAGAGCTCCCAAAAATTATGATACTTACTAGCTTTCAGCTCTCATTGCCCCTGTCATAGGCATCTTTAGGTGATTAAGGTTGAAGTGATCAAATATGAGGATATATATTAACAAGTTGTAAATTGAGAATCTCATGTCCCTTGAATACAAGGGCCGCTCCTCATGCTACTCAAGTTTAGTCACCGGTAAGTTCTTGTCATCGTAAGCATATGTGTATCATAGAGAACCGCCAACGGGGTACCCCTTGCCCGATGATACGGAAGAATCCCCATATCAAAATGACAAGGCAAGCAGACAACAAGTATCTTAGCAATCTTCTTATTTACCATGGGAATATGGTGCTTTTTTCTCTCTTTCCTCTTTTCATAATATCTCTTTTTTTCTTTTCTCTTTTTTTTCTCAATATCGGACTCTTTTTTTATAAGAAGAATGCTTCATAGATACTCGTTATGGTTATGATGCAGGTTTCCACCATGTCAGCATGGATTAGACCAGCGACCCAGGCGTTTCTCTAACACACATGCATAACTCCATGGACTTACAAGCTCCCCTTTCATTTCACACCGACGACATCCATAGACAAAAGAACATGATATCAACTTGGTACAAAGTACCAGTGCAATGTTGAAAGCATTCCCCATGACAACATGGTTCTGCTAATTCACAACTTACAAAGTGCAAGCATATACGCAACATAGGTGAGCACAATGGTTCAAGTTTATTAAGTGCAAGAAAAGTAAAGTGTGCCATCAAGTTCGTGAGAGCTTTAATCACTAATTTTCACATAACAAGTTTAATTTGGGAGGTAGAAAAAACAAGAATTTACTTGGAATAGCAATAATGCTACTAGGTAGGTATGGTGGACACAAATGGCAGAGGTTTTGGTTTAAAGGAGTGGATGCACGAGAATAATTCCCTCTCAGTACAGGTTTTTGGCTAGCAAGGCTGGGTAGCAAGTATAAGAGTTGAAGGAAACAAACAAACATACAAGTGATAAAAACAAACATGCAATCTTCCTTGGAAGCACAAAAGATCTTAACTAGAGAATACTAGACTTATGATCAAATCAAGAAAGAAAGATGATGAAATTATTTTTCTTTAGAGTACTTCTATCTTTTTCATTCAACTCTCAAAAATAGTGTTGCTACTGACCGAGCCAGGTTTGCCAAAACCAACTAAATTAACTCAATGATCCCAAAGTGATATCCATACTAACAACGAGATCAATCATATAACCACGAATTGAAAACTAATACAAGCTATGAAAAAGAGTGAATGATAGAACTTCTCATTAATATTCCATAACAGAAACTCACACCAAGGGATACATATCTAACGAGAGAGCGGACACTTCCATAATGCAAACCATACTACATAATAACTTCTCTATTCATGATATGACTCTACTAATAAGGTAAAAAGATAGAAGATAGTGATGTGATACCGCGGCACTCCCCCAAGCTTGGGACAAACCAAGGGGATGCCAAACCTGATGGAGAATTACTCCTTAGGTGGTGGTGGTATCCTCTCATCTTCGTCCAACTTCCAAGGTAAGGGCTTCCCATCAACAAAGGACATCGTGGTTTCCAACATCCTGAAACTTGCAGCAGCACTTATGCGTTTAAACCTAACCTCATACTCACAGTTTTGATTTTGAACGTCATAGAACTGTGCTTGCAGTTTGTTGGTTGTTTGGCGGAGTAAGAGGACTTCATCCTTGAGTTCAGCAGTCTCCTTTTGGTGCTCGGCGATGAGTTTGGAACAAATCTTATGGATGATATCCACTTCGCGTTCCGCCATCTTCTTGTACCTAAAGACTTCTTGCTCTAGTGCATCCATCCTGTCCTCCAGATTTCCTTCACCTTTAGGGCCTCGAACCTCTTTTATCCGGAGTTCCCCATCTTCAAACAGCAACTCCTTGGGATGAATCTTCAACTCTCTCATGTATGGGTTGATGATATCCTCTAAAGAATCTTCCTTGGCTGGTCCAGAGGAAGACATTGTGGCTCCAAATCTAGGACTCTACCTGTCAGAAACAAATCGAAACGAAAACACGACGAAAACATGATATACGAACCTCAGGAGATCGGGGGGATTATATATTATGAAGTTTCGTAACAAAAGGAAGGTACTGGGAGAAAATGAGTCGGAGGCGGAGTCCGGGGTGGACTCACCACCTGGTAGCGCGGCCTGGGAGGGCCCGCGCCACAGGGTGGTGTGGGCCACCCTGGCTCCGCTTCCATCCCTTTTTCGCTTCATAACTTCCCTTATTGCCTAAAAACTGCAAAAGTATAGTTGGACAGTATTTTCACGGAACTTTTCTTACCAGAACTGTTACCTATTTGGAAGCGGACTCTACAGGTCTCTGAATTTGGTCCTTGATAAATCTTTTCGGAGTTATAACTTGAAAGGCATCAACATCTTCATTATAAGAATCTCCAGCAATATAGTGTTTGAGTCGCGGCCCATTCACTACTTGTGAAGTATTGTCTTTTAAATAAGAAATCTTTATTTCCCCTGAACGGTATACTTCTTCAATAATGAAAGGTCCTTCCCATTTTGACAGTAGTTTTCCTGCAAAAAATCTGAGACGAGACCTATACAATAGAACCTTCTCACCAACATGAAATTCTCTCTTAAGTATTCGCTTGTCATGCCATCTTTTAACTTTTTCCTTAAAGAGCTTAGCATTTTCATAGGCTTGACTCCTCCATTCATCTAAAGAACTTAAGTCAAATAATCTTTTCTCACCAGCAAGCTTACAATCTCTATTTAGTTCTTTAACTACCCAATAGGCTTTATGTTCTAATTCTAAGAGTAGGTGACAAGCCTTCCCATAAACCATTTTATAAGGAGACATCCCCATAGGATTTTTGTAGGTAGTTCTATAAGCCCATAAAGCATCATTCACCTTTTTAGCCTAGTTTTTTCAAGATCTATTAACAGTCTTTTGTAAGATGGATTTAATTTCTCTATTTGATAACTCTACTTGCCCGCTAGTTTGGGGGTGATAGGCTGAATCAATTCTATGATTAACATCATATTTAGCAAGGGTCTTTCTAAAACCACCATGAATGAAGTGAGAACCCCCATCAGTCATGAGATACCTATGCACTCCAAACCTAGGAAAGATAACATCCTTAAGCATTTTTAGAGAAGTCTCCCCGTCAGCACTCTTTGTAGGAATGGCTTCTACCCACTTAGTAACATAATCAACAGCAACAAGAATATGAGTGTAACCTTTTGAGGGAGGGAAAGGACCCATAAAGTCAAACCCCCAGCAATCAAAGGGTTCAATAACTAGAGAGTAGTTCATAGGCATTTCATTGCGTCTAGAAGTATTACCAACACGCTGACATTCATCACAAGATAAAACAAATTTTCTTGCATCTTTAAAAATGGTAGGCCAGTAGAAACCTGATTGTAGCACCTTTTGCACACTTCTATCTCCTGCATGATGTCCTCCATAAGCACTACCATGACATTTACGCAATATCTCCTTTTGTTCATATTCTGGAACACATCTTCGCATAATACCATCCACTCCTTCTTTATATAAGTGTGGGTCATCCCAAAAATAATGCCTCAAATCATAAATGAATTTTCTTCTTTGCTGAGCTGTAAAAGTTGGAGGCAAATACTTGGAGACAATAAAGTTAGCATAATCAACGTACCAAGGCCTCCCTCGCGAGCTTACCCCTATCGTAGCCAACTGCTCATTTGGGAAACTATCATTAACATGCATAGGGTCAAAAGAGATGTTTTCCAATCGAGATAAATTATCAGCTACAGGGTTTTCATCACTTTTCCTATCCACTATATGTAAATCAAACTCTTGTAAAAGCAGCACCCATCTAATAAGCCTAGGCTTAGCGTCCTTCTTCGTCATAAGGTATTTAATAGCAGCATGATCAGTATGAATGGTGACTTTTGAGTCTACAATATAGGGTCTAAACTTATCACAAGCAAAAACGACAACTAGAAATTCTTTTTCAGTAGTAGCATAATTCCTTTGAGCAGCGTCTAAAGTCTTACTAGCATAATGAATAACGTTTAACTTTTTATCAATTCATTGCCCAAGGACAACACCTACAGCAAAATCACTAGCATCACACATTATTTCAAAGGGTAAACTCCAATCAGGTGGTTGAACAATAGGGGCTGTTGTTAGAACCTTCTTAAGAGTTTCAAAAGCTTCCTTACAATCATCATCAAAAACGAAGGGTGCGTCTTTTTGAAGAAGATTAGTAAGGGGTTTTGATATCCTAGAAAAGTCTTTAATTAACCTTCTATAGAAACCAGCATGACCAAGGATACTACGAATACCTTTGATGTCTCTTGGACATGGCATCTTCTCAATTGCCTCAACCTTAGCTCTATCAACTTCTATGCCTCTTTCAGAAACTTTATGCCCGAGGACAATCCCTTCATTAACCATGAAGTGGCATTTCTCCCAATTAAGAACAAGATTAGTTTCTTCACATCTCTGCAAAACTTTATCAAGGTTGTGCAGCCAATTATCAAAAGAAGTTCCATAGACAGAGAAGTCATCCATGAACACTTCTACAATTTCCTCACAAAAACCATGAAAGATAGAAGACATGCACCTTTGAAAAGTAGCAGGAGCATTACATAAACCAAAAGGCATACGTCTATAAGCATAAGTTCCGTAAGGACAAGTAAAAGTAGTTTTTTCTTGATCTTGTTGTTTAACAACAATTTGAGAGAAACCAGAATAACCATCAAGAAAACAAAAATGGGTCTTTTTAGACAACCTTTCCAACATTTGATCAATAAAAGGAAGCGGGTAGTGATCTTTATTAGTAACTTTATTGACTTTTCTAAAATCGATGCACATCCTATAGCCTACTACTATTCTTTGAGGAATAAGCTCATCATTATCATTAGGAACAACGGTAGTACCTCCTTTTTTAGGAACACAATGAACAGGACTAACCCATTCACTATCCGCAATAGGGTAAATAATACCAGCATCAAGGAGTTTCAATACCTCATTCCTTACCACTTCCTTCATCCTAGGATTTAAACATCGTTGGTGCTCTACTACTGGCTTTGCATCTGGTTCTATGTTGAGAGAATGCTGACATATAGTAGGTGAAATTCCTTTTAAATCATCCAGAGTATAGCCCATAGCTCCTCGGTGTTTCCTCAAAACCTCCAATAGCCTTACTTCTTCCTTTCCTGAAAGTTTAGCGCTAATAATAACAGGATATATCTTTTTATCATCAATATAAGCATATGTAAGATCATCGGGGAGAATAGATCGAAAACTGGATCCTTTTTAGGTGGCAACGTGGTACCCAAGTCTTCTACAGGAAAGTTATGCTTAAGCATCTTAGGCTGATCACGGAGAATCTTGTCAATCTCATTCCTTTCTTCCATGAAGATTTCACTCTCATGATCTTCTATAAATTGCTGCAAAGCATTGTTAGGAGCAAGAGAAATAGAAGCAAGTTGTTCAACTCTAAAATCCTCATTATGGGTTTCCTCTTCACAAGGTTCTTTAGCAAATTTTGAGAAATTAAACTCATAAGATTCCCCAGCAAACTTAGTCAAGATTTTCTCCCTTTTGCAATCTATAATAGCTCCACAAGTACTCAACAAAGGTCTACCAAAAATAATAGGATAAGTTTTACTAGCAGCTGAACCGAGTACTAGAAAATCAGCAGGGTACTTAATCTTACCACAAAGAACTTCCACGTCTCGTACGATACCAATTGGAGAGATGATCTCTCTATTAGCAAGGTGAATAACCACATCAATCTCTTCCAATTCGCAGGGACTGCTTTCATGCATAATTTCTCTGTAAAGCTCATAAGGAATAGCACTGGAACTTGCAAAATATCAAATAAACCATAATAGCAATGATCACAAATTCTAACAAAAATCACAGGAACACTAGCTTTTTTAATTCTATTAGGATGTGAAAAAATATTAGAAGCATCCTCACAAAATACTATGTGTCCATCTTCTATGCTTTTAGTGACAAGGTCTTTCACAATTGCTACCACAGGTTCAACGTTTATTTGTTCATCAGGTTTTATAGTTCTCTTTTCACTTTTGGTGATTACATTAGTTATCATAGGATGATCCTTTACCTTTTTTGGGAAGGGAATATTCTCGATATAAGGTTCAGGTAGGATGGGATCAATAATGCAATACTCAGCACTCCTAACAGGAACACAGTCAACAATATCTTTGTAAGGTGCATGGTATTTATTCCATCCCCTTTTTGGAATTTCAATATAAGAAGCAAAATCTCTAAAGCAATTTGTAATAACTTGCAAATCAAGACCATAAGCATTACTAATATTTCGAAAGTCATCAGTTCCTATAAAAGATTCAATACATTCATAATCATAATTTATACCTGACTTTCTACCTTTGTCATTCTCCCAAGCTTTAGCATTGTCTTGAATACGGTCTAGAAGATCCCATTTAGCTTCTTCTTCCATACGAGTGAATGATCCAGCACAAGAAGCATCCAATAAATCTTTATCATGAAGAGAAAGCCTTGCAAAAAAGTTATTGATAATAACATTGTTGGGGAGCTCATGAATGGGACATTTGAGCATTAGCAACTTCAATCTCCCCCAAGCTTGAGCTGTAATCTCTCCATCAAGAGGCCAAAAGTTTGATTCCGATCTTTATGAATCTCACTAGGAGGATAAAACTTCGAATAAAAGAGAGGCACTATTTCCTCCCATTCCAGAGCTTGACCATTCTTCAGCAGCTTATACCATTCCTCAGCTCTTCCTTTCAGTGATAATGAGAATAACTTCTTCTTAACTTGATCTGTAGTAATACCTGCACAATTGAACAACCCGCATAATTCGTGTATAAAGAGTAAATGATCACCGAGATGGATAGTTCCATCCCCAACATAGTAGTTATCCATAACACGATCAATAATTCTTGTAGGTATTTTAAAAACATCAGTCTCAGCAGGTGGTGGCTTATCTACTACCTTAGCAGTGGTAGTAGCATTACCAAATAAGAAACTTAGCGAATTATCCATAACGAAAATAAACAACTAATAGAAGTAAACAATACTCATAGTAGAAGTTTCCTTTACCAGTTCCACTCTCCAATAGCGCTTCACTCCCCGGCAACGGTGCCAGAAAATAGTCTTGATGACCCACAAGTATAGGGGGTGTATCGCAATATTTTCGATAAGTAAGAGTGTCGAACCCAACGAGGAGCAGAAGGTGTTGGCTAGTGGTATGGATCAGGAATTCTCTGCAAATACTTAGCAAACGGATTTTTAGGGTTTTTTGATAAAGCAAGTAAACAAAGTACAAGTAAATAAAAGACAATAGGAATAAATGCAGCAAGCGGCCCAATCCTTTATGCAGCAATGGACAAGCCAGTCGTATTGCTTAAGATGACCAAACGTTCTCGAGGACACATGGGAAGACTGTCAAGTGCTTTCGCTTCATATAGTTGATTAATCTTCTTTAGCTTGCTAAGTGTTGTGTGGGTGAACCTATGCTAATGTACCGACCTTCCTAGGACTAATACATACTTGTGATTATACCCCTTGCAAAAATTCATAAGTACAAGAAAGTAATTAAGGTAGAAACCTAACCACAGCTTTAAACTCTAAGACCCTTACGTCCCTTGTGCAATGGTTTCCTAACGGGGGTTCAGGTTTCTGTCACTCCGGCAACCCCTACGATTAGTAGCCAAATACACAATGCATTCCCCTAGGCCCATATAGGTGAAGTGTCATGTAGTCGACGTTCACATGACACCTAGAAGAAGTACACCACAACTTAAATATCAAACTATTGAATCTTTCTCAACACAACTCCACTACTAACAACATGACTTCTCCCATGTCCTCAAGAACAAAACGAACTACTCACAAGATATCATATGGATCATGATCAGAGATGGAATAATGATGTATAACAATCTGAACATAAACAATAATTCAATGGTTCACTCAATAGCATCAGCTACAAAGAGTAATCAACTGCAGGAAAGTTTCCCCTATGAACTAATGCAAGATTCAACCCAATTGTTACAGCAATATGGAGATGGTGATGAGGGTGCTGATGGTGATGATGGTGGTGATGATGATGATGATCCCGATGAAGTCCAGCTTGATGGTGGTGTTGATGGCGACGATCTTCCTCTCCGGGAAGGAATTCCCCCGGCAGAAATCTGTCTGCCGGAGAGATCTTTCTCTCTCGGTGTTTTCTGCCCCGCAGAGGCGGTAGAATCTTTCTGTGGTCGCTCCCCGAGTCTTAGGGTTTCGGGAGGATAATATACGCCAGAGGGGAGTGCCAGGGGTGGACCAGGGCGGCCACACCACCTGGTGGCGCGGCCCAGGGTGGCCTGCGCCAGGGGGTGGTGTGGGCCCCCTGTGGCCCATCTCCAGCCCCCCTTCTGGCTTCCTTCATCTTCTGGAAAAATAGGATTTTCCATGTATTTTCTCGGATTTTCTGATCTTCGCGAATTTTGCCTCCAAACAGCACCTTTTCCATCAGAATCCTGACTGCAGCGGTCCATGCTCCAAAAGTCATCAACCATGCAAAAACAGATGAAATAACATAAGTATCACCTCTCAATACGAAATATATCAATGAATAACAGTGAATTATGACATAGAATAGTGATGCAAAATGGACGTATCAGTAGCACCTCTGGAATCTAAAGATCTTAAGGATCAATATTTAACAGTGAGGATGCCAATCATTTTCTTAAAGAATTTAAGAATCATTAGCTGATACCATGCATCAGAGCACATCTATGAGGGACAGCTAGTAACAACTTAATTTTACCTAGCTATGCCTCAGACCAACATCATGGGCTAATAAATTTGTAGCATCTTAAGGATAATAAAGCTAGCAGAAAATTTCAATTCATTTAGTTCAGCCATACTTGGACACATGAAAGATTTAGCTAATAGAAGTATGGCACTTGTGTACCATTCTAAAGAAGGTGTCACAAGTATAACTTCTAAACCAAGCAGATACTATACTTAGATTTCATCAGTAAACTGGTAGTTAGCTAGCTAATCATTTTACTGGAATAAACACTCAAGAATCACACTCATGGTTGCATATATACAATCAGAGAAGGGTAGGAGTATCATATTAACTCCAATCTGGAAGATCAACACAAACTAGTGTATAAAGATCAAGTGAACAATTACTGACAGTACCATTATAAGTACTAAGATCATGAAACAATAGTGAAATCCACATCACTAGCATAAGTGTATAAACATTCAGAACATTATAACCGCTACAATCAGTCCTAATGAAGTCATCATAATCAAACCAGAGGGACGACCCCTAATCAACCATGAACCCCAATTAGGGATTGATCACTAGATGCACACAGAGGTTATCGAGCAAGGCAGAGAGGAGCACAGAAGGGGAGTAGACAAACTTACTCAGAGTCCTCGCAAAAAGAATCGAAGAGGAAGTAGAGGATGGCCGGCGGCGAAGCAAAAATGGTGGCACGGGGAGCACCCCGGAGGGGCGCTACAACCCATACCTACCGCGCGTCAGATCCACCGGAGAAGAGAGGCGTATGCCATGAGAACCCGGCGCACCATCGCCGATGCTCCAGAGCGGCCAACCCTAACCCTAGTTTCGGGCAGGAGTCAGCGCGACCAGGAGAGAGCCCCAACAGCAAATCTGCTCGGATAGAAGGGAGCAGCGTCATCGACTTAGTCACCCTGCACCGTGGCAACGGCAACGGCGGCCGAAGTCGGACGGAATCATGCGCGGCGGTGGCAGCAGACGGAGGAGGTGACCGCATGAGCGAGAGAGAGAGATAGAGAGGAGTGTGAGTGCGTGGGGGTTACTGGGCCTGTGGGCACCCCAGTACTACCCTGGTGGGCGTAACCAGGCCAAGTGGGCCGGGTTAGGTTGGGTCGGGCCAGCCTAATGGGCCAGGCCCGTATGTTAATAGGGTTGTTTAATAAATAAAAATTACAAATATACCCTAAAATAAAAAAACAACTCTAGATAAATAAATAAAAATCTTAAAAATACAAATAATATCTCTATGAACTCACAAAAATATTTTCTATTGAGTAAAAATAATCAATAGAATTTTTGGCAATTAAAGTTTAAGGTTATTAGTAATAGGATGCCAATTACTTTTGAATTTTACAAAAATATAGGAAACACTTAAAAATTGAATAAAATTCACTTTCAAGATCCTAAATGAATATATTATTATAGAAAAATACTAATTTGTATTTTTGAAAAGTAAATTTGGTGTGATAGAAATAAATTTTATTTCCTTAAAAGAAATCTCAGAAAATATTTTAATGAAATAAATTGATAGAATGATATTTGTCTTTTATTAATTAAATAAAATATTAAGCTTATACTAAAAGGGTAAAACATGCAAAGAAGCAAATAATAAATCATTGCATGACATTACTATGCATTGCATATTGCTTCTTTAAATATTGTCCTTATCGGGCAATAATGGTTCTTTGTAGAAACCGGAGCTCAAGGTCAGGTGGAAGCATCCGACTTCACTATCTTGTAGTCACAAGGCAAGTTCATAACTTGCTCATGTCTTTTGAAGAGTCTTTATCAAAGATATTGCAAATTGTGTGTTATCATCTATGATCTAGAGAAAGAAAATGATATCTTCTCTAATTAATAAGATGTAGTATCATCCTAATTGATGATAAATATCAGCAATGGAACTTAGGATTCCAATTGCATAAGTCACATAGGCTTAACAACCCATGACACCAGTGATTCTAGCGCCGTATAATATGCGTTAACCATGAGATTTGGAATGGGACAGAGAAGTCAGTTGTATCTTCTTCCTTTCATATGGAGGCAAGATGACCTTATCGTGACATTAGGATTCCTGGTATGGATCCAACATATGGGTGGGAACCCTTAGGCCCCACGATTTTGGTGTCTAGATTATTTATGAGTGGCTGCCGGAGGTATAGTCGGGCCTTTTATGGAGCTTACCAGGGGCATCACCACTTCATAGAGTCTTCGGGAACTCACCAAGGTTATAGCTTGCCCTAGTTGGAGGCTTAACGGAGGTGTAGTCAGCCCCGGAGGATCGTGCAGACATATGGGGTTGCGGAGAGGGCAGTGATTGGCTTGGATCACCTACTGGGCCCCACATCATGGAATTGTGGACGGGAAAGTACGCCCGGTTGTGCAACAAGGAGTTGGTCTCTCATGGGTAAAGCAACACACCTCTGCAGAGTGTAAGAATTGTGACATGTTACTCCCTGTTCCGGAAAGGAGCTACGAACGCGACAGGAAAGGAACTCCATGAAGTTCTGGTCAACCTATGAAGGCTGATGGGCATAGTTTTTAATAATAAAATCAATCTTTGAAGAAATGTTTACAAAAATTGCATAGTACCAAGGACGTATTGTCCGAGGTGGTATATAGAGCATCAAACTTCCCACATTGCACATAATGAACTTGTTGGATAACGCTGTTACTCACTCTTTCCTTTGAACCCCTGCTTAGACTCTGAAAATCCAGAAGACACTTCGATGTACGTAGCTAATGGACAAGAGGATGTCTGTTACGAGGAACCCGACCTATCCAGAGGAGTTGAAGGGGTGGACTACCAGATACGCTATGGATTGAAGGGCAACGAGTCCGAGTAGTTGCCTTAGTTATTAGTAAACCAATTGAGCCGAGTAGCAGGAACTATATAGAATAAGTTGTTGAGCTCAATTCGAAGTATGAGTTTGGATTTTATATCTTCCGCTGAAACTACTTAAGTTTGGTTTGTAATTTCGTAATACTTGAAGTTTGAGAACTTTTGGTTTGTAATAATGAAATGTGTATGTTTGTATTATGGACCCGCAATGTTTCTGTTGTACCACTCTGAGGGGTGTGATATTTACAGAACGGTGTTCTGTGAATGTCATATCAACGACTATAGTGTACTACACATGCAGTGGTATGCTAGGTCACCACACACGTGTAGTTTCTAATCGTCACTTATTGGAGCACCTTCAACGTACATATATTATGCGTGCGTCACTAGAATGTCTCTGGTTACCCATGTCTCGTCGGCTGGAGTATCTGCGTCGACGGGCGAAACTCAAGTTGGTCGTTAGTTCTAGCAGTTCAGACGAAGAGTCCCACCGACATCGATGGTAAGGTGTTACTAGTGACTGTATACTGCTGATGAACGCCTCTATCACCAGTGTAGTTGATTCCTGGCCCGTCACTGGTAAGCTTTTTTGTACTAGTGTCGGGACACCTCCAACAACACTTGCATCTTCATCTGATGATCACGACACCTAGGAGTCGGACACGGCGGTCATTGATGGCCTTGACAAGCCAACCGGTGACATCCCTGACAAGCAAGCTTCTGTACGGAAGAGGAAGCAAGGCGTCCTTGCCGATGACAAGCTCATGGCCTTTAGCAGCATGACCTTCGTCGTGAAGGGCTTGGTCCAGGACATCCGGGAGAATAAGCCAACACACATGCGTCTAGACCTTTATAGGGTTGTCATGGACATGGACAAGGTACAAGCTTCATGAGCATGGTTGATCCACATAAGGTGTTATGGCTTAGTACCTACCCGGGAAAGTACTACGACAAGTTGTAGAGTTTGGATTCGTGGGATACCTAGGGGTGGGGATGTGTGGTGGTGATGAAGAGGATTCTGATGTTGATCCTTGAAGTGTTTTGGTGATAGCTAGGTCTTACAAACTTCTTATGGACTGTAATAATGAGGTGGTATATACTAACTCCTCATGTGATGGTGAACTTGTTGATGCAGTGTTAGGATGACACTCTCTTTTGATGTGGTACGATTGAAACCATAGGAACTTGTGATCCTATTTTGGTAATGATCATGAATTCCCCCTTACTTTATGATCTTAGTGGTATGTGGTGTGCATAGGGAGACATTCGGGTGTGTATGATTCATGGAAGATCTGACAAGATCAAGTCAATGGCTCCACGGATAGTAGCTATAAAGGATACCAAACTAGAGAGGATGCATAAAAGTAGTATCACAATTTCATGACTCATGAGATTGACGTTGATCAAGTTATGACACCTCAACCTATGGCTCTTCAAATGATCATCGTCGTCCTCCTGTAGTGATCGTGGAACTCGTTTGTTCTATCATCGGATGTAATATGGAATGACATGGTGAACTCACCATATTCATGCGTGCAACCAAATCATTGATTCGCATCAGCGCAGCTAAAAACTGATATGTGTAGCCTACCAAATAAAAGGAAGATGATTGCTCACCCATGCGGCCAATAAAGCCGATCAACCAAAAAACAGACAACATGGCTAACACAGTTTTCAGGTGGACATGCCCCAGAGCTTATCCACAAACTCCATGCAACCTACCAAATAGCTCCCTTTAGCATTGCTCCCACGTCAGATTCATCAAGCGCGCCCTTTAGCATTGCACCCATATCAAATTCATCATCCCGGTCTATCCCTGGTGATCGGGCAGCAGGCATGAGTAGCCGCGACCTCAGACGGGAGATATTTTCGAGAACTCTCCCATTTCGCTCCATGTAATGTGTCCATGATGTGAGCATAGTGAGTAACGCTATCACCTTGTGATTTGGGATTCTTTTGCCCTGGCATGTTTCTCCACCAAGAATCAATAGAGTCCCGTAAATGAAGTGAGCCCAAGCCAATCTTTCACCATACCCAAAGTCCAAAGCCTCTTCGCGTAGCAGCATTGGAAGAAGAGATATGCGATGTGCCGTCGTTTCTTGAGTTCGCCTTTTTTAAAGTATATATTAATATCAGGACTAATTACATCCAGTCACTGCAATAACGCATGTCCATTAAAAATTACAAACAAGATCCCGCTTCAGCGAATGATTTCTCGATCATTCTCGAAACAACGACACTAACACCATCAACAGTCTAGCCATTCCAATAGCGTCGTCGTTAAAAAGGAAACGGTGGTGCACAAGAGCCGTCGTCGTTAAAAAGGAAACGGCGTCGTCGTTAAAAAGGAAACGGTGGTGCACAAGAGCCGTCGTCGTCGTTAAAAAGGAAACGGCGTCGTCGTTAAAAAGGAAACGGCGTCGTCGTTAAAAAGGAAACGGTGGTGCACAAGAGCCGTCGTCGTCGTTAAAAAGGAAACGGTGGTGCACAAGAGCCGTCGTCGTTAAAAAGGAAACGAAGAAAGTCCTCTTCAGGTGACAGGCAAGGGCCAAAATTCAAGTGAAGCCAACATTCCGATAGTAACGGAGCATGCATGATCAACTTTGTGACGAACAGTAGTAGCCGTAGTAAGAAACGAATCAGCGAGTGGCTAGTTGATGGATTATTGAAGGTTGCAACTTTACGTCAACTCCTGAACTTTGATAAAACTTCAGGTCAACTCCTAAACTTTCATAAACAAATTACTACTAGTATGTTCAAAATAGTTCTGCATGAAAGGAGAACACCAGATTCGACAACAGTGTTGGTGTAGACTCTCAAGTGGCAAAAGAGTACACGATGACAGTTATTAGTCGAGCTGGCTACAGAGAGATCGCAGGAATGCAACATGGACAGTGCATTTCACAAGGGCACATCATCCAAATGCCCCAGTACATAAAACCGCTGCCGCCTGCCTTCCGCCGGGCCATCGCACGGGGCGCCTCAAAAGATGTCCGAGAGCACATTGGCGGCGGCGGACAGCGCGGCGCCGGTGATGGCACACTGCACGATCTGGTCGTGGGATGCGTTGTCCGAGGTCAGCGCGAGCGCCGCTCCGGTGACAGCGCCCGCCACCGCGCTGTTCTTCCAGTCGTGGGTCCCGCGCACCTCCGTGAGGCCGTAGGTGAGGCCGGAGTGCATCCCGGCCGCCAGACCTGCACCAAATCTCCCACATTAATTAACAACGCTCGAGCACCTCAAGAACCAGCGGTAACATTAACAAGGTCAAGGAGTCACGAATCTCATTACCCCACTGGAACGACTCTTTGCTCACGCCTTTCACCTGATGAAGGCAACAAAAAGTATGGTAAGGAACTAGGACCGGCTGCTAATTATAAAGTGACGGTAATTCCTCGTATCAAGAATTGGCTGCTGCTATGCTAGCTTACCATGGCCTCGGCGGACTTGCTGTTGTTCGTCCCTCCTTACCAATCGCAAAAAAAAAAAAAAGGAAACAAAATAAATCAAAAAATCGGTATAATCAAAACATCAGTTAATTTCTATGGTACAGATTGTGATACCCTTGAGGTCCGGGAACGTCCGTTTCCTGGTGCCCGTGGCGTCGGACACGGCTCCGGTGCCCCCAGACTCACCTGCAGCAGCACACACAGGACCAAAACAGAGGGAGCTAGCCTTTTACTCTCAGGAGTACTAGCGAGTAATTCATCAAAGAACTTGTTCTGTGGGCATTAGCATGAAACGTTTGGCTGTCGTTACCTTCGACGGCCATGAAGTACGAGTCCCGTGTGACGGCCTGGATCGCGCCGATCTATCATTGGAGGAGGACAAGAATAAACGGCACAAGTCTAACATCTTCACAAATGACGCATACTAATACAGAGTAATGGAAACCGAGAGAGGTGAGGCGGGGGCGGCACATACCCCGGCAGCCTTGACGAAGCTATCGGCGACGCGGTTGAGGAGGGGGTGGCCGAGGTCGAGCATCCAGTTCTTGTCCAGGCCGCGCACCTCGTCGACGAACTTGCGGGCCTCATGCGTGCTCATCGTGAGCTCCTTTCTTCTGCTCTGCTAAGCTAAGCTATGGAGGAAAAAAATGCAGAACCTAATACTGCAAGCTATTGCTGTGCCGCGTGTGTAGTGAAACGGGGGAGTGAACTTTGAAGCCCGGAGCGGCACCGGCGGTCACCACTCACCACGTAACAGATCTGACGAGGATACGACGAGAACCTGAGGAGCAGAGGTGACACGTACGCCGGCGCTACGGACGCGTGGCCGCTCAGGGTTACTCGTGGCACGCTTCTGGAACGTGCGCTAGTGCGCTTGTGATTCAGGAAATCTGCGCAATCCGAGGTCTCACATGTTTATCCAGCACTTGTCTCTTTTTACATCCATGGCATTTGAAAGGAAAGGATGATCTCCAAACAAGATTTCGTCCCGCTTTTGTCTCCTTCATGGGCTACGGCGGCTAAGGTCACGGATAATGGTTGATAAGACAGATTATCTTATAAGTATATCATTTGATATGACAATAAAATATGACATACAATGAGTTTTTTTTAGTCTTATCTCTAACACTAGATGTTCCTAAATATATGATGAGACATATTGTTGCTAAGAGATGATCTCTTAGCCAATACTCTCTCCTACAGTGCTAAGATAAGACAATTGTATATGCTCTAATGTGGTTGATCTCGAAACATGGCTAGTCTGGTTGGTACATGCAGTGCACTGAAACTCTGGTTTTTCATTGCTATAGTAATCATGGAAAACAAGAGCCCAAAGTGTTTTAGCTCCGTTTTCTAAAAAATAAAAATCATATTTTATAAGTTTCAAAAAATCTGAAAATAAATTTTAGGCATAGTCAATGTTGTATGTCCTACAAGCAAGCAAAATCACATCCATATTATGGGCTACACAAAAAGACAAGCTAATAAAATTTTGAGATTTGAAACTATGCGTACCCAAATCCACACTTTTTGTCATTTCTGTGTAGCATATAATACAAAACATTTAAAATTAATAGTTTGCACATCTGTAGGATGCATCATTGGCTACGTCCCAATGTTTTATATGAAACTCAGAAATATGATAAATATTTTTTTAAGAACAGAATCATTTGTTCCCATGTGCGCCAAATCAAAGACAGCCTTTTCTCAATAAAATTGCATGCACGGATGTGGCTGACAGAATAAACATTCCACGGATTACTCTAATTCTCAAATGGAGCAACAGCTCACTGTCGTCCAGCAAACAAGTTCATAACATTAAGATCCACCTCCTAAAGATAAAAGCCATACAAGATTTCAGGGTTCTATTCCTCTGTCGATGCTAGATGCTGCAGCTTATGGGTTGATCCCAAGCTGGACACGCCAATCTTCAAGCTGCTTTTTTACTTGTTCCGAACCTGTAGAGCCATACGATATGAACTTATTGACGGCGTTTTCGACACCCAAATAGGCGTACACATCCCTTTCAAAGACAGGGTGAACTGCTTTCAAGTCATTTATTTCAAGCTCCGTCAGCTGACAGTTCTTCGACACGCATAGAGCAACACACCTCCCGACTATCTCGTGAGAAGTTCTGAACGGGACGCCCTGCCATGGAGAAATACAGAAACACTCAGCCAGACAAGTAAACAGCACAGCAGGGGTAACTCGGAGTTGCATACAGCAGCCACAAGAACCACTTAATTCCATCTTATGTGAACTTTTTGTCCAAACTTATGTTCATATGTAAAGCTACAGGTAATTTGGACCAAGGAGATGAAAATTAATGTGTACCTTCTTCACAAGATAATCCGCTAGTGTTGTTGCATCCAGATAACCAGCAGGCAGCGAATTTTGTATTCTTTTTGAGTTAAAAGAGATATTTTGAGCAAACTCACTACATACTTCAAGCATTCCTAATATGGTCTTCACACTCTCAAACAAGGGTTCCTTGTCTTCCTGCTCAGAAAGAAAGAATTTCAGAATTACACAGGAAAACAAGCTTGGATAGCAAAATTGTAAGTATGAGACACACCTGTAGATCACGGTTGTAGGCCTGAGGAAGGCCTTTGCAGAGGACTAGGACAGTCACGAGCTGACCAATAACCCTAGCAGATTTCCCACGAACAAGCTCCATCGGATCTGGATTTTTCTTCTGTGGCATAATGCTGCTTCCAGTTGAAACTGAGTCACTTGGTGTCAAGAACCCGAACTCCTCTGATGCCCACAACACCCACTCTTCGCCAATGCGTGAAAGGTGAACAGCGGCAATTGAATTGGCAGCAAGAAACTCCAATACAAAGTCACGATCTGATACTGCATCAATACTGTAGAACAGATTAATCAAACATCGAAACACATGTCAAAACGTGAGATTAACCCAAAAGGAGGAAATTCAGAGAGATGGAACATAGTTCAATTATTTACATTGCTTACTCTATATAAGAGTTAAGCATGGGATTTCAACTGATCAGTAATATTCCAGCACCAAAGCTGGGAATGGTTGTCGTTGTCAGATAACTAAGCATGTCAATCAAGTATAAACAAGCAAATCAACAAACACTGTGTATTTGTACTTCTGAGTAATATATCATCTCTTTATACTAGATAAACACAAAATGATAAGGTAGTCAGACCTACTCTTTTTTACTTAGCTTTACTTCGGTAAGATCAAAGTGCGCTTGTTCACTTGCATGTAAAGACCGACTCATTTTAAAAGATATACAAGGGTGTTAGGTATGCAACTCAATAAACTAACTCCATCTTGGTTACAATTCAAGCAAGGTATAGCAAAGAAAGCATGATATCTACTTTACATGTTCGTACTACTAACAGAAATCAAGGATGTTAGTTACCTGTTCTTCATCGGAGCAGTAAAGTTCAAATCTTTAGCAGTTTTGAACCTATCAATGGGAAGTCCAGTTCCAGCCAAGGCACAAGCACCAAGTGGGCAGAAATTCACTCTTTCCCTGCAGTCGATCAGCCGGCCTGCATCACGCTCCAACTGTGCAAAGTACAAGCCATAATAACATCAGATCCACTTCCAGTTATATTGCCACTCCAGCGCACAACTTAGTTCAGTTCAAGGTGGGTCATGGCCCCACCTAAATTGAAATTTCACAAATATGACTTGTTCTGTTTATACACTAATCACTCAAAAACTATGTTCACAAATGCTTATTAGCGCAGTTGACAGGATTATTCCTCCTCTGTGTTTTGGTCAAAGGCTTCAAACTGTGTTACAACTTCATTTTAAAAGGAACGAGGTAGTAATATTATCAGCCAATTAGTAAAAGCATCTGAGACGCTGTTACAACCTTGCACAAGAAACATAGCAACCAGTTGGCTATAAGCTGCAAGATTGTAACCTTAATATTTTGTTCTGTGTCATGCAGATCGGACGCGGCAGATAGTGGTGCAGCAATTCAAGGAGAGGACAGAGTATGGAAAAATATGAAGCAGTGAAGCACCCACATATGGTGCTCTTTCTTCACAATTCAGATTACATAACATGTTTGTATAAAGAAAAAAGGGATGTTTCATTTGGGTACTGTATTGGGATATGGCTAAGTAACGGCCAAATGGGCGAAGTTGAATGTTCACTATAACAAGAAAAAAATGGGCAAAGTTGAATGTTCACTACAACCAGAAAAAACTTCTGTTTTGCACACCGGGTCTCCATCTATAAATTTCCATAGTTAAAAAAGAGCTAATGCAGCAAACAGTCTTAACTCTTCAAATTGGTTAAATAGAGTGGATTAATTTGATAACTACAGTGTAGAGAAAGATGTTCAGGGTTTTGTTTACAGTATATAGTTAAAAAGTAGCCATCGATAAGATAAGACAGTCTGTGAAATAAGAGAATGCGGGTACCTGTTCAACATAGGATAAGAGAAGATGTGGCAGCAAAACAGGCTGTGCCCTTTGAAGATGAGTATAACCAGGGACAATTAAGTCAACATATTCTGAAGCTAACAGAACCAGAGACACCTGAAACAATAAGAATTATGTTGATGTTACCGATAAAATGTCTTACAAAGAGACACAATCGAAGAGTTCCCAGGAAAGGCAGAAATCAAGTATTAGTACTATCTACAAATTGGAATATCTTCAATTATCAGAATAAGCGAATATATGATAAATTAGAACCGATGAAAGAATAAATATTTGAGTTATACACATACACAATGAAGAACTTCCTAGAAAAAAGTCCCATCTCTGGCAAAGCTTAAGCGGTATGGACAGGGTACAGATACCAAATGCATGAGATCAGGTATGTTTTACATCCCTGCCTCTTAAAGGGGGTGTACAGTGTTGTTGCCCCTGTTGAGCAATACTCGGAAAATCAATATGAATAACATGACAACTGAATTTGCATTCATACATACCAAGATGGTGTGCCAGGCCCAAATAATAAATGAGCGATGGATGTAGTGCAGATCATCACACTGAGTAATGAATTTGTAATGTTTTATGATGTCTTTAAAGAGCATAAAGCCGATGAACGCGACATCGAAAAACAGGATGCATATTCAGACATGCTATAAGCAGTAAAACATGAACATCACAAAGAAAATTCAAGAACAAACCTGTAACTGTTTGATGCGAATCAAAATCTTGTCAATAGCATCGCGGCACCACAACCTAAGGTCCGTGACAATTTGGTCATTGCGGCTCCTAGCAGTATGTAGCTTCTTAGCCGGCTCACCAACCATCTCAATCAGAGCTGCCTCAATGTTCATGTGCACATCCTCCCTATCCTGTCTCCACTCAAACTTGCCATCCTGAATCTGCTTCTCAATTTTATCAAGGCCCTCCGAGATAATATCCCTATCACCACTGGTTATCAGACCCTGCATTGCGCATGATTCAGAATTTTCAATCAAATATGGTGACAACTGGTTCAACCAACATCTAACAAAACCCTAGAGGAAGGTGCACTAATTAAAGATTTGTCCAAAGCAGTGCTGATCAAACCAAAACCCCGAACTGCCAAAAGATTAAACCCTTAATAATCCTTTCAACGCGATGCTTCAAATCAAGCTAGTAGATAATTTATTAAAAGTCGCGCATCACGCCAAAGACAGTACAAGGAAGCTAGAAATTCCATCGAACGCATTGCGAGCATAACATCACCAGCGGGTTAAACCCAAATTGACAGAAGAAAACCACAAGCTGCTTCTCTGCAGTCTCGTCCACGCAGAGAGCTAATTGGTTGAAAAGCCACGAACAGGTGATAAGGTACCTGGGCGGCCAGCATGGAAGCGTGGGCCTTGCTGCCCATGATGTCGTACTTGTAGAGCTGCCAGTCGTAGGAGATGGACTCGGTGAAGCGCTCGACGGCGTCGGTGACGCCCTCCTCGAAGCGCCCGCCCCACAGCTTGGACTCCTTCTTCTCCTCGCTCTCCGAGGACGCCATCGAGGTGGAGGCCGCGGCGACGGCCGGGAAAGCGAGGCGGCGGCGGAGGGCGACGGCGCGGTGGGCGGAGAAGGCGAGGCCGGCGCGGGGCAGCGAAGAGGGGGCCGGGGGGAGGAGGGATTGGGAGGCGGCGGCCATATGTATGGCGCCGATGTTCGCGGTGGCGCGGCGGCGCGGTCGGGTGTAGATGGGTTTAGGGAATTGGGAGTGGACGGTAGATGGGTTCAGGCAATTAGGGGTTATGGTTTCGTACCTAGCCTGGACCCTACTGTTTCAAATTACTCCGCCCGCGATGGATTAGTACTCTCTTATTTTTCATTAAAAAAATTCTGCGATTTTTAAAATAGATAGTACGAAGTGTGTAGTATGTATATAAAAATTCTAAAAAAAATTTGATGAAAAATAAGAGAGTACTAGTCCACCTAGGTAAGCGTGCGCGCGGAGTAATTTGAAACATATGGAGTATTTTATCATCAGCTGGAGTATTAATTTTTTATTTTTTATTTACTGGAGTCTTGATTTTATTTTTTTCAATCGACAGGAGACTTGATAGAATTCCACAGTAAATAAGACTCAAATTAAAGAAAATCTGATGTGAAACTAAATAACAAATGTATTTTTCAAGCAGAAAAAATAACTAATGTACTGGAGTAACTCTGTTTATTTACTGGAAAAAAATTGCGTTTCAAACAAGAGATCTTCAAACGATCGACGGGCCAAGAACTTACCGTGTCGGCGAGCATGTCAGCGTGGGCGCGGCTGCAGGCGATGTCGTGAGCCCACAGCTCATTGGCCTCCGCCATCACAAGAGGCTCGGAGAACCGAGCGCCGGTCCCGGCCTTCTGGGCATTGCCGTTAAGCCACAGCTTCGGTGCCTCCCTGGCCGTGGCCTTCACCGCCACCGCCACCAATCGTTTCACCGGTCTTTGAGGCGACGGCTCGTTGATGAACTCCAGCGATGACTTCATCGACGACTCCGCCGAGTCGTCGATCGAGCTCTCAACCATCTCGATGAGCGCGGCGTCGTGCGCGGACAGCCGCTCGCCCGTCGCCACCTCCACGATCTGCAGCCCCTCGACCTGGCGCTGCCTCTGCGGCGTGAACGGTGCCCACGCCGAGTCCGTCAACGGCTGCTTTCCCGGGCCCGTTGGCGCAGGTCTCCGGTCGGGCGTCGCCGGTGAATTGACGTTGCCGGTCTCAGCAAACGCAGGGGAAGGTGGCTCGGTCACCGTCACGGCGGGCGTGTTCTCCGGCGGCGCCGGCGGTGAGCGTGGCGGATGCGTCACCATCGATGGCGCCGGCGTGAGCGGCTGGCGGCGGGCGTTGGCCTTCCGCTCCTTCTTGCTGCGGAAACACGAGCGGATGGACGGGAGGCGCGCCTTCCTGTGCTTCTTCTTCTTGTTGTTGTTCTCCGGGGCGTTGCCCATGGAATAGACGAAGAAGGACGGCTCCTGGCCCTGCGTCTCGGTGCCGATGTCCGACGAGACCCTGGATGGCGCCGTCCGGTTCCGGCTTTTGCTGCGGCTGCGGCTGCGTCCACGGCCCCGGCCGGGACACCGAAACAAAGACCTCAGCGGGTTGAAGCAGCACGGCGGCGTGGAGGGCTTGCCCCCACTGCCGCTGCCGCTGCCGCCGCCAATGCACTTGCACCGCGTGCGGCGGTGGGACGACGACCGGCCGCGAGGCGTCGACGACATGTCTGACGGTAAGTAAGAAGATGTCAGGAACCGGGGGCCGGAGATCGCACCTCTCTCTCTATCCCTCAGAGTTGTGTTTCTTCGTGGCGTTGTATAGGTTGGAGCAGGCGGATTTTGTTACGCGCGCGCCCGTGCATCCGTGGCTTCGTGCACTGCACTAGCTGCCTATTGTTGTTCGTGTATGCGTGGTGAGCTCGTTTGGGGGGGGGGGGGGGGGGGGGGGGGGGGGTGCCGCTTAATCGGCGGCACGATTATGATGATTAATTCCGTTGATTACTCTGGGACCTCAAATTAATTGGGGGTACTAATTAAGCTAGCTGCCGAAATTCTGCAATACAAGAAAATGTTCCATAATACAGACTTTTTAAAAAGCTAAAATAATTTTCTAAAAAGGCTTATATCATCCAACAGAAGGAGTAGTGCGGAAAGCTTTTGAACGGGAGAGCTAGCTAAGCTCTAAGAGCATCTCCAGCAGCGGCGCTAAAAATTGGCGCTGTATAAGTCGTTTGCCGCGCGCAACTCCGGTTGTTAAAAGACAGAAGCGCTAAAAACAGGTTATAGCGCGCGGCAAAAAAAAGCGAAATGACAGGCGCTGTAAATTTTCAGCGCGCGCGTAGGAACAACAAAATCAAATACAAATGACAAAACAACGATCAAACACACACAATAAATCAAGAATAAATAGTTCAAATATTCATACAACATCAACACAAATGAATAGTTTAAAGTACCGATACAACAACAACACATACAACAATCATACAACAAATGTATCTTAAAGAACATACAACAATCATAGGAGAACATTAATTTCCTCAATTCCAAACCCACCACTCCGCCATGACATCCTTTTGGAGATCATCATGCACCTCATTAACTCGAATGGCATGGTAGGAGGTAAGGAACCGGGCTATCCTATCTTGCCTCCTTCGAATTCGGACGGGTTGTCCCACATACTCATCGTTGTAGTCGAGGCCATCCTCACCACGCTCATCCTCTATGATCATGTTATGCATGATCACACAAGCCATCATGATGTACCAAAGGATCTCTTGATCCCAAAACCGAGCCGGTCCACGCACAATTGCAAATTGAGCTTGCAATATCTCGAATGCTCTCTCCACATCTTTCCTTGCCGCCGCTTGTGCATTATGGAAATCGACTTCTCTCTTGCCTTCTGGATCCTTGACCGGCTTCACAAATGTCCTCCACCTTGGGTAGATGCCATCGGCAAGGAAGTAGCCATAGGTGTATGTTTTGTTGTTTGCCACAAACTGCACCGGTGGAGTTTCACCATTAGCTATCCTAGCCATGAGTGGTGACCGCTGGAGAACATTGATATCATTGCAAGATCCGGGCATCCCAAAAAAAGCATGCCAAATCCATGTCTCATAATCGGCCACGGCTTCAAGGATGATGGTGGAATCCTTCTTGTGGCCTTTGAATTGTCCATGCCAAGCCGCAGGACAATTCTTCCAACTCCAATGCATACAATCAATAGAGCCAAGCATTCTGGTGAACCCACGTCGCTTGTTTTGCTCCAATAGCCTTGCCGTGTCTTGAGCATTGGGGGATCTCAAGTACTCCTCCCCGAACACTCTCACGATAGCCACGGCAAAGCGGCGGACACAAAGAATGGCGGTGCTCTCCCCCATTGCCAAGTGGTCATCAACCAAATCCGCCGGAATACCATATGCCATCATACGCAAGGCGGCGGTCACCTTTTGGTAGGTGCTATGCCCAAGCTCCCCGGCGGCATTCCTCCTTTGCTCAAAGAAACGATCAAACTCCATCACACTCTCGGCGATGTTCTTGAACAATCTTGTGCTCATCCTAAACCGGCGCCGAAAGTAGTGCTCGGGGAAGATGGGCTTCTTGATGAAATAGCTTCTCATCAATTTGGCATGGCCTTCCAACCTCTCCCTCCACAATCTCTCTCGACCAATCACGGAACCACCATGCTTCGAGCGCTTCATCCTAGCGCGAACGGCCAAAATGATAGCAAGATCTTTCTCTTCTTCCGCATCCCATTCATCATCGGACTCTTCCTTCGACCTGCGGCGCACCATCTACATAGGGCGGCTACGTCTAAATAATATCCTAGAATGAGAAGGTATGGCAATAGAGGACACTACATACATTGGTGGGGAGTAGCGTCGGTGGCGGCGCGGAAGCGACGGCGGCGGCGGTGGACGGCAGGGCAGCGCCGGATCTGTCCTCGCAGAGCTCGAATCGGCGGGGAGTGGCGCCGGTGGTCGCGCGGAAGCGACGGGGGGCGCGGCGGCGGTCGTCGATTAGCGGCGGGGGAAGCTTCGGCGCGGCGGCGACGGGGGCGGGGGAAGCTTCGGCGCGGCGGCGGCAACAAGCGGCGGCGTTGTCGGCGCCGGCGGGAGCTGTCGGTGCCGGCGGGATTTGGGAATGGGGAGAGAGGAAGCGCGGGCGCGGGGGGAGGGGATTTCAGCTCTGCGCGCGAGTGTGTGTTTCCAGCGCGCCGAACCAGGAGCCCCAGACATGACGCTCGCGATAGCGCATATACTGCACGCTGGAAATTTTTTTACCGCGCGCGCTAGTTTGTAGTTGCTGCTGGAGCGCCGAAAACAAGGCTCCGCGCGCTAAACAAGCGGTTTATTGGACGCGCGCAATTTTTAGCGCCGCTGCTGGAGATGCTCTAATGCTGAAGGAGAGATATGTATCAAATAATTAAGGATCCGATGAAAGCTATGGTGAACTCCGGCCAGCACGCCTGTATGTAGGGTTCTCCTAGTTGTTTCCCCTAGTTTTTTAGGGTTCCCCTTTTCCTCTCGTGGCGGCCACGAGAGTCTGGAGTTTCCATCGGTGATCGTCGTCTATCTGCGTTGGACTTCGTGATCTCTAGCCTAGGATCGGTTGTGGCACTTCCTGGCAGGACCTGGGAGCGGTTGCATGGAGAAGCTAGTGGGCTTGGCGCCGGTGCCACCGCCGCCACCATCTCCTCCATCGTTTTCGAGTGCGAAACTAGAAGGTGATCCGATGAAGGGGACCCCGGCGGCTCGGGCCCCAGGGATTAATGAGGCTAGAGGCTCGGGCAGTAAAGTTTTGGAGGACGACTTGGAGGACAGGTTTGAGGGTTTGAACCTCTGTGGCGAGGAAGAAACAGATCTTGATTTTTTGGGAGAAATTGAAGAGCTGATTGGGGAGGTTCGGTGGCTGGCGATATTTAGGGTTCATACCCTTAAACCGTTCAGTCACGCGGCTCTGTTCAAGCAGATGCGCAACGCGTGGGCGACAGCACAACCTGCTACCTTCAAAGCAAAAGGCGATAATCTGTTCCTAGCGCAATTCCATTGCCTAGGAGATTGGAACCGAGTAATGGATGGCGGCCCATGGTTATTCCGTGGTGCGGCTTTGATCATGGCAGAATATGATGGTTTCACTAATGTGGAGGACTATAAATTAGACAAAGTCCCAGTTTGGGTGAGGATACAGGGAATTCCAGAAGGACTGATGAAGAAGAAAGAATTGGCCGAGAAAGTGGCGAGGAAAGTTGGCGAGCCACCGATTAAAGCTTTTGTCAACAAAGGACTTATTAACTCTTCGAAATATCTGCGGGCTAAGGTGAGTGTGGATGTAAACAAGCCTCTTGTTCGTATTGTGCCAATTACAATCAAGGAAAGGAAGGTGTATCCAGTACAGTATGAGAAACTTCCAGAGTTTTGTAATTTATGCGGTCTTATGGGGCATATTGTTACTGAGTGTGGTGACGGTATTCATGGAGATGATCAGTGTCAATGGGGTGATTGGTTAAAGGTGTTGTTTGAGGAAAATGTTACTTCTGGAAGTGGCAGAGGTAATACTGGTCGCTCGGGTGGTCTCGGTAGGGGCAGAGGTAGAGGACGTGTGCCAGGTGAACCAAATGACTCTGAAGCGACGGATATGGACTGGGGTTCAGCTAGTGGAGGAGCTATAAGACAAGGAGCTCGTAAGAGGCCTGGAGGTGGTAACAATCTGATTGGTGCTTCTCCTGGAAGTGTGGCGCAACAAGTGAACCTATTAGAATATGGGAAGGGGGACAATAATTTGGAGGAATCTCAGACTTCTCCTCAGAAAGTACAAGCTCTTAAGAGACAGAAGAAAGTTGTTAATGGTGTGGTAGTGGATGAATTAATAGGATCGGCGACCTCTGGGATGGAGGATCGCCGGGAGCAATGAAACTCTGTGGTTTGAACTGCCACGGTTTGCGTAACCGTCGGGCAGTTCGTGCGCTTCTCGACCTTGAGAAGCTTCTGAAACCGGATGTGTTCTTTCTGTCCGAAACACATTTGGAAAAAGCTAGGGCGGATAACCTGAGGAGAAGATTGGGATTTGATCATTCTATCATATTTGAGAGCAATGGTCAGAGTGGAGGGCTGCTGATGCTTTGGAGAAACAATGTTAAAATAATTGAAAGAGGGGTTACTAAGAATTATATTGATGTTGTGATTGAAGATGTCATTAGTTGGAGGTTTACTGGGGTTTATGGTGAACCAAGCTGGGGACAGAAACATATCACTTGGGATGCATTACGCACTCTTCATGGTCAATTGGCATTGCCGTGGCTTGCTTTGGGGGATTTCAATGAAATTTTATTTAATTATGAGAAAGAAGGGGGTCGGCCAAGAGCTCAGCAGGCGATGCAAGCTTTTCGTGATGCCTTAAAAGACTGTGAATTGGAGGATATGGGATATGTGGGGGACCTATTCACGTGGCACAGAGGGAAACTAAGAGAAAGATTGGATCATGGTGTGGTCAATGATTAGTGTAATTCTATCTTTCCTTTTGCTAGTCTGATTAATAGTGAGACTACAAGATCAGAACATAGACCGTTGCTAGTTGATACAGAATATTTAGCTCAATCTCATGCAAGGACTGAAAATCCCAAACGGTTTGAGGCGAGATGGTTACAAGAGGATGCGGTGGAGGAGATGGTTAAAGCAGCTTGGGAAAGGGCAAAATCTAGGGGGGAAGATCCCTCTCTTATGGAAAAATGTAGTGACGTGCATTTTGAATTGCACTTATGGGACAAAGAGGTTCTCAAGGGGCCGGCTAGAAAATTAAAGGAGCTGAAAAAAGATCTTGAACAACTCAGAAGAGGTCCCATGACCGATGTTGCTTTGGCAGCACATAAAGAAATTCAAATGCAAATAGAAATTACTTTGGAGAAGGAAGAGATGTTCAGGGTGCAAAGAGCACGTGCAAATTGGTTGAAACATGGAGACAGAAATACTAATTTCTTCCATAGGATGGCCTCAAAAGGTAAGAAGCAAAATACTATTAATTTCCTGTTAGATGATAATGGTGTTAAGCATGAGGATAGAGATTCTATGTGTGATGTTGTCTACAATTATTTCTCTGAGTTATTCACTTCTGAGGTTTCGGATCCAGAGGATAATGTGTTAGATGATGTCAATCAGTTGGTAACTGAAGAGATGAATAGAGGGCTTCTCGCTCCTTTTACAGCCGAGGAGGTGAAAATGGCTCTTTTTCATATAGGCGATTTGAAAGCCCCTAGACCGGACGGGCTTCATGCAGTTTTTTATAAAAGATTTTGGGAGATGCTAGGTGATGATCTGATCAAAGAAGTTCTTTATGCGGTCAATTACATATCAGTCCCAGAAGGTTGGAACAATACAACAATTGTGCTCATTCCTAAAATTGAGAATCCGGAGAAGGTGACGCAATTTAGGCCTATAAGCCTTTGCAATGTGGTTTACAAGGTTATCTCTAAGATGCTCTCTAATCAGTTGAAGAATTATCTACCTGATATAATTAGCGACCACCAGAGTGCATTTGTTCCAGGAAGGTTGATTACAGACAATATTCTTGTTTCTTACGAAAGTATTCATGCGATGAAGAAAAAGAAAGGGAAGAGAGGTTTATGTGCAGTCAAGCTTGATATGTATAAGGCCTACGACCGTGTTGAATGGTGTTATCTTGAAAAGATTATGCTGAAGATGGGATTTGCCAGGAGATGGGTGGATTTGATTATGGCCTGTGTTTCGTCAGTACAGTACAATGTCAGATTTAATTCAATGGAGACTGAGGTTTTCACTCCATCGAGAGGTCTGAGACAAGGGGACCCTTTATCCCTTTACCTATTTCTTCTGGTGGCTCAAGGTCTTTCGAGCATGTTGAAAGGAGCTGAGTCGAGAGGTGAACTTGAAGGGGTGCGGGTATGTCGTGATGCACCTATGATTTCTCATTTACTTTTTGCTGACGACTCTTTGATCCTGATGAATGCTGATAGGAAAAATGCTCTGAAACTGAAGGATATTCTTGATAGGTATTGTGCTAATTCGGGCCAGAAACTTTCTGAAAGCAAGTCAAGTATTTTCTTTAGTCCGAATACTGTGGTGGAAGAAAGGGCCGAAGTTTGTCAAATTCTGAATATTCTAACAGAATCACTTAATGACAAATATTTGGGACTCCCGGCTATGGTGGGAATTGATAAAAGTGAATGCTTTAGACACTTGGTGGATAGAGTAATCGCTAGAATAAGTGGCTGGAAGGAGAAATTGTTGAGTTTGGGAGGGAAGGAAGTTCTTATAAAAGCTATTGCTCAAGCGATACCAGTTTTTGCTATGATGGTGTTCAAAATTCCGAAAAACATTTGCAAAGGAATCTCTGATGCTATCTCTCAATTCTGGTGGGGCGATGAGGAGGAGCAGAAACATATGCACTGGAAGGCTTGGTGGAAGATGTGTATTCCGAAGAGTAGTGGTGGTATGGGGTTTAGGGATCTCCATTGTTTTAATTTGTCTCTGTTAGCAAAGCAAGTCTGGAGGTTATTGAGTGAACCTGACTCACTTTGTGCAAAAGTGCTAAGGGCAAAATATTACCCGGATGAACGTCTCCTTAATGCAACTTTGAAGAGGGGAAGTTCTTTCACATGGACGAAAGGTTGTATTTGGAGAGTGGGGGATGGGAGTCAGATTAATATCTGGGAGGATAGCTGGATTCCTTCAAGCCACAATTTAAAGATTATGACTCCGAGAGGTACAAATATTCTCACGTTTTTCAGATTTGATTAATCCTATAGATGGTTCATGGGATGAGGAGATCATTGAAGATATTTTTTGGCCGATCGATGCTCACAGAATATTGCAAATTCCTTTGACACCGAACAGAGATGATTTGGTGGCGTGGCATCATAATAAACTTGGGCTCTTTTCGGTACCTTCAGCTTATTTTTGTCAATGGGATTACAAGTTTGGTCAGAATAATAGAAATATAAATATTGCGGAGAGTGCACGCAATGGCGTTTGGGATAAGCTTTGGAGTCTTGAAATTCCAAGCAAAATGGAGGGTGCTCCATGCGATGATCCCATGTCGATGGGTGCTTGCTAATCGACATATTGGGAATCTGGGAGGCTATCCGATATGTAATTCAAGCTATGAAGATATAAAGCATTTATTATTCTCTTGTGCAAGAGCTAAGGAGGTCTGGAATTGCCTTGGTTTGTCAGAAATTTTAGAGAGCATTGCAAGTGTTGATAGATCAGGTTCGGTGGTGGTTGAGGAAATAATAAGAAGAGGAGGCCGGGTTGTAGCACTTGATAAAATCGGGTTTGTAGAAATTGTCCTAATAGCGAGCTAGTATATCTGGTGGGAAAGGCGGCAACTTGTGCATGGAGAGACTATTCAAACTCCTTTCCGATCGGCTATGTCTATACGGGTGTTAGCTCACAACTATATGAATGTTTTAAAGAAATCCGCAGCGAAACCAAGGGAAGGATGGAAGAAACCGTTGGAGGGAATGCTTATGGTAAATGTTGATGCAGCGTTTGATATTAATTCTGGGAGAGGTGCTACAGGAGTGGTTATTAGAGATTGTACGGGGAGTTGTATTGCAGCAATGCAATCCTTCTTACCGCATGTGGTGGATGCTCTGATGGCTGAAGCCTATGCGTTCAGAGATGGTCTGACCCTAGCACATCAGATTGGTATTCAAAATTTTACAATTCAAACAGATTGTGGTCAATTGGTGGAGACTATGAAGAATGGCGGTTTTTCAGCAACTTCGTCGGCGAGTTAATTTATGATGATTGTAGTATCCTATGGAGTGGTTTTGGCAATGTGTCCATTGAATATTGTAATAGGGAAGCTAATCAGGTAGCACACGAGCTTGCTAGAGTTGCGTTTAGTTCAGGTAATTCTTGTACTTGGGTCGATGAGCCCCCTAGGTTTATTCTCAGCAAGCTCGTGAATGATGTAACCTTCCTGTGATGGTGGGCATCAGGTACCAGACGCACTCTTTTCCTTCCAGGGTACCTAAGGGGACTGGAAGGTTTTTAATGAGGCGGCCTGCTGTCCTTAATATAATATGGTTCAAAAAAACTACTATTTTATTTTTCGTTCGGCACAATCACACCTTCACAACACACAGTGATCCCAAAAAATGATAACACTAGATCCCCATACTCCTTCAGACCTATCTTCCTGCAAAACTGTTCGATTAAGGCCATATCCAAACTCCTCACAAACCGTCTCAAAAAACTGATCCCATCCATCGTGGACCCAAAGCAAAGGGGATTTATCAGAGGATGATGCATGGCCGAGAACTTCGTCCTTGCAATCGATATCCTGAATTGTTGCCACAAATGGAAAGCACCAACTATCACCATCAAGCTAGATTTCCGCAAGGCCTTCGACTCCGTCCGTTGGGACTCCCTGCGTAAACTTTTGAAACACAGAGGGTTCCCGCCCAAATTCTGTGCATAGATTGAACTCATCCTACGATCTGGAAGGACGACAGTACTAATAAACAAGGTACCGGGACCGTGGATCAAGTGCAGAAAAGGACTCTGCCAAGGCGACCCACTATCTCCCTATCTCTTCATCACCCTAGCTGACATTCTCCAAAAACCAATAATCCTAGCCAACGAAGACGGCCTTCTTGCCTATTCTCTCTCAGATGACCTACCTTGCCATGCCCTCCAATACGCAGACGATACACTAATTATCTTACGAGCAACACCCACAGCGGCGCTCACGCTCAAGAACATTTTTCTAAACTTTGCATACGCCATAGGCCTATCGATTAACTTTTCAAAAGACCACCTTTGTACCCATGAACATCATCGATGCTTGCGACCTCCATTGCCTCTACCCTAGGAACGCCCATTTCCTCCTTCCCCCAAACATACCTTGGCCTACCCCTCTCATCCACGAAACTGCCCGCATCAGCCTTCCAACCGATTATACATAGATGTGACTGCTACCTTGCTGGATGGTGCGCCTCCCTGCTATCTAAAGGAGGCCGACTAGTCCTACTCCTCGTTGTCTTAGACTATCTACCCATGTATTTCATGTCGGCATTTCTACTCCCCGCCTTAGTCATCGAAACCATCGATGGCCGCCGCCATGCATTCTTCTGGGCCGCTGAGGAATCGTGCTTCGGAGCACAATGTTTGGTTGCATGGGACAAAGTTTGCACGCCTACTCATTTGGGAGGGATGGGAAACAAAAATTTAAATGCATAGAATGTTTGTCTTCTTCTGAAATTTTGCTAAAAATTGCATTCAGACAACATACCCTGGAAACAATGGATACAAACCATCTCACCATTTCCACTCATCGCATCCACTCCTTCATACATATCCAAGATAATCTCCAAACACATTGCATTGCTATCCCAAATACCCAGGTGTTCTGTTCACAATGGTAGATCAGTATATTTTTGGCAAGACACATGGATCCTTCCAGATCCCTTCGACATTGCCTTCCCTGCTCTATACACACACCACACCCAAAAACATGCTTTTGTTTATGATGTTCTGCTTAATGGGACCCAACACGGGCTACGAAACCGCTTGACTAATGCAGCCACCGAGCAACTTGCTCTTCTATCTACTCTTTTGTAGGACGTGCTGCTAACAGATGACAGGGACAATAGAACGTTGCTAGACGGATCATGCTTCTCCTGCAAGGAGTCTTACGCCTCACTACAGATGGCACTCCTTGACTAGCACGCCTCCCACATATGGTCGACAAGGGTGCCCATGAAGGTCAAGGTCTTTGGGTGGTTTCTCTAGCTTGATAGGCTCAATGCACGAGCTAATCTCTTTCACAAGAACATCATTCTCTCCACAGAATGCCCAAGGTGCCTTGCTCCCATGGAAGATCGGCAAACAACTGTTCTTCGACTACCCCGCAGCTGCCACCATATGGAAAAAACTGCAGATCAACCCTAGAGGCCACCACTTCACCAACATCTGGTCAGCAGCATTACTAACTAGACTGCCTCACTCCATATGGGACTCTGTCACATTGATTATTCTTTGGAAAATTTGGAATTCTAGAAATGCTATGGTGTTTAGGGCAATCAATCAGGACACCTCATCGACCATAAGGAATATCATATCTGATCTCACCTATGGTCACACCGTTTCAAAAAAACGGAGACTCGCAAGGTCGCCGACACCACCTCTCCCTTTGTACTCTGTAAACTTACCATTTTGAACCAATATATATTCATGTGGGGATTCTCTCCCCCCGGTGAAAGCCTCAAAAAAGAGGTTGCGACAGTGTGGGCTGCTTCCTTGAACGAAAGCATCGTGTGACGAAAAAAATCTTGGCTCAAGGCATCAGCTAAATTACCGGGTCCTCTCGCTTAAAAAGTAGCCTTGTAGTAGTAGTGAATTTGTGATGCTATTTGCTAAGCAGAGATTTTTTAGAAAACTAGGGATCACATCCCGGTTCCATCTATTAGACCAACTAAACCTGGCCAAGAAGTTCAAATTTTTTTACAAAACAAATCTCCTAAAAGCGCGTCTCTACCAGGAATTGAAGTTACTTCAGACTTAGCTAAGAGGTACTAGGTGATACATTGCAAATATATCTATAATTTTTGATGTTCCATGCTTGGTTTTATCTACTTTATTGTGTTTTGTTCCAACTTTGGAGTACTTTTCATATGATTTCTTGGACTAACCTATTAACAAGATGCAACAGTGCTAGTTGCCTGTTTTCTGCTGTTTTTGGTTCTAGGGAAGTCAGAAAATCAATATTCTCGGAATTGGACGGGACAAAAGCCAAAGTTGATATTTTAGCGGAAGACTCACGGAGCCAGAAGCAAAGATGGAGGAGGGCCAGGGCCTGGCCACACCATATGGTGGCACGAGCTAGCCCTGGCTGCGCCACCAGGTGGTGTGGGCCCCCTGGCACTCCACTGACCTTGCCCTTTGGCCTATAAGAAGCCTCCCGAAGCCAAAACCCTAAATCGTCAATCAGAAATCCACGAAACGTTCCGCAGCGCCGCCGCCACCGAAAAGGAGATTCGGGGGACAGAAAGTCTCTGTTCCGGCACCCTGCCGGGACGGGGAAGTGCCCCCGGAGCCATCTCCATCGATCTCCACCACCATCTCCATCACCATTGCTGATTCCCATGATGAGGAGGGAGTAGTTCTCTCTCGAGGCTAAGGGTTCTACCGATAGCTATGTGTTCATCTCTCTCTCTATGCACGATCATATTATGATCATGAGTTTGTAATCTAGTAGATCAACCTTGCTACTCAAGTGCTTTAATAGATCTCTGCTCTCCCCATGTGTGTGAAAGTGAGAGCATGCACACCATGGTGGCACTTAGGCTAGAGATTACAAATACTTGTTATGAGTTATATTTGGAGTTGGATGTCTTTATGAAATTGCGGTGTTTGTTTGAACCATCTAGTGCTCAAGGTGACAGTGTGGGGTTATCTAGATGGGAAAGGCTTACTTTGAGGTTTGCTGTTATAGCCCTACCATCGATTAGAGTGTCCAACCGGAGAGTAGTTAAGAGTAGTATCATGAAGAGAAGATATTTATATGAGAGTGTTCACTAGCGAAAGTATGATCCATAGGCCTTGTTTCTAAGCATTGATACACCGTTTACAATTAGATCTGTTACATGTTTGCTTGCTTTCATCTTTATTTCAGTTTGCCTTTAGTCTCTTCCACGCCATCAAGTTATCTTCTATCACCGTTACAACTTATAATTATCTATACCACTTGTATTTCACTATCTCTTCGCTGAACTAGTGCACCTATACACCTGACAAGTGTATTGGGTGTGTTGGGGACATAAGAGACTTCTTGTATCTTGATTGCAGGGTTGCTTGAGAGGGGATACCTTTGACCACTTCCTCCCTGAGTTCGATAAACCTTGGGTGATCCACTTAAGGGAAAACTTGCTATTGTTCTACAAACCTCTGCACTTGGAGGCCCAACAACTATCTACAAGAATAGAAGTGCGTAGACATCAAGCTATTTTCTGGCGCCGTTGCCGGGGAGGTAAGGTAAAAGGTATTCACACCGGAGGATTAAAGAAGAAGAACCTCCCACGGCAAACGCCTATTTTCTGGTGTGAGTACTCGAAGTTATTTCCTTTAGATTCTGCAATTTTGTCTTTTTGTTTCTTGTTTTCACTAGTTAGGCTTAATGGAAAACAAAAAAAATTAGAGAGCTTTATAGCATTTATCTTGAGTTAGGACATGAAGTGTTTGAAGAGAAAATTAAAAAACCTACGGAACTTTATTTGCATGCTAATAGCAATGTTGTTAGTATGAATTCTTTGGACACTATTATTGCTAATGCTATGGAAAAGTCTAAGCTTGGGAAAGCTAGTTTTTATGAAAATGATCTTTTTAGTTCCACAGCTTTGGAAGATAGCTATTCTATTGCTTATGATGATACCAAACCTCCAATATATGATGATTACAATGATGAATATGATATATTCAGTCCACCTACTATTGAGGAGGAAATTAATTATGACTACAATATGCCTCCTATATTTGATGATTATGGTGATGAGAATAATAATGATAGCTATTTTGTTGAATTTGCTCCCACTACAATTAATAAAAATGACTATGCTTATGTGGAGAGTAATAATGATTATATGCATGTGGCTCATGATAAGAATGTTTCATGTGATAGTTATATTGTTAATTTTATTCATGATGCTACTGAAAGTTATTATGAGAGAGGGAAACATGGTCTTATGTATCTCAACAATATTAAGTTTCCCCTCTTTATGTTGAAAGTCTTGAAGTTACACTTGTTTTGCTTTACTATGCTTGTTGCTTTGTGCTTTCATGACTTGTTTCTTTACAAGATTCATATGCATAGGAAGTGGGTTAGACTTAAATGTGTTTTGAATTTGCTTTTGATGCTCTATTTTACTTCAATTCATATTTCTTATGTGAGCATATTCTCAAACTATCACGCCTAACTTAAAGGCGTTAAAGAAAAGTACTTATTGGGAGATAACCCAAAAGTTTTAGATGAGTCTTGGAAGTTATTACTTCAGTAATAACCTCTCCTTATCCTTTTTATTTGCTTTTTGTGCCAAGAGTAACCTCTAATGAGAGAGAAGTAATGATTGGGAAAGTTGCTGTCCCGAAACAGATTTCTGTGCTTCACCGTAAAAATTCGTGTAAAATCTCTGTACGTCCTTTTGAGGCGTGAATTTTTGTGCTTCTGCCCCAGATTGTTTATCTAACTTTCGTTTGTTCAACACTTTTTGATTTGAGCAACATAAGGTCTTCGAAAAAATTCGTCTTTACCTGCTGGTCTGTTTTGACAGATTTCTGCCATTATTTGCATTTGCTTCTTGTTGGGTTTCTTTTTGAGTTCTTTTAGGGATTTGAGTTTTTTGAGGGAAGTGCTACAGTAGCTTGTGTTTTAATGGAAGTTTTATTGGTGTTAAAACGGAACCTAAAGACCTATTATCTTGAGTGCACTAATGTTGCTAATAAAGATTGTGTGAAGTTTTGTATGAAGGAAAAATTTCAGGTGTATGGAAGGAATGAGTAATGAGATGAAGGATGGACTAAAGCTCAAGCTTGAGGATTCCACGCGTGTCACCCCAAAAAATATCCAAAAAGTACAAGCGTCAAAGCTTGGGGATGCCCAAGGCATCCCCTTCTTCATCAATAAAAATCCCAGGTTTCTTCCGAACGCTTCATTTTTATTGTTTCATGCACAGTTGTGTTTTTCTTGGAGCGTCTTCTTTTTTGTTTTCGTTTTGGTTTTTCATTTGCTTGGTTTGATTAGTTTGCTGAATAAATTGGTTTAACTCCCTCTTTCATACATTGGTTTGCAAATAGTTTGGTTTGGTTTGGAAAAGAGTAGGAAAGTTCATGCTTATGTGGTACAAAGAGCTCGTTTTTGACTGTGGCCTATGTTTTGTCATGCCATGCTTGATATTGTTTTGGCTTTATGCTTAGTATTATTTGCTGTAGAATGACTTGTTATAAACAATTGAGATTGCTTAATGTGCCTTGGATGAATCATGCTTTGTTTTAGCATATTAAAGCATAGTATAGTGATATTCTCCTTTGATGCTTTATTTCGGTTGACTTGGCGCATGCTCACACCATGTTATGACTATCTCAAGTCACCATAGTCTTTATGATCCTTTAGTTTTCAACTTGTAGTATCACTTTATGCTTTGATCAATGATGTTTTGTCGCTCTGCATGATTATGGCCATTATTGCTCTCTTAGTTTGTCGCTCCCAGTCTTTTGCTAGCCTCCACAACAAAGTATGAGTTCCACTCATGCATCCAACTACCTAAAACAAGTTTTTCCAAAGAGTCCACCATACCTACCTACTAGCTTATGCTATTCCAAGTATATTCATGATTTTGTTTACCTTCCACTTGTTATGAGAAAACTAGTGATTAAAGCTCTCACGAACTTGATGGCACACTTTGCTTTACTTGCCCTTAATAAACTTGAACCATTGTGTCTTCTATGTTGTATATGCTTGCACTTATTTGTTGGGAATTAGCAGAACCATGCTTTCATGGGGAACGCTTTCAACATTGCACTTGGTACTTGTACCTAGTTGATATCATGCTCTTTTGTATATGGATGTCGTCGGTGTGAAATGAAAGGGGAGCTTGTAAGTCCATGGAGTTATGTATATGTGTTAGAGAAACGCCTGGGCCGCTGGTCTAATCCATGCTGACATGGTGGAAACCTGCAGCGTAACCATAATGAGCTGTCTATGAAGCATTCTTCTTATAAAAAAAGAGTCCTATATTGAGAAAAAAGAAAAAAGAGAAAAAAAAGAGATTATGAAAAGAGGAAAGAGAGGAAAAAGCACCATATTCCCATGGTAAATAAGAAGATTGCTGAGATGCTCGTTGTCTGCTTGCCTTGTCATTTTGATATGTGGATTCTTCCGTATCATCGGGCAAGGGGTACCCCGTTGGCGGTTCTTTATGATACACATGTACTTACGATGACAAGAACTTATCGGTGAATAAACTTGAGTAGCATGAGGAGCGGCCCTCGTATACAAGGGACATGAGATTTCTAACTTATACTTCGTCAAGCATGTACACCATAGTTTGTTCACTTTAACCTTAATCACTTCAAGATGCTTATGATAGGGGCAATGAGAGCTGAAAGCTATAAGTACCATAATTTTTGGAAGCTATTTATTAGACTTGAATCCCTACTTCCTTCTATGAAGGAATTTCTTCCACTTATATATCGAGTCTCCACCTTCTATCTTTATGCACTTACTTTGAGAGCATAGTGGCCATTCTTAGTTCTATGTGCATTGTCCCAAGACTAGTTGATTGATGCATAACTTGTTATTGCTTGTTTTAAACTATTTGTATCTAGTCACTCTTATGAACTTTGAAGGTGTCCTATGCATTTATATTTGCTACTCTATTGAGGGACAAGCTGAATACTATTATGTTATGTTTCTTTATGTGAAACAAACAAACTTCTTGCAAATCATTGTTATTCATGAATCTTTTGTTTGTGTCTTTTCATGTTGCTTCATAGTTTCTTTGTCTTATTGCTAGAACTTTGTCTTTCATGTTATGATTGAAGTACTATGATCCCAGCTTTGAATGTTTTACAAATACTTTGATCAAGTCTTTGATGGTGCATGTCACCTCAAAAATTATTCTTTCTTTTTATCACTTACCTACTCGAGGACGAGTAGGAGTTAAGCTTGGGGATGTTGATACATTGCAAATGTATCTATAATTTTTGATGTTCCATGCTTGGTTTTATCTACTTTCTTGTGTTTTGTTCCAACTTTGGAGTACTTTTCATATGATTTCTTGGACTAACCTATTAACAATATGCCACAGTGCCAGTTGCATGTTTTCTGCGGTTTTTGGTTCCACGAAAGTTAGAAAATCAATATTCTCGGAATTGGACGGGACAAAAGCCAAAGTTGATATTTTAGCGGAAGACTCACGGAGCCAGAAGCAGAGATGGAGGAGGGCCAGGGCCTGGCCACACCATATGGTGGCGCGGGCTAGCCCTGGCCGCGCCACCAGGTGGTGTGGGCCCCCTGGCCCTCCACCGACCTTGCCCTCTGGCCTATAAGAAGCCTCCCGAAGCCAAAACCCTAAATCGTAAATCAGAAATCCACGAAAAGTTCCGCAGCACCGCCGCCACCGAAAAGGAGATTCGGGGGACAGAAAGTCTCTGTTCCGGCACCCTGCCGGGACGGGGAAGTGCCCCCGGAGCCATCTCCATCGATCTCCACCACCATCTCCATCACCATTGCTGATTCCCATGATGAGGAGGGAGTAGTTCTCTCTCGAGGCTAAGGGTTCTACCGGTAGCTATGTGTTCATCTCTCTCTCTATGCACGATCATATTATGATCATGAGTTTGTAATCTAGTAGATCAACCTTGCTACTCAAGTGCTTTAATAGATCTCTGCTCTCCCCATGTGTGTGAAAGTGAGAGTGTGCACACCATGGTGGCACTTAGGCTAGAGATTACAAATACTTGTTATGAGTTATATTTGGAGTTGGATGTCTTTATGAAATTGCGGTGTTTGTTTGAACCATCTAGTGCTCAAGGTGACAGTGTGGGGTTATCTAGATGGGAAAGGCTTACTTTGAGGTTTGCTGTTATAGCCCTACCATCGATTAGAGTGTCCAACCGGAGAGTAGTTAAGAGTAGTATCATGAAGAGAAGATATTTATATGAGGGTGTTCACTAGCGAAAGTATGATCCCTAGGCCTTGTTTCTAAGCATTGATACACCGTTTACAATTAGATCTGTTACATGTTTGCTTGCTTTCATCTTTATTTCAGTTTGCCTTTAGTCTCTTCCACGCCATCAAGTTATCTTCTATCACCGTTACCACTTATAATTATCTATACCACTTGTATTTCACTATCTCTTCGCCGAACTAGTGCACCTATACACCTGACAAGTGTATTGGGTGTGTTGGGGACACAAGAGACTTCTTGTATCTTGATTGCAGGGTTGCTTGAGAGAGGATACCTTTGACCACTTCCTCCCTGAGTTTGATAAACCTTGGGTGATCCACTTAAGGGAAAACTTCTTGCTGTTCTACAAACCTCTGCACTTGGAGGCCCAACAACTGTCTACAAGAATAGAAGTGCGTAGACATCACTAGGAGACATGTATAAAAAGCCAAAGACGCATATCACCGGCTAGCCAAATCATAAATCTTAAACAGGAGAGCTAAGATCTTTAGACTGAAGAGACGACAACCTGCTTAGAAGAGTGGGTGGGGAGCTCAGCCACCTTCTAGCCGAGGCAGCTTTAGTATTCACTCGAAGTGCGAGCAGGACCGATCCGTCCCTTTCTACATCTAGTCCATGAAGATTAGTTTCCATCTCTTCACTAAACAGGTGATCCTTCTCAGCACCTAATAAACATTATTAGTCGAGGGATGATCGTTAAAATCATATCATTCGTGGTGAAAGGGTAATTTCCCCTATGTGTGGTTTTGGTGATTAATGACAATCCCTATGGATTAAATTTTTCATTGAGTTTTATATGAAGGAATATTCCATAGGTCATGCTTGTAGTCCATATGTTGGATTCAAGTATGGATGCCATGAAGATAAGATATACCTTGAGTTTTGGCATCAAGATCATCAAATTGAAGAGAATAATATGATATGTTCAAGATCTTGAGAGTGTGATCTTAATAGAAGAATTCAAGATATGGCTCTAAGCCGGTGTCATGATAGCTTCATTAGTTGAGCTATGGTTGACTAAGATTTAGAGCATGTAATCAAATGAATAATTCTTTATGTACCTCGAGATATTGAGATGGAGCATGAGAAGATACTTGGTTGACCAATAAAAAGAGTGAAGAGTGATTTCAAGTTGGTCAACACATGAAGCATAAAGAATGTACCACATGGATCTTGTGGTATGGTAAGCCTTGTCATTTATGCATCATGAACTAACCCATTATATATGTGTCTTTGTGCATTCTATATGGGATAGGTATCTTTCCATGGGCATGCTTCAAAAGTGAAGATCTCATATAGCCCATGAGAGGATGGCATCAAGTGGTGATCGTCATCAAGGTTAAGAAGGGAAAGTTCAAGATAATCATCTCGAGAAGATCATTTGCTTGAAGCTTTTCGTCCATATTGGTGATAATGGACATGTGAAGATGTGTCTTAATGAAGCTATCCCATAGTGGTGTATGTGGGAGCAAATTATGAGTCTTCACGAAGCAGCAATGATCAAGTGGTGCATTCCGGCTTGGATGGAGCTTGAAGCGTTGTCATCAAGATCAAGTGGGATGCGCAAGGCAAAGGTATGGCCTTGCTAGGTTTTCCTTTTACCGGTCTCAAGGTGGTTGTTGGGAGACCGGGTCATATGATAGATAGCCACACTGTCAAGAGGGGATTTCGGTTGGGTAACTTGATCACATCGTCATAGAGAGCTCAATCCTTTGCATACTTTGCATCTTCCTATTTTGTTGCTTCTTGGTGTTTCTCCATGTGTGGTTCTTTAGCTTGTTGCTATCTCTTCAACAAGCCCAAGTTCATCAAAAACAGAATTCGTATGTATCTTCTATGGCGTTTTCGAGTTTGAAGGTTTTACCGGTTCTTCTTATAGGGAGGCTTCATACTTTTCCTAATTTGGTTCTATCCTCCTTTGTTGGACTATGATGTTTTCATGCACCATATTCTAGAGCTTGTTGTCCTCGTCAAAACAAGCCCAGGATCATCGAAATCGGAGTCCGGATGCAAAAGTTATTGCGTTTTTCGTGAAGTCTGTTTCATCCCGGTTGTGGATCCGGTTCAACCGAGTCCCACACCGGACGGTCCAGTTCCAGCTCCGGTAGACCGGATCTCAGACCGGATTTTCCGGTTTTCGCGACCGAGTCTATTCCGAGTTGGCAAATGGAGGTATTTCGGTTTGTAGGTCGGTCCTCCGGCCCGGGGACCGAGTTTCCCGGTTCTGGGGCCGGTCCAATCGACTTTGGAACCGAGTTTTCGCTGTTTTCTCTCCAACGGCCATATTTGCTTTTCCCTATAAAAGGGGGTTCTTCCCCCAACGTTTTTGGGTGTTCTTGACCACGAAATTGACCTCCATTGTTGAACCTCTTGAGCTTGCTTCCTCTTCCTTCCCTCCTATGATTCTTGCATCTTTTTGAGGGCTTTGGAAGAGGAGATCTAGATCTACAATCCCCACCAACCAATTCCTCCTCTAAGTGAGGGGAACCCTTTGGATCTAGATCTTGGAGTCATTGGTTGACTTCCACCATTGTTCTTCCTCTCTAATTCCTCCCTAGCACTTGTTGCTTTGGTGGGATTTGAGAGTGAAGGATTTGAGCACCCTTTCCGTTCTTGCTTTGCATTCTTGCATAAGTGTTGAGCTCTCCACTACGATTTGTTCGAGTGAGAGACTGTGAGCTTGTTGCTCTTGGAGGGTGACCTCCTAGTTGGCTTGGCGGTTGGTGCCGCGGTGTCCTCTTCGTGGAAGATTGTGAAGAGACCCATGCTTCTCCTTCGTGGAGCTTGTGAAGTGGTTGTGGAGCTTGCCATCTCCGGAGTGGAGGAAAAGCTAGCCATAAGGAAAGGGCCTATTCCTTCGTGGGATAGACTTGGAGAAGAAGCTGAGCCTTCGTGGCGTTGGGAAATCCTTCATGGAATCCCACACCTCTCCAACGTGACGTACCTTACTTGTAAGGGAACACGGGAATACATCTTCGTCTCCGCGTGCCTCGGTTATCTCTATACCCGAGCTTACTTTCCTTGTGATAGCCATCGAGCTTGAAGTACTTATATCTTGCCTATCACTTGTGGTATATTTATCTTGTGCTCTCTTGCTTAGCTTATCTTGTTGTTGGTGCACTTAGTTGAGCCTAGTGTAATTAGGTTTTGTGCTTGTAAAATAAACATTAGTTCAATTCCGCATTCTATCAAGCCAAAACCATAATAGTTTTGAAATTGCCTATTCACCCCCCCCTCTAGGCGACATCTCTATCCTTTCACATGGTTTTTCATAGGCTCCACAGAACTACAACATAAACTGAATTTAAAGCCACATGTTTTTATTGGCAACCCAAGATTTTGCAATAGATAGGTATTTAATTCCTTATTGCTTACCAAATAGATTGGAACTTCTTGCAAGGGGGAGGCTCGGTTGGAAAAAATATTGGAACTTCTTGTAAAATCTGTTTAGCCACAATACATCAGAAAAAAGGTGATCCCTGGGTTTAGAGTTAGTGCAAAATATATAGTCTTCAGGTTTGATAGTATGGAGGTGAGAGTTGTAGTATGTTGATATCATTGTTAGATCTTGACATATCGAAGAAGGAGTACCAAATCCATATATCATGTGATGCAACTGCCTTTAGTATGACCGTGCATCCATCCGCGTGCCCTTTGAACTGGCATTGCCAACCAAAATTATAGTTCTTCCACTTCGCATGCATCCAATGCATGCAGTCTATACTGCCTAGCATCCTAGGAAACCCCTCTTCTCGTTGACAGACAGAAGGTGTGCAATGTCTTTAGCATTTGGCTCTATCAAGTAAACTTTGTTGAACACCGCAATGATGCGCTATAAAACATGTACATGGCCTAAAGGCATGTGTCACTCATGCACAAAGTACTCATCAACAAGATCACCTGGTACTCCATATGCAAGCTGTCGAACAGTTGCATAGCATTTTTGCTAAGAGGAGAAACCAACTTTACAGGTACATTCAAGCTTGGCCTCGAAGTAGTCATCATATTCCCTCAAGATAGCCCTCGAGAATTTGCATGATTTTTTTGAACATCCGATAGCGGCGACGGAATACCTTCTCGTTGTACACTAGATCGTTTTGGTGGAAGTAGTTCCTCATTATGTGAAAAAGAAATTGAGTCGATTTGGGTATAGCGACTGCAAGTCTTCTCCAACGCCTTATGATCCGAGTGTGCTACTTCGAAAGAATCGAAGGAATGCTAAAGATCAATTGATATATTCTCAAATCATTGGCTCACTCATGTATTTAGCTAGCGCTACGAGGCCTGACATCTCCTTTGTTGTAAGCAAACTGAGTTGATTTGTGTCAAATCCTGGAGATGATCATTGTCATGCTCTTGAGAGAGTTTTGTGCTACTTGAAAGGCACTGTGAGTTATGGTATTCACGATACTAAGTATCCACGGGTACTTGAGGGTTATAGTGATTCAAACTGGATATCTGATGCTGATGATATTAAGGCCATAAGTTGTTATTTGTTTACACTTGGTGGTGGTGCTGTTTCCTAGAAGTCTTGCAAGCAGAGGTCAACTATGGAAGCATAACTCACAACATTAGACACATCCACTTTTGAAGCAGAGTGGCTTCATGAGATTTCGATGGACTTACCTGTGGTTGAAAAACCAATACCCGCCATCCCGATGAGCTGTGATAATCAAACTGTGATCATCAAAGTAAATAGTTCTAAGGATAACATGAAGTCATCAAGGCATGTGAAGAGGAGATTGAAATCTGTCAGGAAACCAAGAAACCCCGAAGTTGTTGTGTTGGATTATATCCAAACATCTAGGAACTTGGTAGATCCCTTCACAAAGGGTTTATCACGTAATGTGATAGATAATGCATCGAGGGAGATGGGTTTGAGACCCACACAATAAGTTGTTCGTAGTGGTAACCCACTCTATGTGATCGGAGATCCCGTGAATTAGAGCTGGGAGACAAGCTGTTGATCAGCTAAGAGGAGAGTATGCCCATATTATATTTACATCTCCATAAAGATGCAAAACTCTCTTATTCTGCATGGCAGGTTGATATTTATCTTAATGTGTTCCAAGTGGCTTTTCTAAGCAGAGATGTTGTCCTGCAGAACATCTATTGAGGAACCCATCTATATGAGTCTGACTGTCAAATAGCACAGTCCATGAGAGTTGGGTGCTCTCTAATAAACTCATGAAAGGCCCCGGAGTATGACGCATAAGCTCCAAACCATGGGGAAGCCCTACGGCAGCCTTGTACCGGTCTAGATTTTGTGTGAAACTAGTGTGCAGAAAACTTGTAGTTCAATGCATAGTCCACTATTCAAGTTGCTAGCTAGTGTAGCATGAAGTTTAACATGGAAGTTCAACTTAACAGTCTCCACTATATACCGGTATATAAAACAATATTCTGGAATGAAAGTGATGTGATGTGCCAATGAGACTTTGTGGGGGATTGTTGCAATTTGAGGTGTATTGGGTTGTTGGCCCATTAGCCAAATTCTGAAATTCTCTTTGGCCCATTTGTGCATGGCAGCATATGGTTGTACTAGTGGTGCTAAAGTTTCCCACATTGCTAGTTGAGTGAGAGTTACACCTCCTTATATACTAGGTTGTTCCACCACTCACTAAGGTGTGAGAAGAAGAGAAGGTCTCGCGCACTCCTCCTTTGACGCTGCCCGCCTCGCCTCGCCATGCCACGCCACGCCTTGCCTCGTCACGATGCGGGTTGCGAGAATCTCGTTGAGCCGAGCTTTATTTTTGCTGGTTGGGAAAATTAATCATGGATTAATTATGAGTCATTAACGGACGCGTTAATTAGTCAGCTGTTTCCAGACCTTATGGAACAAGGGATATCACCGACTCGGACGTGGGCTGAGTCCCACAATCTCCCCTGACCTGTGCTATATAAGTGACTGTGCTAAACCTAATCGGCACTTCCTATCACACGCGTCTTCTTCCAGTCTATTGTGTTGCCGCCTTTGTCTTCCCCATCCCGGCTTGGGGCGTGCACCATAGATCGGGACAATAGGACTCTGGAACCCCGCCTCTTGTGAACCTATACGAGTGAGGGGCAATCAGGTTTTTGGGGAGCACTTTAGCGCGACTACTGACGCCATCATGGACGACTCCTTCCCTGACAAGGACTTCTTCTCAGACATCAGCAGCCTCTACATTGACGACATGGCTGACAATGCTACCACCACCGCTGTAGCTACTGCTGCTGCTACCGCCGCATCCGCTGCTGCCGTTGCTACACCGTATGTAATCTCAATCCATCTCTTTCAGATTATACTAGAGTGTCTAGTTCTAGCGCTTAGTTTAGATGTAATAGGTTTGTCTTGTTTAGATGCAATCTATTCATCTACTATGTTACTTTACATGATCTACTTAATTGATATATGTATGATCATGCTTTGTCGATTATTTATTTGGATTAAATCATATGGATTATTTCTTATATTTTCAACAGCCCCAAAACCTGATTATAGGCAACTGAATTGCACTAGTGTAGCCGCAACTACTAGGTTGCCTTTGTTTGATGGTATGCATTATAAGAGATGGCGCGTGAGAGCAATTCTATGGTTTAAAAATCTAAACTGCTATAGCGCCACTCTTGGCAAACCTGAAGGAGATCTTTCTGCTGAGCAGGAAGCGGCTTTTAAGAAAGCCGATACCATGTTTCCGGCGGCTTTGTTTAGTATTCTTAGGGACAACATTGTTGACCCATACATGTTATTTGATAATACCAAAGACGCGTGGGATGCGCTCGAGGCCAATTGGGGTCTTGGACGCTGGCACTGAATTGTATCTCATGGAGCAATTCTATGACTACAAGATGGTTGATGAGCGCCCTGTTGTTGAGAAAGCTCATGAGATGCAATCACTTGCCAAAGAACTTGAGCGGTTAAAGTGTACCCTTTTGGACAAGTTTATGGCTGGAGGCATTATTGCCAAGCTTCCTCCCTTGTGGGACTTTTGGCCCACCCGGGTGGTGGCTGTTTTGCCCGAATTTTCTGAGATTTCCTTTCTTAATTAGTCCCACATGGATAACTTAATAGGGAGGGCACATTCCCCTCCGTCTATATAAAGGGGTGTCCATGGGTGGGATTAAACACGACAATTGGAGAAGTCCTTTGGTTGACTTTCTCCCTCTCTCTATATGACATGGGTATACCCTACAGGTACTCAAGCTTGGTATATACGGTCCAGATACGTCAGAAGCCCACAGCGTTGCCAAGGCCCAAATGAAGAATTTGAGTGGCCCACGGACTCTAGATTGCTTGCAAGACAAGAAGAAGCTTAAAATAGAAAGTTTAAAGGGAAAACCCTAATCTGTAACCGACTCGACCTACTACCCGAGACCTAGCATATCTATATAAAGGCTAGGAGGGGACGACGAGGAGGACACACACGCAACCCTAGTTTCCACAACTCTCACCATATTGCATCTGCGCGCCCCTGTAATCTTTGATTCCTTTGTTAATTCCAAGAGCAGACAAGCAGGAGTAGGGACCTCTACGAGGCCTGAACCTGGGTAAACCTTGCGTCCCTGTGTGCTTGTTTGCTAGCCGACTGATGCCTCCAGCGCTCCCTCCTTCTCCAAAACCCAAGTCCATAACAATGGGCATTGACGAGTTAAACCCTCGTCAATTGGCGTCGTCTGTGGGAATTGGGAGTGCTGATGTCGCGGCTTCTTTGACCCCATCAACCACAATCTACAACTCCGCAACAACGGAGATTCGCCAGATCTTTGGCGTGTTCGACTTCACCGTCCACACGCCAACCACTCGCCTAGCTTTCGAGTTCCTGGGCGATGGAATCGGTCTGGTGATTGGGAGCTTCCGCTTCTAGGTTGGTCAGATGGGCACACTTGGCATGCCTGACCAGCCAACGGCACCCGCGATTGCTCTAGCATCGTGGTTCCTACCACTAATCGACACCCTCAGCAAGCTCAACACCTCGGCAACAGCTAGGAGCACGGACAGCGATAGCAGTCGCGGATCCGATCTGGTGACCTAGCCATTGAAGATGGAGCCTACGTCTCTAGATCTGAAAGTTGCGGGAGCAATAGCTTCCCCAACCACTTCATGTGCGCAGTCATCAACGCAGGCGACACCGCCGCCAATTGCGAAAACGCTGGCCCCAGATCTGGCACCGGACCACCCAATAGCACTGAACCACCCAACGGCAGCGCGCCCAACGGCGGCCCCACCAAAGGTGGAAACGGCATGCCCGTCAACAACGGAGCGGCAGTCGAACCACCAACCATGGTGAACAAACACACAAGAGAGAGTGTCATGATTAAACTCAACGACAACGAGTGGGCCCGTTTCCGTGAAGCTCTGCGAGGCAATCCTCTGCCCCCTGGCACGCCGCAGGACATGCTGATGGGCTACCATTGGCTATTAAAGGAGGAGTACAGACGCCAGCTACATGCAATCGCGCAACTCGAGGCACGTAAAAAGGTGGCGGATGAGTCAAGTCTTCGACGGGCTAGGCTCTCCTCTCACGGAGGATCCTCCTCCAAAGGCAACGAGTACGTGGACAACAAGAGGCGATCTTAGATGGACCATCTCACCGAGCAAGAACGCATAGAAGCTGCAAAAGTCCTCGACTTCAGCTCTATGACAGTCGACACGCGGGGCAACGTGGTCCCAAAGACACCGCAAGCCGCGGTGACAGCGGCCACCATGTACCTCCTCAACAACCAACCGCCAGCTGGAGATCCACGAGCTACCATGCACCGATCTACGATCGCGGGCTTGGGGCTAATCCAGGCCGCCCTCGACAAAGATCCAACGCCGGAGCCAAAGAAAGGCAAGGCTCTGGCAAAACGCTATTCCTCACCCTTGTCCAGTGACGATAGTCACGATCTGTCTCGGTGTCGCCGCTCATGGCAGCACGATCACGACTACGATGCGTGTGATGACCTCACGTAGTGCAAAATCAACAAATCAAGGGCAATACGCGCTCGTTCGACTGATTCAGAAGAGGACGAGATTGAACTCTGCGGCGCCAAATGCTTCAGCAGGGCCATCAGACAGAACGAATGCCTAAAGGGTTCAAACTCCTGCCGGAGAACCCAAAGTTCGACAGCCTACAAGACCCGGAAATCTGGTTGGAGAACCATATCTCCTCTGTCAGGCTACATGGCGGGATTCGAAGCACGACCATGCAATGCCTGCAGCTACAGCTGCAGGGCGCCGCCCGCGCATGGCTCAACAATCTCCTGCGCGGATCCATTCGTAGCTGGGAAGAGCTAGTCTACAACTTTGTATGCAAGTTCAAGGGCACTTATAAAAGGCCCGCATTAATCGAAGAGCTGAGGAGCTGCCAACAAAGGTCGGGCGAATCGGTACGCTCGTACATCCAGAGGTGGTCCATCATCAAAAATTCCGCAGAAAACATCTCGGAAGACCGCGCAATTGATGTGTTCAACGGTGGCATTCGCATAGATCTTAGGGAGGAGCTGGGCCGCTTGAAGCCCAAAACAATCGACCACCTGATGGAAATTACGAATCGATGGGCCGATGGAGAGGATTTGGTGAAAAACCGCACCTACTCCGACGACGGCGACGACCTCGGGCGCATACGCGACTGTCGAGGAAAGCGGCGAATGCGCGTCTACGATGACCACAATGACGACAACATGGTCGTAGCAGGCTACACCGACAAACACGACGACAACCGCAATAGCGGCTATCGCAGCGGTGGATACCGTGACTCTAGGAGAACCACGCAAGTGTGGCATCGCCGCACTCATGAAGAGGCACCCGCAACAACCATCGAGGACAAACTGTCCGGACCGTGCAACGTGCACTTCTACATCGACAAGCACGACGGCAAGAAAAAATCCAGCCACCTTCTCAAGGACTACCGCGAGTTTCTCAAGCTCCACGAGGGTCTGGCCCGGATGAATCGCGACACAGTCAACAGGGGCTATGGAGTCGCCCTAGGCACCGTGGCACATGGAGCTCCTCCACCACCGCCCGGACAAGCACCCCCTGCGGTCGTGATATGTTGCTAACGTATCCATAATTTTTGATGTTCCATGCTTGGTTTTATCTACTTTCTTATGTTTTGTCCACACTTTGGAGTACTTTCTATACACTTTCTTGGACTAACCTATTAACAAGAGCCATAGTGCCAACTGCCTGTTTTCTGCTATTTTTGGTTCCAGGAAAGTCAGAAAATGAATATTCTCGGAATTGGACGAGACAAAGGCCAAAGTTAGTTTTTCACCGAGGGACACACGGAGCCAAAATACGAGACGGAGAGGGGCCAGGGGGCCGCCACACCACCTGGCCGCGCAGCCAAGCCTAGCCCGCGCTAGGGGGTGGCCTGGCCGCCTCGGGCACCCCCTCGGCCTCCCCTTTCGCCTATAAGATGCCTCCGATACAAAAACCCTAAGTACCCGATCAAAATTCCACGAAAGAGTCTGTAGCCGCCGTCATCTCCATCCCTAGATCGGGAGGGATCTGAAGCTTTTCCCGGCACCCTGCCGGAGGGGAGAATTCACCCTGGAGGCCTTCTTCATCACCATGCAAGCCTCCGGTGTGATGCGTGAGTAGTTCATCCTTGGACTACGGGTCCATGTAGTAGCTAGATGGTTGGTTCTTCTCCTTTGTGCTACCATGTTTAGATCTTGTGAGCTCCGTTCATGATCAAGATCATCTATTTGTAATTCTATATGCTGTGTTTGCGGGGATCCGATGGATATTGAGATGCTATTTCAGATTGATTATTGATTTCTATAATGTCTTTGTTATTTGTGATCTTGCATGCTTTCTATTGTTAGTAGCTATCTTGGCCAAGTAGATGCTAGCAACTCCAAGAGTTAGTACTTATGCTCGACAGTGGTTTCATGCCTCTAGTAATCTGGGGAAGTGACAGAAATCTCTAAGGTACTAGATGTGTTATTGCTACTAGGGAGAAACAACAATCCTTTGTTCATAGAACAATAATATTGTTTACTTTACACGCAATGCATAATGCAATTATCTGTTGCTTGCAACTTAATACTGGAGGGGGGTCGGATGATAACCTGAAGGTGGATTATTAGTCATAGATGCAGTTGGATTACAATCTATGTATAATGTTGTAATGCCTAATCAAATCTCAAAAGAGTCAAGATGAGTAGTATATGCATGATTGCTTTCTCGATGTTTGTCAATTGCCCCGCTATAATTTGTTCACCCAACATGTCATCTATCTTAAGGAGAGCCATCACTAGTGAACTATAGACCTCGGTCCTTTCTTTTATCATCAATCTACAACTGTTTACTATTTTCTGTTTACTTTCTACAAACTATTGCTTTCTTCCACACAATACGGTTAATCCTTTGTTTTCAGCAAAACAGGCGAGATTGACAACCTCACTGTAAGTTGGGGGCCGAGTTGTGTGGTTGCGTTGTGTAGGTTTCCACATTGCTGCTGGCACCGGTAGTGCGCCCTGCCAAAGTCCAGCTAGCAACACCTTGGAGGTGTTTCCTTGCTCCTACTGGATTGATAACCTTGGTTTCATAACTGAGGGAAAACTTGCTGCTGTGCTCATCATACCTTCCTCTTGGGGTTCCCCAACGAGCTCGATATATTTTGGGCCATCAAGCTATTTTTTGGCGCCGTTGCTGGGGAGTCAAGGACATCTTCACAAGGGAAGTCCCTCATAACCAATCTCTTTACTTTGTTATTTTTGTTTTGCTTAGTTTATTTTTTCTTTGTTTGCTTGTTTCTTTATCAAAAACACACAAAAAATTAGTTTTACTAGTTTGCTTTCTTTATTAAAAACACAAAAAATTAAGTCTTTCTATAGTTGTTACCTCTTTCTTAGCTCACCTTATTGATCCCTAGGTTCGCCCTGAAAGACCTTCCAATAGGTAGTGGCTCTATAATTGGAAAAGATAATATTGAAGAATTCTTTAATCATGTTAGTAAGCATGAGGATATTGAGGATAGATCCCTTGTAGAAGTTGCTCCAAATTATGAAATTGCTGCAGCTTCTTTAGTTCACATGTTGGAAGCTAGGTTTGTTAACCTTAACCCCTTAATGCAAGTAATGTTTCTTAAACTTAAAGAAATTGAGGACCCTGAAAAGAGAGATTTTATTCTGGAAACTTGCTTAAAGAATTCTATGATGTTACTAAGGAAGCTAGAAAAGTCTTTGATTGTTTTAATATGCTAGGCTCATGATTAGATGTTATTGGTACACGAGAAAAGATGAACAAAACCGAACCTAATGGGGAGGAAATTAAGATACCAACACCTTTCAAACTTGTAGCAATGCATGAAGCCATAGAAAAGAATCTTGATTAGATTATTCCCGAAAACCCGTTTGATGAAAGTAGTAAACCCAAGAGAATTGAGAGAGGATCCTCTAGAACTTATTTGGATGAGATACCTTGCCTTGTTGAAGATATTTCTGGTATTAATCTTAATGCTTCTTCATTTGAGAACACTTGATTCTTTTTCTTGCTTCTTATGCCTAACTTAAAGGCGTTAAAGAAAAGTACTAATTGGGAGATAACCCAAAAGTTTTAGATGAGTCTTGGAAGTTATTACTTTAGTAATAACCGCTCCTTATCCTTTTTATTTGCTTTTTGTGCCAAGAGTAACCTCCAATGAGAGAGAAGTAATGATTGGGAAAGTTGTTGCCCAAAACAGATTTCTGTGCTTCACCGTAAAAATTCGTGTAAAATCTCTGTACGTCTTGAGGCGTGATTTTTTTTGCTTTTGCCCCAGGTTGTTATCTAACTTTAGTTAGTTCAACTCTTTTTGATTTGAGCAACAGAAGGTTTTCGAAAAAATGGTTTTTACCTACTAGTCTGTTTTGATAGATTTCTGCCATTATTTGCATTTGCTTCTTGTTGGTTCCTTTTGAGTTCTTTTGGGGAATTGAGCTTTTTGAGGGAAGTGCTACAGTAGCTTGTGTTTTAATGGAAGTTTTATTGGTGTTGAAACTGAACCTTAAGACTTATTATCTTGAGTGCACTAATGTTGCTAATAAAGATTGTGTGAAGTTTTGTATGAAGGAAAATTTTCAGGTGTATGGAAAGAATGATGTAATGAGATGAAGAATGGACTAAAGCTCAAGCTTGGGGATGCCACCCCGTGTCACCCCAAGAAATATTCAAGAGGTACAAGCGTAAAAGCTTGGGGATGCCCAAGGCATCCCCTTCTTCATCAATAAAAATTCCAGGTTTCTTCCAAACACTTCATTTTTATTGTTTCATGCACAGTTGTGTTGTTCTTGGAGCGTCTTTGTTTTTTATTTTTGGTTTTCGTTTGCTTGGTTTTCTTAGTTTTCTGAATAAATTGGTTGGACCCCTTCTTTCATACATTGGTTTTCAAATAGTTTGGTTTGGATTGGAAAAGAGTAGGAAAAGTTCATGCTTAAGTGGTAAAGAGAGCTTGTTTTTGACTGTGGCCTATGCTTTGTCATGCCATGCTTGATATTGTTTTGGCTTTATGCTTAGTGATATTTGTTGTAGCATGAAATGTTATAAACAATTGATATTGCTTAATGTGCCTTTGAAGAATCATGCGTTTTTTTAGCATATTAAAGCATAGAATTGTGGTATTCTCCTATGATGCTTTATTTGGGTTGACTTGGCGCATGCTCACACCATGTTATGATTGTCCAAAGTCACCATAGCCTTTATGATCCTTTAGTTTTTGACTTGTAATATCACTTTATGCTTTGATTAATGATGTTTTGTCGCTCTGCATCATTATGACCATTATTGCTCTCTTAGTTGGTCGCTCCCAGTCTTTTGCTAGCCTCCATAACCAAGTATGAGTTCCACTCATGCATCCAACTCCTAAAACCAAGTTATTCCAAAGACTCCACCATACCTTCCTATTATCATATGCTATTCCAAGTATATTCATGTTTTTATCTACCTTCTGAATTAAACTTGTTATGAGAAAACTAGTGATCAAAGCTCTCACGACCTTGATGGCAACTTTACTTTCTTGCACTTAATAAACTTGAACCATTGCGTCCATCTTTGTTGCGTATATGCTTGCACTTTATAAGTTGAAGTTAGCAGAACCATGTATCATGGGGAACGCTTTCAACATTGCACTTGTACTTTATACCCCGCTGATATCATGTTCTTTTGCTTATGGATCCCGGCGGTGTGAAATAAAAGGGGAACTTGTAAGATCATGGAGTTTGTATTTGTGTTAGAGAAACGCCTGGGCCGCTAGCCTAAGCCATGCCTAATCATGGTGGAAACTTGTAGCATAATTATAATGAGCACTCTATGAAGCATCCTCAATAAAAACCTATGCAAATAGCAAATAAAAAGATCGGTGAGATGCTCATTGTCTGCTTGTCTTGTCATTTTGATTATGGGATAGATCCTGTATCATGTGCAAGGGGTAACCTGTTGGCGGTTCTCTATGATACATATGTACTTACAATGACAAGAGCTTACTTGTGACTAAAGTTGAGTAGCATGAGGTTCGGTCTTCGTAAGTAAGGGGCATGAGATTTCAGCTTATAACTTGTCAAGCATATCCTCTTAGTTGTGTCACTTTAACCTTAATCACCTTCAAGATGCTTATGATAGGGGCAATGAGAGCTGAAAGCTAATAAGTACCATAATTTTTGGAAGCTCTTTATGAGACTTGAATCCCTACTTCCTTCTATGAAGGCCTTTCTTTTACTTTGATGTTGAGTCTCCACCTTCTATCTTTATGCACCTGCTTTGAGAGCATAGTGGCCTTTCTTAGTTCTATGTGCATTTTCCCAAGACTTGTTGATTGATGCATAGCTTTGATATTTCTTGTTTTAAACTATTTGTATCTAGTCACTCTTATGAACTTTGAAGGTGTCCTATGCATTTATGTTTGCTACTCTATGAGGGACAAGTTGAATGCTACTATGCTATGTTTTCTTTATGTGAAACAAACAAATGTCTTGCAAAGCATTGTTATTCATGAATCTTTTGTTTGTGCCTTTTCATGTTACAACATAGTTGCTATGTCTTATTGTTAGAACTTTATCTTTCATGCTATGTTGAAGTACTATGATCCTAGCTATCAATGTTTACAAATACTTTGATCGAGTTTATGATGGTGCATGTCACCTAAAAAATTATTCTTTCTTTTTATCACTTACCTACTCGAGGATGAGCAGGAGTTAAGCTTGGGGATGTTGATACGTTGCTAACGTATCCATAATTTTTGATGTTCCACGCTTGGTTTTATCTACTTTCTTATGTTTTGTCCACACTTTGGAGTACTTTCTATACACTTTCTTGGACTAACCTATTAACAAGAGCCACAGTGCTAGCTGCATGTTTTCTGCTATTTTTGGTTCCAAGAAAGTCAAAAAATGAATATTCTCGGAATTGGATAGGACAAAAGCCAAAGTCAGTTTTTCACCGAGGGACACACGGAGCCAGAATACGAGACGGAGAGGGGCCAGGGGGCCGCCACACCACCTGGCCGCGCGGCCAAGCCTGACCCGCATTAGGGGGTGGTCTGGCCGCCTAGGGCACCTCCTCGGCCTCCCCTTCCGCCTATAAGATGCCCTCGAGACGAAAACCCTAAGTACCCGATCAAAATTCCACGAAAGAGTCTGTAGCCACCGTCATCTCCATCCCTAGATCGGGAGGGATCTGAAGCTCTTCCCGGCACCCCGCTGGAGGGGAGAATTCACCCTGGAGGCCTTCTTCATCACCATGCAAGCCTCCGGTGTGATGCGTGAGTAGTTCATCCTTGGACTACGGGTCCATGTAGTAGCTAGATGGTTGGTTCTTCTCCTTTGTGCTACCATGTTTAGATCTTGTGAGCTCCGTTCATGATCAAGATCATCTATTTGTAATTCTATATGCTGTGTTTGCGGGGATCTGATGGATATTGAGATGCTATTTCAGATTGATTATTGATTCTATCATGTCTTTGTTATTTGTGATCTTGCATGCTTTTCGTTGTTAGTAGCTATCTTGGCCAAGTAGATGCTAGCAACTCCAAGAGTTAGTATATGCTCGATAGTGGGTTCATGCCTCTAGTAGTCTAGGGAAGTGATAGAAATCTCTAAGGTACTAGATGTGTTGTTGCTACTAGGGATAAAACAACAATCCCTTGTTCATAGAACAATCGTATTGTTTACTTTACATGTAACGCGTAATGCAATAATCCGTTGCTTGCAACTTAATACTAGAGGGGGTTTAGATGATAACCTGAAGGTGGATTATTAGTCATAGATGCAGTTGGATGGCGGTCTATGTATAATGTTGTAATGCCCAATCAATTTCCAAAGGAGTCAAGATGATTAGTATATGCATGTATTGCTTTCTCGATGTTTGTCAATTGCCCCGCTGTAATTTGTTCACCCAACATGTCATCTATCTTAAGGAGAGACACCACTAGTGAACTATGGACCCCGGTCCTTTCTTTTATCTTCAATCTACAATTGTTTACTGTTTTTTGTTTACTTTCTGCAAACTATTACTTTCTTCCACACAATACGTTTAATCCTTTGTTTTCAGAAAAACCGGTGAGATTGACAACCTCACTATAAGTTGGGGGCAGAGTTCTGTGGTTGTGCTGTGCAGGTTTCCACGTTGCTGCTGGCACCAGTAGTGTGCCCTACCAAAGTCTAGCTAGCAACACCTTGGAGGTGTTTCCTTGCTCTTACTGGATTGATAACCTTGGTTTCATAACTGAGGGAAAACTTGCTGCTGTGCTCATCATACCTTCCTCTTGGGGTTCCCCAACGAGTTCGATATATTTTGGGCCATCAGGCCGCACCTTTCCAGAATCACGGAGGCGAACCATACCCACGACCCGTGGGCAACATTGGGATGATCCAAAAAGGGCGTCCCTCAAATCGAGTGCAGAAGGCCATCACTCACCAAGTCAACCTGGCGATAAACTCTCCACCTTCCACCACTGAGTACCTCAGTGGAAGCGACTCCTGCATCACCTTCGACAGGCTTGACCACCAGCCCCAAGTTCCTCGTCCAGGCCACTGTCCCCTCGTACTAGAGGCGCAGATTGCAGGTTTCGACATGAGCCGCATCTTCATGGATGGCGGCAGCGGCATTAACCTAATGTTCGCGAGTACCTTCCGTGTGATGAGGATCCCTCTGACGTGTCTGGAAGTTTCAAACACGATGTTCCATGGCATCGTCCCAGGGAAAGGTGTATATCCCCTGGGCAAAATCAACCTCGACGTCATCTTTGGCACGCCGCAAAACTTTCGGCGAGAGCGCATCAACTTCAGGGTCGTCGACTGGCCTTCACAATAGCATTGCATCCTCGGACATGGCGCGTTCGCAAGGTTCATGGCAGTGCCACACTACACTTACTTGCAGATGAAGATGCTGGGCCCAAATGACGTAATCACAATCAACGGCAACTTCGAAAGGTCCGACAGCTGCGATAGGGAATTCAACAGAATCTCCCAGTCCTTCGGCATGCAGGAGGAACTCGCAAGACTAAAGGAGTCGAAAGACAACAGTCTGCCTCCCCTGAGCAGGCCAAGTTCACCCGACCTGTCCTTCGACTCGTCGGTGCACATGAAGAAAGTCTAGGTCCACCCAACGGACCCGACCAAGACGACCCTCACCGCCAACAACTTGAGTTCCGCATAGGAACTCGCTCTCGTCAAATTCCTCCGTGAGCACTGGGAAATCTTCGCCTGGTGCCAGCGGACATGCCAGGGGTTCCTAGGGAATTCGCCGAGCATGCACTAAATGTCAATCCAGACGCAAGGCCAGTCAAGCAGACAATTCGGCGACTGTCTGAACCAAGAGCAAAGGCAGTCGGAATGGATATCAACAGACTCCTCGACGCCAAATTCATACGTGATATCAATGAAAGAACTTGGCTCGTCAACACGGTGCTTGTACCTAAAAAGACACGGATATCCTGCAGATGTGCATGGACTTCACCTCCCTGAATAAGCACTGCCCAAAGGATCACTTCCCGTTGCCACAAATCGACCAAATCATCGAATCCACCACGGGATGTGAGCGTATCTGCTTCCTTGACGCCTACTCAGGCTATAATCAGATTCGGATGAAGGAAGAAGATCAAGAGAAAACGGCGTTTACGACGCCTTTTGGTGTGTTCTGCTACAACACGATGCCCTTCAGGCTAAAAAACGCAGGAGCCACCTATCAGCGGTGCATGCAGGCTTGCCTCAAGAATCAACTTGGTCACAACATCCAAGTCTACGTTGACGACATCGTCATCAAAACCAAAGAGGAAGCATCGCTAATCGACGATCTACGCGAGACCTTCGCAAACCTCGACCGCTACCAGATCAAGCTCAGTCCGGACAAATGCGGCTTTGGTGTATGATCTGGGCAACTACTCGGGTACCTCATCTCCGCGAGAGGGATTGAGGCCAACCCGAAGAAAATAAAAGCCATACTGGCCATGGAGAAGCCGAAGAACGTAAGAGGCGTCCAGTAGCTAGCTGGGCGAATCGCGGCGCTCAGTCAATTCATCAGTCGAATGGGCGAAAAGGCACTGCCCTTCTACCAACTTCTCCGCAAAACTAACAAGTTTGAGTGGACAGACGAGGCGCAAGAAGCATTCGAAAACCTCAAGCGTCTACTATCCACCTCACCAGTACTAGTGACTCCACGTGAAAAAGAAACACTATTGCTCTACGTCTCTGCCACCAACCAGGTGGTCAGCACGGTGCTCATGGCGGAACGAGCCGAGGAAAACAAGGTCCACGGGGTGTAGCGCCCAATCTACTACCTCAGCGAGGTGCTCACGCCAACAAAGCAGCGATACCCGTACTACCAGAAGCTGGCGTACGGCGTCTTCATGATAGCCAGGCGACTGCGCCACTACTTCTAGGAGCACCCAAATGTGGTTGTTAACGACGCCCCGCTTGGGCATATCCTCAACAACCCCGACGCCACCGAACGAGTCGCGCTTTGGGGAATCGAGTTGTCTCCACGATACATTACATATGAAAAGCGCGACGCAATCAAGTCGCAAGTCCTCCCTGATTTCCTCGTGCACTGGATGGAGAACCAGCTCCCCGAAAAGCCAGATATGTCTTACCTCTAGACAATGCACTTCGATGGATCCAAACGAAAGGATGGGGCTGGCGCAGGTGTCATACTGGCATCACCCCAGGGAGACAAGCTGAAATACATTCTGCGAATGCAGTTCACTACCTCCAACAATGAAGCTGAATATGAGCCCTTGCTCCATGGGATGCGGATGGCGAAAGCCTGCGTCGCCAAGAGGCTCATCATCTACGGCGACTCCAAACTAGTGGTCAACCAAACGATGCACGAGTGTGATGTGCTGAACGACAACATGATCGCCTACCGCAACCTCTACGACACGCTCGAAGGGGACTTCGACGACTGTGAACTGCAACACGTAGGCCGCGAAAGCAACGAAGAGGCGGACACACTCGCCAATATTGGCTCCACCTGCGCCCCCATACCACTTGGGGTATTTCTCGAGCGTACCTGCGAACGCTCCATCAAGCCAAAGGCCACAGAGAAGAAAGCAAGCACGTCAACGGACTCGGGGGCTACGCTACCCAATGAGCCAATGACACTCGATGACTTAGAGCTCGACACAGGACTCGAAGGACCGATGGGTGTCATGATGATCGAGCCATCTTGGACTCAACCCTATATCACATATCTTCTAAGCAAGAGGCTGCCTGACGACCCGACTGACACGCGACACATTGCGCGGCAATCCAAGGCATTTGCCATCATCAACGACGAACTATACAAGCATAGCATCACATGAGTACTCCAACGATGTGTCTCCAATGCAGACGGAAGGGCCGTCCTCCTCAACATCCATGAAGGGACTTGCGGGCACCATGCTGGCAGTCGCGTCCTCGTCGCCAAAGCTCTACGAGCTGGATTCTACTGGCCCACGACCATGCGCGATGCCAAGGACATCGTCCAGCGCTGCAACGCTTGCCAGCGATTCGCGGACAAACCGCACGCACCTGGCGCGGAACTCCAGCCAATACCATTGGCTTGGCCCTTTGCACAATAGGGACTCGACATGGTCGGCAAACTCCCGAAATCCTCGTGAGGAGGTTACGTCTACCTCCTAGTCGCAGTCGACAAATTCACCAAGTGGATCGAGGCCATGCCGGTGACAAACCAGTCAGGAGCCAGTGCCGTCAAGTTCTTTGAGTCCATTGTCTATCGCTTCGGAGTACCACACAACATCATCACGGACAATGGAATGAACTTCACCTCTAAGGAGGTCCAGGGTTTCTGCGAGAACCTGGGAATCAACATAAGTTAAGCCTCCGTAGCTCACCCACAGACCAAAGGTCAAGTCGAAAAGGCCAACGGCCTCGTCTGCGGTGGAATCAAGAAGCGACTCCTCCGACCACTCAAACAAGTTGCCGGATGTTGGCCAGATGAGCTGCAGTCCGTACTTTAGAGCCCGCGCACAACTCCAAACAGCGCCACGGGATACACCCCGTTCTTCATGGTGCACGGTGCTGAAGCGGTGCTACCCGCAGAAGTACACTTTAAAGCCCCACGAGTGGTCGCGTATAGCGAGCAGGAGTCAACACTCACACTCGAAGACTCCGTCGATCTCCTTGACGAGGCACGGGACATCGCAGCAGAAAGATCGACAATCTACCAGCAGAACCTGCGCAACTACCACAACAGAAGGCTACGCCCCAGATCCTTTGTCGAAGGAGACCTGGTTGTAACTACCTCGGTGAATTACGCTCTTAGTTACATGCCTGGATGAACAAAAGTGGTTAAAATAGTACGGTGGGGGCCAGGGCCACTCACGGTAGACCTTTCGGCCGTCCTAACCACTTTTAGACATCGGGACAAGAACGAGCGGCGTAATCGGCAGGCGAAGGGATCAACTACATACACAAATGAGTATGTATGCAAGCCACATACAACAGTCCTCAGAGCCATTCCATCTGAAAGAAATAGATATATTGCAACGCCATACGGCAAGATTCAAATATCCTAGATAGAGATAATAATTTAGGATAGCTCCTCATACAACAAACATCAGAGTATCAGGCGGAAGCGGAAAACAAGATCCGAGTACGGATAAGAAGCAAATTGGCATAAGATGCCCCATAAATAAACACATCCCGCCCACAGATCTCACGGATCCCCGTTCCCGGAATCTCTACACCGAACGATCGTTGCCAACATCATCTGTCTCTTCCACCCAATATCCATCTTGTGGGTACACCTGTTCATCTGAATCAAACAATTTATCGTGTGAGACCCTAGGGGTACTCAGCAAGTCTTTATGCCGCTAAAGGGGACACAACCTGGGGTGACGCAATTGCAGCAAAAGATAATACCTAACAATTCTACAGATACTCGCTAACCATCCGCCTAACCAATGATAGATGGATGTCCGCGAATTAAGAACAACAGTCATAACGGTATAATTAACAGATCCATCCTCCTCCTCGCTTACCAACGAGGAAGCGGACGAACAACCCCATCATCCGTTGGCAGTTTTATTAACCATTCCATGAGTATTGCACTATTTACTAGTCAAGTACTTAGTCAATTTAAAAGCGGTACTTTAGTTATACTTGTCTATGATCGAGAAACTGTGCTCCAAGTCGTCCATAACCGCGGACATGGCTTTCAGAAAGATTTACCCTGCAGGGGTGCACGAATAGCAACACACACTCGATCAACCTCGGAAAAACCAAATCAAAACCCAACGAGGCATTCACGACAAAGCAATCACAGGATTAAGAAATATTTCAGGGGGCCACCCCATTAAGATACCCGCAACGAAGTTGGCCGGCTCCGAAACGGACCCAAGGTTTGTGTCCATGGCTGTAAACGACTGGGAACCCGAAAGTGCGACTGGGCTTGTCGATACCGCGAAAACATTCCACGATCCAAAATAGTACAGGTGCTCCACGCACAATCTTAATAAAGCAGTAACATGGCATAAGTACAGGATAGTAATAAAGCCCCAAACTACTTTGTGGCCCCAAGAAATAAGAATGAAGCAAGCTCTGGCTCAGGGGGGTCCATAAGGCCTCCCGGATGTGGATAGTGTGAATAGCCAAGGAACAGGAATCAAGTACTCGGGGTCCTACGGGACACAAGTGAGCATGAAAAACCAAATAGCAAATATTGCTCACCGGTGCCTCTTTCATTAGTTATCCCATTACTACTCAGGTTAAGTTGTTTACGTATCTCGTTATCCTTCAGACACTCACATACCCTACACATGCTTTTCTACGACTCGCATGGCTCAAACAGCTCCTATAGTAATGACTCATGGGATGGAGGAACAAGCTTCAGTGGGGTTTAAAGGTAAAGGCTACGCAGTACTTGGGATTCAATTTAATGCAATCGCGACGCAATGATGCAAGAATAAGATAGAGGCAATAGGTACTGTATGTATGCAAGCATGTGGTAGTGCTTGCATGACAGCTCAGTTGAAGCGAGAGATGGATCTGGGTAGTACTCCTGTGATTCCTGGTAATTCTCCTGCTGGGCGTCTATTCGAAGAAGAACCAAACAAACAAGGGCCAACATAAATAAAGTGCACAAGCATAGGAAATAAAATGCGACAAGCAAACAAGCATGCCATGATGAATGATGCACAATTTACATGGCATTAAAGTGGCATGGCAAAGGTGAGGTGTGGATACAAGAAATAAAGCATTTTGTCATTTATTTAACCAAGTTTTATTGTCATAAACAGTTCAGATTTTGAATAATGACATGATGCATGCTTCAATTCAGAACAAGGACTGCATAAATAGAACGGGCTCGTCGCGTTGATTGATTTAGACATATTATTTGTCAAATTTGGAGTTGTAGAATTAAAGTTATTAATTAATTAAGGAAAAGGGCATTTTGATGTAATTTTAACCATCTCGAAAATTTAAAGTGTGCAAATAATATTTTGAAGGGCATATTTGAATTCCTCACATTTTTCTGATTCCAAAACATATATTATTTGTATTATTTGGATTTATATTTAAAAAGTTATTTAAATCTGATTTGAATTTGAATTTAAATCAATTTTGGAAAAGGTTTAATTAAAACAGACAGCCAGACAAACTTTTGTCACCCAGGTAAATCTAGCCACAGCCGCTGACGGTGGGCCAGCTGCTGACTGGGCGAGTCCCGCACGCAAATTACTTTTTACACCGCGTACTGTCCTAGCTACTGCGACTGACCGGCGGGGCCAGCGGCTAAGGCCCACGTCACAGCGACGGAAAACACAGAGGCTGTCAGGTGGGGCTGCTCTGGAGCGTGGGTTAGTTGCACAAAGATGCGGGGGCGTTTTTGTAAAGAGGAGAAGGAGGCTGACAGGTGGGGCTCGAGGGGAGTGCAGGTTGAGCAGAGACAAACAGAGGGGGCTATCTGCAAAAAAAGGGCGCCGCGTACTGTTTCTCTTCTCCATCGTCTGGCGGCAGGTCTGCGCGCGGCGCGGAGCGGGGGCTCGAACCCGGGTCGCGGGCGCCCGCGCTGAGGGGGCTAGCCAGTGCGGTGGTTTATGGGGTAGTGACAGGAGGGTGGACGCAGGCCAGTTAGGTCGCTGCGCGGCGCAGCGACGAGAGAACGCCGTCGGCCGCCGCGCACCGAGGCCGTTCGACGATTTGTCTGGCGAGCACTGGCGATTACAGCGAGGCGGAGGTTGTCAGGAAGGGAGTACTGCTCACCGCGGAGGGGACGGTGGAGTTGGATCGGGCGGGGAGGCACCGGAGCGGCGAGGACGCAGGTGCTCCCCGGCGTTAGGGTTTCGGACGGCGAGGCGCAGGATCCGGCGGTGCTGGGGCTTCTCGTCCACGTCGGCGTGTACAGGGAGCAGCAGGGCGGTCTTCTCGGTCGCCCAGGCCACCTCCACGACGTGCCGGCCGGCTAGAACGAGGGGGAAGCAGGGGTAGACGACGGCGACTGGCGGCAGAGCTAGGCGACGGTGGAGAAGAAAAAGAGGAGAGGAGGCAGGCTCGGGCGGATCTGGGAGAGACGGAGGAGGCGTATGGAGGAGGGTAATGCGAGAGGGAGAGAGAGGGAGGCGGCCGTGGGCACGGGGAGATAAAGGTGGCTCGGGTGCCGCCTTTTCCATCCTCCTCGAGCACATGGTCGAGCTGGGAGCAGGTGGGCACGGCAGGGGGAGGCTGCAGGTGGACCAGGGTGAGGGGGAGGCGCAGCAGCTGGGCCCAGCATGGCAGGTAGGGAGAAGATAAAGAGAGGAGGGTAGAGCTCGGTTAGGGCTAGGTTTAGGCATGGGCTCAGTTAGGGTTTTGTTTAGGGTTGGGGTAGGTAGCTGGGGTGTGGCCAGGGAGAGAGAGGGGGTCATGTGTCCCTCATGGTAGAGAGAGAGAGATAGAGAGAGAGATAGAGAGAGAGAGGTGAGGTTAATGTTAGGGTTTAGTGTAGAATTAGGGTTAGAAGAAATTAAAGGGAGATAGCTAGGTTAGATTTTATTAGGTATTTAGGTTTTGAAAATTTGTTTAAGAGACCATACCAATAGGAAGGTGGAGCTTGATCTAGCATAAGTTAAGGTGGGAGAGAAACCAAGAAAGAAAGAGAGAGAAAAGAGATATGTGGAATGAGTCTCATATGATCATGCATGGATAAAATAAAATAAAAGAAAAAGATGTGGATGAGAATATGGGGAGGGTGGAATGGAAGGAGATGGTGCACAAAGAAAATATCCATTGAAATAAAGGAAAAATCAATGGGATAAAGGTGGTGGTACTTTTGCATGGCCCATGCAAAATAATAAATGCTATGATTTATTTTGTGAAAACAAAAGTAATGATATGGCATTATTCTAATGCATTCCCATGAAGTAGAATCAAGGCCAAGCAAGAGAATTTAAGGAACTAGATCCACCATATTTCCCATGAGCTAGATAAAATCAAAGAAAGACAAACAAGCTCATGGACTAGTAGGATGGTGGAATTATAAAGTGGTGGAAAAGAAAGGTGATGGAGTTGAATAAAAGGTATGCCCCCAACTCAACTTGGGCATTTAGACAATATATCAATAACCAAATACAATATCAAGAGGCAAATACAATTAATAGTGCATATGAGAGAAGAACCAAAGAACCAGGGTTTTATATGATGCTCAAATGCAAGGTGGCATGATGACATGAGCATGATATAATTATGATGCAACAATTGTATATAGGAAGTAGCCAATATCTTACTAGAACAAGTAGCATTACAATTGTTAGACAATTGGGATGCTACACTGGTCCTGCGAATGAAGCAGCAAGGACACCTCAAGCTCGAGTCCCCTTGGAAGGGACCATACGTGATTACAAAAGTAATCCCAGGTGGTGCCTATCGCCTTAAAGATTTCGAGACAGGAGTCGCATACTCCAACCCCTGAAACGTCGCACAACTGCGTCGCTTCTACCCCTAGTCGTTTTTACATTACAAATAAGGCTATTCAGCCAGGCTACTTAGACACACATTGTACCTCGTACTGTTCTACAAATAAATAAAGCTAAGTCCCCCGAAACTCTGTGTTTTCTCTCATTTTTCTGGCAATCTTATTACTCGGGGGCTACGCCACCCTTTACATCCTCGTTCTACGAACAAGTCGCAGTATCCCAAGTAGCTGACACAATATCAATCGAACCCTTGATAATAAACACCAACCCAGTTGCAACGCACCTGACAGGTTGGCAAGGTGCTAAGATAAAATAAGTCAGGCTAACGAAAAGGAACTGCAGAGTACAAATACACTCGCAAAACATATAAGCTAGCAAGCTCTTTACATATCAATAGAAATTAATTACATCCAATATATCCATATGAACTTTACAACACGGGTACATTTATGTGCAGGATACAAGTTAAACTACTGCTGCAGCAGAAGAACGTTTGTTTGTTCCTCAAAGAAATTGACAATTTCTTCTGCTGGACGATCCATCGCCTGGTAATGTGGAACCATGTTCCAGGTCGAACCTTCCAACAGGGTCGACGGTCCAGTAGCAACAGCTGCAACGTCTACATCCGGCCTATGCAGTCGCACCAGCGACAAAGCAGCCTTGGCACCAGCCACTAACTGCTGACGCACGCACTCACGAACTCCACTCAAATCCTGGAACTTAGCCAGGAGAGCCAATAGGCTCGAGGGGACGGCGTCTAGTGGAAACATTGTCTGGTAGATATGCCTCAAGCACGACTGCGCCTTCTTCAAAAAGTGAAGTACTCGCGAAGCACGATCCCGCAGGGTCGCAAGTGTGATCGCACGATCATGGTCCACCCAAAAATACCCATTCGCCTGAAGTTGCTCCTGGGTCAGGTCATTCATTCGAATGGCGATTCGGTGTTTCTCATCCTGCGGATGACGAGCACTGACAACTACACCAAGCAAAAAGGGGCAAAGTATGAAGACAGAGAAGTGCCACGACTAACTAAAAGAAAAGATAAGAGGGTAGAAAGCTAACACTTGAATTGATCGCCCAACTGCGTTACCTCCTCCAATAAATACTGCTCGCGGGCGATAGCCTTCTCCGCCCTCGACTTCCATACATCTGCATTACCGCAGAGGATGGACAACTCACGTTCCAGCTGCTTAATGCGATCGCGCAGTCGTGAAAGCAGGGACAACTCATCTACCCTTGATTGCGACTGCGCCACGGTTTCATCGGCTAATGGAAGATCACGAGGATCACTCGAAGGACCACTCGATGTACCCTATCATGAACCAAGTAAAAGCAAAAAATAAGAGGCCGAGGATACATTGACAAAAGGTTTAGATGCATTCAAATATGTCAAGGTCCTGACTGAGGCACCCCCATAAAAGATTGTTCCACAAGCAAAAGGCCAAACACTAGAGCTATTACACATACAAACTACTGAGCATTTTTCTTCGACTTGGATTTGGGCCTCGGGGGCTTCATCGCATCCTTGGAAGTCTCCGATGCCACGGACTTGCCGGCAATACCCCCAGATGTTGTAGCCTTTGCAGCCTTCGCTTGACGCCGCTCCTCGGAATACTTGGCGAGTGTCTCGATAAGCTAAGGACCATAATTTTTGCATTTACCAGCAAAGGGAGCAAACACTACCTGCTGGCCTCCAGCGTTGACATCCATCGCCTCAGAAATAGCGGCATGATCCATCTCCACGCCATGGGCTTGCACCATTGCGAGTGCCATGGTGGCGCTGACAGAGCGCTGCGAATTCTTGAAGTCCATGGGGATTCCACCAGCCAGGGACTCCACCAAGTCTCCAAGGTTGTCGATCAGTCCGGCCTTGGGGTTAAGTCCTTGCGGATACGACTGAGTACATCCTTGGCCTTCCCCAACGTCTCCTGGAGGGATACATTGTGGTCTTCGACTGCAGCGACGACACCTGCCAAAGCATCCGCGTGGCGTAGAGATTGGGCATCAAAGCTCAAGCCGCTGGCATCTGCATACACAAAAGTGTTAGTATAACAACCATACGTCAAATCACAGAAGAGAAAGGCACATCCAGATGAAAAAGAAGACCTGAGAGGGACTTGGCAATCGCGAAAAGTTTCTCCTCGAACAACTTCTCCCTCTCAGCAGTGGAGACACGGAGATCCTCCTCTCGCTTTCGCGACTCCTCCAAAGCTGCGACCGCCTCGTCGTGATTCTTCGTCACCGCAGCTAGCGTCTTCTCCAATGCAACAACATTGCGAAGTAATTCATTATGCTCAACTGCAACATACAGGGAATATCACCAAATGAAATCAATGAAATTTGCAAAGACAAAGATGAAGTCGAGACTTACTTTCGACAATGCGATGGCGATTGTCTAGTCATGCTTGCTGCCGACCCATGTCAAGGACTTGCTCCGCTAGGCGGGCAACCTCTTCACAATGAGATGCATCAGGAGACAATAAAAGTTCAAGTAAACAGCACCAAGAATAAATTCGACTGTCAACTACAAGATACCTACATGATCCTCCACAGACTCCGAAGAAGGCTGTCGCATAGTCATCCGGGTAACCATCTGATGTTCCCCAGCATGCAGGGAACTCGATGAATTATGCCTAGAGTGGGCTGCCAATGGAGGAGAAGGAGACCGCGAAGCCATCTTCTTGGCCTTGGAGTCTGTGACCCGGACTCCTTCACAAATTGGACGTCGTCAGAAGACGACGACACCGCTTGGCTGAAACACAAATCAAGTAAAAGCTTCAAGAAAGATGGCAACTCAAAGAAGAAACAAAAATGAGGTCGCGAATACAGAACTTACCAGTCAAATCTATCAAGATCGAAGGACTGCTCCTCCGACTCCGATGATTCCTTTGGTAGTCGAAGCTTCTTCCGTGTAGGAGGAGCCATGGGGCGCACATGAACGGCAGGAATCAGCTCCTCTACACCAACAGAAGGGCCTTCTAGAATCGCGGAGATGAAGCATCCGAGTCCTTGCTGCGAAAACGCTTGCGAGCGTCCGGTTCACTGGACTCGGGGGTTCCTTCCTCCTCTTCAAGTGGGACGGTCGACTCCGAATCGTCCTCTTCATCTACTTCGTGAGGAATAACCCCTTCAGGAAGAGGGGGCAAATTGGGAGACACCTTCTAATCCTGCATTCAGAACATAATTCATTATACATCAAGAACTTAACGGCAGTCGACAAAGAAAGCTACTTTGTAGCACAATTCTACCTCAGGAAGAGGGTTTGAGGCGTCGAAGGGAGGAACGACTGGTTCGCCTGGGAGAACCTCCTTGGCGGTATACTTCGTCACCAGTCGCAACCTCTTATCTACTTCACGCGTAGAAATGCCATCAGTAGATACGCGAGTGGCATCGTTCTCACCAGCCGATTAGAACATGGGGTGGACTCTGGTTTGCAGAGGCTGGATACGATGGCGCAACCATGTGCGGATGAGGGCGGCACCTCCCTCTTCTTTACCCATGCGGCTCTCGAGGTCGCAGACGCGCTTGTACAACACTTCCGTCTCCTCGGACTCGTCAGGCATCACTACGTTCTTCCAAGAACGCCTCCTCTTGCACGGCGTCGCGGGATCAAAGGGCGCGAGTCCATAGTGCTCTCCGTCGGCTCTGGTCACGGATGTAGAACCACTTGTCTCTCCACCCTTGGACGGACGCCATGAGTTTGATATCGAAATAAGTGGCGGAGGAGTCGACATGGATTCCGTAGCCACCTACGTTGTAGACTACAGAACCAGATGCTGACTGGCGCTTTAGCTTAAAAATCCTCTTAAAGAGGCCAAAGTGTGGCTCGACTCCGAGCCAGCACTCGCAAAGGGCAATGAAGCAGGAGATGTGGAGAATAGAGTTTGGGGACAGCTGATGCAGCTGGAGCCCATAGAAGCAAAGGAGGCCCCTGAAGAAGGGATACAGGGGCAGAGAAATACCTCGGATGATGAACGCAAGGAACATCACCTGGAAACCAGTAGGAGGGCAAGGAGTTACCTCCACGCTGGGCACTCGCGAGTCGTCCTCCACGAGGGAGAGAACTCCATCTTAACGCAGGAGATGAAGCTCGGAGGACTTGATGATGGATGCGCGCCATGCACCATTGGTGACGTGGGTACCCACACCCTTCTTCTTCCTAGCACTGGCGGCACTGGTGCCCACGGTGGCGGAGCCGCCCTTCTTCTTGGCGACGGCAGACTCAGCGGCGACACCTCCCTTCTTCTTGCCCATCTTGCGATGGCGGTGAGAACGGAGGAAGTAGCTCAGAAAGACATGGAGTTGGTCCAGTGCCGTGAAGAGGATGTGCGCTGGGAAGCAGAGAGCAGCAGCAATGGCAATGGAGGCACGAGCAGAGAAAGGCAGATGGGAAGATTACCGCAGTTGCGCTGCTACTTAACTTGCTCGTGGATGCTATCCAACGGCCAGCAGCCTACTGGACGCGTGGCGAACCTCGTCATCGACACATGGAGAAGCCAAAACACGAACCGTCCCCCACTATCTCCATTACGCGCGGAAATCGAGGAGACATAGTTAAAACAGAAGATTACGCACGCCCGGTCAAATCAAAGTCAGAAAGTAGGACCCACCACTCGTCACATCCCATCAAAGCTGCTCACGCGGGCAACCAAGGTCATCACATCGTCAGCACTGACGTCATTTCAGCAGCAGAAGATTTCGACTACTTTAGTCCTTGCTCAAGTCTTCGACTCAATCAAGCACTCAGGGGCTACTCCCATAGGGAGCACTAGTCGCACACCCTACGATTTATCTTTTATGCAGGAATATGAACATTCAGGATATACCCACCACTCGAATCTACGATTTGATTGAGGATTATGGGTTACTCCCATAGGGAGCGCTGGAAGCAAATTTTCGACTAAAACAAGCAGTAAAAAGCCAACAGCAGTCAGAAAAAGTTTTTAGTCCCTGCCTGAGTCTTTGACTCAACCAGGCACTCGGGGGCTACTCCCATAGGGAGCGTTGGTCGCGCATCCTATGATTATTTGTACATCGTACTGTGTGTTGATAACATCCACACTTGAATGCTATGGCGACACCGCCTCATACTATCCCTACAAAGAGACTGCGTCTCCTAGGCCACCCGAATCATCTCCGCGATGACAAAAATTCGGATGCCATGCTTACAACGTGAAGATAAGACCTGAATAAGGCCCGTGAACGCATCTACTGCGCACTACCAGAAAACATATCCGTTCCTGCAAGTGCGATGAACATGCCTTGACGGACGCGTCGAGTGCTCACACCCACACACTAGAATTTGACTTCTGTAAGACCTCCACGGCCTGAGTCAAATTACACCAGCACTTTTCCAAATTCGAGTCCGGGGACTCGAGTTTGAGTAGATTGCGTTGTTTTGCCCTAAGGCAGTTAACTGATACCGATACATCAGCTAAATCAGGCACGTATATCAACAATCCCTATGACATGAACTGAACACTCAAAAAAATACTCAATCATGCACTGGAAAGGCTTCATGAAGTCCCTAGTCGAATCTGCGATTCCACTGGACACTCGGGGGCTACTGACATGGGTATACCCTACAGGTGCTCAAGCTTGGTATATACGGTCCAGATACGGCAGAAGCCCACGGCGTTGCCAAGGCCCAAATGAAGAATTCGAGTGGCCCACAGACTCTCGATTGCTTGCAAGACAAGAAGAAGAAGCTTAAGATAGAAAGTTTTAAGGTAAAACCCTAATCTGTAACCGACTTGACCTGCTACCCGAGACCTAGCCTATCTATATAAAGGCTAGGAGGAGACGGCGAGGAGGATACACACGCAACCCTAGTTTCCACAACTCTCGCTAGATTACATCTGCGCGCCCCTGTAATCTTCGATTCCTTTGTTAATTCCAAGAGCAGACAAGCAGGAGTAGGGACCTCTACGAGGCCTGAATCTGGGTAAACCTTGCGTCCCTGTGTGCTTGTTTGCTAGTCGACTGATGCCTCTAGCGCTCCCTCCTTCTCCAAAATCCAAGTCCATAACAATGGGCATTGACGAGTTAAACCCTCGTCACTATATATCTTGTGACCATGGCCCCATGTATGGGCCGTGCGGACAAGGCACACCTGCAGCACGCCGTTGTGCTGTAGGGATTATAGGCCAGAGATCTACTTACGCACTCCCTGTGGGATCGGGGAGACGGAGGTATTATCGTGCACCGGATGTGTATGAAGCCACGAGGTGCAACACTTGGGGCACTTTGGATATCATGAGCCAAAGCGGCTGCACGATGAAGATGGAGCAAGGGGTGACCCGCGAGGAGCTTCGCGACCTTAAGGTCGGCTACGAGTTCGACTACTCCAACCATATTCCCCTCGGAACGTTAACCGCGTACGGTCTACAAGGGTATGTATTCTATACGCTCCGGTCGTTACTACATTACTACATAGATAGATCTTGGCGTTAGGCAGTTCCAACGTAGATTTTTTTCTGCTACGGAACCCTTCAAGAAGTTCCCCAGACCAACCATTGGCGACCTGAGCTTCAGCTAGCCCACCCTAACCCAAATCGGTCCTAAAGGGCCCAGAACTAGGGTTTGGGGCTGCCGGCAAGCTCAGCCTGCCACCACCGCCGCCAATCAGCACCAACCTCACCCTGCCACCATGCAGACCTTCACCGGAGCCCTGGCTGCTGAGGCTAACCACTGCTAGAAGGAACTCTCCCATGTCGAGCTCCCCCGCGTCGGGTAGAGGAAGGGGCAACCACCACTGGCCCGCAAAGACACCACGCGGGCAACGCCCTACGGTGCCCGCCGGCAGCGGCGGAGGGGAAGGACCAAGGGAGGAGGTTGTGGGGAGTAGGGGCGGGGAAAAAGGGTCACCGCCGGTCGCCTCGCGTGGGGAGGTGACGCGGGGAGAAAGATCCCTTGTGCATCCAATCTCATGCCTCGATTTATCCTGCAAAGGGGGGATTGCATTGATATTTTGTAACAATGTATCACTCGCAAACATATATTAAGTTAAATACTATGTAGCTTTGTGTTGCTCGAGTTTATCTTTTTTAACCTTGCATTTGATACTACCTCCGTCCTAAAGCTTAATTTTTTTTCCAAAAGCCAAACTATGTAAAGTTTGACCAAGTTTTAAGAAAAAATATTAATATTTACAATATAAAATCCATATTCTTTTTTTGAGAGAGAAATCCATATTGTTTGATATATCATGAAACATATTTTCACATAATATCTATATCTATATAATATATAGTTTTTAATATTTTTTTTCTAAAGTTCGATCATACGTTTCATAGCTTGCTTTAAAAAAATAGGGAGGTAGTACAAAGGTGCTCTCTGTCGAATCGTGCAATTTTAACGACTTCAAATATCTGACCGCGCTAGCGCGTGGGCGCCGCAGAGCCGCTGCGTGCAGTATACCGTGGGCGTAGACAGCGCGACATGGCATCGATTAAACAAGTCGAGGCTGGCGTCTGCTCCGATGCACACGGAATCCAGATACCATGATCCTTATCCCAGGAAAAAGCAAGGCCCATCTGTCAGCTTCCCGCCCGCTATAGGCTGACAAGTAAAAACGATCGCAAACCCCGGCGGCGTGAGTCGCGAGACCACCAGCAAAACCACGGCCAGCCGCGATCTGATCCGGTGCCGCCAAACGCCCACGAAACCGCGGAATGGAAAGCCCCCGGGCACTCTTTGCGGTCACGGTCACAGCGCAACATATAAACCCCGCGCCCCGAGCTTGTAATAACTCATCTCTATCCAAAATTTCTTCTGCTCGCACGCACTGACTGCGCAGACACGCGTAAAGCATACTACACAGCAAGAGAGATGGATCCAGCTGAGGGCCGAAGGGTGATGGTGGCCGTGGACGAGGGCGACGAGAGCGTCCACGCGCTGCGGTGGTGCCTCGCCAACTTCGCCACGCGCGGCGACACCATCGTCCTGCTCTACGTCAGGGCGCCGCCGCCCACCTACTCTGTGCTCGACCCCACCGGTACGTTCCTTCCGTTGTCAGATCACTGTCGCCTATGCTCCGCGTGAATCGATCGATCTCCTGCGCTTTCCATTCATGCGCCGAGAGCTGACGAGTGAGAGCCCTGTACCGCAAGCTCCTGTAGGACCGGTAGGCTACATGTTTTCCGGGGAGGCCACCGCCGCGGTCGAGGGCTACAGCCGGCAGGTGGCGGACGCGGTGGTGGAGAAGGCGCAGAACCTCTGCGCGCTCTACGGCAAAGACAAGGGTGAGATGAAGGTGGAGGTCAAAGTGTCGGTTGGGGACGCCAGGAGCGTCATCTGCGAGATGGTGGACAAGCTCGGCGCCGACGTGCTGGTCATGGGGAGCCATGGCTACGGCCTCTTCAAGAGGTAGTGCTAACTTGAATTACCAACATCTGTACTCCTGCAGTAAGATCAGCTGCCTGCTGAGTCGATGATTGCTTATGCTGACAGCTACTCTAATTTCAGTGTTCAGTCAAGAGCTAGTAGTAGTGTTCGACCGTGTGTGACCGTGGGTTGTCCTCTGTTTTGCAGGGCTCTCCTCGGTAGTGTCAGCGATTACTGCGTCAGGAACGCCAACTGTCCCGTTCTCATCGTCAAGTCGTGACAGCATCGACTGAATTGTTGTTGTTTCTTCAGAGATTAAAACGATGCTCGTACTTGCGTGTCATGTTCTACCTTTGTGTCCTTGCTCATCGATTGTTCTGCTTCTCTTTTCGTGTACTTTTGCTTCTTTCACATGTAACCTGACCCCAAGTTCTCCAGCCACGTGTATATACACTGCTACTGTATTATCTAGTATATTGTGTGTTCGATGTTAGCACCTGCTCTTTTCTTTTCTGTCACATCTCCGAATTTCTGTATGGATGCCCTCAAATTATGTCCGTTTCGGGGCGTCCGAGCACCATGTCTAGACCCGCCCGACAAGTGTCCGCTTTTTCCCTTTTTCTTTCCAAATAAATCCAAACATTGCACGTAGATTTGACATTGTAAATTGAGAAACAAATTCGTTATTGATAAATCAAGTTATTGCAAATTTGTGCACAACTAGGATTATTGAAAGCAAATCTAACATTACAAAACTGAAATTATTGAAGCAATTTTTTCCAAAGAAAAACCAATTAAAAATGGGTCGAACACAAACAGGCGCTTGCATGGACTTTTTTTTTTTTGAGATTCAGGCCGCGCTTTATTAATCAACCACAATAGAGTCTGAAAACAACAAACCTACAAGTTCAGCCGGGGGCACCCAAGCAATGCTTTACACAACTTATTAATGCAGCCTTGTTTTGCTAAACATTGCGTGACCTTGTTACCAGTACGACGCCCATGAATGACCAAATGATCATGAAGCTTCTCAACAGCTCCTTAATTTCTTCAACCAAAGTACCATGAATAGACCTGTCTAGCTCCTCCTTCTTTAGTTTGGATACATCAGTCTCGAGCAACAACTTGTTCACTCCCATTTCCTTCGCTAACTGAATTGCACGGCGACAAGCTAGCAGCTCCACACGCTCAGCATCAGACGCCGAAGGAAAAAAATGGCACGCTCCCGCCATGAAGCCACCATGGTGATCCCGAAGAACCACATCCCCACCTCCAGCAATTCCACCAACCGACAAAGCACCATCGCAATTCGCCTTAATCCATCCTTCGTTAGGGGGATTCCAGTGAGCAGTAGTCCCACTAGTTGTAGAGACAACCTGAGTATGTACCGCAGCCCATTCCTCAACAAGAAAAATGGCCCTCCTAGCCGTATCCATTGAATTCTCAACACATTCCTTCTCTCGACCATCATTCCTCGCAAACCACAGTTGTGCAAGAGTAGCCATAACGATAGCCAGCTCTTTCCCTTCCAATCTACCAAACAACTCAAGCAGCCAATGGCGTATTAATTGTAGTCTCTCCCCTTGGTGGACCGTCTCGCCATGTTGTAGGGAGAGCGGGTGACACGTGGCCGATCGACCCTCATTCGACATGGATGGCATGTCTAGCATGTCTGACACCCCTAATCAGGCCTGTACACTAGTAGAAACAAGGCCTTTTGTCCCGGCTTGTACAGGGTTTTAGTCCCGGTTGCCCAACCGGGATGGGGCAATTAAGACTAAAGCCCCAAACCTTTAGTTCCGGTTGGGCTGCGAACCGGGACAAAAGGGCGGTCCACGTGGCCGCTGGCTGTCGCTAGGGGGAGGGGCATTTGTCCCGGTTCGTAATACGAACCGGGATATATGCGTCTCTGTCGCGGCAGCGTTTTGGGTAAGTGTCATCTACCTTAAGGGAACCATTATATTACAAAAATCTCTCGATTATATTACACAGCAAGTATCGAATATATTACATTCATGCATATATATGTCTTTTATGATCCCTATTACATTATCATCATCTGCCAATAGTATTCTCCTTTTGGATCTAGGACCTCTGCATCTAAGAATCCCGCAATTTCCTCTTGGATTGCTTGTGTGCGATCCTTTGGTAGTAGATTGTCCCGCAACCGTTCGATCTAATTTAAAAGAATGAGTCAACATATATGAATGAAACTAAACACAATTGATGATAATAAAACAAATTTCTGAATATTGTTTCCATACTCGAGGTTGGTCTAAGTTTCTGCCCTTCTCACAGTTCGTCTGACGAATGAACTCGCAGACATAGTATCCACATAAGTTATTTCTGTCTGGCTGCCTCAGACACTTTACGAGAACAAAGTTCAATAAAAATAATAATAATTAAGCATGATAATGGTATCGAAACTAGAATCAAAGAGATGCGCGGATCTAGCTAGTAGTACTTACATTTAGTGGTTTAAATGTAAGGTTCTCTTTCCAGGCACCCTTAGCCTTGTTGGTGAACCGTTTCCAAACGCTGTCCGGCAAAGAAAATGAATAAAATGAGTTATTGATTACTTGATATCAGTAAATAAACGAAAGTTTCCGATATAGTGTTATAATGACTGAAATTACCGTTGGAGCATATCCTGCATGGGTGCCCACTTCTCAAGGGGTTTACGTTTAGATTCCATGACTTGTACTACTCCATTGTCAGGTTGAATGATTAGCAGAATATAATGGAATCTGCACATGCATAACTCATCAATTATACACTTAACATCGAGTAAGCAAAATAGAATGTGTACAAGACAATAACGCTCACTCGAAGTTGTAAGGTAATAATATTTCCCTTTTGGTTTCTTGAAACCTTAACGCCATTACAATTTTATCCTTTGTGTCCTTGGGACTAAATTTCACAGTAAGTTCATGAACCCAATATGGGTCAATGAACCCAATGTTATAGATATGTCCTCTTCTGCATTCGAGATTCTTCAGTCTGCATAATATAGTGAGTATGATTATACATACGATATAAACGAGGTGAGATAACTAGAGACTTAATTATTAGAGAAATAATACTTACAGACCGTAGGCACTGACGATCGATTTGATGAGGGCGTCTTGATTGAAAACTGATGTATTTCAGGAAATCCAATCAGTATTTGGGTATCTCCATACCCATAATGCTCGTTTCGAACTCCGATCACTATCCAGTTTACCCCTTCCTTTGTGGCTTTAATGTACCAATTATGCAATCTTCGCATTTTTGTTGGTAGATACTTGACGTCCTTAGGTCTGACGAGAGGTTTCCCGTACTTGTATTTGTATTTTTCCTCAGCCACGGGGAACTCTAACTGGGCTACGTAGTGAGCAATAGTCATACCTTGAGTAGCAGCTGCTTCTCCATACATTGCAACAAACTCCGGATCATACTGTTCGCCCGCACATTTGCTCGACCCAACCTTGGTATCGGAAATCACTTTGAGCGGGGGGCATTCCTTGTTTTTCTATAAATCGATCTCGGGAACTGAATTCCCACTTGCACTACTACTCTGCGACCGCACCATTAACTGATATGACTTGACAATAGAGCGGTCATAGTCTGATGACAGCCTGGGCTCGGGTTGATGAAGGGTGTTCAACATTTTTTGCACTTTGGCCTTTTCTTCTTTAGTGCTGGGTAACTATGGCTCGTCCGCTTGAGGCTATCAAACCACTGTTATGTTTGGGCATTTGCGATCACCGCATTCTCCTCTTCAGTATAATCGTAAGCTCTCTTGGGAGCAACCTTTGGTAGTTTTGGGAGGGGCTCTAATTGACGCTTCGGTGATCGGTTACTCTTTCGCTTTTCGTCCTGGCCCTTTTGTACTTTTGGGAGGGGCTGAGATAGCTGACGCGGCGGCAAAGACGGCTGTGCTGGAGATGGTTGACTGATGTCTACGCACTTCTATTCTTGTAGACAGTTGTTGGGCCTCCAAGTGCAGAGGTTTGTAGAACAACAACAAGTTTTCCCTTAAGTGGATCACCCAAGGTTTATCGAACTCAGGGAGGAAGTGGTCAAAGGTATCCCCTCTCAAGCAACCCTGCAATCAAGATACAAGAAGTCTCTTGTGTCCCCAACACACCCAATACACTTGTCAGGTGTATAGGTGCACTAGTTCAGCGAACAGATAGTGAAATACAAGTGGTATGGATAAAAGACAACGGTGGCAGAAAATAGCTTGATGGCGTGTGGAAAAGACTAAATGCAATCTGAAATAAAGATGGAAGCAAGGAAACATGTAATAGATCTAGTAGCAAACTGTGTTTTAATGCTTAGAAACAAGGCCTAGGAATCATACTTTCACTAGTGAACACTCTCATATAAATATCTTCTCTTTATGATACTACTCTTAACTACTCTCCGATTGGACACTCTAATTCATGGTAGGGCTATAACAGCACACCTCAAAGTAAGCCTTTCCCATCTAGATAACCCCACACTGTCACCTTGAGCAATAGATGGTTCAAACAAACACCACAATTTCATAAAGACATCCAACTCCAAATATAACTCATAACAAGTATTTGTAATCTCTAGCCTAAGTGCCACCATGGTGTGCATGCTGTCACTTTCACACACATGGGGAGAGCAAAGATCTATTAAAGCACTTGAGTAGCAAGGTAGATCTACTTGATTACAAAGCTCATGATCACAATATGATCACGCATAGAGAGAGATGAACACATAGCTACCGGTAGAACCCTTAGCCTCGAGGAAGAACTACTCCCTCATCATCATGGGAATCAGTAACGGTGATGGAGATGGAGATGGAGATCGATGGAGATGGCTCCGGGGCCCTTCCCCGTCCCGACAGGGTGTCAGAACAGAGACTTTCTGTCCCCCGAATCTCCCCTTCGGTGGTGACGGCGCTGCGAAACTTTTCGTGGATTTCTGATTGACTATCTAGGGTTTTTGCATCGGGAGGACTTTATAGGCGAAGGAGGCAAGGCGGTGGCCGGCCAGGGGGCCCACACCATGCCCTGGTGCGGCCTAGGGTTGCCCGGGCCTAGGGTGGTGTGGTCGCCCTGTGGCCCATCTCCATCTCGACTTCTGGCTCCGTGAGCCTTCCGGTAAAATATCGACTTTGGCTTTTGTCCGGTCCAATTCCGAGAATATTGATTTTCTGAGTTTCCTGGAACCAAAAACAGCAGAAAACAGGCAACTAACATTGTGGCACTTTGTTAATAGGTTAGTCCAAGAAAGTGTGTAAAATTACTTCAAAGTGTGGACAAAACATATGAAAGTAGATATAAAACAAGCATGGAACATCAAAAATTATAGATACGTTAGCAACATATCAACATCCCCAAGCTTAACTCATGCTCGTCCTCGAGTAGGTAAGTGATAAAAAGAAAGAATAATTTTTGAGGTGACATGCACCATCATAAACTTGATCAAAGTATTTGTAAAACATGGATAGCTGGGATCATAGTACTTCAATCATAACATGAAAGATAAAGTTCTAGCAATAGACAAAGAAACTATGTTGCAACATGAAAAGGCACAAACAAAAGATTCATGAATAACAATGCTTTGCAAGACGTTTTTTTGTTTCACATAAAGAAAACATAGCATAATAGCATTCAGCTTGTCCCTCATAGAGTAGCAAAACATAAATGCATAGGACACCTTCAAAGTTCATAAGAGTGACTAGATACAAATAGTTTAAAACAAGCAATATCAAGGTATGCATCAATCAACTAGTCTTGGGACAATGCACATAGAACTAAGAATGGCCACTACGCTCTCATAGTAGGTGCATAAAGATAGAAGGTGGAGACTCAATATAATGGTGGAAGAAAAGCCTTCATAGAAGGAAGTAGGGATTCAAGTCTCATAAAGAGCTTCCAAAAATTATGGTACTTATAGCTTTTAGATCTTATTGCTCCTACCATAAGCATCTTGAAGGTGATTAAGGTTAAAGTGAACAAACTATGGTGTACATGCTTGACGAAGTATAAGTTAGAAATCTCATGTCCCTTGAATACGAGGGCCGCTCCTCATGCTACTCAAGTTTAGTCACCGGTAAGTTCTTGTCATCGTAAGTACATGTGTATCATAGAGAACTGCCAACGGGGTACCCCTTGCTTGATGATACAGAAGAATCCCCATATCAAAATGACAAGGCAAGCAGACAACGAGCATCTCAGCAATCTTCTTACTTACCATGGGAATACGGTGCTTTTTTCTCTCTTTCCTCTTTTCATACTCTTTTTTTTCTCAATATAGGACTCTTTTTTATAAGAAGAATGCTTCATAGACAGCTCATTATGGTTACGCTGCAGGTTTCCACCATGTCAGCATGGATTAGACCAGCGGCCTAGGCGTTTCTCTAACACATATAAATAACTCCATGGACTTACAAACTCCCCTTTCATTTCACACCGACGACATCCATAGACAAAAGAGCATGATATCAACTAGGTACCAAGTACCGGTGCAATGTTGAAAGCGTTCTCCATGACAACATGGTTCTTCTAATCCCCAACAAATAAGTGCAAGCATATACAACATAGACGACACAATGGTTCAAGTTTATTAAGGGCGAGACAAGTAAAGTGTGCCATCAAGTTCGTGAGAGCTTTAATCACTAGTTTTCTCATAACAAGTTTAATTCGGAAGGTAAACAAAAACATGAATATACTTGGAATAGCATATGCTAGTAGGTAGGTATGGTGGACTCTTCGTAATAACTTGGTTTAGGGAGTTGGATGCATGAGTGGAACCGGAGGCTAGCAAAATACTGGGAGCGACAAACTAAGAGAGCAATAATGGCCATAATCATGAAGAGCGACAAAACATCATTGATCAAAGCATAAAGTGATACTACAAGTTGAAAACTAAAGGATCATAAAGGCTATGGTGACTTGGGATTGTCATAACATGGTGTGATCATGTGCCAAGTCAACCCAAATAAAGCATCAAAGGAGAATACCACAATACTATGCTTTAATATGCTAAAACAACGCATGATTCATCCAAGGCACATTAAGCAATCTCAATTGTTTATAACAAGTCATGCTACATCAAAGAATAGTAAGCATAAAGCCAAAACCATATCAAGCATGTCATGACAAATCATAGTCCACAGTCAAAAACAAGCTCTTTTTACCACTTAAGCATGAACTTTCCTACTCTTTTCCAAACCAAACCAAACTATTTGAACACCAATGTATGAAAGAGGGGGTCCAACCAATTTATTCAAGAAAACTAAGAAAACCAAGCAAACAAAAAACCAAAACGAAAAACAAAAAAGAAGACGCTCTAAGAACAACACAACTGTGCATGAAACAATAAAAATGAAGTGTTTGAAAGAACCTGAGATTTTTTATTGATGAAGAAGGGGATGCCTTGGGCATCCCCAAAGCTTTGACGCTTGTAGTTCTTGGATATTTCTTGGGGTGACACGCGTGGCATCACCAAGCTTGAGCTTTAGTCCATCCTTCATCTCATTACTCATTCCTTCCATACACCTGAATTTTTTTCTTCATACAAAACTTCACACAATCTTTATTAGCAACATTAGTGCACTCAAGATAATAAGTCTTTGAGTTTAGTTTCAACACCAATAAAACTTCCATTAAAACACAAGATACTGTAGCACTTCCCTCAAAAAGCTCAATTCCCCAAAAAGAACTCAAAAAGGAATCAAGAAGAAGCAAATGCAAATAATGGCAGAAATCTGTCAAAACAGACCAGCAGGTAAAAACCAATTTTTTCAAACACCTTCTGTTTCTCAAATCGAGAAGTGTTGAACTAACGAAAGTTAGATAACAATCTGGGGCATAAGCACAAAATTTCACGCCTCAAAAAGACGTACAGAGATTTTACATGAATTTTTACGGTGAAGCACATAAATCTGTTTCGGGACAGCAACTTTCCCAATCACTACTTCTCTCTCATTAGAGGTTACTCTTGGCACAAAAATATAATAAAAATGATAAGGAGCGGTTATTACGGAGGTAATAACTTCCAAGACTCATCTAAAACTTTTGGGTTATCTTCCAATAAGTACTTTTCTTTAACGCCTTTAAGTTAGGCATGATAGTTTGAGAAAATGCTCACATAAGAAATATGAATTGAAGTAAATGAGAGCATCAAGAAGCAAATTCAAAGCACATTTAAGTCTAATCCACTTCCTATACATAGGAATCTTATAAAGAAACAAGTCATGAAAGCACAAAGCAACAACCATAGGAAAGCAAAACAAGTGCAACTTTAAGACTTTCAACATAAAGAGGGCAAACTTAATTTTGTTGAGATACATAAGACCATGTTTCCCTCTCTCATAATAACTTTCAGTAGCATCATGAATAAAATTAACAATATAACTATCATATGAAACTTTCTTATCATGAGCCACATGCATAAAAGAATTAATACTCCCCACATAAACATAGTCATTCTTATTAATTATAGTGGGAGCAAATTCAACAAAATAGCTATCATTATTATTCTCATCACCATAATCATCAAATATAGGAGGCATATTGTAATCATAATTTATTTTCTCCTCAATAGTAGGTGGACTGAAAATATCATATTCATTTTGTAATCATCATATATTGAAGGTGTAGTATCATCATAAGCAATAGAATAGTTATCTTCCAAAGTGTGTTCAATTGTAAACATATCATCATTGAAAGGATCATGGATATCACTAATAGTACAACAATTATTAATATCATCATTTTCAGAATTGGTACCAAAGATATTTTCAATATCAAAAGTAGTGTGCTTTTCCCAATCATGATCACTATTATAGGTAACAGGCATAGGAACATCATCGAGTTCAGACTCATCAAAAACTATAATAGGAGCAACATGCTTAGGGGAAAATACCGTTTCCTCTCTCCTTTTACTCCTCCTCTTTTTTTTCTTCTCTTTAGGAGGGAGAGGCTTGAATGGAAGCTTCTCCATATACTCTGGTTCATTGTTAGAGACAATAGAAGAAACTTTGGAGGATTCCTTCTTTTCATTAATAAGATCAAAACACATATTAGTCCTGTCATATTTTGGTAAAATCTCATCTTCTATAATATTTTGTATGTAAGTATTTGTGTGACAATTATCAACACAATAAACATGACAACCATGCAGGACACTATTCATATCAAAAGCACCCATTGTTGGGTTCACATCATAGAAAACAAAAAATTCCTACGATGGGAACTATACGCCAAGATCTATCTACTAGATACAAGCAACGGGTGGATATACATCCATAGAGAACTTACCCTCGAAGACAACAAAGCTTTGTTAAGGAGTTGGAACTCGTGGATGATGTAGTCGTATGCTTGCCGATCTCAAGATCATGATGAAGTCCAGCAGGTGCGGCTCCTGGACGTCCATCACATCCAGCTCCAGCATGTCCAGCACCACCAAGTCCAGCACCGCAAAGCAGCGGTGCATCCGTGATCGCACACACGTCCGGTACCCCGACAACCTCCATCCCTCGCTCTAGCAAAGCAGTGGAAGCAGCAACTCCTTTCTAGATAAAGCCACCGAGAACATGTATCTCGCTAATTCGAGACCATGGGGGAATAATACTAGAGGGAGAGATAGATCCTTCATGAGGAGGTGTGAGGAAGAAGGGGTGCAAGGGGGGCCTTTTATTGGAGGAGGGGGGTACCCCTCCCCCGGCCGGCGCCCATGGAGGGTGTCCCTTCACCTCCCCATTCATGTGGTGGTAACCCCCTCCACATTAAAATGCCCCTTCACATTCTCTTTTAAAGTCTCCACTTTAAATGCATTAAATTTCTCCAAATTTAATGCTCTCTCATTTAATAAAACTCTTTTATTAATTTAGTCAGAATTTTGTTAATTACTTTAGTTAACAAACATTCACATAAAACCCCCTGCAACATTTCAGTATTACATGCAGAACCAATTTTAGCAATTTCACCCAAAACAGTTTCGGTGTCTATTGAAATAATTCCAGCGCTTTCTTAAATATTTATCTGAAACATATTTGCTCCAAATGGTGTCGGTATCCCTTAAGTGTGTCACCCTACGGTTTCCGAATAATGCAGACATGATCGAGACCCCTCTTAGATCAATAATCAGAAGCGGGACCTGGAGATCCATACTGACTCCTACACATTCAACGATGACTTCTGTGATCGTGAGAACCGTTTAACGCTAGTAACTAAATCCCTTTGTCTCGCGATATATTACATGTCCAAGATTCGATCATTGGCATCCAAATACCTAGTTTGATCTCGTTACCGACATGCACTCTTTTCTCGTTCCCGTGATATAACATTCTAGTGATCTCATCACTTGCTTGCAAGCTATCTTAATGTGATATCACCGAGAGGGCCCAGAGTATATCTATCCGTCATCGGGATGGACAAATCCCACTCTTGATCCATGAGCCTCAACATAACACCTTCGTAGCACTGAACCCACCTTTATAGTCACCCTGTTACGGTGTGACGTTTGATGTTATCAAGATACTCTTCCGGTGTTAGCAATTAACATGATCTCATGGTCTAAGGACTAAGATTACTTCGTATGATGTTATAGCAATATAAACATAATGACTTTGATCATAATGCTATACTTTGGATGAATGTTCATCACATCATTCCACCAATGTTGTGACCTCGTTATTAACAACATCCAATGTCCATGATCAGGAAACCTTGATCATCTTGTTAATCAACAAGCTAGTTTATATGAGAGGCATTACTAGGAACTTTGTATTTTGTTTATTAAACACACATGTATTAACATTTCCAATTAATACAATTATAGCATGCAAAATAAACATTTATCATAAACATGGAATAAGATAATAACCACGTTATTATTGCCTCTCGGCCATATTCCCTTAAGTCTCCCACTTGCAATAGAGTCAATAATCTAGTTTGAAAAACTTTGCGTATTGAACACTTATGGCTTTCTGGTGTTGCATATACGCGATTGCTAGTGGTTAACATAATCTTCGGATCTGACAGCTTCGGGTCTGTGTGTACTTGCATGTCTTTGCATCTCTACGAATCACTCATTCTCAAATGAGATGGCATTGTATAAATTTGGTCCTTTGGTGAGACCTTTAGTTCGTTCGGGTTAAAATATGTTGATATTATTTTCATACAATATATCTTCATAGTATTAGCCCACTTTGAACCACACCTAGTTTGATAACAAACTACCTAACACAAATGCCCTCCTTTGCTGCTACTATAGCAGTCATATACTTAGCCTTTTGTTGTAGTATCCGTCACAATGTCTCAACTTTGGATCTCATCCAAATCCATCATGTAATATCCTTTCCATTACATTGTGCCACCCATAGTCTAAATTTAGATAAATTTTAAGTTGTATCTTGTGACAAAACTAGTATCAATGTAACACTTTACAATGAACTACCTTTAACTATTTGTCACTTATACATGATATATTCTTAGTTCTTCCAAAGCTCATCAGAATATCTTTACTATCGTCCAATAATCATCTTATGAATCATTCTGGTATGTGCTCATAACATTTAGAGCATAGGACATATCTGGATATATACATATCATGGTATAATCGATTAAAATATTCATGTGATTTTACTCACCAAGTGTTGATGCACTTGAATCTTGATACAATCCTTTCCATGCAGCAAGAACCTTTCTTGTTGTTTCAATATTGAACCCTTTCAATATCTCATATATGTATGTCTGGCATAACCCTATTAGCGCCTCAATCTATCCATATAGACATTGATGCCAAATATTCCGGTTTTTCCCAAGTCTTTCATCGAAATCCTATTTTAATGAAATTCTTAACCTGTGTCAATAAAAGATACATCATTTCCAATCAACAATATGTACTCTGCATAATGTATTGGAAATTTGTCTCAGCGCTCCCACTTAATTTCTTGCAAATGGAAGCATCTTCATCATCTCTGATGAACCTTTAACATTTTCATCATGGTGAAGATTCCAACTCCGCTATGCTCACTTCAGCTATTGAAGTTTGCATGCCCTTTTAGCACCCTTTTAATTAACAGAACCCTTCAGACTGTGTCTTGTACACGTCCTAGGTAACCATTCTATTAGAATAACATTGTTTTGTTTGTTCAACTACCATACATCAAATTATATGTAGTGGTTGCTACATTAATCCGTCAAGACTAAATATCGCTATGGAAGATCAAATCTTGTCATTGTCAACTCCTTGAACATTGTCGTAAACTTCTTTCTGACATGTCGACTATTTCATAGATGTTAAACATCCATGTCTATTTCTTTATAGGTCCAAACATGACCGATAGGCTTCACGCCTTTCCGGAGGGTCTTCCAAGTTCCGAAACTTGATTTCTCGTGTATGGATACTATCACGGATTCTATGACTTCTAGTCATTTTATGGAGTTAGGTCCCATCATCGCTTCTTTGCATGTAGTCGGTTCATCATTGTCAAAACAACAACGACTTGTTTATCAAATCTCACTATTTGATTCTTACCAACCCACACGGTTCAATAGGAACTCTAATCTCCGAGATCACAACCTTTGTAATCACGGGAGAGCATTGTGGCCGCCACCGGGACACTTTCTGGCGCTACGCTACTTAGCACATATACCTAAGGTTCAACAACCTTATCAAAGTTCTATTGTCCTCCCACTTAACTTTTCATGAAAAATTCCCTCTCAAGAAAATTTGACGTTCCAAGCGACAAACTCTTTTGTCCTCGGTGTTATGGAGGAATTCCCAACAGTGGGATAACCTACAAAGATGTGCTTATCCTACTTTGGTTGTAAACATCTTACTTATGCATAGCATACCAAAATTTAAGAAAAGTCAATTCGGGTTTCCCAAACCATAACTCATATGGTGTCATTTCAATGGATCACGATGGTGCTCTTTTCAGTGTAAAAGCGGTAGTCTCTAAAGCTTTAATCCTTAAAACATAATGGCAGTTTTATAAATGACACCTTTGATCCTACCATGTCAAACATGGTTTGATTTCATCTCTCGAATATGCCATACTCCTATGGTTTATCGGGAAATACAAATCATGGAACAATTCCTGAAATCTTAGGTGTTTTGCTAAACATGTAACTCAAATATTTTCCTTTATGATCAAATCATAAACTCTTTTATTTTCTTGTTACAATGATTTTTCACTTCATCTTGAAAGTCTTTGAACGATTTTCAAATGTTTCATACTTCTTCCTTATTAAGTAAATATATAGATATATTCACTCAAATTTCTGGAGAAAGCATATGAAGCAAAAAGATCCATCGCATATGGCTACACATAATGGACTATGCACATCAGCATGCACAATTTCCAATAAGCTAGTCATCCGTTCCTCTTTGGCCTATGAACGGAGTTTCAATTATCTCAAGGAAAGTCTCACAAGCGTCAGTTGATCAAAATCAAAGACTCCAAAATCCATCAACATGGAGTTTCTTCATGTTTTCTTTCCAATATAATTTAAACAGCGATGTCACTTCAGAAGTGATCTTTCAATCATTTGTCTTGCGACATTTTAGCAATAGTGTTTATGGATGTGATTTCTCCCACCAGACTTGTAAAAGTTCATCCATCCTTTATGGAATACGGTAATTATTTGAACAACCATTGTTCTCATAATAGCGGAACAAAATAACAATTATTAAAACAAACCTTGAAGGCTAGGTTTGACGACAACCGAAAACACAATAACACTTTATTTGTTTTCGATGAACATCATCACTTATTCTCTTGCTAGTTACTTAGGCCATTGCAGTTCATGAATTGTGTTGTCTTGTATACCATTTCATACCAACCAATTCGGTATCCAATACCGGTATCCAATATCTAAGAACCACATTGTTTAACAAGCAAGGAATACAACCACAACATGTGTATCTTCTATATACCTAAGCTAGACATTTCCAACTTTTTCCTTTCTGCCAAATATTTTATAGATTCTCTTTTAGCAATTCCTTTTCCTTTTAAAAGAATCTATCAACATCAATAGTGGTGTCATTCACATGACACATAGTACAAAGCGTATATAGTCAAATACTAATACCTTTGGACTTGCACTTTGAAGTGGATCACCATCATCAAATGTTTCGGTATTCTTTCAAAAATCCATTCTTTAGTAATCTATTAGTGTAGTAAACATTTTACTTACATCTTCTATTCATCCTTATCATGACAACTTTCATGATCAAGCTAATATAGCCTGTAAGGAAGAATCGCGAGTATAATGTTAGTTCCCAAAAACCTTTTTGGGAGATCCGGATGCTTAGCATCTCCATCCTTCACAAATTCTCATACAATATGAGAACATATATTTTGCTAAATTATAATCTATCATAATGCAACCAAAAACATTGTTTCGGATATCACAATATCTTCCACACATGATGGTTTCTGAAACAATTTTTCAGCTCCTAGATAACGTTGATATTAAAACAACTTTTGAATATCAATAATCATGGAGGCAAACATGATAATTTAGATACTAAAATTGGAATTCTTACTCTTGATTTAATACTACTTATTAAACTTCATGGAGTAAATAGAATTTGCTGAAAGTTTGCAATAGGACTTCTTAAACCTTAAATTGACATTCAAAACAATACGATACCAGTTCGTAAAGTAAATATCCAGAATTCTATAGTTCTATTATTGTTGCGACCTCGGATCGTTAAGGATCCTAAGTCCCTGTGATTAACATGCTAGTCCCTGGATCAATAGCTAGCACTTCACAGCCGATGAATATCATGTAAAACACAAGTCATTATTACACGAATAATCCAGAGTATAATTATTACAACTTGCATAGCTCATAGCTAGCTCAAATAAAACAGCGGAAACTAAATAAAACTTGAGTCCATCAACACCTCAGGCTAGCTGCGTGAAGACCCGCGATCCCTACGCACCTTTCAATCTTCGGATTCTGCACATAAGACGTGCATCCAACAAGTTGGGTCAATACTTTGAATGTATTGGCAAATTTCACCAAGGAAGGGGTAAGACTATCTCTACATGCAAGGCTAAGAGTAGGCTCTGGGGTTCAATTGCGTAAAGCCAATTTTATCAATGTAATAAGAAAAGAGGAAAAAAGTTTTCCCTACTTTGTAAACTTGATAAATAGTATAGGGTTGAATGGAACACGTAGATATTACTCACCAAGTGCCCAATTCAACCTAGCACTTGGATATTACGCACCAAGTTCCCCAAATCCCACCCAATGGCGATATTACTCACACCCTGGGGTTTATAAAACGTAAGTTTGGAAAAGAGAGAGAGGAAGATCTTCCAGAGGCTCCATCCTTCAGATGCTCAATGTTGTTCTGTTTCCGTGAACACGGCTGATCGATCAGATTGCAATACTCTCGAGAGGTTGTGCACTTTCCCCACAATCCATGATCAAGCCCTTTTACAGACAAGACCATGGCGAAGCCTTCCCTTAGTAGCCCCTCTACCAGCTGGATCCAACCATGCCAAGAACCTCCAAATGTTGGTACCCCGGTGAGGTTTCCCACTAAGTACTAAGCCAAGACAGATCCCATATGTATTGTGGTTGCACGGGAAGCTTCTGAATTTCTGAAACGTGGCAGACTTCTTTGAATCCTAGGCGGCCGTCCTCCACCAAAATCTCACTCGTTGTCCCGACAACCATTCCGCCCAGAAGAAATCTTAGTTTTATTTTGAAGGGGGTTTTGGGGAAGAAAAGTTCGCTCGAGAGAGCTCTCATACTTGGAAAATTTTGAGTCTTTCGAACCCTCCCAACGGTACTTGATATATACAAGTATATCACATAGCAAGCATAACTTAGAAAAACAGGATAACCTATTGGGATGGAAATTCCTAAGCATAGAGCTACTCATGGCATACTACAAAACCGCACTTGCAAAATAGTACTAAGAAAATCTACCAAAATCCTACACATGCACACTAAAGAATTTTGAAGAGTAAAACATGCATAGTCAAAACTAGGACATAAATATGAACAAGTGGTGTAACTTGCCTTGATCCGAGCAGCAATCTACACAACAATACTCCTCAGCGCACTCCGAGCAATCTAACGAAACAAACAAGGATCCAATCACAATTTGCACAAAACAAGTCACGAAGTCAAATATGCATGCATGCAACATGGTAATATGCAAGGGTGGATTTGATTTCGACCAAGGATTTTAACCAGGGGTGTTGTTGAGTTGGGGATGTCATTAGAATCAATTTCCCACAGATTTTAGGTATTTTGGATAAAACCCTAATGAACCAGGCTTGAAACTAGATCTACAACTCTAATCTATCTCGAGACAGATCTAAACACCCTAAGCATGATATGACAATTTTCTACAGAAGGTATTGTCAAAACAAAGCCAACGCAACAAGAATCAACTAAAACGGAGTTACGGATAATTTTCTAGAATTAAAATACTCTAATCTAAACTTTAATTCCTACTGCAAGATTGCTGTGGCAAAACAGTAATATTATTTTAGATCTGTGTTCTACTCAAAAATATGAATCCAACGGTATATTATACGCAATTTTTGGACTAATATTCGAATTTCTATGAATTTTACGAGATTGGAGCTATTTCTGCCTATTTTAAAAAAAGGGCCAGTGACGCGGCGACACGTGGCGCAACGCGATTGGTCCGCGGGGAACGCGTGACGTCGACGCGCTGCTGACGCGGCGGTGACACGGCGGGAGCCATGTGGCGCGATGTGGTTGGCCGGGGGCGGTTGATTGATTGGGAGCTGTCAGATCTAGATCTGACGGTCGGAGATGAAGGGGCGGCGGCTTACCGGCGGGCAGCGGCTGGGGGCGGCGGACTGCGGCGGGGGCTCCGGCGATGACCGGCGGCGGGCGGCGGTGCTCCCCCGGCGAGGCGGAGTAGCGGACGACGCGCGGCTCCTCCTCGCGGTCCCGTTCCCGAGGGCAGCGCCGGCCCTCCTTCTCTGAGGCGTCGGCGGACGGCGGCCGGAGGCGGCGGACGGCGAGAAATCCGGCGGCGCTCGGTGGCGGTGGCGGCGGAAAAAGCTAGGGTTCTAGGAGAGCGTGCCGAGGGCTATTTAAAGGCGGAAAAACTTGGCGCGGGGGTCGCGGAAACCGTCCCGGATTCGCCGGAGGCGGTTGCCGATGCGGCGGCGGTGGCGTGGCCGAGCCGGACTCGGGGAGGAGGCGGCTGACGGGTGGTCCCTGCCTATCGGCGGGCGCTGGCTGCTGGGACGGAAGCGGCTGCTGGGCCGGCCTGGGCGGCGGCTGTGCTGCGCGCCGCTCGCTTGCTGGTGCGTGCGGTAGATAGGCCCCAGGCTGGCTCGGCCGGCCCGGTTAGGTTAGGTTTCGTGTTTTTTTATTCTTTTATTATTTTCTGATTTGCTATTTCTTTAATAACTTTTGCAAACAGACTCCGAATTAGACGAAATTGGTCTCTAAATTTTTTTAAAAAGGAGAGGATTAGCTTAGGACTATAAAATAACACTTTTGCAAAGGTTTTGGTGGTTCAAATGGTTTTACCCCCGTTTTTGACTAGGATTGACTATGGGGTTTTAAGAAAAACCTGATGCAGTTTTTGATGCGATGCCATGGCGCAATGATATGTTGCATGCTTCTGGTAACATCTGAAATTGCGAAATTTGGGATGTTACAAACCTACCCCCCTTAAGAAGAATCTCGTCCCCGAGATTCAGGTTGCTTATCAAATAGGTGTGGGTGTTGTTTCTTCAGGTCTTCTTCACGCTCCCATGTGGCCTCTTCCTTGGAATGGTGGTTCCATTGAACTTTGCAAAATCTGATAATCTTGGTACGAGTAATTCTCTCGGCTGTTTCCAGAATCCTGGTGGGGTTTTCCTCATAGGTGAGATTGTTTTCCAATTGAACTTCTTCCAATGGAACTGTACCCTTTAGTGGGGTTTCAGCCATTTCCGGGTGACACTTTTTCAGTTGCGACACATGGAAAACATCATGAACCGTTAACACTTCGGGTAATTTCAACTGGTAGGCAACTTCTCCTTTGCGACACAAGATTTTGTAGGGCCCTATGAATCGGGGTGCTAACTTACCCTTGATTCCGAATCTCTTAACTCCTCGTAGTGGTGAAACTCGGAGATACGCACGGTCTCCCACTTCATAAGTCACATCCCTGCGCTTGGAATCAGCATAACTCTTTTGTCTGGATTGGGCTATTTTTAACCTGTCTTGAATCTGTCTCACCTTCTCTTCAGCATCCTTGATCAGTTCAGGTCTAAACAAACTCCGTTCACCAACCCCATTCCATAGCAGCGGGGTCCTACACTTTCTGCCATATAGAACTTCAAAAGGGGCCATCTTGATGCTAGTTTGGTAGCTGTTATTGTATGAGAATTCCGCATATGGCAAGTTATCATCCCAACTAGACCCATAGTCTAGCGCACAGGCTCTTAACATGTCCTCCAAGATCTGATTAACTCTTTCCGTTTGCCCATCCGTTTGTGGGTGGAAGGCAGTACTAAACTCCAGTCGTGTCCCTAGAGACTCGTGTAGGTGCCGCCAAAACTTAGAGGTGAATTGGGTACCTCTATCAGAGACAATCCCCTTGGGTACACCATGAAGGCTTACGATCCTTGACATGTAAATCTTGGCAAGTTTAGCACTCGTATAGGTGGTCTTTACGGGAATAAAGTGGGCCACTTTTGTGAAGTGGTCGACCACTACCCAGATGGAGTCATACCCAGATCGAGTCCGGGGTAGTCCTGTGATAAAATCCATGCCTACCTTGTCCCACTTCCATTCTGGCATAGGTAGTGGCTGCAGCAGTCCTGCGGGTTTTTGATGTTTGGCCTTGACTCTGTTGCACACGTCACACAAGGAGATATATTCAGCAATTTCTCTTTTCATGTTGTTCCACCAGAATCTATTTTTCACATCCATGTACATCTTTGTATTACTGGGATGAATTGAGTAAGGCGAATCGTGAGCTTCCTGAAGGATTAACTTCCTGATATCAGGGTCTTCGGGAACGCACAGACGCTTCTCATACCAAAGTGTTCCCTGTTCATCCGTATGAAACCCTTTTGCTTTTCCCTTGCTTATATTAACCGGGCCGGCCTGGGCGGCGGCTGCGCTGCGCGCCGCTCGCTTGCTGGCGCGCGCGGTAGATAGGCCCTGGGCTGGCTCGGCCGGCCCGGTTAGGTTAGGTTTCGTGTTTTTTTTATTCTTTTATTATTTTGTGATTTGCTATTTCTTTAATAACTTTTACAAACGGACTCCGAATTAGACGAAATTGGTCTCTAAAAATTTGTAAAAAGGAGAGGATTAGCTTAGGACTATAAAATAACACTTTTGCAAAGGTTTTGGTGGTTCAAAAGGTTTTACCCCCATTTTTGACTGGGATTGACTATGGGGTTTTAAGAAAAACCTGATGCATTTTTTGATGCGATGCCATGGCGCAATGATATGATGCATGCTTCTGGTAACATCTGAAATTGCGAAATTTGGGATGTTACAATTATCTCAATTAATACTAAGCATAAGGTAGTGAACAGACGCCAATGACTACAACAAATTATGCAAATTCACTTCGATTTAGTTTATGACAAATTGAGTTCGACTAATCCAAATTAGAAATGAACTCCTACTCAAAAACGACATCCCTCGTGCCTTTTTGGTGATTACATGAACCAAATCCACTACACCAAGTCCAATCATCACGTGAGTTGGTGTAGCTTCAAAGGCGAGCATAAATATGGGCATCACATCAAATATATGACTCATGCTTAACCTTTCGGTCCGTGTTCCGAGGCCATGTCTATACATGCTAGGCTCACCAAGTAAGAACCTTAGTATTTACGTGTGTAAAACTGTCTTACACTCGTTATATGAAAGCGTAGAGTCGAGTACACCCGACCATCACGTGATGTCTCGAAACACAATCCATAGAACGGTGTATACTTAAGGAAGAACACATTTTTATCTTGATATCTAAATGAGGGATCATCTTAAAATGCTACTAAAACACCAAACTAGCAATATAAGATGCAAACATCTAATGTGTAAAGTGAGATGATATAGTCCATGCATTTGATCTCTATCATATGCATCATGGTATGATCTCTATCATTTCTTTGTGTGTAAGGCCAAGGTATATGGAACTTACACGTTCGGTGTGTTGTAAGAGTATCTATCATACATCTATTTACAACATTACCATATCATGACACTAGCCCAACAACGATCTAAACTAGACACCTCTAATTTATCCATTGCAAGTTTTACGTGGCTTAGGTCCTTCGGAGATAGAACCGTTCTTACCTACGAACATGGAACCACAACGAGGATAACCAAGTTATTAGCAACTCGTTGTAAATCAGATATTGACTATAGTAGGAGAGACAGACACCCGCCAGCGACTTATGCAAAACTAGTTGCATGTCAGTCGTGGAACCGGTCTCATGTACGATGACATGTAAGGTTGGTCCGGGCCGCTTCATCCCACTATGCCACCAATATCCAAAATACATGAAAGAAGCAATAACATGATCATCATCGCCCACATATAAACATATGTGTACTGCCCGTGCAAAGCACCTACGCATAGATCAGGCTCTAATACCACTGTTGGGTTCGCAGCATAGAAAACAAAAATTTCCTACAATGGGAACTATACGTCAAGATCTATGTACTAGATACAAGCAACGGGTGGATATACATCCATAGAGAACTTACCCTCGAAGACAACAAAGCTTTGTTAACAAGCTGGAACTTGTGGATGATGTAGTCGTACAATTGCCGATCTCAAGATCGTGATGAAGTCCAGCAGGTCCGGCTCCAGCACGTCCATCAGATCCAGCTCCAGCATGTCCAGCACCACCAAGTCCAGCACCGCAAAGCAGCGGTGCATCCGTGATCTCACACACGTCCGGTACCCCGAAAACCTCCGTCCCTCGCTCCAGCAAAGCAGCGGAAGCAGCAAGTCCTTTCCAGATAAAGCCATCAGGAACATGTATCTCGCTAATCTGAGACCATGGGGGAATAATACTAGAGGGGGAGAGAGATCCTTCACGAGGAGGTGTGAGGAAGAAGGGGTGTAGGGGGCCTTTTATAGGAGGAGGGGGGTACGCCTCCCCCGGCCGGCGCCCATGGAGGGTGTCCCTTCACCTCCCCATTCATGTGGTGTAACCCCCTCCACATTAAAATGCCCCTTCACATTCTCTTTTAAAGTCTCCACTTTAAATGCATTAAATATCTCCAAATTTAATGCTCTCTCATTTAATAGAACTCTTTTATTAATTTTATTCAGAATTTTGTTAATTACTTTAATTAATAAACATTCACATAAAACCCCCTGCAACATTTCAATATTACATGTAGAACCAATTTCAGCAATTTCACCCAAAACAGTTTTGGTGTCTATTGAAATAATTCCAGCACTTTCTTAAATCTTTATCTAAAACATATTTGCTCCAAATGGTGCCGGTATCCCTTAAGTGTGTCACCCTACAGTTCGCGAATAATGCAGACATGATCGAGACCCCTCTCAGATCAATAATCATAAGCGGGACCTAGAGATCCATACTAACTCCTACACATTCAACGATGACTTCTGTGATCGTGAGAACCGTTTAACGCTAGTAACTAAATCCCTTTGTCTCGCGATATATTACATGTCCAAGATTCGATCATTGGCATCCAAATACCTAGTTTGATCTCGTTACCGACATGCACTCTTTTCTCGTTCCCGTGATATAACATTCTAGTGATCTCATCACTTGCTTGCAAGCTATCTTAATGTGATATCACCGAGAGGGCCCAGAGTATATCTATCCGTCATCGGGATGGACAAATCCCACTCTTGATCCATGAGCCTCAACATAACACCTTCGTAGCACTGAACCCACCTTTATAGTCACCCTCTTACGGTGTGACGTTTGATGTTATCAAGATACTCTTCCGGTGTTAGCAATTAACATGACCTCATGGTCTAAGGACTAAGATTACTTCGTATGATGTTATAGCAATATAAACATAATGACTTTGATCGTAATGCTATACTTCGGATGAATGTTCATCACATCATTCCACCAATGTTGTGACCTCGTTATTAACAACATCCAATGTCGATGATCAGGAAACCTTGATCATCTTGTTAATCAGCGAGCTAGTTTATATGAGAGGCATTACTAGGAACTTTGTATTTTGTTTATTAAACACACATGTATTAACGTTTCCAATTAATAAAATTATAGCATGCAAAATAAACATTTATCATAAACATGGAATAAGATAATAACCACTTTATTATTGCCTCTCGGGCATATTCCCTTCACCCATATCTACCAAAGAGGTTTTTCTTAATAACTCTTCACACCCCAAAAATAATGTAAGTTCATCATGTTGATTAGGAGTGATCATGTTATCACAATACAAATTTGCAGTACTCATTGGATTAGAAGGGCTATTATTATGGCCTGAACATTGAAAATTGAAATGACCCACTTCAAAGCAAAGTGCACAAATAAAAGGATAAAGGGCACAAACATTTTTACCAAGATCATTTAAAGCCCTATACCACATTCTAGTTTTTTCATTCCTGTGGGTGATACAATATTCTTCTTCAATTTGATTATTCTCACAAGGTCTATGTATTCCACAAAAATTAATAAGCTTATAAGAAATAGTACTTTCAGAGGTTTGCGCATGTTTATTGCTATCATTAATAATTCATTTTCCCTGCAAGTGTCTTTAAAAGGCTCATGATACATGTCCCATTTTTCTTTAGGAGCATTAATATGAGAAGCAAAGGTTCTAAAACAATCAATAAGAATTTGAGGATCAAGACCATATTTAGCACTAAGCTCTTGAAAATCAGCAGTTTCAGCGAAAGACTTAATGCAATCATACTCATAGTTTATACCTGGTTCTTTACCTTTGTTGTTATCCCAATCTTCGGTATTGCTTTGAATTGTTTCAAGAAGATCCCACTTAGCTTTGACCTCCTTATTTGTGAAGGATCCCTCCAAACAAGTATCTAGATAGTCCTTGTAGTGTCCTGAAAGCCTTGCATAGAAGTTATTAATAACAATATTACGGGGGAGCTCATGAATGGGACATCTGAGCATTAGTGACTTTAATCTCCCCCATGCTTGGGCAATACTTTCTCCATCATGTGGATGAAAATTATAAATGTAATTCCTATCTTTATGAATTTCATGAGGAGGATAAAATTTAGAGTAAAAGAGAGATTCAAGTTCCTTCCACTCCAAATGATGAGGATCATCTAGTAGCTCATACCATTCCCTTGCTTTGCCCTTAAGTGAAAAATGGAATAGCTTCCTCTTAAATTGGTTCATTCAAATACCTACACACTTGAAAAACTCGCATAATTCATGTATAAAGAGTAAATGATCACCAGGATGGATAGTTCCATCTCCAAAATAATAGTTATTCATAACACATTCAAAAATCTTTATAGGTATTTTAAAAGGGATGCTTTCAGTATGTGGATTTAAAATATTACAAGTATCATTAGAATTACCACATATGGGAGATAAAGTATCATCGGAGCAAATATTCTTCTTTAAAGCTGGGGAACTAAAAAGATCATTTTCATAAAAACTAACTTCCCCAAGCTTAGACGTTTCCATAGAATTAGTAACAAAGGTGTTCAAAAGATTCATACTAATAACATCGCTATTAGCATGCAAAGAAAGTTCCATGGGTTTTTTAATTTTCTTTCTAGACAATTCATGTTCTAACTTAGGAAAAATACTAAAAAGCTCTCTAATTTTGTTGTTGTTTTCCATTAAGCCTAACTAGTGAAAACAAGAAACAAAAAGACAAAATTGCAGAATCTAAAGGAAATAACTTCGAGCACTCACACCGGAGGATGTGGGTACCTTTTACCTTACCTCCCCCGCAATGGTGCCAGAAAATAGCTTGATGTCTACACACTTCTATTCTTGTAGACAGTTGTTGGGCGTCCAAGTGCAGAGGTTTGTAGAACAGCAGCAAGTTTTCCCTTAAGTGGATCACCTAAGGTGTATCGAACTCAGGGAGGAAGTGGTCAAAGGTATCCCCTCTCAAGCAACCCTGCAATCAAGATACAAGAAGTCTCTTGTGTCCCCAACACACCCAATACACTTGTCAGGTGTATAGGTGCACTAGTTCAGCGAACAGATAGTGAAATACAAGTGGTATGGATAAAAGACAACGGTGGCAGAAAATAGCTTGATGGCGTGTGGAAAAGACTAAATGCAATCTGAAATAAAGATGGAAGCAAGCAAACATGTAACCGATCTAGTAGCAAATGGTGTTTTAATGCTTAGAATCAAGGCCTAGGGATCATACTTTCACTAGTGAACACTCTCATATAAATATCTTCTCTTTATGATACTACTCTTAACTACTCTCCGATTGGACATTCTAATCCATGGTAGGGCTATAACAACACACCTCAAAGTAAGCCTTTCCCATCTAGATAACGCCACACTATCACCTTGAGCACTAGATGGTTCAAACAAACACCACAATTTTATAAAGAAATCCAACTCCAAATATAACTCATAACAAGTATTTGTAATCTCTAGCCTAAGTGCCACCATGGTGTGCACGCTGTCACTTTCACACACATGGGGAGAGCAAAGATCTATTAAATCACTTGAGTAGCAAGGTAGATCTACTTGATTACAAAGCTCATGATCACAATATGATCACGCATAGAGAGAGAGAGAGATGAACACATAGCTACCGGTAGAACCCTTAGCCTCAAGGAAGAACTATTCCCTCATCATCATGGGAATCAGCAACGGCGATGGAGATGGCAGTTGAGATCGATGGAGATTGTTCCGGGGGCACTTCCCATCCCGGAAGGGTGCCGGAACAGAGACTTTCTGTCGCCCGAATCTCCCCTTCGGTGGTGGTGGCGCTGCAGAACTTTTCGTGGATTTATGATTGACTATCTAGGGTTTTTGCATCGGGAGGACTTTATAGGCGAAGGAGGCACGGTCGGTGGCTGGCCAGGGGGCCCACACCATGCCCTGGCGCGACCTAGGGCTGCCTGCACCTAGGGGTGGTGTGGCCGCCCTGTGGCCCCTCTCCGTTTCGACTTCTGGCTCCGTGAGTCTTCCGGTAAAATATCGACTTTGGCTTTTGCCCGGTCCAATTCCGAGAATATTGATTTTCTGACTTTCCTGGAACCAAAAACAATAGAAAATAGGCAATTGGCACTATGGCACTTTGTTAATAGGTTAGTCAAAGAAAGTGTGTAAAAGTACTTCAAAGTGTGGACAGAACATAAGAAAGTAGATATAAAACAAGCATGGAACATCAAATATTATATATACGTTAGCAACGTATCACTGACGCGGCGGCAAAGACAACCATGCTAGAGATGGCTGACGCGGTGGCGGAGACGGCGCCTGTCGTGGCGACGGCAAAGACGGATGAAGCGCTAGAGACGGGTGAGGCTGCGACGAAGATGGAATTGTGCTCTAAGGAGTGGCTGGCCTTGGCGTCCGATTGAAAGCATGATGTGTTCCTTTTTCCATAGAATGGTCATGTTTTTCTTCTCCCAGCTGAGTAACATCCCCTTCACCTGCAGGGTAGTCAAGCTTGAGCTGCGCTTATCCGTCCATAACTTCATCCACCCTGTCAATAGCGTAACCCTGTGGAACCGAACAACAATAGTAAGTTGGTACCGGTCCAACTAATGGTAAGGAATAGCCGACCGCCACCTTCATGGTTACGTTGACAACTTTCACATGCAGCTGAAAATGTGTCATCTCCATGATATCATCCACTGTGTAGCGAATATGAGCCATCGTCGGTGCATCACCAACATCATCACCGGGGAGCTTCGTGGAAGCCACGCTGCTTTTTTGATTAGTGGATGGGCCAGTAGCATCGAAGGTAGCTTCGTCTACCATGTGCCGCTGAGATGGGTCGGTAGCTTGCTGACTAAGTTTGTCAAGTTGATTCTGATGCTGCTTTAATTGTTGTTCTGTTTCGCGCATCCGGTCTTTCTTCTTCATTACTTCAAGTTCCTCCCTTTCCTTTCTCCTTTGACAGCTTCTATCGGGATATTTCTTCCTATGGTTGGCAAAATCAAGGTTCCATGGTTTGGAGCCTTCTATGCCTCGTGTTCATCCCTCGTGTCCCTTATTCCCAAGGGCGAGTGTGAGCTCGTCATTCTCTCTATCGGGAATGAACTCCCCATCTTCAACATCCTTTACTGCATTTCTAATGTCTTCGATGGATATGGGAGTTTCTTTATGTCTTATTTTATATATGCACTTCCCTTCTGAGTCCAACGTGCCCCCATGCCCTGATGTCTACGCACTTCTATTCTTGTAGACAGTTGTTGGGCCTCCAAGTGTAGAGGTTTGTAGAACAGCAGAAAGTTTCCCTTAAGTGGATTACCCAAGGTTTATCGAACTCAGGGAGGAAGTGGTCAAAGGTATCCCTCTCAAGCAACCATGCAATCAAGATACAAGAAGTCTCTTGTGTCCCCAATACACCCAATACACTTGTCAGGTGTATAGGTGCACTAGTTCGGCGAAGAGATAGTGAAATACAAGTGGTATAGATAATTATAAGTGGTAACGGTGCTAGAAAATAGCTTTGATGGTGTGTGGTTTACGTGGGAAGAGACTAAAAGCAATCTGAAATAAAGATGGAAGCAAGCAAACATGTAATAGAGATAGTTGCAAATAGTGTTTCAATGCTTAGAAACAAGGCCTAGGGATCATACTTTCACTAGTGAACACTCTCATATAAATATCATCTCTTTATGATACTACTCTGAACTACTCTCCGGTTGGATACTCTAATCCATGGTAGGGCTATAATAGCACACCTCAAAGTCCGCTTTCCCCAGCTAGATAACCCCACACCGTCACGTTGAGCTCTAGATGGTTCCAACAAACACCACAATTTCATAGAAACATCCAACTCCAAATATAACTCATAACAAGTAATTGTAATCTCTAGCCTAAGTGTCACCATGGTGTGCACGCTGTCACTTTCACACACATGGGGAGAGCCAGAGATCTATTAAAGAACTTGAGTAGCAAGGTATATCTACTTGATTAGAAAGCTCATGATCACAATATGATCATGCATAAAGAGAGATATGAACACATAGGTACCAGTAGATCCCTTAGCCTCGAGGAAGAACTACTCCCTCATCATCATGGGAATCTGCAACGGCGATGGAGATTGTGGTGGAGATCGATGGAGATGGCTCCGGGGGCACTTCCCCGTCTCGGCAGGGTGCCGAAACAGAGACTTTCTATCCCCCGAATGTCCCCTTCGGTGGAGGCGGCGTTGTGGAACTTTTCGTAGTTGGAGGCTGTTTTTTAGGGTTTTCATCCTAGGGGATTCTTATAGGCGAAGGGGCAAGGTTGGTGGCCGGCCAGGGGGGCCACACCATGCCTTGTCGCGGCCTAGGGCTGCCCGCGCCAAGGGGTGGGTGGCCGCCCTGTGCCCCCCTTCGTCTCTCCTTCAGACTCCATGTGTCTTCCGGTAAAATATCAACTTTGCCTTTTGTACGGTCCAATTCTGAGAATATTGATTTTCTGACTTTCCTGGAACCAAAAACAGAAGAAAATAGGCAACTTGCATTGTGGCATCTTGTTAATAGGTTAGTTCCAGGAAAGTGTATAAAAATACTCCAAAGTGTGGACAAAACATAAGAAAGTAGATATAAAACAAGCATGGAACATCAAAAATTATAGATACGTTAGCAACGTATCAACATCCCCAAGCTTAACTCCTGCTCGTCCTCGAGTAGGTAAGTGATAAAAAGAAAGAATGATTTTTGAGGTGACATGCACCATCACAATCAAGATCAAACCATTTGCAAGCATTGAAAGCTGGGATCAAAGTACTCTAAACATGAGCATGAAAGATGAAGTTCTAACAATAATACATAGTAACTTTGCATGCAACATGAAAGGATACAAACAAAGATCATGAATAACAATGCATTGAAAGACGTTTGTTTGTTTCACATATAGAAAACATAGCATAGTGACATTCAGCTTGTCCCTCATGGAGTAGCAAAACATAAATGCATAGGACACCTTCAAAGTTCATAAGGGTGACTAGATACAAATAGTTTAAGAACAAGCAATATCAAAGTTATGCATCAATCAACAGGTCTTGGGACAATGCACATTAAACTAAGAATGGCCACTATGCTCTCTCAATAGGTGCATAAAGATAGAAGGTGGAGACTCAATATAAAAGTAAAAGAAAGGCCTTCATAGAAGGAAGCACGGATTCAAGTCTCATAAAGAGCTTCCAAAAATTATGGTACTTATTAGCTTTTAGCTCTCATTGCCCCTATCATAAGCATCTTGAAGTGATTAAGGTTAAAGTGAACAAACTGTGGAGTATATGCTTGACAAAGTATAAGTTGGAAATCTCATGTCCCTTGAATACGAGGGCCGCTCCTCATGCTACTCATGTTTAGTTACCGGTAAGTTCTTGTCATAGTAAGTACATGTGTATCATTGAAAACCACCAACGGGGTACCCCTTGCCCGATGATACGGAAGAATCCCCATATCAAAATGACAAGGCAAGCAGACAACACGCATCTCAGCAATCTTCTTATTTACCATGGGAAAATGGTTCTTTTTTCTCTCTTTCCTCTTTTCTCATCTTTTTTTCTTTTTCTCTTTTTCTCAATCTCTATCTCTTTTTTATAAGAAGAATGCTTCATAGATTGCTCATTATGGTTACGCTGCAGGTTTCCACATGACATCATGGATTAGACCAGCGGCCTAGGCGTTTCTCTAACACACATACATAACTCCATGGACTTACAAGCTCCCATTTCATTTCACACCCACGACATCCATAAACAAAAGAGCATGATATCAACTAGGTACAAAGTACAAGTGCAATGCTGAAAGCGTTCCCCATGACAGCATGGTTCTGCTAATCCCCAACATATAAGTGCAAGCATATACAACATAGATGACACAATGGTTCAAGTTTATTAGGGGCAAGAAAAGTAAAGTGTGCCATCAAGTTCGTGAGAGATTTAATCACTAATTTTCACATAACAAGTTTAATTCGGAAGGTAGATAAAAACATGAATATACTTGGAATAGCAAATGCTAATAGGTAGGTATGGTGGACTCTTTGGAATAACTTGGTTTTATTTGGAGTTGGATGCATGAGTGGAACTCATACTTGGTTATGGAGGCTAGCAAAAGACTGGGAGCGACCAACTAAGAGAGCAATAATGGCCATAATCATGCAAAGCGACAAAACATCATTAATTAAAGCATAAAGTGATATTAAAAGTTGAAAACTAAATGATCAAAGAGGCTATGGTGACTTGGGATAGTCTTAACATGGTGTGATCATGCACCAAGTCAACCCAAATAAAGCATCAAAGGAGAATACCACAATACTATGCTTTAATATGCTAAAACAATGCATGATTCTTTCAAGGAACATTAAGCAATGTCAATTATTTACAACATGTCATGCTACAACAAAAATCACTAAGCATAAGCCAAAATAATATCAAGCATGACATGACAAAGCATAGGCCACAGTCAAAAACAAGCTCCTTATTTACCACTTAAGCATGAACTTTCCTACTCTTTTCCAATCCAAACCAATCTTATTTGAAAACTAATGCATGAATGAGGGGGTCCAACTAATTTATTCAAGCAAACTAAGGAAACCAAGCAAACAAAAACAAAGACGCTCCAAGAACAACACAAGTGTGCATGAAACAATAAAAACGAAGTGTCTAGAAAGACCTGAGATTTTTATTGATGAAGAAGGGGATGCCTTGGGCATCCCCAAGAGTTGACGCTTGTAGTTCTTGGATATTTCTTGGGGTGACACGCGTGGCATCCCCAAGCTTGAGCTTTAGTCCATTCTTCATCTCATTACATCATTCTCTCCATACACCTGAATTTTTTTCCTTCATACAAAAATTCACACAATCTTTATTAGCAACATTAGTGTACTCAAGATAATAAGTCTTTAGGTTCAGTTTCAACACCAATAAAACTTCCATTAAAACATAAGCTACGGTAGCACTTCCCTCAAAAAGCTCAGTTCCCCCAAAAGAACCCAAAAAGGAATCAACAAGAAGCAAATGCAAATAATGGCAGAAAATCTGTCAAAACAGACCAGCAGGGAAAAACCAATTTTTTTCTAAGACCTTATGTTTCTCAAATCGAAAAGTGTTGAACTAAATAAAGTTGGATAACAACCTGGGGCAGAAGCACAAACAATCACAGCTCAAACCGACGTATAGAGCTTTTACACGAATTTTTACAGCGAAGCACAAAAATCTGTTTCGGGACAGCAACTTTCCCAAGCATTACTTCTCTCTCATTAGAGGCTACTCTTGGCACAAAAAGTAAAAAAAACAAAAAAAAGGATAAGGAGAGGTTATTACTGAAGCAATAACTTTCAAGACTCATCTAAAACTTTTGGGTTATCTCCCAATAAGTACTTCTCTTTAACGCCTTTAAGTTAGGCATGATAGTTTGAGAAGATGCTCACATAAGAAATATGAATTAAAGTAAAAGAGAGCATCAAGAAGCAAAGTCAAAGCACATTTAAGTCTAACCCTCTTCCTATGCATAGGAATCTTGTAAAGAAACAAGTCATGAAAGCACAAAGCAACAAGCATAGTAAAGCAAAACAAGTGCAACTTCAAGACTTTCAACATAAAGAGGGGAAACCTAATATTAATGAGATGCATAAAACCATGTTTCCCTCTCTCATAATAACTTTTAGTAGCATCATGAATAAAATTAACAATATAACTATCATATGAAACATTCTTATCATGAGCCACATGCATAAAAGAATTAATACTCCCCACATAAACATAGTCATTTTTATTAATTGTAGTGGGAGTAAATTCAACAAAATAGCTATCATTATTATTCTCATCACCATAATCATAAAATATAGGAGGCATATTGTAAACATAATTAATTTTCTCCTCAATAGTAGGTGGACTGAAAATATCATATTCATCATTGTAATCATCATATATTGGAGGCATAGTATCATCAAAGTAAATTTTCTCCTCCGTGCTTGGGGGACTAAAAAGATCATTTTCATGAAAACTAGATTCCCCAAGTTTAGAATCCATAGCATTAGCAATAATAGTGTTCAAAGAATTCATACTAATAACATTGCTATTAGCATGCAAATAAAGTTCCATAGGTTTTTTAATTTTCTCTTCAAACACTTCATGTCCTAACTCAAGATAAATATTTTAAATCTCTCTAATTTTGTTGTTGTTTTCCATTAAGCCTAACTAGTGAAAACAAGAAACAAAAAGACAAAATTGCAGAATCTAAAGGAAATAACTTCGAGCACTCACACCGGTGGATATTAGTACCTTTTACCTTACCTCCACGGCAATGGCGCCAGAAAATAGCTTGATGTCTACGCACTTCTATTCTTGTGGACAGTTGTTGGGACTCCAAGTGCAGAGGTTTGTAGAACAGCAACAAGTTTCCCTTAAGTGGATTACCCAAGGTTTATCGAACTCAGGGAGGAAGTGGTCAAATATATCCCTCTCAAGCAACCCTGCAATCAAGATACAAGAAGTCTCTTGTGTCCCCAACACACCCAATACACTTGTCAGGTGTATAGGTGCACTAGTTCGGCGAAGAGATAGTGAAATACAAGTGGTTTAGATAATTATAAGTGGTAATGGTGCCAGAAAATAGCTTTGATGGCGTGTGGTTGACGTGGGAAGAGACTAAAAGCAATCTGAAATAGAGATGGAAGCAAGCAAACATGTAATAGATCTAGTTGCAAACGGTGTTTCAATGCTTATAAACAAGGCCTAGGGATCATACTTTCACTAGTGAACACTCTCATATAAATATCATCTCTTTATGATACTACTCTGAACTACTGTCCGGTTGGACACTCTAATCCATGGTAGGGCTATAACAGCTGTAACAACCTCGGACCCTACGCTCTAAGTTCAAGCCTGGATGAACCAAAAGTGGTTAAAGAAGTACAGCAGGGGCCTAGGGCCACCCACGTGTAGGCCCGTCGGCCGCCCTAACCACATCCAAGAATATCAGGACAAGAACGAGCGGCGTAGGCAACAGGCGAAGAGATCAAATACATACACAAGTGAGTATGTATGCAAGCTACCTTACAACAGTTCTCAGAGCCATACCATCTAAAAGAAATAGAAATATTGCAACGCCATACGGCAAGATCCAAATATCCTAGATAGTTATAATAGTGTAGGATAGCTCCTCATACATCAATCAACAGAGTATCAAGCGGAAGCGGGAAACAAGATCCGAGTACGGATAAGAAGCAAATCGGCATAAGATCCCACATAAATAAGCACATCCCGCCCACAGATCTCATGGATCCCCATCCTCGGAATCTGTACACTGAGTGATCGTTGCCAATATCATATGTCTCCTCCACCCAGTATCCATCTTGCGAATACACCTGTTCATTTGAATCAAACAATTTCTCGTGTGAGACCCTAGGGGTACTCAGCAAGTCTTTATGCCTCTAAAGGGGACATAATCTGGGGTGACGCAATTGCAGCAAAAGATAATAACTAACAAGTCTATAGATACTCGACCATCCGCCTAACCAATGATAGACGGATGTCCGTTAATTAGGAACAACAGTTATAACAATATAAAGTAACAGATCCATCCTCGTTCTCGCTTACCAACGAGAAAGCGGACGAACAACCCATCCGTTGGCGGTTTTATTACTCATTTCATGAATATTGCACTATTTACTAGTCAGATATTTAGTCAAATTAGAGACGGTACTTTAGTTATGCTTGTCTATGATCGAGAAACTGTGCTCCAAGTCGTCCATAACCGCGGACACGGCTTTTAGAAAGATTTACCCTGCAGGGGTGCACAAATAGCAAAACACACACGATCGACCTCAGAAAAACCAAATCAAAACCCAACGAGGCTTTCACGACAAAACATTCACAAGATTCATAAAATATTTCAGGGGGCCACCCCACTAAGCTACCCGCAACGAAGTTGGCCAGCTCCGGAACGGAACCAGGGTTTGTGTGGACGGCGGTAAACGACTAGGAACCCGAAAATGTGACTGGGCTTGTCGATACAGCGAAAATGTGCCACGATCCAAAACAGTACAGGTGCTCCTCGCACAATCTTAAATAAAACAGTAAAGCATGGCATAAGTACAGGATAGTAATAAAGCCCCAAACTACTTTGTGGCCCCAAGAAATAAAATGCGAATCAAGCTCATGCAAAGGGGGATTCATAGAGTCTCCCGTATGTGGATAGTGCAAATATTCAAGGAACAGGTATCAAGTACTCGGGGTCCTACGGGACACAAGTGAGCATGAAAAACCAAATAACAGATATTGCCCACCGGTGCCTCTTTCATTAGTTATCCCATACTACTCCGGTTAAGTTGTTTAGGTACCTCGTTATCCATCAGACTCTCACATACCCTACACATGCTGTTCTACGACTCGCATGGCTCAAACAACTCTAGTAGTAATGGCTCATGGGATGGATGAACAAGCTCGGTGGGGTTTAAAAGTAAAGACCATGCAATACTCGGGATTCAGTTTAATGCAATCACGACTCAATGATGCAAGAATAAGATAGAAGAAATAGGTACTATATGTATGCAAGCATGTGGTAGTGCTTGCCTGGCAGCTCAGTTGAAGCGAGGGATGGATCTGGATAGTACTCTTGGGATTCCTGATAATTCCCCTGCTCGGCGTCTATTCGAAAGAAGAACCAAACAAACAAGGGCCAACATAAATAAAGTGCACAAGCATATAAATAAAATGCGACAAGCAACCAAGCATGCCATGATGAATGATGCACAATTTACATGGCAATAATGTAGCATGGCAAGGGTGAGGTGGGGGGACAAGAATAAATCATTTTATTACTTACTTGGTCAAGTTTTATTACCATAACCAGTTCTGATATTTAATATTGATATGATGCATGCTTCAACTCATATCATGGAATGCATAAACAGAACGGGCTCGTCGCGCTGGTCGATTTAGACATATTATTTGTCGAATTTGGAGTTATAGAATTAAAGTTATTAATTAATTAAGAAAAGGCATTTTTATTGCAATTAAACAATTTCGAAAATTTAAATTAGTCAAACATTATTTTGTATGGCATATTTTAAATCCTCACATTTTTCTGATTCAAAAACATATATTATTTGTATTATTTTGATTTACCAATTAAAAGTTATTAAAAACTGGATTTAAATCATATTAAACATTTTCTGAAATCGTTTTTATTAAACAGGTAAAGGCAAAGACTTTTTACACACAGGCAGACAATAGCCACTACAGCTGACGGGTGGGACCAGCGATGAGCGGGCGTAAAACGCGCCGCAAGAAGTTTTCTCACTGCGGGACTGTCTAGCCAGGGAGACAGACAGGTGGGCCTGCGCTGTGCTGGCGGGAAAACAACGCGGCAAACTTTTCTCACCGCAACAGATATGAGCCACGGTGACTGACTAGCAGACCCGGCGCTCGAACGGGCCCGCACGCCAGCGGGTGAGTGGGGAACTGCCACGTGTGGGAGCCGGGGGGCGCGGGTTGAGGAAACACAGAGTTGTGGTACCTTTATGTAAAAAGGCCACAGAGGCAGACATGCGGGCCCAGCTAGACCGCGGGTTGCGCGCGCAAAAAGGCAGGGGGTATCCGCAAAAGAACACCCTGCACTGTTTTTCTTCCACGCGTGTTAACTGACGAAACTGACAGAAACAGGGGACAGGCGCGGCGGGGGTTCGATCCCGCGACCTGGCGCTGGCGCGCGGCGGCGGCTACCGCTGCGGTGTATCTGGTTTGCTGAGAGGAAACGGTGGCACGGACAGGAAGCTACACGCGGAGGGAGGGTGTCCGGGAGATGCGACTGCTCACCGGGAGTGTGTCGGCGGGGTCGGATCGTGCCGGAGCATATATTAAAACTCCATCTATTCAAAAGATTTGAAATTTGAACTGATAGAGATTTGAAATTTGAAATTTAGGATTGGTATTTTTGAATAGATAGAGATTTGAAATTTGAACTGATCCAAAAGAACATGATTCAACAATTAAAACTCCATCTATTCAAAGACAAGAGATAGAAAAGGTGGTGACATGCATGGGGTGTGGAGGTTTTGAAGGTGAGGTAGGAGTAGGTTTTTGGGGTAAGAGAGAAAATATTTTGGGTTAATAAGGAAAAGGAACATATACACATGTAATATACGCATGCCATGATGCTTAACAAAACCAAGTGTGAATGCCACAAGGATGGTGGAGTTCAAACAACTTGAGCCCTCTTGACTTGATTCCAAAAGAACCAAGCTCCACTCAAAAATCCAAGAAATAGCCAAAATAAGAGAGCAAAAGATGATCTTGCATGGCCCATGCATAAATAGTCAAAACCCCTATAGTAGTGAAAACCACTAGATTATCTCATGGCATTTGTATAAGCAAGCTTCCCAAATTTTGGCATAAGGCCCAACAAAAGAAAAGAGAGCTTGTTCACCACAAGGACTAAATACAAGATCATGCATGAATATAAGGTGGCCAAGCTTGTGTGTATATGCCACTAGCCAACATGAACCACAATTGTATTCCTCCATGAGCTTATAGTCAAATTTAAACCATATGGAAGCTTGACAAGGCACTCCACTCACATAGCATGCAAAGGTGGCCATGTGGCTCTCCACATATCAATAATGTGAAAACAATATGATGCATATATGGGAGCATGTGGAATTGTAAGTGGACCCATCCCAACCCACATGAGCTAGAGGTGAACCCAAATAAAATGCAAAGCTCACATATAGTTGGATGGTGGAATTATGGGGTGGTGACAAAGAAAGGTGGTGGAATTAATAAAAGATATGCCCCCAACTCAACTTGGGCATCAAGCATTTATCAAGAACCAAATACAATTAATAATGCATATGAAATAAGAACCAAATGAAAAGGGTTTTATATGATGCTCAAATGCAATGTGGCATGATGACATGAGCATGATATAATTATGATGCAACAAATATATGTAGGAAGTAGCATTTTATTATTAGACCATGTAGCATTACAGATGTTAGACAGATGGGATGCTACAACTCTCCCCCACTAAACAGGAATCTCGCCCCGAGATTCTAGGAAGACAAAGAAGAAACAAAGAGGGTAGGATACTTGGCACGGAGCTCATCCTCGCGTTCCCAAGTGGCTTCATCAACGGAATGGTGCGACCACTGCACCTTGCAGAACTTTATAGACTTGTTGTGAGTCTTTCTTTCTGCGACTTCTAGGATTTTTGTGGGGTGTTCTTGATAAGACAGATCTTCTTGGAGATTGATGAGCTCATGGTCCACGGTCCTGCCGGGATCCTTGAAGCACTTCTTGAGTTGAGAGATATGGAAAACATCATGGACCTTGAGTTTTTCAGGGAGCTCAAGAGCATAAGCGACTTCTCCTCTTCTTCCACGAACTTTGAAAGGACCGATGTATCTAGGAGCCAACTTTCCTTTGATACCAAAGCGGTGCGTGCCTCTCATGGGAGTGACACGAAGGTAAACGAGATCACCAGGGACATACTCCATGTCCGTGTGCTTTCTGTCATAGTTGCTCTTCTGGCGACTTTGAGCAACCTTCAGGTTTTCAAGAATGATGTGAACCTTCTCCTTCGCTTGAGTTACAATGTCAGGGCCAAACAATGTTCTTTCACCTGCGCACGACCAACCAATCGGAGTTCTGCATTTGCGTCCATAGAGAACCTCAAATGGTGCCATCTTTAGACTCTTCTGGAAGCTATTGTTGTAAGAGAACTCAGCATAAGGAAGGCATTCTTCCCACTTCATGCCGAAAGAGATGACGCAAGCACAGAGCATATCTTCCAGAATTTGATTGATCCTTTCAACTTGTCCTTGCGACTGAGGGTGATAGGCAGTGCTGAAGTTCAACTTTGTTCCCAAAGCATTTTGGAAACTTCCCCAGAACTTAGAAGTGAAGATACTTCCACGGTCTGAGCTGATCTCAAGAGGAACCCCATACAGAGAGAGAATTCTGTTGATATAGAGCTCAGCCAACTGAATTGCAGAAATTGTTTCCTTGACGGGAAAGAAGTGAGCCACTTTAGAAAGCCCGTCGATGACAACAAAGATTGCATTGTTGCCCTTTTGCGACCTTGGAAACCAGTTATGAAGTCCATCTCTACTTTCTCCCATTTCCATTCCGGAGGCTTCAATGGTTGAAGAAGACCAGAAGGTTTTTGATGGACAGCTTTAACTCCGAGACATACTTGGCACAATATCGTTTCAATCCAGGCCACCAATATTGTGTTTTCAGATCCATGTACATCTTAGTGCTACCAGGGTGGATAGAAAGAACAGAATCATGAGCTTCTTTAAGAACTTGCTCTCTCAAACCCGGATACTTCGGAATGAACATCCGGTGCTTAAAGAATAGAGTGCCTTGGTCGTCAAGGTGGAAAGGTTCATACTTCGGGAGCTGAATCTTGGAGATGATGTTTTTAGTGTAAGGATCACCAAGTTGAATGGAGCGAACTTTTTCTTCCAAGAGAGGAGTTGCTAGAAGATTCAGAAGATACCCTTGATCCACAATTTCAAGGTTGAGCTGGCAGAATTCCTCGCACAAGAGAGGCTGTTGCTCTTCCACCATGAGGTTGTTGACATAAGCTTTTCGGCTGAGAGCATCGGCCATGACATTAGCTTTGCCCGGAGTGTAGTTGATGGTCAGATCGAAATCATTAATTGCTTCAATCCACCTCCTCTGACGAAGGTTGAGACCAGGTTGTGTGAAGATATACTTCAGACTCTTGTGATCAGAAAAGATCTCACAACGATTGCCAAGCAAGTAGTGCCTCCATACTTTCAAAGCAAAGACAACTGCTACGAGTTTGAGGTCATGTGTAGGATAGTTGATCTCATGCGTCTTCAACTGTCGAGAGGCATAAGCAACAACTTGTTTTTCTTGCATAAGGACCGCACCCAATCCTTGCAAGGAGGCGTCACAGAATTTCTAAAAAGGCTTTGATGTATCTGGAGGAATCAAGACTGGAGTGGAAGTGAGCTTCTCTTTGAGGGTTTCAAAGCTTGCTTGACATGCAGGAGACCAAAAGTATTTCTTGCCTTTCTTGAGGAGAACGGTAAGAGGCTTCACAATCTTCGAGAAGTTCTGAACGAAGTGATGACAGTAACTAGCCAAACCAAGGAAACTCCGGACTTCTTTGACATTTTTGGGTGGAAGCCACTCAACAATTGTCCGAACAATTTCTGGGTTGACGGCAATGCCCTTGGCAGAGATGACGTGACCCAGATAGGTGACTTCGGGAAGCCAAAATTCACACTTGGAGAACTTTGCATAAAGGCGGTTCTCACGAAGCTTGTTTAGGACACACCGAAGGTGTTCTTCATGTTCTTCCTTTGACTTAGAATAGACTAGAATGTCATCCAGATAGACCACGACGAACTTATCAAGATACTCCATGAAAACCGAGTTCATAAGCCTCGAGAAGGTGGCAGGTGCGTTGGTGAGACCGAAAGACATGACCGTGTACTCATACAGGCCATAGCGGTTGGTGAAAGCTGTTTTTGGAACATCTTCCTTGCAAATCTTGATTTGATGATATCCACTTCTCAAGTCAAGCTTGGAGAATACCACTGCTCCTGCAAGCTGATCGAAGAGATCATTGATCCGTGGAAGGGGATATTTATTCTTGATGGTTTTAGCATTGAGAGCCCGATAGTCAACACAAAGTCTATCAGTCCGGTCTCGCTTCTTCACAAAGATTGTTGGGCTGCCCCAAGAGGAAGTGCTATGATGAATGAAACCCAGATTCTCTTGTTCATCAAGATGACGTTTGAGTTCATCCAACTCAGTAGGACCCATTTTATAAGGCCGCTTGGAGATAGGAGCGGTACCAGGTTCAAGCTCAATCACAAACTCGACCTCTCGGTCAGGAGGCATACCTGGCAACTCTTCAGGAAAAACATCTGGGACCTCACGGACCACCGGAACACTCTGAATAGCCTCCATAGCATCATCATTCAGAGCCGCCAAAGAGAAAAGCTGAATTGCAGGAGTCAGACTTGGAGAATAGACTATATGGCCTTCAAGAATTTTCAGAGATACCGAGCGTTCAGCACAATCACAGCTGCATTTGCTGTTAACCAATCCATGCCCAAGATAACATCAATGTCAGAATTGCCCAGAATAATTAAGGAAGCCTGGAATGAAGAGCCACCAATCTCAATTTGATTGCCATGGCTGATATGAGCAGGCCTCATGTTTGACCCAGGAGATTGTACCACGAGACGATGCAATAGAGGACCCATAGCCAGATCATGCTCATGTGCAAACTTGTGAGAAACAAAAGAATGCGAAGCACCAGGATCAAACAAAACTCGTGCAAGAACTGAGTTAACGGGAAGCGTACCCATCACAACTCTAGGTGCATGTTCAGCTTGAGCGACGTTGACACAGTTGGCGCGAGCAACAGTGGACCCGGGCTTGGTGTTGATGTTGAGAGCCCGAGGTGGAGGTGCACGAACCATAGAAGAACTTGCTGCAGGTCTTGGAGGTGGTGGAGGAAGAGCTTTGTTGTTCATGGGACAACTCCAGTGTTGATGCCCAGTGTTCCCACAAGTGTAGCAAGCACCAGGTGGACGTGGAGCTGCGTAGCCAGGGACTCCGCCAGGCGCTCCAGGGTAGTTGTGGTTGTATCCCCTAGGAGCAGCGGTGGAGGAGTTTGGTGGCCTTGCCGCGTAGCTTGAAGGTCTTGGTGGAGCCGAGAGCGGCGGTGCGGTATTAGGAACCCACACGCGGCGCTTAGGAGGAGCTGTCATAGCTGAAGAGCTTGCTGCGTCACGGCTATGTTTCTTGGACTCCTCGAACACTTGCCTACTGGCTTCTTCTTGTAGAGTTGTATGTTGAAGTTCCAGAAAAGACCCTGGCCTTGCACGAGTGATTGCATATTTGATAGATGGATTGAGCCCTTGCCTGAACCTCTTTTGCTTCTTCTTGTCATCAGAGATCTCATCGCCACCATACCGAGAAAGATTCATGAAGTTTCTGATATAGGTATTGACATTGTCATTGCCCTGCTTGAGGTTGAGAAACACTTCCTTCATCCTTTCCATGACAATTTCTGACAGATATTGCTCTTTAAAAGCCCCAGTGAACTGCTCCCAAGTAGGCTGAAAACCAGAGTGGTTTGCCTTCAAGTAATTCTCCCTCCATAGAGCTGCGTCTCCCTTCAGAAGGTGAGTGACACATTTTACCCATTCTTGCTCAGGAACATCAGCAGTCATCAGCAACCTTGACATCTCACGCAGCCAATCATCAGCATCCAGTGGCTGATCAGACACCTCAAAGTGGCGTGGGTTAAACTTCAGAAAACCCTTGATGTCTCCTTGCTTGGGAGGTGGAGGTAGCGGAACAAACTCATTCCTCTTGACACTTTCTTCAAAGCGTTGATGGTTCTGTTGCATTGTTCCTAGGGCATTAGCAATATTTGCCAACGAAGCCCCTAGTTCAGGTGGTATGTCCTCCTCATTGCGGCGTGGTGGTGCCATCCTGGGATTGATATAAAACTCAAGTCAGTACCATAATGGAGAATAATAATAATCCAGAATAGTACTAAAATGGAATTAACCACGATTAAAGGATACGAATTACTAAGATGATATTAAAATATCAACAAAGTTCAAAGCACCTAGAAGATATTAAGCATATCACACACGACTGAACAAGGAGTGTGGTACACAAAGCTATCAAAGAAAAATTTTCCACAAATTTCGGCATTAAAATACCACTATAGGCGCAAAACCACTTAACGAATCAAGATTATAACTCTACCAATTCAATATACAAGAGCGAATGATAAAAGTAGTGGTATGGTCGCGACTCCATCCCACACTCAAATCATTACTCCGCACATGAATAAGTAAAACACATATCCCAACTCCCTTCCTTCTTAAGATGAACCTAAGGATTAGCAACTACGGAAACAAACACCCCAAACAAGATAGCGTCGGATAACAAAGAGTAAGACAGATCGCGTCGGTTTACAATGAATCAGATAGATCGCGTTGGTTTACAAAAGCCTGTCGGTATGGAATGTACCAATAGTTGATAACCAAAAGGAAGATAGCGACAACAAGTTGGATGCAACAGATAGACAAGGAATCACACACACACACAACCTATGGTACTACGGAACCCCGAACACGTGAATCCTAGTTTGAATTTTAGAAGAGGATTGAAAACGTTACACTTCCTTACCAGAAAAGGGTGGGTGGGTGGGTAAGAAGAAAAGTAGAAGCAGTCCTACTCTCGCGCTTTTGTTTTTTCCTAGTATACGTAGCTACCAAAATATTTGCTAGACTGACAATGACCATTTGGCTGAGACCATGAAGGGCGGGATGGCTCTGATACCAATTGTAACAACCTCGGACCCTACGCTCTAAGTTCAAGCCTGGATGAACCAAAAGTGGTTAAAGAAGTACAGCGGGGGCCCAGGGCCACCCACGTGTAGGCCCGTCGGCCGCCCTAACCACTTCCAAGAACATCGGGACAAGAAGGAGCGGCGTAGGCAACAGGCGAAGAGATCAAATACATACACAAGTGAGTATGTATGCAAGCTACCTTACAACAGTTCTCAGAGCCATACCATCTAAAAAAAATAGAAATATTGCAATGCCATACGGCAAGATCCAAATATCCTAGATAGTTATAATAGTGTAGGATAGCTCCTTATACATCAATCAACAGAGTATCAAGCGGAAGCGGGAAACAAGATCCGAGTACGGATAAGAAGCAAATCAGCATAAGATGCCACATAAATAAGCACATCCCGCCCACAGATCTCACGGATCCCCATCCCCGGAAGCTCTACACCAAGTGATCGTTGCCAACATCATATGTCTCCTCCACCCAGTATCCATCTTGTGAATACACCTGTTCATCTGAATCAGACAATTTATCGTGTGAGACCCTAGGGGTACTCAGCAAGTCTTTATGCCTCTAAAGGGGACATAATCTGGTGTGACGCAATTGCAGCAAAAGATAATAACTAACAAGTCTATAGATACTCGCTAACCATCCGCCTAACCAATAATAGACGGATGTACGTTAATTAGGAACAACAGTTATAACAGTATAAAGTAACAGATACATCCTCCTCGCTTACCAACGAGAAAGCGGACGAACAACCCATCCGTTGGCGGTTTTATTACTCATTCCATGAATATTGCACTATTTACTAGTCAGATATTTAGTCAAATTAGAGACAGTACTTTAGTTATGCTTGTCTATGATCGAGAAACTGTGCTCCAAGTCGTCCATAACCGCAGACATGGCTTTCAGAAAGATTTACCCTACAGGGGTGCACAAATAGCAACACACACACGATCGACCTCGGAAAAACCAAATCAAAACCCAACGAGGCTTTCACGACAAAACATTCACAGGATTCATAAAATATTTCAGGGGACCACCCCACTAAGCTACCCGCAACGAATTTGGTCGGCTCCGGAACAGACCCAGGGTTTGTGTGGATGGCGGTAAACGACTGGGAACCCGAAAAATGTGACTGGGCTTGTCGATACAGCGAGAACATGTCACGATCCAAAACAGTACAGGTGCTCCTCGCACAATCTTAAATAAAACAGTAAAGCATGGCATAACTACAAGATAGTAATAAAGCCCCAAACTACTTTGTGGCCCTAAGAAATAAAATGCGAATCAAGCTCATGCAAAGGGGGATTCATAGAGTCTCCCGTGTGTGGATAGTGCGAATAGTAAAGGAACAGGTATCAAGTACTCTGGGTCCTACGGGACACAAGTGAGCATGAAAAACCAAATAATAGATATTGCCCACAGGTGCCTCTTTCATTAGTTATCCCATACTACTCCGGTTAAGTTGTTTAGGTACCTCGTTATCCATCAGACTATCACATACCCTACACATGCTGTTCTACGACTCGCATGGCTCAAACAACTCCTGTAGTAATAGCTCATGGGATGGAGGAACAAGCTCGGTAGGGTTTAAAAGTAAAGGCCATGCAATACTTGGGATTCAGTTTAATGCAATCGTGACTCAATGATGCAAAATATGATAGAAGCAATAGGTACTATATGTATGCAAGCATGTGGTAGTGCTTGCCTGGCAGCTCAGTTGAAGCGAGGGATGGATCTAGGTAGTACTCCTGGGATTCCTGATAATTCCCCTGCTCGGCGTCTATTCGAAAGAAGAACCAACCAAATAAGGGCCAACATAAATAAAGTGCACAAGCATATGAATAAAATGCAACAAGCAACCAAGCATGCCATGATGAATGATGCACAATTTACATGGCAATAATGTAGCATGGCAAGGGTGAGGTGTGGGGACAAGAATAAATCATTTTATTATTTAATTGGTCAAGTTTTATTACTATAACTAGTTCTTATTTTTAATATTGATATGATGCATTCTTAAACTCATATCATGGAATGCATAAACATAACAGTCTCGTCACGCTGATCGATTTAGACATATTATTTGTCGAATTTGGAGTTATAGAATTAAAGTTATTAATTAATTAAGAAAATGCATTTTTATTGCAATTAAAGAATTTCGAAAATTTAAATTAGTAAAACATTATTTTGGATGGCATATTTGAAATCCTCACATTTTTCTGATTCAAAAACATATATTATTTGTATTATTTTGATTTACCAATTAAAAGTTATTAAAAACTGGATTTAAATCATATTAAACATTTTCTGAAATCGTTTTTATTAAACAGGTAAAGGCAAAGACTTTTTACACACAGGCAGACAATAGCCACTACAGCTGACGGGTGGGACCAGCGATGAGCGGGCGTAAAACGCGCAGCAAGAAGTTTTCTCACCGCGGGACTGTCTAGCCAGGGAGACAGACAGGTGGGCCTGCGCTGTGCTGGCGGGAAAACAACGCGGCAAACTTTTCTCACCGCAACAGATATGAGCCACGGTGACTGACTAGCAGACCCGGCGCTCGAACGGGCCCGCACGCCAGCGGGTGAGTGGGGAACTGCCACGTGTGGGAGCCGGGGGGCGCGGGTTGAGGAAACACAGAGTTGTGGTACCTTTATGTAAAAAGGCCATAGAGGCAGACATGCGGGCCCAGCTAGACCGCGGGTTGCGCGCGCAAAAAGGCAGGGGGTATCCGCAAAAGAACACCCTGCACTGTTTTTCTTCCACGCGTGTTAACTGACGAAACTGACAGAAACAGGGGACAGGCGCAGCGGGAGTTCGATCCCGCGACCTGGCGCTGGCGCGCGGCGGCGGCTACTGCTGCGGTGTATCTAGTTTGCTGAGAGGAAACAGTGGCGCGGCCAGGAAGCTACACACGGAGGGAGGGTGTCCGGGAGATGCGGCTGCTCACCGGGAGTGTGTTGGCAGGGTCGGATCGTGCCGGAGCGCAGGGGATCGGCGAGGAAGCTAGCGATCTGAGGCTAGGGTTTCGTCCCGGTCACGTCGGCGTGCAGCGGGGCTGGGCCTCCTCCTCCTCGTCGCCGTATATTGGGGTGGTCCAGCGGCTCCACTGGTCCTTCCTCGACAAGCCATGCACCACGCCCGCCGCCGTGTACAAGGTAGCCGAGAAGAAGCCGACGGTGAGGTTGGAGACGGTGAGAGGGAGGGGTAGCAGGCAGGTGGGAAGGAGGAGTAGACGGGCAAGGCCCTGGGTGGATCTGGGGACGACGCCAGGTACGAGAGGGAGTAGATAGGTACGGGAGGGGAGATGCACATGGGGCTTGCCAAGGGTTGGGAAAAGGTGGTGGTGGCCGCTTTTCCTCCTCCCTCTCGCGGTAGACCAGGCTCGGGTGGACCAGGGGGAGCTGCAGCTGGGGCCAGAGGGAAAGGAGCAGGTGTGGCTCGGGTGGTAGCTTGGCAGCGACGGAAAAAGAGAAAAGGGAGAGGGGGATGGCTCGGCTAGGGTTAGGTTAGGGGGGTGGCTCGGCCTAGAGTAGAAGGGGGATGGGGTTAGGGCCGAACCAGGCCACAAGGCTGGTGGCCACGGGTAGGAAGGGGCTAGGTGGCTCGACAAGGGTGAGGGGTGTAGCTAGCTTAGGGATGTGTAGGGTTTAGGGTGGATGTGTAGCTAGGTAGGATAGATAGGAATTTAGGATTGGTATTTTTGAATAGATAGAGATTTGAAATTTGAACTGATCCAAAAGAACATGATTCAACAATTAAAACTCCATCTATTCAAAGACAAGAGATATAAAAGGTTGTGACATGCATGGGGTGTGGAGGTTTTGAAGGTGAGGTAGGAGTAGGTTTTTGGGGTAAGAGAGAAAATATTTTGGGTTAAGAAGGAAAAGGAACATATACACATGTAATATACACATGCCATGATGCTTAACAAAACCAAGTGTGAATGCCACAAGGATGGTGGAGTTCAAACAACTTGAGCCCTCTTGACTTGATTCCAAAAGAACCAAGCTCCACTAAAAAATCCAAGAAATTGCCAAAATAAGAGAGCAAAAGATGATCTTGCATGGCCCATGCATAAATAGTAAATGCCCCCTATAGTAGTGAAACCGACTAGATTATCTCATGGCATTTGTATAAGCAAGCTTCCCAAATTTTGGCATAAGGCCCAACAAAAGAAAAGAGAGCTTGTTCACCACAAGGACGAAATACAAGATCATGCATGAATATAAGGTGGCCAAGCTTGTGTGTATATGCCACTAGCCAACATGAACCACAATTGTATTCCTCCATGAGCTTATAGTCAAATTTAAACCATATGGAAACTTGACAAGGCACTCCACTCACATAGCATGCAAAGGTGGCCATGTGGCTCTCCACATATCAATAATGTGAAAACAACATGATGCATATATGGGAGCATGTGGAATTGTAAGTGGACCCATCCCAACCCACATGAGCTAGAGGTGAACCCAAATAAAATGCAAAGCTCACATAAGTTGGATGGTGGAATTATGGGGTGGTGACAAAGAAAGGTGGTGGAATTAATAAAAGATATGCCCCCAACTCAACTTGGGCATCAAGCATTTATCAAGAACCAAATACAATTAATAATGCATATGAAATAAGAACCAAATGAAAAGGGTTTTATATGATGCTCAAATGCAATGTGGCATGATGACATGAGCATGATATAATTATGATGCAACAAATATATGTAGGAATTAGCATTTTCTTATTAGACCATGTAGCATTACAGATGTTAGACAGATGGGATGCTACAACAACACACCTCAAAGTCCGCTTTCCCCATCTAGATAACCCCACACTGTCACCTTGACCTCTAGATGGTTCCAACAAACACCACAATTTCATAGAAACATCCAACTCTAAATATAACTCATAACAAGTAATTGTAATCTCTAGCCTAAGTGCCATCATGGTGTGTACGCTGTCACTTTCACACACATGCACACATGGGGAGAGCCAGAGATCTATTAAAGCACTTGAGTAGCAAGGTAGATCTACTTGATTACAAAGATCATGATCGCAATATGATCATGCATAAAGAGAGAGATGAACACATAGCTACCGGTAGATCCCTTAACCTCAAGGAAGAACTACTCCCTCATCATCATGGGAATCATTAATAGCGATGGAGATGGTGGTGGAGATCGATGGAGATGGCTCCAAGGGCACTTCCCCGTCCCGGCAGTGTGCCGGAACAGAGACTTTTTGTCCCCTGAATCTCCCCTTCGGTGGCGCCGGTGTTGTGGAACTTTTCATAGCTGGAGGCTGTTTTTTAGAGTTTTCGTGCCAGGGGATTCTTATAGGCGAAGGGGCAAGGTTGGTGGCCGTCCAGGGGGCCCACACCATGCCCTGGCGTGGCCTAGGGCTGCCCACGCCAAGGGGTGGGGTGGCCGTCCTGTTGTCCCCCGTCGTCTCTCCTTCGGACTCCATGTGTCTTCCGGTAAAATATCAACTTTGCCTTTTGTCCGGTCCAATTCCGAGAATATTGATTTTCTGACTTTCCTGGAACCAAAAATAGAAGAAAACAGGCAACTGGCACTATGGCATCTTGTTAATAGGTTAGTTCCAGGAAAGTGTATACAAATACTCCAAAGTGTGGACAAAACATAAGAAAGTGGATATAAAACAAGCATGGAACATCAAAAATTATAGATACGCTAGCAATGTATCATGACCGTAAAACAAATTCCTTACCCGTTCGATCCAGTTGTATGCCTCTGGGGTGATCCCTTTAGCCATCAGGTCAGACTCGAGATTCTCCCACTTAGGCTTGCTAGCCTTGCTAGCCACCTTGCCCCATAGTATGGTGATACTGCTTTTTAGAAGCATTTTTCTTATTCGTTTCAGACCTTTTCTTAGCTGGCGCCGGTGTCTTGTACGCCACAAAATCAGCCAGTAGTCTTTTATCTTCTCATACGCTCCAGTAGTGAAATCCGGAGTCTTCTCTTTCACGACAAAGTCAAGGTGCAATCTTTTCTTCCAATTGTTGAATTGTTGGGCCATCTTATTAAGAGCGTACTCATTGATGGCTTGCTCCATGTGTTTCTGTAGTTCCTCCTGAGTTGGAATATCCTCATCTAGAGCGTAGTCATTTGGATACACCTCTAATGTCGGTAGGGTGAAATTAACCATAAGCTTTTTCCAAAGAGTGTCTTTGACTAAGTCACTGACATATAGAGCCTCTGGATCCTTTGACGACCTATTCCATTCTCTGACGGTGATCAGGACGTAGTCCCTAACAATAACTTCGCATTGCCTTATAAATTTATTTGCAGCATCAATGGGAGCCTTTGGTTTGCCGTCTAGAGTGATTTCTTCGATCATGTACCTTTCATGGTCTCCCAACTTTTTGGCTAGGCCTCGTTTATTCTTTGTAGAAGATTTGCTCTATCCGGAGGGCTAAAATAAGAAAGAGTGTTAATATATATGTATATAGACAACAAAGGCTTAATTAATTAATATATATATGCACCTCGCTAGCTTCTCCCTTGGCGGCTTCTCTCTCATCGGCTTCTCCCTCACCGGAGCCGTCTGTTCGGTCGAAACCCGGATCTCCCTCACCGGAGTTGTTTAAATATAGCGAGGTGACATCGTTATCGATATGTCCTCCCTCGTTGATCATATCCTCAAAAGCCATTTCCTTTTCTTCGTCTCTGGGTTCCATATAGTTTCCGCAAAGGGGAAAAGTGGATGAGTCGAAGCGGCCAAGCGAGGAGATTAGGTAGGTGTGGTTTGACGGGCTAGGGTGCCGTGGTTTGACGAAATGTAACCCTAATACATGATTGACAATTTAAAATGTGGTCCAATGGGATTTAAATCGTAATTCGAAGAAACCATAATATATGGCGTGTTGCCGCACCCGTTCATCGTCCCTATATGGCGCGCGTTGCCGCACCCGTTCGTAACCTCAAATGCCGGCGGGATCGTGTAACTCCAATGCTCATAAGCAATAACAACCATGTACAAACTCATTTAAACATAGAAAACATTTCTTGAAATATTCAAAGTAACATAATTTCATGACTAATAATAATGCAACATAAGCTTCTTCTCTGACTCCGCATCGTCGTGGCGAGCCACTATCACGACCACTATACTAATACTAGCACTACCACTACCGCTATACTACTACTAATACTACTAATAATACTCTACAACTACCACTATACTACTACTACTACTACTACTACTACTACTACTAATTACTACTACTACAAATACTACTAATTAATACTATAGTACTAGTAAAATAATACTAATAGTAATATACTACTAATACTACTACAAATACTACTAGTAATACTACTACAAATACTACTAGTAATACTACTAATACTACTACAAACACTACTAATTAATACTATGGTACTAGTAAACTAATACTAATAGTAATATACTACAAATACTACTAATACTATTACAAATACTACTAATACTACTACAAATACTACTAATACTACTACATATACTACTAGTAGTACTACTACAAATACTAAAAATAAATAATAATAAAGACAAATACTAAAAATACTAATAAACACATAATAATAAAAGGACACAAAAAATCATGTCGGCTCCTCTGCTCGTGCTGGCCCCTGCTCGCGTCGGCCGCCTCCCCTGCTCGTGCCGGCCCTGCTCGCGCTGGCCGCCTCCCCTGCTCGCGCTGGCCCCTGCTCACGCCAGCCGCCTCCCCTGCTCGTGTCGCGGCTCCTCTGCTCACGGTCGCACCCCTGCTCACGTCGGAAGCCCCTGCTCGCTGCCACCCCTTCTCGTTGCCGCCCCTGCGCGGTTTCCCATGCTCGGCCACCCCTGCTCGGTCGCCCCTGCCCTGCCGCCGCCTAACCCTATGGATCTTGAGAGGGAGGGAGAAGGGCCAAGGCGCACCTGGGGCACGGGGACGACGACGACGGTCGGTAGTACGTCATAGACGACGACGCGCGGTGGTGCGGCATAGACGACGACAGGGTCGGAGAAGCTCCTCCTGGCGGCGGCAGCGATCTGTAGTGGTGCGTGAGAGAGTGAAAGAGATTGGGGAAGGAGAGAAAGGGGCACGCGCGCGGTTAAGTACTTTGTGGCCATTCGTCCCGGTTGGAGCCACCAACTGGGATGTAAAGGCCATACGCCCCGGTGGTGGCTCCAACCGGGACGAAAGGCCAGAACATACGTCCCGGTTGGAGCCACCAACTGGGACGTATGAGGTCCACCGTAGGGGCACGCGCAGAGGACCTTTAGTCCCGGTTGGTGGCACCAACCGGGACTAAAAGTCCTTTTTTTCAAAAGTTTTTCAAACTTTTCAGATGTTCCCGCCTTATTTCTTATTTCTTATTTAGGTGTTCACATTTGAAAGGATTTGAATTTGAAAATACTTTTGTCTTATAAAATAATTATTCAAACTATTAAATTTAAAATGGTTTAAATTTGAATTTGAAAACACTTACCACATGAAAAGTGTTTGAATTTTAAAACACTTTCAACATGAAAAGTGTTTGAATTTGAATAACTAATGCAGAACCATTTTCTGTTTCCTAAAATAATTGTTCAAACTATTTTCCATTTAGCCATTTTCAAATAAAAATGCATTACAGAATGAAAACAGTCGATCTCTCGACAATCTTGGGTACACAAACGAACCATTCGTCCTAGCCAATGGATTTAGTGATAATCAAATCTAGCCCTATAGTACACAGCTTCACGGTCATCTTCCGAATCATCTTCGTCGCCGTCGCTATGGCATATTCCGGGGATCCTCAGCCCTTCCCCGACTTGTGTAGGGGAAAACCAGGGACCGTAAACCATGACATATTCCAGGGGCACCTGCCACTCCAGCCTCGGATGCACGACGCAGGGGGGAGGCGATCCCGTATGACGATGCCACTATGCCCGTGGCCTTCACCACAACCACTCTTATTGTGGCTTTGCGGCGGGTCCAAGTGTGGGTACCGCGGGCGAGGATGATCTCCCTCAGCGATGTAGCGCATCACACCGGCGATAGTCCGGTTCGCCTACAAAAGGTGATGCCCGGTTTCATTGTGGTTCACCGGGGGCGGGCCATCACCCTCATACCTAGCGAGCTCCCCTTCTCGCCGGTTAGTGAAGAAGGCATTCTAGGTGTCAACACCCGGATTTTTAATCCTAGACGCCCGTTATGCCATACCTCGCAATCCCAGGATTACCATTTTTGTGAGACATAACGGATTGGATATCGCAGTACATCATCCATTACGAATCATACATAAGGTCTTACACAAATAAGGATCTCATGATCCAGTCTTAATACAACAAGCAGCAGAAATAATTGATAAGTGTAGCAGTGGGGTCCATCTTCAGGGGCACATGCAATGCTGACGAAGGCAGATAGTCCTAGTTATCATAGTCGTCCTGCTGGCCATCATCTTGATAGTATCCTTCATAGTCTGGCCATGAGAATAGCCAGGGACAACAACCATGAGTACTCTTTAAGTACTCGCAAACTACCACTAACAAGTAATATAGTTCTAGGTTAAAGTGCTAAATCTAAGTTTAACTATAAAGTTAAGTTTGAAACCTAAGCTGAGTTCTGAAGCAAAGAAAGATAAAATAAAGTTCTAGAATCACTTAAGTTGGGAAGCTATTGTAATAAACCCAACCCTATTGTAGTCAAGTCAAGGTTCATCATTCATTTCATAAGTGTTTTGGGAAAACATCTGACAATGAAACAGTATGGCCATTCCAACTGTCCATAACCACGGACGCGGCTATTCGAATAGTTTGACACTCTACAGCGGTGGTACAATTTCACCACAAGATTCGATACATCTGTCAGGGATAACCCTGAATCATCATACTTAGTATGCAAATAATCAAACATAACCTTCCCTTTACACACCCTAGTATAAGCACCTCTCCTATGAGCATGGCCTCCCAACCATGACCATCTGTCATCTTGGGCACTGCATAGGTGGACAACATTGAGAGGTAGCCTCAGCTCAAACCTCTCCCGCGAGGGAACTAATACTAATGCATATAAATTTCCAGCTAAGCCTTACCCAATTCAGGTAGTGTGGTTGTACGGTAAATTTGGAATGATATCGCATCCGAATCCAACCATTAGTTTTATAAAAGGGTTAAGGCTCATGCCTCAATATTTTCATCATCATAAACCATTTGTGTTTCTCAACACATGTCAAAACATTTCAATAGAATGACTCATCATTCCAAGGTTTTCACAATTCATTTTCACCAAGTGTTCCCATCTAAAGTGACTCAAGTTTTTGATCTACTCTAAACTACTAAGTTAAGAGTGTTCACTAATGTGGAAAAGATGGGTTCAATCTCATGCCATAGAATGACATCTAAAGGGGTTCTAAATAGGTCAAGTTTTATACTCTTTATGCTACCTTCAAAACAAGTAAATAACTTTGGGTAAAATAAAGGAAGTAAAGCTTGTAAATAAGACTTGGGGTATCTAATAGTCAAAGTAGTGTGACCAAAGCATGCCTAAAGCATCTTTGCTAAACCATCTAGTTTAATCTTAGCTTGCTAAGCATTATACTTGCAAGTGTTATCTTGCCACTAGTAGCTTGCCTTGGGTAGTGCAGTGGTTGAAGTTTTCTTCTTCTTCTTCTTCTTCTTGGTAGAACTCCTCCTCCTCGAAAGCTTGGTCGGTACTATCGTCTATAAATACATACAGAGTACACAATCACCAAACAATACTTGACTAGTCTAATTAGCACTCTAAGGCATATGGTTGATGATCTATTATCATCACAAGCATCACAAGTTTTATTCAATAGTTTCATCATTTTTATTTTAGAAAAGTAATTTCTACTCATTGCAAAAATAACTAAGATTTAATATTCACCACTTAAAATATGGGATCATGTGGACACATGTCATCACCACATATTCTAACATGTGGAAATGTGATTTAAGGTTTGGATCATAATTACTTTGGTTTAAGTTCATTATTTAATGATTTAAAGTGACTAGAAATGCCTATATAGCATTATTTTGGTACTAGTCCAAAGTCACTACCCGTAAACCTTAATATTATTACATATTCAGATAGGTATGATAAAATGTGAATTTTGAGCGTTGGAATCAACTCAAAAACTATCTTGGTTGATTTTATAGAAATGTTGCAAGGTGCAAATGCTTCTGTTTTATTATTTTTACTAGGAGATATCTATAACTCTAATTGAATTAAATCCAACGGGCTTGGATATATCATTTCAATACCTTTCAGGAAAAACTGGTTTCATGCAATTTGGATTTGTAAATCTCTCTGAATTAATTTTCAAACACAACGACAGAACTAGGTTTAAACTAAAAAGAAAAATCCTAATTCAAACTAACTGGGTCGCGTGGGAAACTCTAATGGGCCGGCCCAGTGTCACTCCGTAGCGCCGGGCTCAACTGACAGGGGGGTCCATCCGTCAGTGGCTCATAATGCGCGAAGCAGTACGGGGCGACGTGGAACGTTGGATTAGAACTGGGATCTACGGCTAGGGATCGTCATCGATGACGAACAGGTCGCCGGCGAGCTCGAACCCTAGCGGCTCGGTGGGGGTGCAGAGGGGGCGTACCAGGGCTCCAGCAACAACGGCGAGGCGGGCAAATGAACTGGTGGTTGACAGCGAGCTCAGGGACGGTCGAGGCAGCTCCGGGGGTGGTCGCAATCAGCGGTGCCCTTCTCCTCCAGAGGCGGCCTGTTCCTGTGTAATTCTGGCAAGCTGCTGCTCCTCTTGCTCCGGCTAGGAGTGTGGGACGATCAGTGAGGTGAGGAGAGTGGAGTGGTGTGTCGAATGGGGCTGGGGTGGTCTCCTTTTATAGGCTCGACGGTGAGACCGAGAGGGATGGGCCGGCGACGGTGGCGACATGGCTACGGGTGGCTAGCGGTATGGATGAGGGTGGCGATGGACGGGCGGTCTCCTAGCGGTGCTCTAGGAAGTGAATGTGGGCATAGGGGCGGTGGTATGCGGTCGGGGGTAGCTGGCGCTCTGAGCGGCAGAGGCAGCGGTGTCCACGGCGAGCGGTGGCTGCGGTGCGTTGGACGGCGAACGGGCATGTCTGGCGTGTTCCTTGGGTCGTGGCAAGGTGGTGGGCGTGGGTTGTGGTCGAGCGGCGACTTGTGCACGCGTCCCGCGCTCTGGCGCGTGCTCGGCATGGCGCGGTGGTATTGGGCGCGGGGATTGCTCGGTGGTCCACTGCTAGGCTTGGCTCGGGGAGGAGACAGAGGGTGCCGGTGAGGTCCTGGCTACCTCCTAGACATGGCGAGAGAGAGGGAGGTGGTCTGCTGGGGTGAGTGCATGGTCGGCCGGCGAGTTGGTACTCGGCATGGCCTTGCACTTTGGCTAGGGACAAGGGGGTGAGGTGCTAATGGCATGGTTAGATCATGAGGGGACACGGAGATTAAATGGAGATCAAATGGGGGCAAAACCCTGTTCAAAACAGTGAGCTAGGATTAGGGTGTAAATCATGCATGCCAAGTGTTTGATGAAATGGCCGCATGAGATTTATTTTTAAATTTTGAAAAGATTTTTGGTGGGTTTGCTAGGCATAAGCTTGAGACTCTGTGGGTCCTTGGGTTTTGAAAATTGAGCTTGTTTGAGTGGTTTTTGAAATAGTGGGATCTTCCCATATGAAATAGATTCAATTTTGATCTGTCCACTAAAACTAGCATTTGAATGTTTTTTGTAGGTCACAAAGTGGGGCTTGGTACCTCATTATGTGTACTATAAAGGGGTGTAAATATCCACACATGTTTCTGTTAAGTTTTGAGTAGTAGGAATAGCCAAAGTAGGCATGATAGTTAATTTGGCCAAAATGACCATTTACTTCAATTATTCATTTTGAGTTGTTTTTCTTTGGGAAAAGTTTGGGAATGATTTAGATGATGTTTATTTCACCTAAGAAACATTTTACAAGCAATGAATCACAGAACCATGGCAATTCAAATCAATTCCTAAATTAATGAATGCTTTCATTTTAAATTTGGAAAAGTTTTTGTTAACTCTAAATTTGATGATTTGGATCTTGATAAGCTTGGATTGAAGTTTTGGGATGTTACAAACCTTCCCCCCTTAAACAAAATCTCGTCCCGAGATTTACAAAGAAACCTAGGAACTAAAGAGATCTGGGAACTCTGTCCTAATGTAATCTTCGTGCTCCCAAGTGGCTTCGTCTTTGGTATGGTTGCTCCACTGAATCTTGAGAAATTTGATGCTCCCGGTCCTGGTGGTTTTGTAGGCTTCTTCTAAGATACGGATGGGCACTTCGCGGTAGGTCAGGTCATTGTTGATTTCTACAGCCCTGTGATCGATGTTCTTGAAAACTTCAGTCTTCTCGGGTACTTCCAAGCATTTGCGAAGTAATGAGATATGAAACACATTATGGATGGCTGACATCTCTTCGGGCAGTTCCAGTTGATACGATACTTCTCCTCGACGGTTCAGAATCTTGAAGGGCCCGATATATCTGGGGGGCTAACTTTCCTTTCAAACTAAAGCGTTGAGTTCCTTTCAATGGTGAAACTTTGAGATACACAAAATCTCCGACATTGAAAGTCAGGTCTCTCCTTCTTTTGTCAGCATAGCTCTTTTGTCTGGATTGGGCGGTCTTGAGGTGCTCACGGACTTTGTGAACCTTCTCTTCTGCTTCCCGGAGAATGTCGGGTCCAAAGATCTGACTCTCTCCGACTTGCGACCAATTCAAAGGGGTACGACACTTTCTTCCGTATAGGATTCAAATGGTGCCATCTACAAACTAGCTTGATAACTGTTGTTATATGAGAATTTTGTGAAAGGCAAGCAGTCTTCCCATTTTGATCCGTATTCCAACACACAAGCTCTAAGCATATCCTCTAGGATCTGGTTGACTCTCTCAGTCTATCCATCAATTTGCGTGTGATAAGCGGTGCTAAAATTCAACTTGGTTCCCAATCCTTCTTCAACTTTCTGCCAAAACCTTGAGGTAAACTAAGTTCCTCGATCGGATACTATGGTCTTGGGGGTTCCATGTAGACTAACAATTCTAGTGATGTACAGCTCTGCTAGCTTCGCACTCTGGTAGGTAGTCTTGACAGGTATAAAGTGGGCTAGCTTGGACAATCTATCAACTATGACCCAGATGGAGTCATTTCCCCTACTAGAAGTAGGCAAACCGGTGATAAAGTCCATTCCGATGGAATCCCACTTTCATTCCAGAATCTGCAATGGTTGCAACAGTCCTGCAGGTCTCTGATGCTCTGCTTTGAATCTTTGGCAGATGTCACATTTGGCGATGTAGCTTCCGATTTCTCTCTTCATCTTGTGCCACCAAAACTGCTCTTTCAAATCCTAATACATCTTCGTTCCTCTGGGGTGGATAGAAGAGTATCATGAGCTTCCTTCATGATAACTTGCTTCAGTTCTGAATCTGCTAGCACACAGATACGTCATTTGTACCACAATACTCCTTCTTCGTCTTCGATAAATCCAGGTACCTTTCCTGTACCAATACGGCGTTTGATTCCGTCGATACTTTCATTCCTCTTCTGGGCTTCCTTGATTTGGCTAATCAAAGTCGGTTGAAGTTCAATGCTAGCTAAGAATCCTTTGCATTCTAAAAAAAAGCTAAGAATCCTTTGCTAACTAATTTAGTCCTGAACTGCTCCAACTCCTCATACAGACTTGGTTGCTTCTCCTTGATCATGGTATTTAACCTACACGGTAATCTGCTAAGAGCATCCACTACCACATTGGCTTTGCCGGGGTGATAGTGAATGTCAAGGTCATAATCCTTGATTAACTCTATCCATCTCCTTTGCCTCATATTCAGCTCCTTCTGAGTGAAGATATACTTTAAACTCTTGTGATCTGAGTAAATCTCACAACGATTACCCATCAAATAATGACGCCATGTCTTCAACGCTAGAACCACATCTGCTAGCTCTAGATCATGGGTCGGATAGTTCTGCTCATGCTGCTTCAGTTGTTGAGACAGATATGCGATGACTTTGCCTTCTTGCATCAATACACATCCTAGACCAATCTTGGATGCATCACAATACACATCAAACGGCTTCTTGATGTCTGGCATGATCAATATTGGGGCTGAAATCAATCTCTTCTTTAGCTCCTAGAAACTGGCTTCACATTTTTCGCTCCATTCAAACTTTTTATCCTTCTTCAACAATTGGGTCATGGGTCTGGCGATGGTTGAGAATCCTTCTACGAATTTGTGGTAGTATCCCGCTAATCCGAGAAATGCACGGACTTGGGTTTGAGTGGTTGGGGCTTCCCATTCTTCGACATCTTTGATCTTGGCGGGATCAACAGAGACTCCTCCGGCAGACACAATATGTCCTAGGAAGCCTACTTCTTTCAGCCAAAACTCACACTTGCTGAACTTTGCATATAACTGGTGCTCTCTCAGGGTTTCTAGTATGATTCTCAGATGTTGCTCATGCTCTTCTTCTGACTTGGAGTAGATAAGGATGTCGTCGATAAACACAACTACAAACTTATCTAGGAAATTCATAAAGATCTTATTCATGAGGTTCATTAAATAAGCAGGGGCATTGGTTAATCCAAAAGACATAACCGTATACTCGTATAAACCATAGCGAGTAGTAAAGGCGGTCTTCGGAATATCCGTTGCACGAATCTTAAGTTGGTGATAACCAGTCCTAAGATCAATCTTTGAGAATACCTGGCTCCAGTCAACTGATCAAATAGATCCTCTATCTTTGGCAAGGGGTACTTGTTCTTGATGGTGACGTCATTCAAGTTTCTGTAATCTGTACACAGACAGTTGCCTCCATCTTTCATGTTGACGAATAACACTGGGGATCTCCATGGCGATGCGCTTGGTTGAATCAAGCCTTTCTCTAACATGGCATCCAATTGTTTCTTCAGTTCCACTAACTCTGAGGGGTTCATACTATAGGGTCTCTAGGCTATGGGTCCAGTTTCGGGGATTAGTTCGATAATGAACTCAATATCCCTCTCGGGGGCATACCTGGCAATTCATCTGGGAATACGTCGGGGTATTCATAGACTACTCTGACTTGGTCAATGGTGGGCAGGGCTACACTCTTGTTGCACTTAAATTGACGAGGTAAGGTTTTGGAGATATGCTCTACTGTGACTCCAGAACTACTGGTCATGGTGATGGCTTTCTTAGCACAGTCTATCAGTCCTTTATGCTTTGACATCCAATCCATACCTAGTACTACTTCCAATCCTTTGGTTCCAAGTACAATTAGGTTGGCATAAAAATCTATCCCATGTATTCTGATAGGCACAGCTTTGCAAATTTTTCTAGCTTTGGTTGTTGAACCGGGGATTTATACTATCATGACATGCTTCAGGTTGGTTGGGTGAATCTTACTAGTGCATGCAAATTCTTCGGTAACAAATGAATGTCATGCTCCCGAATCAAACAATACTCTTGCTAAAACTGAGTTGACAGAAAACATACCCAACACTACATCTGGCGCTTCCTGGGCTTCTTCTGCGTTCATGTTAAAGAGACGGCCGTTGTGGTTGTGAGGGTTCCCTGGGGAAAATCTTCTTCCTGGTTGAACACGACACTGCTGCTGAGCTGGGGCATTCACATTGGCATTGGCTGCAGTCTTCTTGGGACATTCATTGGAGTAGTGACCTTTAACTCCACACTCGAAACAAGTGATTTGGGACTTGTCCTTTACTGCGACAGGTACAGCTTTGCTGCCAGTTCTGGGTGCAGTGTTGTTGTTGTTGTTGCTGCTACTGCTCTTGGGAGGTGCACGGTTGAAATTATTGGCATTGCCGGAGTTGTGATTGTTTCCTTCGGACTTCACATTGCCTCTGCGACGGTTGGGGTAGCTTGGGCGAGACGTTGGGGGTCGGTTGTTCCTTGGTGCATATCCTGGGGAGGGGTTGGAACGGTACTTCTAGTGACTGTTGGACACAGACTGCTGCATCATACGACGCTTGCGGTTGTCGTTTGCCTGGTTAATCTTCCCTCCCATCTGAATGGCAGAGTCGACTAGTTCTTCGAGATCTTGGAAACAGATGTTGACGAGGACAGTCTGCATATCATCATGCAGTCCGTTCAGGAATCTCTCCTTCTTTTTGGCCTCCGTGTTGATCTCATCAAGTGCATATCTGGCAAGTGATAGGAATCTAGCACGGTACTCCACCACAGTCATTCTTCCTGGCTTCAATTCGTGGAACTCATCCCTCGTCCTGTTGACTAGACCTTGCGGCACGTGGGTGCGGCTGAACTTGACTTTGAATGCTTTCCATGTCATCACTTGACCATGGTTCATCAGGCGGATACTGTTCCACCAAGCCCTTGCATCTCCCGCCAGGTAGTGAGTGGTGAAGAGAAGTTTCTCATTTTCATTAACTCTTGCAACTTCTAAGTTGTTTTCCATGGTCTGTAACCAGTCATCAGCATCTCGTGGGTTCTCAGATTGGTTGAAGATTGGGGGATTGGTATTCTGAATTTTTTTGAGTTTGGATCCCTGGTGATCCTGATTTCCATGCCCTTGGTTGTTGAGAGCCATCTGGGCGATCTGTTGAAGTGTTGCTAAGTTAGCTTGGCACTCCGCCCTGCTTGCTTCACAGTCTGCGATGACATTCTACAAGATCTGCAGCATTGGGTCTTGCGACGAGCTGGTCCCTCCTTGGTTTCCACGAGTCATCTGAAGATTGAGATGGATATAGGGGTAAGAGGGAAATTCTAAGGTTCATGGTGATGGTTTTCAAAGCTAAAACTTTGAGTTAGACTCAGTTTTTTCAACTAACTTCATTTTCATTCATGCAAACAGGCACACGATACAACGCACACCACAACAATCAAAGGAAAACAGATGGTTTGAAGAACCATTCTTCAAGCTACGATACAGTGGGACCGATACATCTCATGCTATGACAGTGCTCTAGTGCATCTACTCATCGTCGATGAAGTCGGAGTCATCATCGTCAGTGTAGAAGTCCACGGCATCTTCCTCCAAAAAGTCATCATCATTGCCGAGGTAAGAATCCATGTCTCCCTAGATGTCTTCACCCTCTTCTTCTTCCTTTGCTGCAAGCTGAGCTTCCTGCTCCTTGACTGTCTTCTCGAGGTCGGCCACCTTCTTGCGAAGACGGGCGATGATGCGATCCTTCTTTGCATGCTGGTGGAGAAGACACTGGCGATCCTGGACGAGCAGTGCGAAAGTCTGGGCCTTCTGGTCGGCGATGGCGCTGTTCTGGTTGGCTAATTCACTAGCATTGTCCAGTTCCTGTTGTCTGTCGTGCAGCAAGAAATCAAGATTCTCCACTTGACGCCTCAACTCTGGATGACTTGGCATCTCCATCAGCATTCCTTGGATCTGGTTGACACTGAGGGCACATAGACGTGCGAGAGCTTCATGCATTGCCCTGGCTAATCCATCTAGCCAGTTGTTCTCTCTCACGGAGAACTAAATTCTCCCAGAAGTTGGTGCTTCGATGCTTCCTCTAAGATCTGCGGTGACTAGCCACGGTAGGTCTCCTCCTAGGGGTCCTGGAAGTTGAGCTCCAAGAAACTCCGGATGTGGGCGTCCCAGTAACTCTGACAGTGAATCTAGATCCCTCTCGAAGGTCAGCTGACCTCCGTTTCCCAACTGGTAAAACTTGCTGAACTGGGACTCCATCTACAAGAATTAAGGATGAGGAAGTTAGTGAAGTGACCAAGTGTGTCAAATTTTAAGTAGTAATGTAGGAATTTTGAGGCATATGAATTTTTGAGAAAGAATAACTTCACAAGGATAAGAGGGGAGATAGTTTTTCATAAATACTCACTTTGGTTTTGAAACTAAGTTTTTGTTCGGACGTCCATTCTAACTAGGGTCTCCTATGGTCAGGATGGCTCTGATACCAACTTGTCAACACCCGGATTTTTAATCCTAGATGCCTGTTATGCCATACCTCGCAATCCCAGGATTACCATTTTTGCGAGACATAACGGATTGGATATCACAGTACATCATCCATTATGAACCATACATAAGGTCTTACACAAATAAGGATCTCATGATCCAGTCTTAATAAAACAAGCAGCAGAAATAAACGATAAGCGTAGCGGTGGGGTCCATCTTCAGGGGCATAGGCAATGCTGACGAAGGCAGATAGTCCTAGTTATCATAGCCGTCCTGCTGGCCATCATCTTGATAGTCTCCTTCATAGTCTGGCCATGAGAATAGCTAGGACAACAACCATGAGTACTCTTTAAGTACTCGCAAACTACCACTAACAATAATATAGTTCTAGGTTAAAGTGTTAAATCTAAGTTTAACTATAAAGTTAAGTTTGAAACCTAAGCTGAGTTCTGAAGCAAAGAAAGATAAAATAAAGTTCTAGAATCACTTAAGTTGGGAAGATATTGTCATAAACCCAACCCTGTTGTGGTCAGGTCAAGGTTCATCATTCATTTCATAAGTGTTTTGGGAAAACATCTGACAACGAAACAGTATGGCCATTCCAACTGTCCATAACCGCGAACGCGGCTATTTGAACAGTTTGACACTCTGCAGAGGTGGTACACTTTCACCACAAGATTCGATATATCTGTTAGGGATAACCCTGAATCATCATACTTAGTATGCAGATAATCAAACATAACCTTCCCTTTACACACCCTAGTATAAGCACCTCTCCTATGAGCATGGCCTCCCAACCATGACCATCTGTCATCTTGGGCACTGCATAGGTGGACAACATTGAGAGGTAGCCTCAGCTCAAACCTCTCCCGCGAGGGAACTAATACTAATGCATATAAATTTCCAGCTAAGCCTTACCCAATTCAGGTAGTGTGGTTGTACGGTAAATTTTGAATGATATCGCATCCGAATCCAACCATTAGTTTTATAAAAGGGTTAAGGCTCATGCCTCAACATTTTCATCATCATAAACCATTTGTGTTTCTCAACACATGTCAAAACATTTCAATAGAATCACTCATCATTCCAAGGTTTTCACAATTCATTTTCACCAAGTGTTCCCATCTAAAGTGACTCAAGTTTTTGATCTACTCTAAACTACTAAGTTAAGAGTGTTCACTAATGTGGAAAAGATGGGTTCAATCTCATGCCATAGAATGACATCTAAAGGGGTTCTAAATAGGTCAAGTTTTATACTCTTTATGCTACCTTCAAAACAAGTAAATAAATTTGGGTAAAATAAAGGAAGTAAAGCTTGTAAATAAGACTTGGGGTATCTAATAGTCAAAGTAGTGTGACCAAAGCATGCCTAAAGCATCTTTGCTAAACCATCTAGTTTAATCTTAGCTTGCTAAGCATTATACTTGCAAGTGTTATCTTGCCACTAGTAGCTTGCCTTGGGTAGTGCAGTGGTTGAAGTTTTCTTCTTCTTCTTGGTAGAACTCCTCCTCCTCGAAAGCTTGGTCGGTACTATCGTCTATAAATACATACAGAGTACACAATCACCAAACAATACTTGACTAGTCTAATTAGCACTCTAAGGCATATGGTTGATGATCTATTATCATCACAAGCATCACAAGTTTTATTCAATAGTTTCATCATTTTTATTTTAGAAAAGTAATTTCTACTCATTGCAAAAATAACTAAGATTTAATATTCACCACTTAAAATATGGGATCATGTGGACACATGTCATCACCACATATTCTAACATGTGGAAATGTGATTTAAGGTTTGGATCATAATTACTTTGGTTTAAGTTCATTATTTAATGATTTAAAGTGACTAGAAATGCCTATATAGCATTATTTTGGTACTAGTCCAAAGTCACTGCCCGTAAACCTTAATATTATTACATATTCAGATAGGTATGATAAAATGTGAATTTTGAGCATTGGAATCAACTCAAAAACTATCTTGGTTGATTTTATAGAAATGTTGCAAGGTGCAAATGCTTCTGTTTTATTATTTTTACTAGGAGATATCTATAAGTCTAATTGAATTAAATCCAACGGGCTTGGATATATCATTTCAATACCTTTCAGGCAAAACTGGTTTCATTTCAATATCATTTCAATACATTTCAAGCACAACGACAGAACTAGGTTTAAACTAAAAAGAAAAATCCTAATTCAAACTAACTGGGTCGCGTGGGAAACTCTAATGGGCCGGCCCAGTGTCACTCCGCAGCGCGAGGCTCAACTGACAGGGGGGTCCATTCGTCAGTGGCTCATAACGCGCGAAGCGGTACGGGGCGACGTGGAACGTTAGATTAGAACTGGGATCTATGGCTGGGGATCATCATCGATGACGAACAGGTCGCCGGCGAGCTCGAACCCTAGCAGCTCGGTGGGGGTGCAGAGGGGGCGTACCAGGGCTCCAGCGACGACGGCGAGGCGGGCAAACAAACTGGTGGTCGATGATGAGCTCAGGGACGGTCGAGGCAGCTCCGGGGGTGGTCGCAATCAGCGGCGCCCTTCTCCTCCAGGTGCGGCCTGCTCCGGTGCAATTCGGGCAAGCTGCTGCTCCTCTTGCTCCGGCTAGGGGTGTGGGACAATCAGTGAGGTGAGGGGAGTGGAGTGGTGTGTCGAATGGGGCTGGGGGTGGTCTCCTTTTATAGGCTCATGGTGAGACTGAGAGGGATGGGCCAGCGACGGTGGCGACATGGCTACGGGTGGCTAGCAGCATGGATGAGGGTGGCGATCGACGGGCGGTCTCCTGGCGGTGCTCTAGGAAGTGAATGCGGGCGTAGGGGCGGTGGTATGCGGTCGGGGGCAGCTAGCGCTCTGAGCGGCAGAGGCAGTGGTGTCCACGACGAGCGGTGGCTGTGGTGCGTTGGGCGGTGAACGGGCATGTCCGCCGTGTTCCCTAGGTTGTGGCGAGGCGGTGGGCGTGGGTTGCGGTCGAGCAGCGACTTGTGCACGCGTGCCGGGTGCGGCACTCTGGCGCGTGCTCGGCATGGCGCGGTGGCACTGGGCGCGGGGATTGCTCGGTGGTCCACTGCTAGGCTTGGCTTGGGGAGGGGACAGAGGGTGGTAGTGAGGTCTTGGCTACCTCCTAGACATGGCGAGATAGAGGGAGGTGGTCTGCTGGGGTGAGTGCATGGTCGGCCGGCGAGTTGGTGCTCGGCATGGCCTTGCACTGTGGCTAGGGACAAGGGGGTGAGGTGCTAATGGCATGGTTAGATCATGAGGGGACAAGGAGATTAAATGGAGATCAAATGGGGGCAAAACCCTGTTCAAAAATGTGATCTAGGATTAGGGTGTAAATCATGCATGCCAAGTGTTTGATGAAATGGCCGCATGGGATTTATTTTTGAATTTTGAAAAGATATTTGGTGGATTTGCTAGGCATAAGCTTGAGACTTTGTGGGTGCTTGGGTTTTGAAAATTGAGCTTGTTTGAGTGGTTTTTGAAATAGTGGGATCTTCCCATATGAAATAGATTCAATTTTGAACTGTCCACTAAAATTAGCATTTGAATGTTTTTTGCAGATCACAAAGTGGGCCTTGGTACCTCGTTATGTGTACTATCAAGGGGTGTAAAGATCCATACATGTTTCTGTTAAGTTTTGAGTACTAAGAATAGCCAAAGTAGGCATCATAGTTAATTTGGCCAAAATGACTATTTACTTCAATTATTCATTTTGAGTTGTTTTTCTTTGGGAAAAGTTTGGGAATGATTTAGATGATGTTTATTTCACCTAAGAAACATTTTACAAGCAATGAATCACAGAACCATGTCAATTCAAATCAATTCCTAAATTAATGCACATACACATGAATGCTTTCATTTTAAATTTGGAAAAGTTTTTGTTAACTCTAAATTTGATGATTTGTATCTTGATAAGCTTGGATTGAAGTTTTGGGATGTTACACTAGGTGTCGTAGTTGTCGAGATCCCAATGGGGATCCATCCTCTGCTCCGGCATGAGCTCTAGGTAGAAGTGGTTTGTGATGGCCACCTGGCGAGCGGAACCTTGAGGCACAGGAGGGACATGAACTCCTCCAATGCTCAGCATCAAGTCAGTAGGCACCCGGTAGCCCGGTGGGCATGGGTAGCTGGAGGCGCACAGCGCCTCGGTCTCTTCAAGTGTGAGAATGGCCCAGTATGCGGTGTCCATTGTTGAGAGATGAAGGTGTGGATGTGTGGATAGCCATGGCACTGTAGGACAAGATATAGAGGTAAATGGCGGGAAAACAAAGCGGGAAGCGATGGGAAATGGCGGGAAATATCTTTAGTCCCAGTTAGTGGCTCCAACTGGACTAAAAGACCCGATTAGATGAAAAGGGCGGGAAAGAATAGCGGGAAGCGGTGTGAAATGGCGGGAAATATCTTTAGTCCTGGTTAGTGCCTCCAACCGGGAAATATCTTTTGAATTTCTTATGCCCGTTTCAAAATTTACCTATTTCCAACTATGGTCATAACGGTGGGCATGAAGATAGGGGATGAGCCTCGTTAAAGCTTGCATTGGATCTCTGAAGAAACATCACATTATGAGTCTAAAAATGATTTTTTTCAAAAAATCACGAGCATTAGATCATGTACATATAGGTCAAACCAGACCCACTTCCTACCGATTTGGTAGACATTTGTCTTTTTCTCCAAGGGTGGACGAAAAGGTTTTAAAATTCCTAGTTAGGATATTGTTCATGTAAGGTGGTCTAGTATTTTTGAAAAATGGGGTGGTACCATTTTTTATTTAACGTTTGGTGTTGCTTCACAAAACGCCCCGATTTTGGCACTTGGAAAATAGAAAATGGCTTTTCCATGCGACAAAAAATAAAACTTCCTCCTGCAACATTGTTAGCCATCCAAAGATGCACATGTATGCACAATCTGGGCACAGTATCACAAACTATGTCTCGATTATGCACATAACATTGGTCATTTGGACTGAAAGCCATGAAACCTCGAACATGATAGGTCATTTTGTGAAGGTTTTTTCAAGACATAATCAATATACCAAGTTTGGTATTTTTCATTGCAACTATGTCATATAATATGACACCACGCGAAGGATTTACATTGTTCGGACTGTTTTTGAATTTCTTATGCCCGTTTCAAAATTTACCTATTTCCAACTATGGTCATAACGACGGGCATGAAGATAGGGGATGCGCCTCGTTAAAACTTGCATTGGATATCTGAAGAAACATCACATTACGAGTCTAAAAAGGATTTTTTTTTTAAAATCACGAGCATTAGATCATGTACCTATAGGTCAAACCGGACCCACTTCCTACTGATTTGGTAGACATTTGTCTTTTTCTCCAGGGTGGATGGAAAGGTTTTAAAATTCCTAGTTAGGATATTGTTCATGTAAGGTGGTCTAGTATTTTTGAAAAATGGGGTGGTACCATTTTTTTTAACGTTTGGTGTTGCTTGACAAAACGCCCCGAGTTTGGCACTCGGAAAATAGAAACTGGCTTTTCCATGCTACGAAAAATAAAACTTCCTCCTGCAACATTGTTAGCCATCCAAAGATACACATGCATGCACAATATGGGCACAATATCACAAACTATGCTTCGATTATGCACATAACATTGGTCATTTGGACCGAAAGTCATGAAACCTCGAACATGATAGGTCATTTTGTGAAGGTTTTTTCGAGACATAATGAATGGACCAAGTTTAGTATTTTTCATTGCAACTATGTCATATAATATGACACCACGTGAAGAATTTACATTGTTCGGACCGTTTTTGAATTTCGTATGCCCTTTTATGGTCGCTTCGACCATAACCACGGAGCATCTTCTTTGCTTAACGTGATGCTTGGGTCAGTTTTCACTGTGAAGGGTGGAATTTCATCAAACTTATTATAATCTTCTGACATGTCTGTCTTGTCCTCGACTCCCATGATATTTTTCCCTAAAAGAACTATGTGACGCTTTGGCTCATTGTGTGATGTATTTGTTTGCTTATCTTTTCTTTTTTCGGTATGGAGGACATGTCCTTCACATAGAAAACCTGTGCCACATCATTGGCTAGGACAAATGGTTCGTATCTATAACCAAGATTGTTGAGATCTATTGTTGTCATTCCATACAACTGGTCTACCTTTACCCCTTCTGCATTCAGGTTGATCCATTTGCACCGAAACAAAGGGACCTTAAAAGAAACTCCATAGCCAAGTTCCCATATCTCCTCTATGTAACCATAGTATGTGTACTTTTTGCCATTATCGTCGGTTGCATCAAAGTGGACACCACTGTTCTGGTTGGTGCTCTTTTTATCTTGGGCGAATGTGTAAAATGTATTCCCATTTATCTTGTACCCTTCGTAATTCAATATAGTAGAAGATGATGACCCAGCCAACAAGTAGAGCTGATCTCCAACAGTGGTGTCATTCATTAGATGTGTTCGCAACCAACTGCCAAAAGTCTTCATGTGTTCATCTCTAATCCAGGAGTCTAGCTTTCCCGGGTTGTTGGAGCGTACAATATTCTTGTGTTCCACGATATACGGAGCTGCCAAGGTGGAATTCCATAGAACCATGTAGTGTGCTTGAGTGAAAGATTGTCCATCCCTACATATCATTGCTTTCTTTCCCAGCGTGCCTTTTCCACTCAGTCTCCCCTCATGTCGTGATTCAGAACACCAATCGTCTTAAGGTCAGGAATAAAGTCAACACAGAACTCAATGACCTCCTCTGTTCCATAGCCCTTGGAGATGCTTCCTTTTGGCCTAGCACGGTTATGAACATATTTCTTTAACACTCCCATGAACCTCTCAAAGGGGAACATATTGTGTAGAAATACAGGATCGAGAAATCTCTTCGGCTAGGTGAACCAGGAGATGCGTCATAATATTGAAGAAGGATGGTGGGAACACCAACTCAAAACTAATAAGACATTGGAACACATCCTTCTGTAACCTTGTCCGAATATCTTGATTGATCACCTTCTGAGATATTGCATTGAGGAATGCACACAGCTTCACAATGGGTAGTCGAACATTTTCCGGTAGAAGCCCCCTCAATGCAATCGAAAGCAACTGCGTAATAATCACGTGACAGTCATGAGACTTCAGGTTTTGGAATTTTTTCTCTGCCATATTTATTATCCCCTTTATGTTAGACAAGAATCTAGACGGCACCTTGATACTGTAAAGGACTTCAAAAAAGATTTCCTTCTCTGCTTTCATGAGAGCGTAGCTGGCAGGACTTAAGTGACACCCTTTATCCGTCTTGTTCTGTGGATGCATGTTTTGTGGGTCTTTCATATGTTGTTGGTCCTCCCGTGCTTCTGGTGTATCTTTTCTCTTCCCATACACGCCCAAGAAGCCTAGCAGGTTCACACAAAGATTCTTTGTCACGTGCATCACGTCGATTGAAGAGCGGACATGTAGGACTTTCCAATAGGGTAGCTCCCAAAATATAGATTTCTTCTTCCACATGGACGTGTGTCTGGTAGTGGCATCATTCGGAACAGGTTGACCGCCAGGACCCTTTCCAAAGATTACTTCTGTGTCCTTGACCATAGCAAATACATCATCACCAGTAGGGAGGTCAGGCTTCTTCCGGTAATCTGGCTGACCTTTGAAATGTTTGCCTTTCTTTCTGACTTGATAATTGATCGGAAGAAATCGACGATTCCCCAGGTACACAACCTTCTTACATTTATGTAAATATGTAGCTTCAGTATCATCTAAACAGTGTGTGCATGCCTTGTATCCCTTGTTTTTCTGTCCTAAAAGGTTACTAAGAGCAGGCCAATCATTGGTGGTTACAAAATGCAGCGCTCGTAGGTCAAATGGCTCCAGTTTGTGCTCATCCCACACACGTACACCTGGTTTTCCCCACAACTATAAGAGTTCTTCAACTAATGGCCTTAGGTACACATCAATGTTGTTGCTGGGTTGCTTCGGGCCTTGGATAAGCACTGGCATCATAATGAACTTACACTTCATGCATAGCCAAGGAGGACGGTTGTAGATACATAGAGTCGCATGCCAGGTGATGTGACTGCAGCTCTGCTCCCCACAAGGATTCATGCCATCTATACTTAGACCAAAGAATAAGTTCCTTGTGTCACCTGCAAAGTCCGGGAACTCTCTCTTGATTTTTCTCCACTATGACCCATCAGCGGGGTGTCTCAACTTCCCATCTTTCTTACGGTCTTCATTGTGCCATCGCAACAACCTGACATGCTCTTTGTTTCTAAACAGACGTTTCAACCTTGGTATTATAGGAGCATACCACGTAACCTTAGTAGGAACCCTCTTCCTAGGGGGCTCGTCATCACCATCAACATCACCAGGGTCATCTCGTTTGATCTTATACCGCAGTGCAGTGCATACCAGACATTTATCTAAATTCTCATACTCCTCACCGTGGTAGAGGATGTAGTCATTTATGCATGCATGTATCTTCTACACATCTAATCCTAGAGGGCAGAGAATCTTCTTTGCTTCGTAAGTATTCTCGGGTAATTCATTATCCTTTAGAAGCTTTGGCTTCATTATTTTTAGTAACTTCTCAAATCCCTTGTCAGATAAACCAGTCTCTGCCTTCTATTTCAACAATTCCAGTGTGGTACCAAGCTTTGTGCTTCCATCTTTGCAATTTGGGTACAATAATTTTTTGTGATCCTCTAACATGCCCTCCAACTTCAACTTCTCCTTCTCTGTTTCACAGTCTCGCTTTGCATCAGAAATGACCCGACCAAGATCATCAACGGGCTCATCTGATGCCCGTTCCTCACCTCCTTCTTCTTTATTCTCTTCCATTGCAGTATCATCGTATTTAGGGAACATATGACAATAGTTGTCATCATCCTCTTCTTCTTCATTGTCTTCCATCAAACCCCCTTTTTCTCTGTGCCTTGTCCAACAATTATAGCTGGGCATGAAACCTCTCCGAACCAGGTGGCCGCGAATGATTTTCGAGGAAGAGTACTCCTTGATGTTCCGACATTGAACACATGGACAACACACAAATCCATTCTTTTTGTTTGCCTTAGCCACATCGATAAATTTATCCACACCTTGAATGAACACGGATTCACGTCAGTCACCGTACATCCATCCCCGCCGGTTCATCTGCATCATTACAGAACATCATGAATAGTGAGATGACCACTTTATGTCGACGCATGCATTTTTATATCAATGACAGATGAAGGATAAGGTTTCTAATCTCGATCAAGAAGGAAAGAAAGAGGAAGGCAAAGACTTAAGTGTGGCTCGGACACCTCATATCATTTTTATTTTGTGTGAAATCAAGCGTATCATTCTCTCAGACATTTCGTCGAACACCTAATGTGCATAGGAAAAAAACTAGCACACCACACCTCACTCCTTCAACCAAGAAAAAAAACAGAGGGAGGGCTGGTTGGGGCGGCGGCGCATTTATAGGCGGGTTATTCGTCCTGGTTCGTAATATGAACCGGGACTAAAGGTGGATGGCAGGCCACGTGTCTCGGGACGGACCTTTAGTCCTGATTTGTATTGCGAACCGGGACGAATGCCCCATTAAGAACCGGAACGAATACCCCTAGCTCCCGTGCGTCGCTCGGTCCCCTCGAACCGGGACTACTTGCATTAGTCCCGGTTCGAGGAGGAACCGAGACTAATGCACTCGGCCGCTGCGAACCAAAGGTAGTTTTTCTACTAGTGGTATGCTAGGGCCGAAGGAGTGTGTCAAAAAAATAGTATCACTTTAGATGATGGGAGGGGGCTCTGGGTGTCTTTCAAGGGCACTGCTAGAAATGCTCTTAGATATGCTATGCACTCAATGGAAAATGCTCTTAAATATGCTATACACTCCCTCCATCTACAATATATAGGGTATAAATTTAGTTAATAGTTAAAATTTACTAAGTTTGACCAGATATATGAAAATAAATAGAAACAACTACTCCCTCCGTTCCGAAATATAAGACATTTTAGCTTTGTGAAATGAGTATATCTATACGCTTTTTAGTGTATAGATTCACTCCGAACCTCTACGAACCTATATATTAAAGACGTCTAGATACATTTGATTCACAAAACTAAAATGTCTTATATTTCTGAGGGGGGGGGTACGTATCAAATAAATACATTATGAAACTATATCTTAGGTGGATTTATTGATGTTGATTTAGTATTATGGATTTTCATATTGTTCTACCGCTGAATGATTTTATGTTACATCAGAGTTTATCAATGTTCTTTGTTGGTCACTTTTGTTTCAGCCTCTTGGATATGATGTAATATCTTTGTTTAATTAATATTCGTTGGTCTAAAGAAGAATTCATTAGAGTGGATGACTCAAATAGCTCTTTATAACTTCGTGCATGGTTAGTTTTACTTTTTGCACCTAAATTCTAGATGTGTGTAAAGATGCAAGAGATGACGAGTTTGAAGATCTTCAATAAAAAAAATACTTTTCTAGGGATGTTTCTTATTCGTGTATGTTTAAGTTTACTTGATATTGTGTAATTATTTTTTGCCAGCACGTTAGTTAATATAAACAAATTATGTTAGTTAATATAAACAAATAGTTTGATAAACAGATCGTTGTGGGTAATTATTTGTATAATTATGTTAGTTAATATAGACAAATTATTTGATAAATACAATATTTTCCATTGCTAAAATTCCTAGAAAATACAAAAGGAGAATCGGTAAGAAAAAATCATTGCTGAAAAACTGACTTCATCACGTTGCCCCTAGTAAGTGATTCATGAACGTTTTAATCAAGCAATGGTGGATCAGCACTGGCAAGGTGTCAACTGAGAAGAGGATTTGCACCGCCTATTATGCCCGTATTTCAAGATTATGGTACGGGAGGAACAAGCGACTCTTCCGTAGCATCTCCACCATATCAAAGATATGCCTAGATCAAGGAAAATGATTATTTGTTCCCTCACAATTGTAAAGCATTTGGAAAATACTTCACCTCGTGCAGTGGTAATGCTACAGGTGGGCCATACAGGGTCTTGGCCCATCCCTGTATTTTGGTTTTCATGTAATGATCTGGTACTGTTTGGGCACAATAACAAAAATAGCCACTATGTGTATTGTTTTAGGCCCATTTTGTTGACCGACCCCTCTATCCATTTGCTGCACCTTCCACCAAGGCCTTTTGGGTAGCCATTAATTGGTTGTAATAGGTCTTCTCTTTTTCCTATGTCACTTTTCTATTGTGAATTCCATGGGAAGACCAGTCAAAAAACCAATTCCATGCAAAGATGCTTTGTTTAATAATGGAACAAACCAAATATCTTGTTTTCCTATCCAAAAATAATACTCCTTCCTGATAAAATGTAGGATAAATCAGATCACTCGGACTAGTTAAACTCTCTTGAACAAACACAACCTAGGTGGTTTGACTAACGTTTTGCCACATTAGACTAGCCTAACTCCTAGCTACATTCCTGAAAAGGATGACGCAAGTTTGTCAAATTTTGGATGAATCTATATACTAAATTATATCTAGATAAAATCGAATTTACACAAACCTGTGATATCCTTTTCAGGATGAAGGAAGTACTCCCTATATACCCTTTTTTTAAAGGAGCATATATTAATATCAGAGCATACCAATTACACCCAACCTCTGCAACAACGTATTGCCCTAGCGGCCATACGGATGCACACAGCCAAAAAAGAAAGAACAACAAAAAAGAAAAGTCCTCTACAGTTCCTCATTCATTAAAACAACAATACTACCACCGCCAAGACAACACCAGAAGTCCATCTTCTCCAAAAACGACGCCTCCAAGAAGGGAACAGTGCACAAACACCGTCATCGTCCGATCAAAGATCTAGGTTTTCACCCTGAAGAAAATCCACGCTCTCAAAGCAATACCTTCAACAAGGCCATTGTGAGGCACAACCAATTAAAGCCAGATCCTGGGTTTTCACGAAAGATATGACCATGATCGTCACCTGTATTGTCGCCCTCGCTTGCACACCACTGCTCCAAGTCACGAGTCACCAAGCCAATTCCTCATCACCACCCAGACTCGAACCACCATTGCCAGTCCTCAGATCTCGGTCTTCATGACATTCTCCGTCGACACCATGGGACGAGAACATGCCCCATGATATTAACAGCCAACTGAGATTCGAAGCGCTCCCTCTGAACCCAAACGGCTAGAGTAAAAACATGGGTGCGCACGACCAAATCCCACCCGATCCAGCGATCTCTTGGCATATGAACACTGTAGAGTTCGCCGGAGGAGCCTTCTGTAACACGACACAGCAACCAGATCAATGGAGACAAACATCAAGTGGGTCTTCATCTTGGCGTGAGATGAACCCTAGGACCGCCCCTTTATTCAAACTGAGCCAGCAGCCCCCTCGCCACCAGCCGGAGGTAGAGGATAAGATAGTCCAGCATGTCGCCAAAGCGGATCGCCAGAACCCAGCGTGTAGTTGCCTCCGCAGCCAGAGGTCTAGATCGGATCCGGGCCAGAGCCGATGCAACTGCTGCCCGCCATGGCAGCCGCACGTCAACGCCGCCGAGGAAGACCTTGCAAGATCGCCTCCAATGATGCCACCACGACAGTCCTCCCCAAGTCCTCGATCCGCGCCGCCCGGAAGACGACAGGCCTAGGCGGACACCCTAGGTCCACGACCTGATGCCTCTTCTTACAAGCAGCTGCAGGAGCACCTGCCGCCGCCTGGCCGAGGTCGCCGCCCCGACCACCGCTCCCGACCCGCTCTGTCGGTGCCGCCCCTCCAAAGAATACCGCCACAGCCACCACCCCTAGGCCGACGTCGGCGGCAATGGTGGAGGGATGGGATCTAGAGGAGGGAGGTCGGCGACGGTGGAATCTGGGACCCTCCAACGGCGCCTGGGGTCGCAACGGGAGGGGAGGGTTACGGGAGATACGATCTACATCTAACCTCATAGATGTAGAGAGATGAAAGGGACTTAGGTCTTAGGTGTATTTTTTACCGAAACTATGAATTATTAGGTCTAATTCCCCTTTTTACTGCAAATTTCCCGTCTTAGCCTTGCCTAGTTCTAGGTTACACTCCCACTGCCGATAATTGTGAATTTGATTCATGCTATTGAAAGGAATATGAGGTTCCTTGTAACACCCTCGCCTGATAAGGCTGAGTTCTTGTGTATAGTGCTAATCCCTAGATCGGTTCACTAGCACACACAATACAAAATGATACCAAATATAACTGTGCATCATAAATATACCGAATATGATCCAGAATTTACTTTATATTACAGCGGAAAGCATTACAAGGTAGATCTCCATCCTTCAAATGTGCCACAGGCAAACAATTGTTGAGTGGAGTCTCGCGACCTATGAACGACCACTCAGATACGATATAACCTGCAACATGAAATGTTGCAGCCACGAATGATCAATACATTGAATGTATGGCAAGTAGAGCTAAGTAAGGAGACAATATACCTAGCAAATACATGCTTATTGGGCTAAGTGGAGCTTTGGCTAGCTTGCATTTTCTTAAACAGTTTTACCCTACTTTTAAATCAAGTTTGATCACATCAACCCATTAAGTCCACCCATCATCTTTTAGTAATTAGAAATTGGAATGAGCGAGAACATGTCACAGCACCCATAATCCAGCAACTCAATCGTCCATTACCGAGGACACGGCTAAGCACTTAGTTTTACACCCTGCAGGGGTTGCACACTTTACCCATATGATTTGGTCGATCCGCTCGTACCATGACACGCATATTGAGTCATGATAGGGAGAAGCTCAAGAAGAGACAATTCGGGAAGTAGCTCCCCAAGCCCATCCACGCACTGTACCAACCTATCACATTCACTACATCTCTGGATACGAAGAGCTCGGGTCGCCACGACCTACTAAGTCCATCCAGCCACCCATAAATCACTGGCATATGGATGTACACGTAAGCTACCACATCAAGATACTAATCATTTCTCTAAAACCTGGGGGCCATCCACAAGTGAGCTACTCGGGTAAACCATAGACATGGGCCTGGCATTCACAAACCAAGCAATTACCAATTCCACCCAGAGAGTTTATTAATAAAGTTGTTTTAGTTGAACAAAACATACACAATACCATAGCATGGTGTAGACCCATCCCCGTCTAGATAGCATGGCTAAGCATAACTAGCATACGACGCTTCAACTATAAGTGGCTCCTACCAAGATACATAGGACATAGCATAGCGATAGTAATTCTTACTCATGCATCTACGAGAAAATACACTACACAATGCAGTAGGGAAAATAATAGGACAATTCATGATCAAAATAGCATCTACTTGCCTTTGTTGTAGATGTAGTCGATTAGATAATCCTCACAAATATAATGGTTGCACTCGTCACACTCAAAAGACTTGCAATCACAATACTCGCAATCATAGCTGTTGCAATCATAGTAGTTACACTCCTCGCAATCTATCGTTCAAAAGCAAAGGCACAATAACATATCATTCAAACATTGCAATCATGCAACAATGCAACAATACAATAAAATAGTGATGATCCAATGCATGCATGATGATTTAATATGTCATAATGGTTGTAATTAGTTATCTAAACAATACTAGATCACATGATGCATGTAGAAGTGTTTTAATGCAATAAAGTATTTGTTATTCAATTTCAATTGCCAATAAAGGGGTTTTAGCATAACTGTTGTAGCTTCTGTACTAGTTGCCGAATTAAATTTGTATCTGAACTATAATGGATAGAAGGCTTTAATACGAACCATTAGCAATTGGATTTACCCTAATCGGAGTTATAGATCTTTTTCTAGGATTTATTTAATGTTTAATGGAGTTTAATTAATCTAAACAGATCATACTGACAACAAAAAAACTAAGTACAGATCTGAAAACTACGCAATATTATGAACTCAGGGACATATTACTCATATTTTTCGGATATGTAGATTATTTACTATGAATTTAATGATTTAAAAGGCCAATAATACTAATTAATTATTCGCCAGTAATCTATACAGAAAAACCTAGATCTAAAGATATATTATCAAACTACATGAAATTATCTTCAATTTGATATATTATATGTAATTTTTGAATATAGTATGAATTTTCTATAGATTTTACTAGTTAGATCTATAATCTGCAATTTTAAATTCGAACGGCATATTTCAGGAAATATTCCGCTGACTGGACAGGTTGACCGTGCAGGCTGGCCGGGACTAGACGCTGACCTGGCGATGACGTGGCGGTTACGAGGCGGCTGACCAGGACGATTGAATCTGGACCGTCGAGATAAGATCCGGTGGCTAGGAGAGAAGTTGGCTCCAAAACGGCTGGATTTTGTCTCGGAAAAGATTAGAAACAAATATATGTTAGAAAAAAAATCCGTAGATCAAATCGAAAAACTTCGAACATGAAAGTTGTGGAGAATCATTAGATCTACTTTTTCACCAAAGGAATTTGGATTTGAAGAAACGAGCGCAAGTAAATCTTGGTATTACACCGTCAAATCTGAAATATTGCATGGCGCAATTCTTCGTCTATGGTAGATAAAAAAGAGGTGAGGTTTGTCGGAGTTAAAATATTTCAACGAGATCTACAACTTTTGTGTTGTAGCCAAAGGCATCCGACGAAATTTAGATAGGTTTAGAAGCGAAATATGATTCGGAAATGTGTAGATTCGGGATTTTGAGAAGGAAAAGTGATATAGATGTGACTCCGGGAGATTATATAGACTTGTAGGACGATGGGAAGATAGATCTTGGAGTAGGCAATAAGTAGAAACAAACGGAAGTCAATTCAGAGTTGTAGATAAAAGATATAGGTGTTTGAATAGAGGTAGGTTTAGAAAACAGATTCTTGCACGCTTTTTAAAGCAACCTGGGATCGATCCCTCGTGTGCGCTGCTGGCTGGCTCGGTCGTCTGAGTGGGCCGGCCAGGTGGCCCATTTCGTTTTTTTATTTTGGTATTTTTTATATCTTTTGCATACGAACTTCAAATGATATAATTCTTGTTTCTAAATTTTCTAAAAAATTAGTAGATCATTATAGGATCATATTTGTAACATTTTCACTAGTTTGAAGATGGTGCTTCATAATTGTCATATATTTCTTATAGGAACATTTGGGCAAAACAACTATCGGATTTAGATACTAGGATTTGGATTCAATTTTTGGGAACCTTGAATGGATGCCATGCAATGCTTATGAATGCTTCATGATTTTCATTTTTGCAAACATTCACACAAATACTAAAACTAAAACTCAATTCACGCCTCTTTGCCTATATGGCTACTTAGGTCATAACAAAGTGAGTTGTTTCCACATTCAAAAGGTTTCTTTTACTTGAGAATTTTCAACAAAGTCAAACAATCAACCAAACTTATTTTATCTATTTCATATTCCAAAATTAGAAAATTTTGGGATGTGACATTCCTATTCCCTTTGTCCCAAATGGTACAATATAACACTGTGTTTGTATGTATGAATTTTAGCTCGGAATTGAATTGGGATAGAAATTTCAAATCCAAGTTGGAAAGGAAATAGACTGCAATTCCATTTCTATTGTTTGGATGCATATGAAATTTGCGCTCAGAATCATAGGCTAGTACCCAATTGTAAATCATGTTTGGATGTGCAGGCCATGGAATTGAAAGTTTTGTTCAGTTTTGGCAATATGAACTTGTTTACATTGTATACAAATAGTTGTGTATATTGTTTATATTATAATTTTGCACACATAATAACATTATGCAGGCCACGGTTTTGCAATTTCAGGTCACGATTTTGCAATTTCAGAAAAAAAAACAAAATTAGCACACACAACACTCGTACAGGAAGAAGAAGAGGCCAGGGAGAGGCCGTTCGGGACAGGCGAGGGGCATGGCCGCCATCCGTCTCTGCTCGCTGGTCGTCTATCGCTGCATTTCCCCCTTCCTCCGCTTCTCCTACCGCCGCCATATGCCTCCGGTCGATCTAGGGTTAGGGGCAGGGGCGGACGCCATGGCAACCGCTGGCCGGCTCCGGCGGCGCGCGGACGGAAAATAACCTGCAGGAGGAGGGTGGGGAGAGAGGGGGAGGCAGGGGATTACTCACCGGAGCCGCCGCCTCTGCCTTCGTGCTGTCGCGCGGCGTGCTCGTGTGGGCTGGCAAGCTTTTCTGTTGAGAGTGGACGAAGCGGTATGCGGGAGAAGGTTTCCGAGCCTTTCCGAGCTCCTACGCTCGGAAAAGAGCGAGCGCGAGTTACACGGGGCACGGGCTGGCGCGGAATTGGCTCTACGTCATAAGCCACCCAAAACAGCTGAATTGGGCTCGGCCATTTCCAAAAGACCAATTCCGAGCTCCAATTTAGACATCCAAACACAGCGTAAGAAGTTTTCCTATAGGAACCGTATCTTCCATCATTCCTGCATTTTCCTTTATTTCCAACCTAACATCAAATGCTGATATAAGCCCTACCAACCACGACGTTTCACTCTTGGATATCGATGTGAGGAAAAGTTTCAGACACTTCACGGCCAGGAAACGAATCGAAACTACACCCAAACATATACTAGCACCGACATAATTTTGCTTTGAAGTGGAAAACACCATATAGTGCTGGCGGTAACGTGTTCAATCTTAATGTTCTCCGTGGCCCTTTGGTGTCTTGCTATTTTAACTTTAGTTTCAGTTGTTAATTAATCGGTGAAAATGGTGTGTGCATCCTCGATGCATTGATATCGTGTTGGAACACATGTTAGTCTTATTACTCGGTATTGCTTGACGATGGAAATGACGCATCAATAGTATTACTCGGTATTTCTCTAAAAAACAAACTCACTGCTGCTACTCTTTCGAGACTTGAACACCCTGCTGCAGCGTCGGTGGCTGTTCTTATCCTAGAGAGAGTACATTAAACCTTCCAGGTCAATCTTCATGATGAGATGTTACGAGGTCAACATGTCTTTTTTTTCACCGAGTGCATGTGGGATGCTGAGTTTGGCATGTGCATGTTGAATTCTTTTATACTCTCTATACGTACAAAAAGTATTAGGTTCAGACGTCACTGCGAACGTCCATTGTCGAGACGGGCGACGTTCTACGTACGTACACTATACTACTGCTTAATGAAACATAAGTGCAACGCCACATGCATCACGCCATTGCAAATGAAATGCTAGTAAAGACTAAAGAGTACACACTAACTAACGGTTCTGGTTTGTGAGGTGACAACTAACTTAATTAGGAAAACCACGGCCTTAGATCGCGTTGCTATGAGCGAGATAACTAATGCAAGTCAATCTTTCAATAGATTCTTTTTCTGAGCGTATAGTTGAAAAACTAGACATGTATATGTACATTTGAGTGACCCTTCAACAGATGCATGCAACACAACAGAATCGCTTGAGCAGCAAGCGAGACTGTGTGTCCTTTTCAGACAGGGGGAGAGAGATGTGTTCCAATACCAACCCTAGCTAGCTGTTAGTTGGACTGGCCATGGCAGGTCGGGCTTAATTAGATTAGAAGTGCCGGCTGGTCCAAGGAGAAGACGAAGTACTTAGACTAGATTTATCTAGCTTATGTCTCGCCAAATCGAAGCTTCGGAGTACCAGCTTACTATGGTTGGTACACATCGCTCTCAGATCAACCGAAGCCATCATGCATTCTCATCGACCACCGTCACTAGGGCTACGGCAGAAAAGTTGGCCAGGGTTCGTCTCGCACGCAATTCTGTCGCTCTTTCGTCTCGTTGGAGCATGCATGCATGCAAAGGCATGAGCTAGATGAGCTCACGGTGCCGGATCAGTTGGTGGACTTCTTTTAAAATTTACGGCAGGTGATTGTGGTGGCTAGTACAATTGTGTTCCCCTTACCGTTTTATTTGGACACCGAAAATGGTAGCAAATTAATTCAGAGTAAAAACGTTTGCTCGTTACACTTGTACTGAGTGAGTCTGTGGGATTTATAATGGGCTTGGCACATTTAGCCTACCAAATCCTGAAATTTCAAAGGTTCATTCAGCTTAGCACCATGTCAATATAATAGCAGGGAGTGAGACTAGTTTAGCTTCACATTGGTAGTAGAAAATATTTTTGGACTTATTTATAAGGCAACTCTCTAATCTTCACCTAGTGAGTGAGAATAGGAATAGTCCGAGTTGATAGCATAAAACTACCACTTTACATGTCAATTTTCCCGAATGGTACCAGTTGATGTTTCAATCGCAAAAAAACTACCAGATCGAAACCAAGTTTTTGAAAAAAGCACTAATCCACATTTAATCACGAATTGACACCGAAATTGACAACGGGACCCACATGTAAGGAGAAAAGTTGCTGCCGTGGATTGGCCCTACCTGTCAGTTCTATTAAAAAATAGTCAAAATATCAAAAAATAAAAAAGGTGGGGGCGTTGACGGAGGCGCTGCCGAGGGTGAACAGGTTGCCGGCCTCGGAGAAGACGACACCGACGATGTGGGCGCCGCAGAGGAGCGAGTGAGAGCCCGGTGTGGCGCTTGGAGAAGGTGACCTGGCGGGTGGTCTTGTCCGTCCTCAGGCTCATCTCGATGTGGTGCCGCCCCGTGCTCGGCGTGCTGCGCGGACGCGCCATCGTCGCGATCGATCCGAAGCGAGGGAAGAACCTTGGTGGTGACGGGGCATCCTCGCTGCCGCAGTCGCTCCGGGCGGCGCTGGAGGAGTACACGGCGGCCGTGCGGGAGGTGGGTGGGTGGGTGTTGGAGCTGATGGCGGAGGCGCTGGGGCTGGACTGGGGCGCGTTGCGCCGGTCCGTGCGCGTGAACCACTACCCGGCGTGCCCCCTGGCGTCGGGCGTGACGGGGTTCGGGGAGCACACGGACCCGCAGATCATCTCTGTGTCTGCTCCAACCGCACCGGGGGCCTCCAGATCATGCTCCGTGACGGCCGCTGGGTCCCGTGGCCCTCGATCCCGATTCCGTGTGCTCCCCGGTTACTGCTGCCGGGAGGAGGTACTCAGGCCACACCGACGGCCAGGAGGAGGTACTCGAGCCAGCCCACGTCGTCGTTGGAACCGATGCTCTTGCTGCCGTATCCCAAGGGTCGCCGGAGTGCGGCGGCAGCCATATGAGAGAGGGAGGGGAGGGCGGTGGCGACGGAGGCAGTCGTGTTGCTCACGACGGGGATGGGGGAGATGGGTCTTTTTTTTTCTTTCTTTTTTGATATTTTGACTATTTTTTAATAGAGCTGACAGGTTGGGCCAGTCCACGTCAGCAACTTATCTTCTCACATGTGGGTCCTACGGTCAAAAACGGTGTCAATTCGCGATTAAATGTGGATCAGTGCTTTTTGCGAAAACATGATTCCGATCTGGTAGTTTTTTGCGATTGAAACAGCAACTAGTACCGTTCAAAAATTAACATATAAAGTTATAGTTTTATGCTATCAACTTAAATAGTTAATCCACACTCCTCCTCCGCCTCTTGCCTTGTCAGACCTGGCACAGGAGCTGCGTGAATCTAGAATCTTGTTTTGGTTGAGATCAGGAGTCACGTGAATCGAGAAACTCGTTTTGACCGAGATTAAAAAAATTCACTTGGTGCACCAAGTGTGTACATGTCAACGTGTACGTGAATGTTTGACACATGTCCTGCTTCTTCCACCTCACGGCTCTTGCATTCTCTCTATACTTAGGCTATGCATGATATAGAACATATATAATGGACGGATCCAGAACGCTCACTAGAACTCTGTCTCTCTCGCCGTTGCCTAGTTTCTTTGGTGTGCTACTTCTAGGCTTCCCTGTCCGAAGAATTTGCACTATATACCATCTTTACTACATGTTTTTGCAAGAATTACCATTTTTATATTATTTTTGCAGTTTTCACCATATCTACGGCACATCTCACTATTTCATTGTTAATCCATCACTTAGCTCAGTTAATCTGTCTACTTATATATATATATATATCAATGTCTATTTGAACATGCTACATTATCTTTTCAAGGGTAATTTCACGTCGGGCTTACCTAATTATTTTTGTGCTTTTCCATACTTCACCGATAATTCTTTGTCACAATTTTCCGTCAGTGATTTCTCGCTGCTATTTACTTTACGGTAATCCTTGGCGGCGAGTACTTAACTCGCTGTAATTCGCCCACAATAATTTATATCACCAGGACTTTTTTGTACTCTTTGGCAATAATTCTTGACATATTTTCCCTTCCTTAATTTCTTGCCGGTAGTTATCCCACCATAACAGCTCGATGGTGAGTTCTCTATCACTTCATCAACAATTATTCTTTCACGACAATTTTTTACGCGCTTTTACCGCTGTTATTTTTCACCGGTAGCCTTTCCCAAATGATTTACGTTGCAGCAATTTTCAGCTGCGTATAATTTTTTTGGGGGTAATTCTCCAACGGTCTTCCCCCAACAGTGCATGAACAGGAATTTTTCGACAATAACTTCTCGGCCTAGATATTGCAACCTTACGTTGGTAATTACGGTAATTTTTTAACGCAAATATTTTCCCCCATAAGTAACTTTGACAGTAATTTACAACTAGGTCTTACTAAAGTGTTTTTTATTTTCTTATTCTTTGACTGATAAAATTTTTCCGACACAGTTTTCTGCTGGTGATTTCTCGCCGGTGGTTACCCTACGGTAGCTCCTTGGCTGCGAGTACTTCTCACTCACCATAATTCTTCGCAGTAATTTATTTTATGTTTAAAAATCTTGATGCTAAGCTATCAGCATAGCTAGAGCTATCATAATTCTTACAAAAAGGGTTGCTCAACGTGTGCACTGATTCAGAAATAATTAAGCATTTGGTTAAGTCTGCTCATCCATAGCACATTATTGAAGTAATTCTACACACATACCTAATTATGTACTCAGATAAAAAATATTGTCACAACAGGCATGGCGTGTCGCCGTGCCACATTCCCTTGTTCTATAAATGTTGAATCAAAATTAAGTCCATTACAACTTGTAAAGCATACACAATCATAATTTTTGGCACACAATTATGTTTCTATGATTTATTTAGTTGGACGCGATTATTTGTTTTGCAGAAATAAGCATACAAAATATTCATGAGTAAACACCAATATTTCACATAAAATTGATCTATTACAGCCTAGAGTACACACACTCACAATTTTTTTCTGGATACAAATTTTTATACATTTTATCGTTTTATAGATTTTGTGCATGATTATGGAGCACTGATATGCGAGATCTAATAATCAGTTCTACCATCAACTAAGCTAAGTAACGTATTAGTGAATAACAGGTAAAATATGCAACTGATTAGACGTAGAGGTGGTGAAAACCACAAAAAAGTTGTAGAAGTGGTGATCCTTGCAAAAGCATGTAGAGAAAGTGACGGAATCTGCAATTTCCTCTCCCTGTCCGGTAGAGCAGAGCACGCCCCTTAAACCCCGTACCTTGAGACCTTGCACCGAGAGAGGGCCGATGGTTTTGAGGAGCGCCTCGGCGCCACTGCTCGCTTCTATTCAACTAAATCCACGTTGACCATAGAACTACTTACTCTACCGATCCGGCATACGACTTCTTCGATCTCTTCAACAACATGGGCGATAATGACAACAATGATGTTGCTGTTGTAGAGTTGGAGTTTTTGTAGAACACATGTGTGCTTCTCATCTCTCTGTTTGCACTAGTAGTTAGTCCGTGTGCAGATCTGGATCCGCTAGATTTTCAATTTTATCGAAAGTGATTAGATCTACCGGTGCACATGTGTTGTCAATTTTGTTACTTAAACTATGCCAAATTTGCTTAATAATCCAACAATCATATGTCATTGTCAATTGCATCTAACTTAACTACATGTATAAGGAGGAACGAGGAATTTGAGGATTGAAATTCCTTTAGTTTTGGCATTAATTACTCTAGCATTGCCCTGGTCCTTCCTAACATTGTTTGACTAGCTGCGTGTTCCCTGTTGGGGAATTAGCACACTCAAACGTGATCTGAAAATACGTAGCGAAATAAGATGTAAACTTTAGTACCACTTGTATACTAACTTCACGGAAACATATGCATCAAACATATATGGAGGAAACAGATTTTGTCTCACCCGAGGACAAGTCATGTGTGCTCTCACACACATTGGCTGAAATTTATAGGTAGGCAGGACAAGTCATATGTGCTCTCAGCACATAGGAGCAGCAACAAGCAAATCAACATACAGGAACACCCATCCTTTTACGTGGAAAACCTCTCAACTTGAGAGGAAAAACCACGGGCCGAAGCCACTCAAATATTCTTCCACTATTATAAATAAGGATACAACTTGTTCTTATCTAGAGAGCACTAGAGGATCTCATGCATCAAGATTTAGGGTACAAGAGCTAGAGATCGGAGCAATCTCACCAAAGATGGTGGAAACACAGCTTGAAGGAGACAAGGTAGAGGATCTGGACATCATGACCTTGTGGGCAAAGCCCGGTGCTTGATTCAGCTTCTCCTCTTTCCCTTCTCTCTTGGTTTTCTTCTCCAATGGAGGCTAACCTAGATTTTCGTCACACCTCCTTGTGGTGGCTGGATGGGAGGCTTATCATCCCCCTCCCCTCATGTGCAATGTCCAAAATGATCCTTGGTCATAACCCTAAAGGTTGGTGGGCTCTTGCACCTGTTTGGGCTACCTAAAAGGCTTCATAAGGCCATCTCCTCACAACCCACATGAGGAGGATACCCAATATTCTCCCCCATCTGACTCATGTGGGGGGACCGCCATGCCCGCTGCCTTGCAACATACAAGCAACTTCTCACTTGGCAATATCTTGGTCATCATATCCGAGCAATTCTTGTCGGTATGGATCTTCTCAAGTTTCAGCAACTTGGAACTCACAACATCTCGAATCCAATGACACCTCACATCAATGTACTTGGTTCGAGAGTGGAAACTTGGATTATTGGAAAGATGGATAGCGCTCTAGCTATCGCAAAATAGATTGTAATTCTCTTGCTTCAAGCCCAATGTTTGCAAGAAGTTCTTCATCCACAACATTTCCTTGCAAGCCTCAACCGCTTCTATGTACTCAGCATCTGTGGTTGAAAGTGATATGCATTTTTGCAACCTTGATTGCCATGACACTTCTCCCCCTGCATAAGTCATCAAGTATCCGGAGGTAGACTTCCTAGAATCTGCATCACCAGCATAATCTGTATCTGTATAGCCTTGCAATACAGGATCACCGCTTCCAAAGCATAAGCATGGTCTAGAAGTACCTTTGAGATACCTGAGAATCCACTTCACTGCATTCCAGTGAGATTTCCCTGGACTTGTCATGAACCAGCTAACAACTCCAACTGCATAGGAAATGTTAGGCCTAGTGCACACCATGGCATACATCAAACTGCCCACGACAGACTGGTAAGATACCTTACTCATTTCTTCTTTCTCCTTCTTGCTGCTAGGACATTGTTCTGAACTCAGTTTATGATGGCTTGCAAGTGGAGAGGTAATAGACCTTGTGTCTTTCATGTTGAACCTTTCAAGTACCTTCTCAAAGTATCATTCCTATGAGAGCCAACGCAGCTTCTTTGATCTATCACGGGAGATTTTCATGCCAAGTATTTGCTTAGCTGGTCCTAAATCCTTCATGGCAAATGATTTACTCAATGCCTTCTTGAGGAGAGCAATCCTCTTTGCGCCATTTCCAACAATCGGCATGTCATCGACATATAGCAAGAGAATAATGAAGTCACCCTCGGCGTACATCTTCATAAAGACACAATGATCAGTTGTGCTTTATGGTATCCAAGCTCAGTCATGAATGAGTCGAACTTCTTGTACCACTACCGAAGAGCTTGTTTCAAGCCATACAAGCTCTTATTCAATATGCACACTTGGTTCTCTTTGCCTACAACCGTGAATCCTTTGGCTGCTCCATGTATATCTCCTCCTCTAGGTCACCATGTAAGAAGACATCTTGACCACTGGAGAGAATATCTCATCAAAGTCAATACCTTTTTTTCGGACTGAAACTTTTCACAACCAATCTGGCCTTGTACCTTGGATGTGAGCTATGCTATTCCGTCTTCACTCTGTACACTCACTTGTTCTTAAGCGCTTTCTTGCCCTTTGGCAAAGTCACCAACTCAAAGGTGTCATTCTCATATAGGGATTTCATCTCATCCTGCATGGCTTCCGACCATTCATTCTTGTGTTCATTAGAGATTGCCTTCTCATAGCATGAGGGCTCACCTGCATCAGTCATCAACACATATTGATGTGGTGGATACCTTGTGGAAGGTGTAGGATCTCTTCCACTTCTCCTCAACTGCTGCACTGTGGTGGAGAATCAGGTGGACTAACATCACCCTGATCATCATCATCATCATTGGATGGATGTTCATGTCCCTCGCTTGTACTGCCTTGTTTAGTTTCATCATCTTCGTCTTAAGCATCATCATCTCCCCGTGATTGTGATGCACGAGCGGAGGGTTAACTGGATCCAAGTCAACTTGAGGTGTGGTGGCCTTCGGCTTCTCTGGTTTCCCAATATCTTATATTGTTTCATCTTCAATGAAAACCACATCTCAGCTTCTACATGTCTTCTTCTTGATTGGATCCCACAATTTATATCCAAATTCATCACTTGGACTGCTGAGATAGATGCACTGTTTTGTCTTGCTATCAAGCTTGGATCTCTCGTCCCTCGGGACGTGCATAAATGCCTTGCACCCAAAGACCTTCAATTGCTTGTATGAAACTTCCTTCCCTCACAAAACTCTCTAAGGAATATCACCTGCAAGAGGAACTGAGGGGGACATGTTTAGTACATACATAGCATGATTCAAAGCTTCAGCCCAAAAAGAATTAGGTAACTTTGCATGAGAGAGCATAGTTGTGACCCTCTCGGTAAGAGTCATGTTCATTCTCTATGCAAGTCCATTGAGCTGGGGTGTGTTTGGTGGAGACTTCTCAAGCCTGATGCCAAACTTTCTGCAATACCTCTCAAAGGGACCACGATATTCACCACCATTGTCTGATCTCACGCACTTCAAATTCCTACCAGTTTCACTCTCAACCTTGGCATGGAATTCCTTGAAGACATCGATCACCTGCCACTTGTTTCTCAACACATAGAGAAATATCTTCCTGGAATGGTCATCAATGAATGTCACAAAATATATTTCTCCACCGAGGGATTTTTCAGTCATGGAGCAAACATCAGTGTGCACAATGTCAAGAACATTATCCGCATGATGCGGCGGGCGTGTACGAAATGCAATCCTATGTTGTTTGCCAGCAAAATAATGTTCATAGGGTTTCAAGGTTATACCTTTCAATTTAGGGAGGTAATCTTTGCGAGCAAGAGCCTGCATGCCCTTCTCACTCATATGCCCAAGCCTCTTGTGCCACAACTCAACCTAAGTGTCATTCTCAGCGACATTCATCACATCATTGCATAGCTTGGTTTTAGTCACATAGAGACAGCCTTGCTTGCTTCCTCGAGCCACAATTAAAGAGCCTTTGGTGAGTTTCCATTTTGCATCACCAAAATAACTTCCATGGAGAATGTCATCAAGCTTTCTAACTGACAACAGATTCAGTCGTATGTTGGGAACATGTCTCACATCATCGAGCACCAACCTGCAGCCTGTGTTTGTCTCAATGCATATAGTGCCCTTGCCAACAATAGTCGACGAACCACTATTCCCCATCCTTACCTGGCTAGTAACACCACTAGTATAGGACGTGAAATATTCCTTGTGTGATGTAATGTGGAAGGACGCACTTGAATCCACAACCCAACTCATGGCATCATCACAAACAACACTATAGCATTCTTCATCTTCAATAACTAGGAAATCTTCACCTCTCTCACATTCTGCAGTCATGGCGGCACCATTCTCGCCCTTTTGCTCGGCCTTCTTCTCGACTTTTCCCTCTAGCAGATCTCCTTTGTATTTTCTACAATACCTCTTCTTGTGTCCCGTATTGCCACAATAAAAGCCAGTAGCACCTGATCTTTGTCTTGACTTTGATCTCCCCCTGAACTTCTGGTATTTTCCATGCTGAGATTTGCCTTGGCCACATCCACGGTTGTCATTCATGCCATGGGATTCATCCACATAGGCATCAAAAGAGGAGGCATCGCCTTTTTCCCTCTTTCTAGCTTCTTCATTCAGCTTGCTATTCTTCACCATCTCCAACATCAGCTTCCCATCTAGAGCTGAATTGCTAACTGACACAACAAGCGTGTTCCAACTATCAGGCATGGAACTCAGCAGCAAGAATGCTTGCACCTCATCCTTGAAGTTGATCTTTATGGCAGAGAGTTGATTTATATGGCACTAGAAGACATTCAAGTGTTCAATAACACTGCTACCATCCCGGTACTCAAGTTTGGCTAGTCTTTTGATTACCGAGGCCTTTTTCATAGTTGTCTTCCTCTCATACATTGACTCCAACTTCTGCCACATCTCATATGCATTTGTGTCGTTTGCAACATGGTAGAATATATTGTGGTTGATGTACAAAGGAATCGTACCTACTGCTTTTCTGTTCAGCACTCTCAATTCTTCTTCCATGACACCGGATGTCGGTATTTTGTCTTTCACAATTGGCTCATACAAATCCTCACAATAAAGGATGTATTCCATCATGGGCTTCCATAATGAGAAATTAGAAGAATCAAGTTTTATCATGTCACTCGTGGTGGCGCCTTCTTCCAAAGCCATTGCGAGCTAGTAGTAACCTTAGAGCAAACCTTGGGCTCTGATACCACCATGTCGAGGAATTAGCACACTCAAACGTGATCTAAAAATACACAGCGGAATAAGATGTAAACTTCAGCACCACTTGTATGCTAACTCCACGGATCATTGCTCAATCACAGAAGGAAACATATGCATCAAACATATATGGAGGAAACAGATTATGTCCCAACCGAGGACAAGTCCTGTGTGCTCTCACACATAGTGGCTGAAATCTGCAGGTAGGCAGGACAAGTCTAATGTGCTCTCAGCACATAGGAGCAGCAACAAGCAAATCAACACACAGGAACACCAATCCTTTTTACGTGGAAAACCTCTCAACTTGAGAGAAAAAACCACGGGCCGAAGCCACCCAAATCTTCTTCCACTATTATTAAATGGGGATACAACTTGTTCTTCTCTAGAGAGCACTAGAGGATCTCATATATCAAGATTTGGGGCACAAGAGGTAGGGATCGGAGCAATCTCACCAAAGATGGTGGAACCACATTTTGAAGGAGACAAGGTAGTGGATCTGTACGTCACGACCTTGTGGGCAAAGCCCGGTGCTTGATTCAGCTTCTTCCTTCAACTTCTCCTCTTTCACTTCTCTCTTGGTTTTCTTCTCCAATGGAGGCTAACCTGGATTTTTCATCACACCTCCTTGTGGTGGTTGGATGGGAGGCTTATCATCCCCCTCCCCTCATGTGCAATGTCCAAAATGACCCTTGGTCATAACCCTAAAGGTTGGTGGGATCTTGCACTTGTTTGGGCCATCTCTTCACAACCCATATGAGGAGGATACCCAATATTCCCTTCATCTTAAATTTGTGGCTCCACCCTACAGAAAATATAAGATCGAGTTTCAATCAAAGCTTGTTCTGTAGTTCAGAGAGTTGATAAGGAAAAATGTTACTCCCTCAGATCAATAATAAGTGTTGCTGATTTGGTACAACTTGGTCTTAAATGAGCGACACTTATTATGGATCGGAGAGAGTATTAAAATCATGCATTTGAGGAGGAAAGGGGCAGTTGAGAAATAAAAATTCAACTAGGATAAACATGCAGTTGGAATGACAAGGTAGAGAAGAATGGTGCAATTGAAATAAAGCAAATGAAAAGAACATGTACAGTTCAAAGGAAGGACGCCATTGAGCGGGAAAACAAAGTTGATTTACACAATTGAGAAAAATTGTGACACGTTTGAAAATAAAACGTAGTTAAAATGACATAATGTGAGAATAAAAGGTATAGTTTGAAGGACAAAGTTGAGAAGATGCAGTTGCAAAGAAAAGGCGTAAAAAATTTTTTGACATGAAAAAGGCGTAATTTGATGCAACTGAAAAGTAAAAAAAGTGCTGTGAAAGAGTATGCAATTGAAGAGAAAATGGAGTGGAGAAAAACAACAAAAACTGAAAGTACACACTTGAGAAGAAAAACACAGTTGAAAGGACGCAATCGAGAAGGAAATATCTAGGGTTTACTCCCTCCGATTCATATTACTTGTTAATAAAATAAATATATCTAGATATGTTTTAATATTAGATATATCTATTTGAATAAGATCGGAGGAAGTACTAGTAATTAGTAAAGCATGGCCTTTTTCTTTTGTCGTGTATGGCCTTTTCTTATGCGACAAAGTAGATTGGTTGTTGCTTGTGTCAGCAAGTAGCCACTACACGATTGGCAGCAAATAGATTGGTTGTGACTTGTACTGGCAACTACTCCCTCCGTTTTAAAATACAAGATGTATTAGCTTTATAAATAGAGTATATTTAGACCCCTTTCAGTGTGTAGATTTATTCTAAATCTACATGAACATACACATTAAAAGGGGTCTAGATATACTCTTTTCATAAAACTAAAAAATCTTATATTTCGAAACGGAGAAAGTACTATACAATTATAAAAAGGTTAAAGACTAGTTGCATTAAATAATAGGCCGCATGAGTGCATGACGATGGTGGAGAAACAGCCGAGCTGCTTCCTCGCAAGCAAAGGTCCGTCTTGGGTGTAGAGAAGACCTGGATGTACTCGGTTTACATGCTTTCCATGGAGGAATTGCAAATGGTACTGTATTCAAAGACTGCTAGGACTTGCGCGTCAAGAGTAAGGCTCACATAAAGTAAGGTAGGCATAGACTGTACTTCGCAGCAAATGATGCTTGGAAGTAGAAGCACGGCAATTATGAGTGTCACTGCATGCTAAGTACCGAAGCCACCATCAGGGTAGGACCAGCAGTACCCTGCCAAACTTTGTCCATAGAAGTCCAAATTCTCCCTGTCTGGTAGTAGTATTTGCCAGCATTTTTGGGTTGACCTCAATATCTTCATCTCTATATTTCTTCCACTGAATATCTAACGACGTGCAGGAGATGATCACCTATATAAAGAAGAAACATAAATAATCTCGTCAAATTCGAAGGTCCAGTTAACCAAATCGCATAACATAGAAGACAACCCATCAAACAATGTTTTCTCTTTCAGCACAGCTATTTCCTGATGATCATCTAAAGTATGGAATGAAATGCAGCAAACCCAAGCGGAGACCCCATCAAATGCAGGAACACGCGCTTGGGATTATTCTACGACTAATGGCCAACTAATGCTGTGCACCCCTGTACAGAAACAGTGGTAGTGGTATAACGGAGACTTGGATTCCCTTCCAAGCTATAGCTAGAAATTTGACGAGGAACTGGCGAGCACGCAGCCGGACGGAGGGGAGAAAGAGCGGAGCGCCCCAACCGCGAAAAATGGTCGCACGTCGCCCTCGGTCGGAGCTTAGACAAAAAGTACGCATACATCAATCCAGCTCGACCCAACTCGATCATCACCCGACACCAGTTGCCAACCAGCAGAACCAAAGTGTCAAACCCATCCCCGACTCAGATTTAGGAGTACTTCACGATCAGCTAATTTATTATTATTCCTCGTGTTTTTTCTTCTTTTTCTCTAGTAATAAATCCATTCTTGTGGGCAAGTCTCACGGACACACCCTGCGGCCAATTCCCGTTTTCTCGAATCTTCCTGAAAATCAGAAACAGAACATTCCAAGGAATTGAGTGTGTTAGAGTTTCTCCCAAAGTTAAATGCGTTCAGAACAGAACGGCAGTTCGGCAGAGAGAAAGTCGAAGGGGCAGTGACGGTTTAGCGCGTCAAGGACGAGTCAACGCGCCAACGACCTCACTGTCACGCGGACGGGGGGAGCAGTTCGGTTCAAACCGAACCCGCCATATCTTGGCTTCTTCTTCTCGCCGAACGAGCCAACTAAACCCCGTCCAGACATTTTCTAACCTATCGTGCGTGGTGCTTGTGCTTCCTCCCGAAATTTTTACTCCCACCCACCGTTTTAATACCCCTCCGTCCCGACCCAGCCATCGCTCCTCCTGCCGCGCCATTAGCAGCAACGCTTGCTCAGCACAGCAGCTTAAGCCATTGCTGCCGGTCGTACGACTTGCGCACAGCGGCATGGGCAACCTGATTTCGGCGGGCTCAGCGAGCGGAGGGAAGGTGGTGATGGCGGACGGGAGCGTGCGGGCGCTCAGCGAGCCCGTGTCCGTGGCGGAGCTCATGATGGACCACCCGCGCCACTTCGTCGTCGACGCGCGCGCGCTGCAGCAGCGGAAGGGCGGTGCAGGCGGCGGGGCCAGCAAGGTCGCGCCGCTGCCGGCCGACCACGTGCTGGGCGCGGGCGGGGTGTACGTCCTGCTGCCCGCCACCCGCGGCAAGGTGTCCGCCGACGAGGCGCGCCGCGTGCTCACGGCGTCGCGGTCGCTCGCGCGGTCCAGGTCAATGCCCGGCGGGCTAATGAGGAAGATGTCGTACCGGAAGAGCCGCGACGCCGATGGGTCAGCGAAGCAGCGAGAGGCGGTGGCGACGGAGGCGCCTGTAGCGGAAACGGAGAGGAACGAGGAGACGTCGGCAACGGCGGAAGACGGGTTCGAGGAGCACCGCCCGGAGTTCCTGAGCCGGGAGCTGTCGTGCAGGGGGTGGAAGCCGAGCCTCAACACCATCGAAGAGCGTGTCTTGCCCAAGAAGGTCTCCCATTGGCTCTTCTGACTTTCTTTCGGATGCGTGACCAGAGAAGGTGAGCCGAGTAGGCTTCGATCTCTGACTTTGTCATCACGATCTAATCTTTGCTTCCTTTTTTTAATTCGGTAAAATACTTGTCGCCTAGTCTGTCAAATGCATGTGTACCGAAAAATGGGATTTGCATTTGATGAGATAGTATACGTGAAATCTCCCGTGTAATTGTAGGATTGATTAGTTAGATGTATGAGCGTTCCGGATCGATGCGAGAATTAGTCTAGATTTTCTGATAAAGAGTATATTATTATCACGAAGATACCAATTACATCTAGACTCTCCAACAATGCATTGCGTAGCAGCAATAAGAATGAAAAAAAAGAGAAACTACAAAAAAAAAACGCACTTAAATGATCTATTCCTTGTAACAGCGCACTAACATCACCAGGACAGCACAAGAAGTCAAATATCTTCAAAAACGACGTATTCAAGAAGGGAACAGTTCATAAGCATCATCGTCGTCCGATCGTAGATCTTAGGTTTTCACCCTGACAAAGTCCTCGCTCTCAAAACAATGCCTTCAGCAAGACCATTGCTAGACACAACTGTTGAGGATATACTTTCTGGGTATATGCCCACTGTGACTCGCTGACCAGGGTGACCCACTTCGGGTTAGAGCTATACTTCACGGGCGGCCCAGTCAGGGAGAGAAGATGGAAGCCCATCCGGCTACGGGTAGGCCCACAATACTTACCGACTTAGGCCTGTAGGAATACTTATAGTCCAACATGTCTGTATCGTAGCTGGATAGAACTCTCCTGTAACCCTAGGACCGGATGACTATATAAGTCATCCTAGGGATCAGCCTTTATGGAAATCGACAATCAACCTCAACTTGCATAGGAGAAACCTCTCTTGTAATCTATACTTCCGGCTCTACCGATATACTGGATTGCTAGCAGGAGTAGGATCCGTCCACCGCAGGCGGATTCGAACCTAGCTATGTTTGTCTTCTCACCGTCCCGGAACACCGTACGTCTCACACCCCACATCCTTCCACGCCTCGAGGACACCCTCATGGCATACTTTTCCTAAATCCAACGACAGTTGGCGCCCACCGTGGGGCAGGTGACCTTCAGATTTGCGTTCCGGGCGGAATTTGCGCGAATCGGAATGGGCGAAACCATCGCCGTAGGTCGGATCCTCTACACCAGTGACGTCCCTCTCATCCTTCTCGACGAGATCTGGATTCTAGCTAGGGAGACCGTGACTAGCGACACCATCATGTCTTTCGGAGATATCGATGTTTACCTTGGTTTCGTTGAACCTAGCCAACCCACCCCAACAGTGATGATAGGGGCGGAAGAAACTTCTGGATCTACATTGTTCGCGGAAGTGGCAGAATTCCGGATCTCAAAAAACCCTAATCCCACCTAGCCCGCACCTAAAGCAGAGATCGTGGAGAAGATCTCCCCTAGGAGGTCAAATCTCAGGAAGATCAAAGCTGCAACAACTCCGGATCCGGCTCTGCCGATGTTGGAGCAGGAAAAGCGATTCCGAGGCACACAATGAGGCGGATGCTGCTGCGTGGCAATGCCAATATGGACGCTGTCCTTAAGACCATCAAAAGTTTCGAGGAAGCCAATGAAGAGAGCATCACCCACCTCAGAGCGCATGGATCTCACTTCGTCAGCTACGTTCGTTCTGGATCCGGCTCTGCCGATGCTAGAGACGACAACGACTCGGTGTTAGATGCAGTCAGAATGAACACTAACACACCGGCTACCCAGGGGAATCCATGACGTCGGCAGATCTCCGAGCGTATGAAGAAGAATTCAAAGACGAGTTCACCTCTAGAGCCGCGGAGGAAGGAGAAGGGTCGGATCCAAGTCCCTACAACAGCATGGATGAAAGATATGACGAAAAATCTCCCGGTTCGCAAGATGATATGGATCTTGGAGAAAATCCCGACATCCAAATGTCCAAAAGTACCGATAGAAGCTTGACTCCAGGAAATGGACCAAAAGCCGTCTTTGCCACTAGTACCTATAGGGCCAACAAGGCAAAGAAGAAGAAGAAAAACAAGACTTCGGCTAAAGATCTTCCGGCTGAGGAGAAAGCCGTCGAGGAATACGGGGAGGATTTAGACGGTGCTCTGATCCCCCATGAACCAAAAAGTCTCCGGTGGATGGACACGTGGTTACACTAGGTTCCCGTGAAATCCTCGGAGAAGCACTTACAACTCCAATCGCAACCGCTTCGGAACTTACACCGGATGAGCTAGAGGAAAAGGCCTTAGCCCTGATACGTTGCTAACGTATCCATAATTTTTGATGTTCCATGCTTGGTTTTATCTACTTTCTTATGTTTTGTCCACACTTTGGAGTACTTTTCATATGATTTCTTGGACTAACCTATTAACAAAAGCCACAGTGTCAGCTGCCTGTTTTCTGTTGTTTTTGGTTCCAGGAAAGTCAGAAAATGAATATTCTGGGAATTGGACGGGACAAAAGCCAAACTTAGTTTTTCACCGAGGGACACCAGGAGCCAGAATACGAGACGGAGAGGGCCTAGGGCCCGGCCACACCACCTGGCCGTGCGGCCAGGTCTGGCCCGCGCTAGGGGGTGGTCTGGCCGCCCTAGGCACCCCCTCGGCCTCTCCTTTCGCCTATATATTGCCTTCGATACAGAAACCCTAAGTACCGGATCAAAATTCCACGAAAGAGTCTATAGCCACCATCATCTCCATCCCTAGATCGGGAGGGATTTGAAGCTCTTCCCAACACCCTGCCGGAGAGGGGAATTCACCCTGGAGGCCTTCTTCATCATCATGCAAGCCTCTGGTGTGATGTGTGAGTAGTTCATCTCTTGACTACGGGTCCACGTAGTAGCTAGATGGATGGTTCTCCTCCTTTGTGCTATCATGTTTAGATCTTGTGAGCTCCGTTCATGATCAAGATCATCTATTTGTAATCCTACATGTTGTGTTTGCGGGGATACGATGGATATTGAGATGTTATTTCAGATTGATTCTATCATGGCTTTGTTATTTGTGATCTTGCATGCTTTCCGTTATTAGTAGCTATCTTGGCCAAGTAGATGCTAGCAACTCCAAGAGTTAGTATTTATGCTCGATAGTGGGTTCATGCCTCTAGTAATCTGGGGAAGTGATAGAAATCTCTAAGGTACTAGATGTGTTGCTACTAGGGAGAAAACAACAATCCTTTGTTCATAGAACAATCGTATTGTTTACTTTACATGCAATTCGTAATGTAATTATCCGTTGCTTGCAGCTTAATACTGGAGGGGTTCGGATGATAACTTGAAGGTGGATTATTAGTCATAGATGCAGTTGGATTACGGTCTATGTATAATGTTGTAATGCCCAATCGAATCTCAAAGGAGTCAAGATGAATAGTATATGCTTGTATGCTTTCTCGATGTTTGTCGATTGCCCCGCTGTAATTTGTTCACCCAACATGTCATCTATCTTAAGGAGAGCCACCACTAGTGAACTATGGAGCCTGGTCCTTTCTTTTACATACAATCTACAATCTTTTACTGCTTTGTGTTTACTTTCTGCAAACTATTACTTTCTTCCACTCGATACGTTTAATCCTTTGTTTTCAGCAAAACCGGTGAGATTGACAACCTCATCGTAAGTTGGGGACAAATATATGTGGTTGTGTTGTGCAGGTCTCCACGTTGCTGCTGACGCCGATAGTGCGCCCTGCCAAAGTTCAGCTCGCAACACCTTTGAGGTGTTTCCTTGCTCCTACTGGATTGATAACCTTGGTTTCATAACTGAGGGAAACTTACTGTTGTGCTCATCATACCTTCCTCTTGGGGTTCCCCAACAAGCTCGTTATTACACGAGTCAGCAAGCCCTAGAAGCACAGCGCCAACGACTCTTGGATGAGTCCACCCACCTCATTGAGGAGAAGCAGTGCATTGCAGATGCAGGACAGTACAACTCCCTGCAGCATCAGAAGACTCAGAACGGCCCTGAGCTAGCAAATAAAAATCCATATGTTTACAAATCCCTTTTCGAGGGGAACAACATAGACATAGTCGTGGGATAGCCTCAGATCGATAGCAAAGGAAACTGGGTGTACAACATGCCGATAGAAAACACTGGCGTAGCTCGAGAGATCCTAGCGAATAATCCAACTCCAAAACAGGTCTAGATGAGTGTAACATTACTCAACAAGGGCCTAGAGCAATAAAAAGCCGCCATGTCTTTTAGCGGAAAGATGGTCTCGAAATCTGACCAATACCGCACAGACATGGCTTGGTAGCAGGATATAAGACACTGCTGGGAACCAGCTCGGCATCACCGTTCTGGCCCTCAGTATTATACTTACTCAAGAACCGGCTCCTCAGGACAGCGACATAAACCCACACGGGATCGGAGAAATGTTGCCCAGCCATAGAGCAAGACGTTGTGGTAGCACTGGTTCCGCAGCAACCTCCCACGCAGCAGTCAAATCACCATAGGGAAGAAGATGAATCATGACGTCGGGAATCAGATCGGCACAGGATGCCACCTCCCAGGCTCACAAGCCATCCGACTAAGCCTCGCCATAATGGAGATAACGACGGAGGAAGAAACAACGAAAACCACGCAAGATCAAGACGACATGGTGGCCGTCGCCACGAAGACCCTCCTCGGAGCTGACATAACGAGGCCCTAGACGGAGGCCGGTGTTTTGCCGGAAATAATTCACCAGCACCATCCTCTCCACCAAGCAGCGACCATAACGACTCCCACGGGAGCCAAGGAGGATGCCGAGGTGGAGGCGATGGCAGGAGAAGCAGAGATCTGACTCCACGACACCGCAGCCACAATGAACATCTGAGACGGTGATCCATGTCACCAAGTGACGCTAGAAACCGGATCAACTCCAGCACCACCCTCTCCACCAAGAAGTGACCATAATGACTCCCACGGGATCCAGGGAGGACGGCGAGGTGGAGGCAGTGGTAGGAGAAGCAGAGATCCGACTCCACGGCACCGTAGCCACAACGAACATCCGAGACGGCACTCCCTGTCACCAAGTGACGCCAGGAATTAGATCAACTCAAACATAGAAGCACGGCGCTACGAGTAAAATAATATATACATGGGTCCAAAATTCTTCAGCCCATGGATCAGGCAAACAAGATTTCCATAGGGATTTTCTATCTCAAGGCACATTTAACCCTACGACAGTGTGGCTCGTCCAGACACCTGGCTCCAGGATTTCTTTCAGGCTTGCTGCAAAGCCAAAGGAGGAAACAGCCTGGTCGTAGTCCGATATCTCCCACTTATGTTGCGGAAGACAGCTTGATCATGGCTCAATGAACTCCCATAGAACACGATTCACAACTGGTATGATATGCAAAGTGCATTCTTTTGGAATTTCGAAGGTACATACAGGAGGCCCTGCATGGTTGGAGATCTGCAGCGTTGCACCCAAAAAACCGAGGAAACTTGTTGGGACTACCTTTGACGATGGATCGACATGAAAAACTCATGTGAAGGAGTAAACGACTAGACCACGATCGAAGGTTAAATCACGGGGCTCCAATCGGATTACTGCGTCACCAGCTGAAGTGCAACAAAGTTACCGACTTGGGAGAGATGATAGTGTAACATCCCAAAACTTTAATCCAAGCTTATCAAGATCCAAATCATCAAATTTGGGGTTAACAAAAACTTTTCCACTTAAAAATATAAAAGCATTCAGGTGTATGTGCATTTAGATTAGGAGTTTATTTGAATTGCCATGGTTCTATGATTAATTTCTTGTAAAATGATTCTTAGGTGAAATAAACATCATCTAAATCATTCCCAAACTTTTCCCAAAGAAAAACAACTCAAAATTAATAAATGAAGTGAATGGTCATTTTGGCCAAATTAACTATCATGCCTACTTTGGCTATTCCTAGTACTCAAAACTTAACAGAAACAATTGTGGATATTTACACCCCTTGCTAGTACACATAATGAGGTACCAAGGCCCACCTTGTGATCTACTAAAAACATTCAAATGCAAATTTTAAATGGCAGTTTAAAATTGAATCTATTTCATATGGGAAGATCCCACTATTTCAAAAACCATCCAAATGAACTCCATTTTCAAAACCCTTGCAACCATAGACTACCTAGTACTAGTGGAGATCACTCAAAAAATTTGAACCCAAAATTCCAAAGTTTATTTCTTGCGGCCATTTTATCAAACACTTGGCAGGCAAAATTCAAACAAAACAAATTTTGCTATTTTGAATAGTGTTCTGGCCAAACTTGTCTACAATTTTACCCCCATTTGCTCCCTTTGTCTCCTAATGATCTAACCAGGACCTAACTACCCCATCCCCTACCTCCTAGCAGCATGGCCATGCCAAGCCGAGCCCCACCTCGCCGGCCAACTTGGTCGCCGCCGCAGCAGATCGCCTCCCCCTCTCTCTCCATGTCTAGCAGCTAGCCAGCACCTCACCGCCGCCCACTGTCCCCTCCCCGAGCCAGGCCAAGCCGTGGACCACCGAGCAATCCCCACGCCCAGTGCCACTGCACCATGCCGAGCACGCGCCAGAGCGCCACGCCCGACACGCGTGCACAAGCCGCCGCTCGACCGCAGCCCGCACCCACCGCGTCGCCACGACCCAGGAAGCACGCCAGACACCCTCATTCACCGTCCAACGCCTCACAGCCACCACTCGCCGTTGAAGCCGCCGCCTCTGCCGCTCAGAGCGCCAGCTGCGCCCGACCGCATACCACCGCCCCTAAGCCCGCATTCACTTCCTAGAGCACCGCCAGGAGACCACGCGTCGATTGCCGCCCGCAGCCATGCCGCTAGCAGCCCGTAGCCATGTCGCCACCGTCGCGTGCCCAACCCTCTCGGTCTCGCCGTCGAGCCTATAAAAGGAGGGCACCCCAGCCATTTGCAACACACCACTCCACTCCCCTCACCTCTCTGATCGTCCCACACCTCTAGCCGGAGCACGGGAAGCAGCAACTCGCCGGAATTTCACCGGAGTAGGCCGCCTCTGGAGGAGAAGGGTGTCGCTGATTGCGACCACCCCCGAAGCTGCCTCGACCGTCCCTGAGCTCGTTGTCGACCACCAGTCCGTTTGCCCGTCTCGCCGTCGTCGCTGGAGCCCTGGTACGCCCCCTATGCACCCCCACCGAGCCGTTAGGGTTAGAGCTCGCCGGCAACAGGTCCATCGTCGACGACGATCCACAGCCGCTGATCCCCACTCTAATCCAACGTCCCACATCGCCCTGTACCGCTTTGCGCGTTATGAGCCACTGACTGGTGGACCCCCTGTCAGCTGAGCCCCGCGCTGCGGAGTGACACTGGGCCGACCTGTTAGCGTTTCCCGCGCGACCCAGTTAGTTTGAATTAGGATTTTTCTTTTTAGTTTAAACCTAGTTCTGTCTCTGTGTTTGAAATTCAGTTCAGACAGATTTACAAATCCAAATTGCATAAAACCAATTTTGTCTGAAAGGTATGAAAAAGATATATCCAAGCCCGTTGGATTTAATTCAATTAGAGTTATAGATCTCTCCTAGAAAAAATAATAAGACAGAAGCTTTGGCACCTTGCAACATTTTTATAAAATCAACCAAGATAGCTTTTGAGTTGATTCCAACTCTCGAAAATCACATTTCACCATATCTATTTGAATATGTAATAATATTAAGATTTACATGCAGTGAATTTGGACTAGTACCAAAATAATGCTATATAGGCATTTCTAGTCACTTTAAATCATTAAATAATGAACTTAAACCAAAGTAATTATGATCCAACCCTTAAATCACATTCCCACATGTTAGAATATGTGGTGATGACATGTGTCCACATGATCCCATATTTGAAGTGGTGAATATTAAATCTTAGTTAATTTTGTTAATGAGTAGAAATTACTTTTCTAAAATAAAAAGGATGAAACTATTGAATTAAACTTGTGATGCTTGTGATGATAATAGATCATCAACTATATGCCTTAGAGTGCTAATTAGACTAGTTAAGTATTGTTTGGTGATTGTGTACTCCGTATGTATTTATAGACGATAGTACAGACCAAGTTTTTGAGGAGGAGGAGTTCTACCAAGAAGAAGAAGAAGAAGAAAACTTCAACCATTGCACTGCACAAGGCAAGCCACCATTAACAATGCAAGCTAACACTTGCAAGTATACTGCTTAGCAAGCTAGGATTAAACTAGAAGGTTTAACAAAGATGCTTTAGGCATGCTTTGACTATACCACTTTGACTATTAGTTACCCCAAGTCTTATTTTCAAGCTTTACTTCCTTTACTTTACCCAAAGTCCTTTACTTGTTTTAAAGGTAGCATAAAGAGTATAAAACTTGGCCTATTTAGATAACCCTTAGATGTCATTCTATGGCATGAGATTGATCCCATCTTTTCCACCTTAGTGAACACTCTTAACTTAGTAAATTAAATCTAGATCAAAACTTGAGTCACTTTTGATGGGAACACTTGGTGAAAATGAATTATGAAAACCTTGGAATGATGAGTCATTCTATTGAAATGTTTTGACATGTGTTGAGAAACACAAATGGTTTATGATGATGAAAATGATGAGGCATGAGCCTTAACCCTTTTTAAAAAAACTGATGGTTGGATTCAGATGCGATACCATTCCAAATTTATCGTACAACCACAATACCTGAATTGGGTAAGGCTTAGCCGGAAATTTATATGCATTAGTATTGGTTCCCTCACGGGAGAGGTTTGAGCTGAGGCTACCTCTCAATGTTGTCCACCTATGCAGTGCCCAAGATGACTGATGGTCATGGTTGGGAGGCCATGCTCATAGGAGAGGTTCTTATACTAGGGTGTGTAAATGAAAGGTTATGTTTGATTATCTGCATACTAAGTATGATGATTCAGGGTTACTCCTAACAGATGTATCGAATCTTGTGGTGAAAGTGTACCACCTCTGCAGAGTGTCAAACTATTCGAATAGCCGCGTCCGCGGTTATGGACAGTTGGAATGGCCATAATGTTTCGTTGTCAGATGTTTTCAAAATGACTTAGGAAATGAATGATGAATCTTGACTTGACCACACAGGGTTATGTTTATGAAAATAGCTTCCCAACTTAAGTGATTCTAAAATTTTATTTTATCTTTCTTTGCTTCAGAACTCAGCTTAGGTTTCAAACTTAACTTTATAGTTAAACTTAGAGTTAACACTTTAACTTAGAACTATACTACTTGTTAGTGGTAGTTTGCGAGTACTTAAAGAGTACTCATGGCTTTTGTCCCTGGCTATTCTCATGGCTAAACTATGAAGGAGACTACCAAGATGATGGCCAGCAGGACGGCTATGATAACTAGGACTATCTTCCTTCGTCAGCATTGCTTGTGCCCCCCTGAAGATGGACCCCACCGCTACGCTTATCTTTTATTTCCGCTGCTTGTTGTATTAAGACTGGATCATGAGATCCTTATTTGTGTAAGACCTTATGTATGGTTTATAATGGATGATGTACTGTGATATCCAATCCTTTATGTCTCGCAAAAATGGTAATCCTAGGATTGCGACGTATGGCATAACGGGCATCTGGGATTAAAAATCCGGGTATTGACAGATAGAGATGACAAGAAAATATGTATATGTAGATGATGATTCATTGGCTAAGTTGAACGCCATGGACATACCATAATCAGCTAAGCAGCCAAAGCAGCAGCAGTCCCAGAAGCGCAAGAATACCTCGGAGGATAAACCCAATCTGGAGAGTCCAACTGTCATCGCAACTTTTGGATCTGGAGGACGAGGAGGGCGCGGAGGTGGCCAGGGACGAGGCCGCAGAACTTCCCAGGTCCAAGGTAGAGGAGGCCAGCAACCTGGTAAAACCTACTCCTGGGCCGACATTGCTAATAACCCATGTGTACATCACCTGGATGCCAACGGAGGATCGTCCCACACAAATGTTGAGTGTCATTTTAACGATGACATCAGGAAAGATGAATCTGCTGGCTGCAGGGCCAAGCGATGAAAAGGAAAGAAATTTTTTGACAAAGAGAAGGATTCCAAGGAAGATTCTGACATGGAGGAGGCAGATGCCTCAAATACCAAGTCGAACAAAGCCTTACCCAACCAAGAAAGACACCTATGGCTACTTCCTCGGATCCCAACCCGCAAGGTCAAGAAGGCAGTGTCGTTAGATTGAAGACAAGTACGCCATGAGGGGGTCCTCGGGGCATGGAAATATATGGGGTGTGAAACGTACGGTGGTCCGGGACGGTGAGCACACAAGTTTATCTAGGTCCGAATCCGCCTACGGTGGACGGATCCTACTCATGCTAGCAATCCAGTAATATGGCAGAGTCGGAAGTACAGATTATAAGAGAGGGTTCGCCTATGCGAGTTGAGGTTGATTGTCGATGCCATAAAGGTTGATCCCTAGGATGACTTATATAGTCATCCGGTCCTAGGGTTATAGGAGAGTCCTATCCGGCTACGATATAGAGTCAATTAGATAGTACATATTGGATTACAAGTTTTCCTACAGGCCTAAGTCGGCAAGTCTTCTAGGCCTTCCTGTAGTCGGATGGGCTTCCAACTTCTCTCCCTGACCGGGCCGCCCATGAAGTATGGCTCTAACCCGAAGTGGGCCACCCTGGTCAGCGAGTCACAGTGGTATACCCTGAAAGTATATCCCCAACAGGCAGTAATGCACGAGCTCAACACAACTGTTCTGGCCGTCCCCCAGTACCTAGAATGGTCAGAAGTGACGATCACCTTTGAGTAACACGATCATCCACCTAACCCCATAGGCGAGGAAAGTACGCACTGGTCGTCAATCCACTTATTGATGGCTACAAGTTCTCAAAAAACTCTCATGGACGGTGGAAGTAGCATCAACATCCTCTACGTCGAAACACCACCGCATGAAGATATCGGAAACCCAGCTGAATTATAGTAGCTTGGTTTTCCATGGAATCATCCCTAGAAAGCAAGCAAACTCTATGGGAGAAATTACTATGGATGTTATTTTTGGAACATTAGATAATTATCTGTCTGAACAAATGTCTTTTCAAGTGGTGCTGTTCAAGAGTGCATACCACACTATTTTCGGACGCTCTTCCTACTGGCAATTCATGGCTCACCCCTGCTACATCTACAACATGATGAAACTCCCAGGTCCCAATGGTGTTATCACAATCCAGGGAAACTTGAAGAAAGCACGAGAATGCAAGGACGGATATGCCGCCTTCACTAAAAGATGTACTGCATGCTGAGAAGTACCAGGAGTACTATCCAGCTACGATACAGAGTCGGTTACAAAGTACATCTTGGACTACAAGTTTCCCTACTAGCCTAAGTCGGTAAGTCTTCTAGCCCTTCCCATAGCTGTATGGGCCTCCAACTTATCTCCCTGACTGGGTCGCCTGTGAAGCATAGCTCTAACCCGAAGTGGGCCACCCTGGTTAGTGAGTCACAGTAGGTATACCCAGAAAGTATATCCCCAATAGTAGCCCCCAGAAGCCTCCAAGATCCAAAGTCAGATTTCATCGTCTAGCTTGATTCTTCTTCGACTGTAGAATCTTGAAGGGTTCCTAAAACTCCAAAACAAAAAGTAGGATCCGAGTCTCAAAATAAGTCAGACCTGTTTAATATCTCATCATGGTTTTCCATGCTCGATTTCAAGCTGAGCCGGAAACTGGTCTGTGACATAACCTGATGTCAGTTCAGGTCTAGTCTTGTCACTGACAAATATTCTGTCAGTGCGACTGTTGGTAGGTCCGCATCACGCCGAACTGAGTTATCGTTTTAATGAAAACATAGAAATCGAGGTGGTGTATCCTTCACAGGGAAGTTGCCCTGCCCGTTCTGTGATGTGTGGTGATAATATCACGTTTTCTCACTAATCTTGGTGTAGATAAGGGGTAAAATCTCCTCATTTTTTCAATTGTGCCCTCATTCTTCCTTCTCCCGAAGAAAAATCATGCGCTCCTCATCTTCCTTTCTCTGCCTCCCACCTCTCTAGTGCCGCCTATCTAAGGTTACTCCTTCGGCGAGATGGTTGATGCATCAAGCTCAGGTAGCACGGCGTCAATGGTAGTGGCAGAGGATAAGCGGTACCGCGGGATATGGATCTCCTGCGTGCTAGAAGATGAGAAACTGAAGGCCATGAAGGAGGAGGGTCTTCTTCGCACCGGCGAGTGGCGGAGCAGCTTCGGTGAGCCTCTTCCCGCTCCCCACAATGATGAGCGGGTTCACTTTGTGACGAGGTGTTACCTCGGCAATGCCCATGGTGATGGACTTAGGGTTTTGCGGAAAAGAGAATGCTAGGGATTTCGTCGGATGTCAGGCAAACAAGGGAGTTAAAGTCACCTGATTACTTAATGAAATAGCACTATTACAGATCAATTGGGTTTTTTGGTACCTTCTCATAGTCTTCTTCCGTGCTATATATAATAGGCTAGGTCTTAAAGTTGTATACAGATAGGTTACATATATTTGATTACAACACCAACACAATGTCAGTTCCTATTTTCTTTCCTAATACAACTAAAGCTTTCATCGGATGCTTATTGGGCCATCATCTTGAATCTTCGTGGGTCGTAAGCCTTTATGCAGCTAGGGTAGAAAATCATAAGCACCCGAGTAATCATACCTATGTCAGTAGCCCCCAAGACTTTACCTAAATCGTAGATTCTGGTTGAGTCTCAAAGATATTTTCAGTTTTTCATGCTCTAAATATTTTATGAATTGTTTCTATTTTTCTAACTTCATAGGGATTTGGTACAAAAATCCTGATACATCCGACGAATCACGAATCAGTTAATTGGTCCTGGGCAAAAACAATGTTGACCTACATCAAATTCAAGTCCCCAAGCCTGAACTTGGAATTATAACCGGCGCAATTCAGTTCAAGCCGTTGAGGTCTTATCGAATACTGTATTTCAGTTCTATTTATCGGGCACCCAACGCGTCCGTCAGGATTTTTCATCGTATCGCTGATACAGATATTTTACTGGCAGAGCGTATTCTTAGGCGATTAGCAGGCTACATAGGATAAATCTCAAGGTCTTACCTTCATGTCTTGGACACGACATTCAGAGTTTTATCGCGTGGGGTGCGATCCGAGATTTTTGTATTATTTTTGTCGACTGCCTTGTTTGGCTTCTGGAATTTCTGAAATTTATCAGATTTTTTGTTTTAATTATTTTATAGAATCTCCCGATGGGAGTAACCTTTTGAGGATACATCAAAGTAAAACTCATAGGTTTAGGTGATGACTGCCTTGACTCACAATTTAGTTTTTATCGGGTGCGTGCCAGCGCTCCCGATGGGAGTAGCCCCCGAGGCTATGTTCGAATGCTTGTATCTGGACATAGGCTCATAATTGTTATTAGTTTTATCAAAATAGTGCTCATAGAAAAATATAAATCCTTTGTTTTGTCGGAAAAAAGGTATAAATAAAGATTCAGAGTATGAAGAACTTATATTTTATTTCTATTCCGAAGCCGACGATACATTATTTGGCGGATTTTTCGCCTGGCTGTTGGCCTTTATAGTCTGGCTAAGAAGCCAGGCCATAGGCCTTATTGTAATTTAAATTCTGAGAAAACATAAATTCTAAGCGTAAAAACGCCGTAGTTGTGCGACTTTCCACGGATCGGAGTATTTAACTCCTGTCTTCTTGTCTTGTAGCCGATATGCTCCTCCGGGGATGACTTCTGTAACAATGTAAGGCCCTTCCCAAGGCGACTCCAATTTTTGGTGACCATCTTACTTGAGGCGAAGAACTAGGTCCCCTACAACGAAGGACCTAGGACACAACCGTCGATTGTGATAGTTGAGCAAGTTTTGCTGATATATAGTAGCTCTTTGTAGGGCAGTGTCACAGGCTTCATCAAGTGCATCAACATCGTCTTCAAGTGCTTCTCTTGATGCTTCTTCATCATATGTAGCTACTCGTGGAGATTCGTGTGATACTTCGATTGGAAGGACGTCCTCAACATCGTGGACCAGAAAGAAGGGTGTTTCTTGTGTCAAATTATTTGGAGTAGTACATAAACTCCACAAAACAGATGGTAACTCATCAACCCATGCTCCTTTTGCCATGTCAAGTGGTGCTAGTAATCTATTCTTGAGGCCAGCAGTTACTAGGCCATTAGCTTTTTCCACTTGCCCATTGGTTTGCGGGTGGGCTACTGAGCCGTTGCTTACTTTGATACCCATCTCCTCACAGTATTCCTTGAACTCATTGGAAGTAAAATTAGTTCCATATATGTAATGATGCTATTTTGCAGGCCAAACCGGAATACTATGGATTTTATAGCATTCACAGCCGAAGTTCTGTCCTGACTGGTGACAGGCATTGCTTCAATCCATTTAGTAAATTTGTCGACTTCTTCTAGGAGAAAGACGTGTCCTCCTAGAGATGATTTGTGAAGTTTTCCCACCATATCAAGTCCCCACTGAGCGAAAGGCCAATCAATAGGTATGGGGTTTAACTCAGCGGCGGGTGAACGAGGCTTTGTTGCGAATCGCTGACATGCCTCGCATGTTCTAACTATATCTTTTGCATCTTGTACGGCTATGAACCAAAAGAATCCTGCCATGAACGCTTTGGCGGCAATTGCTCGACTGCTAGCGTGATGGCAACATACTCCTTCATGTATATCCTTAAGTATAATTTTTTCTTCGTCGGGTGTGACACATTGCTGTAGCACACCTGAAATACTTCTTTTGTATAACTCTCCTTTGATGATTCGAAAGGCTTTGGATCTTTGAGTGATTCGCTGAGCTTCTGTCACATCTTTGGGGAGTTCTCCCTGAGTCATATATGCTATGTATGGCTGCATCCATGTAGGTTCTATTATCATGACCTCATCAACTTCTAGTTCTTCTTCGAGGATTCCTCTGTACTCTTGCTAGCGGGTGGAGCCCCCGGGTCCTTTCGTGGCTTAATCTTTTTTCCTTGTCTTGGGTGCTATGACCTCAGAGACTCTCTTGGCCTTGATAGAACGCTTAGTTATTTCATCCCAAAAAAACCCGGGTGACACTGGTAGGCATAAGGACCCAATGTTTGCTAGATTGTCGACTTCTTTATTGCTTGCTCTTGCTATGTGTAATACTTCACATCCGTCAAATTGAGCCTCCATAATGCTATACAGATCACAGTAGGAAATCATGTTAGCGCTGATAGTGTCACACTTGTTCATTGCTTGTTGTGCTACATGATTAGAATCACCAAATATTTTGAGGTGAGTTGCACTGCAAGCTTTAGCCGTACGCATATCGTGCAACAGGGCCTCATACTCAGCTTCGTTATTGGACGCATTTGCGAAGCTCATCCGAAGTATATATCGCATTTTATCGCCTTGTGGCGATATTGGTATGACTCCTGCCCCTACTCCTTCTGTTCTTTTCAATCCATCAATGTCCATGCGCTAGAAAGATCAGGTGGGCCCGTGCATTGTAGCTCAGTCCAGTCAGTGATAAAATCATACATAACTTGTGATTTAATTGCTTTATGCTTCTCGTACGTGATATCTCAAGGGGAAAGCTCAATGCTCCATAGAGAGACACGTCCAATTGCTTCTGGATTATTGAGGATATTGGATAGAGATGCTTCATTGACCAATATGATCGAGTGTTCCGAAAAATGGTGACGCAACTTCCTTGCTATCATAAACACTTTGTACGCTAGTTTTTTATAATGTGGGTACCTTTGTTTAGATGGCGAGAGAACTTCGCTCAAGAAATAAACTGGCCTTTGAACACCATGGGTTTTCCCTTCTTCGAGTTGTTCTACGATCAGAACCGTGCTGACTACCTGATTAGTGGTGGCAATGTAAAGAAGTAATGGCTCTTTCTCGCGCGGAGACACATCGACGGGAGATGTCAAAAGTGTCTTTTTGATATCTTCAAAGGCGCGTTGAGCTTCTTCCGTCCATTCAAATTTATCTGATTTCCTCATGAGGGCATAGAATGGTAGTGCTTTTTCTCCTAACCGAGCAATAAAATGGCTGCTGTAAGCCTCTGAAGATTCGATGGATTTTTTCATTGTTAGAATCGCATGTATTTTGTTTCTTGGTTGACAACCTTAATATTCCTCCATTGAGCAATCACCTTTTGTTGGGGGATTTTAATTTTATTCAATCGCAACAAACCAGGTGGTAACATAAATGATATATGTATATTCAACGATATAATCGGTCACCTTGGTCTCTTGGAGCTTCCAATCAAAGGGCGATTGTATACCTGGTCTAATATGCAACAAGAGCCATTGTTGGAACAGCTTGACTAGTTTTTCACTAGCCTTAATTGGAGCTCCAGTTATCCCAATACTATGGTGATGCCTTTTGCGAAACTAGAGTTAGATCACATCCCTTGTGTAGTTAACATAGATACTCATATTCCCAAAGCAAATATATTTCGTTTTGAAAATTATTGGGTGGATATGCCGGGCTTTTTGGACTGTGTTAAAGAATCTTGGGAAAAACCATCGCATAAGAAGTCTTCCGTGGCCTTTTGATTTGAAGAAGTGGCAGAAAGGGTTGTCTAAGTTGAAGTTGTTGATCCAAAACTGCAACCAGGTTATATTTATTCTTGACTCCTTTGAAGATAAGAGGCCTTTGACCACTGTAGAGTTTAATTTCCGGAAAATAGTAAAGCTTCACTTAGAGGAATTACTGTTGGCAGAATGTAATTATTGGAGAAAGAGGTACTATTAGATGGATCAAGTTGGGTGAGGATAATACCAAATTTTTCCACGCAATGGAAACTGAGAGGTTTAGGAGAAACACTATTGCTTCTTTGAAAAGAGAGGATGGCTCTGAAATTACAGATCATACAGAGATGGCTGGGATGCTTTGGGCTAGTTACAAAGGTCGAATGGGTTCTATTGAAGGTATTGAAATGCAGTTTGACCTTGATAATATTGTCACCAAGGTGGATGGTTTGGAGGTTCTGTCTAGACCGTTTGAAAAAAGGAGATGGATGAAATTACGACTGATAAGGCTCCAGGCCCGGATGGCTTCAATGGTCTGTTTTTTAAAAAGTGTTAGCACATTATTCAGAAAGAATTCTATGTCTTAGCCCAGGATTTTCATGATAGGAAAGTTGGTCTGGGAAAGTTGGTCTGCAGAATATTAATAGCTCATTAATCACTCTTATCCCTAAGAAGGGTTCTCCTAAAAATGTGAATGATTATAGGCCGATCTCCCTCACAAGTGTTTGTCTCAAATTTCTTACTAAGCTTGCTGCAAATCGATTCCAAGATCATATTTTGAAATGCATTCATAAGAACCAATACGGCTTCATTAGAACAAGGACAATTCAGGATTGTGTGGCATGGGTTTATGAGTATATTTATCTTTGTCAATTATCAAAGCAGCCCATTCTTATAATTAAGCTAGACTTCGCCAAAGCTTTCGACACAATTGAGCATGAGGCCATTTTTAAGATTCTAGAACACAAAGGTTTTGATAAATTATGGATTCATTTGATGAGGGAGGTTCATTCCTATGGAACTTCCTCTATCTTGTTAAATGGGGTTCCAGGGAAACAATTTGTGTGTAAAAGGGGGGTTAGGCAAGGTGACCCCTTTCTCCCCTCCTATATGTCAGTGGTGGTGACCTTTTACAGTCAGTGATTAACGAGTCTTTGCAGCAAGGAATCCTCAAATTTCCTATTATCACAAATGAAATCGACTTTTCGCTCGTGCAGTACGCGGATGACACTATTTTGTTGATTTCGGCTGAGATGGATCAGGTTGTTGCTTTAAAGGAAATCTTGCACAAGTTTGGGCTGTCTACAGGTCTGAAAGTGAACTTTCAAAAATCGTTGATAATCTTGCTGAATGTTGATCTCGTGGAGGTTGCTGCTCTGGCTGCAGTTTTGGACTGTTAGGTTGGCTCCCTGCCTTTTCCCTACTTGGGCTTGCCCTTGGGAATGACAAAGCCATGTATCAAAGATCTCCTACCCCTGGTTAATAGTCTTGACTATAGGCTCACTGCTACCTCGATCTTCCTGTCCTAGGAGCACGTCTGCAGTTAATTAATTCTACACTAAGCTCTATGTCGTTGCACTTCCTTCTGTCCCTGAATCTTCCTATAGGGTTAACTGAACAACTTGATAGAATTCTGTGTTAGTGTTTATGGAGAGACAGAGATGAGCCAAAGCCTTCTCTAGCGGCTTGGGAAATGGTGTGCAAACCAAAAGCAAAGGGTGGCCTGGGTATTGTGAATTTTCAAAAAAAGAACGGTGCGTTGTTAATGAAACACCTAGACAAGTTCTACAACAAAGCTCACATCCCATGGGTTCAGTTAATTTGGGGTTCCTATTATGTGGACTATGTCCCTGATGTGGCTAAGCCATGTGGGTCTTTTTGGTGACGAGATATTGTTAAATTGCAGGATAAATACAAGCAGGTGGCCGTAATTTCTTTGGGCACCGGTAGCACCTTCCATTTTTGGCTGGACAAGTGGATCTTCTTGGGTTCGGCTGAGCCTCTGGCTAATCATTTTACTCGCCTTTTTTCATATGTACTAAATCCAGACATGTTGGCTGCTGAGGTGTACACAACAACCGACTTTTATTCACTGTTTTATCGGCCTCTCTCAGCCCAGGCTTATGATGAGCTAGTTTTGATACAGCAAGGTATGGTGGATCATCCCATTTCTGATACATGTGACATTTGGGAGTACAAGTGGGGTTCGAAATATGCCTCTTCAGCCTACTATGCACATCTACATGAACATCTAGTTGTCCCTGCGGTCTACAAATGGATTTGGTCATCTGCTTGTGTCATGAATCTAAAAGTTTTTGCCTGGTTGTTGCTGAGTGACCGTCTTAACATGAGGGATACGCTGATCCGCAGAAATTGGAAGGTGACATTGTGTTCTTTGTCCTGGCAGAATTTACAAAGATAGAATTCACTTATTCTTTACTTGTAACTATTGTCTACGGGTATGGAATTACCTACAGATTACGTGGCCCATGGGTGATGATATTCAACCTATTGTTGCTGATGCTAAAAGGGATTTTGGTAAACCCTTCTTCATGGAAGTTATGATTTTGGTGTGCTGGCATATTTGGAAGCAACAAAACGGGAAGATATTTCAGCACGAGAGACCAAACTTTTCTAGATGGCAAAGCAATCTTGTACATGACGTTACTCTACTTCAGTATAGGATAAAGAGAAAACACAAGGCTGCTTTACTTACTTGGATCTCTTCTCTCTTGTAAATTCTCCTGGTATAATTTTCTGGGTAGCTTTAGGCAGTTTGTTGTAAGTAGCCTCTAACCTTTTTTCATTTGTGTTTGTACACTTGGTTGGTGGTGAAATAAAATTTGAAGTGGGGCTTTTGCCTCACAGGCCTAAGGTTTCAAAAAAAATCCTCTTGCTGATACGAGGCCCGAGGAGTTACCTCGCTGGGACTCCAAAGGAGCACTTCATCGGGTTGAGTTTGATGCAAAATTTGTCAAGGTTCTCAAATGTTTCGTGGAGATCTTTCATAAGTGAGGACCCTTTCTTTGTTATAACTATAACATCGTCAATATATACTTGCACGTTTGTGTCGATTTCGTTTCCTAGGCAATTCTGCATCATCCACTGATATGTTGCCGCGACGGTTTTTAGGCCAAAAGGCATTGTTGTATAGTAGAATACGCCATATGGCGTGATAAATACTATTTTCTCCTGCTTGTCCTTCTTCATCCGAATTTGATGGTACCCTGAATATGCCTCCAGAAAGGAATGACGTCCGCACCCCGCGGTTGCATCGATTATTTGATCGATTCGTGGCAGTGGGAAGTGATCTTTGGACAATGTTTGCTCAGTGCAGTGAAGTCAATGCACATCCGTAACTCTTTTGTATTTTTCTTTGGGACGCATACTAGGTTTGCAACCCACTCTGCTTTCTTTAATTCTTTGATGAATTTGGCATCAGTAAGGCGATGGAGCTCCTTTCCAATGGCCTTATGTTTTGGCTCTATGAAGCGACTGTTTTACTAGCTTCGCCTTTGGATCCAGGTTTAATGTGTGCTCAACAAGTTCCCTAGGAATTCTCGGCATGTCAGAAGGTAGCCATGCGAATATCTCCCAGTGCTCACGGAGGAACTCGATGAGCGTGCTTTCCTATACGGGACCAAGATTGGAGACCACAAATGTTGTATTCTTCAGGTCAGTAGGGTGGATTTGTACTTCCTTCGTATCTTTCACGGTGTCAAAAGCCTGATCGGGATTGACACACACTATTGCTAGAGGTTCCGCGGTTGCTGATATTTTTAGCTGCTCAAACTCAGTTGTCATCCCGAAAGATTCAAAAAAAAATTGAACTCCCAATCGCAATTGTCGGATCGTGTGAATCTTCCCTTTACTGTTATGATTCCCTTTGGCACTGGCATTTTCATAACTTGGTATGCATAACATGGGACTACCATGAATCGTGCAAAAGCTAGGCATCCCAGGATCACATGATATTGTGATGGTCAGTCCATGACTTCGAACTCGAGCTTTTCTCGCCTAAAATTTTCTTTGGATCCAAAAACAACGTCAAGAAATATTTTACCTAAGGGAATCTCGACTTTACCTGGTACTATGCCGTGCAAGGATGTTTTTGTTGGTGCTAGAGTTACCAAAGAGTAGTTCATTGCTCTTAGTGTTTTGGCGTAAATCAAATTTATGATGGTCCCTGCATCCATGAAATTTTTTCTCATGTTGAATCCTCCCACTTGCGCTTCAACTATCAAGGCCGAATGACCCAGTCGTGGTACTCAAAGTGGGTGATCAGCTCTGTTGAATGTAATTTCCTATTTTGACTAGTGAAGATACTCGGGTGTGGCTGGTGGGGTCGTCTCGGCCATGTTGACTTGTCTTGTAATTAGTTTCTGGATCCTGTTGGATGGACGTCATTTCTAAATCATTGACATTGCGCACATTGATCTAGGGTATTCACTACCTTGATCTGTTGTGTTTTGCGGTTGTCCTCCAAACTGGTGTACCGGTCGTGGTGGTGCGTCGATGGCTAACATGCCAGGCATGATGGTGTATCCTCGGTTTGCTGCTTTGGTTGCCATTGCGTTACATAGCTCTTGCATCTTCAGAAATGTTCGACAGTCTTTCATGAGATGGTTGGATCGTCTTTTGCCCATTGAGTCAACATAAAAGTGCATATTATAGGGTCCTTCTAGAATTTGCATTGCGGACATAGGTGGGTCCCGAGCTCTTGGCTGATACTGTTGCATTGATTGGCCTCCTCTGACGTTGCCCTTTCTACTGCGGTGTCCGTTGTTGTAATCGTTGTTCCTGTGATTGCCCTCTCCCAAGAAACTAGTTGCCACATAACTTGGTCCCGCGTGTCCGTCCTTGTTCCTCCGTCTCGTGTCATTGCTGCGTTTATCCGTGTCTTCTTCGGGTGAATGTGTTCGTTTGTTATGCAGCGCGTCCTCTCCATCAGCCCAGCGATTTGCTATGTCCATTAGGTTTGAGATTGTTTTGGGTTTGACCCGTCCTAGTTCTTCTATGAACTATCAATGACGGAGGCCGTTATTGAAGGCGTCAATGGCCCTTTCGTCGAACATGGATTCGGCTCAGTTTTTGATAATGTTCCATCGCTAAATGAAGGATCTTATTGATTCTCCATATTTTTGTTTGCACGCCCTTAATTGCTCCAGAGATGCGGGTCGTTTAAATGTGGAGTGAAAGTGTCGGATGAACTTATCTTCAAGATCATTCCAGCTACTGATTGAATCTTTAGATAGTTGTCTAAGCCATGACCATGCAATGCCGGTTAAGTGCAGCTGCAAGCTTTGCATTGCGGTGGCTGTGGAGCCACCGTGTATCTTGACGGTGGCCAAGTAATCTGCTAGCCATGCTTCGGGTTCCTGTAATCCATCGTACTTTTGGTGGTCATGCAGAAGTTTGAAGTCCTTGGGTACTGAAGCTTTACGAATCCGTTGGGTAAAACAGTTGGCTCTGCATAACTCGTGGTCATCTTCACTATCGTTGTTATGGAATCATCGGCTACGGCCCTCATCCCTTGATCCATCGTTCCTTTGCTGCAAGCTATCGTTTCTTGTGCTGTTTTGTGGTTCGGACCCTAAGAAGTGCACCTGATGTGGTGACCACAACCTTCGGGTGTGCCCTACGTGCCGAGGGATGCTGCGACGACATGGGGATTTGTCGGGTTGGTGCGTGATTCCCCGTTCTGCTTGTGCAAGAGATGCTCCTACCATGCTGAGGTTCATTAAAGCTGAGCGATGAAGAGACACATGGGGATCATCGGGTGCGTGTTGAGTTGTAATTAGATACATTTGTGCAGCCATGATTGCTGCCTAAGCTATTTTTGCTTTGATGTTCCCTGCTTGATCTATTGACATAAATGACAGATCGAGGTCACGAATCAGCTCGTTCTTTCGGCTTCGGGGATGTTCTGCAATCGAGATGTTCCCCTTCTTGGCGGTGCTCCCCCAGTTACGCTTCCTGATCCTCTGGTAGAACTTAATTGTGCCCGTCTCAGGCTGGATTCGTCGGCTAGCCTTTTTCTTTCGTCAAGTACCTTTGCATCCTTATCAAGTCTCTCTTCTTGTGATGAAGCAGATATTGATATGCTAGTAAATCATCGTGTGTGGCATCGGCTGTCATTGGAACTGGGCCCAAAATTGCTTCCCTTGCTTTTTTCAATGTTGCGGCTAGTAATCGAAGAGTTCGCCTCTCGCCTCCACGTGTCCCCCTCCTCCTATGGTTATACGGTTGTCCGTCAGGTCTCCTTTGTTTCCATGGTTCCCTTAATTGCTAAGATTTCCTGCATTGTCATCTGATAGAATATCATCGGGGTTATGAATAGGGTTACTGTTAGAGTCGTGTTGTGTCGAAGGTTCTCCGTTGATCACGCACACTTGGTGGCGTGTTATGTATGGCCTAGTGATGTTGTCGTTAGATCCAAAGGAGACACTGCATAGGGGACCAGTGAAGTCCAATGGTTTTTGTTCTAGGTAGATCTCGGCCTTTCTAATTCCGAAGTCGATACTTTCTCTACTTTCTTTGGGTTCTGTATTTTTCTAGCTTGATCCTTGTAGTGTGGTTGAATGGTGGTTTGACCTAAGGGAGAGATCATCATAGAGACCATCAAGGTCCCCTAGATATGCTGTGTTTTGATTGTTTTCGTTGCTCTCTCTACCTGCGGCGTGGCTTCCGTGGATGATCTGACGGGTAACGCAGTTCTCTTCGTAGGCGCAGATTTTTTGACCAATGGTCCCGATGAGATCGAAGCCGAGAGGTGTGGTTCTTTGAGATCCTCCACTTGGAAGTGGAAACTTCCAACAATGAGATCGGATCCGCCATTGAAATCGGTGTTTACCGAAACAGTGGTGGATGGGCGTGATGCCGCTTCTGTTGGATTGTTGCTTGATGAAAAGGGGTCCGCCAAATCCATGACTCCAGCATTCAGGTTTCCCACAGACGGCGCCAATTGACGAGGGGTAACCCCGGGAATGCCCATGGTGGTGGATTTAGGGTTTTATAGATAAGAGAACGCTGGTAATTTCATCGGTTGTCAAGCAAACAAGGGAGTCGAAGCCGCACAATTACTTGATGAAACAACACTATTACAGATCGCTTGGGGTTTTTTGGTACCTCCTCATAGGCTTCTCCCGTCCTATATATAATAGGCCGGGTCTCAAAGTTATATATGGATAGGTTACATATGTTTCATTACAACACCAACACAATGTCAGTTCATATTTTATTTCCTAATACAACTAAAGCTTTCATCGGATGCTTCTTGGGCCATCATCTTGAATCTTCATGGGACGTAAGCCTTTATGCAGCCAGGGTAGCAAATCATAAGCACCCGATAATCATATCTATGTCACTTTGGGACCCACCTGGATTGTGGGCTAAGCTTTCCGCTGTCGGAGTTCTTCTCCGAGGAAATTTCCTACTATGGCGTGTAACTCCATAATGTCCCCCCAAATTCCATTCTTTAGCTCAGCGCTCCTGTTTCTCTTTCTGAGGGATACCTCGGAATTAAACAGGGTCTTCTTTTGTTCCGGTACTACTTCCATACCCGTAAAAATTCTATCACTTCCGGTGTTCCATACAATACCGGAACTCTTAGCTTAGTCCTTAGGAGAGACCTAGTCTACCCAAGGTCATAGCTAGCGAGTAAATGAAGATATGTCCAGCTACTTTCCTTTACCATAAGGATAAGACAGATCCCGACAAGCCAGAAAGCTTGTCGGTTTTTATTGACGATGCTGCCGCCCACCAAGAGTCTTGGGATGCGGAGGCACCGACTTTGACTAAAGACTTGATCCCCGTCAATAGGCAGATTCAGTTTTTGATGAAGAACAAAGGATTGATGGGATCCGACTTAGTCCACTACTGGCTAACGCGTAGGATTCAACACCTCTGCAATATCATGGAGACCGACTGATGCACATAGTCACCTCTGACAAGAAGGACAACTTGAGAGTGAACCGGACATCAATTCCCTCTAAGGAATATGATTCCCGAGTCAAATGGCTGATCAAAGAGCGAGTAAACTGTAAAGTTCCAGTGATCTTCATGCCTATGTTTATAGTAGAGAACCCCTTGACTCCAGTAAGTTTTCCGACTAACCTAGATCGCCATTGTTTTATCTGTAGATGTTTTAGTATATCGCAATGCTGAGATATTTGCTAACTTTCAGCTTACTGACCTCCCTGAGTCGGAGCTTGCTCTTGTCGATGGATATCCTCCAGAGGATCCAGTTCCTGTGGAGGATGAAGAACTTGAAGAATTGCCTGAGGCACTCACCCAGAAGTGTAAAACTCTGGTTATTTCGACTATCCCGCAAACAATGCCAGTCGTTAAAAAGTAAGCTCTTCCACTAGATCTCATATTTTGTTTGTATTCTGTCTGGGTCATAACATTAATAATATGTTACTCTCCAGAGCTCAACTGTTGATAAAAGGAAAGAGAAAGTCGGGGAAGACTCTGCTCCAGCAGAAGTTAACTTTGGTTTCACCCGCTACTGCGTCTCCGACTCCAAACCCAAAATCATCGTCAGTGCCGGAGCATATTCCGTCTTCGTGCATCGAGGATGTTGAGGCTCAATTTGAAGAGCCAGTGAACCTAGGTTCACAAACCTGAAGGAAATATGCCCTGAGAGGCAATAATAAAGTTGTTATTATGTATTCCTTATATATGATAGATGTTTATTTTACATGCTAGAATTGTATTGATCGGAAACATCAATACATGTGTGTTTAATAAAGAAAAAGGGTTCCTAGTTATGCCTCTCTTATAGACTAGCTTGTTGATTAACAAGATGATCAAGGTTTCCTGATCATGGACATTGGATATTGTTAATAACAAGGTCACATCATTGGTGGAATGATGTGATGAACATTCATCCGAAGTATAGCATTATGATCAAGTCATTATGTTTATATTGCTATAACATCATACTAAGTAATCTTTATCCTTAGACCATGAGATCATGTTAATTGCTAACACCGGAAGAGTATCTTGATAACATCAAACGTCACACCATAACAGGGTGACTATAAAGATGGGTTCAGTACTACGAAGGTGTTATGTTGAGGCTCATGGATCAAGAGTGGAATTTGTCAATCCCAATGACGGATAGATATACTCTGGGCCCTCTCGGTGATATCACATTGAGATAGCTTGCAAGCAAGTGATGTGATCAATAGAATGTTATATCATGGGAACGAGAAAAGAGTGCATGTCGGTAACGAGATCAAACTAGGTATGGAGATACCGATGATCGAATCTCGGACATGTAATATATCGAGAGACAAAGGGATTTAGTTACAAGCATTAAAGGTTCTCACGATCACAGAAGTCATCGTTGAATGTGTAGGAGTCAGTACGGATCTCCAGGTCCCGCTGCTGATTAAATGAGAGAGCATTAAACTTGGAGAATTTTAATGCATTTAAAGTGGAGACTTTAAAAGGGAATGTGAAGAGGCATTTTAATGTGGAGGGGTTGCCACCACATGAATGGGGGAGGTGAGGGGTCACCCCCCATGCGTCGGCCATGGAGAGAGGGGGCACCCCCCTCCTCCTATAAAAGGCCACCCATTCCCTCCTTCATCCACACACCTCCTTGTGAAGGATCTCTCTCCCCCTCTAGAATTATTCCCCCATGGTCTCGGATTAGCGAGATACATGTTCCCGGTGGCATTTCGTCTGGAAGGAGTTGCTGCTTCCGCTGGATCACTGGAGCGAGGAGGTGGAGGTTGTCTGGTGGCTTGAACGTGTGTGCGAGTGCGGATGCGCTGCTGAATTGCGGCGCTCGGACTTCCTCACGATCTTGAGATCGGCAAGTGTACGACTACATCAACCACGAGTTCCTACTCGTTAACAAAACTCGTTGTCTTTGAGGGTAAGTTCTCGTTGGATGTATGTCCACCCGTTGCTTTGTACCTAGTAGATAGATCTTGGCGTGTAGTTCACATCGTAGGATTTTTTTGTTTTCTATGCTGCAGACCCAACAATGGTATCAGAGCCTGATCTATGCGTAGGTGCTTTGCACGGGTAGAACACATATGTTTATATGTGGGCGATGATGATCATGTTATTGCATCTTCTATGTATTTTGGATATTGGTGGCATAGTGGGATGACGAGGCCCGGACCAACCTTACATGTCATCGTACATGAGACCGGTTCCACGACTGACATGCAACTTGTTTTGCATAAGTGGCTGGCGGGTGTCTGTCTCTCCTACTATAGTCAATATCTGATTTACAACGAGTTGCTAATAACTTAGTTATCCTCGTTGTGGTTCATGTTCGTAGGTGAGAACAGTTCTATCTCCAAAAGCCCTAAGCCACGTAAAACTTGCAATTGATAAATTAGAGGCGTCTAGTTTAGATCGTTGCTGGGCTAGTGTATTGATATGGTATTGTTGTAAGTAGATGTATGATAGATACTCTTACAACACACTCAACGTGTAAGTCCCATAGACCTTGGCCTTACACACAAAAGAATGATAGAGATCATACCACGACGCAAGTGATAGAGATCAAATGCATGGACCATATCATCTCACTTTACACATTAGATGTTAGCATCTTATACTGCTAGTTTGGCGCTTTTGGTAGCATTGTAAGATGATCCCTCATTTAGATATCAAGATAAAAATGTGTTCTTCCTTAAGTATGCACCGTTCTGTTGATCGTGTTTCGAGACATCACGTGATGATTGGGTGTACTCGAATCTACGCTTTCATAGGAACGGGTGAAGACAGTTTTACACACGCGAATACTAAGGTTCTTACTTGGTGAGCCTAGCATGTATAGACATGGCCTCGGAACATGGACCGAAAGGTTAAGCATTAGTCATATAGTTGATATGATGCCCATATAGATGCTCGCCTTTGAAGCTACATCAACTCACGTGATGATCGGACTTGGTGTAGTGGATTTGGTTCATGTAATCACCAAAAGGACACGAGGGATGTCGTTTTTGAGTGGGAGTTCATAAGTAATTTGGATTAGTTGAACTCAATCTATCATAAACTTAGTCTAAGTAAACTTTACAAATTCTGTTGTAGATGGCACCACCTGCTTTTAATTTCAATGTGTCCATGGAGAAAGAGAAACTTGCTGCGAATGGTAGCAACTTCACCAACTGGGCTATGAATTTGAGGATTCTCCTCACTGCTGCACAAAAGCAATATGTGCTAGATGCGCCGCTAGGCCCCCCACCAGCTCCTGATGCCCCTGACGAGGAAAAGAATGTCTATGTGACTCGTCAGGAGGACCACAACTTCGTTCATTGCGGCATATTGTATGGGCTAGAGCCAGAACTTCGAAAGCGTTTCGAAAATAGCAATGCCTTTGATACCATGGGAGAATTGAAAATGATTTTCGATACCCATGCTGCCGTAGAGAGTTATAATGCTACATAAAAGTTCTTTAGCTGCATGATGGAGGCAAACAGCTCCGTTAGTGAGCACGTACTCAAAATGTCTGGGTACGCCGATAAGCTTGTGTCCTTGGGAATAACGATTCCCATTGACTTAGGCATACATCGTGTCCTCCAATCTCTGCCACCTAGATACAAGAGCTTCATGATGAACTATAATATGCAGGGCATGAAGAAGTCTCTTCCCGAGCTTCTGTCAATGCTTAAGACTGCAGAAGTGGAGATTAGGAAAGAACATCAAGTGTTGATGATCAATAGGACCACCGGTTTCAAGAAAGACAAGAAAGGAAAGCACAAGGGAAAGAAGGGTGGCAAGTCTGTTGCCACGCCTGAAAAGAAACCCCGAGCTGGCCCTAAGTCTGACACCGAGTGCTACTATTGTAAGGGGACTGGCCATTGGAAGCGCAATTGCCCCAAGTATTTGGTGGACAAGAAGTCCGGCAAGGCAAACAAAGGTATATGTGATATACATGTTATTGATGTGTACTTGACTAGTACTCACAGTAGCACCTGGGTATTTGATACGGGATCGGTTGCTAATATATGTAACTCGGTTCAGGGGCTACGGAACAAGCGACAACTAGCAAGGGATGAGGTCAGGATGCGGGTCAGCAATGGATCAAAAGTTGATGTGATCTCCGTCGGGATGCTACCTCTCCATTTGCCATCGGGATTAGTTATAAACCTAAATAATTGTTATTTGGTGCCTGCACTGAGCATGAACATTGTATCCGAATCGTGTTTGATGCAAAGTGGTCATTCATTTAAATCTGAAAACAATGGTTGTTCGATCTATAAGAATGATATCTTTTATGGTCATGCACCTATGTTGAATGGTTTATTTCTGATAGATCTCGATAGTAATATTACGCACATTCATAATGTTAATGCTAAAAATATTAAACTTGATAATGATATATCTGCATATATGTGGCACTGCCGTCTAGGTCATATTGGCGTTAAACGCATGAAGAAACTCCATTGTGATGGACTTTTGGAATCACTTGATTTTGAATCATTTGATACATGTGAGCCATGCCTTATGGGCAAGATGACTAGAACGCTGTTTTTCGGTTCAATGGAACGGGCGATAGATCTATTGGAAATCATACATACTGATGTGTGTGGACCAATGATTGTGTCGGCGTGAGGTGGATATCGTTATTTTGTTACTTTCACGGATGATTTGAGTAGATATGGGTATATCTATTTGATGAAACACAAGTCTGAAACTTTTGAAAAGTTCAAGGAATTTCAGAATGAAGTGGAAAATCATCATAATAGAAAGATCAAATTTCTACGGTCTGACCGTGGAGGAGAGTATCTAAGTTACGAGTTTAGCACACACATGAAAGAGTGTGGAATAGTTTCACAACTCACGCCTGCCGGAACACCACCGCGTAATGGTGTGTCGGAATGTCGTAATCGTACCTTATTGGATATGGTTCGATCTATGATGTCTCTGACTGACTTGCCACTGTCATTTTGGGGTTATGCACTGGAAACAGCTGCAATCACTTTAAATCGGGCACCATCTAAATCCGTTGAAACGACACCGTATGAATTATGGTTTGGAAACAAACCTAAGCTGTCATTTCTTAAAGTTTGGGGATGCGATGTTTATGTGAAGAAACTTCAGCCAGATAAACTCGAACCCAAAGCCGAAAAATGCGTCTTCATAGGATACCCTAATGAAACGATTGGGTATACCTTCTATCACAGATCCAAGGGCAAGGTTTTTGTTGCCAAGAATGGATCCTTTCTTGAGAAGGAGTTTATCGCGAAAGGTGTGAGTAGTCGGAAGGTAGAACTCGAACAGGTTATTGAACCTTCTCTTCATGGAATGGCGAGTGGCGCAGCACCAGAAGTTGTTTCGGAGTTGACTTCACCTGATGAAGAGAGAGCTAATGATAATGATCATGAAACTCTGAAAGAGGACACTACCGAACCTCGCAGGTCAAGCAGGACACGTGCAGCTCCTAAACTGTACGACAATCTTGTTGTGAATTTCATGGTTGATGAAATGGATGACCCTGCGACGTATGAAGAAGTGATGATGAGCCCGGATTCCAACAAATGGCTAGAAGCCATGAAATCCGAGATGGAATCCATGTACGAGAACCAAGTTTGGAACTTGGTGGACTTACCTCACGATCGAAAGGCCGTTGAGAATAAATGGATTTTCAAAAGAAAAACTGATGCTAATGGTAATGTGACCATCTATAAGGCTTGACTTGTCGCAAAGGGGTTTCGACAAATTCAAGGAGTTGACTATGATGAGACATTCTCTCCCGTAGTGATGCTTAAGTCGGTTAGGATTATATTAGCAATCGCTGCATATTTCGATTATGAAATATGGCAGATGGATGTCAAAACTGCGTTCCTCAATGGTAATATTGAAGAAGAGTTGTATATGATACAACCTAAGGGTTTTGTCGATCCTAAGGATGCTAATAAGGTATGCAAACTTCAGCGATCTGTCTATGGACTGAAGCAAGCATCTCGGAGTTGGAATCTCCACTTTGATGAGGTGATCAAAGAGTTTGGATTTGTCCAAACTTATGGAGAGGCTTGTATTTACAAGAAAGTGAGTGGGAGCAATGTGGCATTTCTGATATTATATGTGGATGACATATTATTGATTGGAAATGATATAGATCTTTTAAACAGTGTTAAAAGTTATCTAAACAGCAAATTTTCGATGAAAGACCTTGGTGAAGCGTCATATATATTAGGCATCAAAATCTATAGAGATAGATCAAGGCGCCTAATTGGGTTATCGTAGAGTACATACCTTGATAAGATATTAAAGAAGTTTAATATGGACGAAAGTAAGAAGGGGTTCTTACCTATGTTGCAAGGCAAGACATTGAGTAAGACTTAAAGTCTGGCTACGGCGGAAGAAAGAGAGATGATGGATAAGATCCCCTATGCCTCGGCCATAGGCTCTATTATGTATGCCATGCTATGTACAAGACCGGATGTGGCACATGCTATTAGTTTGACTAGTAGGTACCAATCTGATCTAGGTTCGGAACACTGGATAGCGGTAAAGAACATCCTCAAGTACTTTAGAAGAACTAAGGATATGTTTCTTATATACGGAGGTGAAGAAGAGCTAGTCGCTACGTGTTATGTCGATGCTAGCTTTGATACCGATCCGGATGACTCTAAGTCTCAATCCGGATACGTATTTCTCTTGAACGGAGCAGCAGTTAGTTGGAGGAGTTCCAAACAACCTGTGGTGGCTGGATCAATGACAGAGGCGGAATATGTTGCTGCTTCAGAAGTGGCGCAGGAAGCGGTTTGGATGAAAGAGTTCATTACGGAACTAGGTGTGGTTCCCAGTGCGTTGGACCCGATGGTGATCTATTGTGACAACAATGGAGCCATAGCCAACGCAAAGGAACCGAGGTCTCACAAGAATTCCAAGCATATTAAGCGCCGGTTTCACTCCATCCGCGAGCATGTCAAGGATGGAGATATAAAGATTTGTAAAGTACACACGGACCTAAATGTAGCAGATCCATTGACTAAAGTTCTCCCTAGGGCAAAACATGATCAACACCAGAACTCCATGGGTGTTAGATTTATCACTATGTGAACTAGATTATTGTCTCTAGTGCAAGTGGAAGACTAAAGGAAATATGCCCTGAGAGGCAATAATAAAGTTGTTATTATGTATTCCTTATATATGATAGATGTTTATTTTACATGCTAGAATTGTATTGATCGGAAACATCAATACATGTGTGTTTAATAAACAAAAAGGGTTCCTAGTTATGCCTCTCTTATAGACTAGCTTGTTGATTAACAAGATGATCAAGGTTTCCTGATCATGGACATTGGATGTTGTTAATAACAAGGTCACACCATTGGTGGAATGATGTGATGAACATTCATCCTAAGTATAGCATTACGATCAAGTCATTATGTTTATATTGCTATAACATCATACGAAGTAATCTTTATCCTTAGACCATGAGATCATGTTAATTGCTAACACCGGAAGAGTATCTTGATAACATCAAATGTCACACCGTAAAAGGGTGACTATAAAGATGGGTTCAGTACTATGAAGGTGTTATGTTGAGGCTCATGGATCAAGAGTGGAATTTTTCAATCCCGATGACGGATAGATATACTCTGGGCCCTCTCGGTGATATCACATTGAGATAGCTTGCAAGCAAGTGATGTGATCACTAGAATGTTATATCACGGGAACGAGAAAAGAGTGCATGTTGGTAACGAGATCAAACTAGGTATGGAGATACCGATGATCGAATCTCGGACATGTAATATATCAAGAGACAAAGGGATTTAGTTACAAGCGTTAAAGGTTCTCACGATCACAGAAGTCATCGTTGAATGTGTAGGAGTCAGTACGGATCTCCAGGTCCCGCTGCTGATTATTGATCGGAGAAGGGTCTCGATCATGTCTGCATTATTCGCGAACCGTAGGGTGGCACACTTAAGAGTTATCAGACACCATTTTTGAGCACATATGTTTCAGACGAAAGAATTGCAAAGCGCAGGAATTGTTTCAATAGAAACCGGAAATTCTTTCGGGCGAAATTGCAGAAAGTGGTTATGCATGTGATATTGAAATATTGCAAGGGGCTATATGTGAATGTTTGTTAATTAAAGTAATTAAAAAAATTCTGAATAAATTTAATAAAAAGAGTTTTATTAAATGAGAGAGCATTAAACTTGGAGAATTTTAATGCATTTAAAGTGGAGACTTTAAAAGGGAATGTGAAGAGGCATTTTAATGTGGAGGGGTTACCACCACATGAATGGGGGAGGTGAGGGGTCACCCCCCATGTGCCGGCCATGGAGAGAGGGGTCACCCCCCTCCTCCTATAAAAGGCCACCCATTCCCTCTTTCATCCACACACCTCCTTGTGAAGGATCTCTCTCCCCCTCTAGAATTATTCCCCCATGGTCTCGGATTAGCGAGATACATGTTCCCGGTGGCATTTAGTCTGGAAGGAGTTGCTGCTTCCGCTGGATCGGTGGAGCGAGGAGGTGGAGGTTGTTCGGTGGCTTGAACGTGTGTGCGAGTGCGGATGCGCTGCTGAGTTGCGGCACTCGGACTTCCTCACGATCTTGAGATCGGCAAGTGTATGACTACATCAACCATGAGTTCTTACTCGTTAACAAAACTCATTGTCTTCGAGGGTAAGTTCTCGTTGGATGTATGTCCACCCGTTGCTTTGTACCTAGTAGATAGATCTTGGCGTGTAGTTCACACCGTAGGAAATTTTTTGTTTTCTATGCTGTGGACCCAACAAAACCGACATCACCATGGGTGACTCGAGAACTTATAAGGGTGAACCCTGTATGATGATGATTCCTCGGACAAAACCTTCCCGATGATCCCCTGTAGATCCCTTGTGGCCTCACCAGAAAAAGTGCATATGAACTTCGGAAGCTTGCCCTGAACTGCCTAGATACCAGGACAATAACTGCTAAGGAAGAGGCTCATGAAGCTGAACATGTAAAACTCGTTGATCTGCTGGATCAAGTTCATCTCCGCGACGAGAAACTAAAGGCTGGTGTAGTTCCGCCTCTACCTATCATTCCTTTAACCTTGGTCGAGAAGGTTTCTGCTGAGGTGAACAACAGCCTCAACAAATTTCAAAATGAGCATTTTGTAAGTCATTTTTTACTATTTTTACTATATTTATGTCATATCATCTAGACCCAAGCATGAAATTGGATAGAACTATAAATCCGAATTTATACTTTTATAGGATGCCAAAGAACGAAGTAGTGGCCCCCAAGGCTCGTGCTGAAATTTAACTTAGTTAAAATAGAAGCCTGAGTCTTAGTAGCCTTCTAAGTCTGGTTACCATTCTGACTTATAGAAAGTTAATGTTTACAACCAATATTTATTAAAGAACATCTGTAATAAGCGGAGAGAGGTCAAGGCTCTCCGACTTGAAAATGCTCAGCTTAAAGTTGAGAAGGATGAAGCTTAAAGTAAGTTTTTCGACTACCTCTTCTTGGATTTTCATGTTAAGCCAAAATGTGAATTTGACTAACATTACCCTTCTTACTCTAGGCTTGTTGACTCAATCTTGCAAAATTGTGGAGCAAGCTGAAAACTTCATAGCCTTAGAGTCCGAGAATGTCGGCTTACACGAGCAACTTCAAAAGTTGAGGGAGGACCATGAACATAGTGTCAACAATATCCTTGAATCTAGTAACATGGCCACCGAAGAGCGTGGCCGGACTATTTATTGCCAAGATAAAGCAATCTTGGATTTGAAAGTGGAGATGGATAGGCAGAAGGATACCACCCAAGCCCTTTGGGATGAACTCTGGAGTGTGTGAGAGGAAAAGACCAAAGTAGATGAAGCTATCTTTGGTACGTTCGCGGCCATTCCCTCTCCTGTTTAGTTTTTTCGAATATATCTGTCATATCTTATTAATAAAGCTCCCTTTTACAGGTCCTCTCAACCTCCTGGGTTCGTCTTTGTCCGAATCACGCACCAGCGGACTTGTCATAGACAGAGATTTACTTCATGATTTCTGCCAATCTCTTGAAGATATTGGTGAAACCGTTAATCTTTCCGACTTAGATAAGTTATCTGCCTTTGAGGTGCATGATAAAGTGAAGGATATACCTTAGCTGGTCAAGGATTGGAAAATGTCCTACGCTCATACAACGGTGCAAAATGCCCTTACCATGGTAATGAGCCACCATGGCAACATGGAAATTTGGCAAGTTACCAAGAGTTATTAAACTATTGATGAAGATGGCAATCCTTAGAATGTTCGTGAGATATGGAATTCTTGTGTCGGATACGCTTGTAGCGTGGCTGATGTGACCAACTACAAGAAACCATTTTTCCAATCCGTCGAAGTGCCTCCAAGCCCCCCAGCCGAAGATGATGAGATTCCTGACGACGACAAAGAGACTGAGTCTGACGTCCTTGTGTCGGAAAAAGATCAGGATGACTTGGGTGGTAGCACCAGCGGGCCAGCAAATCCTCCACCTGCAACATATATTTGCAAGAAAAACTTTGCATTATTCTAAAGCAAGCTTGATGTAATAGTTAAACTATTTATTTTGTGGTGGTGTTGTGTAAGAACTGATGCTTTACTCTTAGCACGTCTGTTTTTGTTTTGTGCTTGAAAAATACTTAAGCACTTTTTGTTCATACTTATCATTTATCTAGCTTTCTGCCTCGTCCCTTTTGTGAGCTGGCAGACCTTTAGAACAGAAACTTAGCCAAGCAATGGAGCTCAATTGCTAAACCAGTTTAAACCCAGAAATAAGGCCAACCTTGAGTACCAACAGTTCACTACTTGGAAAATACTCGCGTCCAGAAATCAGACAAAAACCAAAGTATAAACAGAAAATGAGACTTACACCCGAAGGTAGCTTTATCTAGAATCGGAAATCTAACCAGAACAAACATGAACATCAAGTACATTCAAGTATCTTGGGATTTTCGACTGTGACATGATCATTCGAAAATAAGATGGTACTTCAAAACTTCTCAGAAAAACATTGAGGGAACCAATACTTTACTTCACTTTGAACATGTACATTGATATGATTACAAAGAAAGAAAATTTAAGAATAAAAGGGACGTAGCTGAGCAATGTTCCATGAACGGTTTAATTCATCCAGATCTATACTACCACCAGCTCTCTTTCTCTATCTAGTAGCAGGTCTTTCTTTGTCTGGCCTCATGTTTGTTAGGTAGTATGAACCATTATGCAATACACTACTAACTATAAAGGGCCCTTCGCAGATATGGGAAAGGTTGTGCTTTCTTTGTTTCACTAGTCGGAGAACTAGATCGCCCTTTGTAAAAGACCGATTTTCGACTCTCTGACTATGATACTTGCGTAACTTCTGCTGATAGGATACAGATCTCTGCTCAACAATGATGCAAACTTCCTTGAGTACATCGAGGTCATCTTGTCGAGAAACTTTGGCATCTTCTTCGACGTATGTAGTGACTCGGGGAGAAAGATGGATAATATCACTTGGAAGAACTTCCTCTGCATCGTAGACCAAGAAGAAAGGTGTATATCCCGCTCCCAAATTTTGCGCGTGTGATACATGTTCCTTCTATTTCTCCAAGTAAAGCTCTTCGCAAGGCAACACCTACGGTGTCCGCTTGACCTTTTTTAAGCGGGGACAGGTTGACCTGTTAGAACTAGTTCATAAACTCCATACAATAGACGACAATTGATCCGCCCAAGCCCCTGCAACATGATGAAGTGGTGCTTCGAGCCTAGGTCAGAGGACTTGAAGAATTAATCCATTAGCCCTTTCGACTTGTCCATTGGCTTGTGGTTGTGCGACAGATGCAATATCGAGTCGGGTCCCTTGATCTTCACAAAACTCGGAAAGTTCTCCCATTGAAAAGTTGCTCCCGTTGTCTGTAATGATACTCTGCGGATAGCCAAATTAGATTATGACATCCTCAATGAATCTTTTGGCTATAGCTCCATCACAACTTGTGACGGGTTCAGCCTCAATCCATTTCGTAAATTTATCCACCATCACAAGTAGGTGAGTAAATCCACTTGGAGCCCGTTTGAACGGTCCTACCATTTTAATCCCCCAAACTGCAAAGGGCCATGTAATCGGAATTGTTCGCAGCTGATCAGCTGGCTTGTTTGGCGTATTTTTGGCAGCATTTGCACGTCTTGACCAGCCTCCCGGTATCGTCCTTAGCTGTAAGCCTAAAAAATCTGTGTTCAAAAGCTTTTGCCACTAAAGATTTGGCTACAGTGTTATGTCCGTATTCACCTTCGTGGATTTCCCTTGGGATTTCCTCTCCTTCTTTCGGAGAAACACATCACTGAAAAACCCAGATACACTCCGCTTGTAGAGCTCACCAATGATTATTGTGTAGGATTTCGCTCGTCGGACGATCTATCGGCTCAAAACTTTGTCTTCGGGTAATTTTCCATCTACCAAGAATTCGAGGTAGGGTTTTGTCTAGCTGGGTATTACAGCCAGAATTGCTATAAGAGGTGAGTCGGATCTGATCAGATACTCCTTATCAACTCCTATGATAGAGGGAACTTTAAAGTGCTCTAGAAAAGCGCCATCTGGTACCTTTTTTGTATGCAGATCCTATTCTTGATAGTGCATCTGCTTCCTCGTCTTATTTTCGAGGAATGTTTTGAACTTCAAACCCTTTGAACGATTTTGCTAGTTCATCCATGACAGCGTGACAGGCTCCCATGTGCTTATTTGCCCAACAGTGATCGGTTAGTGATGGCTCAATGCACGGTGCCTAGAAAAATGCTTGATGGCAGTGTTGATGTAGAGCTCGTTGGGAACCCCAAGAGGAAGGTATGATGAGCACAGCAGCAAGTTTCCCTCAGTTATGAAACCAAGGTTTAATCGAACCAGTAGGAGCAAGGAAACACCCCAAAGGTGTTACTAGCTGAGCTTTGGCAGGGCGCACTACCGGTGCTAGTAGCAACGTGGAGACCTGCACAACACAACCACAGAACTTTGTCCCCAACTTACGATGGGGTTATCAATCTCACCGTGTTTTGCGGAAAACAAAGGATTAAACGTATCGAATGGAAAGAAGTAAAAGTTTGCAGAAAGTAAACACAAAGCAGAAACAGTTTATAGATTGTATGTAAAGTAAAGAACCGGGATCCATAGTTCACTAGAGGTGGCTCTCCTTAGATAGATAACATGCTGGGTGAACAAATTACAGCGGGGCAATTGACAAACCCCGAGAAAGCAATACATGCATATACTAATCATCTTGACTCCTTTGAGACTTGATTGGGCATTACAACATAATACATAGACCGCCATCCAACTGCATCTATGACTAATAATCCACCTTCAGGTTATCATCCAAACCCCCTCCAGTATTAAGTTGCAAGCAACAGATTATTGCTTTACGAACTGCGTGTAAAGTAAACAATACAATTGTTCTATGAACAAAGGATTGTTGTTTTCTCCCTAGTAGCAACAGCACATCTAGTACCTTAGAGATTTCGGTCACTTTCCCAGATTACCAGAGGCATGAACCCACTATCGAGCATAAATACTAACTCTTGGAGTTGCTAGCATCTACTTGGCCAAGATAGCTACTAACAACGGAAAGCATGCAGGATCTCAAATAACAAAGACATGATAGAATCAATAATCAATCTGAAATAGCATCTCAATATCCATCGGATCCCCGCAAACACAACATGTATGGATTACAAATAGATGATCTTGATCATGAACGGAGCTCACAAGGTCTAAACATGAAAGCACAAAGGAGGAGAAACCAACCATCTAGCTACTACATGGATCCGTAGTCCAAGGATGAACTACTCACGCATCACACCGGAGGCTTGCATGGTGATGAAGAAGGCCTCCAGGGTGAATTCCCCTCTCCGGCAGGGTGCCGGGAAGAGCTTCAGATCCCCTCGATCTAGGGACAGAGACGACGGCGGCTACAGACTCTTTCGCGGATTTTTGATCGGGTCCTTAGGGTTTTCGTCCCGAGGGCAACTTATAGGTGGAAGGAGAGGCCGAGGGGGTGCTGGGGTTGGCTAGACCACCCCCTGGCACGGGCCAGGCCTGGCCGCGCGGCCAGGTGGTGTGGCCGGCCCCCAGCCCTTCTCCGTCTCGTATTCTGGCACTTGATCCCTTCTGGAAAAATAGGCACTTTGGCTTTTGTCTCGTCCAATTCCGAGAATATTCATTTTCTGACTTTTCTGGAACCAAAAACAACAGAAAACAGGCAGCTGGCACTATGGCCCTTGTTAATAGGTTAGTCCAAGAAATCATAATAAAAGTACTCCAAAGTTGGAACAAAACACAAGAAAGTGGATGAAACCAAGCATGGAACATCAAAAATTATAGATACATTTGCAATGTATCAGTTAGCAACGCTTGTGGCCAATAGATATTTGGTCCCAAAGATCCGTTCGCTTTGCCTTGAATCGACCAAGTTACCGACTCAACGGCAGGCTCAGAACTCCTATGCTTTCTCAACGCATATTCCGATTATCACCAAATATGCATTAAGGAGTCAAACAAGCTAAATACTTTGTTCATCACCCCCTTTGGAACCTTCTGCTACGTAACCATGCCTTCTAGGCTCAAAAACACGGGATCTACGTACCAACATACTATGCAGCATTGCCTGCACGATCAAATCGGACGCAATGTACATGCATATGTGGGTAATATAGCTGTGATATCCCAAAAGAAGGAAACTCTAATTTTTGACTTGGAGGAAACGTTCTCTCTACTGAAACACAACACAATGCTTAACTCGAAAAGTGTTTCTTTGGGATTTCAGCCGAAAAATTGTTAGGTTTCATCATGTCTCAGATAGGCATAGAGGTGAACCTGAGACAAGATAAAGGCTATACTCAACATTACCAGGCGAACCCACCTGAAGGATGTACAATGGCTCACTGGCTGCATCACTGCAGTCAGTCAGTTCGTAAGGCGGCTCGCTTAAAGAGCCACATAATTATACAAGCTCTTGAAGAAGACCAAGAAATTCATCTGTACTGATGAAGCTGAGGCTGCACTCCAAGGCCTGAAAGCAATACTCTCATCCTCCCCTATCCTTGCAGCACCGGAACCTCAGGAACCCATGTTGCTCTACATTGCTGAGACAAACACAATTGTCAGCGTCGTACCAGTGGTGGAACGAATAGAGGAAAAATAGGAACAGTTGGTGCAGTGTCTGCCTTACTACCTCAACGAGGTTCTGGCAGAATAAAAACAACGGTATCCTCATTACCAAAAGTTAGCATATGGTGTATTCTTTGCATCTAGAAAGCTACGACACTATTTTCAAGAGCACAAGATTACCGTGGTGAGCACAGCTCCCATGAGAGACATAATCAACAACAGCGATGCCACATGATGTGTTGCTAAGTGGGGAATCGAGCTAGCAACATTTGACATTGAGTATAAACGACGAACAATGATTAAGTCCCAAATCCTTGCCAATTTTGTCGCTGATTGGACAGGGACGGTAGAAACCATCAACGTCCTAGAGTCGGAATACTGGACCTTTCATTTTGGTGAGTCGAAAGCGCTTGGGGGCTAACATGGTACTCAAATCACCCCAAGGAGACAAACTATTCTATGTGTTGCAGATTCACTTCACGACGACTGATACCTTCGATCCGGATTCATGGATGTAGTATAATAGTCTTTTCCCTAGTAGACCTAGGTTTAATCTAACCTTGGGAAACGATGCTAAAAAGAAATAAAAAGGACACGTCTACAAGACTTTATTTCTTTGTTTTACCTTCGTTTACCAGACCAATCTAGTTTACTTTTATCGTGGGTTGATTCAATGGATGCAGATAGGCTAGGGTTGAAGATCCACCTGCAGCTACACATCATATAGGATAAAAGATAATAATAAGCATAGTCATGGGTAATGGTTTAATAGAGATAATCTCTTGTGGGCAACACATCATAATATACTATAGCCCCTAAGAGGCAACAAGCATAGCAATAGTCTTTTGATCCAACCGAGTGCACCACGAAGCACCGGGCTACAAACGATTATTAAGTGTAAAACAAAAATCAAAGACTTAAGTGGTGATGTTGTTGTGATCTCGAATGGGTCGCTAAGCGAAAACCGTACAACCCTTTCTATCACTAGGTTTCCTATGAGATCGCCGCTAGCCAAATATCTCACCTGAAGCCTTCATCAATCTATGGGGTCTTGGGTACCTACAAGTACAAAGATCGAGGCAAGAGACAAAGAAAAAAAAGATACAAATCTCTCTTTCAAACAATACACAATGCTCCAATAGATTAGATGCACATAATCGCTGCGAGGTTTCTCCCCAACCCGTAGCACGTGAGGACTACTCACTCATAACAATACGATCAAGGATAGAAAACATTGTGCAAAATACTTAGATTGTAATCAAATAATCTTACAATGGTCGCCGAATCATAAGGATATCTCAAGTACAAAGTAATGGCTATGTCTAATGGAGGGGATGGAAGGTGGAAGGGATGAACTATGGTGTGTATATCCTTTAGTGGTGTTGTGATGCAATCTGAGAATGACGGCCTCCGGTGCGGTGGCCTAGGCCCCAAAATATATAGGCGTCTTCACAAAAGTTGTAGGGTTTGACGAGACGAAGCCGCCTACACATGTATGGGCAGACCCTGCCCATACAAGTGGTCGTTACGGCTGTAGACGCCTAGCAATAGATCCAGAATTACTTGGTCGTGTGGACTTCCTCAAAACCTTCATTATGACTCTTGATTTCGCATTCAAAAGTGTGATTTCCTGCACAACACAAATCAAAGCAATGGTTTGCATATCATTTGCAATTATTAGTCATTAGTGGAAAGGCTAGAGAGTTTCTTGTCAATTGCTTGACTAAGAACAATGTTTAAACGCGATGGAAGATGGCTATTTTTGGAGCCATGAGCGACCAATAACATTGTTGAATATGAAGCCCTACTATATGGAATTAGAATCACAAAAGACATCGGCATTCGCCGACTCATGTGCTACGGAGACTCGAATTTAGTTCCTCAGCAAGTATCCGGTCACTGTAGGGAAAATAAGAACATGGGAGGCTATCGAGCTGTCGTGGATGAACTAGCAAAATCATTGGAAGGGTTTGAAGTTCAACACATTACCAGAACAGAAAACGAGGAAGCGGACACACTATCAAGAATAGGCTCTACACGGAAAAAGGTCTCGGATGGCGCTTTTCTGGAGCACCTTAAAGTTCCCTTTATCACAGGAGTTGATGAGGAGTATTCGACCAAATCCGACTAACCCATTATAGCAGTTCTAGCTGTAATACCTAACTGGAAAAAACCCTACATTGAATTCTTGGTAGAAGGAAAATTACCCAAAGACGAAGTTCTGAGCCGACAAATTGTCCGATGAGAGAAATCCTACACAGTAATCAGTGGTGAGATCTACAAGCGGAGTGCATCTAGGATTTTTCAGCGCTGTTTTTCTCCGGAAGAAGGAGAGGAAATCCTAAGAGAAATCCACGAAGGCGAATGTGGACATCACACTACAACCAAATCTTTAGTGGAAAAAGCTTTTTGACACGGATTTTCTAGCTTACTGCCAAGGAAGATGCTAGGAGGCTGGTCAAGACATGCAAAGGCTGCCAAAAATACACCAAACAAGTCCATGTTCCGGCTGATCAGCTGCGAACAATCCCGATTACATGGCCCATTGCGGTCTGGGGGATTGACATGGTACGACCGTTCAAATGGGTTCCAATTGGATTTACTCACCTACTTGTGATGGTGGATAAATTTACGAAATGGATTGAGGCTAAACCCGTCACAAGTTGTGATGGAGCTATAGCCAAAAGATTAGTCGAGGACGTCATAATCTGATTTGGCTATCTGCACAGTATTATTACACACAACAGGAGCAATTTTCAGTGGGAGAACTTGCTGAGTTTTGCAAAGATCAAGGGATCCGACTCGATATTGCATCAGTCACACATCCACAAGCCAATGGACAAGTCGAAAGGGCTAATGGTTTAGGTCTTCAAGGCCTCCGACCTAGGCTCGAAAGCACCACTTCATCATGTTGCGGGGGCTTGGAAAGATGATTTGTCGTCTGTTGTATGGAGCTTATGAACTACTCCTAACACGTCAACCGGATATACACCTTTCTTCCTGGTATACAGCGTTGAGGCAGTTCTTCCGAGTGATCTTATCCATCTTTTCCCCGATTTGCTACGTATGTCGAAGAAGATGCTGAAGTTTCTCGACAAGATGACCTTGATGTACTCAAGGAAGTTTGCATCGTTGCTGTACAGAGATCTACATCCTATCAGCAGAAATTATACAAGTATCATAGTCAGAGAGACAAAAGTCGGTCTTTTACAAATGATGATCTAGTTCTCCGACTATTGCAACAAAGAAAGCACAAACTTTTACCAATCTGGGAAGGGCCTTTTATGGTTAGTAGAGTATTTTACAATGGTTCATACTATCTAACGGACATGAGGCCAGACAAAGAAAGACCTGCTACTAGAAAAAGAAAGAGAGCTGGAGGCAGTACAGATCTAGATGAATTAGACCGCCCATGGAATATTGCTTAGCTACGTACCTTTTATTCTTAAGTTTTCTTTCTTTGGAATCATATCAATGTACATGTTAATAGTAAAATAAAGTATTGGTCCCCTCAATGTTTTTCTGAGAAGTAATAAAGTACCATTTTATTTTTGAATGATCATGTCATATTGGAAATTCCAAAATACTTGAATGTACTTTATGCTCATGTTGTTCTGGTTAGATTTCCGATTTGAAATAATGCTACCTTTGGGTGTAAATCTCATTTTCTGTTTATACTTTGGTCTTTGTCTGATTGCTTAGACACAAGTATTTTCCGAGTAGTGAATTGTTGGTACTAGAGGCCAACTTTGTTTTCGAGTTTAAATTGGTTTAGCAATTGAGCTCTGTTGCTCGGCAAGGATTCTGTGCTAAAGGTTTGTCGGCTCATGAAAGGGACGAGATAGAAAGCCAGATAAATGATAAGTATGAACAAAAAGTGCTTACGTAATTTTCAAGCACAAAATAAAAAGTTCTAATAGTAAATCATAAGTTCTTACAAAACAGAACCACAAAATAAATAGTTTAACAATTACATCCACTTGCTTCAGAGTAATGTAGAGTTTTCTTGCGGATTCTATGTTGCAGGTGGAGATGAAGGATTTGCTGGCCCGCTTGTGCTACCACCCAAGTCACCCTGATATTACTCCGAAATGAGGACGTCAGACTCAGTCTCTTCGTCGCCGTTGGAGGCTTCTCATAGTTGGTCATCTCGGCCACATGATAAGCGTATCCGATATAAGAATTCCAAATTTCTCCAACATTTTGAATTTTGTCGTCTTCATTGACAACCGAATAACCCTTGGTAACTTACAAAATTTCCATGTTGCCATGATGACTTATTACCATGGTAAGGGCATTCTGCACTGCTGTATGGGCATAAGACATTTTCCAATCTTCAACCAGTTGGGGAATATCCTTTGCTTTATCACGCACCTCAAAGGCAGACAATTTGTCCAGGTCAGAGAGATCAACGATCTCTCCAATCTCTTCAAGAGATTGGAAAAATTCATGGATTAGATCTCCAACTGCAACAAGTTGGCTGATGCGAGATTCAAATGAAGATGAATCCAGGAGGTTGATAGGTCCTGCGGAGGCAGCATTGTTCACAAAATCAGACAGAAATAGTCGGAAAAAACAAATAGGAGACGGAATGGTAGAAATCATACCAAAGATAGATTCATCTACTTTGAAATCATATCGTAGAGCTTGAGTGGTATCCTTCTGCTTGTCCATCTCTGCCTTCAAATTTGATATTTCTTTGTCTTAGTGAGCAATGATGCGGTCATGCTCTTTGGTGGCTATGTTGCTAGATTCTAGGATATTGTTGACACTATGTTCATGGTCAACCTTCAATTTTTGAAGTTCCTCCTGCAATCCAACATTCTCAGACTCCAAAACTTTGAAATTCTCAGCTTGATCCACAAGTTTGTAAGACTGAGTCAACAAGCCTAGAGTAAAAAGGACAAAGTTAGTTGAATTCAAAATTCAGCATAGCATAAAATTACGAGAAGAGGTAGTCGGAAATACATACTTTCCGCTTCATCCTTCTCAACTTTAAGTTGAGCATTTTCAAGTCGGAGAGCCTTAACCTCTCTTCGGTTGTTACAGATGTTCTTCAATAATTCCTGGTTGTAAACATTAACTTTTTGTAAGTCAGAATGGTAACCAAAGTTATAAGTCTACCACTTGGGTAGCTATTTTAACTAAGTTAAATTTCAGCACAAGCCTTGGGGGGCTACACTACTTTGTTCTCTGGCATCCTATAAAAGCATACACTCGGATCTCTAGTTCTATCCAAATTCATGCTTGGGGCTAGAGCATATGATATAAATACAGTAAAAGAGTCGAAAAATGACTTATGAAATGCCCATGTTGCAACTTGTTGAGGCTACTGTTGATCTCAGCAGAAACCTTCTTAGTCAAGTATAAAGGAATGATTGGTGGAGGCGGAACTGCACTAGCCTTTAACTTTTCATCAAGAAGATGAACTTGATCCAGCAGATCGGCAAGCTTTACATCTTCAGCTTCCTGAGTGTCTTCATCATCTATAATAGTCCTAGTCTCCAGGAAATTCAACGTAAGCTTCCGAAGTTCTTCTACACTTTTCCTTGTGAGGCCACCAGGAATCTTCAGGGGATCATCTGCAAAGTTTCAGCTGAGGGATCATTACCCTAAGAGGGTTCACCCTTATCAGTTCCTGAGACACTCATGGTGACGTCGGTTTGTAAACCTAAGTTCACTGGCTCTTCAGTTTGAGCCCTAGCATCATCAGCGCGTGGAGACGGAATATCTTTAGGCACTGATGATTAGGTTGGATTGGGAGTCAGAGGCGTAGCAGCGGGTGAAGCCAAAGTTAACTTCTGCTGGCGCAGAGTCTTCCCCAGCTTTCCCTTTCCTTTTGTTGATGGTTTAGTGATGACCCACAAGTATAGGGGGTGTATCGCAGTATTTTCGATAAGTAAGAGTGTCGAACCCAATGAGGAGCAGAAGGTGCTCGCGAGTAGCTAGGAGCAGGAATTCTCTGTAAATACTTAGCAAACGGATTTTTAGGGTTTTTTGATAATGTAGGTAAATAAAGTACGAGTAAATAAAAGACAATAAGAATAAATGCAGCAAGTGGCCCAATCCTTTCTTTAGCAAAGGACAAGCCGGTTGTATTACTTAAGATGACCAAACGTTCTCGAGGACGCACGGGAATATCGTCAAGTGCTTTCGCTTCATATAGTTGATTAATCTTCTTTAGTTTGCTAAGTATTGTGTGGGCGAACCTGTGCTAATGTACCGACCTTCCTAGGACTAATACATACTTGTGATTATACCCCTTGCAAGCATCCGCAAGTACAAGAAAGTAATTAAGGTAGAAACCTAACCACAACTTTAAACTCTAAGACCCTGACGTCCCTTGTGCAATGGTTTCCTAACGGGGGTTCAGGTTTCTATCACTCCGACAACCCCTACGATTAGTAGCCAAATACACAATGCATTCCCCTAGGCCCATACAGGTTAAGTGTCATGTAGTCGACGTTCACATGACAACACTAGAATAAGTACACCACAACTTAAATATAAAACTATTGAATCTTTCTCAACACAATTCTACTACTAACAACATGACTTCTCCCATGTCCTCAAGAACAAAACGAACTACTCACAAGACATCATATGGATCATGATCAGAGATGAAATAATGATGTGTAACAATCTGAACATAAACGATAATTCAAAGGTTCACTCAATAGCATCAACTACAAGGAGTAATCAACACCGGGAAAGTTTCCCCTAAGAACTATACAAGATTCAACCAAATTGTTACAACGGTATGAGGTGGTGATGATGGTGGTGGTGGAGATGATGGTGGTGGTGATGATGATGATCCCGATGAAGTCCAGCTTCATGGTGGTGTTGATGGTGATGATCTCCCCTCTCCGAGAAGGAATTCCCTTGGCAGAATTCTGTCTGTCGGAGAGATCTTTCTCTCTCAGTGTTTTCCGCCCCGGAGAGGCGGTGGAATCTTTTTTTGGTCGCTCCCCGAGTCTTAGGGTTTCGGGAGGATAATATACGCCAGAGGGGAGAGGCTGGAGTGGACCAGGGCGGCCACACCACCTGGTGCCACGACCTGGGGTGGCCCGCGCCAGGGGGTGGTGTGGGCCCTGTGGCCCATCTCCACTTCCCCTTCTGGCTTTCTTCGTCTTCTGGAAAAATAGGATTTTCCATGTATTTTTCTGGATTTTCTGATCTTCACGAATTTCGTCTCCAAACAACACCTTTTCCATGAGAATCTTGACTGCAGCGGTCCATGCTCAAAAAGTCATCAACCATGCAAAAACAGATGAAATAACATAAGTATCATCTCTTAATATGAAATATATCAATGAATAATATTAAATTATGATATAGAATAGTGATGCAAAATGGACGTATCAACGCCCCAAGCTTAGACTTCGCTTGTCCCCAAGCAAAAACTGAGCTCAATAAACATGACCTCGGGTTTATGGAGTGAAGAGTCGATAAAAGAATACGGACAAGAAGCATCACATTCATCAATACACAAATCATAATAGAAAACAACTCACTATTATATAACTTAACTTGCAATAAGTAAAGGGAACACAATAAAGATGCATAAAGTAAATCATAATTGGTAATGGCAAACTTAGCTCTTGGTTGAAGAATAGTTGACAATTTGCAGGAGTTCACAAATAACTGGTTTTCAATGATAGCTTTCAAAGTAGTAATCACCAGGATAAGAGCAATGTGCAAAACAAGGAACATAAGAAACGTGATTGAATAAATCATCATATGAATGAATGAAACGCAACAACTCAAAATACTTGCTGAGGTAGAAGGGAATAGGTTTACTGACTCAACTAAAAAGTAAAAGATAGGCCCTTCGCAGAGGGAAGCAGGTATTTCAAGTTTCATAAAGAGCTTCCAAAAATTATGGTACTTATTAGCTTTTAGCTCTCATTGCCCCTATCATAGGCATCTTTAGGTGATTAAGGTTAAAGTGACACAACTAAGAGGATATGATTGACAAGTTATAAGTTGAAATCTCATGCCCCTTACTTACGAGTACCGAACCTCATGCTACTCAACTTTAGTCACAAGTAAGCTCTTGTCATTGTAAATACATGTGTATCATAGAGAACTGCCAACGGGGTACCCCTTGCACATGATACAGGAGCTATCCCGTAATCAAAATGACAAGGCAAGCAGACAATGAGCATCTCAGCGATCTTTTTTATTTTCTATTTGCATAGGTTTTTATTGAGGATGCTTCATAGAGTGCTCATTATGGTTATGCTGCAAGTTTCCACCATGATTAGGCATGGCTTAGGCTAGCGGCCCAGGCGTTTCTCTAACACACATACAAACTCCATGATCTTACAAGTTCCCCTTTTATTTCACACCGTCGGGATCCATAAGCAAAATAATTATGATATCAACGGAATATAAGTGCAATGTTGAAAGCGTTCCCCATGATACATGGTTCTGCTAACTTTAACTTATAAAGCGCAAGCATATACACAACAAAGATGGACACATTGGTTCAATTTTATTAAGTGCAAGAAAGTAAAGTGTGCCATCAAGTTTGTGAGAGCTTTAATCACTAATTTTCACATAATAAGTTTAATTTGGAAGATAGATAAAAACATGAATTTACTTGGAATAGCAGTAGTGCTAGCAGGTAGGTATGGTGGACACAAGTGGTATAGGTTTTGGTTTAAGGATTGGATGCACGAGAAGCGTTCCCTCTCAGTACAGGTTTTTGGCTAGCAAGGCTGGGTAGCTAGCATAAGAGTTGAAGGAAACAAACAAACATACAAGTGATAACAACGAACATGCAATCTTCCTTGGAAGCACAAAAGGTCTTAACTCGAGAATACTAGACTTATGAGCAAATCAAGAAAGAAAGATGATGAAATTATATTTCTTTAGAGTACTTTTATCTTTTTCAATCAACTCTCAAAAATAGTGTTGCTACTGATCGAGCCAGGTTTGCCAAAACCAACTAAATTAACTCAATGATCCCAAAGTGATACCAATACTAACAACAAGATCAATCATATAACAGAAATTGAAAACTAATATAAGATATGCAAAAGAGTAAATGATAGAACTTCTCATTAATAATCCATAACTGCAACTCACACCAAGGGATATGTAGATATCTAACGAGAGAGGGGACACTTCCATAATGCAAACCATCCTACATGATAACTCCTCTATTCATGATATGATTCTACTAAAAAGGTAAAAAGATAGAAGATAGTGATGTGATACTGCGGCACTCCCCCAAGCTTGGAACAAACCAAGGGGATGCCAAAACCTGATAACAAATTACTCCTTCGGTGGTGGTGTGGTTCTCTCGATCGGTGCGAGGAAATCTTCTAGTATCTTGTGAAGCCTGTTATTCTCCTCTTGAAGCATATCCACCTTCCACCTCAAGACTCGGTACTTGTCGCAGAACTCATCAGTAACTCGTAGAGCTTCCACTGCTGCAGGGCAGGAATTGAGATCTAGAGTTGGAGGTATCAGCCTCTTCACACCTGCTGTCATGTCCTTTACTTCCTCCCCGACATTCCGATCCATGTCTTCACACCTAGTTGCAATCCTTTCTTGTTTCACCCATCCTACGAGAGTCTCCTGCTCAATATTGTGATGGAGCTCGCGACGGCGTCGCAGCTTGTAATCCTTTGAAGACGAACCCCTAAACGACATCTGAACAAAACAGATCGAAACAAAAACACGACGAGAACACGATATACGAACCTCGGGGGATCTGGGGGATTATATATTACGAAGTTTTACAGCAAAAGGAAGGTACTGGGAGAAAACGGGTCGGAGACCAAAGCCGAGGTGGCCACACCACTTGCTGATGCGGCCAGGGGGGGCCCACGCTAGGGGGTGGTGTGAGCCACCCTGGCTCCATTTCCGTCCATTTTTCGCTTCGTAGCTTTCCTTGTTGGATAAAAACTCCAAAAATATAACTGGACAGAATTTTCGCGAAACTTTTCTTACCTGAATTGTTACCTATTCGAAAACGGACTCTGCAGGTCTCTAAATTTGGTCTTTGATAAATTTTTCCGGAGTTACCACTTGAATAACATCAATATCTTCATCTTCATACACTTATTGCTTGATTCATGAAACCTTTCACTAAACACCATTTTCTCCACTAACCTGGAAATTTCTTTCACGCAAAACTTCACACAATTCTCATTAGCAACATTAGTATAAGCGAGGTAATAAACCTTTTAGTTCAATTTCAACTGAAATTCGTCAAAACATAAGCTACGGTAGCAACTCATCTTCCGAAAACCCAAAAAGAATTCAAAAGGGAAATCGACTTAAGAAGCAAATGCAAGAGTGGTAAAATCTGTCAAAACAGACCAGCAGGTAAAGATCAATTTTTTCGAAAATCTTCTGTTGCTCAAATCAAAAAGTGCAAAACTAAAGAAAGTTAAATAACAACCTGGGACAGAAGCACAAAAAATTACATCTCAATCCGAGATACAGAGATCTTCTCACGATTTTTTATGGTGAAGCACAAAAATCTGTTTCGAGACAGCAACTTCCCCAAATCTTACTTCTCTTTCATTAGAGGTTGATCTTGACACAAAAACCAAACAAAAAGGATAAGGAGAGGTTATTACTGAAGTAATAACTTTCAAGACTCAAAGAAACAAAAACAAACTGAAACCAAGAATATATTGGGTTGTCTCCCAAAAAGTTTTTTCTTTATAGCCATTAAGATGGGCATGATAATTTCAATGGTGCTCACATAAGAATATGAACTGAAGTGAAAGAGAGCATTAAGAAGAAAAAATACACATGATTAAGTCTAACACACTTCCTATGCAAAGGAATTTTGTAAACAAACAAGTTGTTGAAACCAGAGGCCACTAGCATAGGAAGGCAAAAGAAGTGCAACATAAAAACTTTCAGCATAAAACGAGGAAACTGATACTATTGAGATGCATAAGAACAATCTTCCCTCTCTCATAATAACTTTTAGTATCATGCATAAATTTAATGATATAACTATCACAAGAACCATGGTAGCAATGATCACTTATCCTAACAGAAAACACAGGGATACTAGCTCTCATAACACTACTTTGTGAAACAATATTAGGGATATCCTTACAAAGGATAGTGTGTCCCCCTTCTACAGATTTAGTGAAAAAGTCTTTCACATTTGCTATTATAGGTTCATCATCCTTTTGTTTATCAGGTTCACAACTTTATTTGTACATTCATTAACCATACTAGCTATCATAGAATGTTCCTTTATCTTAACTGGGAAAGGCATTTTCTCAATGTAAGGTTCGGGTAAAACATGATTAGCAGTATAAACTTCAGTATTTCTTGCAGGAACACACTTAGCAACGTCTTTATAAGGTGCATGATACTTATTCCACTTCTTTTTAGGGACTTCAATATAGGAAGCAAAAGCCTTAAAATAAGTTGCAATAGCTTGAGAGTCTAGACCATAAGCATTTTTAATATTTTGAAAGTCATCAGTTCCCATAAAAGATTCAATGCATTCATAATCATAATTTATACCTGACTTTCTTCCTTTGTCATTCTCCCATGCTTTAGAATTTTCTTGAATACGGTCCAGAAGATCCCATTTAACTTCTTCTTCCATGCGAGTGAATGATCCAGCACAAGAGGCATCCAATAAATCCTTATCATGAAGAGAAAGCCTTGCATAAAAGTTATTGATAATAATATTGTTGGGGAGCTCATGAATGGGACATTTGAGCATTAGTAACTTCAATCTCTCCCAAGCTTGAGCTGTACTCTCTCCATCAAGAGGCCAAAAGTTGTATATTTGATTCCGATCTTTATGAATCTCACTAGGAGGATAAACCTTTGAATAAAAGAGAGGTACTATTTCCTCCCATTCAAGAGCTTGACCATTCTTCAGCAGCTTATACCAGTCTTCAGCTCTTCCTTTCAGTGATAATGAGAATAACTTCTTCTTGACTTGATCTGTTGTAATACATGCACACTTGAACAACCCGCATAATTCGTGTATAAAGAGCAAATGATCACCGGGATGGACAGTTCCATCTCCAACATAATAATTATCCATAATACGGTCAATAATTCTTGTAGGTATTTTAAAAGTATCATTCTCAGCAGGTGGTGGTTCATCTACTACCTTAGCAGTGGTAGTAGCATTACGAAATAAGAAACTCAGCGAATTATCCATATTGAAAATAAAGCAACTAACAGAAGTAAACAATACTCATAATAGAAGTTTCCTTTACCAGTTCCACTTTCCAATAGCGCTTCACTCCCCGGCAATGGCGCCAGAAAACAGTCTTGATGACCCATAAGTATAGGGGGTGTATCGCAGTATTTTCGATAAGTAAGAGTGTCGAACCCAACGAGGAGCATAAGGTGTTGGTGAGTGGCTAGGAGCAGGAATTCTCTATAAATACTTAGCAACCGGATTTTTAGGGTTTTTTGATAATGCAGGTAAATAAAGTACGAGTAAATAAAAGACAATACGAATAAATGCAGCAAGTGGCCCAATCCTTTCTTTAGCAAAGGACAAGCCGGTTGTATTACTTAAGATGACCAAACGTTCTCGAGGACGCACGGGAATATCGTCAAGTGCTTTCGCTTCATATAGTTGATTAATCTTCTTTAGTTTGATAAGTATTGTGTGGGCGAACCTGTGCTAATGTACCGACCTTCCTAGGACTAATACATACTTGTGATTATACCCCTTGCAAGCATCTGCAAGTACAAGAAACCTAACCACAGCTTTAAACTCTAAGACCCTGACGTCCCTTGTGCAATGGTTTCCTAACGGGGGTTCAGGTTTCTGTCACTCCGACAACCCCTACGATTAGTAGCCAAATACACAATGCATTCCCCTAGGCCCATATAGGTTAAGTGTCATGTAGTCGACGTTCAAATGACAACACTAGAAGAAGTACACCACAACTTAAATATAAAACTATTGAATCTTTCTCAACACAATTCTACTACTAACAACATGACTTCTCCCATGTCCTCAAGAACAAAATGAACTACTCACAAGACATCATATGGATCATGATCAGAGATGAAATAATGATGTGTAACAATCTGAACATAAACGATAATTCAAAGGTTCACTCAATAGCATCAACTACAAGGAGTAATCAACACCGGGAAAGTTTCCCCTAAGAACTATGCAAGATTCAACCCAATTGTTACAGCGGTATGAGGTGGTGATGATGGTGGTGGTGGAGATGATGGTGGTGATGATGATGATGATCCCGATGAAGTCCAGCTTCATGGTGGTGTTGATGGCGATGATCTCCCCTCTTCGAGAAGGAATTCCCCCGGCAGAATTCTGTCTGCCGGAGAGATCTTTCTCTCTCGGTGTTTTCCGCCCCGCAAAGGCGGTGGAATCTTTTTTTGGTCGCTCCTCGAGTCTTAGGGTTTCGGGAGGATAATATACGCCAGAGGGGAGAGGCTGGAGTGGACCAGGGTGGCCACACCACTTGGTGGCGCGACCTAGGGTGGCCCGCGCTAGGGGGTGGTGTGGGCCCCCTGTGGCCCATCTTCGCTTCCCCTTCTAGCTTTCTTCGTCTTCTGGAAAAATAGGATTTTCCATGTATTTTCTGATCTTCGCGAATTTTTCCTCCAAACAACACATTTTCCATCAGAATCCTGACTAAAGCGGTCCATGCTCCAAAAGTCACCAACCATGCAAAAACAGATGAAATAACATAAGTATCATCTCTTAATATGAAATATATCAGTGAATAACAGTAAATTATGATATAGTATAGTGATGCAAAATGGACGTATCATTTAGCTCTAGACAATAATAGATATTAAAATCGTTATGACCCAGAAAGAATACAAACGAAAGTATGAGATCTGGCAGAAGTACTTACTTCTTAACGACTGGCAACATTGTGTTTCGGAGCTTTACGCTTCCAGGAGCTCTTCTAGCTCTTCATTTCTAGAGGAACTGGATCCTCTGGTGGATATCCCTTGATGGGAGCAAGCTCCGATTTGGGAAGGTCAGCCAGCTAAAAGTCGGGAAATATCTCAGCATTGCAATATAATGAAACATGTACAAATAAATAATGTCAAGATGGGTAAGTCAGAAAACTTATTAGGGTTAGGGGTTTCTCAACTATGTACATGTACATGGAGATCCCCGTGATTTTCCGGTTTACCCGCTCCTTGATCAACCACTCGACTCGGGAATTGTATTCCTTGGGGGGATCGAGGTCGGACTCACCTTCAGGCTATCCTTCTTGTCAGAGGTGACGAGGTGACCGTGTGCATCAGCCGGTCCCCATGATATTGTAAAGCTTGAATCCTACGAGTTAGCCAGCAATGGACTAAGTCGGATCCCTTTAGACCTTTATTCTTCATCGGAAACTCGATTCGCCTCTTGGCGCTGATCAAGTCTTTAGTCAGAGTTGGTGCCTGCGCATCCCAGGATTCTTGGTGGGCGGCGGCACCATCAACAAAAACCAGCAAGCTTTCTGACTTGCCAGGAGCTAGTTATCCTTATGATAAAAGAAAGTGGTTGGCCATCTCTTCACCGATTCGCTAGCTATGACCTTGGGGTAGACTCGGCCTCTCCTAAGGACTAGGCTAAGAGTTCCGGTATTGTATGGAACACTGGCAGCGATAGAATTTTTCATAGTACCGGAATAAAAGAAGACTCAGTTTAATTCCGAGATATCCCTCACAAAGAGAGACATGGGCACTAAGCTCTAGAATGGAATCTGGGGGGAGATTATGGAACTAGACACCGTAGTGATAGATTACCTAGGAGAAGAACTTCGACGGCTAGAAGCTCAGTCCGCGATCCAAATGGGTCCCAAAATGAACCTGTTCGTCATTGCGAGGGGGAGGGAGAAGTTTGTTGAAGCCTCTCCGCCACTCGCCGGTGCGGAGAAGCCCTTCCTCCTCCATGGCTTGAAGCTTTTCATCATCCAAAACACACGGGATCCAGACCCCGCGGTACTTATTATCCTCCATCGCCGATGACGCTGCGCCTCTCGAGCTTGATGCATTGGCCATATCATTGATTGGCTGACCTTGGATGGGTGGCGCTGGTGGATTTGGGGACGGAGAGAGAGGAAGGTGAGGGGCACAGGTTTTCTCGAGGAGAAGGAAGAATGAGGGCACAAGTGGAAGAAAAGAGGAGATTTATCCCTTATAAATTTATCTGCAATGAGATTAGTGTGTAAACGCAAAATTAACACCACGCGTCGTGGAACGGGGAGAGAAACTTCCTCGCGAAGACTCCATCGTCTCGATTTCTATGCTCGCATTGAAACAATGCCTCGGTTCCGCGCGATGCGGACCCACCAACGATCACACTGACAGAATATTTGGCAGTGACAAGACTAGACCTGGAATGACGTAAGGTTATGTCACAGGCCAGTTTCCGATTCAGTTTGAAATCGAAGGGGAAAAATGATGATATATTAACATGTCTGACTTATTTTAATACTCGGACCATACCTTTTGTTTTGGAGTTTCAGAAACCCTTCAAGATTCTACAGCCAAAGAAGAATCAAACTAGACGAAGAAATCTGACTTTGGATCTTGGAGACTTCCGAGGCTACTATTGGGGATATACTTTGTGGGTATACTCACTGTGACTCGCTGACCAGGGTGCCCCACTTTGAGTTAGAGCTATGCTTCATGGGTGTCCCAGCCAGGGAGAGAAGATGGAAGTCCATCCGGCTAGGGGAAGACCCAGAAGACGTACTGACTTAGGCCTATAGGAATACTTGTAGTCCAATATGTACTATATAACCGACTCTGTATCGTACCTAGATAGGATTCTCCTGTAACACTAGGACCGGATGACTATATAAGCCGTCCTAGGGATCATCTTTTAGGGAAATCGACAATCAACCTCAACTCACACAGGCGAAACATCTCTTGTAATCTGTACTTCTGGCTCTGCCGATATACTGGATTGCTAGCAGGAGTAGGATCCATCTACCGCGGGCAGATTCGAACCTGCGTACGTTTGTGTGCTTATCGTCCCGGAACACCGTACGTCTCACACCCCACATCTGTCCATGCCTTGAGGACCCCCTCATGACGTACTTGTCTTAAATCCGACGACAACAACCAATAAAGACCAGACCTTAAATTTTCACTCTGAAAGTTACTCCCTCCATCCATAAATAAGTGACTTGGTTTTAGCTAGATTCTTATGTACTTAACTATTTATACGCTAAGATACATGCGAATGACAAAACCAAGTCATTTATTTTTGGACGGATGGAGTTGGACTTTGAATTTCTCCTGTCATGCCACTCCTCTAAGTCATGAAACACCAAGTCAATTCCTCATCGCCACAAAGATTAAAACCACCATTGCTAGTCCTTAGATCTCGGCTTTCATGACATTCTTTGCCGACACTATGGAACGAGAACATGTCTCATGTTATTAACAGCCAGCAGAGCTCCGAACCGCTCCCTCTAAAACCAAATGGCCAGAGTAAAACACGGGTGCGCACAACCAAATCTCACCCGATCCAGTAATGTCCAAGCATGAGGTGCCCAATGAAGTTCACCGACGGAGACTTCCGGAACACGCCAATGCACCAGATCGATAAGGACATGCATCCTACAAGTCTTCATCTAGTCTAGATAGAAAAATAAGATCATCAAAAGTTGTAAGTCGTTTCCCTCCTTGGTTACGTTGTTGTAGACCTACGCCCGCTCCACCTTATTCTCACATCTCCGAACGAAAACCCACATCCATGTTGATAGGCCGACCAACAAGCTACGGGGTTTTTCTTGAAACGGGGCAAAGTATTTGCCCTAATATATTAATTAATAAGAAGAGAATTGTCTAGTTAATTAACAGAAAAATGGACGAAAACCATTACAATAAAACCACAAGATACAAACACTTAAAGCACGCAACCTCCAGACCAACCATCACTCTAATCTACTACAACTGCAAACCGACGATCCATGGAGCACCAAGCCGCAAAGACCCACTAAACGAACAACGAAAAGAAGTCAGCAATCAAGAAACTACCGCAACTTATCTTGCAACGCCCCTCTTCTTTCTTTTGCTCCCGAGAGATACCTTTTGGAGAGACTTCTCCACCTTCTAAATTATATCTTCTGAAGCCTTCTCTGCCAAGACACAAAGCTCCATAGATATCCAGAACTAGCTGCCTCTAAACTAGTGAGGCAGCCACAAAGCTCTTTAGAAAAAAAGAGCCTCAGAGTTGTGCGCAAACACTTCTCCACTATCCACCAAGGCGGGCGACTGCGGTGGCGAGGGCTCCATGCCACTACCAAAGCCTCAAATGAGCCCATCAACTCTAACAGAAGCGCTACAGAAGATTTCTCACACAACTCTTGAAGCTCTGGTGTCATGTCTAACACTAGAGCCAAGATCCCATCCATGCCCTCGCTCTTAGAGAGGCAACCAACACATAAGGTTGCGACGATGGACGAAGTCGGACGTAAAGCCTACGGTTTAAAAAAAAGCGCGTCTAGATAGCAACCGCTGGCTGGTTAGTCAAAACCAGCCATCACCAGATTAGGAAAGAACTCCCCAGCCACGTCAACCCCGAAAGGGAAAGGAATCACGTTCCCCTGAGGGCGCTCTATCCCAGGCCGCCTCGCTCGCGCCCCCAAAAACCAGCGCCAACCCCTCCATCCACCCCTCCCAAACCACGTGAAGCCCACCTCCGAGAAGGCAAAAGCTACTCCTAAATCATATAAGTGGTGCTTTCTAGAAGAGAATAAAAAAGGTAACACCATCCCATTTCCTACCCTTTTCTCCCCATCACCCCAAGAATCGTCTAGGTCTCCAATTTAGATCTCATGGAGATCAACTAGTTCATGCAAAAAAAAGTTCAGGAACAAAATCCCAGAAATCAACTTAGGAAGAACACAAAATTTCCAAATAGCAACTAAAGTAGGATTAGAAGAACCTAATAACAATGTGTACATCAACTTAGTTGTGTAGGTATACAACTTAAATAGGAAGATTGGGGCAAGTTTGCATGTACTGGTCATGTAATAATTAAGAAGTAGAACATGTAGCAACTTAGTTGAACTTTAGAGGTCCTTTGGACGAACTGATTATGCAAATAGCAAAAATCACGAAAAATTGAACTAGCTTGTATTCACACATGATGCACCTGTAAAAGAACAACTATGGCACAAACCTGGGAGCAACTTAGTTCTATGGTAGATACAACACAATCATTATCCATTACTTGCTAACTTGCGGACATCCCCAGGTCCTTACAAGGAAGAAAATATGGGGAAACAACCCTGATACAACCTAGATCTTTGGATATGTTCAGAAAACACAGGACCATTATCGTACAAGAAAAAACAGCCCCTTGCAGTAGCTTAGTTCGATTCACAGGTTTTCTAGTTTATTGGACACAAAGGGGGCACAAAGGTTTCTTTTTCAAGGAAAACTGTAACCATTCCAAAAAGGAGAACACTTCCTAGGATTCACACATATTAAAGGTTCACAAGAAATGTACTAGATAAAATGAGGAAGTATATTCAAGCAACCACTTGCAGCAACAACTAGTGTGAAAAAGACACTTAGCAGATTAAAAGAATGAGACCATGGTTGGTGTTTCTTTTGTACATGGTGCAAACAGAGGTTGAAGTTTCGCTGTAGCTTGATGATGTCGTCGACACACTGGTATAGTTTTGTTGCTGCATACACCTAAAATTTGCAAGAATAGAAAGTAAGGTAAATAATTTGATTTGTTTGCAAAGAAATGCATAAAATTCCTACTTTCATACACATTGCATGATACATAGGTACATGAAGAATATTCCTAAAAATATGATACTTTGTCTTGTTACAGATGTCTGGTGTGGACTTGAACACGACAACCAGATGATGTTGATATTGAAGATGTAGAACAACAACATGGAGCCGTTGTTTTGCACTCAAGTTGTCCAAGCAAAGATTGTCGAGCAATCTCTGGACCCAGTGCTTGTTGAACCAAGTTGTAGAGGGTGGTGATTCTGACTTACATAGTGCCAGGGGCATCATATCTGATGCCTGAAGAAAAACATAATCCAGCAAACATGAGAAGCGAAAATTATATAGTTGAAAACATAAAAACAACACACACAAAAGAGAAAAATGGAAATGTAAAGGACAAACTGATAGTTTGTCGTAAATTTCTCTCCATCATATGCTATACCTGCGACAATTATGTTCACAGGATACTAGAAGGCTCCCAATTGCGTCATTGGGTATTGACAGTTGCAAATTACAGTGCTTAGTGATCTTCCTCCTTGGTGGAAAACAACTTGTTTGGCATCACCTTGGATACATTAGTCTTAAATACAAGGAACTTTGCCTAATCTGCCTATCAACTTAATTAAATGCTCAAAGCAACTTACCTATGATGACAGTACAACTTATTGAAGGAAAAAGATAGTGAGTCAAACAAACTAAACTGTCAACAACTAATCTATCTAATCAACTCAACTGAAATGGTGCAAAAAATTAAGTTACTATACTAACAAAACAACTAAAAATGGGGAAAATGGAAGTTACAAAAGCAAAACAGCTCCCTCCTACAATCATTGTGCAATTTAGACAAATCTACTTACTGAAAATATTTAAATGATGCAAGCAACTTAACTATGTTAGCAGAAAACAAGTTAGATATGTCACAAAACAACTTAATATATGTATTGAAATTCAATTCAGTAGTAAAAGTTGTTTCTCCAAATAAACTACCCAAGTTGGATGTGCATGATGATCAGCTGTATTTGTCCACACCTAAGTTGGATTTGCATATACCATTAGTTACATGTACCGGTAAATCCAATTTAATCCCTAAGTTGGATATGCATGTATGATTAGTTCTCTTTATCCACCCCTAAGTTGGATTTTCATTTACCCTTAGTTGTATATACCGTTAAGTCGCTAAGTTTGATGCGCATGTATGATAAAGTTTGGAAAATATACTCTCACCAACAAAATTTCGTGGTTGATCGGCATCCCCTTGCCCTCTCTAGAAGCTAGTCGAGATTGTGTCGCGATCGCCAGCATGGGAAGGTGGCCACTTCACCTTGCCAGAATCAGCTATGGTAGTCATCACCACCATAGCTAGACGTTGCTCCACCTGGACGAAACAACTATAGCTAGACGCTGCTCTACCAATCCAAAATAACTATTCAGAAATCAACATACAACTTTAGATCATCCCTACTGCAACTAAGTGGTATAGTAAATACAACTAGAAGAAAAATCATATGTACCCAAACTTGGTTGCAGGATTTCAATAAAAATCAACTAATAAGAAATCACTATACAACTCTACATTATCCCTGCTCCAACTTAGGCTAGATTAAAAACAATTCGATGGAAAATCATGTATCCGAACTTAGTTGCAGAGATTTTTAAAAAAAGAAACTAATGAGACACCATCATACAACTCTACATGATATGCGTTGCAACTTAGGCTAGAGTAAAAAGATCTGGACAAAATCATGTGCACAACTTTGTTGCGGAGATTTTAGAAAACGAAACTAATCAGACATCATACAACTCTACATGATATTTGTTGCAACTTAGGGATAGTAAATACAACTGGATGGAAAACATGCACCTAATTGAGTTGAAGGGATTTCATAGAAAGCAACTAATCAAAAACATCATACAACTTTATATGATCTCTGTTGAAACTTAGGACGGCAAATAGAACTGGATGGAAAACATCCACCCAATTGAGTTGCAGGGATTAAAAAAACTAATCAGATACCATTATACAATTTTCCCCGATCCCATCTACAACTCAATTTGGTAATGGTTGCAACTAGACTTAACCTGTAACAAATCAGATGATGAAAAATTAGTGCATACCGTACCTATAACCCTAACAATGTACATGCATTTGAAGTGTCTATTCTTTACCCCTATTAAGCGTACTTTGCAAACAAAAATCTGATGTGGAGATAAAATCAAACTAAGCTAGAATATAAAAATACAAACTAAATGCATACTGACAATAAAAACAACTTAGTTAAATTCGTTAAACAACTTAAGCATATTGAACAATACAACTTAATGAAATCTAGTATATAACTTACTAAACCGTAGGATAAAATCCATTATACGACCCCTTGATGCTGCATCAACTTCTCGTAAATGTAAACGAGCATGTTGGTTCTATCTTTTGTCATTTATTCTTACTAGACTTAAAAAGCTTGTCTCCTAGAAAGCATATTTGTAGTTAAAATCGTTATTGCATCTTAGCCAAACAAAACTATCATGGAAAAATAGAAAGATACAACATAGCATGATCACAAAAAGCACCTTAAGCATGTTGATAATGCAACTTAACTAGACCACTGGACAACTTATACATGTTGCTCAAATTAACGGAAACCTAGATAGATTGGAGATACCCATCTTAAGCATTGGAGATAATCAACTTAATTAATTTCAGTGTTGAACTTAAGAATGTTGACAACGACTAATTAAACCAGTGGACAAGTTATGAATGTTGCAAAAATAGGGAACACCTAGATGGATTGTGGCAAATACCCCACAACTTAAATGTACAACTAAGGAATAGGGATAAAACAACTTAATGAGATCGCTAGTAAACTTATCCATATGGCTCAAGAGAAAGCAACCTGCATAAATCATGGCATCGAGCATGAAGAACAAAAACTACCACCTAAAAGATCTTGTAATTTGTCCAGTTTGTCTATTACAACCAGAAGAACTAGGAAGTGGTAAGTAAAAAGTTTAGGTAATATAATGACAGGTGAAAACACTCTGGTGGTTAACACACGAGATGGGATAAATTTTGGGTCATATGAAACCTCTGTTAACCTTCATTCCAATGTCCCCCACTGCCAACTCTAGTATTTCTCACGACCAACTTTCTCCTCCACTTTCGCGCGGCGCTTGTGGATGACGTTCCCCGCTGAGCGGCCTCCTCCCCCTCTGTGCCCTTCAGCTCCTCCTCAAGTGTAGTCAGATGCACTAACACATAAAGCACTAGCTTATTTTCCACTTCCGATCTTGGAAAACTAAGATAGGACGCATCATAAGAGGGGGGAATGGACCTTTTGCTGGGACACACCCCCTAGTCGAGCATGTACACGTTGTCTCATCCTCCCCTTGAGCTTCGTCGTCCACGGCTACTCAGACAACAGCGTGGACTGGCAACGAGCAGAGATGCAGGCGTCAGCGAGGTCCTCGATGCGTCGTGCTCACGCCGGTCCAGCAGACTCGCCTCTAGGTCTTTGCCATGGTGGGGGATACGAGGACAGCAGATTGGACGTGCCTGTGATGGCCACAACTGGCGAGTGGCGAGGTCCAGAATAGAAAGGGGATCTAGGTTGCCGACATGAAGCACCCTCGGCCACACACGCCGTGGTTCCTTCTTGGATGTGGTGTGTGTGGCCCCGTTGTTCTTGTCCTCCATGGAGATGGGATCAGAGACGTTGGGGTAGCTGGTGACCGAGACGGAAGGATGCGAGACGGACCGCGCGAGGCCAGCTAGGTTTAGCGGCGACTCGCCCGTGGCCGACACCCCCTCCCCGGAGTGCATCAGCTCCATCGACTGGTAGAAGCCCTCCATGGCAGCCTTGGATGCGGCATATGACTAGGGTGGTTGGTGGATCGTCCGTCAAGGAGGCGACCTGGACAGCTAGCGTTGGCGTGTTTGGGGGATGCGGGGATGAGGCGTCAGCAAGGCAATCAGCCGTGGGGAGTGGCCCCGGCGGTCGGAGAGGAAGGGGAGCGCCAGGGAGGGACACCGCCAGTGGAGGTGAGCGGCGGAAAGGGGATCGATGGAGATGCGTGTGTCGAGGGCAAGAGACGGAGGCGTGCTTTTTTTGGAGGCCACTCCTGCCGCTTTCGCTCGCTGTCGGAAACAATCGTCGCACCGTTCATCACGATCCATCGGACGGACAAGGATCGATAGCTGAACCAGCAAACCAGCCACCGTCCACTTTTTACCAATTAGGAAAAAAAAAAGTCCGAGAGACGAGCGAATAGGATCCATTCCGTCGTGGTGGCGAAGTCCAAATCCAACTCCACTTCTCGTATCGACCGATCCTCAGCGTCCGCCATTGATCGCAGACCGTGCACCTGGACACTTCACTGCCAGCTATAAATGCCACTGAGCGTCTCGTGTCATCACTCAAGGCACACTCTCTCGTCTCACGCTTTCGACACGCTCCTGTTTCGTCGCCTTCGTCTTCCGGAGGGAGGAGAGAGTGAGAAAGAGAAAGAGCTGAGAGGAAGATGGGCTCGGAGGGGCCGGGGCGTGGGTTTGGATCCGGGGCGGAGAGGGACATCGACGATCTGCCGCGGAACGACGCCAACTACACGGCGCTTACGCCGCTCTGGTTCCTCGAGCGGGCGGCCCTGGCCCAGCCGGACAGGGCGTCAGTCGTGCACGGCCCGGTACGGTACACGTGGGCCGAGACCTACCGCCGGTGCCGCCGCCTCGCCTCTGCACTGGCGCGCCGATCCGTCGGCAACGGCAGCACGGTGAATTTCTCTCTCCTGTTCCTTTTTTTTCCCAGGGGTTCTGTCTCCTGGTTCTACGTAATTCCTAAAGAATTCGTTCCCTATCGGTCTGCACGTGAGAGTTAAATGCGCACGGGCGAGCTGATTGTGAGTTCAGTGAATTAGGTATAGATTTTTCTAATGGAAACGTATGAACTCGATGCAGAGTGATTTGATATTGGTATCTTTCTAAGGGAATGGAACATATCTGGCTTTTTTTTTTGCGAGTGAAACCTTAAGAAGATCAGGCTGTCTTGAATTAGCCAATTGCAGCACTCAAGGGAAAAAAGACAAGAATCATAGTGATCGGAAGATACATGTCTTAATTTTTTATCCAACTGTCTAATCTTTTAGAACCATGATGTTTCTCTTATTTTTTCTACATATTGCTTGATATGATCCACTTAGTACCGCAGTCTGTTTATCCTTTATTATTTCCGACGATAGAACAGGACATGACATAATCCCTTGCTTGGAAAAAGAAACGAAACAATAAAAACAAGCATAAACAGAACTGTCACTGTTTTCCATTTTTATGGAAACATGGGACATTACCTCCACAAGATGCTCCTGATAGGTTGGCAAAAAAAGTGTTCCTGACGGATGGTAGTACTAGCTCACAACCTTTGCACATCAAAGTAAACACGGAACTGTCCCTGTTTTTTGGTCAAATAAGATAAGCATGTCATTTTCTTTTGCTGCCAATCTCTATCCATGATGTTATCGCAAGTTGGTGAGGCGTGTAAGTAACTGGCCACTTTTGAGTGCATGCTTGGACTGTAGTTAATATTTTTCTGATTATTTCATTAGGTTGCCGTGATAGCTCCAAATGTTCCGGCCGTGTACGAAGCCCACTTTGGTGTTCCAATGTCTGGAGCTGTGGTGAACTGTGTCAACATCCGGTTAAATGCTGAGACAATCGCGTTCCTTCTCGATCATTCCGTGGCACAAGTTGTGATGGTGGACCAAGAATTCTTCACCCTGGCTGAAGAATCCCTGAAGATAGTAGCAGAGAAGAAGAAACAGGGTTTTAGACCTCCAATCCTTATTGTTATCGGAGACCCAACCTGCGATCCCAAGTCTCTGAAATATGCTCTAGCACAAGGGGCCACTGAGTATGAGGAGTTCCTGAGAACCGGTGACCCAGAATTCAACTGGAAGCCACCGAAGGATGAATGGCAGAGCATTGCCTTGGGTTACACTTCAGGAACTACTTCAAGCCCAAAAGGTGTCGTTCTGCACCACCGTGGTGCCTATCTCATGGCGCTCAGTGTTGCTATGGTGTGGGGAATGCCTGAAGGGGCCGTTTACCTGTGGACTCTGCCAATGTTCCATTGTAATGGTTGGTGTTACACTTGGGCATTGGCTGCCTTCTGTGGAACCAGCATATGTCTTCGCCAGGTACATTTAATATCTTCCCTTTCACTGATAGCTGAGTAGCTTTCAAAATTAGATGGCATAATTGATTAATTGGCAACATCGGCAAATTTAACTAATCTTGGTGATGAAGGCAAGTTTTGGTTCACTTGCAGGCATACAGGTTACATTCTTGGCATGCAGTACTTACTCTGTATTGCCTATTATTGAATGCAAGTTATGGTAGAACTGAAATATGCTAGAACCGATACAAAATTTCATGTAGTCAAACTTATCTACCTGCGGGGAGAAATAGGCAACAATGGAATACAATATATCTGTCTGTTGATATTTTAGGCTGATCTGGAATACATTTCTGATAGCAAATGTGTTATCCTACCATGCAAAGTTCATTTATGCCTTACAGTACTAACATGGAGCATCACTCCCAGATGGTAAAATACTAGCTAGATAAAACAACCGCACAATTCATTTCTTCTCTTGCTACCGTGTGTTGCTTCTGATCATGAACAACCATTCTGCTTGTGCAGGTGAGCACGAAGGCTATATACACTGGCATTATAAAGCAGGGAGTGACGCATTTCTGCTGTGCCCCTGTTGTCATGAACAACCTCATCAACGCTCCTGCAAGCGAAACCTTCCTGCCACTCCCCCGTACGGTCAATGTCATGCTTGCAGGAGCTGCACCGACACCATCCCTTCTCGCTGCTCTGTCTATCCGTGGTTTTCGTGTCACACACACTTATGGTCTGTCGGAAACCTATGGTCCGTCGACGGTGTGCGCATGGAAGCCCGAGTGGGACGATCTTCCGCTGGAGGAGCGTTCCTGTCTGCATTGTCGGCAAGGCATCAGGTACACTGCACTAGAATGCCTCGACGTGGTTGATCCGAAGACAATGGCCCCTGTCCCAGCCGATGGCAAGTCCTATGGCGAGATCGTCATGAGAGGCAATGCCGTCATGAAGGGCTACCTGAAGAACCCCAAGGCCAACGCCGAGGCGTTCGCGCATGGCTGGTACCACTCTGGTGACCTTGGCGTGAAGCACCCTGATGGGTACATCGAAGTCAAGGACCGGATGAAGGACATCATCATCTCTGGCGGGGAGAACATCAGCACCCTGGAGGTGGAGAAGGTGGTGCACATGCACCCGGCGGTCCTCGAAGCCTCGGTGGTCGCCAGGGCTGACGAACGGTGGGGGGAGTCGCCCTGCGCATTCGTTACCCTGAAGGAAGGTTCTAACAGCTCGGATGAGGCTGCCTTGGCGAGCGACATCATGAAGTACTGCCGGGAGAGGATGCCAGGCTATTGGGTGCCAAAGTCGGTTGTCTTCGGGCCACTGCCGAAGACAGCGACTGGGAAGATCAAGAAGCACGAGCTGAGGGCAAAGGCAAAGGAGCTTGGTCCTGTGAAGAAGAGCAGGATGTGAGCTCTGTTGCTGAGAAACACATGTACAGAGTACAGTTGGTCGCTGGCGCCATCATCGGGGCAAATACTGTTTGTCTGGCGCCATCAGGAATAAGGGTTATGCTTCGGGATAAATCCCCTCTGGACACTTGCGTGCATAATTAACTTGCTCCATTAGTAATGAGGGCTCGTTTTCGATCATGAAAAAAAAGGAGAAGTATAGAAGAAGCTCTTGTTCGATGCTTTGCTATGTTGGTTTTGTTCTTCAGATAAATATCCCATGATCTTGCGCTCTGTTGCCTCTTCTGTGATCTGCAGCAATGGAAGCAGTACTTGTTTTATGTTGATTTGACCCCTGTGTTTTCCTCTGTCCAAATGCAGAACGTGTTCTTTCTTCCTGCACTATTAGCTTCCTAATACTCCTACTATCTCTGATCCAAATTAATGTTCTTACTAAAAAATGTCTAAATCCATTTGAATCTAGACAAATCTGAGAAAATAATTAGTACTCCCTCCCTCCGTCCAGAAATAAAAACAACTGACTTAGACTTGTCTAGATTCAAATGTATCTAGACATAGACTTGTCTAGATTCAAATGTATCTAGACGCATTATAGTGTATAGATATATTCGAATTTAGACAAATTCAAATCAGTTATTTTTGGACGGAGGAAGGACGATGTTTGCTAGGTTACCAAAACATCTTATGTTTAGGCTAGCTCTACGAGACCTTAGTTTCTGTCGACGGAAACTTCAAGCTGTAATGTGTGCTGAATAAATAAGAGTCATAGTTTGCAAAAAAAAAAAGAGAGAGAAGGAGATGAGCAAATAGTGTGCTAGATCAAGACCGTCATTGTGGCCGGGGTTTCCTGATAATTTTCTCTGGTCAGTTGAACGTGCAGGTCCCTTATTTTGTCTTGACTTCGTGTCCCTTAGAATAGGAACGCAGCCACGCAGGTCACGTGCCAAGTGCCAAGTTTTTTACGCTCGTCGGTCGTCATGTCGATCACACCAAGCGCGTCGATTTGATCTAGGCTATTTTAAAAAATATATATAATACGTTTTTTTTCATAATTTTCAGAAATAATACACGAATTGAGGGAATTGCATAAGTAGCACAGTGTCGGTATTTCAACTACCGATTGGGCTGTCGGAGGGTGGCAGTCAGGCTATCGGTGGTTGAAGCACCGACGAGTCTGATCGACCTTTGAAGTACTGATTACCCTCGATTCCCCTGAAGCCTGCATGGATCATGCTACGAGTTAACCTAATTCAGTTTTTGGTTCGTGCAGTTTATCTCCCGCCAGCAGAATCCCGCCAAATATTCCTTCCGTCTTTTTCTCCCGCCACTATTTCACGTCGTTTATCTTCCCCTAGTATTTTTTTTCGCATTTTTTCCCGCCTATTCTTCCCAGTGCCTCTATAAATCCGGGCACAGAGATATTATCTCTTCACCCAGTTCATTTGTTCCTTCTCGTTCTCTCGTATTTCTTTCTCCTGTCCATCATGAGTATGCCTTGTTCGGACCCAGAGTATAGGCCTAGAAAGATGAAAGATGCCAGGTTGCCACAAGGGGTGACACACAAGCGTTGTTGGTGCGGCCATCTCACCAAGGTCGAAGAGTCGATCGATTTCTCCACCTGCATGGGCATGAAGTTTTTCATGTATCCCAACTATGACGCAAGTCCGCCCCGGCAAGCAAGTTCATCGAACGAGAGGCCTCTGGTATGTTCCCAGAGCATGGTGAATATGAATGATTCACGTTATTATGTGTTCTTTTATTCATTCCATTAATGTGCTTGCAGTCTCCTCCTCCTCTTTGCAAGTGGCACCATTGGATTGACACGGAGCAACCATCTTGGGCCATGCAAGAGATTCGTGATAGGAGCCGAGCTGCGTGGGCTGCCTTTCACGAAGAGGAACATGCCGAAAACAAGGCCGAGAATGAGAAGGAGCGGGAGAGAGAGAGCTAAAAAAATAAGAGAGGAGAGATCTCGGAACCGCGAGATAAACATGAAGAGGAGGGCGGAAGAGGAAGAGCGCATGTACGCAGAGGAATATGTGCGCAAGGAGGCCCGGGATGCGGAAAGGAAGAGCTTAAGAGAAAGGGCTGCTGAGACGTAGGCGGTAGAGAAACGTGGTGACAAGACTGGGAAGTACCCGTGCTGGACTCAGAAAAGGTAGATGAATGTCTCAGTAGCTTGGTATCTTCATTTCAGTTGTAGAGTCGTGATGTATTTTCATTTCATTTGTAGTGTCGTGATGTTAGTTGTAGTGTTATGATGTATCATCATTTAAGTTGCAGTGTTGTGATGTATCTTAATTTCAACATTAGTTTGTACTTGTTAGTTAATTTCGGAGACAATTTATCTTAGTTCTTCCCACCAAAATGTTTCCCGCCAATGAGTTCCCGCCATTTCTTGTTCGTTTACCCTATAAAACCCCCTCCTCATGAAGTTGTGCAAGCACAATATTCACGTTTTTAGCCAGTATGTTTTCTGGTTTTCCCTACGATCGTAGTTTTGAGACAAACATGTCTGTTGACCTTTTTCATTTGGCCAGGAACTTTAGGATAGACAATAATCCAGCCCAATTGGAGGAATTCATTGCTAGTGATTATCTTCTCACTGAGCTGGGTGAGGCATTACCTATGTAAGTATGCATGGAATAGCTCCATATTAAACGGCCAGCAAGCCACATGTCAGATGTTGCATTGTGCCACCCTTGGATATAACTATTAACCTATTGAAGCCACTGAGCTACGCTTTTGTTAATACCCTTCCGAGAGTACCTTAATTACATTTTGTTATACCATCACTATAGAACTAAAGATATGTAATATATTAACGTACATGTGCACGACATCTGGATGGGGGACCTCCGGACGTGGAGGATATACCATCTGGCAAAGACCGAAATGTCTCATGACCCTCTGTTGAGACATGTCCTCGACCTGGAATCTTCGATTTCGTCAGCCAGTAGTCCTCATCTCTAGTGCACATAATAGATAACCTGCGGGAATATCTAGTAGCTATCTCAGCTATATTGTATGGCTCCCAAATGACCGCATCCTCCCTCAACAAGTCGAACTGCTCGCTGAACGACGGGTAGTAGCTCTTGACTTGATTTCCCGCGAAACGACACTGCTGGACAAAATAGTTGTTAGTTTCTTTCATAGTGCAGTATCGGCAATGCAATTTATTAAACCTTTATCAGACTCATAGACAACGGGTGGCTCGTTCTCGTTGATAATTTCTTTATTCTTTGTTATCTTCGGCGGCCAATAGGGAACCTCTCCCATGACCACAACTGCAGCAATAGTGGACATCCTAGCAAGCCAGACCTATCCTTAGTTAGCCTATAGCCTATGAACATACCTCGGTACGTAGCCACTAAGACAGCAGAACCCAGCTCCACTATGTGATGTCGTTTTGGCACATCGCCTCCGCGATCTGTCTAGCAAAGTGGATGTAGCACGCACTAATGGTCGAGCCGTGGTTCTCGGTGAACATAACCTTCCTAAGAAGCCACATTATGTATGCCTTCAGGCTGCGCGTAATTTGTGGCTCAGTCATCGAAACGACTGGGTACCCGAACTTCTGGGTCTACATTGGTTAATATAACAATTTTGATCACCGTGTGATATGAAAATAGGTGCGACAAAGACGAAGATACTGAGTAGCAAACGAACCTGATAGTTTTGCAACCATTCAAATTTGGGCCCATGATTTTCATACGCGAAGGGCATCGCTCCATCATGGATGCTAAAGAATCTTTAGGCCATGTGACGAGGGTTTAACTCATCAATCCCCATTGTTATGGACTTGGATTTTGGAAGGAGGGAGTGCTGGAGACATCTATTGGCTAGCAAACAAGCACACAGGGGACAAAGGATTTACCCAGGTTTAGGCCTCGTAGAGGTCCCTACTCCTGCTTGTCTGCTCGTGGAATTATCGAGGGAGTCGAAAGTTACAATGATGCGCAGATGCAATCTGGCGAGGGTTGTGGAAACTAGGGTTGTGTGTGTCCTCCTCGCCGCTCCCTCCTAGCCTTTATATAGATAGGCTAGGTCTCGGGTAGCAGGTCGAGTCGGTTACAAGTTAGGGTTTTTCCCTTCAAACTTTCTATCTTTAGCTTCTTCTTGTCTCTCAAGCAATCGAGAGTCCGCAGGTTACTCGAGTCCTTTCGTCTGGGCCTTGGCGACACCGTGGGCCTGTACGTATTTAGACCGTATATACCAAGCTCGAGTACCTTTAGGGTATACCCATGTCAGTAGCCCCCGAGTATCCAGTGGAATCGCAGATTCGACTGGGTACTTTTTGTCGTTTTCGAGTGCCTGAATGAGTACATTTTTTCGACTGCTTTCATTTATGTCATAGGGATTTGTTGATATACGTGCCTGATGTAACCGAAGTATCGGTATCAGTTAACCACCTTAGGGTGAAACAACGCAATCTACTCGAACTCGAGTCCCCGGACTCGAATCCGAAAAAGTGTTGGCGTAATTCGACTCAGGCCGCGGAGGTCTTACAGGAGTCGAATTCCAGTTATATGGGTGTGAGCACTTGACGCGTCCGTCAAGGCATGTTCATCGTGCCTATAGGCACGGATATGTTTCTGGTAGTGCGCAGTTAAATGCGTTGCCAGGCCTTTATTCAGGTCTTACCTTCATGCTGTAAGCGCGGCATCCGAATTTTATCATCGCGGAGATGATTCGGGCAACCCAGGAGACGTAATCTCTTTGTAGGGAAAATTATGAGGCAGTGTCGCCATGATCTGCGAGTGCTGATGTAATCAACGCACAGCTTTCGTGCAAATAATCATAGGGTGCGACCAGCGTATGTGAGTAGCCCCCGAGTGTCTGGTTGAGTCGAAGACTCAGGCAGCGACTAAAGGACTTTTGCGACTGCTATCGTCTTTGTTTGTTTGAGTCTGCTGTCGTCTTTTGCTTGCTTGTTTCATTCAAAATTATTTCCAGCGCTCCCTATGGGAGTAACCCACGTCCATAGTCGAAGCATTTTTCGAGTGGTTAGGTTTGATTGTGATTGCCTGTATCCCTGCAATAAGAAAAGAAAATCATAGGGTGCGCGGTCAGCGCTCCCTATGGGAGTAGCCCCCGAGTGCTTGGTGGAGTCGCAGACTCTAGCAAGGACTAAAGTAGTCGTAGTTTTCCGCTGCGTAGCTGTTGATGACGTCAGTGCTGACACTTTTCATGACCTCAGTTGCCCGCGTGAGCGGCTTTGACGGGACGTGACGAGCGGTGGGTCCCACTTTCTGACTTTAATTTGACTGGGCGTGCGTAATCTTTTTATTAACTGTGCCTCCTCGATTTCCGCGTAGTGGAGGGACGGTTCGCGCTTCCTCTTTCCCACGTGTCGAGCGCGATATGTGCCACGCGTCCAATAGGGTTTTTGTGAGCCGTTGGATTGCATCTCTTAGGGGTTAAATAGTGATGCTATGACGGTAAATTTCCATCTGCGCCCCTTTTCTTCCTCGCTGCCATCGCCATTGTCACTGCTCCTCTACTTTTCTCCCGCGCTCATCTTTTCCGCAGTTCTGGACCATCTCCGCTCGTTCCCAAGTTACTTTCTGTGTTCTCATCGCTGCCGCGCAATGGGAAAGAAAAAAGGAGGCGCTGCCGTTGAATCCGCCGCCACCGCTACTACGGCAAAGAAGGGGGGCGCCGCTGCTGTGGGCACCAGTGCCGCCGCCGGCGGGAAGAAGAAAGTCGCGGGCACCCGCGTGACCAATGGTGCCTGGCGCCCCTCAATCATCAAGGCGTCCGATCTTCGTCTTCTTCGCCAAGACGGAGTTATTTCCGTCGCAGTCGCCGACGCGCGCGTCCCCAGTGGTGAGACCATTCCTGTGCCTCCCGCTGGTTTTCGAGTGATGTTTCTGGCTTTCATCATTCGCGGCATTTCTTTGCCTATCCACCCCTTTCTTAGGGGTCTCCTCTATTTTTACGGGCTCCAGCTCCATCAGCTGTCCCCGAATTCGATTCTTCACATCTCTTGCTTTATCACTCTCTGCAAGTGCTGGCTCGGAATCGAGCCGCACTTTGGCCTTTTCAAGCGTTTGTTCAAGCTAAAGCGTCAGTCCGCATCTGGCTCTTTAGTTTATGACGTAGGTGGTTGTGGAATCCATGTCGACCCATCCGCCACCTACTTCGACATCAAGCTCGCCAAGTCCGTCCAGGGATGGAGGGACAGATGATTTTATGTTCGTGACCTGAAGGCCAAGGACGAGCACTTTGGACTCGCTCCGTTTGATCCCGCGACTCCCTGCAAGAAAATGTGTTCTTGGAAGAACGTGATCATGCCGTCCGAACTCGCGGAGACGGACGTGCTATATCAACGCGTCTGCGACCTCGAGAGTCGCATGGACGCAGAAGAGGGAGGCTGCGCCCTTATCAGGACTTGGCTGCGTCGTCGCGTCCAGCCTCTCCAAGCTAGAGTCCATCCCATGTTTCAATGGGGTGATGCTGATGATGCCACTCGCGTGTCTGCCGATGGCATGTCCGCGAGTGAGGTAGATAAGAGGGTGCGACTGGTCACGAAGTACACCTTCAAGGATGTGCTTCTGAATGAGCCAGTCATTCCTCCCTTCGATGCTTCGAATTCTCCTCCCGAGGTACAGTCGTACTACGTAGTAGCTTATATTCACGATTGCTTTTCTGTTGCTTACCTGCTCCTTTTTGCTTTTTGTATGCAGGATTGGGCGGTCTCACCTTGCATGCCTCCTCTCCCTGAGGGCATTATTCCTCGCGAAGCTTTTGAAGAGGATGAGTCTGAGTCGACTGTCCCTTCCGACGTGGAAGAGGAAGCCCCCGAGTCGGAGAGCCTAGATACTCGCAAGCGTCCGCGCAGCGAGGACTCTGATGCGTCGACTCCTTCAACTCCAGAGGGCACTGTTGCTGGCGTGGAGTCACCAATTCCCGCCGTTCCTGTGAGGGTTGTAGCACCAGCTTCTCGCAAGAAGATGCGATTGCCCAAGGAGTCTTCGTCGGAGTCGGCGGAGGCAACCTTTGATCTTGACAAGTTTGACTGGTAAGTTTATGAGTTCTTTCTTTCTTCTCTGTTTTCTTTTTGTTGGCTTTGCCCTTGAGTTTTGCCCTTTCTCAATGTGAATTTGGTCTTGCAGTCAAGAGGCGTCGTCATCTTCTGGCGACGTTGATTTTTTTAAGGAATCAGGAGTCGCGACCTCAAGGGCCAAGGTAGAGGTCGAGCGCGCTCCTTCGCCTCCTGCGGCGGCCCACTCCGGGCACAATTCTTCAAGTTCTCCTCACGGAGGGGAGCATCGAATAGTTGCTCGGATGACAGCTCAACAGACTTCTTCGGAGTCGCTAGAGGACCATGTGAGTATATCTTTCCTTCTTTTGTATTTTGGCAGTCAACGCCTTCTGTTGCCCTTGTCTGATTCCTTGATTGGTGCAACAGCTCCTTGTAAAAGAGGCCGCGCGAGTGGCGGAGCAGGTGATGGCGATGGGTCGTCAGCATGTGATGCTGGAGACGCGTCACCGCGTGGTCGAAAGTGAGTGCTTCCATGCTTGTTTCTTTCGTCTTTTTCCTGTTCTGGTGTGTTTGACTGATAGCCAATTATTTTTGACTGCCATGTAGCCGAGCATAACGCCCTACTGCGCAATGTCGCATCCTTGGAGAAGACACTGGCCGCAGCTGTCAAGGGACGCGATGAGGCAATCACGGCTCGTGATGAAGCCCTAAAGCGTGAAGAGGATATGCGCGCCTCTTTTGCGGCCAGGGAGAAGTTGTTTGAGGAGCAGCTATTCTCAGTCGCCAAGGCCCTCTCAGGTACCTTTACTGGTGGATTTTTGATTGATGATTTTCTCTGCTTCTGGAGTTTTGCCGTTGGCACCAGAAATCTGATCAGTGTTTTTTGGTGTAGATGCCGGCGACTTGAGTTTTGACCCGTAGGCCCTTCGTCGTGATGACGCTCTGGCTGGCGCGGTATCCGCGGTCGAAGACCGAAGCGCCGTCGTCCAGAATACATTGTCCAAGGCCAAGGTCACCCTTAGTCGCCTCCGAGAGGAGTTGATGCCAAAGGCGGAGCAGGTCGACAAAATGGACGAGCTGGTGGAGTCACTCGACGGGGGTGTGCCTTCTACCTATAAGAACTCCCTCCGGGCGGCTGGTGCAACGATGTCACTCACCATGGTGCAGGCCCACGGAGTCGAGATAGATCCCTCTACGGTGTCGAAGACAATGCCTGTTGGCGCAGATGGTAAGCAGGTAGTTTTCGCCCCCTTTGTGACTGCCTGTGCCAAATACGGTCATTCTTTGATTAATACCGTTGCGAAGTATTCGGAGGAGCTCCAACACGCTAAGAAGGCGGCGAAAGCTTCGGCTTCAGGGGCAGGTGGAAAATCAGTGGCGTCTGATACTGCCACGGATTTGATGAAGCCCCCGAAGGCGTCGAAGTCGAAGAAGCCAGCTGCTCCGTAGTTAGCCTTTTGTAGTAGATAACGAATTGTCCTTTTGCTCTAAGAACATGCCTACTGGCAAGTGTGCTTGTGAATATTTTTTATGCTTATCCTGAATGCATCTGCTATCCCTGCCTTTGTGTTAGTTTGGTCGCCTTATTTGCTTCTGTCTTGATCTGTGGTAGGGCACATCGAGTGGTCCCGTAGGGGGAAATCAGGATCCATCATCTCTTGATGAGACAGTGGTACCGCCGCGCTCCAGGGTAGAGGAGCTGTCTTTGTTGTCGCGACTTCGTGACCGCGTGAAGCAGCTGGAGCGTGAGTTGCCCTTGATCCGCGGTAACGCAGATGTGTGGAAGTCGAAGGCGGAAAAAGCCGCCGCCCGTGAGCAGTATCTGCTTGGTGAGGTGACGCAGCTGGGCGACCAGTTTAAGTGTTAGTTTGCTCGTCCTCATCTTTTTCTTTGTAGATAGTCGCAGTGGTACGTTGTACTCATGCTGTTGGTGCTGCTTCGTGTAGTTGTTAGCACACACCGTCCGCAGGAGGAGAGGGATAGGATTGCTATCCGCCTTCATGGTCTCACCCAGGAGCAACTCCAAGAGAGTGGATACTTCTCGGTGGATCATGATCGTGCGACTGCATTGGTGACCCTGCAGGATCGCGCTTCGCGAGTGCTGCTCTTCTTGAAGAAGTCGCAGTCATGTTTGAAGAATATCTACCGGGCGATGTTCCCGTTGGATGACACGCCGTCAAGCCTGTTGGCTCTTCTGGCCAAATTTCAAGATATGTCCGCGGTTCGCGAGTGCGTGAGGCAGCAGTTGGTGGCTGGTGCCAAGGCTGCCCTCTCGATGGTGCGATTGCACAGGCCTGATGTGGATGTCGCCATCGTAGCTTCCGGTCTGCCAGCGCCGCCAACCGGATCCTCTTGGAATATGGTGCCGCACTATCAAGCGGTGGACCGCCCAGCAGAGGAGATTGTCGACTTCTTCGAGGAGCAAACCAATGTTCTTCTGCTGCAGCAATAACTGGATTTGTATCCTGCACATAAGTGTATTTGTGTTGTAAAGTTCATGTATATATATTTATATATAATTTATTGTTGAACGCGTATAAATAGCTCTTATAAGCGTAAGGTGCGTTGCACTATGCGAGTCCTTTTCGTTAGCCTGGCCATCCCTTTTGTCAACCTGCCAGGTGCATTGCAGCGGGGTTGAATTTGCGTTAAGGGGTTCGATTGATGTGCCAGCTACTCAGGATGCCGCGTTTATTAGTTCGAAGAATAAATGTGTGTAGTGTGGCACAGCCCCCGAGTACAATAGTAACAGAAGTGAAAAGAAAAAACACAGAGTTTTGGGGCACTTAGCTTTTATTTATTTGGAGAACAGTACGAGGTACAATGTGTGGCTAAGTAGCCTTGGCTGAGTAGCCTTATTTGCGATGTAAAAGAAAAAACAGCTAGGGGTAGAAGCGTCGCAGTTGTGCGATGTTCCAAGGGTTGGAGTATGCGACTCCTGTTTCTAGGTCTTGAAGGCGATAGGCGCCACCTGTGATTACTTCTGTAACCAAGTATGGTCCTTCCTAGGGGGACTCGAGCTTGAGATGCCCCTGCTGCTTCAGTCGCAGGACCAGGTCACCTTCTACGAAAGATCTGGGGCGAAGCCTTCTACTGTGGTAGTTGCGCAGGTTCTGCTGGTAGATCGTGGATCATTCTGCGGCGATTTCTCTCGCCTCGTCGAGGAGGTCGACGGAGTCTTCGAGTGCAAGAGATGACTCTTGTTCGCTGTAAGCGACTATGCGTGGCGCCTTGTACCTTACTTCGGCGGGTAGTACCGCTTCTGCCCCATGCACCATAAAGAATGGCGTGTAGCCTGTGGCGCTGTTTGGAGTTGTACGTAGGCTCCAGAGTACGGATTGGAGCTCATCTGGCCACCAACCCGCGGCTTGTTCGAGTGGTCGAAGAAGCCGCTTCTTGATGCCACTGCAGACGAGCCCGTTTGCTTTTTCCACCTAACCGTTGGTCTGTGGATGCGCGACTGAGGCATAACTGATGTTGATCCCCAGGTTTTCACAGAATTCTTGGAACTCATTGGATGTGAAGTTCGTCCCGTTGTCAGTGATGATGTTGTGCGGCACGCCGAAGCGATAGACGATGGACTCGAAGAACTTGACTGCGCTGTGCCCTGATTGCTTAGTTAGTGGCATGGCTTCGATCCACTTGGTGAATTTGTCGACTGCTACCAAGAGGTAGACGTATCCCCCTTGCGAGGACTTTGGAAGTTTTCCAACCATATCGAGACCCCACTGTGCGAAGGGCCAGGCCAATGGAATAGGCCGCAATTCTGCGCCTGATGCGTGTGGTTTGTCCGCGAATCGCTGACAAGCGTTGCAATTTTGGACTATGTCCTTGGCATCGCGCATGGCCGTGGGCCAGTAAAATCCAGCTCGTAGAGCTTTAGCAACGAGGGCGCGACTGCCGGCGTGGTGTCCGCAGGTTCCTTCATGTATGTCGAGGAGGACTGCTTTTTCATCGGCCAGGGAGACGCATCGCTATAACACGCCTGTGATACTGCATTTATACAGTTCGCCGTTGATAACGGCGAATGCCTTGGAGCGTCGTGCGATGTGCCGTGCGTCTGTCGGGTCGTCCGGTAGGCGCTTGCTGAGGAGATATGTAATGTACGGCTGCGTCCAAGATTATTCTATCATCATGACGCTCATTGGCCCTTCGAGTCCTGTGTCCAGCTCCAAGTCATTGAGTGTCATTGGCTCATTGGGTGGCGTAGCCCCCGAGTCCATTGATGCGCTTGTTTTCTTCTCTACGGCCTTAGGCTTGATAGAGCGTTCGCAGATGCGCTCGAGAAATACCCCAGGTGGTATGGGGGTGCAGGTAGAGCCTATGTTGGCGAGTGCGTCCGCCTCCTCGTTGCTTTCGCGACCTACATGTCGCAACTCGCAACCATCGAAGTCTCCCTCGAGTGTATCGTAGAGGTCGCGGTATGCGATCATATTGTCATTGAGTGCGTCGCACTCATGCATTGTTTGGTTGACGACCAGCTTGGAGTCGCCATATATGATGAGCCTCTTTGCGCCGCAGGCTTTTGCCATCCTCATCCCGTGCAACAGGGCCTCGTATTCAGCCTCGTTGTTTGAGGCTGTGAACTGCATTCGCAGGATGTATTTCAGCTTGTCTCCTTGAGGTGACGTCAGAATGACGCCTGCTCCTGCTCCGTCTTTCCGCTTGGATCCGTCGAAGTGCATGGTCCAAAGGTAGGACATGTCTGGCTTGTCCGGGAGTTGGTTTTCCATACAATGCACGAGAAAGTCAGGGAGAACTTGCGACTTGATTGCGTCGCGTTTTTCGTATGTGATGTCTCGTGGAGACAGTTCGATTCCCCAGAGCGCGACTCGTCCCGTGGCGTCGGGGTTATTGAGGATATGTCCCAATGTGGCGTCGCTGACTACCACGATTGGGTGTTCCTGGAAGTAATGGCGCAGTCGCCGGGCGGTCATGAAGACGCCGTACGCCAGCTTCTGGTAGTGCGGGTATCGTTGTTTTGTTTGCGTGAGGACCTCGCTGAGTTAGTATACCGGGCGTTGTACGCCGTGGACCTTGTTTTCCTCGGCCCGCTCGATGACGAGCACTGTACTAACCACTTGGTTGGTAGCGGAGATGTATAGCAGTAGTGGCTCCCTTTCTCGTGGAGTCACCAGTACTGGCGAGGTGGATAACAGGCGTTTGAGGTCTTCGAATGCTTCTTGCGCTTCCTTGGTCCACTCGAATTTGTCAGCTTTGCGGAGGAGCTGATAGAAGGGCAGTGCCTTTTCCCCCATTCGACTGATAAATCGACTGAGGGCCGCGATTCGTCTGGCTAGTTGTTGGACGCCTCTTATGTTCTTTGGCTTCTCCAGGCCAGTATGGCCTTTATCTTTTTTGGGTTTGCCTCAATCCCTCTCGCGGAGATGAGATACCCGGGCAGCTGCCCAGATGGTACGCCAAAGGCGCATTTGTCCGGATTGAGCTTAATCCAGTAACGATCGAGGTTGGCGAATGTTTCGCGCAAGTCGTCGATTAGAGAGGCTTCCTCCTTGGTTTTGATTACTATGTCGTCGACATAGACTTGGATGTTGCGACCCAATTGCTCCTTGAGGCAAGCCTGCATGCACCGCTGGTAGGTGGCTCCCGCGTTTTTTAGCCCGAAGGGCATTGTGTTGTAGCAGAACACACCGAAGGGCATTGTAAACGCGGTCTTCTCTTGGTCTTCCTCCTTCATTCGAATTTGGTTATAGCCTGAGTAGGCATCAAGAAAGCAGAGGCGCTCGCATCCAGCAGTGGAGTCGATGATTTGATCGATTCGTGGTAGCGAGAAGTGATCCTTTGGGCAGTGCTTGTTTAAAGAAGTGAAGTCCACGCACATCCGTAGGATATCCGTGTCCTTTTTTGGCACCAGCACCGTATTGGCGAGCCAAGTGCTTTCCTTGATCTCGCGTATGAATTTGGCCTCGAGGAGTCTGTTGATCTCCATGTCAACTGCCTGCGCTCGTGGCTCAGATAGTCGCTTGATTGTTTGTTTGACTGGCCTTGCGTCGGGGTTGACGTTGAGTGCGTGCTCGGTGAATTCCCTGGGAACTCCTGGCATGTCCGTAGGACACCAGGCGAAAATTTCCCAGTGCTCACGGAGGAATTCGACGAGCGCGAGTTCCTATGCGGGACTCAAGTTGTTGGCGATGAGGGCCGTTTTGGCAGGATCTATCGGATGGACCTGCACCTTCTTTGTGTGCACGGATGAGTCGAAGGAGAGATCAGGTGAGCTTGGCCTGCTCAGGGGAGACATACTATTGTCTGTCATTTCCTTCAATCACGCGAGCCAAAGGACTAGGAGATTCTGTTGAATTCCCTGTCGCAATTGTCAGATCGCTCAAAGCTTCCGTTGATCGTGATGACGCCGTTGGGACCTGGCATTTTCATTTGCAGGTAGGCGTAGTGGGGTACCGCCATCAACCTAGCGAACGCGACGCGTCCGAGGATGCAGTGGTATTGTGAGGGCCAGTCGACGACCTCAAAGTCAATGCGCTCGCGCCTAAAGTTCTTCAGCGTGCCGAATATGACGTCGAGGTTGATTTTGCCTAGGGGGTATACGCATTTCCCTGGGACGATGTCGTGGAACATTGTGTCCGATGCCTCCAAGCAAGTTAGAGGAATCCTCATTGCTCGCAGGGTACTCGTGAATATGAGGTTGATGCCGCTTCCGCCGTCCATGAAGACGCGACTCATGTCGAAACCTCCAATTTGCGCCTCGAGTACGAGGGGGCAATGACCTGGGTGAGGTACTTGAGGCGGGTGGTCGCGTTTATCGAAGGTGATGCACGACCTACTGCCACTGAGGTACTCAGTGGTGGATGGTGGTGATTGCGTGGCCAAGTTGACTTGGCGAGTGATAGCTTTCTGCACCCTATTTGAGGGGCGCCCCTTTTGGATCATCATGGTACCCATGGCCCGTGGGTACGGTTCTCCTCCGTGGTGCTGGTCCGGTTCAGCTCCGTTCGGGGGTGGCCCTGGTGGTGGTGGTGGTGCGCCATGTGCCACGGCGCCTGGAGCGGCCCCGTAGCCTCTTTCGACTACGTTGCGGTTCATCCGAACCAATCCCTCGTGTAGCTTGAGGAACTCGCGGCAGTCTTTGAGGAGGTGGCTGGACTTTCTTTTGCCGTCATGCTTGTCGATGTAGAAGTGTACCGTGCATGATCCGGACAGTTTCTCCTCGATGGAGGTCGCGCTTGCCTCGTCGCGAGTGCGGCGTTGCCACACTTGCATGGTCTTCCCAGAGTCGCGGTATCCGCTGTTGCGGTTGTCGTCGCATCTTTTGGCGTAGCCGGCTGCGACCATATTAACATCGTCATGGTCGTCGTAGACGTGCATGCGGCGTTTACCTCGGCGGTCGTGTCTGCGTTCGAGCTCTGCCTCCTCGTCAAAGTGAGCGCGGTTCTTCACTGAATCTTCTCCAACAGCCCATCGATTCGCAATCTCCATTAGGTGGTCGATAGTCTGGGGCTTTGAGCGGCCCAGCTCCTCCCTGAGCTCTAAGTGGCGAACGCCACCGTTGAATGCATCAATCACGCGGTCCTCTGAGATGTTTTCCGCGGAATTCTTGATGATGGACCACCTTCCGATGTATGAGCGCAGTGATTCGCCAGATTTTTGCTGGCAGCATCTCAGTTCTTCGATTGATGCGGGATGTTTGTACGTGCCCTTAAAGTTGCACACGAAGCTATAGACCAGCTCATCCCAGCTGCGAATGGATCCGCGTGGGAGGCTATTGAGCCATGCTCGGGCGGCGCCCTGCAGCTGTAGCTGCAAACATTGCATGGTAGTACTTCGACTGCCTCCGTGGAGTCTGACGGAGGAGATGTGGTCCTCTAGCCAGATTTTAGGGTCTTGTAGGCCGTCGAACTTCGGGTTTTCTGACGGAAGTTTAAACCCCTTAGGCATTCGTTTCTGCCTAATGGATCTGCTGAAGCATCTGGCGCCGCAGAGCTCCCCGTCTTCCTCCTCTGAGTCAGTCAACCGGGCACGTCATGCTCTTGATTTGTCGATCTTGCGTTGTGTGAGGTCATTGCGCGCGTCGTAGTCCCGATCGTGTCGCTGCGAACGACGGCGTCGAGACAGATCGTGACTGTCATCGCTAGACGAGGGCGAGGAGTAGCGTTTTGCTAGCATTTTGCCCTTTTTGGGGTCTGGTACTGGCTGCTTGTCGAGGGCGGCCTCGATTAACCCCAAACCCGTGATCGTAGATCGGTGCATGGCGGTTCGAGGATCTCCAGCCGGTGGCAGGTTGTTGAGGAGGTACATGGTGGCTGCCGTGACCGCGGCGTTCTGGGGACCACGTTGCCTCTCGTGTCGACTGTCATAGAGCTGAAGTCGAGGACTTTCGCGGCATCTATGCGCTCTTGTTCGATGAGGTGGGCCATTCGCGACTGCCTCTTCTTGGCGATGTACTCGTTTCCTCGTGAGGAGGATCCTCCGTAGGAGGAGAGCCCAACACGACGAAGGCTCGATTCGTCCTCCGCCCTTTTACGCGCCTCCAGCTGCACGATTGTTTCTTTTTGGCACTTGAATTCTTCTTTCAGGAGCCAGTGGTAGCCCATTAGTAATTCCTGTGGGGATCCAAAGGGCAGAGGTGTGCCTCGTAGGGCTTCGCGGCAGCGTTCCCACTCTTGCTCGTTGAGCTTGATTACGACGCGTTCGCCGGTTTGCTCATTGATTATGTTGGGAGGTTCGACTGCTCCACCGTTGGCGCCGTTACCGCTGTTGCCACCGTTGCCAACGTTGGGTGGATCGGTGCCGTTGCCGGTGTTGACGACGGTGCGATTGGCGGAGGTGTCGCTTGTGTTGATGACGGCGCACATGAAGTGATTGGGGAAGTTGTTGCTTCCGCAGCTTTCAGATTCGGAATCGCAGGTTCCATCTTCTGTGGCCAGATCGCTCAGATCGGAGTCGCGACTGCTGTCGCTGATCGTGTTTCCGACTGCTGCCGGAGTATTGAGCTCGCTGAGGTTGCCGATCGATGGAGGGAACCATGATGCCGGGGCAATCGCCGGTGTTGTCGGTTGATCAGGCATGCGAAGCGTGCCCATCTGACCAACTTGGAAGCGGAAGCTCCCAATCGCCAAGCTGATTCCGTCTCCCACGGACTCGAAAGCCGGGCGGGTGGCCGGTGTGTGGACGGTGAAGTCGAAGGCGCCGAAGAGCTGGCAAATCTCCGCTGTTGCAGAGTTGTAGATCGCGGTTGATGGGGCCGAAGAAGCCGCAACATTAGCACTCCCAATTCCCACAGACGGCGCCAATTGACAAGGGTTTAACTCATCAATGCCCATTGTTATGGACTTGGGTTTTGGAGAAGGAGGGAGTGCTAGAGACATCTATCGGCTAGCAAATAAGCACACAGGAGACAAAGGATTTACCCAGGTTCAGGCCTCGTAGAGGTCCCTACTCCTGCTTGTCTGCTCGTGGAATTATCGAGGGAGTCGAAAGTTACAATGATGCGCAGATGCAATCTGGCGAGGGTTGTGGAAACTAGGGTTGTGTGTGTCCTCCTCGCCGCCCCTCCTAGCCTTTATATAGATAGGCTAGGTCTCGGGTAGCAGGTCGAGTCGGTTACAAGTTAGGGTTTTTCCCTTCAAACTTTCTATCTTTAGCTTCTTCTTGTCTCTCAAGCAATCGAGAGTCCGCAGGTTACTCGAGTCCTTTCGTCTGGGCCTTGGCGACACCGTGGGCCTGTACGTATTTAGATCGTATATACCAAGCTCGAGTACCTGTAGGGTATACCCATGTCACCATGTCTTAGGCCCAATTCGTCGGTGCATCCACCAGGCATATTGGCACTCCAACCAATGGCAGTCCCAGCAGGAATGAGACATTCTTAAGGATAGGAGCCATCTCTCCCCAACGAAAGTGGGAAGTGTGAGTCTCGGGCCTCCATCGATCCACTAAGCAGGTGAGCAACGACGCGTCGTAGTGCAGGCGTGTGGTCTAGAAGTCAAGTTGTCATCCTTCTATCTCCTGAGTACGAGTGGCCTCAACTAGACGCACAAATGGTAAAAGCTATGCCCACTTCAACCTGCATACCGAGATAGCATAACAATTTATTTACTTTGGCCCATAAATATTTGAAACCCAACTAGAAATAAATTTCTCATACCTCTGCAGCCAATCAGGGTGTATCATCCAGTTAGACATGGGAGTGCGATTCACTAGGTGCTTCAAGCTCCCTAGTTCAGTAGGCAATAACATTGACCGGTGCTTTCTATCTATGTCAGCGTTAAGCAAAGATCCTGCCATCTGCATAATAGAAAGTTAAAACATTTTTCCATACATATTAGAAAATTTGAAATGTAGTTACATATGAAGTAGAAATTTAAAACATAGTTCTGTACGAATAACAAAATTATAACATAGTTCAATACAACCTACGAATTTAAAACATAGTTCCATAGAAATTACAAATTTAAAGCATAGTTCCGTACGAATAACCATTTTATAACATAGTTCAATACAACCTACGAATTTAAAACATAGTTCCATACAAATTACAAATTTAAAAGATAGTTCCATATAAATTACAAATTCTAGTTTCTTCCTTTGCCTCTTGTTCCTCGCCTGCCACGTTCACGAGGAGCCGCTCCTTCAGTCCCGAAGATGTGACAATTGGTGTCTCTATGACCAAAATGATTACATAGAAAACATTGTTTAGTACGGCCTCCGTCTTCGGATTCATCCATATCATTACGGATGCGGACACATTGTCGGCTTCCTCTACCTGTTCGCATTAGTCTAGGATCTACGACGTAAATCCTTTCACCCAGGTTTACTTTGTTGAAATTGCCCCATGACCTATATCCCATCATGTCGCCAGTCCATGTATTGATCAACGACTCCTTAAGAAAATAAGGAGACACAAACGATATCGCATCCATACCTAACCGCTCGCACGTAGTAAGTACATGAGAGCAAGGAAGATGCAACAGCTTGGGTTTGTTGCAGGTGCACTCACATGTCGGCCAGTCTTCATTGCCTATCCTCACCTCTTGTGTCTTTACCTCTTCTCCATATCCAATCCTATTGGAAGGAGCCACACCTCGAATCATCTTTCTTGATTACCGATGGTGACGACATGCATAGACCGAGCATTTTCCATCTTGGCATTCATGTAATCCATGATATTTGAACAGTACATCATGTTTGGGTTGTTGATGATATGCATCTGAGCAATCCAGAGTCTATCTCTGAAGTATTTCAAAGTTCTGGTGAAAATACACTCCACAATAGCTATTAATGGCAGAGTCCTACTTCCTCTCAAGACGAAGTTGTAAGTTTTAGCGAGATTTGTAGTCATGACGCCAAACCTAGCACCATGAGTGTCGTGCAGCAGAGACCACCTCTCCACAGGCTCGTGCTCGATCCATTCCTGATTTTTTAATCCTTCTCCCAGGCCTCCTCCTAGTACCGGGTTGGTCAAATCGTGGCAAATCGCAAAGAGCAATGGGTTCTTCCTCTGGTGGTGCTGCTCCTGTTGCTGTCTGTGCAGCTATCGCAGCTGCATGAGCCGCGACAGTTGCTGCTCTAGCTGCTTTCCTCTGCCTAACATGTTTTTAGTGAATCCATCCAGATAGGTCCGACACTTGATATACTTACACTCCTGGTTCTGCTTGCAAAACGTTGGCCCCTAGATGCCACATGCACGAATGACTCTACATGTCCTGCCATGGAGTTGCTTCATCAGGAGCAAGCTGTGTCAGCTTCTTTATAGCGCCGAGTATACCCGGATGCCTATCATGAAGGACTCACACATTCGGTACATCCCTTACAATTGCTATCTTCAGCTGCCTGAAAAAACATACCCAACTATCAGTGTTCTCGCTCTCCATGAAAGCAAATGCAAGTGGAACAACTTGATTGCTCCCGTCTTGACCTATGGCAGTCAAGATCTAACCCCTGTACTTTCCAGTGAGAAATGTACCATCCACACAAATGACCGGTCGACAGTGAGTGAAAGCTTCTATGCATATAGCAAACGAGAAGAACACTCGATGCAACACCCTCAAATTTGGTTCTTGAGGCAACGTAAAGTATTGGATGTCAATGTAGGTGCATGGATTCCTAGCCTGCAGTGTCTAGAGCATCCGAACAACACAGTTGTATCCATCTCGAAACAAACCAAATCTTGCCTCCAGTGCCCTCTTCTTAGTCCTCCAAGCCTTTTCCTAAGAAATATTGTAGCGAAATCTGACAACAACTTTGTTGATGATAACTTTCACCACCATGGCTTTGGTCTCCACTATCTCAGTGTTTAACAGTCTAGCCAGGAGGGTTGACGTGAGATTACGATGGTCTTGAAGGACGTTGGGAAGTTGACATGTGTGCAGCACAACATCGATAACCTTCCAGTTGGTTTCATACATAGGACGATGGGCATGGACCCTGGCCAAACATCTGGCTACGTGGCAGACCAATGTCAAATATTTTTGGGATGACACCATCGTATTGAAGACCTGTTGCGTGGACAATGCCCACTCAACGATTGCTGCCTACAGATGTCTTTTGCTAGGATATAATGCACCTAGGGAGATGTTGTTCGCGTGATAGTGCCACGCAGAATCATGCCCATCGTTCACATTCATTGTTGTTGCATGGTCATTATTCCATGATGCCGGAATAGGTTGGATGATCTCTTCTTGATCAGACTCGGTGCAATCATGAGAGTTATCACTGTCGCCTTCTGAATCTTCGGCTTCCATCTAATCTTGCAACCAACCTTTGTGTATCTCATATTCATCAGCCTTACTACTAAAAATATCTTCTCCTGTTCCATGAATACCTTCAGCTAATTCATAACCACCACCCTCGGTGTGTGCATAACTACTCTGACCAGATTCATAACCACCACTGCCATCTTGGCCTTGACTGCTCTGTCCATGATAGTACCACCACCACCTTCGTCTTTGGCTTGACTGCTCTAGTCATGATCATAACCACCACCAACATGTTGGGTCTGACTACTCTGGCCATGATCATGCCCAGACTCTTTTGCCACAGGAAGCACCAAGATAGTGGGGTTAAATCCCCTTTTCTCACATGCTTTCACCCATTTGACCCATTTAACTTGCACTTCTATCGGTCTCAAATAAAAATCAGGTTCAATCCTTGACTTAGTCCATAATACATGCACACTGACAGTATGGGTCGGAGGGAGCCCTAAACAAGCAGATAACCAATCCTTCAACTTAGTAACAGACACTGTTTCAGGATCTTAGAGAACTTCATCAATAAAATTAAACTCGCCCAAATCAACTCCGTGCTTGTTTGTTCTAACGACACCGTCACCATAGTAGAATCTAAATACTATATTATTTGACATAACTTCCGACCTAAAAAAAGACCGCAATTTGTCAAATGCCCGTACAATGGCACATTATAGTCTACAAATATACCTCTAATCCTATAGTCAAATAATCTTGAGCTAACAAACCACATCCAAGGCTACCGATAAATATACACAAATGACTGCAGTTAGCAAGAAAATTGGGTTTACCTTTGAAGCGTGCGAAGTCCTGCTGTGTTGCAGCCTCCAGTCACTGGATCGACAACTCCACCATGCAGCTGCCTCAAGCTCCAGCCCCAAACTCCACCATAGCCATTGCTCCCAAGAACACCACCAAATCCCTCCACAAAAACGCCTCACATCACTCCACCAGGCTATCCCATGAGTAGATCAGGACTCGGCACCAAATTTAGGTGGAAATCTGAGCTCAAATGGGCTCAAAATCGGTGCAGCTAGCTGGAAACGAGAAAGAGCAAGAAACGAGAGAGAGAGAGAGAGGAAGAAGAAGAGCACACGTGTCTGGCTATGGTCGCACGAGGATAAGAAGGATGTCCTCGGTATTTCAAAAACCAAGATCGTCGTTCGGTGCTTCAAGTACTGACGCCCCTGCTCCTCCCCTATCGATCGACCACCCGGTGGCGTGGGCCCCGCAATCCACTATGGTCGGTTCTTTAACCAGCGGCATCCCTGCTCGGTATTTGAACCTCCGACGACTTCGTGTCGGTAGTTTAACCACCGATGCCATGCTAGATTTGAGAATTGCTAGATTCGCGTATTATTCATGGAAATTATTTAAAAACGTATTATTTAAAAAAAACTTGATATAGGCATGTGAAGTTCATGGGACATTTCTAGTGTCGTGGTCGATTAGTGGGTCGATGAGGTGGCAGCAGAGGTTGACAGTGCTGCCAACTGCTAAATGGTTGGGCGGACAACTGTAAGTTGCTGAGTGTGAATCGTTTGCTCGGGGCGAAAGCACTGGATAACATCGAAAAATGCTAGGCAACCGAGGCAATACCAGTGTGACCGGCAAGATCTTGGCCACATTTGGTAACCTGCGTCCACTTTTTGGCCCAGCCCAGCCACATACAGGTCTTGGGCCATGAATTGCACACCGTTTTGGTAGCCTATAGTTCATATGTGGGGCATTTTGTGCAGCCTGTTTGGTAGCCTGCTTGTAAGCCCAAAAGCCAAACATGAATCAAATGTGTGTGTTTGGTTGCCCCAGGCCTAAAATGCGGTCACCTCTTCTCTCCAATGGGTTCTCTTACCCTTCTATCACACAACTGAAGGTAGAAATCTTAGTCTGAGTAGGAAGTTCATCGACGGAAAAAACCTAGCTACTACAAATATGCAGTCCATCATCACACAACACTAGCTAATACGAATGGCAGTTTACAAGCACAGTCAATCATGATTATTATTTAGAAACCAGGGGAGGGAGGGGTACTGCAACCTTCTTCTCTTCATCTTCTTCTCCTTTTTCTTATTCATCTCCTTCTTCTTATTGTCAGATGGTGGTGGGGCCTCTGTCATTCCACATTGCTGCTGCCCACTCCTTCCAAGCTTCATTGTCAGATGCTTTCACATCATGGCCAGTGTCATTCTCGTCAGGAATCACAATCTCCTCATTCGGCACATACAAATCAAGGCCATACCCCAAGATCCAGTTGTTGAGTATGCAACATGCAAGCACTAGCTTTACCTAGGTAGGGAAGGTGGAGAATGGCTTCTGATCAAGGATCTTGAACCTGTTCTTCAAAGCAGTGAATGCCCTCTCAATGGTAACCCTAAGGCTAGAGTGCCTGAGATTGAAGAGCTCTTTGGAATTTTGTGGCCTATTCCTTCGAGTGAACTCGTTGAGATAGTACCTGGTAGACTTGAAGGGTGGAAGAATCCCAGGGCGACAGCCATATCCCGCATCTGCTAGATAGAACTTGTCATCCAGGTTATTGATCCCATCTGGCTTGGACATGCTATCAGCAAGGATGGTCGCATCATGTGTTGATCCTTCCCAACCAGCTAGCACAAATGTGAACATCATGTGGAAATCAACAATAGCTAGTACATTTGGGATAGTGTAGTGCTTTCTTCCCCTATAAGCTAGAGATTCTAATATTAGAACTCTAGCAGTAATAGGAGTACCATCGATTGCACCGATACAATCCTGTTACAGGTACGGAAGGATGAAATGAGAAAAGGGGGACACATGGGACTCAATCGAAGGATGCAATGATAAAACAAGGGAACACATGCTCACCTTGAAATATGGCATCCACCTCGCGCTATTGCGCATCTTTTCTAGTTTTTGACCCGTAGGAGACTTGATCATCTCCTCTCTCAGCTCACAGATTGCATACAACACTCGGTTGAAATAGCGAGATATTGTCTCCATGCTTCTTCTGAAAGTGTCGTGGATGACCCTAAACCTCTGCTTATGGCCAACCACATGGAGGAACATCACGACTTGTTCTTCCACTGAGGTATGGATGTTATCTACCCAAAATCCACCCATCCTTAATCTTGTGACAAGTGCAAAGAAGGGGGCTCTTCTCATCCTGAGCATGTTTAAAGACTCTACATTGTTGTAGTTGTAGATGTAGTTCAGGTTGGCCATCCTCTCTTGATCTCGGGTTAACATAGGATTGTACATCAGTCTAGGAAATGCAACTTGCCTAATAGCTCTCTTATGCAACAATAGGATTCGGGCTTGAATCACTGCTACAAGCGCAGCTGCCTGATGGATAAATGCCATCCTGTCGGGCTAACAAACCGGAGCTATGGTGAGTTCTTCCTAAATCAGTGCTTCAGCCCTACTAGAAACTGTAGTGGAGAGAGATTCACGGTGCTTACCTCACCCATGGCAAGATGCGGCCGAGGAGAAGGAGGGAGATGTGCCTCGATACCGCTGACCGACACTCAACCACATGGAGTTGGAGGAACCGCCAGGTACGGTAGATCTGCGCCACCACCACCGCTCGTGCTGTGGAATCAAGAGGAGGGGGATTTTAGGGAGGGCTAACGCGTTGGGTGAGCCACCCCAGTAGGTGAGGGTACTCTTGGCGCGAAGAAGGGACATGGAACTTTCTTTTCCCGCCTACGCCCCCATGGATGGCGTGCGCACGCTGCCGCCCCATTTTTTGTAGCTCTAGGGCATGGCTCCAAAGAAACGCACGATTCGAGCATTCTAGTTGGGCCTGGCCCTAGAGTGCTTTACAGAGCGTGCTGGCTACAACACAGCAGTCGTGCAGGAAACCAAACGGGTCGATTTCGTCGCGTCCTGGCCTGTTTGGAGGGGATGTAGGCTACCAAATGCGCCCCATGTGACCCCTTGAATCAGAGTACGTATAATAATTTTGTTTGTTTTTGGCACTCGTAAGTTTGGTGAAATTTCCGAGGAAGCTTCCTAGAAGTAGAGTTTTTCCCCAAAATGGAGTAGAAGTAGAGATCTTATTTATATCTGAAACTATTAAACCCTTATTACATGGCTAGCTGTGTAGTGATTTTGGACGGTTGATCTCGTAGTTGAGCCACTTGTAAACCCATGAAGTTGTAATACTTGTCGAGTTGTGTTATCTCCCAATTGACGTTCTCCATTTTCTAGCATTCAAAGCAGGAACATAATGTTACACCAAGAGTTGAGAAAACATCAGGTAAATTTACGACTTCAGGTTGTAAGCAGTCTTCAGGCTGCTTTGCATTAGAGCATCTCCACCACTAGCGCTATATGTCGGTGCTGTAAATCTAGTTTGTAGCATGCTGCGCTAGGATAGGGTGTGCGGTGTCGCCGCGTCCTCCGCCAGATGTTTCATTTTGCAGCGTGCGTAGCTGCGTCAAAATAGCTCCCTCACATGGCGCTGCAAAATATAGCGCGCGATGATGGCGCAAACAACAATCACAATGAACTACTATGTCAAAAGATCAAAATGGAATGGAAAATCAAGAACAAATCTCGAAATGTCAACCTAGATAGCATAGGTCGACTCAATAACATAGTTAAAATACAAAGGACAATTCCACACAAACAAGTTCATCACAAATGAGCCTCAAGCATACACACACACATCATCACTTGTCAACATCTTCGTAGTCATTGTTATCTCCATTTTGTGTTCCTTCATCGAAGTTTTGGATGATAGTGTTGGTAGACGACGGTGGGTCAACCAAGGAGGCCATGAATCCCCCCAGGGTACTCCCATGCCATCCATGCCACCCATGCCACCCGAAGTGCCTCTCATCTCACCCATGCTTTCGAGTCCCATACCTCCAATGCCTCTGTAGCCTCCCGGTGATCCTCCCATGCCTCCGTAGCCACCCAGTGGTGCTCCCGTGCCTCCATATGGTGCTGGTGGATCTCCCATGCCTCCATACGATGCCGGTGAATATCCCATGAATCCATAGCATCGAAAGCCACCAATGCCTCCATAGCCACTCGAAGGGACTCCCATGCCACCCCGATGCATTCATCCCATCATTTTCCCTTTCAAGAAGTTTGCCAATTTTCTTTGTTTGTCCAACACTTCATCGCGAGCAAGGTTGATGTACTCCTTTTATCTTTCATCCATGTTGGAACTGTCCATGAAAAAGAGCTTCCTCTCTTCTTCCAATAGGTGTTGATGATCCTCATTGGACAACTTCTTCTCCTCCAATGCCAAACTCTTCTCCTCGGCGGCCGCCAAACTCTCCTCCAATGTCATCTTCCGTGCCTCGGCCTTGGCCACCATGGTCCTAGCCAACTTCTTATCCTTGTTGTAGTCCATCCTTGCATTGGCCATCCTCTCCATATCTTTTGCTATGCCATCATCACCGGCCTTCCTCCCCTTCATATCTTTGGTGGCCTTCCTTCCAAGCACCGGTCTTGTTGTGTTGGCAACCGAGTGAGGAGGGGAGCTTCTCTTCTTATCCTCATCACACTTAGTGCACCATCATTTATGATAGTTACCTCCGCGTTTGCATGCATTTCCATTGATGTCACATCCAACCCACGGTCTTCCACTTCTCATCATGCCCAAGCACGTCATAGTAATGATGCAAGGTAATTGGCTTCCCAAGAATCTTCTTGCCCTTCTTGTCTTTCTTTCCCACATCTCAGTACAAGCCTTGACCCATGGTAAGCTATATTGTGAACAAAAGAGAGTAAATGGGTAATGTAGATCAACAACATGTGCACATATGAACGAAATAGTAGGACACAATAGAAGAACTTACCATATCCACGTTATTGGTGCCACTTGGGATGATTTCATCAACATCTGTTTTCACACCCGCCCATTTTTGACAATCAGCGTTGATGGCCGACTAACGGAACCTAAGAGAGGGGGTTGTGCGCACATTTCCACTAGTATTGTTTGCATCAAAGTACTCCTTCATTCTCATCCAATATGTGTCTCTACTTTGGTCCATGCCAACCAACGAATCCATGCCATCCTTTCCAGCCAAGTCTTGCAAAGCAACTGATCCTCCTCAACGGTGTAGTTTTCCTTCCTACCACTCGGTGCTTCAACCATGCCCTCGCCTTCCTCATCAACCTCAAACTCCTCTTGTTCCTCATTTGCTTCAACATATGTTTGTGAGAAAGAGGAGCCAACATTCATAGCGTCCAAGAAACTTTCATCATCCACACTACAATGCATTAACACATGTCACAATCCTACTAGACATTCATCTATCTAAAAATACAACAAAAAAGAGAAATTTTTACCTTGTTCCCATTTCATCGAGCATGTTGCGCGCGCTGACGGTCGTAGCCGTCACCGTTTGACGTGGAGGAGGCGGAGCGGAGGTGTCTGCCCCCTGGGTGCTGGGTGGATGCTGGTCGCGTCGAGCCGCACTCGTCTTGGCCGAATTGGGCTTGGGAACTTGGCCACCCGCCAGCGTTGAGCGCTTCGGGAGGTGGTCCTCCCCTTCGGCAGCGCGATTGGAGGGAGCTGCCCAGCGCCACCACCGGCGCTTATCCACAGTGGCATGAACGGTGGCGGCACAAAGAGGATGCTCCCGGCGGCAGAAACGCTCCCAATGGTGGCGCTAGGGTTTGGCGCGAGCGGCGGCTGGACTGGAGCGTCGGCGGTGACAGTGTGGGGGACGGAGTACGAAGGATTCAGTGGCGTGCCGGAGGTCCCGTCCATCGTCGGAATAGCGCCGATGGCCACGCAAAAGGGGAAGTTAGTGGCGCGGGCGTGCAGGTGAAATTTCAGCGATGGTTGCTCCTTTGCGTGCGAGCCGAGCGATAGCGCCCACTGTAGCTGGAGTTGGAGATATTCAGCGCGAGATAGCGCAAAATGGACCGACGCGCTAAAAATTTGCGGCGCACGCTAGGATGCAACCCCTGTTGGAGGGGTGCGCGCATGCACTGGCGCGGTACATTAGCAGTTTATTTAGTGCTAGGGGCGGATCCTCTTGGGGACCATACCGGGCCATGGCCCGGTCTTCCAAAACTAAAAATCTAGATTGATGTGGTATCTTGGCCTTAATTCTCAGCAGTAGTTGGTCCATTAGCTTAATTTTACTCTAGTGGACTCGTCCTTCCATGGCTTTCACAGTCCGCCACTCTTTAGCGCCGCGTTATAATAGCGCCACTGTTGGAGATGCTCTTAGGTGCTTTGTTCGCCGTGTTGGGACTTTGAGAGGGGTGGATTTGCGTTCACTTGTGCGGCATGATATCTCTGCCTGACCCCTGTGAGATGGGGACGCCGTGGACTTGGAGTGCAACCGCGGAGTTTACGCTGTTAATTGAGTTTAAGTCCTTGGTACTAGTATGCAAGCGTGTGTACGCGGTTCACATCTTAATTAAGCATAAAGACCATGTTCTTCGTTGACGAACAAGAAACGGAAGATATATTAGCACTGTAGGTACAAAACGTTGTCACGTTAAAGCAAACTCATACAAAACCTTCCGAAAGTGCAACCCTTCAAGCAAACTCATACAAAACCTTCCGAAAGTGCAACCCTTCGTACAAAACGTTGTCATCCAGGAACTTTTAGGTACAAATGACCCTAGGAGCAACGAGCTGGCAGCCAGGTAGGATTGGAAATTTTTCAGAGAACCCCCTAGTAAGAATACAGTCTCGTCTTCAGGTTGGTGACGCGAAGGTTACTGATGTACCCTGAACATATTGACTAAATTATGGTACTTTGTCACCGGATCGGTAGTGGTTGTTATATTGGACAGTTGCGTCCATCTCGCCATCACAGGCGTCAATTCTTTCCTTCCTCGACGCACGCGGATCGGGAGGTCGCTGCCGATCGCACGCGGATCGGGAGGTTGCCGGCATGGCGGATGAACTCTTCTACTGCCAGCACGACATGAAGGCGCCGTAGGTGTAGCTATAATTTCATCCGAGTAGAAACGCGTAGGTGTAGCTATAATTTCATCCGAGTAATCTACTACTCAGTTGCTTAAGATAATCAAAGAGAGAATGTGTCATGTGAGAAGCAAGATAAATAAACTGGCAGTAGAGGAACAAGTAAAACAAACCGTTTCCTGACGTTGTAGCACGCGATCTTCAGGTCCACCTCATAACAACTCATGAGCAAGCTGCCTACAACCAGACAGATCAAGGACCGGAAAGCACAAGCTGATTTCGTCCTAGACTCTTCACGGTCGGCTGTCAGGCGCTCGGTACATGGACTCGCAGCCTAGTGTAGGACAACTTGCCAGGCAAAACAAAACGCCCTGGGTAAACCGTGTTGGGAACACCATGGACCGGGGAACCCGCTGGACGATGATACGGCGGCGAGCGACAGAGGCGACGGACCCCACGTTTCAGAGACGCGACGCGCGTTCACGTCCCCTACCAGCCGTCCGTCCGTCCGTCCGGCCGCTCAGGCGCCGCACTATGTCTGTCTGTGGTGGCGTCGCGCGCCTGGATCTGCGGCTCCCCTCCTGGCGGCCGGGCCCCACACGCCACGGCCGCAATCATCGACTGCCGCTGCTGCTGCTCCAGCTTATGCCAACTGCCACGCAAGTAACGAACGCGCTCGCTTCTCTTCGCTCGCGCCTCACGACACGAGCAAAACGTCCTCTATATATGCAGCGCTCTCCCTGCCCCACTCCTCAGCAGAAGCCAAAGAGCAGAGCAGCAAGCAATCAGTCGAGCAGCTAATGGCGACGCCTAAGGCGATGAGGAAGGCGTCGGTCGGCGGGAAGGCGTGGCGGCTGCTGCGCCTGGCGGTGCTCTGGGCGCGGAAGGGGAGCGCGGCGCACAGCCTCCGCCTGCTCAAGACCCTGCGCCGCAGCGGCGTCGGCCTTGGTGGGGGGCGCAAGGACCAGCTGCGGTACGGCGAGCGCGAGTTCTCCATCGAAGAGACGCCCGCGTTCAGGTTCCGCACCCCGTCCGCGCGCGTGCTCCGCTTCATCCCCTGCATCGCCCCCGCCGTCCCGGACACTCCTTGCGTCTACGGCGACGACCGCTACTTCTTCTGCGACGCCCGCGAGAGGGACGAGGGCTGCGTCGGGGACTACTACGGCAATGATGGCGAGCCGAGCGAGTGCGGCATCGAGAGCGTTGAGGATGAGCAGCTGCTCGAGCGGGCGATGATGGAGGCGGCGGAGGGCGCCGAGGACGCCGGGGTGGACGTGAAGGCCGACGAGTTCATCGCAAAGTTCTACGCGCAGATGAAGCTGCAGCGACAGATCTCCTGGCTGCAGTACAACGAGATGATGCAGAGGAGTGTCTGCTAGTTATAGTATTTGCGTGATAATTAGTGGAGTAGTACATAGTTGTGTCATTGTGTGAGCAGATACTGAGTTTTGGTACATCGATACACAGTTTTATTTCCACAGTATTGTGCACGGATACATGCGTTGCTCTTACTCTTGATTCCTGAATTTGTGTTGGATTTCGTGCCTGCCAATGCGGTGCTCGTTTGTGGATCCGATTTTCTCTTCGGAGATCCGTGGAACAACTCATCGTGGATCCCACAAACTCCTTCAACTCGAACATTACACGTGCAACACCGCTACTAGTATCCACACGTTCATGGTGGAACGTTAGGTGGCGGATAGCTTGATCCAATTCACAAGACTCGAGACCGTGGTGACCAAGGTTTCCAACTCGGTGTACCCTTTTGTTCGTGGTTCCTCCACCTTATATAGGCAGACACACACCACTCGCAACCCCATCGGATCCTAAACCTAGTACTACATGAATATATTTTGTGTAGGACTTTTTATCGTAGTGCCACTCATCAGGGCCGAGCCGGCAAAATTCGAGGCCCTATGCGAAACTCTAAAATGGTGTCTTGTCTTACTAGAATTTTGAACTATTTAACAACTATAATGTATATATATATTATAATATATTACATTGTAATTGGATATATTAAGTAGGGGGTGCCTACATCTCATGCGACTGAGATTTATCGCCTGACGTCACGCTGAGAATTCTAACCCGGTTCAATCGCTGTAGCTGGTACACACCTAATTCCAGCCCAGTTCCATCGCTTCAGCTGCTACACACCTTGTCCATGTTTCTGGCCTGTGTGCCTTATCTTTTGTTGGGCTTTTGTTGCTCTTTTTTGGACTTGAATTTGGTGCGCTCGGAAGGTAGTTTGACCCGATTTGGAATTTTGGAACATTGTGCTTTGCCAAACAACAACAAATCCAATTGGACCGTACGATGCAGATCAAAATCCTAGAAAATCTAAGACTGACAAAGGTTGGAACAGCGCTATGGTGGAGGGATTTGAGATGGTTTGGGGATTTCGACAAGGTACTTACCGAGCAGAGGATGCTCAGCGGCGCGTGGTGATCCTACGAGTATTGCGCTGCCGGGGCGCATCCGCGCGGTCGCCGCTACTGCGCCCATCCCGCTCTCTCTTCCTCGCCCTCTCCCCCGCGTTTCCCTCCTTCTCTCTGTATTGACTCGATCTTCATCTCCCCTCTTTCCTTACATGCGTACATCGAGCGTTAGCGCTACGGCTACCCACTTAATTGCTATTGTGGCCCCACACATATAATTGTCTCCATTGTAATAATATTTGACAGAATTTCAAAAAAAATAAGAATGAAAATCAGCAAATGTAGTTTAATTGTGTCATACCACGTGAACAATACAATGTGTCATGAACTACTTGAAAATTTAAAATAAATCAAAATGCATTAAACAAATTCAAAAAATTATGAATTTAATCTAGTGGCTAACTAAATTTCTCAATAAAAACCTATGGAAGTATTATTTTGAAAAAAAATGTATAAACTATCATTTCTCTTTTTGTTTCTTAATTTTTTTCATAAATTTTAAAAAATACATCTTTCATTAAAATATTTACAAGACATCAGAATGTCGAATGAATTTCTAGTGCCCTCTAGCTGATCCACACGACAGCATGCAGATGAAAAAAAAAGCACAATCAACACAATCAGTAAGCAACAAATGATGGGCGAAAAGGTGTGCCCGTCTAGCATGCTCTAGAGTAGCAACAAAGCCCCTGCAAAAAAACGGAAGAACCGCTCTAAGTTGCTAAGGAAAACGACGACTCAAAATGACGGTGTAAGAACCTCACCTCCTCGAATTAGGCTTTCGCCGCCGCTATATTGATATAGTAAACACACATATAGTACAAGAGATCGGAACCGAAGAAGTGCTGGGCCAACAGCAAACAACATGCCCAAATGCCCCCCCAATATAATCAAGTTGTAAACCGATGGGGTCCCTCCGGATGCAATCAAGTTGCAACTGCCCCTCGGTGGGGTCTCAATTACAAGCAAGTTGCAAATGCCCCCTCCCGACGAATGCTCAGTTACAAGCAAGTTGCAACCGATGGGGTTCCCCGGTCGCAATCAAGTTGCAACTGGCCCCTCAGCGGGGGCTCAATTACAAGCAACTTGCAACTGCCCGCTCCCGATGGGTGCTCAGTTACAAGCAAGTTGCAATTGGTCCCCGACGGAGCTCAGTTATTTTGCAAGCCTCCGACGGGTGGTCAGTTACAAGCAAGTTGCAACTGGCCCCTGGCGGAGCTTAATTAACAAACATGCTGCAAATGGCCCCCGAAGGAGCTCAATTACAATAAAATTGCAACTAGCCTGTCGATGGGCCCCCCCGGTTGTAATCAAGTTGCAACTGGCCCTCGGCAGGGGCTGAATTACAAGAAAGTTGCAAAATTCCCCCTGGCGGGTGCTTAGTTACAAGGAAGTTGCAACTGGTCCCCAGCGGAGCTCAGTTACAAGCAAGTTGCAACCGATGGGGTCCATCCTTCGGTTGCAATCAAGTTGCAACTAGCTCTCGATGGGGGCTCAATTACATGCAAAAAATGCAAAAATGTCCCCCTCCCAATGGGTGCTCAGGTACAAGCAAGTTGCATCTGGCCCTCGGTGGGGGCTCAATTACAAGGAAGTTGCAAAAATGCCCCCCTCCCGACGGGAGCTCAGTTACAAGCAAGTTGCAAATTTAAACTAGAGCCCGACAAAGCTTAGTTACAATAAAGTTGCAACTGATGGGGGTCCCCAGTTGCAATCAAGTTGCAACTGTCCCCCGGCGGAGCTCAGTTACAAGCAAGTTGCAAAATACCCCCTGGTGGGTGCTCAGTTACAAGCAAGTTGCAACTGATCCCCGACGGAGCTCAGTTGCAAACAAGTTGCAACCGATGAAGTCCCCGGGTCGCAATCAAGTTGCAACTGGCCCTCTATGGGGGCTCAACTACAAGCAAATTGCAAAAATACCCCCTCCCGACGGGTGCTCAATTACAAGAAAGTTGCAACTAGCCCTCGGTGGGGGCTCAACTACAATCAAGTTGCAAAAATTCCCCCTTCCCGACGGGAGCTCAGTTACAAGAAAGTTGCAAACTGGCCCCTGGCAGAGCTCAGTTACAATGAAGTTGCAACTGATGGGGGTCCCCGGTTGCAATCAAGTTACAACTGGCCCCCGACGGAGCTCAGTTACAAGCAAGTTGCAACTGGTCCCCGGCGGAGCTCAGTTACAAGAAAGTTGCAACCGATGGGGTCCCCCGGTTGCAATCACGTTGCAACTGGCCCTCATCGGGGGCTAAATTACAAGCAAGTTGCAAAAATGCCCCTCTCAAGAAAGTTGAAACTGGCCCCCGATGGAGCTCAGTTACAAGGAAGTTGAAACTAGGACCCGACGGAGCTCAGTTAGAAGCAAGTTACAACCGATGGGGTCCCTGATTGCAATCAAGTTGCAACTGGCCCCCGACAGAGCTCAGATACAAGGATGTTGCATCTAACCCCCAACGGAGCTCATTTACAATCAAGTTGCAAACCGATGGGCCCCCTGGTTATAATCAAGTTGCAATTGCCCCTCGACGGGGTCTTAATTACAAGCAAGTTGCAAATGACCCCCCTCCCGACGGGTGCTCAGTTGCAAGCAAGTTGCAACTGGCCACCCAGCAGAGCTCGGTTACTTTGCAACCGATAGGGTTTCCCAGTCGCTATCAAGTTCCAACTGGGCCCTCGACAGGGGCTCAGTTATAAGCAACTTGCAACTGCCCCCTCTCGATGGGTGCTCAATTACAAGCAACCTACAAATGGCCCCCAATGGAGCTCAGTTACATTGCAACCAATGGGGTCCCCCAATCGCAATCAAGTTGCAACTAGCCCCTTGCCGGGGACTCAATTACAAGAAAGTTCAAATGGCCCCCCACCCCCTTGACGGGTGCTCAGTTACAAGCAAGTTGTAACTGGCCCCAGCGGAGCTCAATTATAAGCAAGTTGCAACTAGCCCGCCGATGGGTACCCCGGTTGCAATGCAATCAAGTTGCAACTGGCCCTCGGTGGGGGATCAATTACAAGCAAGTTCCAAATGCCCCCTGGGCGGGTGCTCAGTTACAAGCAAGTTGCAACTAGCCCCCACGAAGCTCAGTTACAAACAAGTTGAAACTGGCCCACCGACGAGGGTCTCCCAGTTGCAATAAAGTTGTGACTCGCCCTCAGCAGGGGCTCAATTACAAGCAAGTTGCAAATGTCCCGCTGACGGGGGTCCCCCGGTTGCAAACAAGTTGTGACTGGCCCCTGCGTGGGGAGCTCAATTACAAGAAAGTTGTAACTGCGCCCCTCGTCGGGGGCTCAGACAACTGGCCCCCTCGACGGGGCTCCTCCCGGCGGAGCTAAGTTACAAGCAAGTTGCAACTGGCCCTCGGCGGGGGGCCTAGTTGTATCTGGCCCTCGCCAGGGGCTCTGTGGTAACTTGCTTTCAACAATATTGCATCTGGCTTAAAAACAGTAACAACCAAGATATAGCTGGCTCGATGAAAAGGAAAAAATCCCAACAAAAGTTTAGAAAAAATGCTCAGTTGTGATGAAGTGGCAATTCCCTTTTAAAAAAGTGTGTCTAGACCATTTTTAGTGTGTAGGTTCACTTCGAAGCTACATTTAACCTAAAAACATATTATATTATAAAAGCAGAGGAAGTACATATTACTAATATAAGTTAGAACAATATAGTATAAAATTTGCAGTCTAAATATCGTCCTAACAGTAAAACAATGACAACTATAAAAATCTGGAGAGAAAAGAAAATACAACCAGCAAAGAAAAAATTGAAAATTAAAACTCAATAGAAACTCGATTGAATAACCAACTCAAATACTTAAGATAATCTTAAATTCACCTAAAAAAAATATTGCTGGCAAAAAAGAAACAACCACAAAAAAGAAACAAAGAAAAACAGGAAAACCCACGTGAAAATAGCTCACAGAAAACAAAGAACGAGCTAACAGAAGCACAGAAGCAAAACGCACGCACTACCGGTGACACAGCGACCCGGGTGCATGGGACACAATGACCCGGGCGCGCGGGGACACAGCCCGGAAAACAACCTGGTTTGCACTGATCCTAAAGCAAAAGATCCGACGATGTATTAGGTGACTAAGACTTAACTAATTCTCAGGCACCTGAGAATTAGCAAAACCGTATTAAGTATCATGCCTAGTCAACTTCCGGATGCGTAATGTTTATTTGAACAACATCACTCATTTAGGGTTCTTCGAAATGAAATCTTCAATCATACTCATAATCGATCTTCTCCAATACTTCACTCTCAAGTGATATTGTGGCAGAATCATTAAGTCTTTGTTGTGTCATTGTAGTACGCATATATGACTTCAAAAGCTTCAATTTAGAAAAGCTCTGTTCTAAGAGAATCAAGAATCCCAAGATCTTGGATCAAATATATCAGGCTGTAAAAAATCACCAACATGATCTTGCTCTATATGATCTTTCTCTACCATCAATATTATTTTTTGTCTCTATCTGACAATCTGTATCAAGTGCAAGAGTAGAAGGATCGACTGACTAATTGTATGCGGACACTTGTGTTTCTTTTATAACAAATCTGTCCATAGCCTCTTTTTGAGATGCAATTAGATTCCGTTCGTTTTCTTTTCTCTTGTGTTTTTTTGAACAAGATTCATGCGCCATGATTCTGAAAACGTTGGTAAAAATACATACAAAAGATTGGAAAATTTAAAAATCAGACTAGCCCTAGCATATACATGTACCGATAACAGATCACATCGATCAGCGAGAAATAGAAAACAAAATCGGAAATCACCTGGTGAACGGCGACCTGCACTGTTGAGTCCCGCGTCGGCGACTCAGCGTATACCTGTGGCGTATGTTTCACGTGGAGGTGGAAGCGTCCGGTGCCTGTTCTCCTATAGCCTTTTTGGTTGTTTGTAGCTGGGCACAAATTGATCTATCTGTGTTGGCAGCTAGGAAACAAGGACAATGAGCCCACCACGGACACACTATGTGAACAATTTGTGCGGCCCAGCTAAAGCATACAAGGCCCATTCTATAGACTATTTTTTTCATCCAATAAATATATAGTAGGCCTATAATTTTGGGGCCCTCAAAATTTTGGGGCCATATGTGGGCCACGCATTTGGCACAATAGGAGGCCTGGCCTGCCAGTCATGTCCAACCCGACTGTCCTATTTCAGTTAGATCTTATAAGTCTGGTTATGTCTCCTTAAGTGTGTGATCATATAGATTCATGATCACTTGAAAATGACTTAACTTACATGTGAACACTTCACTCTTAAGTTGGTAGTTTGTAGCGGCTGCTTTAAGAGTGTACCAAGTCCACAAAACTTTGACAATTTGTTATGTCTCATTCCCTTTGTGTTATGATATAACCTATCAAGCTATATGTGATTACTTATTGACACTTTAATAGTTGTCAATCTTGAGATATAGATTTATTGGACTAACTCTTAGAATGAGTCCTCGGTTAACTCTTAACCGAGTCGTCTGGCCATACTTTTTGAATCGAATCATCCGAGGGGGCTAGAGAATATCTATTTGAGTGGAGGAAAATTTCATCTTAACCAACCAGACGACACAACTTGTTTCATGGCTAATACGAAATCTACCTTTGTAGCTACCCACTTAAGGAGTAGCTTCTGCTAAACCCTAAATAAGTTGATTCATAATTGGGGTCATGTGAGAACCTAAGGTCTAAAGACATGGAATATACATCGTTTGAGACTAACAAATGACTCGCCCATTGCGTCTCAAAGTGGTTATGTATGACTCAATAAAATCTTTTATCAAAGTTAGTACTATCATGTTGGCATCACCATTTCCCATGACTTGCCCGCCAAGTCATACACTAGTAAATCATATGTATCCCCATAACCTTTTCGACTATAGACCAGTAGAAGAAGGATCGCAAGATATACAATTCCACAATAGAATCATGTATTCGATGATGCATATAATTTGTGATTTTCAAGGACAATATAGATAAGTCATGATTACCCACTACACAAGAAGTGCATCCTCCTTGGCGACATCTAGTGAGGTGTGAAGCTCCTCCATCTTGGCAAGGAACTTATCTCGAGGCTCAAATATCCCGGCTTGCAACCATCGGTCCAAGTGCTACAGGGGACAAGAAATTACCAAACGAGTAGGGTTGACAAAAAATCATGAATTTCTTGCGGTAACCCAGCATACCACTACATCTTGTAGTATGCAAGTTGTTGACATAATACCAATCAAACATTGTTTCACTAGTATTACATCCCTTAGAGTGGTACCACACTAACATCATGGGTCCAAAATATGACTATAGATTACAACTTAGTGTATTATAAAAGATCCTTAGAACCTCGTTGGTACATTGAGGAAAGTTCATTTACAATAAAATAGGCAGAAATAGCAACTCCTAGACTATTATACAATTAAATCTACCTCTAACAATATTTGGCTTGCAATTTGTGCTACAACAATGCTCTATAAATAAAGGTTTTATTCTCTAGGATTGATCTCATATCTACTCTTGGACTTTGTTTCCACAATCATTCATATGGATGTTGACTCCATTGACTTCACTAGATAGCTTCAGCTCTTTGTAGTAATCATTATTTGGACTTATTGAGTTTGGATGACGTCTCTGACAGCTTCAGAATTTAGTAAGGGTTAAAAAGGTATGGTTGAGTAGGAGCATACTCAACAAGTTCATTAAAGATGACTATTTGATACACTATCTATAGCCACCAACCGTTGGTCATAGACTAATGCAAGTTTTCCTAAACATTTATTCAAAATGTTGCTTTTATTCTAAAAAGCTATGTCCTTCAACCTTCATAGGTTTATCGGAACTTCATGAAGTTCCTTTCCTACCCCGATCATAGTTTCTTTCCGGAACAAGGAGAACCATGTCATAGTTTGTACACTCTGCAGAGGTGTGTTGCTTTACCCATAAGATATCTTACCTTTGTTGCATAGCCATACTACGAATCCCGTTCACACTTTCTTTCTACGAGGCCCGGTCTAAGATCCAACTCATTCACTACCCTTCTCCATAACCCTGCATGCCCACCATTTTGTAGCTAGACCTGCAATAAAACTTCTTTTGACTTACGAATCTGATGCATACAATCCATCATAGACACCAGATATCGTGAGACATTGAGGAATCCCACCCATGTGCTGCCAATCCTAGTCGAGAATTATAGCCACGACCTAGTAAGTCCATTGACATGTGAAAGGAAGAAATATCCAGCTGATTTTGTGCCGGATTCTAGATCTTATGGTTAACGCGTAATATATGACGCAAGAATCACTGGCGATATTGGTTATTAATCCTAAATGATACTTTCCCGTGCAAATGTAACCTTCACCAACCACATATATCGTACTATTGTTACATTTTCCCTCCATAATAGATTACCACCGCTTAGGCCGATAACCAACATGTCATATTATTATGAAGATAGGATTTTATGTCTCCTTTTTGAAATGTAAGTGATACCAATAATAGATTGCAAATACTTGATATAAAGTAACCAAAGGACATGAGCATGTTTGAACTTGCCTTTTTAACTACAAGATTATGCAATCAAGATCTTCTAGTTGGTATAAACTCCAAAATCTAAAACAACATCATTGGTTTGATAACAACTATTATTTGAAGAAGCAAGATGCTACTATGCATAACAAGTCTATGCATTGTTTATAAGTCACAAGGTAAACACCAAGGTTTAGGCAGATGATTTCCTTTGCTTTTAACTTCTATTTGGGTTTGCCTTCTATTTAATTGCTTTATATGATAACTTGGTATTTCTTCAAAAGGTATATAATATTGATTTAAAACAATTTTTATTGTTTTATTATTGTTCCTTGTAAAATAATATATATTACATGTTTATGACTTAAAATAAATGAATTCATGATTTATTTTAGATTTATAAAGTAAATATTAATATGCCTTAAATATTTTCTTAAAAGAAATCATGGAACAAAAGGTAATAGTATTATTAGTATTTTCAAGATTTTTAATGGTATATAATATTTATGATAAAGCAAGAATTTAACACATATAGAAATGATTACTTAAAAGAAGTAAATGAGTTATTAGAATTTTATCTTTAGAATTTCATTTTATTATTGAGATATTAATAAAAATATTATTTTATTATTTTTAATAATAAGAAAGGTTCTATTTGTATATGTTTGCCTTCAAACTATTGAAAATTTGAATTTCATTCAAATATTAATTTTATAAAAAATATAATATTAATAATGCAAGATTATGAATTTTATATATCTTTAGGTATGTGTCCTTGTTTTATTAAGAGTTTTAAAAGGTTTAATACTAAATTGCGTTTTATTTAACTCAAATCGACAATATTACTTTTCATGGATAAAATTTATTTTTGGGATTCCTCCTATATATTTTTCTGATTTTCTTTGAATTTTATACATATTTTCAAACTTGTGACTATTTTTTAGATTTTTTATTAAATGAAAAAGCTATTTTCTTTTGTGGACATTAAGTTGGACTAGCCAACTGATCCAACTAGATTAGACCTAGTGGGCTGGCCCAATATGGCCCATCCGGGCTGGGCTAACTCCAGGTGAAAGGGCAATTCCCTTCTTAATGGTGTTTTGGTGTTTGTTCTCAACACAAGTGTGTTTTTACCGTGTGCTAAGTATCTTTCAGGTCTTAATGTTAAAAATCACAAGACAGTGTTCAAACTCTCAAAGGAGAAAAGATCGAAAAAGGATCAAGAGAGGTTGTGTGTGAATAAGAAGTGGAGGAAGGTTGAGTTGTAGGTGCCCTGAGTCCAGAGACTCCGGGGTGTAGGACCGGAGACTCCGGTGTGGCAACTCGGAGAATCCGGTTAGTTCTTTGGACCTGTCTCTGGTCCTAGCCATGTTTCTCTCTGGATACCCCCCTGGAGTCTAACCTAGAGTCATGGTCCACACAAAGACTCCAGTGTTGGTGCCTAGAGACTCTTTGGTCAAGTCTTTGGTGCACCCAGTTTTAGTCCCAGTACACCCCTCTAGAGACTAGCCCGGAGTCGTGTGTCTTCACCCCAGAGACTCTAGCTGGGCCAGAGACTTCAGTCCTCATGACCGGAGACTTCGGTGTTAGTGGACTACAATAGCTATTTTCTGTGAGCTGCTATAAAAGGGACCCTTCTTCTCCAAGTCAAAGTTGTGGCTTCCACTCTCTTTCCTCCATTGTTGCTGAGCTCAAAACTCCAAGATCTCCACCTATGACGACTACAACTTGATGCCCTTTGGGGAATCAAGGGAGGAGACCTAGATCTTTCTTTCCACCTAGGGGATTTGTGTTTCCCCACCATTTGTGTAAGAAGTTTGTTGTTCTAGGGTTTAAGGAAACCCTAACTTGAAGAAGTCACCCTCCAAGCTCATCCCTCGTGTGTAAGATATTTGAGGTCCTCTTTAGAGCCTCCAATTTGGTTGTGGAGAAGTGCCCCAAAGTTTTGTGTGAGGTTCCGGATTGCCACCGATAAGTGCACCGAATAGTGGATCGAGTACCCAACTTTGTGGTGCATGCTCGGGAAAAGAAGGTGAGGCCTTTGTGGCACTAGGGAGACCTTGTGTGGCCCCAACACCTCTCCGGATACGTACTTCCCTTAACAAGGAAGGAACTCTGGAATCACATCCTCGTGTCATCGTCCGGTTATCTCTATCCTTATCTCCTTATTGTTGTTTATCTACTTGTATGTTTGCTTGCCATCTAGGGAATTCACATAGTTGCATATCAAGATAATTTACCTTTGTGTCAAGCCTAAACTTGAAAAATACATAAAATTGTGTAGCACCTAATCACCCTCCCTCTAGTCGCTCATATCGATCCTTTCAATTGGTATTAGATCCTCGACTCTTATTTCGGGCTTCATCGCCTAAGAGAATATGAGGAAAGGAAAGGGTAGGGATGATTTACCTAACCCAAGTGAGGAACCGCCCATTTTCAAGGATCCTACCGTGACACAAAAGGAGCATAATGAGTCCTTGGATCTTATATACACCATGATGGAGGAGATGAGACAAATGCACGCAAAATTACAAAGTGTTAAGTCTCTAGAACCTGTTGCCCCACATGCCAATACTACATTGGTAAACCCTGGTGTGATGGATAGTGCCTCCCATAGTACTAAAGCAACATCGTAGGAAGGAACGGATGCACCCAAACCTTCCGAAGGTGGTGAGGGTAGGAATGACAAGTATTGTCCTCCACCAAGCAGCCATGCCACTCCTACTCAAACCACTATGCCTCATACTAATGTCTGTGGCTCCCCACCAATCATAGATGCATATAATTTCACTAATTGGGAGTTTTGGTTGAAGTGTTATCATAGTAGTTCTTGCAACCAATTGTGGAGAATCATTCAGATGGTATTCGATCCAAGGGATCCATCAAACTTGATGATAAAAGAAGAGATTTACAATTAACTCAATGCCACCGCTTTGAACATGATTGATGGCCCAAAATATATCGAGCTCGTTGGGGAACCCCAAGAGGAAGGTATGATGAGCACAGCAGCAAGTTTTCGCTCAGTTATGAAACCAAGGTTATCAATCCAGTAGGAGCAAGGAAACACCCCAAAGGTGTTGCTAGCTGAACTTTGGCAGGGCGCACTACCGGTGCCAGTAGCAACGTGGAGACCTGCACAACACAACCACAGAACTCTGCCCCCAACTTGCGATGAGGTTGTCAATCTCACCGGTTTTGCTGAAAACAAAGGATTCAACATATCGAGTGGAAGAAAGTAATAGTTTGCAAAAAGTAAACACAAAACAATAAACAGTTGATTGCAGAAAGTAAACACAAAACAATAAATAGAAAGTAATAGTTTGCAGAATGTATCTATAATTTTTGATGTTCCATGCTTAGTTTTATCCACTTTCTTGTGTTTTGTCCACACTTTGGAGTACTTTTCATATGATTTCTTGGACTAACCTATTAACAAGAACCACAGTGCCAGCTGCCTGTTTTCTGCTGTTTTTGGTTCCAGGAAAGTCAGAAAATGATATCTCGGAATTGGACGGGACAAAAGCCAAAGTGCCTATTTTTCCAGAAGTCATCAGATGCCAGAATATGAGACGGAGAAGGGCTGGGGGGCGGCCACACCACCTAGCCGCGCGGCCAGGCCTGGCCCACACCAGGGGGTGGTCTGGCCGACCCCAGCACCCCCTCGGCCTCTCCTTCCGCCTATAAGATGTCATCGGGATGAAAACCCTAAGTACCCAATCAAAAATCCACGAAAGAGTCTGTAGCCGCCGTCATCTCCATCCCTAGATTGGGAGGGATCTGAAGCTCTTCCCGGCACCCTACCGGAGAGGGGAATTCACCTTGGAGGCCTTCTTCATCACCATGCAAGCCTCCAGTGTGATGCGTGAGTAGTTCATCCTTGGACTACGGATCCATGTAGTAGCTAGATGGCTGGTTCTCCTCCTTTGTGCTTTCATGTTTAGATCTTGTGAGCTCCGTTCATGAACAAGATCATCTATTTGTAATTCTGCATGTTGTGTTTGTGGGGATCGGATGGATATTGAGATGCTATTTCAGATTGATTATTGATTCTATCATGTCTTTGTTATTTGTGATCTTGCATGCTTTCCGTTGTTAGTAGATATCTTGACCAAGTAGATGCTAGCAACTCCAAGAGTTAGTATTTATGCTCGATAGTGGGTTCATGCCTCTAGTAATCTGGGGAAGTGACAGAAATCTCTAAGGTACTAGATGTGCTGTTGCTACTAGGGAGAAAACAACAATCCTTTGTTCATAGAACAATCGTATTGTTTACTTTATATGCAATTCGTAAAGCAATAATATGTTGCTTGCAACTTAATACTGGAGGGGGTTCAGATGATAACCTGAAGGTGGATTATTAGTCATAGATGCAGTTGGATGGCGGTCTATGTATAATGTTGTAATGCCCAATCGAATCTCAAAGGAGTCAAGATGATTAGTATATGCATGTATTGCTTTCTCGATGTTTGTCAATTGCCCCGCTGTAATTTGTTCACCTAGCATGTTATCTATCTTAAGGAGATCCACCTCTAGTGAACTATGGATCCCTGTCCTTTTATTTACATACAATCGATAAACTGTTTACTGCTTTGTGTTTACTATTACTTCATTCCATTCGATACGTTTAATCCTTTGTTTTCAGCAAAACACGGTGAGATTGACAACCTCATCGCAAGTTGGGGACAAAGTTCTGTGGTTGTGTTGTGCAGGTCTCCACGTTGCTACTAGCAGCGGTAGTGCGCCCTGCCAAGGCTCAGCTAGCAACACCTTTGGGTGTTTCCTTCCTCCTACTGGTTTGATTAAACCTTGGTTTCATAACTGAGGGAAACTTGCTACTGTGCTCATCATACCTTCCTCTTGGGGTTCCCAACGAGCTCTACATCAACACCGAGCCATCAAGCATTTTTCTGGCGCCGTTGCCGGGGAGTCAAGGACATCTTCACAAGGGGAGTCCCTCATAACCAATCTCTTTACTTTGTTATTTTTGTTTTGCTTAGTTTCTTTTTGTTTTGTTTCCTTGTTTTGTTATCAAAAACACACACAAAATTAGTTTTACTAGTTTGCTTTCTTTATCAAAAACACAAAAAAATGACTACTCTTGAAAACACTAAGTTGTGTGACTTAACTAGCACCAACAACAATGATTTTATGAGCACACCTATTGCTCCACCTGTGCCTGAAGATACTTTCTTTGAGATAAAACCTTCTTTACTCAATCTTGTTATGAGAGAACAATTTTCTGGTATCGGTAATGAAGATGCTACTGCCCATCTAAATAACTTTGTTGAACTTTGTGAGATGCAAAAGCATAGGGATGTAGATGGTGATATTATTAAGCTGAAATTGTTACCTTTCTCTTTGAGAGGAAAAGCTAAAGAATGGTTGAATTCCTTAACTAAGAATAGTATTGATTCTTGGACTAAATGCAAAGATGCTTTTATTGGAAAATACTATCCTCCTGCTAAGATTATACCTATGAGAAGTGAAATAATGAAGTTTAAACAATCTGATAATGAACATGTTGCTCAAGCTTGGGAAAGAATGAAATCTTTGGTAAAGAATTGTCCCACTCATGAACTGACTGCTTGGATGATCATCCAAACTTTTTATGCAGGATTGAACTATTCTTCAAGGAACCTATTGGATTCTGCTACTGGAGGTACCTTTATGACCATCACTTTGGGTGCTGCAACGAAACTTATGGACAATATGATGGTTAATTATTCTGAATGGCATACTGAGAGAGCTCCACAAGGTAGGAAGGTAAATTCTTTTGAGGAAACCTCCTCCTTGAGTGATAAGATTGATATTATTATGTCTATGCTTGTTAATGGGAAAGCCCATATTGATCCAAATAATGTTCCTTTAGCCTCTTTGGTTGCTCAAGAAGAGCAAGTTGATGTGAACTTCATAAGAAATAACAATTTTGGCAATAATGCTTATAGGAATAATTTTGGTAACAACAATTATAAGCCATATCCTCCCAACAATGGTAATGCTTATGGAAGTTCCTACAACAATAATATGAGTGCACCCTCTAAAATTGAAGTTACGCTTAAAGACTTTATTAGTAAACAAACTGCTTTCAATAAAACTATTGAGGAAAAACTCTCTAATGCTGAAAGAAATATAGCATCTCTTGCTGAAGCTCAATCTTCTTTGAATAAAATGGCTGCAAACCTGAAACTAATGATAATCCCTTTGCAGCTACTAATGCTATAAGTAATAATTGATGAAAATGTTAGACTATTAGCTGAATTACATGCTAAGGGGAAAGAGAAGACAAAACTGCTAGAAACATTAGTGTTTCCACTATTTCCACCACTAGTGTTGAGGATAGTACTAGTTCTACTACCTTAAATGATAATTATGATTTTGATCTTGATGGTTGCAATATCTCTGAAGTTATTAAGTTCCTACAAAAGCTTGCAAAAAGTCCTAATGCTAGTGCTATGGACATGGCCTTTACAAAACACATTACTGATGCTCTCATAAAGATTAAAGAAGAAAAGATGAAACATAAAGCTTCTATTGCTATAAAACAAGAAGATGGTTGGGAACCCATCATTAATATGAAAGTGAATGACTTTGATTTCAAAGCTTTATGTGATCTTGATAGTAGTGTTTCTATTTATGATATGCTTGATTTGCCTCCACTTCAAGATTGTTATTTGAATGTCCCACTATATGATAATGCTAAAAAGGAACTCATGGGGAGCCTTAATGATGTTCTTATTATGGTTAACAATGCCTATGTCCCCGTTGGTTTCTATGTTTTGGATGTTGAATGCAATGCTTCTTGTCCTATTACTTTGGGAAGACCTTTTCTTAGAACTGTTGGTGCCATTATTGATATGAAAGAAGGCACCATTAAATATCAACTCCCACTCAAGAAAGGTATACAACACTTCCCTAAGAAGAGACAGCAGATTTGGTCTTAATGCTTCTTCATTTGAGAACACTTGATTCTTTCTTGCTTCTGATGCCTAACTTAAAGGCGTTAAAGAAAAGTACTTATTGGGAGATAACCCAAAAGTTTTAGATGAGTCTTTGAAGTTATTACCTCTGTAATAACCGCTCCTTATCCTTTTTATTTGCTTTTTGTGCCAAGAGTAACCTGTAATGAGAGAGAAGTAATGATTGGGAAAGTTGCTGTCCCGAAACAGATTTCTTTGCTTCACCGTAAAAATTCGTGTAAAATCTCTGAACGTTGTTTTGAGGCGTGAATTTTTGTGCTTCTGACACAGGTTGTTATATAAATTTCGTTAGTTCAACACTTTTTGATTTGAGCAACAAAAGGTCTTCGAAAAAATTCGTCTACACCTGCTGGTCTGTTTCGACAGATTTCTGCCATTTTCTGCATTTGCTTCTTGTTGGTACCTTTTTGAGTTCTTTTGGGAAATTGAGCTTTTTGAGGGAAGTGCTACAGTAGCTAGTGTTCTAATGGAAGTTTATTTGGTGTTATAACTAAACCTTAAGACTTATTTATCTTGAGTGCACTAATGTTGCTAATAAAGATTGTGTGAAGTTTTGTATGAAGGAAAAATTTTAGGTGTATGAAAGGAATGAGCAATGAGATCAAGGATGGACTAAAGCTCAAGCTTGGAGATGCCACGCATGTCACCCCAAGAAATATCCAAGAAGTACAAGCGTCAAAGCTTGGGGATGCCCAAGGCATCCCCTTCTTCATCAATAAAAATCCCAGGTTTCTTCCAAACGCTTCATTTTTATTGTTTCATGCACAGTTATGTTGTTCTTGGAGCGTCTTCTTTTTCGTTTTCATTTTGGTTTTTCGTTTTCTTGGTTTTCTTAGTTTTCTGAATAAATTGGTTGGACCCCCTCTTTCATACATTGGTTTGCAAATAGTTTGGTTTGGTTTGGAAAAGAGTAGGAAAGTTCATGCTTATGTGGTAAAAAGAGCTCGTTTTTGACTGTGGCCTATGCTTTGTCATGCCATGCTTGATATGGTTTTGGATTTATGCTTAGTATTCTTTGCTGTAGCATGACTTGTTATAAACAATTGAGATTGCTTAATGTGCCTTGGATGAATCGTGCGTTGTTTTAGCATATTAAAGCATAGTATAGTGGTATTCTCCTTTGATGCTTTATTTGGGTTGACTTGGCGCATGCTCACACCATGTTATGACTATCTCAAGTCACCATAGCCTTTATGATCCTTTAGTTTTCAACTTGTAGTATCACTTTATGCTTTGATTAATGATGTTTTGTCGCTCTGCATGATTAGGCCATTATTGCTCTCTTAGTTGGTCGCTCCCAGTCTTTTGCTAGCCTCCACAACCAAGTATGAGTTCTACTCATGCATCCAACTCCTTAAACCAAGTTATTCCAAAGAGTCCACCATACCTACCTACTAGCTTATGCTATTCCAAGTATATTCATGCTTTTGTTTACCTTCCAAATTAAACTTGTTATGAGAAAACTAGTGATTAAAGCTCTCACGAACTTGATGGCACATTTTACTTTTCTTGCCCTTAAATAAACTTGAACCATTGTGTCGTCTATGTTGTATATGCTTGCACTTATTTGTTGGGAATTATCAGAACCATGCTTTCATGGGGAACGCTTTCAACATTGCACTCGGTACTTGTACCTAGTTGATATCATGCTCTTTTGTATATGGATGTCGTCGGTGTGAAATGAAAGGGGAGCTTGTAAGTCCATGGAGTTATGTATATGTGTTAGAGAAACGCTTGGGCCGCTGGTCTAATCCATGCTGACATGGTGGAAACCTGCAACGTAACCATAATGAGCTGTCTATGAAGCATTCTTCTTATAAAAAAAGCATCCTATATTGAGAAAAAAAGAGAAAAGAGAAAAAAAGAGATTATGAAAAGAGGAAAGAGAGAAAAAAGCACCATATTCCCATGGTAAATAAGAAGATTGTTGAGATGCTCGTTGTCTGCTTGCCTCGTCATTTTGATATGGGGATTCTTCTGTATCATCGGGCAAGGGGTACCCCGTTGGCGGTTCTCTATGATACACATGTACTTACGATGACAAAAACTTACCGGTGACTAAACTTGAGTAGCATGAGGAGCAGCCCTCGTATGTAAGGGACATGAGATTTCTAACTTATACTTCGTCAAGCATGTACACCAAAGTTTGTTCACTTTAACCTTAATCACTTCAAGATGCTTATGATAGGGGCAATGAGAGCTGAAAGCTATAAGTACCATAATTTTTGGAAGCTCTTTATGAGACTTGAATCCCTACTTCCTTCTATAAAGTCCTTTCTTCCACCATTATATTGAGTCTCCACATTCTACCTTTATGCACCTACTTTGCGAGCATAGTGGCCATTCTTAGTTCTATGTGCATTGTCCCAAGACTAGTTGATTGATACATAACTTGATATTGCTTGTTTTAAACTATTTGTATCTAGTCACTCTTATGAACTTTGAAGGTGTCCTATGCATTTATATTTGCTACTCTATGAGGGACAAGCCGAATACTATTATGCTATGTTTTCTTTATGTGAAACAAACAAACGTCTTGCAAATCATTGTTATTCATAAATCTTTTGTTTTTTCCTTTTCATGTTGCATCATAGTTTCTTTGTCTTATTGCTAGAACTTTGTCTTTCATGTTATGATTGAAGTACTATGATCCCAGCTTTGAATGTTTTACAAATACTTTGATCATGTCTTTGATGGTGCATGTCACCTCAAAAATTATTCTTTCTTTTTATCACTTACCTACTCGCGGACGAGCAGGAGTTAAGCTTGGGGATGTTGATACATTGCAAATGTATCTATAATGTTTGATGTTCCATGCTTGGTTTTATCCACTTTCTTGTGTTTTGTCCACACTTTGGAGTACTTTTCATATGATTTCTTGGACTAACCTATTAACAAGAGCCACAGTGCCAGCTGCATGTTTTCTGCTGTTTTTGGTTCTAGGAAAGTTAGAAAATGAATATTCTCGGAATTGGACGGGACAAAATCCAAAGTGCCTTTTTTTCCGGAAGTCATGAGATGCCAGAATACGAGACGGAGAAGGGCTAGGGGCCGGGCCAGGCGTGGCCCGCGCCTGGGGGTGGTCTGGGCGACCCCAGCACCCCCTCGTCCTATCCTTCCGCCTATAAGATGCCCTCGAGACGAAAACCCTAAGTACCCGATCAAAAATCCACGAAAGAGTTTGTAGCCACCATCATCTCCATTCCTAGATCGGGAGAGATCTGAAGCTCTTCCCGGCACCCTGTCGGAGAGGGGAATTCACCCTGGAGGCCTTCTTCATCACCATGCAAGCCTCCGGTGTGATGCATGAGTAGTTCATCCTTGGACTACGGATCCATGTAGTAGCTAGATGGCTGGTTCTCCTCCTTTGTGCTTTCATGTTTAGATCTTGTGAGCTCCGTTCATGATCAAGATCATCTATTTGTAATTCTGCATGTTGTGTTTGCGGGGATCCGATGGATATTGAGATGCTATTTCAGATTGATTATTTATTCTATCATGTCTTTGTTATTTGTGATCTTGCATGCTTTCCGTTGTTAGTAGCTATCTTGGCCAAGTAGATGCTAGCAACTCCAAGAGTTAGTATTTATGCTCGATAGTGGGTTCATGCCTCTGGTAATCTAGGGAAGTGACAGAAATCTCTAAGGTACTAGATGTGTTGTTGCTACTAGGGAGAAAACAATAATCCTTTGTTCATAGAACAATCGTATTGTTTACTTTACACGTAATTCGTAAAGCAATAATCTGTTGCTTGCAACTTAATACTGGAGGGGGTTCGGATGATAACCTGAAGGTGGATTATTAGTCATAGATGCAGTTGGATAGCGGTCTATGTATAATGTTGTAATGCCCAATCGAATCTCAAAGGAGCCAAGCTGATTAGTATATGCATGTATTGCTTTCTTGATGTTTGCCAAGTGCCCCGCTGTAATTTTTTCACCCAGCATGTTATCTATCTTAAGGATAGCCACCTCTAGTGAACTATGGATCCCGGTCCTTTTGTTTACATACAATCTATAAACTGTTTACTGCTTTGTGTTTACTTTCTGCAAACTATTACTTCATTCCATTCGATACGTTTAATCCTTTGTTTTCAGCAAAACACGGTGAGATTGACAACCTCATCGCAAGTCGAGGACAAAGTTCTGTGGTTGTGTTGTGCAGGTCTCCATGTTGCTACTAGCACCGGTAGTGCGCCCTGCCAAGGCTCAGCTAGCAACACCTTTGGGGTGTTTCCTTGCTCCTACTAGTTCGATTAAACCTTGGTTTCATAACTGAGGGAAACTTGCTGATGTGATCATCATACCTTCCTCTTTGGGTTCCCAACGAGCTCTACATCAACACTGAGGCATCATGGAGCTCACAAGATCTAAACATGATAGCACAAAGGAGGAGAACCAGCCATCTAGCTACTACATGGACCCGTAGTCTAGAGATGAACTACTCACGCATCACACCGGAGGCTTGCATGATGATGAAGAAGGCCTCTGGGGTGAATTCCCCTCTCCGGCAGGGTGCCAGGAAGAGTTTCAGATCCCTCCCGATCTAGGGATGGAGATGACGGTGGCTACGGACTCTTTCGTGGATTTTTGATTAGGTACTTAGGGTTTCTATATCGGAGGCAATATATAGGCGAAAGGAGAGGCCGAGGGGGTGCCTAGGGCGGCCAGACCACCCCTAGCGCGAGCTAGGCCTGGCCACGTGGCCAGGTGGTGTGGCCGCCCCCCAGCCCCTCTCCGTCTCGTATTATGGCTCCAGGTGTACCTCGGTGAAAAACTGACTTTGGCTTTTGTCCCGTCCAATTCCAAGAATATTCATTTTCTGACTTTCCTGGAACCAAAAATAGTAGAAAACAGGCACCTGGCACTGTGGCTCTTGTTAATAGGTTAGTCCAAGAAATCATATGAAAAGTACTCCAAAGTGTGGACAAAACATAAGAAAGTAGATAAAACCAAGCATGGAACATCAAAAATTATGGATACGTTAGCAATGTATCAACATCCCCAAGCTTAACTCCTGCTCGTCCTCGAGTAGGTAAGTGATAAAAAGAAAGAATAATTTTTGAGGTGACATGCACCATCATAAACTTGATCAAAGTATTTGTAAAACAATGATAGCTGGGATCATAGTACTTCAATCATAACATGAAAGACAAAGTTCTAACAATAAGGCATAGCAACTATGTTGCAACATGAAAGGCATAAACAAAAGATTCATAAATAAAAATGCTTTGCAAGACGTTTGTTTGTTTCACATAAAGTAAACATAGCATAGTGGCATTCATCTTGTCCCTCATAGAGTAGCAATCATAAATGCATAGGACACCTTCAAAGTTCATAAGAGTGACTAGATACAAATAGTTTAAAACAAGAAATATCAAAGCTATGCATCAATCAACAAGTCTTGGGACAATGCACATAGAACTAAGAAAGGCCACTATGCTCTCAAAGTAGGTGCATAAAGATAGAAGGTGGAGACTCAACATAAAAGTAAAAGAAAGGCCTTCATAGAAGGAAGTAGGGATTCAAGTCTCATAAAGAGCTTCCAAAAATTATGGTACTTATTAGCTTTAAGCTCTCATTGCCCCTATCATAAGCATCTTGAAGGTGATTAAGGTTAAAGTGACACAACTAAGAGGATATGCTTGACAAGTTATAAGCTGAAATCTCATGCCCCTTACTTATGAAGATCGAACCTCATGCTACTCAACTTTAGTCACAAGTAAGCTCTTATCAGTGTAAGTACATATGTATCATACAGAACCGCCAACGGGGTACCCCTTGCACATGATACATGAGCTATCCCATAATCAAAATGACAAGGCAAGCAGACAATGAGCATCTCAATGATCTTTTTATTTGCTATTTTCATAGGTTTTTATTGAGGATGCTTCATAGAGTGATCATTATGGTTATGCTGCAAGTTTCCACCATGATTAGGCATGGCTTAGGCTAGCGGCCCAGGCATTTCTCTAACACAAATACAAACTCCATGATCTTACAAGTTCCCCTTTTATTTCACACCGCCGGGATCCATAAGCAAAAGAACATGATATCAACGGGGTACAAAGTACAAGTGTAATGTTGAAAGCGTTCCCCATGATACATGGTTCTGCTAACTTCAACTTATAAAGCGCAAGCATATACGCAACAAATATGGATGCAATGGTTCAAGTTTATTAAGTGCAAGAAAGTAAAGTGTGCCATCAAGTTCGTGAGCGCTTTAATCACTAATTTTCACATAACAAGTTTAATTTGGAAGATAGATAAAAACATGAATATACTTGGAATAGCATATGCTAATAGGTAGGTATGGTGGACTCTTTGGAATAACTTGGTTTCAGGAGGTGGATGCATAAGTGGAACTCACACTTGGTTATGGAGGCTAGCAAAAGACTGGGAGCGACCAACTAAGAGAGCAATAATGTTCATAATCATGCAGAGCAACAAAACATCATTGATCAAAGCATAACGTTATACTACAAGTTGAAAACTAAAGGATCATAAAGGCTATGGTGACTTGGGATAGTCATAACATGGTGTGAGCATGTGCCAAGTCAACCCAAATAAAGCATTAAAGGAGAATACCACAATACTATGCTTTAATATGCTAAAACAACGCATGATTATTCAAAGGCACATTAAGCAATCTCAATTGTTTATAACATGTCATGCTACAACAAAGAGTACTAAGCATAAAGCCAAAACAATATCAAGTATGGCATGACAAAGCATGGGCCACAGTCAAAAACAAGCTCTCTTTAACAGTTAAGCATAAACTTTCCTACTCTTTTCCAATCCAAACCAAACTATTTGAAAACCAATGTATGAAAGAGGGGGTCCAACCAATTTATTCAGAAAACTAAGCAAACCAAGCAAATGAAAACCAAAACGTAAATGAAAAACAAGACGCTCGAAGAACAACACAACTGTGCATGAAACAATAAAAATGAAGCGTTTGGAAGAAACCTGGGATTTTTATTGATGAAGAAGGGGATGCCTTGGGAATCCCCAAGATTTGACGCTTTGTACTTCTTGGATATTTCTTGCGGTGACACGCGTGGCATCCCCAAGCTTGAGCTTTAGTCCATCCTTCATCTCATTACTCATTCCTTCCATACACCTAAATTTTTTCCTTCATACAAAACTTCACACAATCTTTATTAGCAACATTAGTGCACTCAAGATAACAAGTCTTTAGGTTCAGTTCCAACACCAATAAAAATTCCATTAAAACACAAGTTACTGAAGCACTTCCCTCAAAAATCTCAATTCCCCAAAAGAACTCAAAAAGAAACCAACAAGAAGCAAATGCAAATAATGGCAGAAATCTGTCAAAACAGACCAGCAGGTAAAGACGATTTTTTTTGAAGACCTTATGTTGCTCAAATTGAAAAGTGTTGAACTAACGAAAGTTAGATAGCAACCTGGGCCAGAAGCAAAAAAATTCACGCCTCAAAAGGATGTACATATATTTTACACGAATTTTTACGGTGAAGCACAAAAATCTGTTTCGGGACAGCAACTTTCCCAATCATTACTTCTCTCTCATTAGAGGTTACTCTTGGCACAAAAAGCAAATAAAAAAGATAAGGAGCGGTTATTACAGAGGTAATAACTTTCAAGACTCATCTAAAACTTTTGGGTTATCTCTCAATAAGTACTTTTCTTTAACACCTTTAAGTTAGGCATAAGAAGCATGATAAATGATCAAGTGTTCTCAAATGAAGAAGCATTAAAACCAAATTTCTTGCCCTTACCTCTCTTACTTTTATTCTTAACCTTGGGGAACATATGATTGCTTGGTGGAGAAGCAAAGTGCATGGTGCCCTTTTCCACATCTATTATTGCTCCAAGGAGTTTCAATAGGGATCTTCCAAGTGTGATTTGTCCTTTTCCTACACATTCAATAACAAGATAATCAGTAGAAACCATTTTCCCTAGGATCTTTGTAAATAATCCTTCAGCTATTCCAATGGGTAATATTGTGGCATTGTTAGCAAGACATATTTCTTATCCTCCTTCAGAAAGCCCCCAAAGATTCAAAGATTCATAAATATCTTTGGGCATAAGACACAATTCAGACATGATATCACAGCGAGCATGAAAAGTTTCATTATTTATAGCAATCTTTACTGTCGGAAGCCATTTTGAGGGTTCAGAATTTATTGGAACATAGTCATGATGCTCTCTAAGTGTATTATAGCAATCTTTCAAACTAGCAGTGCTGGTCTCAAGAGTATTCAATCTAGCAAATATGTTTATGAAGGACGAATCAGATTTGCTAGGCAAGTTGTAAGTAAAGCCCAACTTCTTTATGGCATTAACAACAGCATCCTCATTGCATTGGAGGAAATCTCCTCCTACTACAGCATCCAAGGCATATCTATAGCAAAGAGAAATTCCAAGGTAAAAACTGCTAAGAAACAAGCTTTGAGTCATTTTAGGTTCAGTTTTTTCATATAGATCAGAGATTCTAGACCAAGCTTCTTTGAAACTTTCTTCAATTCGTTGTTTTCCCAAGAGGAAGGTATGATGAGCACAACTACAAGTTTTCCCTTAGTTATGAAACCAAGGTTATCAATCTAGTAGGAGCAAGGAAACACCCCAAAGGTGTTGCTAGCTAAACTTTGGCAGGGCGCACTACCAGTGCCAGCAGCAACGTGGAGACCAGCCACATAACTCTGCCCCCAACTTGCGATGAGGTTGTCAACCTCACTTGTTTTGCTAAAAACAATGGATTAAATGTATCGAGTGGAAGAAAGTAAACACAAAACAGTAAACATTTGATTGTAGATTCATGGTAAAAGAAAGGACCGGGGTCCATAGTTCACTAGTGGTGGCTCTCCTTAAGATAGGTGACATGTTGGATGAACAAATTACAGCGGGGAAATTGACAAACATCGAGAGAGCAATCATGCATATACTACTCATCTTGACTCCTTTGATATTCGATTGGGCATTACAACATTATACATAGACCGCCATCCAACTGCATCTATGACTAATAATGCACCTTCAGGTTATCATCCGAAACCCCTCCAGTATTAAGTTGCAAGCAATAAATAACTGTATTACGCATTGCGTGTAAAGTAAACAATATGATTGTTCTATGAACAAAGGATTGTTGTTTTCTCCCTAGTAGCAACAACACATCTAGTACCTTAGAGATTTCTGTCACTTCCCCATATTACTAGAGGCATGAACCCACTATCGAGCATAAATACTAACTCTTGGAGTTGCTAGCATCTACTTGGCCAATATAGCTACTAACAACGGAAAGCATGCAAGATCACAAATAACATAGACATGATAGAATCAATAATCAATCTGAAATAGCATCTCAATATCCATCGGATCCCCGCAAACACAACATGCAGGATTACAAATAGATGATCTTGATCATGAACGGAGCTCACAAGGTCTAAACATGATAGCAAAAAGGAGGAGAACCAGCCATCTAGCTACTACATGGACCCGTAGTCCAGAGATGAACTACTCACGCATCACACCGGAGGCTTGCGTGATGATGAAGAAGGCCTCTAGGGTGAATTCCCCTCTCTGGCAGGGTGCCGGGAAGAGCTTCATATCCCTCCCAATCTAGGGATGGAGATGACGGCGGCTATAGACTCTTTCATAGATTTTTGATCGGGTACTTAGGGTTTCTGTATCGAGGCAATATATAGGCGAAAGGAGAGGCCGAGGGGGTGCCTAGGGCGGCCAGACCACCCCCTGGCGCGGGCCAGGCCTGGCCGCGTGGCCAGGTGGTGTGACCGGCCCCTAGCCCCTCTCCGTCTCGTATTCTAGATCTAGGTGTCCCTCGGTGAAAAACTGACTTTGGCTTTTGTCCTGTCCAATTCCAAGAATATTCATTTTCTGACTTTCCTAGAACCAAAAACAGCAGAAAACAGGCAGCTGGTACTGTGGCTCTTGTTAATAGGTTAGTCCCAGAAATCATATGAATAGTACTCCAAAGTGTGTACAAAACATAAGAAAGTAGATAAAACAAGGCATGGAATATCAAAAATTATGGATACGTTAGCAATGTATCAATGATTCACAATGCAATGACTCTGGAGTACATGATTCACGTCCGCTCCTTCTCCACTGCAAAAGGAGCTTTGGACAATCTTATGAGGTTGTTCTAAGGCAATGAAAGCATCAAGACCTATGACTTTGAATAAGTTGAAGTCGAGTCAAATGCCTTTGCGGGAAAAAGAGGTGAATCTCCTGAATAACTCCATCGAAGAATCACATCTCTCAAGATTAGGATGCTTGATCATGGTGCAAAGGGAGTGGGTGATGATTGGGTCAAGCATAAGTTTATGCAAGCCATATTTCCTTTCAAGCAACACATGAATATGTCTATTCGTGAAAGGCCATACTATGATCACATGACCTCATAAGATGTGCTCAATGAATTTGTGTCCTTGGATATTGTCAAGAAGAATTCCTTTGATGCCCAAAGGGATGACGAACTCTTGGACACACCAAATCTTGCTTTGAGGGCCAATGCTAGCTTCAAAGATGATGACAGTGTCAATATGTAAGATGAAGGAAGAGATCAAGAATATATCAATGGTTAACATGATACCTTGGCTCTATCATCTAGAGCCTTTTGGAGCAAAGGGAAGAACCCAAGGTCAAGTGGAATACCAAGTGGATCAAGACCTAGTGGGCCTCGAGTGATATCATGCTAAAGTTGTAGTCAAACCAATCATTTCATAGCTGAGTGGCCCTATGAATCCAAAGAATAAAATTGTGGAAGACTTATTAGCAAGGACAATACAAGGTCTTCCCCCAACAAGAACTACAGCAACAAGAACTTCAACAAGAGATCCAACAAGAACTAGACCAAGAACTCTCCAACAAGAATACTTCGCCCAAGTACATGTTGGTATCTCATGGGTCCTACACCTCCGGGAGTGAGTTAAGTGATGATGAAGAACCAACTAAAGTGGGAGTGGCCACCATCGCCACCGTCCCTTCAGCCTCTACTTCATCCATGTCTCCCTTCGACTCCCCAAATGAGAACACGATCAACACTAACCCCACTTGATTCATGGCTGAAGCATCCGAGGTAACTACATATTCTACCACCTCTACTTCACCCTCCTCTGTTGATGCTCTTGCATTGGTCTTAAAGTCAAATAGGAGGTAGTAGAGTTAGGAGAATTCTTGGAAAACATGGAAGGCTCCACAAATGTTCATGTGGAGGCCTTCAGGAAATGCTTGGGCATGCTAGAGATGCCGCCGATGATATTGCGGAGTTGTCCCTTGCTCTTGAGAAATAAAAAGTCTTAGGATATAATCTTATGGAGACTCAAATGGGTCTTGAGGAGTCCCACAATCTTTCTAACTCTACTCTTATCAAAGAACGTGATCATGCTTTAGCTCTTGTTATAATTCTTAAAAAGGAAAATGGTAAAGTTAAAATTAAATGGACTAAATAAAACTCTAGGATTCCTTATTTGTCCATAATTCAAGTACCATGTTCTACTAACTCTACTTGTGAGCATGGAGATCTTATTTAGGAGAATAAGAAGATAAAGGTCACAATTAAAAAGGGTTTTACTTCATGCATCCAAGGATAGAAAAGCTTAATTGACCTTTTGAGCAATCAAAGGGATAATGTCTCTGAAGAAGGAATTGGTTATGCTCCCATCACCAAAAATAAGAAGAAGAACAACAAGAACAAAAGTGTGCTTGCTCCCCCTTCCAATGTAATTACGTTTGTGAAGGAGGGGATATAGCTAGTGAAAAAGGGAAATCACTAGAGTTGAGGGACAAAGTCTCCGGGGCCGTAAGACCGGAGTCTCCGGTGTCTAATGACTGGAATCTCCAGGGTCTTAAGGTCGGAGTATTCGCCCCTTCACACAATAAGTTCAATGAAAGATATAATCCTCACTATGTTTTATGTAGGGATTAAAATGAGCATGTGTTTTCCAAATATGTTGGTCCTTTTGATGGCTATACTAAATGGGCCCTTTGGGTTCACAAAGTTCTTGTGACTACCATTCAAGAACCCATCCAAAAATGGGTACCTAAATTCAAGAATTAATCTCTTATAGGGATATGCTTCCAGTGATGGAAAATGGGTGGTGGATAGTGGTGCCTCACATCATATGACCAGTAGCAAGGAGTCTCTTACAGATATTAGCCCCCACCCTTGAACCATATGCATCACTTATGGTGATGACTCTTCATCCAAGGTATTGGGTTTGGGAAAAGGTGGTGGTCACACTGGATATATCCATTATGGACATCATGCTTGTCAAAACCCTTTCATATAATTTACTTTCTGTCTCTCATCTTGCCGATATGGGCTTTGGCACATACTTTGATGTTGGAATCGTGGTCCTAATGTGGATCAAGACTCTATCGGTTGCCTTCATTGGACATGTCGAGAAGGATTCGTATGTGGTGCACTTTTCGAAGAAACCCAGTCCTACTGCGACATGTCTAATGGCTAAGGCTGATGTGGCTGGCTTGGCATCACTGGTTGGCCCATGTCAATATGATATATCTGCAATGTCTTCAAAAAGGGGAAAACATTCTAGGACTAAAAGATAAAGTTGTCTCATTTGCCAAATATCGTGTTTGTAGGGCATGCATTGAGGGAAATCTTCATCAGATGCCACACAAATCCACCACCACCATCTACTCCTATAGGATCTTGGAGTTGCTCCATTTGGATCTTTTTGGTCTTCCATCTCATGCAAGCCTTGGAAGAAAGAGGTATTGTTTGGTGATTGTTGATGGCTATTCAAGATATACTTGGGTTAGTTCCTCGAGAGGAAGAGCGAGACCCAAGAGATCTTCATCAGCTTTGCAAATGAGGCTCAACACCACCACAATGTAAACATCTTGGCTATGAGAACTAAGAATGGCACCAAGTTCAATAACTACACCATGCATGAGTTCCTAGGTGACGTGGGCATACCTTACAGGTACCTAAGATTAGTCTATACAGTTCATCCCAAGAAGGAGTCCACGGTACAATCGAAGCCCAACAGAGATTCGGGTGGCACGCAGGAGTTTGACTTCTTAGAGGACATGGCAAAGTATAGATAGAAACTTAAAGGAAAACCCTAACTTGTAACCGACTCGGTCTGCTAACCCCGAGACCTATCCTCTCTATATAAAGGCCGGGAGGGGGCAGCGAGGAGGACCAACTCATACCGCATACACCTCGCCAGATTGCATCTACATGTCATTGTAACATTTGACTTCCTCATAATCAAGAGCAGACAAGCAGGAGTAGGGTCCTTTATGAGGCCTTAACCTGGGTAAAACCTCGTGTCACCTATGTGCTTGTTTGCTAGCCAATCAATGCCTCTAGTGCTCCCCACTTCCTCGAACCTAAGTCCATTAACAATGGGCATTGATGAGTTAACTCCTCGTCAATTGGCGCCATCTGTGGGAGTGCTGATGTTGCGGCTTCCTCGGCCCCATCAACCCCGATCTACGACTCCAAAATAGCGGAGACTCGCCTCCTTTTTGGCGCCCTTGACTTCGCCGTCCACGTACTGGCGACTCGCCCAGATTTCGAGTTTGTGGGCGATGGGATCAGCTTAGCGATCGGAAGCCTACGCTTCCAAGTTGGTCAGCTAGGCACACTTCGCATCCCTGATCAGCTGAAGGTTCCTACGATTTCTCCTGCGTCGTAGTTCCCACCTTCGATCGTCACCCTGAGCAAACTCAACGCCTCAGCATTAGTCGAGAATACAGACGACAACGGCAGTTACGAGTCCGATCTGGGGGATCTGGTGATAGAAGACGAAGCCTACGTGTGGGGCCCTCGGATTAATCCTCCGAGAATCCCTGTTATGCGTACAACCACGATCCCATGATATGCAATATGGCTGTGGTAGTAGGAGGGCTCCAAGCGGGGTTCTTTTCTAAAATAGTTTCTCTTGTAGATATGGCATCTCCATATCTTTGTTAAAAACTTTTGTAAAGCCTTTTTGGAAACCTTTTGAAAAGTTTTGTAAACACTAGGATTGGGGTACCCATTTGTTGTCTTCAGGTCGCCCCACGACCAAACTCCTTTCTCCCCCTTCCGACCATCCCATGGTCAAAACCTTTCTCCTTTATGACCATCCCATGGTCAAAACATTTCCAAAGCCATTTCTTTTCTGAAATCCTTTTTGAAAACAAAACCAGCACCGCTCTACAGAAGTTTTTCCAACCCGTCCTTAACCGTGGACACGGCTATTCGAATAGATTTATACTCTACAGAGGTTGCACACTTTACCCACATCATCCGGGTACACTAACCCTGATCTACACCGATCGTGGGTCGAGTAACCGATCAAGACTCTCCGGATGCCTACTCCAGTATAAGTGCCTACCCTATGAGTGTTATCCCCCTCAACACCGGGACGCCCAATATAGTTCAAAGCCAACCGGAGCGCCTTTTCCACTTCCCGAGTGTGTGCTTTCAATGAGGGGCTCATAGTAACGCGTGGACGCCCGCAGACCCTTCGTTCCTTCTCCAGGTCGATGTTTTACATGGACTCAGCCAGAGAGGGCCCACCCTCCAGGGATTTTTATCCCCTGTAGTCGTTGAGAGGCAGCTTATACCAGAATAAACAAACATCAAATCTAGCCGTGTCCCATTCCAAAGTAATGTGGTTGCACGGGTTAAGTTGTTATAGCTAAACTGCAAAGAACCGGGTGCGTTTTTGTAAACCTTTTTCCTCTAGCTTTCCTTCAACACTTTGTAAAACAAAACGTCTTTCTTTCTCAACATCTCTTGGGAGGTCCCACCTCACCAAGGTTTTATCATAAAACATTTGGTAAAACTTTTCCAGGGTCTTCCCATCCTATAGCTTTGCTTCGGCTAAAACAGGGTCTCCAAAGGGTTATGGTGTTATACACCATCTATTCTACTAGGGCCAGTAGGTGTCATCAAGGGGGTTGTACTTAGTAGTACAAAAGTGTAATAGTTCGGAAGAGCCAAATCACTACCATATATACATCAACATATAGTAAAACAGTGCAGTTTTCATAGACAGGAGATAAAACATGCATAAGTACAACAGTAGGACAAGGCTTATGAGCAAGAAGGTGGCTTGCCTGATGATTAGCAATATCACAATATGTCCCTGGACTTCTTCTGAGAATACCATAATAACCAATAAAAACCATCTTCTTCTGCTCTCCCATATAATCGCAACTATCGTCGACAGGGAACACATGCAAACAAACAAAATGGCACAATCAATACAAGGCATACCATCACCAATATCATACAGCAAACAAGCAATTGAACAATACCAAATTAAGATTCAGTAGGTTTTGAGAGGATTGGATTTAGAAGATTGAGATAGTCTTGGAGGTATGGAAGAACATCCCTTAGGGTTTATAGTCGAGGAACAACGTAATAGAGGGTTTTGGACCAAGGACCTATTCTATATGATACCATTGTGTAAAATTGATACCAACAGATAGGTGTTGATAAAATAAAACCAACAAAAGTGGTTTCACTATTTTATCACTTTTCTTTAATTTATAAGGAATATTCTAGTGATAAAAGCTCTAGTTTTAGGAAATAATTCACCAGAAAAGTTCTGGAGCTCCAAAAATTATTTCCTAGGATGTTCAGGTAGAGTTTGAAGTAGTGAATAGCTGAGAGTTGGAATCACTCCAAAATAATTACCATAATGCCCTCAGGAAATTCCGAAAGTCAATTCTGCATTCAGTTTGTCTTTTTCACCAGATTTAATCTACAGAAGCTTTTGATGCGATTCCAAGGACACCTGGTAGGTATTTAGAATATATTTCTTTAGATATTTGAATTAACCTTTTTGGAGTTGTGTAACCACTCTGATGATTTATCTAGTCATAACACTATGGACAGAAATGTTTAATTCATTAGAAATCCTCAGAAGCTCAATAAATCTTTATCTCCTGGATTTTGGTAGTACTATGGTTATGCTATCATAGAATCTTGGTTTCATCCCTGTTGGAGATGTGTATCTCACTCAGCAATTTATATACTAGAAATGGTACATCTCGGTAAATAAATCTACAGAAAAGAACTGGTGGTATTAGGCCAAACTTTTGGTACAACATGATTGGCAAAACAGGTGGCTACATGGGTAAATTTAGATATGGGCATAACCTGGTATTTTCCAATTTTAAAATCATTTAAACCCTAGGTCAATATTCTGGATCGGGAATTGATAAAGGAAAATAACAGGGGGGGTAAGCCGAGCCGGATCCAGCAGGGAGTTCGGCCGCGCCGGGGGGAATTCGGCCCACCTGGGTGGTGCACGTGCGGGAGGCGGATTCGAACCTGCTAGGTGGGTTCCGGCCGCGAGAGACAGGAGCTGGCGAAGAGATATCGGGCACTGTGGGCCGTTCGATTAGAGTTGAATCGACGGCCCGTCGTTTACCTCTGGCCGGGAACAGGGGAGACCGAACCCTAGGTCATGGCGGCGGGGGTCCAGGAGCTCACCTGGGTGTGGGAGGGCAGGCGAGGAACCGACAAGGCGATGCGGTCAACGCATGCGAGCCTAGGGATGGGCGGCACGGGGCACTCGCACCGGGGAGGACGCTCGCGAGAGGATCCCGACGATGCTGACCTTCAGGGCTCGTCGGCGTTGCTCGAGAGGCTGCTGCATAAGCACAAAGGGCACCATTAGCATCAGGAGGACGAGAAGAGTGCACGAGTGCGACATGTAGAGAGAGAGGAGGTGACGAGAGGGAGCTTAGCTCGCTATCGAGAAGGAGCCCGAGGCTCTTTTCTCTCTCTCTCTGGAGCAGCACAGGGCAGTGGAGAGGGAGAGGGGGTGCTGGGGTGGTAAGAAGAAGGGAGAGGAAGCAAATGAGGGGCAGGGGAGGCACGGGGTGGCCTCTGGCCTTGTATACCGAGAGGGAGGGATCCATGGGGAAATTGTCCCTTTTGGGCATGGAGGAGGGGTAGTGCTGGCGTGTGATTGGCCTAGAGGGGCGGTGGAGAGGGGTGAGAGAGGGATTTGGTCAGGCTGATAGGGGTAGCTGGCCTGCTGCAGCTATATTGCCTACAAATGGTAAAGACAACCCTCTCTCTTCCTCAAACTAGCTCCAAGCACTAGGGACAAGGGAGAGGTCAGCTACAGTGCCATGCTACAGTGATGGTCGACTGGAGGAGGGGTGGGTGTTGTACAAGCTTGCTTGGTAAGGTTGGAGAGTGGGCTTGGTTTGGTTTTTGATACAAAAAGGCTAAATGTTCAAATCTGCCATAAGGGATGATCAAGGTTTATTTCTTAATTTTTGATCTTGACCAATTGAGATAAGGATGCTGGTAGATGGGTATGGTCATGGTACACCTCCATGATTTATTTTAGATTTATTGGATGGTTTTGGGTTCACTTTTTATCAATAATCCAAAAGGTGCTAAAAGGGTTTTCAGAAGCTTATTTGATATTTTTGAATTGGACAACGTGAGTTTTTGATGTGAGATGGTCTTAGATATGACTACCCACTTAGGGGAATTTTCCCAAGATGTGGCTTAAAAGTATTTAGAACAATTATTATTCCATTTCGGCCATTTAAGAGAATAGGCAAAAAGAAATAATAAAACCCTTCAAAAATATTTATTTATGAAGTTGGAAGTTTGGGTATGACATATGGATCTCTATTGAGCCAAAAGTTGAGGAAGTGTTTTGGCAAAAAACCAAACTTTCCATTGTGGATGAAGTTTTGGGGATTTTGTCTATTAAAGAAATTAAATAGATTTGGTCCATAATAATTATGGATAATATTTGATAAATCTTGATGATCAAGGTGGATGATGTATAAAAGGTGTAGCAAGCATTTTAAACCTTGGGATTTGAGAATCAAAGGTGATTTTGGTGAAAAACTAGAGATTAAGGATCTAGGGTAAGATTTTTTTCATGCCACCAAAACCTTGTTGGATCTTGGAGCTCAAGGCTCCCCTTGGGGCATTGGATATATGTATGGATAAACCAAGTGATGTAGATCGCAATGGTGTAGGGGCTTGAGCTTGATCCTTCTTGAGCTCACCAAGACAGGCTTTTGAACTTTGAATAAAATAAGCCTGCCAAAGCAGATTATCAGATAGCCTTCAGAACCTTGTGGGTTTAAGAAGCACAGAGATCCAGTTAGAACAAGTGAAGTAGGTATTGATAGACCTATATGATTAGAACACAACCATGCAAATAGTGGGTCCATAGGGGGTAGGATGAGGGTGTGAGCTTCTGTCAAAGTGGGCATGTTGACTAGATTTGCTGGAAAAGTTATTTTCTTGCCTGCAAGATCATCAAGAACAAGTGAGTTGGAGGATGATCTAACGAAGGGAAAGAGTGGGTCTTGGTAGTACTTAGGATGGTTAACAAGATGGTTCAAATGCATTTTCGAAAAGGCACAAGGGTTGAGAAAAGGGGGCACTCAAAAAGGTGATGTTGAAAAAGATTCCAGACTTAGCCAAATTGGGCAGATTTAGGGTTTTTGACTAGAATGTGGGTGGTGATGATTTAGATGGGATGCAAGGTTCCAAGCATAATCAAGTGGATGATGTTGAAGTGTAGATTGAGTAGGAAGGATCCTTGCTTGACATTGGTCTTCATTGACTTCGAAGCTTCTGGAATTAGGTCACTGTAGAAGGGGTCTGGTTAGGTGTTTTGGATGATCACCTAGTAGTTAGAGATCAGACCCAGCTTTGTATTCTTGCCTAGGGTGTGGTGATTTGGAAACATCTTGATCCTAGTGATGAGCTCCTAGAGTAGCTCATACTATCTCCTAAGCAGACAAATCAAGTAGCAGATCAAGGCAACTCATCTTAGAAACCAAGGAAACCTACTACTAGGGTTACCATCAAGCCTAGCTCAAGGTAAGGATGGGTATTTTGAAAAGGTTGTGGTTTGGATAAGATGAGAGTCCTTGGTATCTCTACCAAGAGTAGAATTAAAAAGCTTTAAAAAGAGGTTTTTGGAAACCTAGAGATAAGAATGGTTGAAGGTTCTGTCTATAAAACATTAGGAGATTATAATAGGTTGCTCTCCATAGTTTAGGAAACATAAGCTACTAAAATAGTTGGTTTGCAAAGGCTTCTTGGCTCAGGTTTCGAAATGCCAGAAGATTTGAGAATATGGAAATTAAGCCAAGGCAGTTTTGGGAAGTAGCTTTTGTCAACTGGTGTTGAGGTAAGGAGTATATCTTCTAATACACAATCATAATCATAATCATAATCATAAACATAGTCAAACAACAGGCAACACTTCATCACTAAACAAGAAAAAGTTTTTGTTCCCCCTGATTTTTGCATTCTGGACAACTAATCAGGGTTGCTGAAATTGGGATGTTACAGACATTTCCCGCTTAAAAGAATCTCGTCTAAGATTCAGGAGAGTAGGGTTAGGGGATTTTGAGTCGAGTTGATACCATGTGTCTTACGCGTCCTATCTTATAGACTCCGTCTTTGAAAGTGGCTACTCTGTCGATGAAGTTGAGCTTCAGTCTTCTGGGATGCATGGAGAGTTGAGCAAAGTCCAGCCTTGATTGCGAGGAATGATCTTATATTCCTTCAAGGCTCGATACCTCGAGGGCTTAGGCTTGGCAGGCTACCTCGATTCTGAACTTCATGGAGTACTCGTCGGAGGATAGAATCTACGGTTGGGACTACCTCGCTCTAAGGGTCCACAACTTTTCCTTAGGGTCGTAGCGTATCCTATAATGACGTTGGGGTCGAAACTCTTGAGTTTACTTCTAGCGAAGAGTTACTCTATTTTTTTGTGGAAAGACGCAGTCTTTCCCCCTTAGGATTAGACTAGGACAGCTCGGGGATAGCACATCCCTTTCTTCTTGGAGTCATAGAATCTTCAGATGGTGTCCACAAAGCTATGTCTTATGGGGCTTATATATACTACTCGTATTTGTACTTGGCCTATGGGAGTCGTTGGAGTCTCACGTCCTCTAGGCGATTGGAACTGAACGATTAGCGATCCTATGGTCCTTTGAATAGGTTTTTAGCTGACGTAGCAAAGGGATTTCGTAGAATCTTCAGTTAGTTTCGCTTTTGATGTCTCACGGGTTGTTGTTTGGTGAGAAGGCGTCAAATCTGGTGGTCTTTCTGAAGTATCCTCGGGTAGATAGTCTTCTGATGATTGAGTGGAAAGACGCATTCTTTCCACCTTGGAGCTTCACTAAGTTGCTCTAGGGGTGGTGCGAATCTTCTTTCTAGGGGTGCTGCCCAGCGGTTAGCGTAAAGTTACTTATTTCTGGGTCTTGATTGGAGTCTTCGAGTGACGCCCTATTCTCGCAAACCTTGGTGGGGGTGGTTTCCTAACGAAGCCTTATGGAGTTAGCGCAGGGCAAGCTAGCGTTTTATGACTCTCAGGGCTAGTCTTTAGTCATGGTTGATGCAGTCAACATCGAAGAAGAGGTCTTCACTTGAATCTCTTGCGTTGCTTCTGCTTGAGGGAGGAGTGGACTTGTTGTCTTCATGCGTCCTCGTCTTCGGGTTTTGGATTATTTTGTCCTTCTGGTGAGGAGCTTCCCGTTGGGTTGGGTAGGGTCGATTAGAATAGTTAGTCTCCTGAGGTGGTTAGAAGGTCTAATGTACCAGAGGTCAGCATAGTTATGTTTTCACTTCTTGTCTTGGTTGACTTATCGGGTGGTTTCTTGTGGATATTGAGGATCCTTCGGTGATTGACTTCCAGCTTCAACGGGATTCTTGCTGTAGTAGACTGAGGAACAAGGGAGTGTGGTGCTATTGACTAGTCTTGCGAGGTGAGTTTGACGAGGTATGCTATCGTGCTGAGGTGAAATCTTCGAGTTGATTCAGACTTGACGATGTCGAACTCTTGGTTCTTGTGATGCTTTTCCTCTCATATACTCTCGAGGTTAGTCTGGGTCTCATTACCGACAGCTAACACAGGGGTTTCCTGAGTTACTAGGTGGGTTATCGCTCCTCGAGTCACATTTATAAGGAGGTCAAAGCAAACCAGAGCATACAAACAAGGCGAACAGAGTGAGGGGATCGCAATGTCCTCAGCAAACAACACACATCAAGCGACACATGATGCACTTAGGACGGCAAACACGGTCAATGCTAGGGACCAAGGAGTTAACTACTCCCGATGTAGGGGAATCCTATTCTTAGGACTATTGACCCTAGATATCGTCTTTCTTCAGGTCGGAGTCACTATCTTGCAGATGAAGCCTTCGTCGTATCTTGGAAGCTTCTTGATAGTGCAACACTTGATGTCTTCTAATTATGGGGATTCCGCTGGTAGAGCGATATTGTAGTCTCCTTGTGTTTGCTGGTAGTTGCTTGTCTTCATCTTGTTTTCATTGTCTTTACCAGGTTCTAGATCCTAGTTATTTCAAATCTGTAGGTTTGAAGTTTGGATGAAAGTTAGAGGAAACCATTTTCGAAAGCATTTACTTAGAGTAAGAGAAGTAGAACTTTTTGAAACTCATTGGGAAACTAGTTTTTGAAAGCCGGGGTTTTCGAAATAAGGTTCCTGTCTAGCGACCATGCTAACTAAGGTTCTCCTACAGTCAGGATGGATCTGATACCAAGTCTGTGGGGCCCTCGGATTAATCCTCCGAGAATCCCTGTTATGCGTACAACCATGATCCCATGATCAGTTAGTCGTGGCACATAACCGACAAGTATCAAAGTAAACATCCATTAATTACTCGGATACAAGTCATACCTTAACTTGCCATTACGGCTACAACAGCAACATCAACGGAAAATCCTTAAGCGTAGTGCCCGAGCCGTGCCTTAACCTACAGGCAACTGACTGGGAGAACGTCCTAGCTTGCATAGTCGTCAACTCCACCATCTTCTTGATATCTTACGAAGTTAATAGCCAGGGACAATGCTAGTGAGTACTTTGAATGTACTCGCAAACCACCTTAAGAGAGTAGTAAAAACAAGGAGATATGTAATATGGTTGTGGTAGTAGGAGGGCTCCAAGCGGGGTTCTTTTCTAAAATAGTCTCTCTTGTCGATATGGCATCTCCATATCTTTGTTAAAAACTTTTGTAAAGCCTTTATGGAAACCTTTTGAAAAGTTTTGTAAACACTAGGATTGGGTTACCCATTTGTTCCCGTCTTCAGGTCGCCCCACGACCAAACTCCTTTCTCCCCCTTCCGACCATCCCATGGTCAAAACCTTTCTCCTTTATGACCATCCCATGGTCAAAACATTTCCAAAGCCATTTCTTTTCTGAAATCCTTTTTGAAAACAAAACCAGCACCGCTCTACAGAAGTTTGTCCAACCCTTCCTTAACCGTGGACACGGCTATTCGAATAGATTTATACTCTACAGAGGTTGCACACTTTACCCACATCATCCGGGTACACTACCCTGATTTACACAGATCGTGGGTCGAGTAACCGATCAAGACTCTCCGGATGCCCACTCTAGTATAAGTGCCTACCCTATGAGTGTTATGCCCCTCAACACCGGGACGCCCTATATAGTTCAAAGCCAACTGGAGCGCTTTTTCCACTTCCCGAGTGTGCGCTTTCAATGAGGGGCTCATAGTAACACGTGGAGGCCCACCGACCCTTCGTTCCTTCTCCCGGTCGATGTTTTACATGGACTCAGCTAGAGAAGGCCAACCCTCTAGGGATTTTTATCCCCTCTAGTCGTTGCGAGGCAGCTTATACCAGAATAAACAAACATAAAATCCAGCACTGTCCCATTCCAGAGTAATGTGGTTGCACGGGTTAAGTTGTTATAGCTAAACTGCAAAGAACCGGGTGCGTTTTCGTAAACCTTTTTCCTCTAGCTTTCCTTCAACACTTTATAAAACAAAACCTCTTTCTTTCTCAACATCTCTTGGGAGGTCCCACCTCACCAAGGTTTTATCATAAAACATTTGGTAAAACTTTTCCGGGGTCCTCCCATCCTATTGCTTTGCTTCGGCTAAAACAGGGTCTCCAAAGGGTTATGGTGTTATACACCATCTATTCTACTAGGGGCCAGTAGGTGTTATCAAGGGGGTTGTACTTAGTAGTACAAAAGTGTAATAGTTCGGAAGAGCCAAACCACTACCATATATACATCAACATATAGTAAAACAGTGCACTTTTCATAGACAGGAGATAAAACATGCATAAGTACAACAGTAGGACAAGGCTTATGAGCAAGAAGGTGGCTTGCCTGATGATTAGAAATATCGCAATATGTCCCTGGACTTCTTCTGAGAATACCATAATAACCAATAAAAACCATCTTCTTCTGCTCTCCCATATAATCGCAACTATCGTCGACAGGGAACACATGCAAACAAACAAAATGGCACAATCAATACAAGGCATACCATCACCAATATCATACAGCAAACAAGCAATTGAACAATACCAAATTAAGATTCAGTAGGTTTTGAGAGGATTGGATTTAGAAGATTGAGATAGTCTTGGAGGTATGGAAGAACATCCCTTAGGGTTTATAGTCGAGGAACAACGTAATAGAGGGTTTTGGACCAAGGACCTATTCTGTATGATACCATTGTGTAAAATTGATACCAACAGATAGGTGTTGATAAAATGAAACCAACAAAAGTGGTTTCACTATTTTATCACTTTTCTTTAATTTCTAAGGAATATTCTAGTGATAAAAGCTCTAGTTTTAGAAAATAATTCACTAGAAAAGTTCTGGAGCTCCAAAAATTAGTTCCTAGGAAGGTCAGGTAGAGTTTGAAGTACTGCATAGCTGAGAGTTGTCATCACTCCAAAATAATTACCAGAATGCCCTTAGGAAATTCCCAAAGTCAATTCTGCATTCAGTTTGTCTTTTTCACCAGATTTAATCTACAGAAGCTTTTGATGCGAAGGACACCTGGTAGATATTTAGAATATCTCTGAGTAGAGATTTGAATTAACCTTTTTTAGAGTTGTGGAACTACTGTGATGATTTATCTAGTGATAACACTATGGATAGAAATGTTTAATTCATTAGAAATCCTCAGAAGCTCAATTAATCTTGATCTCCTGGATTTTGGTAGTACTGAGTGTACCACATCACAAAGAGTTGGAAGGAGGTCAAAATAACTCATGGTTTTGTCTAGGGAATTTTCTAAAGTCATATCAGAGCTGTTTTTGCTATTTTTGCTAAGGATAAACTTCTGTTCACCTTGGCAAGGGACAAGGTCTAGATGGTAGGCCTATAGTTATTCTATCAGTGGAACTTTGTTTCATCCTTGTTGTAGATGTGTATCTCACTCAAGAATTTATTTACTGGAAATGGTACATCTCGGTAAATAAATCTACAGAAAAGATACTGGTGGTATTAGGCCAAACTTTTGGTACAACATGATTGGCAAAACAGGTGGCTACATGGGTAAATTTAGATATGGGCATAACCTGGTATTTTCCAATTTTAAAATCATTTAAACCCTAGGTCAATATTCTGTATCAGGAATTCATAAAGGAAATAATAGGGGGGGTAGCCGGGCCGGATCCAGCAGGGAGTTGGGCCGCGCCGGGGGGAATTCGGCCACCTGGGCGGCGCACGCGCGGGAGGCAGATTCGAACCCGCTAGGTGGGGTCCAGCCACCAGAGACAGGAGCCGGCAAAGAGGTATCGGGCGCTGCGGGCCGTTCGATTAGATTCGAATCAACGGCGCAGGGCCGTCGTTTACCTCTGGTTGGGAACAGGGAGACCGAACCCTAGGTCGCGGCAGCGGGGGTCCAGGAGCTCACCTAGGTGCGGGAGGGCCGGTGAGGAAGCGACGAGGCGATGCGGTCAACGCCTGCGAGAGTGGGGATGGGCGGCACGGGGCACTCGCACCGGGGAGGACGCTCGCGAGAGGATCCCGATGGCGCCGACCTTCGGGGCTCACCGGCGTTGCTCGAGAGGCTGCTGCATGTAAGCGCAAATGGCACCATTAGCATCAGGAGTACGAGAGGAGTGCGCGAGTGCGACATACAGAGAGAGAGAGGAGGTGAGGAGAGGGGGCTCAGCTTGTTGTCGAGAAGGAGCCCGAGGCTCTTTTCTCTCTCTCTCTGGAGCAGCACAAGGCAGTGGAGAGGGAGAGGGGGTGCTGGGGTGGTAAGAAGAAGGGAGAGGAAGCAAATGTGGGGCAGGGGAGGCATGGGGTGGCCTCTGGCCTTGTATACCGAGAGGGAGGGATCCATGGGGGAATTGTCCCTTTTGGGCATGGAGGAGGGGTAGTCCTGGCGTGTGATTGGCCTAGAGGGGCGATGGAGAGGGGTGAGAGAGGGATTTGGTCGGGCAGAGAGGGGTAGCTGGCCTGCTGCAGCTATATTGCCTACAAATGGTAAAGACAACCCTCTCTCTTCCTCAAACTAGCTCCAAGCACTAGGGACAAGGGAGAGGTCAGCTATAATGCCATGCTACAGTGATGGTCGACCAGAGGAGGGGTGGGTGCTGTACAAGCTTGCTTGGTAAGGTTGGAGAGAGGGTTTGGTTTGGTTTTTGATACAAAAGGGCTAAATGTTCAAAACTTCCATAAGGGATGATCAAGGTTTATTTCTTGATTTTTGATCTTGACCAATTGAGATAAGGATGCTGGTAGATGGGTATGGTCATGGTACACCTCCATGATTTATTTTAGATTTATTGGATCGTTTTTGGTTCACTTTTTATCAATAATCCAAAAAGTGCTGAAAGGGTTTTCAGAAGCTTATTTGATATTTTTGAATTGGACAAGGTGAGTTTTTGATGTGATATGGTCTTAGATATGACTACCCACTTAGGGGAATTTTCCCAAGATTTATTGTGGCTTAAAAGTATTTAAAACAATTATTATTCCATCTCTATCATTTAAGAGAATAGGCAAAAAGAAATAATAAAACCCTTCAAAAATATTTAGGGTATGACATATGGATCTCTATTGAGCCAAAAGTTGAGGAAGTGTTTTGGCAAAAACCAAACTTTCCATTGTGGATGAAGTTTTGGGGATTTTGTCTATTGAAGGAATTAAATAGATTTGGTCCATAATAATTATGGATAATATTTGATAAATCTTGATGATCAAGGTGGATGATGTAGACAAGGTGTAGCAAGCATTTGCAACCTTGGGATTTGAGAATCAAAGGTGATTTTGGTGAAAAACTAGAGATTAAGGATCTAGGGTAAGATTGTTTTCATGCCACCAAAACCTTGTTGAATCTTGGAGCTCAAGGCTCCCCTTGGGGCATGGGATATATGGATGGATAGACCAAGTGATGTAGATCGCAATGGTGTAGGGGTTTGAGCTTGATCCTGCTTGAGCTCACCAAGGCAGGCTTTCGAACTTTGAATAAAATAAGCCTGCCAAAGTAGATTATCAGATAGCCTTCAAAACCTTGTGAGTTTAAGAAGCATAGAGATCCACTTGGAACAAGTGAAGTAGTTATTGATAGACCTATATGAGTATAACACAACCATGCAAAGAGTGGGTCCATAGGGGGTAGGATGAGGGTGTGAGCTTCTGTCAAAGTGGGCATGTTGACTAGATTTGCAGGAAAAGTTATTTTCTTTCCTACAAGATCATCAAGAACAAGTGGGTTGGAGTATGATCTAACCAAGGGAAATAGTGGGACTTGGTAGTCCTTAGGATGGTTAAAAATATTGTTCAAATGGATATTTGAAAAGGAACAAGGGTTGAGAAAAGGGGGCACTCAAAAAGGTGATGTTGAAACAGATTCCAGACTTAGCCAAATTGGGCAGATTTAAGGTTTTTGACTAGAATGTGGGTGGTGATGATTTAGATGGGATGCAAGGTTCCAAACATCATCAAGTGGATGATGTTGAAGTGTAGATTGAGTAGGAAGGATCCTTTCTTGACATTGGTCTTCATTGACTTGGAAGCTTCTGGAATTAGGTCACTGTAGAAGGGGTCTGGTTAGGGGTTTTGGATGATCACCTAGTAGTTAGAGATCGAACCCAGCTTTGTATTCTTGCCTAGGGTGTGGTGATTTGGAAACATCTTGATCCTAGTGATGAGCTCCTAGAGTAGCTCATACTATCTCCTAAGCAGACAAATCAAGTAGCAGATCAAGGCAACTCATCTTACAAACCAAGCAAACCTACTACTAGGGTTACCATCAAGCCTAGCTCGAGGTAAGGATGGGTATTTTGAAAAGGTTGTGGTTTGGATAAGATGAGAGTCCTTGGTATCTCTACCAAGAGTATAATTCAAAAGCTTTAAAAAGAGGTTTTGGGAAACCTAGAGATAAGAATGGTTGAAGGTTCTGTCTATAAAACATAAGGAGATTATAATAGGTTGCTCTCCATAGTTTAGGGAAACAGAAGCTATTAAAATAGTTGGTTTGCAAAGGCTTCTTGGCTCAGGTTTTGAAATGCCAGAACATTTGAGAATATGGAAATTAAGCCAAGACAGTTTTGGGAAGTATCTTTTGTCAACTGGTGTTGAGGTAAGGAGTATATGTTCTAATACACAATCATAATCATAAACATAGTCAAACCACAGGCAAACACTTCATCACTAAACAATAAAAAGTTTTTGTTCCCCCTGATTTTTGCATTCTGGACAACTAATCAGGGTTGCTGAAATTGGGATGTTACACTACGGCTCCGGATCTGAGAGTTGTGGGAGCAACGGCTTCCCTAGCCACTACATGTGCGCCGTCATCAATATGGGCGGCAATGACACTCAGGGAAACACCGACACCAACGGTGGCATCCCAGTCGCGAACGGTGCCCCCACCAACAATGGGCCAACAAATCGGCCCCCTATCGTCAGCCCTGTCCAAGAAGATCAGCAGTCGCCTAACCTTGCGGGTGAACGTGAGCGGCAGCTGATTGAGCTCAACGATGCCGAGTGGCTCACTACAGGGAAGCCCTACGAGGCAACCCCTACCACCAAACTCATCGCAACAAATGCTGATGGGTTACCACTGGCTACTTATGCAGGAATATAAGCTCCAGCAACAAGTAATCGCCTAGCTCTACGAGCGTAGAAGGGCGGCGAACGAGTCGAGCCTTTGACGAGCTCATCTCTCTTCCATCGGAGGATACTCTTCCAAGGGCAACGACTATACAGTCACCAAAAGGCGCTCTCGACTGGCCCAACTCAATGATGAGGAGCAGGACGAGGCCACTCGAGCCCTTGACTTCTTGTTCATGATGGTGGACACACGGGGCAACGTGCTCCCAAAAACACCGCAATCAGCGGTGCTGACAGCCACCGTGTACCTGCTCAATAACCAGCCGCTAGCTGGGGATCCACGATCCGCCATGCACCGATCTACGATCACTAGCCTGGGACTGGTCAAAGCTGCACTCACCAAGGATCCAACGCTGGAGCCAAAGAAAAGCAAAGCTCTAGCCAACTACTACTCGCCCTCCTCCTCCAACGACGATGAACATGACTTGTCGCGGCGCCGCCGCTCATGTCAACACGACTACGACTATGACGCGCCTGATGGATCACGCAGCGCAAGGTCGACAAGATGCGTGCAAGGCACGCGTGCTCGATGAACTTGGAGGATGTAGGAACCGAGCTCTGTGGCGCCAGCTGCTTTAGCAGAGCCATACGTCAAAAGCAAATGTCGAAAGGGTTCAAACTCCCATAAGAGAACCCAAAATTTGATGGCCTCCAAGGCCTGAAGATTTGGCTGGAGGATCACATCTCCTCCATCAGGTTGCATGACGGAACCAAGAGCACAACCATGCAATGCCTCCAGCTGCAGCTGCAAGGCGCTACCCGCGCATGGTGTTGGGGGGATACCCCCGGGTAGGGTCACGCCGGGGTATAAAGGCCTAGTTAGCCAAGGTACGACAAGGTCAAAGCAAGTGCTGGCCGAGTCACCTCAAGGTAGGCCGGATCACGGAGTAACCCGGACCAGGGGACGTCCACCTAACTTGGTCTCAACCGACTTAAGACGTATGTCGGTAAGATGTATCTAACTTGTATGCAGGAACAGGTGTGGCCGGATCAACTATGTGGGATTCGGGTTATATCAAGCTTGTAAGAGAAGGAAGGTATCTCGCTGGTCAAAGGTGACCACTGTACACGGAGCATGAGCAAAGCAGACAGAGGCCGGACCACCGAGGCGTGGCCGACAAAGGTGACGAAGCCTATGTCGGATGACGCAGGCGCCGAAGAGGCTCACGTAGCCTCTGCATGGATGACACAGGGGAAAAGTGACCCGGTCGGCTTACTATTTTGGGAAGAGGCATATTCTAGGGAATATGCCTCCACGTATGCCCTAAGTGGAGACCTAGCCACTCCTATATAAGGAGGGCTAGGGCCTCTGTAGAAAGGGTTGGTCTTGGCTGGTTGATCTATAGTGTGTTGTGGTTTACTAGTGTGTTCTTGAGGGCTAGCTAGTGGTGAGAGTAAGAGAGTTCTTCTTCCTCCTCTCCCCAATATAGCTCAAGGAGCACTTGTAATCTATGAAGGTGAATCAAATAGAAAGCTACCGTGTGTGGAATCACCACACTATCCCTCCCTGGATTCCCCTAGTGCATTTAGTTTCCACCTTTAGCCTATCCATGGCATCTGCCGTGACACCACCACGACACATGGCTCAACAACCTCCCCCACGGGTCGATCCGCAGCTGGGACGAGCTGGTATATAGCTTAGTGCAAAACTTCAAGGGCACTTACAAAAGGCCTGCATCAATCCAAGAGCTAAAGGGATGCTACCAAAAGCCCGACGAGTCACTATGCTCCTACATCCAGAGGTGGTCCATCATTCAAAACTCTGCAGAGGACATCTCTGAGGACCACGCGATCGACACTTTCAATAGCAGCGTACATCGCAAAGAGCTCAGGGAGGAGCTGGGTTGTTCAAAGCCCAAAACAATTGACCACCTGATGGAGATCGCGAATAGGTGGGCTGATGGAGAGGACTTGGTGAAAAACAACCATGTCCACTCAGACGACGATGACGACCTTGGACGCAGATGTGACCGTCGAGGAAAACATCGGATGCACGGTTATGAGGACCACGAAGAAATTGACATGGTCGTGGCTGGCTACGCCGATAGACGCAACAATGGCAACCACAACAGCGGATACCACTGTGGTGGATACCGTGATAGCAGGAAGACCACGTAGGTATGGCAACGCCTTACCCGCGATGAAGCCCCTAGAACATCTATCCAGGACAAACTGTCTGGACCTTGCAACGTACACTTCTATATCGATAAACACAACGATAAGAAGAAGTCCAGCCACCTCCTGAAGGACTGCCGCGAGTTCCTCAAGCTCCACGAAGGCCTCGCCCATATGAATCGCGACACGATAAATTAGGGCTACGAACCTGCCCAGGTGTTGTGGCTCACGGAGCACCACCACCATCACCCGGGCCACTACTGGCTCGTGGTTGATATCGAGCTCGTTGGGGAACCCCAAGAGGAAGGTATGATGAGCACAGTAGTAAGTTTCACTCAGTTATGAAACCAAGGTTATCGAACTAGTAGGAGCAACGAAACACCTCCAAGGTGTTGTTTCCAACTTGGAATCATGCACAACACAACCACAGAACTTTGCTCCCAACTTACAGTGAGGTTGTCAATCTCACCGGTTTTGCTGAAAACAAAGGATTAAATGTATTGTGTGAAAGAAAGTAATAGCTTGCAGAAAGTAAACAGAAAACAGTAAACAGTTGTAGTTTGATGGTAAAAGAAAGGACCGGGGTCCATAGTTCACTAGTGGTGATTCTCCTTAAGATAGATGACATGTTGGGTGAACAAATTACAGGGGGCAATTGACAAACATCAAGAAAGCATACATGCATATACTAATCATCTTGACTCCTATGAGATTTGATTGGGCATTACAACATTATATGTAGACCGTAATCCAACTGCATATATGACTAATAATCCACCTTCAGGTTATCATCCGACCCCCTCTAGTATTAAGTTGCAAGCAACAGAAAATTGCATTAAACATTGCGTGTAAAGTAAACAATACGATTGTTCTATAAACAAAGGATTGTTGTTTTCTCCCTAGTAGCAACAACACATCTAGTACATTAGAGATTTCTATCACTTCCCGAGATTACTAGAGGCATGAACCCACTATCGAGCATAAATACTCCCTCTTGGAGTTGCTAGCATCTACTCGGCCAAGATATTTACTAACAACGGAGAGCATGCAAGATCACAAATAACAAAGACATGATAGAATCAATAATCAATATGAAATAACATCTCAATATCCATCGGATCCCCGCAAACACAACATGTATGATTACAAATAGATGATCTTGATCATGAACGGAGCTCACAAGATCTAAACATGATAGTACAAAGGAGAAGAACCAACCATCTAGCTACTACATGGACCCGTAGTCCAAGGATGAACTACTCACGCATCACACCGGAGGCTTGCATGGTGATGAAGAAGGCCTCCAGGGTGAATTCTCCCCTCCGGCAGGGTGCCGGGAAGAGCTTCAGATCCCTCCCGATCTAGGGATGGAGATGACAGCGGCTACAGACTCTTTCATGGATTTTTGATCGGGTACTTAGGGTTTCTGTATCGGAGGCATCTTATAGGCGAAAGGGGAGGCCGAGGGGGTGCCCTAGGCAGCCACACCACCCCCTGGCGTGGGCCAGGCCGCGCGGCCAGGTGGTGTGGGCGGCCCCTGGCCCCTCTCCGTCTCCTACTCTGGCTCCGTGTCCCCCAAGGTGAAATATTGACTTTGGCTTTTGTCCCGTCCAATTCCAAGAATATTCATTTTCTAACTTTCCTGGAACCAAAAACAACAGAAAAACAGGCAGCTGGCACTTTGGCATCTTGTTAATAGGTTAGTCTAAGAAAGTGTATAAAAAGTACTCCAAAGTGTGGACAAAACACAAGAAAGTAGATATAAACCAAGCATGGAACATAAAAAATTATAGATATGTTTGCAACGTATCAACATCCCCAAGCTTAACTCCTGCTCGTCCTCAAGTAGGTAAGTGATAAAAAGAAAGAATAATTTTTGAGGTGGCATGCACCATCATAAGCTTGATCAAAGTATTTGTAAAACATTGATAGCTGGGATCATAGTACTTTAACATAGCATGAAAGATATAGTTCTAACAATAAGACATAGCAACTATGTTGTAACATGAAAAGGCACAAACAAAAGATTCATGAATAACTATGCTTTGCAAGACGTTTGTTTGTTTCACATAAAGAAAATATAGCATAGTGGCATTCAGCTTGTCCCTCATAGAGTAGCAAACATAAATGCATAGGACACCTGCAAAGTTCATAAGGGTGACTAGATACAAATAGTTTAAGAACAAGCAATATCAAAGTTATGCATCAATCAACAAGTCTTGGGACAATGCACATTAAGCTAAGAATGGCCACTATGCTCTCTCAATAGATGCATAAAGATAGAAGATGTAGACTCAACATAAAAGTAAAAGAAAGGCCTTCATAGAAGGAACCAAGGATTTAAGTCTCATAAAGAGCTTCCAAAAATTATGGTACTTATTAGCATCCATCTCTCATTGCCCCTATCATAAGAATCTTGAAGTGATTAAGGTTAAAGTGAACAAACTATGGAGTATATGCTCGACAAAGTATTAGTTGGAAATCTCATGTCCCTTGAATACGAGGGCCGCTCCTCATGCTACTCAAGTTTAGTTACCGGTAAGTTCTTGTCATAGTAAGTACATGTGTATCATAGAGAACCGCCAACGGGGTACCCCTTGCCCGATGATACGGAAGAATCCCCATATCAAAATCACAAGGCAAGCAGACAACGAGCATCTCAGCAATCTTCTTATTTACCATGGGAAAATGGTGCTTTTTCTCTCTTTCCTCTTTTCTCATCTCTTTTTTCCTTTTTTTCTCTTTTTCTCAATCTCTATCTCTTTTTTTTTTCATAAGAAGAATGCTTCATAGATTGCTAATTATGGTTACGCTGCAGGTTTCCACCATGATTAGGCATGGATTAGACCGGTGGGCCATGCATTTCTCTAACACACATACATAACTCCATGGACTTACAAGCTCCCCTTTCATTTCACACCGACGACATCCATAGACAAAAGAGCATGGTATCAACTAGGTACAATGTACAAGTGCAATGTTGAAAGCATTCCCCATGACATCATGGTTCTGCTAATCCCCAACGTATAAGTGCAAGCATATACAACATAGATGACACAATAGTTCAAGTTTATTAGGGGCAATAAAAGTAAAGTGTGCCATCAAGTTCGTGAGAGCTTTAATCACTAGTTTTCTAATAACAAGTTTAATTCGAAAGGTAGATAAAAACATGAATATACTTGGAATAGCAAATGTTAATAGGTAGGTATGGTGGACTCTTTGGAATAACTTGATTTTATTTGGAGTTGGATGCATGAGTGGAACTCATACTTGGTTATGGAGGCTAGCAAAAGACTGGGAGCGACCAACTAAAAGAACAATAATGGCCATAATCATGCAAAGCGACAAAACATCATTAATTAAAGCAATAAAGTGATATTACAAGTCGATAACTAAAGGATCATAAAGGCTATGGTGACTTGGGATAGTCATAACATGGTGTGAGCATGCGCCAAGTCAACCCAAATAAAGCATCAAAGGAGAATACCACAATATTATGCTTTAATATGCTAAAACAACGCATGTTTCTTTCAAGGCACATTAAGCAATCTCAATTGTTCATAACATGTAATGCTACAGCAAAAATCACTAAGCATAAAGCCAAAACAAGATCAAGCATGACATGACAAAGCATAGGCCACAGTCAAAAACAAGCTCTTTTTACCACTTCAGCATGAACTTTTCCTACTCTTTCCAATCCAAACCAAACTATTTGAAAACTAATGTATGAAAGAGGGGGTCCAACCAATTTATTCAAGAAAACTAAGAAAACCAAGCAAACGAAAACCAAAAACAAAAATGAAGACGCTCCAAGAACAACACAAATGTGCATGAAACAATAAAAATGAAGTGTTTGGAAGAAACCTGAGATTTTTATTGATGAAGAAGGGGATGCCTTGGGCATCCCCAAGCTTTGACGCTTGTACTTCTTGGATATTTCTTGGGGTGACACGCGTGGCATCCCCAAGCTTGAGCTTTAGTCCATTCTTCATCTCATTACATTATTCTCTCCATACACCTGAAATTTTTCCTTCACACAAAACTTTACACAATCTTTATTAACAACATTAGTGCACTCAAGATAATAAGTCTTTGGGTTCAGTTTCAACACCAATATAACTTACATTAAAACACAAGCTACTGTAGAACTTCCTTCAAAAATCTCAATTCCCCAAAAAGAACTCAAAAAGGAATCAACAAGAAGCAAATGCAAATAATGGCAGAAATCTGTCAAAACAGACCAACAGGTAAAAACCGATTTTTTTGAAGACCTTATGTTGCTCAAATCGAAAAGTGTTGAACTAACGAAAGTTAGATAATAACTTGGGGCAGAAACACAAAAATTCATGCCTCAAAACAACTTATAGAGATTTCACACGAATTTTTACAGCGAAGCACAAAAATCTGTTTCGGGACAGCAACTTTCCCGGGCATTACTTCTCTCTCATTAGAGGTTACTCTTGGTACAAAAAGCAAATAAAAAGGATAAGGAGAGGTCATTACAGAGGTAATAACTTCCAAGAATCATCTAAAACTTTTGGGTTATCTCCCAATAAGTACTTTTCTTTAACGCCTTTAAGTTAGGCTTGATAGTTTGAGAAGATGCTCACATAAGAAACATGAATTGAAGTAAAAGAGAGCATCAAGAAGCAAATTAAAAACACATTTAAGTATAACCCACTTCCTATGCATAGGAATCTTGTAAGAAAATAAATCAAAGAAGCACATAGTAACAAGAATGGGTAGATAAAACAAGAGCAACTTCAAAACTTTCAGCACATAGAGAGGTGTTTCGGTACCATGAAAACTTCTACAACCATATTTTCCTCTCTCATAATAATTTTCAGTAGCCTCATGAATAAACTAAACAATATAACTATCACATAAAGTATGCTTTTCATGATCTACAAACACATAATTTTTATCAAGCTCAAAAATAGTGGGATTAAAACCTTCAAACCCACTTTTAACAATTCTATAACAAGATGAATGATCATTCAATATAGGACCATCGTCTAGAGCTTTATCATAAAATCTAAGCAAAACTCTTTAGTACAATGCATTTCGAATTTAGGCACAAATAAAGTATTATCACAGATAACATGAGCATAACATTCATCCTACTTTGGTAAGCATGGGGGACAATCAAATAATATAAGGGATAAAGAGTTACTCTCATTAGAAGGTAGGCATGGGTAGCTAATCTATTCTTCCTCCTTTTGTTCATCACTCTCCTCCTCTTTTTCATCTAATGAGCTCTGTTTCAACAATTTCTTCTTCCATAAGCTCCTACAAGGCATTAGTCTCTTCCGTTTGTGGAAAGCATCTATTAATATATTCAAGAATGTAGCCATTTTATTCATTGTAATTATCAAAGAAAAATTTAAGTATATCATAAACCTCATATTTATAAGGTGAATCATCAGTATTTTCAAGCAAACTAGCAAGTTCAAATGCACCCTTCCAAGCAATAAATTATTCAATTTGTTCCACATCATAAAAGTCATAATTTCCTTTAGCATAAGAAGATATGGTAACATTATCATTATACTCACATTGAAAAGGGAGGTATTTAACCTCCTACATCAACAAGATTTATCAACGCAATAAGTAACATTATAAGTAGAGAACACGTTTCTAGCAATGGTATTCAATTTATCAATTTGTTCCCATAAGAGTTTCCCTTTTTGTGACAAGCGGTGTTCGTTATAATAATATTTTTGTTGTTCCGTGAACCCACCTTTCCAATTAGATTCAGTTTCAAAGAAACCAACCATTGATAGAAAGCATGATAAAGCAAGACAATAACAGACCAACGAAAATAACAACTATAGTAGGAACTATTTATATATATATTTGATAAAAAGAACAAGCAAACAAAGCAAAAATAAACTAAGCAAAACAAAAATAACAAAGTAAAGAGATTGGTTATGAGGGACTCCCCTTGTGAAGGTGTCCTTGACTCCCCGTCAACGGCGCTAGAAAAATACTTGCTGGCTCGTGGTTGATATCGAGCTCGTTGGCGAATCCCAAGAGGAAGGTATGATGAGCACAGTAGTAAGTTTCCCTCAGTTATGGAACCAAGGTTATCGAACCAATAGGAGCAAGGAAACACCTCCAAGGTGTTGTTTCCAACTTGGAATCCTGCACAACACAACCACAAAATTTTGCCCCCAACTTACAGTGAGGTTGTCAATCTCACCGGTTTTGTTGAAAACAAAGGATTAAACGTATTATGTGGAAGAAAGTAATAGCTTACAGAAAGTAAAGAGAAAATAGTAAACAATTGTAGATTGATGGTAAAAGAAAGGACCATAGTTCACTAGTGGTGATTCTCCTTAAGATAGATGACATGTTGGGTGAACAAATTACAGTGGGGCAATTGACAAACATCGAGAAAGCATACATGCATATACTAATCATCTTGACTCCTATGCAATTTGATTGAGCATTACAACATTATACATAGACCGTAATCCAAATGCATCTATGACTAATAATCCACCTTCAGGTTATCATCTGAACCCCATCCAGTATTAAGTTGCAAGCAACAGAAAATTGCATTAAACATTGCGTGTAAAGTAAACAATACGATTGTTCTATGAACAAAGGATTGATGTTTTCTCCTAGTAGCAACAACACATCTAGTACCTTAGAGATTTCTGTCACTTCCCCAGATTACTAGAGGCATGAACCCACTATCGAGCATAAATACTCCCTCTTGGAGTTGCTAGCATCTACTCGGCCAAGATATCTACTAACAACGGAGAGCATGCAAGATCACAAATAACAAAGACATGATAGAATCAATAATCAATCTAAAATAGCATCTCAATATCCATCGTATCCCCGCAAACACAACATGTATGATTACAAATAGATGATCTTGATCATGAATGGAGCTCACAATATCTAAACATGATAGCCTAAAGGAGAAGAACCAACCATCTAGCTACTACATGGACCCGTAGTCCAAGGATGAACTACTCACGCATCACACCGGAGGCTTGCATGGTGATGAAGAAGGCCTCCAGGGTGAATTCTCCTCTCCGGCAGGGTTCCGAGAAGAGCTTCAGATCCCTGCCGGTCTAGGGATGGAGATGACGGCGGCTACAGACTCTTTCGTGGATTTTTGATCGGGTACTTAGGGTTTCTATATCGGAGGCATCTTATAGGCGAAAGGGGAGGCCGAGGGGTGCCCTAGGCGGCCACACCACCCCTAGGCGCGAGCCAAGCCTGGCCGCTCGGCCAGGTGGTGGGGGCATCCCCTGGCCCCTCTCCGTCTCCTATTCTGGCTCCGTGTCCCCCTCGGTGAAATATTGACTTTGGCTTTTGTCCCGTCCAATTCCGAGAATATTCATTTTTTGACTTTCCTGGAACCAAAAACAGCAGAAAACAGGCAGCTGGCACTGTGGCACCTTGTTAATAGGTTAGTCCAAGAAAGTGTATAAAAAGTACTCCAAAGTGTGGACAAAACATAAGAAAGTAGATATAAACCAAGCATGGAACATCAAAAATTATAGATATGTTTGCAACGTATCAGCCACCACTGCCTACGGCTGCACCAACCCAGACCAACGGAGGTGAGCAGTACCCATGAGCGCTGGGGAATATGGGCATGATCCAAAAAGGATGTCCCTCCAATAGAGTGCAAAAGTCAATCAGTCACCAAATAAATTTGGCGGACAATTCTCCACCCTCAACCACTGAGTACCTAAGTGGGTGCGAGTCCTGCATCACCTTTGACAAGCGTGATCATCCGCGCTAGGTGCCTTGCCCGAGTCGTTCTCCTTTGGTACTCGAGGCTCAAATTGGTGGCTTTGAAATGAGTCGCATCTTTATGGACGGCAGCAACGGCATCAATCTCATGTTTGGCAGCACCTTGGGCGCCATGCGGATCCCCCTATCATGCCTGGAAACCTTCGACACAACAGTCCATGACATCGCCCCAGGGAAGGGTGTATACCCCCTAGGCACAATCAGCTTGGACATCATCTTCGCCATGCTAGTAAATTTCCGGCGAGAGCGCATTGAATTTGAAGTGGTGGATTGGCCCTTGCAGTACCATTGTATCCTCAAATGTGTCATGTTCGCAAGGTTCATGGCAGTACCACACTACGCCTACCTACAGATGAAGATGCCGGGCCCCAACGACATTATTACCGTCAACAGAAGCTTTGAGAGGTCGGATAGCTGTGACAGGGAGTTCAGCAGAATTTCCCAGTCTTTCGGCATGCAGGAGGAGCCGACGAGGCTGAAGGAGTCGACAGACAATAGTCTTCCTCCTCCTAGTAAGCCAAATGCACCCGATCAGTCCTTCGACTCGTCGGTGCACACCAAGGCGGTCCAAGTTGACCCAATGGACCCGACCAAGAAGGCCCTCATCGCCAACAACTTGAGTCCTGCATAGGAACTCGTGCTCGTCGAGTTCCTCCGTGAGCACTGGGAGATCTTTGCCTGGTGTCCAGCGGATATGCCAGGGGTTCCTAGGGAATTCGCCGAGCACTCACTCAACATAAATCCTAAAGCTAGACCAATGAAGCAGATGATACGTCGACTATCAGAACCAAGGGCAAAAGCGGTCGGTATGAAAGTCAACAGACTCCTCGACGCTAACTTCATACGAGAGATCAAGGAGAAAACCTGGGTAGCAAACCCCATGCTTGTTCCTAAAAAGGACACGGATATCCTGCGGATGTGCGTGGACTTCACTTTCTTGAATAAGCATTGCCCGAAGGATCACTTCCCATTACCGCAGATCGATCAGATAATCGATTCCACCACGAGATGCGAGCGCCTCCGCTTCCTCGATGCCTACTCAGGCTATCACCAGATTTGAATGAAGGAAGAGGACCAGGAGAAAACAGCCTTCATCACGCCCTTTGGCGTCTTCTGCTACACAACAATGCCCTTCGGGCTAAAGAAAGCAGGAGCCACCTACCAGCGGTGTATGTAGACCTGCCTCAAGAGCTAGCTTGGCCGTAATATCCAAGTCTATGTCGACGACACCGTCCTCAAGACAAATAAAGAATCCACACTACTCGACAATCTCCACGAGACCTTCGACAATCTCGACCGCTACCAGATCAAGCTAAATCCGAAAAAATGCGCCTTCGGCATATCATCTGGGAAACTCCTCGGGTACCTCATCTCCTCTAGGGGAATCGAGGCAAACCTGAAAAAGATAAAGGCCATACTGGCCATGGAGAAGCCGAAAAACATCAAAGGCGTCTAGTAGCTAGTTGGGCGAATCGTGGCACTCAGTAGATTCATCAATCGAATGGACGAGAAGGCGCTAGTAACACGACGGAGGAGATCATTGTTGTCAGCTGCAAGAATGATGTAGAAAAGTCAAGTTCAATCAAACTTCTGTGCTAAACATAAAAAATATAGAAGCTTACCTTCGAGCTGGCGAGTCTGGTTATCTTGCCAAGCATGCTGCCGGCCCAATGATGCAATCTGTTCACCAAGGCGAATGGACTCTTTCAAGATAGGTTGTAGAAGATAGTGCAACATCAGCACAAAAACAACTTCGAATGAAGACACTTACATGGTCATCCAGGCACTCCAAAGTCTCCTTCTGGGTAGACTTCCGGGCAACCATATGGTGCCCCCCGCATGGGGGAACTCAAATAATTAGCGTCGGAGTTAGCCGCTACCTGGGAAGAACGCGAGCGCTCCTCCACATCCTTGCCTTAGTCTATGACTCCGGTCTCTTTCATTAAGTGAAATCATTGGATGATGACGACGCAGTTTTGCTACAGCAAAATATGTGACTAACTTCAGAGAAAGGATTTTCAAGACATAAGTTTAAATTAGCAAAAGTAAAAGACTTACCCAAATTATTGAGGTCGAAGGAGTCCTCTGACTCGTCCTTCTCCTCCCTTAGCTTCTTCCATGCGGGAGGAGCTACCACACGCATGGGCACTGCAGGGATCGGAGCATCCACCTCCGTCGAGGGCCCCTTTGGCATCTTCAGTGACGAGGCATCCGAGTCCTCTCTTCGGGAGCGCTTGCGACTGCCGCCCCCGCTGGACTCGGGGGCTTCATGCTCCTCAACAACGGGAAACAGTCAAGCCAAATTCGTCCTCCTCCGCCTCCTCGGGAGGAATTATCCCTTCCGGCTAGGGGGGGCAGGACGGTCGCCACTTTCCATTCCTATAACAAAGAAGCACAATGGCATCACGCATGCCTTGCACGCAATCGAAGAAGAATAGAAGATACAATAATAAAGTTACCTCAGGTGGAGGGTGACTCGCGCAGAATAGGAGCACGGCTGAGTCACCTGGGAGCTTCTCCTTGGCGGTGAACTTGGTCAGCCCCCTGAATCTCTTGTCCACTTCACCCGAAGAAATGTTCTCCTGAGAGACGCGGGTGACGTCACCGGCGATAGTCCAACAGTACATTAGGTGCGCCCTAGCTTGCAGCGGTTGCACCCGGCGATGCATCCAAGTGCGGACGAGGTTCGGGCCGTCAATCTCCTTTCCTCGAATGAGCTGGAGATCACAGACGTGCTTGTACAAGATTTCGACTTCCTCGGCCTCGCCGGGCATCAGCACATTCTTCCAAGATTTTCTCTTCTTCAACTCCGCCTTCGGATCAAAGGGAGCAAGCCCGTTAAGCTCGCCCTCGACCTGCTGATCGCGTACGTAAAACCACTTCTCCCTCCATCCTTGGACGGACTCGGAGCTTTTGAGGAAGAAGTATTGGATGTTTGGGTCCACATGAATACCACAGCCTCCAATGTCGTAGACCACAAATTCGGAGCCCGACTGCCAATTTAGCTTGAAGAGCTTTTTAAAGAGGCCGAAGTGCGGCTCGATCCCGAGTCAGCACTCGCAAAGAGTGATAGAGCACGCAATGTGCAGAACCGATTTTGGGGTCAGCTGATGCAGCTAGAGCCCGTAAAAATAGAGAAACCCTCGCACAAACTTGTGGAGGGGGAGAGAGGCCGCGGACAATGAAGGCAAGAAACATAACCCGAAATCCAACTAGGGGATATGGGATTACCTCCAAGCCAGGCATCTTCGTGTCTGCCTCATTGGCGGGGAGCAATCCATCTTGACATCGATTATGGAGCTTCTACTCCCTTAAGGTGGTCCGCTGCCATGAACCGTTGGTGACGCGTATCCCCGCGCCCTTCTTCTTTCCGGCTGCAGCAGCAGTGCCAGAACCGGCGGTGACGACGCTTTTCTTCTTCACCGCGGCAGCGACGGTAGCAGATCCAGACGCGGCAGCACTTCTCTTCTTCCCCATCCTCCGGTGACGGTGGGAACGCATGAAGTAGCGGCAGAAGGTTTTGAGACCATCCAGCACAGCGGCGGGGGCAAGAGCAATGGAGCAGCAACAACAAGCAATGGCAGCAACGCACAAGGTAGAAGATGAGGAACTATGGGGAAATTTACCGCACAGGAACCCCTACTTAACGACAAGGCAGATGCAATCTAACAACCAGAAACGCATCAACCAGACACGTGGCGCAAATCAAGGCGAACACATGGCGATGGAAACGGTGAACCGTCGCTGCAGTTTTCCTACTACACACGAAAATCGAGGAGGCGTAGTTAAAACGAAGATTACGCATGCCTGGTCAAATCCCAGTCAGAGATGGGGCCCCACCTTAGTCACGTCCTGTTAATACCGCTTCAGCAGGCAAATGTGATCATCCAATCATCATCACTGACGTCATCTACTCTAGCAGAAGACATCTTCGACTACTTTAGTCCTTGCTTGACTCTGCGAGTTGACCAAGCACTCGGGGGCTACTCCTAATAGGAGCACTGGCCACGCACCCGAAGATTTTATAGGCACAAAATGCCTTCAACATTATTACCCCTCTTCGAATCAGCGATTCGATTATGTACTCGGGGGCAACTCCCATAGGGAGCACTAAAAGAATATTCGGCTAAAAACCAAAAAATGAAAGCAGTCAAAAGCATATTCAAAGTCCCCACCTGAGTCTGCAACTCGAATAGGCACTCGGGGGTTACTCCCATAGGGAGCGCTGACCGCGCACCCTATGAATTTTTTTAGTTATTAAACGTGTGTTGATTACATCCACATTCGAAATGATGACTCCGCCTCACATTCTCCCTGCAAACAGACTGCGTCTCCTGGGTCACCCGAATCACCTCCGTAGTGACTAAGATTTCGGATGCCGCGTTTACAATGTAAAGATAAGACCTAAAAAGGCATGGCAACGCATCTGCTGTACTCTACCAGATATAAACCGTGCCTACAAGCACGATAAAATAAGCCTTGACGGACGCGTCGAGTGCCCACACCTAAAACACTAGAACTCGAACTCTATAATACCTCCTCGGCCAGAGTCGAATTACGCCAGCATTATTCTGAATTCAAGTCCGGGGACTCGAATTTGAGTAGATAGCGTTGTTTTGCCCTAAGGCAATTAACTGATCCTGATACATCGGATGAATCAGGCACACATATTGACAATCCCTATGACATAAACCGCAGTACCTGAAATAACTTCGGATGAGTTTATATCCCACGTACTCAAAATACTTATAGTCTCACCCGAATCTGCGATTTGGCTGGACACTCGGGGGGCTACTGATGTGGGCATACCTTATAGGTACCTGAGATTAGTATATATAGTTCAGCCCAAGAAGGAGTCCACGGTACAATCGAAGCCCAACCGGGATTCGGGTGGCCCACTGGAGTTCGACTTCTTGGAGGACATGATAAAGTATAGATAGAAACTTAAAGGAAAATCCTAACTTGTAACCGACTCGATCTGCTAACCCCGAGACCTAGCCTCTCTATATAAAGACCAGGAGGGGGCGGTGAGGAGGACCAACTCATACATCCCGCATACACCTCGCTAGATTACATCTGCGCGTCATTATAACCTTTGACTTCCTCATAATCAAGAGCAGACAAGCAGTAGTAGGATCCTCTACGAGGCCTGGACCTGGGTAAAACCTCGTGTCACCTGTGTGCTTGTTTGCTAGTCGATCGATGTCTTCAGTGCTCCCCACTTCCTCGAACCTAAGTCCATTAACAATGGGCATTGATGAGTTAACCCCTTGTCACTAGGAGAAGAGGAAATTCGTCAACAATATTCCGCTTCTATACCCCTCAACAAAATGGTGTAACCGAGAGGAAGAACCAAACTCTTATGGATGCGGCTACGACCATGTTATTAGAGTTTAAGTGTCCTTACACTTTTGGGGCCAAAGCCATTTCCACCGCATGTCATGCTACCAACCGACTCTACCTCTACAACAAGTTGAACAAGACACCCTATGAGATCCTCACCGGCAAGAAGCCAAGCATCCACTACTTTCGAGTGTTTGAGTGTAAGTCCTACATTCTCAAGAAGGGTAATCGGTTGTCTAAATTTTAACCTAGAGCTATTTAGGGTATTTTTGTTGGCTATGCATCAAACTCCCACGCTTATAGTCTACAACATGACTATCGGTCATGTTGTGAATACTTGTAATGTGAGGTTCGATAAGCATAATGGATCGTAAGTGAGGTAACTTGATCTTGGTGATGTAGGTGATAAAATGTCTCCTCAAGCCATAAGAAGAATGGGTTTGAGATTTTTCCGCCCCTTGAGGATCCCCTTATGGTGGAAGGATAAGGACAATGCTCCATTCAAGTGGAGTCCTCACTTATCCAAGATCTACATTTGAATATCCAACAACAAGCTGCTCCTCCTCAAGCTACTAATCCACAAGCAGATGTTAAAGATGTCATTCAAGAATCAAGTGAACCGGGTGCTCCTGCGCATGCTGCTTAGGAAGGCCCAGAGTCTCCAGGGTCTCCAGTCAGAATCTCCGGGGTGCACCGGAGTCTCCGTTGTCCCAAGAAAGAGTCTGTGGTTGTGTTCATGATCAAGATCAAGGGCAATTTCAAGAGGCTGCTCCTGCACCTCCTACTGGCGATCAAGGTTATTTTGAAGGTCAAGACGAGGACCCGATCCGTGGTGATGACCAAGTAGTGTCTCGAGAATCTCTCAAGGAAGCTCAAGCTTGTCGTGCACCAAGGATTGCCTCACCATCAAAGATAGTGTCCATGATAATGTGATTGGTGATATAAGGAGAGGTAGATCTACTCGCGGGCAAGTTGCCCACCGTTGTGCTAACTTTGCTTTTATCTCTCAAATCCTGAGCCAACCAAGGTATATGAAGTGCTTGATGCCATGCATGTCCCGTCGACGAGCCGACGGCAAACACGAGCGTTGTAGCTTCGTCCACCTCGAACTCAAAGACCTTTCCCGCAACGGTACAATCGCGGCGCATAGAGTCTGCCCCGCTACCGGTACAATAGCAAACGAAACTAACAAACTCGTGATAGGAACGCATGGCATCAGTCGACGTCGCACGAGATCTCTCTCCCCGGGACCATGGGCCGGACGGACCTCGCCGATAAACTAACAACAGAACACCAGCCAACCAGCTGATGGGTGATGGCTGCGCCAGCCCGCTGGCTGCCGCGCCACTAAAAAATTTCAGCGGCAGGTGAAAAAGAAAATGTTTCAGCGCCACGACGATATGCCCAGCAAGATCCCCGCCACCCGCTTCTCATCCCCTCGTCTACGCGCGACCGTCCCACCAGGCCCCGCCGCCGCCGGCATATAAAATTCAAGCGTGGCCAAGCGTAGCGAGCCCCAATTTGTTCGGGGCTCCCCCTGATCCCCTCCCACTCACGGCTCCGTGCCAAGTCAACGTCATTTAGGAGAGAGCGAGGTGGGGGCAGCAGACGGCCGCGGCGTTGGTGGGGGGAGAAATGGCGGCGGAGAGGGACATCGACGACCTGCCGCGGAACGACGCCAACTACACGGCGCTCACGCCGCTCTGGTTCCTCGAGCGTGCCGCGCTCGCGCACCCGGGCCGAGCGTCAGTCGTGCACGGCTCCGTGCGCTACACATGGGCCGACACCTACCGCCGGTGCCGCCGCCTCGCCTCCGCCCTCGCGCGCCGATCCGTCGGCCACGGGAGCACGGTACGGGATGCCATCTCTATTCTATTCGCCTCCATTTCTCCCTCTTTTCCTCTTACGTGTGCCTCTCGTCTGGTCTGCTCGTCTGTGATACTCTGAGTGAACTGTGCCGTAGCCCCTAAACTTGGATGTTCGTGTCAATTCGACCTCTAAACTTCACACGCTACTACTCCTAGGTCCTAGTATGAACTTGTGTATAAGTGTGTCACTAGAGGTCAGAAACAATTTCGATTATTAATCATGATCCTGTAAAATTTAACCAAAGTTTGACCATGGGTTAGTAAGATCGATCAAATCATGTAAGTAGAATTTTCACCAAACATTCGAATTACATGTAACACTTCCCTATTGATTTCGATTGTGAGCACATGACAAATTTCAATTCAGACTCAGCTCAAGTGTCATAACATCTCTCTCTCTAGCTAAATATAATGGACTTTGAATGCATAGATCCAAGTTTATGGACCACAAGTCACATGCTCACACCGAAGTTACGTGGTGGAACATGGGTACATATGAACCCAACTTTGAGACCAGCCCAAAAATTGTATTTCCAGGTCTCCAAATTTTTTGATTTTTTTTGCATGTAGGGGACGCATGTATGTATATGCGTGCCTAATTTCATACTGAAAATCAAAAGTATGTAGCTTAGGAAAAAATGACAAGTTCAGAATAAACATTATGAAGGAACTCCCTCTCCTCCCGAATTGTATGTAACTTAGAGTCAGACAACTATGTAACTTAGGGGCCGAGTAAGTATAAACAGGTTCAGGAGTACCCATGTTCTGAAAATTCACTCTACAAGTGTAACGACCTATAACGAGTTTTATTCAAAGAACAAAGCGTAGAAACTTTTCACTTGATCATACGAACTTGCCTTACATGGTAAAACATTATTTTAGGAGAGTCGGCAATAAACATTTTTGCACTTATGCTACCCTCAATAGGTTATATAAGTTGCTATATATGGTATGGTCATAAATGGGCTTTTAACTCCTGCATTCTTGTAACAGGTATGAGGTCCCATCATATTCATAGACTATTAATAGATGGGTGGGTGAATGTTGTGCTTCTTTAGTCCTCAACTCCTCCTATGATAGGAAGGCATCCTAATAGGAGCTTCTCCTTTCAAAACGCATGTCCTGTGCATTTTTAGTTGAATAAACACATGTCCAGACATGGTCAAGAAAAAAAACATGTTGAGATTTGATGGTCCACATGGACACATAAATAGAGCGAGATACTTCTCATAGTAAACCATAAACAATATTAGGCCACATAGTGCTGTATTAAAATCGTGATATTGTGTTATCTTTTCATGTTTGTACAGAGCCGTAATAACATGCTTTGTTAATATTGTCAATCGAGGAAATTCTTTTTTTTAGGAAATGAACTGCTGTATGGCCATTTTACCATAAATGTGGCATTGCTGATTATATAACACTGATCACCTCCAAACTTATGGAGACTGGTTTCTAGCATCTGTGATTAAAGTTTCTAAGTTCTGATAGGACATTATTGTATCAACTAAGCTTCCTTATCCTATATTGCTGCTTAATATATTTGTAGCTACCTTTGGTGTTAAGACGCAGAAATCATCTTGAAGACAGAAACATCTCTTCAAGTGCTACCATAGTACTCCCTCCGTTCCATAATTCTTGTTGTGGTTTTAGTTCAAATTTTTAACTAAAACCACGAAAAAAATTATGGAACAGAGGGAGTATTTTTATTTTTTATTTTGTGCCAGCTAATACTACTGTAGTGCATGCATGGAATATATTCTGCCATGTTTATATTGATTTTCTTCTCTTAAATCTGTTAGGTAGCTGTAATAGCTCCAAATATCCCAGCAATTTATGAAGCTCATTTTGGAGTTCCCATGGCTGGAGCAGTGGTCAACTGCGTCAACATTCGATTGAATGCTCCCACTGTTGCATTTCTGTTGGAGCACTCATCATCTGAAGTTGTGATGGTTGACCAAGAATTTTTCTCCCTGGCAGTAGATTCTTTGAGGATTATAGCAGATCAGAAGAAAGGTTCTTTCAAACAGCCACTTGTAATAGTTATTGGGGATCATACCTGTGATCCTTCAGCCCTCCAAGATGCTCTAAGGACAGGAGCAATTGAATACGAGAAGTTCTTGGAAACCGGTGACCCTGAATTTGCGTGGAAACCACCACAGGATGAATGGAAGAGTATTGCCTTAGGTTATACTTCTGGGACAACCTCTAACCCAAAGGGTGTGGTATTGAATCATAGGGGTGCTTACCTAATGTCACTCAGTGGTGCTCTTGTATGGAAAATGAACGACGGCGCAGTTTATCTGTGGACTTTGCCGATGTTCCACTGCAATGGCTGGTGCTATACATGGACGCTTGCTGCTATCTGTGGAACAAGCATATGTCTTCGTCAGGTATGGCTCACTATTCTGTAATCATCCTTCAGTAGGTACCTTCTTATTGTCAAATGTCCGTGTAACATAAACTGTGTACAGAACTTAAGTAGTAAACCTTATTTTAGAATGCACACATAAGACCCACTAAAGAAATCTAATCTTTTGGGGATTATTGTTTCTATATGAATAGAAGGTATATGTTTAGAATAGTTAATATGACACCATGATGATGTGATTGAGAAGTATATTTCATAGGTTGATGCAATGACCTCAACAACATTATCCTGTGTAAAATACCATGGTGAATTGTAACAACAGAACATGATACTCTACTGAATGAAATTATTCATCAAGTATGAGTACTCACAGACACATTTTAACCTAGCTCGGTGTCCTGTCAAAAAAAAAAACCTAGCTTGATGCACTTGATCAGTGTTGCTTTGCACATTTAACTTCCAATAGCAACATAGTCGAATCATGAAAGATGTTACACCAAGATATATAGGAGATAAAAACGATAGCCTAGAACAAAATAGTACTATCAGTAGTAGAATTACCAATGGAGTACCAGTCTGAAACTTAAGGTGATAACTTTGTTGGTACCTTGATTTTTTTTAGTTGGAGAAAAATTGTGGCTTATTTTTCCTTTGCTCATGATGGAGCTTCATGTAAACATATGCTCATCTGTTAATTGCCTCCCAGATAAAATGAATTGTGAAGACATTGGGTCTTTGATGGCTTTGTATGTGATGCAGTTGCCACATAAACGATGCCTTGAAGGTGTAAGCTTGACAATTAAGGAACTTAGGTTGGCTGAATTTTTTTCTGACAATGGAATATACCGAGTAGTATACACAAAAAAACACAAAGAATTATACATATCAGTACACTTTGAACTCAAGCTTAACCTTACATATTTGCTTTTGATCTTTTAAGGTAAATTTTGCTAATAACTCAATTGAATTATTCATTCCTTTTATTGTTTGTTTGGTATAGTAAACAGCTTATAGATCACATGGAACCAAAATGATAATACTAGCCTCATGTAGCCTATGGTTCTCTTGTGCTGACCCATATTTACAGGTCACAGCGAAGGCCATCTTCTCAGCGATAGCCAGCCAAGGAGTGACTCACTTCTGTGGGGCACCAGTTGTGCTCAACACCATCATCAACGCCCCTCCATCTGACACCATTCTCCCGCTGCCGCGTGTTGTCGATGTCATGACTGCTGGTGCTGCTCCACCACCCTCAGTCCTTGCATCAATGTCAAAGCTCGGCTTCCGTGTCGCTCATACTTATGGCCTTTCGGAGACATATGGACCATCTACGGTGTGTGCTTGGAAGCCAGAGTGGGACATCCTGCCAGATGACGAGCGTGCCCGTCTCCATGCTCGCCAGGGCATTCGCTATGTTGGCCTGGAGGGCCTCGATGTTGTCGACCCGAAGACAATGGCTCCAGTCCCAGCCGACGGCTCCACTCTCGGAGAGATTGTGATGCGAGGGAATGCCGTCATGAAGGGTTACCTGAAGAACCCGAAGGCTAATGCCGAGGCATTCGAGAATGGCTGGTTCCATTCTGGTGACCTAGGGGTTCGACACCCTGATGGCTACATCGAGGTGAAGGACCGAGCCAAGGACATCATCATCTCCGGCGGGGAGAACATCAGCAGCCTGGAGGTGGAGAAGGCGGTCTACATGCACCCGGCAGTGCTCGAGGCATCAGTCGTGGCACGAGCCGACGAGCAGTGGGGGGAGTCGCCGTGCGCATTTGTCACGCTCAAGGACGGCGTGGATGGTTCCAACGAGGCAGTATTGGCTGGTAACATAATGAGGTTCTGCCGCGAGCGTCTCCCGGGTTATTGGGTCCCGAAGTCTGTGGTGTTCGGGCCGCTGCCGAAGACGGCGACTGGTAAGATCAAGAAGCATGAGCTGAGAGCAAAGGCCAAGGAATTGGGCCCTGTCCGGAAGAGTAGGATGTGAGATAAGCTAATTTTGCTCTGAAGCTTGGTGCCCGTTTCTCGTATGAGCGGTAGTTTGGCGTCAGTGTATTGTGTTGTATACCCCAAACCGTAATTTGTTGTATCACGTAATTTTTGTGCAAACCAGCACACTTGCTAAATTGTTTCTTACTGGCTGGTAATCATATATACGACGTCTGTATTAGAGTTCTGTCGATCTTCTGGAAGGTGGACAAGGACTGAACTTTCAAATACTACTGTATTTGGGTTGTATTGCACTAGTAGACTAGCAGTACAAGCGCATGAACATGTACTACTATACCATTATGCATGAACATGAATGGGGTTGTCTTTCGGGGCTTCAACCAAACCTTGACTCAGTTGTGGCGCTCTCGCTTGACTCAGAGTCACGCTGCGGACGTAGATCTATGGCTGCAACGCCTCCAGCAGGGCGGTGGCTGAGTTCTCCTTGTAATCTCACCTCTCCCCCCTTCTCCCTGTAAACAATACGACCATTTGGGTCTTCTTAGATAAATGAAAATTCAGGTGGGGTTTTGGCCCCTCCCCCCCGTTGACAATTCAAAAAGAAAAGAATTATACATGAACACTCCTGCTTTGGACATTCCTTTCTACAGTAAGTCCTAAACTTGTGTAGGATAACAGGGAGATCACTTCCCTGGTTCCATTGCTCGAATGAAACCTGTGATGAGGTTTTCAACACATAAAGTTTGCAGAGAAGTTCCGAAGTAGCAAGCTAGACAAAAGAAAACAAATGCAACAGTTTGCTGATTTTATATGTAAAGTTTCAGATGGCGATCTGAAGATAGGCTCCTTTTTGTTCATCTTCGTCTCATTCAGCTTCAGAGGGGATCCAGGGATCAAAGTCCAGCAGCGTGAGGAGGGGAGGGTGCTAATGGGGGTCAGCTCAGCGTTGCAAATTTGATCTTCCTACCAGAAACAGAAACTTGATAAAAGCAAGTGAGAGCCCAATTTCATGTAAATTTCTACGGAAGAGTCATCATTTTCTAAATAAATAAAAAAAGCATGCCATGTGCATACTCGAGGCTGATTACACCCGCAGGGTATCCAGTCGATTTTAAAACCGATTGAACAGCAGTATCTTTCTCCAGCTTTAGCTTTCCGCGGCCTACGATCTAAAGCAGCGATAGGCTGTATGGATTTAGCCCGAAACCAACATCCAGTCGACACACCAACGAGCCAAGCGTGCTGATCCTTTGAGCAGAAAGGGCAGGACAGCGTCCATCAGCCCTCGCCTCACGTCATAGGCAAAAGCGACATGTCTTTGTGCAGACAGACAGACATGCAGCGCCTCGATCGTCCATGCGTGCGAGCGTGCACACGCGAGATTCTCTGACGGAAAATCCCCCGGCCGGCTTGTCACCGCGCGGACGATGCCCTCGTGGACCGCCCGCCCGGCCGACACCGCGGCCGCGGGTGACATCGGACACGCAGACGCGGCAATCATGAAATGGAATAAAGGACGTGTGCGGTTCATCATATTCCTGGCACAGTGACAGCAGTCAGCAGGCAGTAGCCCCGAGCGGTACGCGGGTAATCACCACCGATTTCCCGCAAAAGATCGCAACGCGAGCGAGGCCGCCCGGTGAAAACGCCGGATCGGTGCAAGGCGTGCCAATGTTTGGGGACACGCCTATTTCCAGTCGCATTATCCCAGCCAAACTGTGCTCCCAAACCGAATTCTACATGGATTCCAATGCATCTCATCTTTTCAATCTGTCGGCACTCCATATGTAAGCAACCTCACGGCGGCGGTATATTTTTAAATTGTTGAGAAACCAGTCATGGCGACGACGTCGTGCTTCAGCATGAAGTAGGCATCATACTCTCTCGCACCATGAAGAATCTCCATGAACAGCTCCATGCTCATCCTAGTCACCGCCTCCAAATATCCCAGCTCCTGTTAAAAAAAATAAAAATCCCAGCTATCAGCTTATCACCGCCCGCCGGCCGACACCGGGGCTGCGGGGGACATCAGACGCGGCAAATCATGGAAACGAAGAAAGGACGCGTGCGAGCAGTCTGCTGCAGGCACCGGAAAGAACACGGACAGGCGAGTGATGTGTTCACCAGCTGCATTGCATGCGTGAGGTGAACATGAACTCCGTGCAGGACGCGAGCCATTAGTGGCATTCAGGTCCCGATCGGTATGCAAATAATCACCACTTGTCGCAAAAATCGCAACGCGAACGAGGTAAGGTCTATGCTTAAGGATCAAAAGCTGATAATACCAAACGTGAGTGGGATCCTTTTCGCCCATCGGAAATGCGGGAGCATATCCTGGTCAATTCCTTTTGGAGGTCAGTTCATGATACGGCGAAGATATGATGATTGAGCCGGGAGGCAGACAACTGCGGACGTTAACGAGGGAGGTGACGCGGAACGGAAAGATTCTTCTTCGCTGTACTGATTGGTGTTGCACAAAGGAGCAGCAGGGAGAGGAGATAATTTGAATTTTGGACCTTTGGCAAACGGCATGCATGATTTCCTTGCACTTAAACGAAGTATAGACATCGCAGTTTGGCAATTGTAGGGTACCCTCAATTTTAGTCTAGTTTAAATAAATGAACTAGTTTTATCAAAAAGTGATGATTTATCAAAACTTAGTTTTTTATTTATTACTAAAGAGGGTATAGGGTACCCACTGCTGCCCTTAACTAACCAAGCTTCTAAAGAGTAAATCGTGTAGTACGTACAACAAATATAAAGGTGGCCAAAATACTAGAGTATCTACCTTAATTTAATAAATCAAGGCAAAGCTTTTGCCTCACGTAGGTTGTGAGCCTCACGACTGCATTCTTCTTGGTCACCCACCTCTAGGTTTGCAAGCGGCAATCCGCACTAATTTTGACTACGAAATGGGACGGATCGGATGCCCCTTTCCAACCCTATCCACCACCCTATCCCGCCGTCAGGGGCCAATACATTTGTCGGCATGACAGGTCAAGAACCAATAGAGAACGATGTCGGGGTTATACTTTCTGGATATATCCACGGCCAACAATTACCAGGGTGACCCATTGGTGGTTAGAGCCTATGGCTCCGCCTGTGGCCCAGTCAACGAGATGGACAGATGTCCATCCGGCTACGACAAGGCCCAGAAGGTTTACCGATTTGGCCAAAAGACTTGGATTACGAGATGTAGTAGTTACCGATTATGTTGTAATCTGTAGTATCACCGAATAGGTTTCTCCCTGTAAGCCATATGTCGGATGTCTATATAAGCCGGCATACAGGCAGCCTTTAGGGCAAGAAATAGCAAGACTAACAACGAGCAATCTCACCTCGCACGAACGAACTACCATCAAACCCTGCCTTGTCGATTATAGTGGATTGGTTGCAAGCAGTGGTGGAGCCAGGAATTGAGTTGAGCCAGGGTGAATATACAAGGTTTAGTTTTTTTAGGCTGAAAAATCTAGCCTAATTAACAAAACAAGGAAATGGTTGCCTGCACCACACCGGGGGAGTCGGGGCGGCCGCCCAGCCACTGTTTGCAGGAGTAGGATCCGACCACCGCTGCCGGATCTGAATCTGGATAAACTTATGTGTTTCCCATCCTGGACGTTCTCACATCTCACATTTCCACGCCTCGAGGATCCTTCGTGACATACTTGTCATCAAGACAGACGACAAACAGTACTCTAGGACAATGTTTTCAAGAAAACACATCTCATCACCTGCCTAAACCAAAAGTAGGAACACTAAAGACTGAGTAGCCTATCAATAACACGCCATCTAAATTAGTACCACATCTCTGTTCCAAAAAAAAGGCCATATTCTCTATTTTTACGTGGAACAAACCACATTGAAGGAAGGTTTCTTTCACTCCAATAAGACTCTTCCCGAAAGTGTGAGTCTATTGGTTATTTGGCTTACCTTTATACTAATCGCAAGATTTGTACTACAGAAAGGTAGCACACCAAGATAGCCACTCTCCATAATTTTGACCGGGATGCCTACCAACAGCATGATTGCTCAGTCGGCGAAACCAGCAAAAGCTGGAGCAGCCAACCATCCGGAGACGCAGCGTCATACATGGATCGTGGGCAGGGAAAACTATGCACGCACACGTTAGCTATGGGGGGATTATATCGAAGCAGCAACGACTGAATCAAGGGCGTGTTTGCTACACCAGATCGCTCTTCTCGCAGCCAGTGGTAAAAAATAAACTCGTTTGTCTTTCTGCATTGCATGTTTTTTTTCATTACATGGGATTTAAACCAGTCTAAAAGTTAGCCCGCTGGAACGCCAAATCAAGCGTTTCCACAGGTACAGTCCCGAGCGTACAAAATCTTCTCCCTAGATCCAACCACACACCTAAACATTTCTCATCTAAGAGCATCTCTATCAGATATCGCATATCTGGTCAAACCCGCAGAGTAGCAGAGTATGCAGTTTTGATCCAAAAATGGTTAAAAACAGCCAGAATAGACACCACAAAACTAGTCAAAACCGCATTTTTTACGGTTTCCCGAATATCAACTTGCATGTACCCTTATACCAGTTTTCTAGTCTGTTTTGCAGCTTCCCGCAAAAAAGTCAACGCTCACGGGGGCTAAAGTTTCTAAACACATCGCCGCCGAACTCACCGGAGTCCAGCCAAATTCCGGCAAGGTGGTTCGATTCCCCGCGCAAAACTTCAACTCACGACGAATAGGTTTGACTCCGTGCGACAGTTGTCGATTTCCGCCACTAATTACCAGAGTGCGAGCGGCGATGACGGGCGGCGCAGGCAGTGGTCATCGGCGAGCGGCGGGGAGCACGGACGACAGAAGCAGGGCGACGGGCGGCGCATGCAGCGGTCGTCGGCGGGCGGTAGGGAGTGCGGGCGCCGGGTGGCGGCGGGGAGTGCGGGTTGTGCAGGTCGAGCATGTAAGACAAAGAGGAAACAAAAGGAAGGAATATACCAGGAATATTCTCTTTTGCGGTTTCAGATGCGGTATCTGATCTGGGCGGATGATTTTTTAGCCAAAAACTCGTTTGCAGTAAACGGTATCCGCGTTTTGTAGAACCACGAGATGCGGTATCTGCTAGAGATGCTCTAATGTGGTTAACTTAATCTCTTCTGATCTACATAATCATGCACATATTCAAAATAAGTTATACATAAAAAATATGCGGACTCGTTGTGATTCCATTCCCACAAATAGTTTCTAGTTTCGTTGATTTTTAGTGATCTATTTCGTGTTCACATATATGCGTTTTGTGTACGAATTTTGCCTAATTCATCATACATGGGAGGTCGTTTGAACTTCCCTTTGTGGTGTAGCTTCCTCTCACCGTTTCACACAACTTTCGTGTCGTAAGTTTTTTATTTTGACATTCGTAAACGAATAGATATAAATTGTCCTAATATAATGTACGTTACAGGAATGTCAAAACAGAAAACTTACAATATAAAAATCATGTGAAATGATGAACGAAGGTTTTCTCAAAGGAAATTTCAATGGTCGTCTATATATGACGAATTTGGAAAATTTCATCCAAACAATCTCTAAAAAGAAACATGACGTGGAGTTTAAAACACTCAACAAAATTATAATTTTTTTGCGGGAATTGAATCATAACATCGAGAGGCATCTTTTTCATGTAGACACCATCTCGAATGGATGCATAGTTAGGTAGATTAGAAGAGATTAAGAAAACACATGTTAATTAAAAACAAAATGCTCCATTAGCTCTTTTTGCATCGAACAACCAATCATCAGGGCCTTTCTTGCATCAGACACCATGTGGGCTACCAAATAAAGTGCCGAAGTTGGCCCAAGCCAAATCTCGCCATATGCAGCGCTCAGCGGGCCAAGTGACAAAACGGAGAAATATTGGCCCGAGCAAACAAACACACCCCAAGACAGCAGCCAGGGTGAAAAGGGGTCGCATGGGCACCTAGAGGGGGATGAATAGGTGCTACTTAAAATTTTAGTTCTTTTTAAATTTAGTCTTGACACAAAGGTAATTTTTCCAGATATGCAACTATGATGAATTTACCTATATGACAAACTAGCAACTAAACATGACAACCGGCTAAAGGGCGAGTGAAAGGATAGGAGTAACCGAGAGTGGAGCACGCGGAGACACGGGATGTAGTTACCACAGTTCCTTCTTTTTGAGAGGAAGTACATCTACGTTGGAGGGGTGGGCGGTACTAAGACCATCACGCTATAAAGGCCTCAACCTATTCTCCAGTAAATCTTGCCACACGTGGCTTGATCCACCCTTCCACTATCAGTACACTTCGATGCGGGATCCATCGCCTTTACAATGAGCCCAGGGCACACATCCACAACTGAATTGGAGGCTCTCGAGTAGGACAACAAGATATCACAACAAATCAAGTTTAACAATGGGGAAAACAAGATCTAGGATTTCCAAATAAACTCTATATGCAAGGAGCCTTCAAGTTAATGAGGGGAAATTCAGATCTCTTGGGTGATGATGTAGCTCAAGGCCTTATCCTTCGATTCTCCAAAGATCAAGACTTTAGGATGGTTGAATAAGGAGATCTTGTGATTTTGGTGGCTCACAAAATACTATTATTGTCTGGGAATCGAGCAAAAATAGCATGAAGATGGGGAGGGGTATTTGTACCCCCTCCCGAATTGGAGCCCATGTCGTGGCCGGATAATCCGTCCTAGGAAAAAATCCGGCCGGAGCAAAAACTCTATTTCAAACCTCCGCCCCTTCTCTGCAAGCCGCTCCTCTAGTCCTTAACGAAATTCCTAGGGGCGAATAATCCAGCCCATTGGGACGGGCGGATTATCCGGCCTCGGCAAAAACTTCGTCCCTAGCTGAAAATCCAGCCCCATATGTATCTGAGAGCTGCGTCGTCTGGTCCTTAGTCGTTTCGAGGAAGGGGAGATTATTTGGGTCAGGCTAGGGCCGGATTATCCGGCCTGGGCAAACATCTGGTCCAGAGCCAAAAATCCACCATCCTATCTGAGAGCCACGCTCTTGGTCCTTAGCCAAAATTGACAGGGGACATATTATCCTGCCCTCGCCAGGGGCAGATAATCCGGCCTAGCAAACTTGATTATGTTGAATTGAGCAGGGGCTCCTTTCCATTGTTTTGGAGGAACGATGCTGACACATGTAAATAGTATTTTGTATATGGAGCACTCAACACACAATTAGAGTGTCCATGGTATTGTTATCTAACACACAAAACACTAGGGATCAAGAAATGCTCTTTCAATCTCCCCCATTTTGGTGTTAGATGACAATACTAGGATTTGCAATAGAGCACTAATATAAATAGCAACAATCCCAAAAGATAAAGAAACTCCCCCTAATTGTGTGCATACAAGTAATTTGCATTGGAATATACAACTGCACAACATATAGGTTCAAAGTATCTTTATGAATTGGATACTAGGACCAAGTTGCAAGTAACCAAGAGACATACTAAAGTAAGAGTTGAGACTTGAGATAGAGATCATACCATCCTACCAACCATAATATAGTCTCAACCATAGATAGATAAATCCATATGTCTCATAAGATAAATCCATAGATAAATTCATATGTGTCTCACAAGCATACTTAAACAAAGTCTCAACAACACACATATCAAATAGACATAAATGGTTCAACACTAGATAAATGAACACAAGCATAGATAGAAAACACAAATAAGAGGGCAAATGCTGCTTTTGCCTGACCCATGCAAATCCCTCAGACTCCTAATAGAACTACTTCTCCTCCTTTGGCATCGAAACACCAAAAAGGGGGAAAGAGCGATGCTAGCGCTCCTAGATCATCACTCGTACTCCTCGTACTCCTTAGAGGCGCCCTCATCCTCCTCCTCATCATCATCAACAGGAGGTGGTGACACCCTCGCCGGGGCTGGAAACATGTGCCTCTCCATGTCAACATAGTTGATCCCTGAGGTGTTCCACTAACTATACGGAGTGGGAGCTGTTTGTTGAGGAGGGTTACCATGAGCCCTAGGGACATGGTGAAGAATGGGCTGCTGAGTATGAGCCATGTCTTGGCGCTGACGGTAAGCCTGGTACTGACCCTTGTGAGTGTCCACTCCTATATAAATAATGTTGCATTGAAACCAAGTAAGCTGCTTTACCTCTCTAGCAATGGTTGGAGTTGGAGGCTTCCTCCCATGGGTGCCTCCACGAGCATCTATCATGAAAGTATTAGACTCAACAAGCACATATGCAGTTTTCTTCTTCTTAAGATAGGGCTTCTTAACTTTGTGTTTCCCATCACAAAGACCACTAAAATGTTCATTTGGGAGAGTAGCTTTGATGAGCATCATAATGTATGGAGCATATGGGATAGAATGCTAGTTCACCATGGCGTCAAACATTTCATGGAAAATGAAATCCATCACATCCAAGGAGAAATCCGCGTCAGGGTCTTCACTTGTATCAAATTCATAAGCAAGACCAAGCAAACTTACAAGAGAGCCGCGAATAACATCATTGTTACCTCCACTGAGAGCAACACAATCACAAAAAATAAGAATAAGATGAGAGTAAAGTGGAAGGGGACCGATGACCTCCCCAACCACACCCGTAGGTCCATAGATATCTGAGAGTAAGGCATCTTTGTTGAGGCGATTAGGACCACATATACAATGCCCAACATAATGGTATTGGCCTGCCAAAATGTGTAGGAGAGCACCTCACCAAAACGGTAGAAATCAGACTCACCATAGGTGGTCCCCATCATTCACTGCATAGTGTGAGCCTCATCACCAGCAAGCACAAGGGTGGAGAAGAATTGATGGACAAGCTTGATGTCGTAGTCACATTGGATACTCATGAGATGGTGCATCGCCATCCTCTCAGTCACATCAACTGCATCCGCAAACTATGACTTGCTCTTGATATGTGTAAGATCAAGTGGGCTCATTGGGTGCAACTTCAAAGAGGAATATATGTCCTAGAAGATGTACATTTGATGATCGCACCAAAATATTGAGTCTTCAATATCCCCATCACGTGGAGCATCCAACTACCAATCTCTTTGCCTAAGGGTGGCATACTCACACTGTCCATGGCCTTGTAGTTGACCCTAGGTTGCTTGCCTTTCTTATTCATAGCATCCCGAGCCCTCTTGTCTCTCTTTTTCGATCAGCCATCCGTTCAGTCTCCTTAGCTTGCCTCCTCAACTCTACCTTGTCCACAAGGACACCTTGTTCGTTGCGATGAAAATAACGGGGTATCCGCTTATAGGTCTTAGGAGCACCAAAGGAGCACCTGTGAAACGAGTAACGGGGATAGCACAAGATGATCACACACAAGTCCAAAAGAATATGCCAAAAATAGTAGAGAAGCAGCCACAAACCAATAGAGTCATAGACCAAGCAAAATTAGGAAGCTACAGATTTTTAACAACCATCCCCCAATGAATTTCAGCATCTGATTCAGATCTTGGCCTAAAGAACAGATCGGCTAAATTGGTTGCTAAACTACTGTGATAGGCATGCATAGGAATCAAAAGGTGCCGTCTACTCCAAGATTTAGCAACAAAAACATAACTTACACACAAAAAAGAAGAATGTGGGAGTTACCCTCACTAATCGGAGGAGATTCTTGGAGGATAAGATACCCGGGGAGGAGGAGAAGCAGATCCGACATGGGGCTGAGGAGTCATGTGGATGGGCAACTTCGATGAGGTCGGGAGTGGCCAGATGTGGCTGGGGGTAGGAGGTGGTCGGGGTGGATAGAGTTGATCTGTTTGAGGCTCTTACCTTGACGTCCTTCCCTATATGGGGCAAACGCCCAGACCGAATAATCTGGCCCCCACTAGGGGCAGATAATCTGGACCTCTCTGAATTTTTCTGTTTACACAAAATTCAGGCCAACACTTCCGAAAAAACTCAAGAATCAACAACTAGGACTTGTGTGCATGAAAGATATATGGCTTAATATGGTATAGGCTTGGTTGTAGATAACCAAACTGAGATGGTACTTCACACCCAAAATTGCAAGAGGCAAATAAATGAAAAGGCAATAATGAGTGTGTTTTCCATAAGAACATAGGATAGACAAGAAAATCCAAAAAGATCCACAAAGAACCAACTCTTGACAAAGAAGATGGCGGTGGCCGAGGCCACTATGTAGGAGTGTATGGCATGACACCGCGAAGATATATCTCGAGTTCATAATCAATACTCATCAATTAAGCTCACATATCACAAAATGATATTAAGAGAAATGATTTTTCTTACTTTCGTCATTATGGGGGAGGGTTAGCCCAACAATTCAGACCACACTCCCCCTATGTCCATGCTCGCATCTAAACCAAATAGAGGCTAAGACGTAGGTGTGTATGAAAGATGTTCAAGTTAAGCTCCTTGAATCTATCATATTTAGCTCATTCCTCAAATAGAAAAACCTTGCTTCATCAAAAGGCTTCGTGAATATATCCGCAAATTGATCCATTGTGCTCACATATAGTATCACAATATCTCCACGGGCAATATGATCTCTAATGAAGTGATTAGGAATCTCAATATGCATCGTTCTTGTATGTTGCACTGGGTTGTAGGCACTCTTGATAGCACTTTCATTGTCACATAAAAGAGGCATTTTGTCACAAGTGACACTGTATTCCTTTAAAGTTTGCCTCGTCCATAACAATTGAGTACATGCACATGCAGCAACCACATATTCAACTTCAGTAGTACAGAGATATACAATTTTTCTTATTAGGAGACCGACACACCAAGGACCTACCAAGAAATTCGCATGCCCTGGATGTTGATTTCAAATCATCTTTGTAGTAGCCCAATACGAATCCGTGTACCCACAAAGAGAGAAACTTGAGCCTTTTGGATACCACAAACCATATTTTGGGGTATGAACTAAATATTGAAAGATTTTCTTAACCACCATCAAGTACCTTTCTTTAGGAGCTGCTTGATACCTTGCACACACTCACTACACTCAACACAATATTGGGTCTAGATGAACAAAGGTAAAGCAACGAACCAATCATGGATCAATATACCTTTTGATCCACATCTTTACCGTTGATATTTAGTTCAAGATGACAACTGGTTTGCATTGGTGCAGCAACTCCATCGAAATCCTTCATCTTGAACCTCTTCAGCATGTCTTGGATATACTTGGCTTGATTTATGAAGGTTCCTTCTCTCAATTTCTTGATCTCAAAACCAAGAAATAACCTTGTTTCTGCCATCATAGACATCTCAAACCTATCAGTCATAAGCTTTGAAAATTCATCATTAAAAGCTTTGTTGGTAGAGCCAGATAAAATTTCATCAACATATAGTTGGGAAACAAAAAGCTCCCCTTAACCTTCTTAGTAAAAAGAGTGGGATCAATTTTCCCAACTTCAAATCCATGGTCTAAAAATAACGCTCTAAGGTGCTCATACCACATACATGGGGCTTGTTTAAGGCCATAGAGCGCCTTATCAAGTTTGTAGACATGGTTCAGGAAGTTGGGGTCCTTGAAACCCGAGGGTTGCTTAACATAAACCAACTCATGAAGAGGACCATTAAGAAAAACACTTTTAACATCCATTTGCTGCAATTTAAAGTTATGATGTGCAACATATGCAAGAAGGATATGGATGGACTCAAGGCAAGCCACGGGAGCATAAGTTTCACCAAATTCAATTCCTTCCACTTGAGACAAACCTTGATCAACCAATCTTGTCTTGTTCCTTGCAACAATTCCATTTTCATATTGCTTGTTCTTGAATATCCACTTTGTGCCAATAATATTGTGGCACTCTTTGGGATTCTCTACTAACTTCCAAACATTTTTGCACTCAAAGTTTTTGAGTTCTTCATGCATGGCCTTCAACCAATCCGGATCCTCAAGCACTTCAAAAACCTTTTTAGGTTCCACTAAGGAGATATGAGCTTGATGATCACTAAAGCTAGCCAACTCCCTTCTTGTGGACACCCTTCTTCTTAGATAACCAATAACTTTGTCAAGAGTGTGATCTCTAAGTTCCAAATTTCATCCAGATCTTGCTTTACAATGAGCTTCGATCTCATTATTGTTTCTTTGGGGGATATCTTCATCATTTTGGTCCTCGTCTTGACCAATAACATGAACTTGGTCAACAACTGGTTTAGCATCATCAATAGAATGGGAAACTTGACCTTGGTCTTGATCAATGTTGTCTTCCCTTGTATGCTAAACTTCTAGACTCGCGGGGCCGGATAATTCGACCATGGGTGAGGCCGGATAACCCGGCCTGGGAGTTTTGCCTAATCTTCCTGGTGAGAGTTTTCTTCAAGATCTTGGTTAGGTTCATCATTAGCTTCAGTAGTTGGATCTAGTTGATCTTGTGTAGATTAGGGCTCCACTTGAGTAGAGTATAGTTCTTCTCGATCCGCCACAAGGGGTTCCTCAATGGGGCAGAAAATCCCACACTCATTCTTCTTATGGCATCTTGAGGTATTTCAACATCTGCATCACAAACACCAACTTCCCCACTTGGGAGCCATCATTTTCCTTGAACACCACACTGCAAGATTCTAAAACAGTTTCAGAGGCATTGTTATATATCTATAAGTGTGGGATTTGCCACCATAACCAACAAACATACCCTATAAATCTTTAGATTCAAATTTAGACAAATGAAATCTTTTTATGAGAAAGAAACACTTACAACCGAACACCTAAAAGTATGAGATACCTATAAGTATTTCATATGGGGTCTTGTCCAAGTTCTTGTGGAGGTAGAGCCGGTTAGAAGACTGACATGCGGTGGAGATAGATCATCCCAAAAGTTGTAAGGAGATTTAAACTCCGCCAACATGGACCTTGCCATATACATTAATGTCCGGTTCTTCCTCTCGACTACATCATTTTGTTGAGGGGTGTATGCAGCAGAACATTGATGTCTTATCCCGTCTTCACTTAGAAACTCATTCAAGGTGTAGTTCTTGAACTCGGAGCCATTGTCACTTTTTATGGCCAATATAGAATATTGTGTTGACGTTGAACTTTATTAGCAATTTTGATGATGTTTTCTTGAGTCCCACTCTTCAACTTGAATAAATGGCCCCAAGTGTATCTTGAATAGTCATCAATAAGCACCAAATAATATTTCTTACTACCAAGACTTGCATGAGATGGAGGACCAATGATATCGACATGAAGGAGATCTAAGATCCTCTTAGATGAGATAATTTTCTTCCTACGATGGTGAGAATCATGCACTTTCCTTCAACACAAGCCCTGCAAACACGATCTTTGGCAAAGGAAACACTTTCTTTTAGTCCAAGAATGTGGCTATCCTTGTGAAGACTTTGCAAAGTTCTCATATTGACATGGGATAGTTGGCGATGCCATAACCAACCCACATCGGCCTTTGCGAATAAGCACATCGCACCTGTAGTGGTTTTCCCGAAAATTCTACCACATACAAGTCATTTTCGACATACCCAACGAAAGCGACCTCAAGAGACTTGCTCCACAAGAGTACCACAATATCATCATCAATAAATACGGCAAAGCCCATCTTACCATGTACACGAACTGAAAGTAAATTATAACCAAGGGTCTCAAGAAACATGACGTCCACAAGAGAAATATCGTGGGCCACAACCTTGCCAAGACCCAATACCTTAGATGTTGACTTATCACCATAGCAGATGGTTATTTGATCGTGATTTATCCTCATCTTCGAGATGATATCCTTGCTCCCAGTCATATGACTTGTGCATCCACTATCAAGCACCCATTTTGACCCACCGGAACCATAGTCCTGCAAGAAATCAATTCTTGGTTTTAGGTACCCATTTTTTATTGGGTCCTCTTTTGTTAGTGATAAGGGTCTTGGAAACCCAAATATACCAAGAAATGTAACCATCATACAGACCTAAATATTTAGCATAGACATCAACATAATAATCTCGAAATAAAACATAGTGAGGGTTAGAAATTCCAGCAAATCCATCATGAGCAATTTTGCCCTTAGTAGCATCACTTCCTACAGTGGTACCCTTCTTTGCTTGAGCGGTCTTGGCCTTCTTGTTGTTGTTGTTGTTGTTCTTCTTCTTCTTCTTCTTTGTCTTGGAGACATAGACAAGACCCTCTTTCCCATTGCTTGACCTTTGCTTACTTAAAAGATTATCAAGAGCTTCATTACCTTTGGAAAGTAAGGAGTTGGCAAGCTTATCCTTCAACCTAGCATTTTCCTGAAACATATTTTCATGATCACATAAATGAGTAGAAGTACTAGGAACATCATATTTAGTTAGTCGAATTTGAAGTTGATCGTGAGACTTGGTGAGGATAGAGTGTTCACTCTCCAAAGCCTTGTGGGCTTTGTCAAGTTTATCTAGCTCCTCGGTTAGTCTAGCATGAGCAACATCACATTCAACCTTTTCCTTTTTAAGCTTTTTAGCCTTAATAATAGCATGGCCATGTTCTTTAATAGTTTAGAAACAATTTAATCATGTGACTCATCAATAGTTCAAGCTTATCCTCAAGAGAAACCCGAAGCTCTTCCACTTCTTATAGAGAATTTTGAAAAGATACTATTTCAATAGCATCCTCTCTTTTAATTCTACCTTTCTCCTCAAGAAGATATTCTGCATGAACAAGTTGATCCGTGAGGACCTCAAAATGCTTCTTGTTTTCACCTCGCAACTCAGTCACATAATGATCCGGAGAAAAAACTTCTTCTTTAACCTTAAGACTAGCAGGATCATCCATTTCAACATTCATAGTAGTCTTTGGAAAATATGTAGCAGAAGGTGATACCTTGGATGCCCTTTCCGAGGCAATTGACGTCCTTGCTGGAGATGGTCTCACTCCGATAATCAAAGAGTGACGGTGTTGGTGTAGGGGTGGTGACGATGGCTGCCACTTCTCCTAAGGTTTCTTCTTCCTCTTCGTCTTCACTTGTGGATGAGTACTCCTCATGTGCCACCAACATGATTTTAGCTTGCTTATTGTAGGGAATATTCTTTTTAGTGAAAGGTTTCTCGCGTGGAGCCTTTGACTTATATTTGAGAATAAGTCTACCACCATAATCTTCTCTATTTTGATAAGGACATGATACGTTGCTAATGTATCCATAATTTTTGATGTTCCATGCTTGGTTTTATCTACTTTATTATGTTTTGTCCACACTTTGGAGTAATTTTCATATAATTTTTTGGACTAACCTATTAACAAGAGCCAGAATGCCAGCTGCCTGTTTTCTGCTATTTTTGGTTCTAGGAAAGTTAGAAAATGAATATTCTGAGAATTGGACGGGACAAAAGCCAAAGTCGGTTTTTTACTGAGGGACACCTAGAGCCAGAATACGAGACGGAGAAGGGCCAGAGGGCGGCCACACCACTTGGCCACGCGGCCAGGCCTGGCCTGTGCCAGGGGGTGTTGTGGCCAGCCTAGGCACCCCATCGGCCTCTCCTGCCGCCTATAAGTTGCCTCCGATACAGAAACCCTAAGTACCCGATAAAAATTCCACGAAAGAGTCTGTAGCCACGGTCATATCCATCCCTAGATCGGGAGGGATCTGAAGCTCTTCCCGGCATCTCGCCGGAGAGGGGAATTCACCCTGTAGGCCTTCTTCATCATCATGCAAGCCTCCTGTGTGATGCGTGAGTAGTTCATATCTGGACTAAGGGTCCATGTAGTAGCTAGATGCCTGGTTCTCCTCCTTTGTGCTATCATGTTTAGATCTTGTGAGCTCCGTTCATGATCCAAATCATCTATTTGTAATTCTGCATGTTGTGTTTGCGAGGATCCGATGGATATTGAGATGCTATTTCAGATTGATTATTGATTCTATCATGTCTTTGTTATTTATGACCTTGCATGCTTTCCGTTGTTAGTAGCTATCTTGGCCAAGTAGATGCTAGCAACTCCAAGAGTTAGTATTTATGCTCGATAGTGGGTTCATGCCTCTAGTAATCTGGGGAAGTGACAGAAATCTCTAAGGTACTAGATGTGTTGTTGCTACTAGGGAGAAGACAACAATACTTTGTTCATATGACAATCGTATTGTTTACTTTACACACAATTTGTAATGCAATTATCCGTTGCTTGCAACTTAATACTGGAGGGGGTTCAGATGATAACCTGAATGTGGATTATTAGTCATAGATGCAGTTGGATGGCGGTCTATGTATAATGTTGTAATGCCCAATCGAATCTCAAAGGAGTCAAGATGAGTAGTATATGCTTGTATGCTTTCTCGATGTTTGTCAATTGCCCCGCTGTAATTTGTTCACCCAACATGTCAAGGAGAGCCACCTCTAGTGAACTATGGACCCCTGTCCTTTCTTTTACTATCAATCTACGATCAAATATTTACTGTTTTGTGTTTACTTCTGCAAACTATTACTTTCTTCCACTCGATACGTTTAATCCTTTGTTTTCAGCAAAACCGGTGAGATTGACAACCTCATCGTAAGTTGGGGACAGAGTTCTGTGGTTGTGTTGTGTGCAGGTCTCCATGTTGCTGCTGGCACCGATAGTGCTCCCTGCCAAAGTTCAGCTAGCTACACCTTTAGGGTGTTTCCTTGCTCCTTCTGGATTGATAACCTTGGTTTCATAACTGAGGGAAACTTACTGTTGTGCTCATCATACCTTCCTCTTGGGGTTCCCCAACGAGCTCGTTAGTACACGAGTCAGCAAGTATTTTTCTAGGGCCGTTGCCGGGGAGTCAAGGACATCTTCACAAGGGGAGTCCCTCATAACCAATCTCTTTACTTTGTTATTTTTTTGTTTTGCTTAGTTTACTTTTGCTTGTTTCTTTATCAAAAACACAAAAAAATTAGTTTTACTAGTTTGCTTTCTTTATTAAAAACACAAAAAAATTACTACTCTTGAAAATACTAAGTTGTATGACTTCACTAGCACCAACAACAATGATTTTATGAGCACACCTATTGCTCCACCTATTCCTGAAGCTACTTTCTTTGAAATAAAACCTGCTTTACTTAATCTTGTTATGAGAGAACAATTTTCTGGTATTGGTAATGAAGATGCTGCTTCTCATCTAAATAACTTTGTTGAACTTTGTGAGATGCAAAAGCATAGGGATATAGATGAAGATATTATTAAGCTTAAATTGTTTCCTTTCTCTTTGAGAGGAAAAGCTAAAGAATGGTTAAATTCCCTAACTAGAATAGTATTGATTCTTGGACTAAATGAAAAGATGCTTTCATTGGAAAATACTATCCTCCTGCTAAGATTATATCTATGTGAAGTGAAATAATGAAGTTCAAACAATCTGATAATGAACATGTTGCTCAAACTTGGGAAAGAATGAAATATTTGGTAAAGTATTGTCCCACTCATGGACTGACTGCTTGGATGATTATCCAAACCTTTTATGCAGGATTGAACTATTCTTCAAGAAATCTATTGGATTCTGCTGCTGGAGGTACCTTTATGACCATTTCTTTGGGTGTTGCAACAAAGCTTCTGGATAATATGATGGTTAACTACTCTGAATGGCATACTGAAAGAGCTCCACAAGGTAAGAAGGTAAATTCTATTGAGGAAACCTCCTCCTTGAGTGATAAGATTGATGTTATTATGTCTATGCTTGTTAATGGGAAAGCCCATATTGATCCAAATAATGTTCCCTTAGCCTCTTTGGTTGCTCAAGAAGAGCAAGTTGATGTGAACTTTATAAGAAATAACAATTTTAGCAAGAATGCCTACAGGAATAATTTTGGTAGCAACAATTATAGGCCATATCCTCCCAACAATGGTAATACTTATGGAAATTTTTACAACAATAATAGGAGTGCACCCTCTGAACTTGAAGTTATGCTTAAAGATTTTATTAGTAAACAAACTAATTTCAATAAAACTATTGAGGAAAAACTCTCTGATGCTGAAAGAAATATAGCATCTTTGGCTGAAGCTCAATCTTCTTTGAATAAAATGGCTGCTAAACCTGAAACTATTGAGAATCCCTTTGCAACTACTAATACCATACAAGTAAGAATTGATGAAAATGTTAGACTATTAGCTGAATTGCATGCTAAGTGGGAAATGTTTCTACTATCACTACCACTAGTGTTGAGGCTAGTAATAGCTCTACTACTTTAGATGATAATTATGATTTTGATCTTGATGGTTGCAATATCTCTGAAGTTATTAAGTTCCTACAAAAACTTGCTAAAAGTCCTAATGCTAGTGCTATGAATATGGCCTTTACAAAACACATTATTGATGCTCTCATAAAGATTAAAGAAGAAAAGATGAAACATAAAGCTTCTATTCCTATAAAACAAGAAGATGGTTGGGAACCCATCATTAATATGAAAGTGAATGATTTTGATTTCAAAGCTTTATGTGATCTTGATAGTAGTGTTTCTATTATGCCTAGAAAGATTTATGATATGCTTGATTTGCCACCACTTGAAGATTGTTATTTGAATGTCCCACTTGATGATAATGCTAAAAAGAAACTCATGGGGAGTATTAATGATATTCTTATTATGGTTAAAAATGCCTATGTCCCCGTTAATTCTATGTTTTAGATGTTGAATGCAATGCTTCTTGTCCTATTACTTTGGGAAGACCTTTTCTTAGAACTGTTGGTGCCATTATTGATATGAAGGAAGGCACCATTAAATATCAACTCCCACTCAAGAAAGGTATAGAACACTTCCCTAGGAAGTGAGAGAATATTTCTTTTGCCTCTCTTATGAAAACAAAATTTACTCTTAATGCTTCTTCATTTGAGAACACTTGATCCTTTTTCATGCTTCTTATGCCTAACTTAAAGGCGTTAAAGAAAAGTACTTATTGGGAGATAACCCAAAAGTTTTAGATGTGTCTTGGAAGTTATTACCTCTGTAATAACTGCTCCTTATCTTTTTTATTTGCTTTTTGTGCCAAAAATAACCTCTAATGAGAGAGAAGTAATGATTGGGAAAGTTGCTGTCCCGAAACAGATTTCTGTGCTTCACCGTAAAAATTCGTGTAAACAATATGTACGTACTTTTCAGACGTGAATTTTTGTGCTTCTGGCCCAGGTTGTTATCTAACTTTCGTTAGTTCAACACTTTTCGATTTGAGCAACAGAAGGTCTTCGAAAAAATTCGTCTTTACCTGCTGGTCTGTTTTGACAGATTTCTGCCGTTATTTGCATTTGCTTCTTGTTCATTCCTTTTTGAGTTCTTTTGGAGAATTGAGATTTTTGAGGGAAGTGCTACAGTAGCTAGTGTTTTAATGGAAGTTTTATTGGTGTTAGAACTGAACCTAAAGACTTATTATCTTGAGTGCACTAATGTTGCTAATAAAGATTGTGTGAAGTTTTGTATGAAGGAAAAATTTCAGGTGTATGGAAGGAATGAGTAATGAAATGAAGGATGGACTAAAGCTCAAGCTTGGGGATGCCATGCGTGTCACCCCAAGAAATATCCAAGAAGCACAAGCGTCAAAACTTGGGGATGCCCAAGGCAGCCCCCTCTTCATCAATAAAAATCCCAGGTTTCTTCCAAATACTTCATTTTTATTGTTTCATGCACAATTGTGTTGTTCTTGGAGCATTTTCTTTTTCGTTTTCATTTTGGTTTTTCGTTTGCTTGGTTTTATTAGTTTGCTGAATAAATTGGTTGGACCCCCTATTTCATACATTGGTTTTCAAATAGTTTGGTTTGGATTTGAAAAGAGTAGGAAAGTTCATGTTTAAGTGGTAAAGAGAGCTTGTTTTTGACTGTGGCTTATGCTTTGTCATGACATGCTCGATATTGTTTTGGCTTTATGCTTAGTATTGTTTGCTGTAGCATGACTTGTTATAAACAATTGAGATTGCTTAATGTGCCTTGGAAGGATCATGCGTTGTTTTAGCATATTAAAGCATAGTATTGTGGTATTCTCCTTTGATGCTTTATTTGGGTTGACTTGGCGCATGCTCACACCATGTTATGGCTATCCCAAGTCACCATAGCCTTTATGATCTTTAAGTTTTCAACTTGTAGTATCACTTTATGCTTTGATCAATGATGTTTTGTCGCTCTGCATGATTATGGCCATTATTGCTCTCTTAGTTTGTTGCTCACAGTCTTTTGCTAGCCTCCGTAACAAAGTATGAGTTCCACTAATGCATCCAACTTCTAAAACCAAGTTATTCCAAAGAGTCCACCATACCTTGGGGTGTTTCCTTGCTCCTATTGGATTGATAACCTTGGTTTCATAACTGAGGGAAACTTACTGCTGTGCTCATCATACCTTCCTCTTGGGGTTCCCCAACGAGCTCGTTAGTACACGAGTCAGCAGGACATTCGGCAAATAAGTGAAAGTGGTATCCACAATTGTAACAAGATCTTACTTTTGTACCACTCTCCTTTCTACCATTTGTCCCATTTCTTTGTTCAAGCTTCGACTTTGCCTTAGCGGGATCTTTCGAAAAGTTTCTTGCATAAAAAGCCATATACTCACCATGAGCAAGTTTGACTTCCCCGGGACAACTCATAGAATTGACTTAATCACTTCTACCAACTTCCTTAGGCTCCACCACATTGGCCTTCAAGGTAATATTTACGCCCTTTTGCATTCCTAGAGCCCGAGCTCGAGCATCTTTAGCATTGTTAGTCGCAACCTTGAAAGCAACCATCGCTTGCATAACTTCATTGGAAGTCATGATATGGTAGTTGTGCCTTCCTTGCAGACTCTTCAAGTCAGTGGGTTCAAAGGGCATGAGAGCACTCACATACTTCTTTTTTATACAAGCATCATCAACATGATAAGCACCATGATTTCTAAATGTGGTAGCAATTGACTTGAGTCTTTGGTACATATCTTCATGGTCTTATCCATCCATCATGTGAAAACCTTCAGCTTGATTCCTCAAGGAATCATACCGATTTCTCTTCATGCTCTCATTTCCAATGAACAACTCAGAGAGACCATCCCAAGCTTCCTTGGCGGTGTTGAGGTGTTCAATATGAGGCATGTCCTTGGGACCCACACCAAGTTAAATCATATGCAGGGCAGTGGCATTGAGTTGACTATCAACCACTTCTCTTCTTGTCAAGTTGGTTGGATCTACAACCTTGAGCCCAACTCATTGATTTCCATAACTCAACAGAGGAGATTCACACATGAGATTTCATCAGAAATTTCCATTGAGTAAAAGGAAATGCACTTAGCTTAGGTGGATCACTCCTATTGTTTATATGAGGATGAGGGATTGGTTGATCGGGAGAGTACACATGAGGAACATGGTTGTACTCCTCCTCCCCACTTCCCTTTTTGGAAGAGGAACCATTATATTTGCTTTCAACCCCCACCTCCACATCATTGGATTTAGCCGAAGCATTATCCTTTGATTTAGAAGGTGTGTCCTCTAGAAGAGAATGGGGATGTGGATTTATTGAGTGGCAAGAGCTGCACTATCATTTCACGCATCTCTTGCATTTGAGTCGTCGTGGATTTAGTCAAGTTTATTTCCAAGTTCTTGAGATCATCCATGGTGACCGTACCCTCAACCCCACTCCCTTCTTCTCCATTGTTACTAATACTCTCTTAGGCGGTAAAGCCCGAATAAAGAGCCGAGGCTCTGATACCAATTGAAAAGGGATCATATGGGAACCTAGAGGGGAGAGTGAATAGTTGCTACTTTAAATTTTAGTTCCTTTTCAATTTAGGCTTAACACAAAGGTAAATTCTCTAGATATACAATTATGGTGAATTTACCTATATGACAAACTTGCAACTAAACATGACAAACGAGTAAAGGGCAAGTAAAAGGATAGATGCAACCAAGAGTGGAGCACAAGGAGACATCGGATTTAGCTACCGCAGTTCCTTCCATTTGAGAGGAAGTACATCTGCGTTGGAGGGGTGGGCGGTACTAAGACCTTATGGAAATATGCCTTATAGGAAATAATAAATGTATTATTATTTATATTTCTGTTTCATAATTAAGTTTATTGTCTTGTGTTATAATTGTATTAGTTCCAAATAATGTGTATTTAGAGGAAAACCCTAATACATGTGTGGAATAATAAACACCAATAATAAAATCCCTAGTCATGCCTATGAGACTAGTATGTATGTCAATGATAGTTTTGGTTTCCTAACTATGGGCAAAATGACAATGTGATTATGGTGTTTCCTGTGACATATGTTATCAGAGTTGTTGGAGAACAATGACGATGGTTAGACGCAAACATGAGATACCGTGAAACGCGTCATCAATATTTCTAATCAGTATTTTCTCACAAACAATGTATTGCCTTTACTAGAGATTATTGGACCACGAGACACATATAACTTGGGTACAATATGGACGTGGCAAGATTCTCCAAATGTTGATCTTGACGGAGTAATTATAAAGTTGATGCTTGTTCGTACCAGATGGTTCGCCAATTATTCACATGGGGTGCTTGTGGGAATTGATGCTCCTGGCGATGGAGAGATACACTATGGGTCCACTCATGTCCTGTGATGTTTGTCATCGTTTGGCCGGACACGTGGTTAGGTTTTTGAACACAGGAATATTGATAGTGCGAGATGAGTAAAGAATACATGCCAGGTAATAAGAATAACCTAGTGTTTCATCTCGGGCAATGTACAGTATTGACGAATCAATATGATATGTATCCGACTCAATGCTATGGTTCACATGATAAAGATCTTCGTGTTATTTGCGAGGGTTGCTACTTGTATCAAGACACTGATAGTAATCATTGTCATGGAATGAGTTCCAGACATGTCCGCAAATATCCGAACCCACGGGGTCACACACTTAAGACGTTTTTGACATTTTAAAACGTGAGTGCGGATAACATAGTTGAATGAAGTAATCCCGAAAGTGTCTCGTAATATTCCGGAGGTGTCCGGTATATCACCGAGAGTGGATGGAATTATTCCGGACATTAAAAGAGGATGCTAAAAATATTTTAGGAAGGTTCTGAATTAATTCAGAGGTGTCCGGAATTTAATTTGGGACGCTTCAGAATAATTATTTATATTAAATAATTAATAATTAATTGTTATTAGTTATTATCGCAGTGGGTCCCATGGGCCGGACGGACGCATGGGCCCACTGGGCCACACGCGCGCGTGGGGGGCTGGGGTGGGAGTCCCTGGCCGAATCTACCAGGGCTCCCCCATGGCCGGCGGGTGGGGCGGGGTGGGTGAGGCGGTGGGGGATGAGGAGTCCTTCCCAGACTTCGACTCCCCCCAAGTAGGTTGGAGGAGGGGATAGGAAAGAGGACTCCGTGGTGGAGTCCAACTCACCATCTCCTACTCTCACTCTCATTGGTGCAAAGAGGCAATGGATGAATCGTTGTAGGATTCAGAGTCCTACTACTACTCCCCCTTTGGGAGGGGAGAGGTGACCTATATATATGAGGGGAGAGGGCAAGGGCATAACACACAGAAGTCCCAAGGATCCTAGCCCCAAGCCGCCGCTGCCCTAGCCACCGCCTCAGCCTCCGGCGCTCACCCTCATCCTCGTGTCATTGTCATTGTCGCGTGGAGGAGATTTTCATCAACACCCGGAGCTGCTCGTATTCTACCCCATCTAGATTCAATCTAGTCGAAAGACAGAGTGCTGCCGGATCTTCAATGACATGTTCCCGATTCGTCCGAGAGTTCTTGATATTGGCTCGACGTGGTTCCATTCTCGTTGCATGTGTGGGTATTGGTGGACGTGCGACACTTGGAGCACTAGATCACCCGAGCCGTCTGTGGTATAATGCATTTCCTCGCGACTCGCTAATAAGGTTTGTTGCGGGGATCAACGCATGACCAACCTCGTCATCGACAAACTTCCGCTAGTTCGATCTTCGAGGGTATGATCCGTTACCTCCTCCCTCGCATTGGATCTTAGTTATGCGCTAGAATTTTTTGTTTTTCGTAGCATATTCCCCAACAAGACCACCACGCCACAAAGGCCACACCCTGTTCTCCGGTGAATCTTGCCACAAGTGCTTGATCCACTCTTTCACTATCGGTACCCTTCGAGGCGGGAACCAACACCTTTACAACGAGCTTAGGGCACACATCTATAACTTAATTGGAGGCTCCCGAGTAGGACAAAAAGGTGTTACAACAAATCAAGTTTAGCAATGGGGAAAACGAGATGTAGGATTTCCAAAGAAACTCTAGATGCAAGGGGCCCTCAAGTGAATGAGGGGTAAATTCAGATCACTTCAGTGATGATGTATATCAAGGCCTCCTCCTTCGATTCTCCAAATATAAGATCTTCAAATGGTTGTGAGGAGATTTTGTGATTTTGGTGGCTCACGAAATATTGTTCTTGTCTGGGGAATCGAGTAACACCAGGATGAAGATGGGGAGGGGTATTTGTACCCCCTCCCAAATTGTAGCCGTTTGGAGTCGTAGGGGCTAGATAATCCGGGCCAAGTGGTGGCCGGATAATCAATCCTAGGCAAAACTCCGGCCTGGAGCAAAAACACCGACCCAAACCTCCACCCCCTTCTCTACAAGCCGCACCTCTAGTCCTTAGCAAAATTCCCAAGGGCGGATAATCCGGCCAACTGGGAGGGGCGGATTACCCGGCTTGAGCAAAAACTCCGGACCTAGCCGAAAATTCGGGCGAAATATCTGGCCCCGTGTCTAAGAGTCGTGTCATCTGTCCTTAGTCAATTCTAGAGAGGGACGGATTATCCGGGTCATGCTGGGGTCAGATTATCCGTCCTAGGCAAACATCTAGCCAAAGCCGAAAATCCGGCCAACAATCCACCCCTATCTGAGAGCCGTTTCCTTGGTCCTTAGCCCAAATTGTCAGGGGTGGATTATCCGGCCCTGGTGATCCGCCCCTCGCCAGGGGCAGATAATCCAGCCTCGCAAACTTGATTATGCTGAATTGATCAGGGACTCTTTTCCATTCTATTTGGAGGGACAATGCTTACACATGTAAATAGTCTTTTGTATGTGCAACACTCAACACACAATTAGAGTGTCCATGGTATTGTTATCTAACACATAAAACACTAGGGATCAAGAAATGCTCTTTCATCGGGGTGCAAAGAGAAGTCTAGTATAAACATAAGATGTGCACGAAATGAGTAGTTTAAAATAGCAAATGCATATGGTTGTGATAACATAATATCATTAATCATCAATAATGCCCGGATATAGACCATCTAGTGCAATCTTAAAAGGACATAGATATCTGGAAGCATTCATGCGCATATTACGAATCATCCCTAGTGAAAGGAAATATATTCTTTGGCTCGCTCCCTCATGGCCATCTCCTTATCTAAGAAATTGCTCAGATCTTCCTCGTGGGTTTCCTTTCATGTTTTGACCAACGCATGTTATAGTTGCATGCAGTGTGGTTGATCCTTTCCATAGCAAGTACGGGCACATCAGGGTTTTGAAGTGGAAAATGAGGAACCTTCAACTGGTGTGCCTTTCCTCGAATGTGGCAAGTCTACACGAGAATCTATTGCTAAGACATCTTCTTTTGCAGCGATAAATTATAGGGACACCATTTCAGTCTAGATCATATATCAAGCATAGCACTATGTCAGCCAAAGAAAATTCTCAAAATATGTCCATGAGATCGAAGTACAAAAATGACATATAGAGGGAAAGGGCCCAAATTTGATAGCGGTGAGAATGATTAACTTACATATCCACCCTAATGTCTGAGGCTCCATCGTGGTGTCGCTGCTGGTCACCAACACAGTCTCTTACCCTGCCGGTTACCTCCATAGTCTCCGCCGCCGTTTGTTGTCACTGACTCTACCGCCTGACAACTGAAAATTCATCCAGAGAAAGTTTTGGGGTAGAGTATGACATATAAAGACAAGACTTGGCTCGGTGGTAGGCCACGCTAGTCAGAGAGACAAGCACAACCATCCAATGGGATGTGCTTGCCTATTCCACAACATAGGACACACTTTTACCATCACTTGCAATGCACAACACAATAGCTAATGTATTCGTTTCCCAAACATGGCATAAAAAGCGTCGCTTTTGTCAGACACCTACCGCGGTACCAAAATCCGCATGTATGTGGTATAGCATGGCATGTTATTACCACCCCCTTGATAGGCGCGGATAAATCAGAGTAAAAAAATTGAAGTTACTTTTGTCTTTTGCCATCCGAAAAAAGTGTCATATAAGTGGGTGGGATATTTTTATAGTGAGAGTATCAATTGAAGATAGGCTCAGGAGACGATGTCATGGAGCAGGCTAACCCATGGCGTGTCCGCCGCTTATAGGCACGTCATGGTGGGCCCTGGTTCGCATGAGTGTCTCATTGACTTGATTGTTGTACCTATGCCTTGATTTAAAATCATATACATATGAACTCTCGATATTTTTCGCAGAACAAAGAAGATAATACGGTGAAGATTGGACGGGAACCGTCGCCAGAACATCTTCTGGTTGCATCTCTGACCTCTCCAACAACTATTCTATTGCATTCATTATGCGCGTGTTTGCTTGCTCATGCTCTTTTGGTATACCTGGGACTATGGCTCTATGGAAGTTGTGCGCGCCAATACAGTCTATCATGACTAAAGTGCATTGTATTTGGTTACCCACATTTATATTTCTGCATCGTCGGAGAAGCCAAGCTCCATTTGTTTGATTGCATGTTTTTTGCGCTTTCGTCAAGTTACGTTGTTAGTGATTTGATTACTTGCATTACCTGATAGTATTACCTTCTAGGCGGTATGGTGATCTTACCCATCACAATAAAACAACGCACACAAACATTCAGACAATTGCAATTCAGATAACAACTATCTTAATACTGGTACAACATAATCTAAACAATAGCGACATCACAAACAACTGCCCCGTGATGCAACACAAGTTCATCAAACTGAGTGGTTATAACTGAATACGACCTCCAAAATATACATGCATGGCACACATTTTTATCAAGCCTAGCTACTCCAAAATATACATCATAGTCATCATCATCAACACCACACCAACACCTCTTCCAACACCACAATCGGCTCCTCATAGGTTGTTCTTGTTCACAAAGGTCATGAACGAGCCCATCCTACGACGTGGCATGTGCCTTGTTCTCCATCAAGTGGCTAAGAGCATGGTGTATCGCATACGGAGATACATACATACGTTATGGGAATATGACAAGCATAGATCACATTCATATGGGCATAGTTCTGAATGGGTTTGTTGATCAACTCGATATCCTTCGGCTAAGCCTACATAAGAACATAGTTAGTTAAAATGTTTTGTTCATATGTTAGCTTAAAAACAACTCAATGTAGTGATGCAAGTGCAAATTTATCCAACCTTGATGTGCTCATAGTAGTTTCCGTCATCCATCATGAGAGCTGAGGTATCCTCCACCCAACGCACGTTCTCAAGCATTTTGATCTTTAGCACCTGAACCCACCTAGCTCTCAATGTATCATATGGTTGTAAATCTGACTTGGGGTAACTATCCAACCACATAACCTGAATACATTAGCTGCAGTAGCTCGCATGTCCATGACTCTGAAACCCTAAACCGAGCCCCCTTTCTTGGTGAATTGACAAGCCTTGTTCAGGACGAAGATGGACAGAGATGCTGGCCATGTCATGGTGTTCTTCCTTCGACATACCTTATCAAGCATCAACACATATTGATCAAGGGAGGTCGACACATTCTCCTATGGCACAAACCGAACAACCACAGTGAGCAATGTGTTGAGCATTAATCCTCGTACCAACTATCGCCCTCAAACATGGACTACGCAACAATGAAGATCAGTAATCGAACCTAATACTACCACAAAACATTCCCCATGAAACATGACTACCAAAATGTACCATACAACATTCAAATCTACTACAAATGATCACATGCTAACAAATCAACTATGAGCGATAACATGCTAACGGATCTAAACTTGCACAACTAGGTCTAGATGTCTCTTACAACGATCTGAACATCGGATGATGAGGACGACATCTCAGAGAAGCGGGCAAAGAAGACTTGCCATAGAGGAGCTAGATCAACCGGAGTAGGCGGCGCCGCTTACCTACTTGTCGGTGAAGAAGATGGTTTATAGGGAGAGCTAGAAAGGGGGAAATGGTGGCGCGGGATTCAGCGGTGAGGTGCGACAACGTAAATAGGCGATGTGAAGCGGCAAGCAGTGACCCAATTTCTCCTGCCGGATTTTCGCATACGCGGACGAGCCCCCGCCATCTCTGAAGAAGTTGACTCCGTGAAAATGCCTGATTTGTGCGTTCCTCCGGAGCCAACCTAAAAAGTGCATTAAAACCTGTGCGGTGCAAAGATTTGTTTTGACGGGAGCAACCAAAGAAGCAAAAAAAAAAATCTGGCTTGGGAGAAGTCATGTGAAATTGGAGTAGTCCACCCGCGAACTCATATCTCTCCGTGAGCTATCATTGTTTGGGATATGTTTTTTGTGTGTGGCGGAAATAGATCTAGGAACCATGATTGAGCCGGAATAGTAAGTTCGGTGTGCTAAATTCGATTAAGATACTCCCTACGAGTTCAAGGCCTAAAATGAAGTTTACTCAATTATTAGGAGAATTGGAGAGAGGGGTGTATTTTGTGACGTTCCATAGTACACTACTATCTAGAAGCTTTTCGACACGTTGGCGTGACTTGCTCATGTCCGCTAATCAGACCCACACCTTAGGCACACCAAGATTTCGTATGGCGCGTCCCACTCACATCTTGATGTCTCACTGATTAGAGTTGGATTGATGTCACGTGTTCCTCGCCAAATCACTCTTATTAACAAACCCTGGCTACACACTTTTATGGTTGGAAAACAGGCGCAAATGAGAGTAGGAGCGATACAGGCATCACATGAACAGTACATGTCTCAAGGAGCGGAAAATTGATGTCATGTCATGCACCAAGCAAATAAAGGAAGAAAAAGAAGGTTCCCGAAATGTAGAATATAGAGATCAGTATTATCAATTTGTTAGATAAGAGCAGCGGTATACACTGCCGTATCTGCCTCAGATCAAAAGAAAGATCTTGAGATTTGCTCCTGGCAGAGTTCAAAAAACAGGGACGTGATTTCTTTACCTGAACAGTAAAACGAGAGAAATGCATTTTATAACATGCGGTAGGCGTGTTCCGTTGTGCTCCTGGTCTTCATGGTTCTCACGGGTGCTACCTAGCTAGCTCTATATATATCGGCTTACCCCTCTGCTCGCACTTCACTTCTCCTTGCCCCTTCCATCTCCTCCTCCTCCTCCTCCTCCTCCTCCTCCTCTGGGTTGGTCTCTCCCCACACAGAGTGCACAAGAGGTTGTTCTGATCCTCCCTTCTCAACTACCCAACAACGCTTGCAAATTTTTACTACTTCACAGCCTTTTCCTCCCCTCTTTTCGTGCCAAAACTTTTGGCTATCTTGCTGTGTAGTCAAGCACTGAATCTGCAGTGTTTTGTTTCTTGCAGAGAAGTGAGAGAGAGAGAGGAGAAGGAGCAGGGCAGGAGATGGCAGAAGCCAAGTCTTCGGTTTCTGTGGAGGAAGAGGTAAATTTTCCATAGCCTGCGTGTGTTCTCTGCCGGTGACGCATGATCAGTGATTACAGTTTTGAACTTCTCCTTCTAGTCGTTTCATAATTAGGCTGAACAAAAAATGCAATGTCTGTGGTATTTTTCCTTAAGTTGGTTGCGAATGGTTTCTTTCTTGGCCTGTGTGAGCAATGGAGGTCCTGTAGTGGGTGCTAGATAGAGACCGGTGGGGTATACGTTTCTTGAAGCAACGCTTGGCCTGGGCAAGGCATCAATCCAGATATACTTGCAAACTTCAGTACACTCTGCCTCTCAACACACAAGAATACAGGATAAACTCCACAAACTTAGGCCAATCGAAGGAAGTTCCTACTGAGCATTACCTAACGTAGTAACGTTGCTCCTTAATGAAGACGCGCTTATCCTCAGCACCTGCAATGTCCTAACTAATAAGCTATTTAAAGACCACGTCACTGTAGGTCACTGCTTGCCGCTGGTACAAGTATAGGTTCCGTGCAGCCATTGCAGATTGCTCTAGCTAGCTGACACCACGCTCACCAAACAAACACCATTTAATTACCGAAAGGAGGAGCTGATAACGAAGGACCGATCGGCTAAAAGCAAGCTAAACTCTACGCAACCTGTTGTGCGTATCTTTGTACTAGTGTCCAACAAGTGTCCATGATGGCTGACGGAGTGACTTTCACTGACCGCCGTCCTGCTCGAGAATCTGCCCACCTGCCCCGCGCGCGTCAGCTCTCTGCAGCCCCCATGAGCTGCGTACGCACGCACGAGCGAAGAGACGAACACTCGCCGAGTGAGGTTCAGGTACTGGCTAGCTTGCACTGCATCACTCCACGAGGACGACGACGCGAGGCCGATCGACACGGTAGGCAACGCGACGCAACGGGTCCCTGGATCGATGTAAGCAACCCTGTCGCTTTCCTGGATCGATGTTAGGGGATCGATCGCCATCGCTAGATCGCTCACATGCGTTTAGTGCCTTCCAGTGGATCACAAGGAACCACGTACTACTATGTTCGAGACGGTGCACGCAGCGGCGACCGCGACCGCGCGCGCCGATGGCTCCCGTGACCTGACCTGACCTGACCGGACCGGCCGGGAAAAGGCACGGCGCGTGTGTGTGCGCCTCGTGGGCGCAAACATGGGTCCGTTCGTGGACGCTGCCGCTTTTGGCCAAATCCTCCCCGCTCTTTCGGCCGCGTGCCACGCTCGGTTCGGCGGCCGACTGATCGATGTTCGGTACGTGTATCACGCATGCCGCCGTGTCTGGGGCGTGCACGGGGCCGGCAGCTTGTCCTGGACCTCCGGCAAAAGGATAAGCATGCACCGATTGAACTCGAGTGGGCTTTGGAGCCGGATGCTTTAGCTTTTCCGCTCGTGTCTGTGCCGGGATATTTTTCCTGACTGATAGAATGAATGTCTTGGTTTGCACTTTGCAGGCCTACGTCGAGAAGAAGTTCGGAGGGATCACGCCCAAGAAGCCTCTCATATCCAAGGTATGTATGTATGTATGTATGTATGTATGTATGTATGTATGTATGTATGTATGTATGTATGTATGTATGCGGTTTTCACATGAATGCACACCACCGATCTAGAGACCGACACTGCCTACCGCAGTTGAAAGTTGACTTGTCCCTGAAAGAACATCTGGCAATTTCCTTGATCTGGTTCCACGTTTCTGTCCTAAATGCAGGACCATGAGCGCGCCTACTTCGACTCTGCGGACTGGGTCCTTGGCAAGGTGAGAACAGATCCCAAGTCATTAGTTCACACATAACATATCTTCTGCATTTGATCATGTTTGATCGGTCTCCTGGCATTTTTCTCAGCAGCAAGCTGCAAACAGCAGCAGCAGCAGCTCGAGGGCTCCAGTCGAATCTCTCAAGCCCAAGCTCAAGGTCAGTACATACAATACAACAACCACCAGCTTCAGGACAGCTTCGTGATAACTGTCTCAGTTCTAGAATTAAAAACTTATACTGCTTGCTTGCTTCGTTTCTTCAGAGGACGCCTCACCACCAGCTCCCCCCTCGCAAGCCCGCCTGCGCATCTGGCTGACACGCTAGGTAACAACAAGCCTCAAACTCGCGCGGCATTTCGCTGATGGCAGACTCACATGACGCTTCTTGCGTCCTGTCCTTGTAGGGGCTACGTACATCGCAGCAGCAGCAGTAGCAGCAGCAGGTGAAGAGCTCCAAGGCAGGGGCCAACAGAGATCGGATTAGTGTTTAGCTGCTCCTAATTAAATTCCTAGTAGGAAAAAAGTCAGACAACTCTGCATGCAAATTGGCTTCTTTGCCTCTATGTCTGTCTATTGCAAGTGGTTTATGATTGTTATCACAAACTAGCATTTGCGAGGGCATCACCTCAATAATTACGGGGGCATCACCTCAATTATTATTATCTTATTTGCGAGGGATCACCTCCATTATTTTTAAGTTATAAACATTTTGATCATGTTTAGCTTCTTCCTTGTGAAATACACAATGTCTTAGCCATGGACATATTCATAAATGTGTAACTTTGAGTTTTCGGAATATGATAAATAAAAATTATTATTACAAAAGTTTTAATTTTTAAAAATGGCTATATAGATTTAACATATGTTGTTTGTTGAGGAATGGTTATATAGATCTGACATGCTATGATATTGTTAGATAGATCTTGGTAAAGATCTACCATTTATGAGTTGTTTGGATAAAGTTATAAATATCTAAAATATGAGCTTTTTTAGAAACATATGTGATATGTTTGGATAGATCTAAGGTGTTATGACAGTTTGAGATAATTTTTTGAAGGTCTACCAAATGAGATATCTTTGTTTATAATTAGTGCAATGGTCATGACATGCTTAAGTCAAATCACGTAGTTCTAATGGATGCCATTTATTTATGTGAAATTTTGATGATCTAACGAATGTGATATGTTCAAGTACAGCTATGTAGATATCACAACTATGACCTTTTTAGGTGAAGTTGCATAGATGGAACAATTGTATATGCTAATAAAGATATGACCACCATATCGTCAAGTGGTGTTTTGAACTTTCTTTCTGGAAGTTTTAGTTCATCTCTGTATTTGCTTGATATCATCTTTTTATAATATAATAGATAGATGTGTAAGTTTAAGTCCCTTTCTATGATAAAAATAAGACACATGTACATCTGTTTCCAATCTGCGCTAGCTCTCCTGACCTTCAAAAGCTAATCAGACATATGAAGGCAAGGGATCCCCAGATCAACCTCTGGTGTGTCATTAGGGTTCCTTTATTATTAGATTGTAGTTCTATGTGATGCAACCCAACGTTTAAGATTATGTCACAAGTAATAAGGTCTCATGACTTTACTCTCCTCCCCATGGCTGCCAAAATACTTCATAGAACATGTGTGCTCGTCCTTTTGAATTTACAATAAGCCCTCGCTAGGTCTACGTGTTCTTTGGAATGGTAACCCGATTGTGCTGACGATGTCTTAAAAATAAGTAGGCTCGTGCCTGCCCTTCGTAGTATGGCCATTGCAACACTATGGAGTTAGTCGTTCCCACGCCTCATCTTTTCATGCTTACTTTTCTTCATTCGTGGTCGAGCAATGGACCGATCTTAGGGTCTCTCTTTTTTCCGATGGGTGGCCCATGCTCTCTTTGAAATCTATTAGGTTAGTAAGCTTCCGTGTTCTGCTATATGTTGTGACCGGAGCCATGAATGACCATAAAGATACAGATGGTGCACATAGACCATGGTTTTAAAGTCCATCAACGGAGCTTCATATTTTATAAAAAAAATCAATGCATTGTATTTTGTTTAATACATAATCAGTATCTAAAAATAAGAATAACTCGAGGGAATAGTTTAGGTAATAATTACTCCAATTTCATATTCGAGGGCGTTTGAGAAATTTTGCAAACATCGAGGAATCCAGAACATAGCGGCCTACATGTGGCGTCCGTTTTTAGTTGGCACTATATTATGGGTTTAATAAAAATAAAACTTTGTAAAGTTTAACCAAGTATGTAGAAAATATGGATGTCTACAATTGAAATATATATAATATATTTCATGAGAATAGCAACAACTTTAGTTTATTTGTGGTATAATGGATTAATATTTTTCTTATATATTTGATCAAACTTGAAAAGGTTTGATTTTGAGAACCACAAAGCAGAGCTATTTTAAAAGGAAGGAGTACTGCTTTTCCCTTGCTAATTAGGTCGATGGTGATGTAATCGTGCTACACAGATCCATGCTCTCTCTAATGCATGAACTGGCCATAATTAATTCTGCATGGAGCCAATAGTTCCTCACATATACGTGCAGTGTGCGCTACAGCAATGTGTCGTAGTCAAGACACACAAGCCATGGTAGAAACCGGGATAGTATAGCAAGGTATTCGGACCATCGTTTGAATAAATATTGAACCAGAACCTATTGATGCAGATCGGAGTTGCATGGACTCTAGCGATACAAGTTCAGTCAAAATGAATAAGGATATGGCTCGTATAAGATTGAACTCGGTCGTTCTATGTTTCGTATAAGCTGATGCAGATCAGAGTGGACATGGACTCTAGCGATACACAGTTCAGTCAAAACGTATAAGGATACTACTCGTATAGGATTGAACTCAGATCGTTTTCGGTTTCATTGAAGTACACATGGACGTGGCATTAGATCTTTTTTTGGAATCATTGGATCGTTTTTAATTATATGCACAAGACTAAAAAAATAGCGTACAACTTATCTCATAAAATCCTAGCCGTAAGTTGCAAATCTAATGACTAATATAATTTAGGTGATGTGGATCAACCTGTTGCCTCGAAAAACACCCTTATATTGCTTTTAGTATATAATAGATTTAAGCCAGAAGGCGCTTGGTGTCTCAGAAATCTTTCTCTATTCGCCCTAATACAAAATTAAAGGTCAAAACAATTAAGAGTGAATTGCTTTTGCAACACTGAATTCGACCGTAATTCCGCGAACTCCTTGGTTTTGTGAATCCTTGCACTTCTTTCTTGCACAATATTTTTTTCGAGCAAGCACCATGAGCTTTGTGTTTTGTTTTTAAAAAGAGAACCACAAATAACAACACCAGGGGATTCCACCGGGCTTTGCCACTAAGATGGGGGGGGGGGGGGGGCGATAACTCGAATCTGGTACTAAAAGGGGAAAAGAACCACGCACCGACATAACATCTCACCGCCGTGCTAAGGTGACAATGCACCCTCCGAGCAACATATGTGGTAGGGACACGCGAGGCGGCTTTTATTTCATGTGAAGACAATTAATATTTGTTTTTTTGTATGTTTGCTTGTATTATATTTCTTGGTTGGTTGTTCATTTAGCATTCAACATTACTTCGTCCCGCTGCACTTTCACATATTTTTGTGTCGTGGTTGGGGGTAGATAAGTCTTTATAATCGCCAATTTTTGTTTTTTTAGTCTTTTCGTGTCATTTAGTTATGCAAAAGCCATAAAATAGGTTCAAATATTATATATAGGTGTTGTCCTAATGTACAAGTTGGCTATAGTCATGAACGTTGTTACAGAACACGCGTAGCAAGGAGAGTGTGGAGCTTGATGCCAAACAACTTGAGTGGCTTAACAAAGCATTCCCTCCGACTGGAATTAACTAACTCATATTTGACTAGGTTCACTTGTATCTAGACACAATCTTGACAAATGTGAGTTAGTTAATCCCAGGCGAAGAAAATAGTTTTTCATTGTTTGTATAGTATGCAACAATGCCAGCAGCAAGCTTCTTAGTTCAAATATGTCTTTTAGTTCTTTGAGTGTTGCCTAGTGTGGTTTATCACACTTTTAATCTGGTTTTTGGAAATTTACTTGCAAATGAGTTTTTTTGTAATATGATATGCCTAGATGCACTCTTATGCAGAAAGTCAGGGTTAATATGAAAGGACAAATGCCCTTATCCATTATTTTGGTTAATGTTGACGCCGGAGTTAAAGTGCAGACTAACATTATCTACTAGTGTATACATAGGTTTTAGTCCGCAAGCGATGACGAGAGGTGGTGCAAGACCTCCCATTCGCTATTCAAAAAAGAGCTGGTGTTTTTGTTGTTTTTCTCTCTCTTTATCTTTTGAGTCTAGTAGGAAACACCGCACTATTAAGAGGTGCGGTCTCGATGTGCTCTCTAGGGATGTCATACACCTTATACACATCCTAACACCAATCAGCCCACACCCGCTTGAGATGAGTCATAGTCGTCATTGAAAAAGAGCGTGATTGGAGTTTCTGCGAAATCGATAGGAGTTCCAGCGTCGCCGGAGTGGCTGCGGGAATGGTTCGGTCATCGCCGGTCTGACCCGACGCTCGCCGATATCAACCACAATAGTAGTTTGGTGGGTCCCCGATCGTTCCTACGGTTGCCGGTTCTTCCGACCTGGACTCCAGTCCGCCGGACCCGGCGTCGGTTATTCCGGTGTGGGCTCCGGACCGTCGGACCCGGCGCCAATCCGCCTGGCGTGTGATGGCCCAAGATATCTCGAACTCGTTGGGGAACCCCAAGAGGAAGGTATGATGAGCACATCAGCAAGTTTTCTTTAGTTATGAAACCAAGGTTATCGAACCAGTAGGAGTAAGAAAACACCTCCAAGGTGTTGTTGCCAACTTGGAATCCTGCACAACACAACCACAAAACTTTGCCCCCAACTTACAGCGAGGTTGTCAATCTCACCGGTTTTGCTGAAAACAAAGGATTAAACGTATTGTGTGGAAGAAAGTAAAAACTTGCAGAAAGTAAACAGAAAGCAGTAAATAGTTGTAGATTGATGGTAAAAGAAAGGATCGGGGTCCATAGTTCACTAGTGGTGGTTCTCCTTAAGATAGATGACATGTTGGGTGAACAAATTACAACGGGGCAATTGACAAACATCGAGAAAGCATTCATGCATATACTAATCATCTTGACTCCTGTGAGATTTGATTGGGCATTACAACATTATACATAGACCGTAATCCAACTGCATCTATGACTAATAATCCACCTTCAGGTTATCATCCGAACCCCCTCCAGTATTAAGTTGCAAGCAACAGATAATTGCATTACGCATTGCGTGTAAAGTAAACAATACGATTGTTCTATGAACAAAGGATTGTTGTTTTCTCCCTAGTAGCAACAACACATCTAGTACCTTAGAGATTTCTATCACTTCCCCAGATTACTAGAGGCATGAACCCACTATTGAGCATAAATACTCCCTCTTGGAGTTGCTAGCATCTACTCGGCTAAGATATCTACTAACAATGGAAAGCATGCAAGATCACAAATAACTAAGACATGATAGAATCAATAATCAATCTGAAATAGCATCTCAATATCCATCGGATCCCAGCAAGCACAACATGCAGGGTTACAAATAGATGATCTTGATCATGAACGGAGCTCACAAGATCTAGACATAGTAGCACAAAGGAGAAGAACCAACCATCTAGCTACTACATGGACCCGTAGTCCAAGGATGAACTACTCACACATCACACTGGAGGCTTGCATGGTGATGAAGAAGGCCTCCAGGGTGAATTCTCCCCTCCGGCAGGGTGTCGGGAAGAGCTTCAAATCCCTCCCGATCTAGGGATGGAGATGACGGCGGCTACAGACTCTTTCGTGGAATTTTGGTTGGGTACTTAGGGTTTCTGTATCGGAGGCATCTTATAGGTGAAAGGGGAGGCCGAGGGGGTGCCCTAGGCGGCCACTCCACCCCCTGGCGCGGGCCAGGCCTGGTCACGCGGCTAGGTGGTGTGGCGGACCTCTGGCCCCACTCTGTCTCGTATTCTGGCTCTGTGTCCCCCTCTGTGAAAAACTGACTTTGGCTTTTGTCCCGTCCAATTCCGAGAATATTCATTTTCTAACTTTCCTGGAACCAAAAACAGCATAAAACAGGCAGTTGGCACTATGACATCTTGTTAATAGGTTAGTCTAAGAAAGTGTATAAAAATACTACAAAGTGTGGACAAAACATAAGAAAGTAGATATAAAACCAAGCATGAAACATCAAAAATTATAGATACGTTTGCAACGTATCAACATCCCCAAGCTTAACTCCTCGTACTCGAGTAGGTAAGTGATAAAATAAAAGAATAATTTTTGAGGTGACATGCACCATCATAAACTTGATCAAATTATTTGTAAAACATTGATATCTAGGATCATAGTACTTCAACATAGCATGAAAGACAAAGTTCTAATAATAAGACATAGCAACTATGTTGCAACATGAAAAGGCACAAACAAAAGATTCATGAATAATAATGCTTTTGCAAGACGTTTGTTTGTTTCACATAAAGAAAACATAGCATAGTGGCATTTAGCTTGTCCCTCATAGAGTACGAAACATAAATGCATAGGACACCTTCAAAGTTTATAAGGGTGACTAAATACAAATAGTTTAAGAATAAGCAATATCAAAATTATGCATCAATCAACAAGTATTGGTACAATGCACATAGAACTAAGAATGGCCACTATGCTCTCAAAATAGGTGCATAAAGATAGAAGGTGGAGACTCAACATAAAAGTAAAAGAAAGGCCTTCATAGAAGGAAGTAGGGATTCAAGTTTCATAAAGAGCTTCCAAAAATTTTGGTACTTATTAGCTTTCATCTCTCATTACCCCTATCATAAGCGTCTTGAAGTGATTAAGGTTGAAGTGAACAAACTATGGAGTATATGCTTGACAAAGTATAAGTTGGAAATCTCATGTCCCTTGAATACGAGGGCCGCTCCTCATGCTACTCAAGTTTAGTTACCGGTAAGTTCTTGTCATAGTAAATACATGTGTATCATAGAGAACCGCCAACGGGGTACCCCTTGCCCGATGATACGGAAGAATCCCCATATAAAAAATGACAAGTTCTGGCGCAGAATCCCCCAAACAACTAGTTTTTCACCCCAAACTATATATACCTATTTTTTCTCCATTGAGAGATTAGGTCAATCATTTATATTCTTTCTTTGAGCTCTCTCTCCATTGTTGAAACACCAAAAGCTTAAGGATCTCCCATTCTACCCAATCCCTTTGGTAGAAAGCAAGAGGAGGTCTCGATCTATGTTTCCACCAAGGTCTATCTCCATTGTTGAAACACCAAAAGCTTAAGGATCTCCCATTCTACCCAACCCCTTTGGTAGAAAGCAAGAGGAGATCCTGATCTACTACCAAGCCAAATTTTTTCCTCCCCTGACTTCATCGAGTTTTCTTGTTAATCTTGGGTTCGTGGAAAACCCTAGGCGGCTAGGGTCACCCGGAGGATTTCAGCTTGTGATTCGCCCCGTGGAAAGTTTGTGAGGATTTGGAGACTACCTTAAAGTCTACCACGAGTAAGTGAGCTATTCCTTCGTGGTATAGGCTCGAATAAGAAAGGTGAAACTTTGTGGCGTTGGGGAATCCTTCGTGGGACATCATACCTCTCCAACGTGATGTAGCCCCCCCAAGGGAGTGAACACGGGAATACATCGTCTCCACGTGCTTCAGTTATCCCTAACCCGAACCTCGTACTTGTGTTGTTTACTTTGTGATAACTTTCGTGCTTTAAGTATGTTGTATCATCATCTAGGTTACCTCACCTAGTTTGCATTTAGTAACACTTATATTTCGCAAAGTCTAAAGTTTGCAAACGATTAATTGGTTAGTTGCTCATTTAGCATTCAACATTACTCCGTCCCTTCGCACTTTCACATATTTTTGTGTCGTGGTTGTGGGTAGCAAGTCTTTACAATCGCCAATTTCACTAGTGGAAAAAGGGCCTATAGTCCCGGTTCATAAGGGCCATTGGTCCTGGTTTTCGAACCGGGACCAATCACTTGGGACTAATGCTGGTCTTGGTTCGGGCATGAACCGGGGTCAATGGGTCTCCAGGTGGGCGCACACGCGACGAGGGGGGGGGGGGGGTGGATCATTGGTCCCGGTTCGTGGCACAAACCGGGACCAATGGGTCTCCATATGGACGTGCGCGCAACGAGGGGGTGTGGATCATTGGTCCCGGTTCGTGGCATGAACCGGGATCGTTGGTCTCTACATTTCGGTCTATTTTTGTGGATCATTGTTTTCATTTATTTATCAGGATCATTGGTCTCTTCACGAGGGGGTGTGGATCATTGTTTTCATTTATTTATTTGGTGTTTTATATTCAATTTAGTGGTACTACATATATACAGCAATAATGAAACCATGTTATATATATATATTACACATCATGATCACGGATATATTATACACCGTCTCATCTGTCATGCTTGGTCGAAACATATTACTTTCAAACGGTACTCACACGAATTTGATCTAATTTACATCTTCTTTTTTACACTTCACCCTTCCAAATGAACCGGGTAATAGTATTCTCCTTTCGGATCTATGACTTGTTCTAATAAGAATCCTGCAATTTCCTCTTAAATTGCTTGCACGCGTTCTTGTGATAGAAGACCGCCCCGCATCCGTTCGATCTAATTTAAAGAAGGGGATCAATATATATGAATGAAACTAAACACAATTGGTTGTAATAAAATAAAGTTGTGATTATTGTTTATCGTACTTCAATTTTTTTGATGTTCCGGTCTGTGCCCTTCTCTTTGGTCGTCTAGCGAATGAACTCGCAGACATAGTATCCACATAAGTTATTCCCGGCTTCCTGCCTCAAGCACTTTACGAGAACGGAGTTCAATCAAAATAATAATTAAGCATGATAATGGTGGTATTAAAACTAGAATCAAAGAAATGCGTGGTCTAGCAAGTAGTACTTACAGTCAATGGTTGAAATGTAAGCTCTGGGTTCCAAACACCCCTAGTGTTGGCGGTGAACCATTTCCAAGCCTTCTGGAGGCATTCCTGCATGTTCGCCCACTTTTCTAAAGGTTTGCGTTTTGAGTCCATGACTTTTACTACTCCGGTGTCAACATCAATGATTAACAGAATATAGTGGAAGCTGGACACACTAACAAAATATAACACGAGTCAATTATACGCTTAACATCGAGTAAACGAAAATAGAATGTGTACAAGACCGTAACACTCACCCAACGTTGTAAGGAAATAGTATTTCCCTTCTGTTGCTAAAATACGTCAACGCTTGTACCAAGTTATCCTCTATCTCTTTGGGATTTGTTTTTAGTGTAACTTCATGAACGAAATTGCAGTCAACAAACCCAAGGTCATAGATTTGTCCTTTGTTGCATTCGAGAATCTTCATTCTACATATATAATTAGGATAGTGATGAGTAAGATTATAGAAGCAACGAATGAGCTGAGCTAGAAAGACTTAATTATAGAAATTAATAATACTTACAAACAATAGGCACTAATGATAGTTTTGTCAAGGGCGTCTCGTTGGTAAAACTGAAATAATTATGAAAATTCAATCAGTAGGAAGTCATCTTCATGACCGCAATGGTGGTGTTTATATCCAGCATAGATCCAGTTTTTGGATTCAGCACAGGCTTGCATGTACCACTTATGCAATCTTCGCATTTTTGTTGGTAGATCTTTGACTAACTCGGGTTTGACAAGAGGAGCCCCGTACCAGTATACGTATGCTATTTCTTGGTACCCCTCGAACTCATCCATATGGCTCATGTACTCAGTAATAGACAGTCCATATAATTTGGCCTTTTCTCCATTCAATTGAACAAACTCCGCATCAATGCGGATCATGCCGCTCCTGGGCTCTCCACTCATTGGTATCGTACACTTTGAGCGGTTCAATCGATTGATTTTTCTATTGTCCGAGTTGGGCAACTTTTTCCCGACTCTCCGCTCTTTTATCTCAGCCGACTTGGTAATAGAGCGATTATAGTCTGATGTGAGCGCTATGGGTTGGTGAAGCTAAATCTTAAGCGCGACTGCTTTGGCTTTATCTTCTGTGGTCGCCAGGAAGAATGGCTCTATCGGCCTTTTCTTGTTAGCCATGTCAATCTTCCACTTTTCATAATGGGCAGGTGCGGTCGCAACAATTTCCTCATCTGTCTTCTCGCAAGGTAGCTTCTTCATATTCTTATGAGGTACTTTTGGGAGGGCCGATAGCTTACGTTTCGGTGATCGGAACGTGCTCTTGCTGCTGGTGGTGGTGCTGCCCCTCTTAGTATACTTCCGCTTTTGTCTCTGAGGCTTAGGGGACGGAGATGACTGACGCAGCGGCGGAGACGGCTGAGGCGGCGATGGAGACGGCTGCACTGAGTGGTGAGGCGGCGAAGGTGACGGTTGTGCTGGAAAATAGTGAGGTGGCGGCGAAGGTGGATTGTTGCTCTAAGGAGCGGGTGGCCTTGGCGGCATATAATTTGGAAGCACGACGTGCTCCTTTGCCCATACAATAGTCCCTCCTTTGGATTCTGCTAGTTCAGTCAGCTCCATATCTTCCCCTCCAGGATGGTCCAGCTTCAGCTCCTCAAAATCTTGCTTCACATCATCCACCGTGACAACATCGTACCCTTTTGAAACCGGTCTGCAATGCCAAGTTGGGTTAGGCGCAATTGGTACGGCCATGCCGACCACTGCCGTCACCCTTAAGTTCATAACTTGCACCTTTAGCTCACAAGCTATGCTCTCTGTGATATCATCCACTAGGCAGCGTTTAGGAGGAGCCGTCATCGGTGCATCACCATCAACATCATGGAGCTGCGTGGAAGCAACGCTGCTTTTCTTATTCGATAGGGTGCCAGTACATCGAATGCAGCTTCTACCATGTGCTACTGAGATTGGCCGCTAGTACCTTGCTGGCTAAGTCTATCAAGTTGATCCTGGTGCCGCTTTAATGCTTCTTCTACATTATGCAGCCGGTCTGCAGCAGCCGCTTTCTCAGCTGCCTCCCTTTCCTTTCTCCTCTAATGGCTTTTGTTGGGATATCTCTTCATTTCCGCGGGGAAGGAAACATTCCACGGCTTGGAGCCTGGTGTGCCTCGTGCTTGTCCTTTGTGTTCATCATTTTTAAGGGCGCGTGTGAGCTCGTCGGTCTCTCTATCGGGAATGAATCGTCCCGCTGCAACATCATCTACTGCATTTCTAATATCGTCGATGGGCAGTAGGGGATGATCTTTGTGTTTCTGATTATATATTGCCCTCCCTTCTTCGTCCAACGTGCCCCCATGGTCGTAAAACCAGTTTCTCGACCGTGGTGTCCATGTTGTGGGCTCTGGTCTGATCCCGGCAGCAATGTAATTGACCTCAAGTGCATCCCACTTAGGCATGCAACCGGCGTAGCCAGCATGCCCCATATTATGATGGTACACTTTCTTATTAGCGTTCTCCGTATTTATTCTAGACCTTTCCTTAGCTTTCTCTGATGTCTTGTACTTCACAAAATCAGCCCATTGGTGTCTTAACTTAGCATAGCCGCCTTGATTGAATCCGGAATCTTCTCTACCTTGACAAAGTTATTGTATAGTTTCTTCTTCCAGTTCTTGAATGCATCGGCCATCTTTACGAGAGCAAACTTCTTGACTCTTTGCACAAGCTCCATTCTTGCTCTCTCCTCCTCATCTGGATTCACATCTGGCATCGGCAGGAGGAAATTAATCATGAGCTTGTCAAAAAGCTTATCTTTGGTGTTGTCGCTAACATACGGGACTCCACCGCCGCTTGGCCTATTCCGTTCTTGAACGGTGATCGGGATGTAGTCCCTCACAGGAACTCCGCATTGCTTGACAAATTTTTTTGCGATATCGTCGGGAGCTTACGGTTCGCTGTCTACACTGACCACTTCGATCCTATACCTCACAGTGTCATCCAACTTTTTGTTGGGCCTTGTTTCGTTCTTACGGAAGAAGTTCTCGATCTGGAGGGCTAAAATAAGAAAGAGTGTTAATATATGTATTTATATATATATAGATAGCAGCATTTTAGTTACAAAAATACATATATACACCTCGCCGGTGTTTGCGAGATTTAAGGTTCCGCCAGAGCCGTCGCCTTATCCCTCATCGGCTTCTCTCCTGTCCTAGGCTTTGGCTTCTACCTCACCGGAGCTGTCTCCTCGGTTGAGAGACTCATCTCCCTCACCGAAATCGTTTAGAAACTTGCTGGTGACGTCGATATTGATATCTTCATTTTCGTAGATCATTCCGTGGAGGATGTTTTCCTGATGTTCTGGAATCATAGTATCTTGGTGTGTTGGATCAATAGTATCTGCAAATTAAGATTTGCAAGTTACTATAATGCAAATAATACAAAACACTATGCACTTATTTTCTAAATCGGTTCGGAATGCCCTAGGTGGACAAACCATCGAACCCATGGTACTTAGGGGGTGTCGGTGTTCCTCTATGTAAATTAAGGTTCAAAGTTGTATAAATATGAATGCTTACATTTTTAAATGGTAGAGCTCATTTTTCTGAACATTTTGATATATTATACACATTTTTCTGATTTAAAATGAATTAGTTATGATTTCCCCAATTTTAATCCATTTTTAAATCATTTTTAAATAAATAAACATTTTTGGAATTATTAAAATTATTTTCCATCTGGCCCCACATGTCAGACCTAATTAAAAACCTAACTGAAAACCTAATTAAAAACCTAACTATAAACCTAATTAAAAACCTAACTAAAAACCTAACTAAAATCTGATTAAAAAACCTAATTAAAGGGCCGGGGGAGGCATACCAGCCGGCGGTTGCCACCAGTGTGTGATACGTTGCTAACGTATCCATAATTTTTGATGTTTCATGCTTGGTTTTATCTACTTTCTTATGTTTTGTCCACACTTTGGAGTACTTTTCATATAATTTCCTGGACTAACCTATTAACAAGAGCCACAGTGCCAGTGGCCCGTTTTCTGCTGTTTTTGGTTCCAGAAAGTCAGAAAATGAATATTCTCGGAATTGGACCGGACAAAAGCCAAAGTCGTTATTTTTCGGAAGATTCACGGATCCAGAAGGAGAGACGAAGTGGGGCCATAGAGTGGCCAAACCACCCCTAGGCGTGGGTCCCCCTAGCCGCGCCAAGGCATGCTGTGGTCCCCCTGGACTCCCACTGACCTTGCCTCTTCGCCTATAAGATGTCTCTTGATGTGAAAACCCTAAATCGAATAGCCTCCAGCCACGAAAGTTCCGCAGCGCTGCCGCCACCGAAGGGGAGATTCGGGGGACAGAAAGTCTCTGTTCCGGCACCCTGCCAAGACGGGAAAGTGCCCCCAGAGCCATCTCCATCGATCTCCACCACCATCTCCATCGCCGTTTCTGATTCCCATGATGAGGAGGGAGTAGTTTTCTCTCGAGGCTAAGGGTTCTACCGGTAGCTATGCGTTTATCTCTCTCTCTATGCATGATCATATTGTGATCATGAGCTTTGTAATCAAGTAGATCTACCTTTCTACTCAGGTGCTTTAATAGATCTCTGCTCTCCCCATGTGTGCGAAGTTGACAGTGTGCACACCGTGGTGGCACTTAGGCTAGAGATTTCAAATACTTGTTATGAGTTATATTTGGAGTTGGATGTTTTATGAAATTGTGGTGTTTGTTTGAACCATCTAGTGCTCAAGGTGACAGTGTGGGGTTTTCTAGATGGGAAACATGAACTTTGAGGAGTGTTGTTATAGCCCTAGAAATGATTAGAGTGTCCAACTAGAGAGTAGTTTAGCGTAGTATAAAAAATAAGAATATATTTATATGAGAGTGTTCACTAGTGAAAGTATGATCCCTAGGCCTTGTTTCTAAGCACTGAAACACCGTTTGCAATTAGATCTGTTACATGTTTGCTTGCTTCCATCTTTATTTCAGTTTGCCTTTATACTTTTCCCATGTCAACCACACGCCAGCAAGCTATTTTCCCGCACCGTTACTACTTATAATTATCCATACCACTTGTATTTTACTATCTCTTCGCCGAACAAGTGCACCTATACACCTGACAAGTGTATTGGGTGTGTTAGGGACACAAGAGACTTCTTGTATCTTTATTGCAGGATTGCTTGAGAGGGGATACCTTTGACCACTTCCTCCCTGAGTTCGATAAACCTTGGGTGATCCACTTAAGGGAAAACTTGATGCTGTTCTACAAACCTCTGCACTTGGAGGCCCAACAACTGTCTACAAGAATAGAAGTGCGTAGACATCAAGCTATTTTCTAACGTCGTTGCCGGGGAGGTAAGGTAAAAGGTACTCACATCCTCCGGTGTGAGTGCTCGAAGTTATTTCCTTTAGATTCTGCATTTTTGTCTTTTTGTTTCTTGTTTTTATTTTCACTAGTTAGGCTTAATGGAAAACAACAACAAAATTAGAGAGCTTTATAGTATTTATCTTGAGTTAGGACATGAAGTGTTTGAAGAGAAAATTAAAAAAACCTAGGAACTTTATTTGCATGCTAATAGCAATGTTGTTAGTATGAATTCTTTGGACACCATTATTGCTAATGCTATGGAAAAGTCTAAGCTTGGGGAAGCTAGTTTTTATGAAAATGATCTTTTTAGTTCCCCAGCTTTGGAAGATAGCTATTCTATTGCTTATGATGATACCAAACCTCCAATATATGATGATTACAATGATGAATATGATATTTTCAGTCCACCTACTATTGATAATAAAATTAATTATGATTATAATATGCCTCCTATATTTGATGATTATGGTGATGAGAATAATAATGATAGATATTTTGTTGAATTTGCTCCCACAACAATTAATAAGAATGACTATGTTTATGAGGAGAGTATTAATTCTTTTATGCATGTGGCTCATGATAAGAATGTTTCATGTGATAGTTATATTGTTAATTTTATTCATGATGCTACTGAAAGTTATTATGATAGAGGAAATATGATTTTATGCATCTCAATAATATTAGGTTTCCCCTCTTTATGTTGAAAATTTTGAAGTTGCACTTGTTTTGCTTTACTATGCTTGTTTGAGCAGTGATTTTTTGTATTTCTGCCCCAGGTTGTTATATAACTTTTAGTTCAATACTTTTCGATTTGAGCAACAGAAGGTTTTTGAAAAAATTCGTTTTTACCTGCTGGTCTGTTTTGATAGATTTCTGCCATTATTTGCGTTTGCTTCTTGTTGGTTTCTTTTTGAGTTGTTTTGGGGAATTGAGCTTTTTGAGGGAAGTGCTACAGTAGCTTGTGTTCTAATTGAATTTTTATTGGTGTTGGAACTGGACCTAAAGACTTATTACCTTGAGTGCACTAATGTTGCTAATATAGATTGTGTGAAGTTTTGTATGAAGGAAAAATTTCAGGTGTATGGAAGGAATGAGTAATGAGATGAAGGATGGACTAAAGCTCAAGCTTGGGGATGCCAAGCGTGTCACCCCAAGAAATATCCAAGAATTACAAGCATCAAAGCTTGGGGATGCCCAAGGCATCCCCTTCTTCATCAATAAAAATCCTAGGTTTCTTCGAAACACTTCATTTTAATTGTTTCATGCACAGTTGTGTTGTTCTTGGAGCGTCTTCTTTTTCGTTTTTGTTTTGTTTTTTGTTTGCTTAGTTTTCTTAGTTTGATGAATAAATTGTTGGACCCCCTCTTTCATGCTTTGGTTTTCAAATAGTTTGGTTTGGATTGGAAAAGAGTAGGAAAGTTCATGCTTAAGTGGTAAAGAGAGCTTGTTTTTGACTGTGGTCTATGCTTTGTCATGCCATGCTTGATATTGTTTTGGCTTTAGGCTTAGTATTCTTTGATATAGCATGACATGTTATAAACAATTGAGATTGCTTAATGTGCCTTGGAAGAATCATGCGTTGTTTTAGCATATTAAAGCATAATATTATGGTATTCTCCTTTGATGCTTTATTTGGGTTGACTTGGCACATGCTCACACCATGTTATGACTATCCCAAGTCACCATTGCCTTTATGATCCTTTAGATTTCGACTTGTAATATCACTTTATGCTTTAATAAATGATGTTGTGTCGCTCTGCATGATTATGGCCATTATTGCTCTCTTAGTTTGTCGCTCCCAACCTTTTGCTAGCCTCCGTAACCAACTATGAGTTCTACTTATGCATCTAATTCCTTAAACCAAGTTATTCCAAAGAGTCCACCATACCTACCTACTAGCATATGCTATTCTAAGTATATTCATGTTTTTGTCTACCTTCCGAATTAAACTTGTTATGAGAAAACTAGTGATTAAAGCTCTCACGAACTTGATGACACACTTTACTTTTCTTGCCCTTAATAAAACTGAACCATTGTGTCATCTATGTTATATATGCTTGCACTTATTTGTTGGGGATTAGCAGAACCATCCTGTCATGGGGAACGCTTTCAACATTGCACTTGTACTTTGTACCTAGTTGATATCATGCTCTTTTGTCTATGGATGTCGTCAGTGTGAAATGAAAGAGGAGTTTGTAAGTCCATGGAGTTATGTACTCCCTCCGTCCCAAAATGTAAGGCGCCTAAGCTTTAGCCAAAAGTCAACATCTTCTAAGTTTGACCAAGTTTATACGAAAAAATATGAATATCTACAATATCAAATGGACATTTTGAGAAACTATACTTTCTGGTGAATCTATTGATATTGATTTGGTATTGTGAATGTTTATATTTTTATGTATAAATTTGGTCAAACTTAAAATATGTTGACTTTTGACTAAAGCTTAGGCGCCTTACATTTTGGGACGGAGGGAGTATATGTGTTAGAGAAACGCCTGGGCCGCTGGTCTAATCCATACTGTCATGGTGGAAACCTGCAACGTAACCATAATGAGCTGTCTATGAATCATTCTTCTTATATAAAAAAGGGTCAGATTTTGTGAAAAAAAGGAGAAAAAGAAAAAAGAGATTATGAAAAGAGGAAAGAGAGAAAAAAACACCATATTCCCATGATAAATAAGAAGATTGCTGAGATGCTCGTTCTCTGCTTGCCTTGTCATTTTGATATGGGGATTCTTCCGTATCATCGGGCAAGGGGTACCCCGTTGGCGGTTATCTATGATACACATGTACTTACGATGACAAGAACTTACCGGTGACTAAACTTGAGTAGCATGAGGTGCGACCCTCTGATATCTACGCACTTCTATTCTTGTAGGCAGTTATTGGGCCTCCAAGTGTAGAGGTTTGTAGAATAGTAGCAAGTTTTCCCTTAGGCCTTGTTTGGCGGGAGAGTTTTGAGGTGGTTTGTTGGGTAATTTCCGGGCCTACCAAGAAAATACCACAAAACACGAGCGGGCCGTTTGGCAGGCCGGTCTCGGCCGGGCTCGGCCCCGTCAATTCCCCACGAAACACGTCGGGTTGGAGTGGAAATGAGACACGTCTGCGCCCTCGCGTTTTATTTTTGGGTTGACGACGCGTCGCGGTCTCAGCGTCACGGTTAGTTTGACCAAACCACATCGTCATCGCCGTTGCCGCTCGTCTGTCCTGCATCCCTGCTACCGCCGCTCGTCCCAGCCGCGTCGCCGCCTTTCTCCCATTCACACGCTGCTGATGCCACTCCGCCCAGCACCAGCAACAGCGAGTCCTGTCCCGCATCGGCCACCACGACTCCCCAAACTTCCTCCTCCTTCCTTATCTCCTCCCGCCGCCCGACGCTTTCTTCGCCCGGCAGCAGACTGTCTTTCTCGCCGGTAAAGTTTCCTGCCTTTGTCCCGTTCCCAATCCTCACCTGTTCTGGGGTTTCTTGGTCTTTTTTGACTTCCGATGTATGCGCTTGGCTGTGGAATTAGAGCAGATCACAGGTTGTTTGTTTCAATTAGTTTCCAGATTGATTATGTGGCTACGTAGCAGGATTTGGGTGCACTTTACGTCCTTGCAGCAATATTTGGGAGCAATGTACATCCTACTGTTTCTAGTGGTTTTCTTAGAGAAAAAAAAGAGAGGAAGTACCGACCAAAATGTATGCAAAGCAAAATCAGGGAAGTGCCACTGTCTTCAAGGCTTGACATGTGTTAATGGTCTTTGACATGGAGCATGGATACTGGCAGAGCTCTATAGGTGATATGGTGTAAATTTGTTGGTAATCGACTGGTGGAAACCGAATAACAATTCCAAGAATATTCCACCATCATAAAATAAAAACACAATGCTATTCTATTTTCTAACGATCATATTGTATGGTTTAAGTAGCAATGTATCTTCTTACCCACTTTCAGATTGACAATACCATTTATGTGGGCTCCATACCCCGGTATTATGGCACTTGATTCCTGGAGTAGTAGTAATTTAGAGAATCTATGTAGGGTTAGTACCGTATTGTCAATTATGGACATGGACATTGGTCAATGAATTAAATCAATTTATCAAGCTAAGAAATAGAAGCCTGAACATGGCATGCATGCTCTCTTGTGGTGTTAGGTTAGAATGCATGTAAATAAGAAGGGAGTAATTCCTTTCTGCCTATGCCTGATTTCTAATGGGATTTGGATGAAAAGTTCCAATGGGATGCACAAAAGTTATGGCCAAAAGTCGTAGTTGGAAATCCTTGTTGTATCCTGTACGATCATGGTCGTGGGTTTCTTCTAACCAAGTGAGCTCGAAACACATGCTTTTGATGTGAATGATATTCTCTTTTTAGTTATTATACACAAAAGCTCAAGAAGTTTATCGCTGATTTGATTTTTTGTGTACCTATAGCTTTTATTTGATGCTTATAGAAGGTCAACCTGTAGGGCACTCGCTATGATTTTCTATGTAGGAATGATGCACTTCTGTAATTGGTTTATTCATGTTTTGTTTCTTCTCTTTCATATTCAAAAGGAGAAGAGAGTTTAAAGTTCGAGATGATTCATCTCTGTTATTTGATAATTATGTTTTGTTGTTCATGCTATGAAGTGGAAGGGAGAGTACAGTTTGAAATAATTCAGCTACTACTGGAAGATTTGATCTTTTGTTCTTGTCTTTGCTGGAGGTAGAGAGGTCATGTCCATCATTTTGATCTTTAGGTACTTCTGTGTTGCCAAACAGTCGAACATCTGAATTTGCCATCTTTTGTGTCACTAAACTGTTGGGAAACTGAATTTCTTATTTTACAAAGATGCTGATTTATAGCAGAGACCAACAAACGCAAGAAGCCCCATTGGGTAGAAGTGGATAAGAGACACATGTGTTACTTCGCGTTTTCACTCTTCTTGACGTGTTGCACAGCTCCATCGGTGCAGCGGAGCGACGGCAATGACACTCGCCTAGCCAGCGTCGACTTCCGCCACATCCATCCCTACATCGTCTTACCTTCTTATCTCCCAAGCCAATGGAAGCTAGAGCCAGCGTGCATTTTATCCAGCCTCTGCTATGTTTTACGTGCTGGTGCTTGTGACCAGAGTGTAAAATTGAATTTTTATTCTAATTAATATCATCGTCCTTAGCATTGCTGTAGTAATTGAATTTCCGTTATAGAACTATCCCTGTCTTCCAAACAGATAAATAAGCGAAGAGTATTTCTTAGAAAGAGGATTATGGTGTAACCAAGTATTTTGGGTGACAAGAGTTTTTCCACCCAATCCCCTTGGGGAAATACTCTTGTATACTCAATGTTACACTCCTACCAAACGAGGCCTTAAGTGGATCACCCAAGGTTTATCGAACTCAGGGAGGAAGTGGTCAAAGGTATCCCCTCTCAAGCAACCCTTTAATCAAGATACAAGAAGTCTCTTGTGTCCCCAATACACCCAATACACTTGTCAGGTGTATAGGTGCACTAGTTCGGCGAAGAGATAGTGAAATACAAGTGATATAGATAATTATAAGTGGTAACGATGATAGAAAATAGCTTGATGGTGTGGAAAAGAAAGGCAAACTGAAATAAAGATGGAAGCAAGCAAACATGTAACAGATCTAGTAGCAAACAGTATTTCAATGCTTAGAAACAAGGCCTAGGGATGATACTTTCACTAGTGAACACTCTCATATAAATATCTTCTCTTTATGATACTACTCTTAACTACTCTCCAGTTGGACACTCTAATCCATGGTAGGGCTATAACAACACACCTCAAAGTAAGCCTTTCCCATCTAGATAACCCCACACTGTCACCTTGAGCATTAGATGGTTCCAACAAACACCACAATTTCATAAATACATCCAATTCCAAATATAACTCATAACAAGTATTTGAAATCTCTAGCCTAAGTGCCACCATGGTGTGCACACTGTCAACTTCACACACATGGGGAGAGCAGAGATCTATTAAAGCACTTGAGTAGCAAAGTAGATCTACTTGATTACAAAGCTCATGATCACAATATGATCATGCATAGAGAGAGAGAGATGAACACATAGCTACCGGTAGAACCCTTAGCCTTGAGAGAGAACTACTCCCTCCTCATCATGGGAATCAACAACGGCGATGGAGATGGTGGTGGAGATCGATGGAGATGGCTCCGGGGGCACTTCCCCATCCCGGCAGGGTGCCGGAACAGTGACTTTTTGTCCCCCGAATCTCCCCTTCGGTGGCGGCGACGCTGTGAAACTTTTCGTGGCTGGAGGCTTGATGATTTAGGGTTTATGCATCGGGAGGCTCTTATATGCGAGAGGGGAGACCGAGGGGGTGCCGGAGGGGCCCACACCACCCCTAGCGCGGCCTGGCCTGACCCACGCCACCAGGTGGTGTGGCAACCCCTGGCCCTTCTCCATCTCGTATTCTGGCTCCAAGTGTCCCCCGGTAAAATAGTGACTTTGGCTTTTGTCCCGTCCAATTCCAAGAATATTCATTTTCTGACTTCCTGGAACCAAAAACAGCAGAAAACAGGCAGCTGGCACTGTGGCTCTTGTTAATAGGTTAGTCCAAGAAATCATATGAAAAGTACTCCAAAGTGTGGACAAAACACGAGAAAGTAGGTAAAACCAAGCATGGAACATCAAAAATTATAGATACATTTTTAATGTATCAACAACGCCAAGCTTAACTTCTGCCCGTCCTCGAGTAGGTAAGTGATAAAAAGAAAGAATAATTTTTGAGGTGACATGCACCATCATAAACTTGATCAAAGTATTTGTAAAACATTCAAAGCTGGGATCATAGTACTTCAATCATAACATGAAAGACAAAGTTCTAGCAATAAGACAAAGAAACTATGATGCAACATGAAAAGGCACAAACAAAAGATTCATGAATAACAATGCTTTGCAAGACGTTTGTTTGTTTCACATAAAGAAAACATAGCATAATAGCATTCAGTTTGTCCCTCATAGAGTAGCAAATATAAATGCATAGGACACCTTCAAAGTTCATAAGAGTGACTAGATACAAATAGTTTAAAACAAGCAATATCAAAGTATGCATCAATCAACTAGTCTTGGGACAATGCACATAGAACTAAGAATGGCCACTATGCTCTCAAAGTAAGTGCATAAAGGTAGAAGGTGAAGACTCAATATAATGGTGGAAGAAAGGCCTTCATATAAGGAAGTAGGGATTCAAGTTTCATAAAGAGCTTCCAAAAATTATGGTACTTAGTATCTTTCAGCTCTCATTGCCCCTATCATAAGCATCTTGAAGTGATTAAGGTTAAAGTGAACAAACTATGGTGTACATGCTTGACGAAGTATAAGTTAGAAATCTCATGTCCCTTGAATACGAGGGCCGCTCCTCATGCTACTCAAGTTTAGTCACCGGTAAGTTCTTGTCATTGTAAGTACATGTGTATCATAGAAAACCGCCAACGGGTACCCCTTTCCCGATGATACGGAAGAATCCCCATATCAAAATGACAAGGCAAGCAGACAACGAGCATCTCAGCAATCTTCTTATTTACCATGGGAATATGGTGCTTTTTTTTTCTCTTTTTCCTCTTTTCATAATCTCTTTTTTTCTTTCTATTTTTTTCTCAATATAGGACTCTTTTTTTATAAGAAGAATGCTTCATAGACAACTCATTATGGTTACGCTGCAGGTTTCCACCATGTCAACATGGATTAGACCAGCGGCCCAGGCATTTCTCTAACACATATACATAACTCTATGGACTTACAAGCTCCCCTTTCGTTTCACACCGACGACATCCATAGACAAAAGGGCATGATATCAACTAGGTACAAAGTACCCGTGCAATGTTGAAAGCGTTCCCCATGATAGCATGGTTCTGCTAATTCCCAACAAATAAGTGCAAGCATATACAACATAGACGACACAATTGTTCAAGTTTATTAAGGGCAAGAAAAGTAAAGTGTTCCATCAAGTTCGTGAGAGTTTTAATCACTAGTTTTATCATAACAAGTTTAATTCGGAAGGTAAAGAAAAACATGAATATACTTGGAATAGCATATGCTAATAGGTAGGTATGGTGGACTCTTTGGAATAACTTGGTTTAGGGAGTTGGATGCATGAGTGGAATTCATACTTGGTTGTGGATGCTAGCAAAAGACTGGGAGCGACAAACTATGAGAGCAATAATGGCCATAATCATGCAGAGCGACAAAACATCATTTATCAAAGCATAAAGTGATACTACAAGTTGAAAACTAAAGGATCATAAAGGCATATGGTGACTTGGGATAGTCATAACATGGTGTGACCATGCACCAAGTCAACCCAAATAAAGCATCAAAGGAGAATACCATAATACTATGCTTTAATATGCTAGAACAACGCATGATTCTTCAAAGGCACATTAAGCAATCTCAATTATTTATAACAAGTCATGATACAACAAAGAATACTAAGCATAAAGCCAAAAAAATATCGAGCATGGCACGACAAAGCATAGGCCACAGTCAAAAACAAGCTCTCTTTACCACTTAAGCATGAACTTTCCTACTCTTCTCCAACCCAAACCAAACTATTTGAAAACCAATGCATGAAACAGGGGGTCCAACCAATTTATTCAGCAAACTAAGAAAACCAAGCAAACGAAAAACGAAAACAAAAACGAAAACAAAGACGCTCCAAGAACAACACAATTGTGCATGAAACAATAAAAATGAAGCGTTTGGAAGAAACCTGGGATTTTTATTAATGAAGAGGGGGATGCCTTGGGCATCCCCAAGCTTTGACGCTTGTACTTCTTGGATATTTCTTGGGGTGACACGCGTGGCATCCCCAATTTTGAGCTTTATGAAGGAAATATGCCCTGAGAGGCAATAATAAAGTTGTTATTATGTATTCCTTATATATGATAGATGTTTATTTTACATGCTAGAATTGTATTGATCGGAAACATCAGTACATGTGTGTTTAATAAACAAAAAGGGTTCCTAGTTATGCCTCTCTTATAGACTAGCTTGTTGATTAACAAGATGATCAAGGTTTCCTGATCATGGACATTGGATGTTGATAATAACAAGGTCACACCATTGGTAGAATGATGTGATGAACATTCATCCGAAGTATAGCATTACGATCAAGTCATTATGTTTATATTGCTATAACATCATACGAAGTAATCTTTATCCTTAGACCATGAGATCATGTTAATTGCTAACATCGGAAGAGTATCTTGATAACATCAAACGTCACACCGTAACAGGGTGACTATAAAGATATGTTCAGTACTACGAAGGTGTTATGTTGAGGCTCATGGATCAAGAGTGGAATTTGTCAATCCCGATGACGGATAGATATACTCTGGGCCCTCTCGGTGATATCACATTGAGATGGCTTACAAGCAAGTGATGTGATCACTAGAATGTTATATCACGGGAACGAGAAAAGTGTGCATGTCGGAAACGAGATCAAACTAGGTATGGAGATACCGATGATCGAATCTCGGACATGTAATATATCGAGAGACAAAGGGATTTAGTTACAAGCGTTAAAGGTTCTCACGATCACAGAAATCATCGTTGAATGTGTAGGAGTCAGTACGGATCTCTAGGTCCCGCTGCTGATTATTGATCGAAGAAGGGTCTCGATCATGTCTGCATTATTCGCGAACCATAGGGTGGCACACTTAAGAGGTACCGGATACCATTTTGGAGCACATATGTTTCAGACGAAAGAATTGCAAAGCGCGGGAATTATTTCAATAGAAACCGGAAATTGTTTCGGGTGAAATTGCAGAAAGTGGTTCTGCATGTGATATTGAAATATTGCAAGGGGCTATATGTGAATGTTTGTTAATTAAAGTAATTAACAAAATTCTGAATAAATTTAATAAAATAGTTTTATTAAATGAGAGAGCATTAAATTTGGAGAATTTTAATGCGTTTAAAGTGGAGACTTTAAAAGGGAATGTGAAGAGGCATTTTAATGTGGAGGGGTTACCACCACATGAATGGGGGAGGTGAGGAGTCACCCCCCATGCGCCGGCCATGGAGAGAGGGGGCACCCCCCTCCTCCTATAAAAGGCCACCCATTGCCTCCTTCATCCACACACCTCCTTGTGAAGGATCTCTCTCCCCCTCTAGAATTATTCCCCCATGGTCTCGGATTAGCGAGATACATGTTCCCGGTGGCATTTCGTCTGGAAGGAGTTGCTGCTTCCGCTGGATCGCTGGAGCGAGGAGGTAGAGGTTGTCCGGTGGCTTGAACGTGTGTGCGAGTACGGATGCGCTGCTGAGTTGCGGCGCTCGGACTTCCTCACGATCTTGAGATCGGCAAGTGTACGACTACATCAACCACGAGTTCCTACTCGCTAACAAAACTCGTTGTCTTCGAGGGTAAGTTCTTGTTGGATGTATGTCCACCCGTTTTCTTTGTACCTAGTAGATAGATCTTGGCGTGTAGTTCACACCGTAGGAATTTTTTTGTTTTCTATGCTACAGACCCAACACTTTAGTCCATTATTCATCTCATTACTCATTCCTTCCATACACCTGAAAAATTTCCTTCATACAAAACTTCACAAAATCTTCATTAGCAACATTAGTGCACTCAAGATAATAAGTCTTTTGGTTCAGTTTCAACACCAATAAAACTTCCATTAAAACACAAGCTACTGTAGTACTTCCCTAAAAAAGCTCAATTCCCCAAAAGAACTCAAAAAGGAACCAACAAGAAGCAAATGCAAATAATGGCAGAAATCTGTCAACACAGACCAACAGGTAAATACAAATTTTTTTCGAAGACCTTCTGTTGCTCAAATCGAAAAGTGTTGATCTAACGAAAGTTAGATGACAACCTAGGGCAGAAGCACAAAAATTCACGCCTCGAAAGGACGAACAGAGATTTTACACGAATTTTTACGGTGAAGCATAGAAATCTGTTTCGGGACATCAACTTTCCCAATCATTACTTCTCTCTCATTAGAGGTTACTCTTGGCACAAAAAGCAAATAAAAAGGATAAGAAGCGGTTATTACTGAAATAATAACTTCCAAGGCTCATCTAAAACTTTTGGGTTATCTCCCAATAAGTACTTTTCTTTAACGCCTTTAAGTTAGGCATGATAGTTTGAGAAGATGCTCATATAAGAAATATGAATTGAAGTAAAAGAGAGCATCAAGAAGAAAATTCAAAGCACATTTAAGTCTAACCCACTTCCTATGCATAGGAATCTTGTAAAGAAAAAAGTCATGAAAGCACAAAGCAACAAGCATAGGAAAGCAAAACAAGTGTAACTTCAAGACTTTCAACATAAAGAGGGGAAACATAATATTGTTGAGATACATAAAACCATGTTTCCCTCTCTCATAATAACTTTCAGTAACATCATGAATAAAATTAACAGTATAACTATCGCATAAAACATTCTTATCATGAGCCACATGCATAAAATAATTATTACTCTCCACATAAGCATAGTCATTCTTATTAATTGTGGTGGGAGCAAATTCAACAAAATAGCTACCATTATTATTCTCATCACCATAATCATCAAATATTGGAGGCATATTTTAATCATAATTAATTTTCTCCTCAATCGTAGGTGGACTAAAAATATCATATTCATCATTATAATCATCATATATTGGAGGTTTGGTATCATCATAAGCAACAAAATACCTATCTTCCAAAGCTGGGGAACTAAAAAGATCATTTCCATAAAAACTAGCTACCCCAAGCTTAGACTTTTCTGTAGCATTAGTAATAATGGTGTCCAAAGAATTCATACTAACAACATTGCTATTAGCATTCAAATAAAGTTCCATAGGTTTTTAATTTTCTCTTCAAACACTTCATGTCCTAACTCAAGATAAATAGTATAAAGCTCTCTAACTGTTTTGTTGTTTTCCATTAAGCCTAACTAGTGAAAGCAAGAAACAAAAAGACAAAATTGCAGAATCTAAAGGAAATAACTTCGAGCACTCACACCGGAGGATGTGAGTACCTTTTACCGTACCTCCCCGGCAATGGCGCCAGAAAATAGCTTGATGTCTACGCACTTCTATTCTTGTAGACAGTTGTTGGGCCTCCAAGTGCAGAGGTTTGTAGAACAGCATCAATTTTCCCTTAAATGGATCACCCAAGGTTTATCGAACTCAGGGAGGAAGTGGTCAAAGGTATCCCCTCTCAAGCAACCCTGCAATCAAGATACAAGAAGTCTCTTGTGTCCCCAACACACCCAATACACTTGTCAGGTGTATAGGTGCACTAGTTCGGCGAAGAGATAGTGAAATACACGTGGTATAGATAATTATAAGTGGTAACGGTGATAGAAAATAGCTTGATGGCGTGGAAAAGACTAAAGGCAAACTGAAATAAAGATGGAAGCAAGCAAACATGTAACCAATCTAGTAGCAAATGGTGTTTCAATGCTTAGAAACAAGGCCTAGGGATCATGTTTTCACTAGTGAACACTCTCATATAAATATCTTCTCTTTATGATACTACTCTTAACTACACTTCGGTTGGATACTCTAATCCATGGTAGGGCTATAACATCACACCTCAAAGTAAGCCTTTCCCATCTAGATAACCCCACACTGTCACCTTGAGCACTAGATGGTTCCAACAAACACCACAATTTCATAAAGACATCCAACCCCAAATATAACTCATAACAAGTATTTGAAATATCTAGCCTAAGTGCCACCATGGTGTGCACACTGTCAACTTCACACACATGGGGAGAGCAGAGATCTTTTAAAGCACTTGAGTAGCAAAGTAGATCTACTTGATTACAAAGCTGATGATCACAATATGATCATGCATAGAGAGAGAGATGAACACATAGGTACCAGTAGAACCCTTAGCCTCGAGAGAGAACTACTCCCTCCTCATCATGGGAATCAAGAACGGTGATGGAGATGGTGGTGGAGATCGATGGAGATGTCTCCAGGGGCACTTCCCCATCCCGGCAAGGTGCCATAATAGAGACTTTCTATCCCCCGAATCTCCCCTTCGATGGCGGTGGCGCTGCGGAACTTTTCGTGGCTCGAGGCTTGATGATTTAAGGTTTATGCATCGGGAGGCTCTTATAGGCGAGAGGGGAGACCGAGGGGGTGCCGGAGGGGCCCACACCACCCCCTGGCATGGCCTGGCCTGGCCTGCGCCACCAGGTGGTGTGGCCACCCCCTGGCCCTTCTCCGTCTCGTATTCTGGCTCCAAGTGTCCCCCGGTAAAATAGTGACTTTGGCTTTTGTCCCGTCCAATTCTGAGAATATTCATTTTCTAACTTCCTGGAACCAAAAACAGCAGAAGACAGGAAGCTGGCACTATGGCTCTTGTTAATAGGTTAGTCCAAGAAATCATATGAAAAGTACTCCAAAGTATGGACAAAACACAAGAAAGTAGATAAAACCTAGCATGGAACATCAAAAATTATAGATACATTTGCAATGTATCACCCTTTTATTCATGGGACATGAGATTTCCAACTTATACTTCGTCATGCATATACTCCATAGTTTGTTCACTTTAACCTTAATCACTTCAAGATGCTTATGATAGGGGCAATGAGAGCTGAAAGTTATTAAGTACCATAATTTTTGGTAGCTCTTTGTGAAACTTGAATCTCTGCTTCCTTCTATGAAAGCCTTTCTTTTACTTTTTTGTTGAGTCTCCACCTTCTACCTTTATGCACCTACTTTGAGAGCATAGTGGCCATTCTTAGTTCTATGTGCATTGTCCCAAGAGTTGTTGATTGATGTATAGCTTTGATATTGCTTGTTTTAAACTATTTGTATTTAGTCACTCTTATGAACTTTGAAGGTGTCCTATGCTTTTATGTTTGCTACTCTATGAGGGACAAGCTGAATGCCACTATGCTATGTTTTCATCAACATGCTAAAAATCGTTTATAGGTTCACAACATGCTATTTCATCAGAGATCCACTTCAAGTTCAGCGAGGCTCAACCCCGGGCTAAGAAGCTTCATGCCCGCCGTTTTGAATATAGTTTGAAACGGGCATAAGAAATTCAAAAATGGTCCACACAATGTGGAACCTTCACGTGGTGTCATAGTTGCAAAGAAAAATATTGAACTTGAAAATTGCAAACATCTTAAAAATCCTTCACAAAATGACCTATCATGTTCGAGGTTTCACGGCATTTAGGTCAAACCACCAATGTCATGGCTAGAATCAGGGAATAGTTTGTGATAATGTGCCCATATTGTGCACACATGTGCATCTTGGGATGGCTTACGATGTTGCAGGAGCAAGTTTTCCTTTTCGATGCACGAAAAGCCAATTTTCATTTTTGAGGTGCCGAAATAGGGGTGTTCTGTGAAGAAACAACCAAATTAAAGTTTGGCATTGGTACCAACCCATTTTAAAAAATACTAGACCACCTTAGATGGACAATTTCCCAACCGGTGTATCTAGAACCTTTCCGTCCATCCCTCATGAAAAAGACAAATTCCCGCCGAATCGGTAGGAGGTTGCGTAGATTTGAACTACAAGTACATGATATAATGCTTGTGAATTTTTTTAAAATCATTTATAGGTTCACAACATTCTATTTCATTAGAGATCCACTTCAAGTTCATCGAGGCTCATCCCCGGGTAAGAAGCTTCATGCCCGCCGTTTTGAATATAGTTTGAAACGGGCATAAGAAATTCAAAAATGATCCAAACAATGTGAAACCTTCGCGTGGTGTCATAGTTTCAAGGAAAACTACTTAACTTGAAAAATTGCAAAGATCATAAAAAATCCTTCACAAAATGATCTATCATGTTCGAGGTTTCATGGCATTTAGGTCAAACCACCAATATTATGGCTAGAATCAGGGCATAGTTTGTGATAATGTGCCCATATTGACCACACATGTGCATCTTGGGATGGCTTACGATGTTGTAGGAGGAAGTTTTCCTTTTCGATGCACGAAAAAGCCAATTTCCATTTTTGAGGTGCCAAAATCGGGGTGTTCTGTGAAGCAACCACCAAATTAAAGTTTGGCATTGGTACCAACCCATTTTTCAAAAATACTAGACCACCTTAGATGGATAATTTCACAACCGGTGTATCTGGAACCTTTCCATCCATCCGTCATGAAAAAGACAAATTCCTGCCGAATCGGTGGGAGGTTGCCCAGATTTGAACTAGAAGTACATGTGATAATGCTTGTGAATTTTTTTAAGAATCATTTATAGGTTCACAATATGCTATTTCATCAGAGATCCACTTCAAGTTCAGTGAGGCTGAACCCCGGGCTAAGAAGCTTCATGCCCGCCGTTTTTAATATAATTCGAAACGGGCATAAGAAATTAAAAAATGATCCAAACAATATGAAACCTTCGCGTGGTGTCATATTATGTGTCATAGTTGGAAGGAAAAATATTGAACTTGAAAAATTGCAAACATCATAAAAAATCCTTCACAAAATGACCTATCATGTTCGAGGTTTCATGGCATTTAGGTCAAATCACCAATGTTATGGCTAGAATAAAGGCATAGTTTGTGATAATGTGACCATATTGACCATACATGTGCATCTTGGGATGGCTTACGATGTTGTAGGAGGAAGTTTTCCTTTTCGACGCACGAAAAAGCCAATTTCCATTTTTGAGGTGCCGAAATCAGGGTGTTCTGTGAAGCAACCACCAAATTAAAGTTTGGCATTGGTACCAACCCATTTTTCAAAAATACTACACCACCTTAGATGGAAAATTTCCCAACCGGTGTATCTGGAACCTTTCCGTCCATCCCTCATGAAAAAGACAAATTCCTGTCGAATCGGTAGGAGGTTGCCCAGATTTGAACTACAAGTACATGATATAATGATTGTGATTATTAAAAAAAATCACTTATAGGTTCACAACATGCTATTTCATCAGAGATCCACTTCAAGTTCAGCGAGGCTCAGCCCCGGGCTAAGAAGCTTCATGCCCGCCGTTTTGAATATAGTTTGAAACGGGCATAAGAAATTCAAAAATGATCCAAACAATGTGAAACCTTCGCGTGGTGTCATATTATGTGTCATAGTTGCAAGGAAAAATATTGAACTTGAAAAATTGCAAACATCATGAAAAATCCTTCATAAAATAACCTATCATGTTCGAGGTTTCATGGCATTTAGGTCAAACGACCAATGTTATGGTTTGAATCAGGGCATAGCTTGTGATAATGTGCCCATATTGTCCACACATGTGCATCTTGGGATGACTTACGATGTTGCAGGAGGAAGTTTTCCTTTTCGACGCACGAAAAAGCCAAATTCCATTTTTGAGGTGCCGAAATCGGGGTGTTCTATGAAGCAACCACCAAATTAAAGTTTGGCATTGGTACCAACCCATTTTATTAAAATACTAGACCACATTAGATGGAAAATTTCCAAACCGGTGTATCTGAAACCTTTCCGTCCATCCCTCATGAAAAAGACAAATTCCTGCCGAATCGGTAGGAGGTTGCCCAGATTTGAACTACAAGTACATGATATAATGGTTGTGAATTTTTTTAAAAATCATTTATAGGTTCACAACATGCTATTTCATCAGAGATCCACTTCAAGTTCAGTGAGGCTCAACCCCAGGCTAAGAAGCTTCATGCCCGCCGTTTTGAATATAGTTTGAAACGGGCATAAGAAATTCAAAAATGACCCACACAATGTGAAACCTTCACGTGGTGTCATAGTTGCAAAGAAAAATATTGAACTTGAAAATTGCAAACATCATAAAAAATCCTTCACAAAATGACCTATCATGCTAGAGGTTTCACGGCATTTAGGTCAAACCACCAACGTTATGGCTAGAACCAGGGAATAGTTTGTGATAATGTGCCCATATTGTGCACACATGTGCATATTGGGATGATTTACGATGTTGCAGGAGGAAGTTTTCCTTTTCGATGCACGAAAAAGCCAATTTTCATTTTTGAGGTGCCGAAATCGGGGTGTTCTGTGAAGCAACCACCAAAGTAAAGTTTGGCATTGGTACCAACCCATTTTTAAAAAATACTAGACCACCTTAGATGGACAATTTCCCAACCGGTGTATCTGGAACCTTTCCATCCATCCCTCATGAAAAAGACAAATTCCTGCCGAATCGGTAGGAGGTTGCCCATATTTGAACTACAAGTACATGATATAATGCTTGTGAATTTTTTTAAAAATCATTTATAGGTTCACAACATGCTATTTCATCAGAGATCCACTTCAAGTTCATCGAGGCTCATCCCCAGGCTAACAAGCTTCATGCCCGCCGTTTTGAATATAGTTTGAAACGGGCATAAAAAATTCAAAAATGATCCAAACAATGTGAAACCTTCACGCGGTGTCATAGTTGCAAGGAAAAATATTGAACTTGAAAAATTGCAAACTTCATAAAAAATCCTTCACAAAATGACCTATCATGTTCGAGGTTTCATGGCATTTAGGTCAAACCACCAATATTATGGCTAGAATCATGGCATAGTGTGTGATAATGTACCCATATTGACCACACATGTGCATCTTGGGATGGTTTACGATGTTGTAGGAGGAAGTTTTCCTTTTCGACGCACGAAAAAGCCAATTTCCAATTTTGAGGTGCCGAAATCGGGGTGTTCTGTGAAGCAACCACCAAATTAAAGTTTGGCATTGGTACCAACCCATTTTTCAAAAATACTAGACCACCTTAGATGGACAATTTCCCAACCGGTGTATCTGGATCCTTTCCGTCCATCCCTCATGAAAAAGACAAATTCCTACCGAATCGGTAGGAGGTTGCCCAGATTTGAACTACAAGTTATGTAATAATGCTCGTGAAGTTTTTTAAAAATCATTTATAGGTTCACAACATGCTATTTCATCAGAGATCCACTTCAAGTTCAGTGAGGCTCAACCCGGGGCTAAGAAGCTTCATGCCCGCCATTTTGAATATAATTTGAAACGGGCAAAAGAAATTCAAAAATGATCCAAACAATATGAAACCTTTGCGTGGTGTCATATTATGTGTCATAGTTGCAAGCAAAAATATTGAACTTGAAAAATTGGAAATATCATAAAAAATCCATCACAAAATGACCTATCTTGTTCGAGGTTTCATGGCATTTAGGTCAAACCACCAATGTTATGGCTAGAATCAAGGCATAGTTTGTGATAATGTGCCCATATTGACCACACATGTGCATCTTGGGATGGCTTACGATGTTGTAGGAGGAAATTTTCCTTTTCGATGCACGAAAAAGCCAATTTCCATTTTTGAGGTGCCGAAATCGGGGTGTTCTGTGAAGCAACCACCAAATGAAAGTTTGGCATTGGTACCAACCCATTTTTCAAAAATACTAGACCACCTTAGATGGACAATTTCCCATCCGGTGTATCTGGAACCTTTCCGTCCATCAAGAAAAATTCCTGCCGAATTGCTAGGAGGTTGCCCAGATTTGAACTACAAGTACATGATATAATGCTTGTGATTTAAATAAAAATCATTTATAGGTTCAAAACATGCTATTTCATCAGAGATCCACTTCAAGTTTAGCGAGGCTCAGCCCCGGGCTAAGAAGCTTCATGCCCGCCGTTTTGAATATAGTTTGAAACGGGCATAAGAAATTCAAAAATGATCCAAACAATGTGAAACCTTCGCGTGGTGTCATATTATGTGTCATAGTTGCAAGGAAAAATATTGAACTTGAAAAATTGCAAACATCATGAAAAATCCTTCATAAATAACCTATCATGTTTGAGGTTTCATGGCATTTAGGTCAAACGACCAATGTTATGGCTTGAATCAGGGCATAGTTTGTGATAATGTGCCCATATTGTGCACACATGTGCATCATGGGATGGCTTACGATGTTGCAAGAGGAAGTGTTTCTTTTCGACGCACGAAAAAGCCAAATTCCATTTTTGAGGTGCCGAAATCGGGGTGTTCTGTGAAGCAACCACCAAATTAAAGTTTGGCATTGGTACCAACCCATTTTTCAAAAATATTAGACCACCTTAGATGGACAATTTCCCAACCGGTGTATCTGGAACCTTTCCGTCCATCCCTCATGAAAAAGACAAATTCCTGCCGAATCGGTAGGAGGTTTCCCAGATTTGAACTACAAGTACATGATACAATGCTTGTGAATTTTTTTGAAAATCATTTATAGGTTCACAACATGCTATTTCATCAGATATCTACTTCAAGTTTAGCGAGGCTCAGCCCCGGGCTAAGAAGCTTCATGCCCACCGTTTTGAATATAGGTTGAAACGGGAATAAGAAATTCAAAAATGATCCAAACAATGTGAAACCTTCGCGTGGTGTCATAGTTGCAAGGAAAAATATTGAACTTGACAAATTGCAAACATCATAAAAAATCCTTTACAAAATGACCTATCATGTTCGAGGTTTCATGGCATTTAGGTTAAACCACCAATGTTATGGCTAGAATCAGGGCACAATTTGTGATAATGTGCCCATATTGTGCACACATGTGCATCTTGCGATGGATTATGATGTTGCAGGAGGAAGTATTCCTTTTTGACGCACGAAAATGCCAATTTCCATTTTTGAGGTGCCGAAATCGGGGTGTTCTGTGAAGCAACCACCAAATGAAAGTTTGGCATTGGTACCAACCCATTTTTCAAAAATACTAGACCACCTTAGATGGACAATTTCCCCATCGGTGTATCTGGAACCTTTCTGTCCATCCCTCATGAACAAGACAAATTCCTGCCAAATCGGTAGGAGGTTGCCTAGATTTGAACTACAAGTACATGATATAATGCTTGTGAATTTTAAAAAAATCATTTATAGGTTTACAACATGCTATATCATCAGAGATCCACTTCAAGTTCAGCGAGGCTCAGCCCCGGGCTAAGAAGCTTCATCCCGCCGTTTTGAATATAGTTTGAAACGGGCATAAGAAATTCAAAAACGATCCCCGCAGATCTGATGCCCGTTCTTCATCTTTTTCTTCATCAATGTCTTCCATTGTAGTACCATCGTATTCGGGGGACATAGTAGGGTAGTTGTTATAATTAATTAAGTACATCAAACATAATCATAATTAATTAGTACTAATCTAAAAAACAAAATTAAAGCTAACAACCGGGACTAAAGATATGATGGACCTTTAGTCTCGGTTGGAGGCACTAACCGGGACTAAATGTGGATGTGACGACAACATGGCAACACTATGTCCTCAGTGGGCAGCACTAAGCTAGTAAATGACGACACTATTTTGGTGGGTGGCAGCAACCGGGATTAAATGTGGATGTGGCGACAACATGTCGACACTATGTCCTCAGTGGGCAGCACTAAGCTAGTAAATGACGACACTATTTTGGGTGGGTGGCAGCACTATGCTAGGGGCGAGTGTGTCGACATTATGTCATCAGTGCCCGACACTATGTTGTGCTGCTTAATCTATAAATAAGTATGCATTCTTGTGAAGAACTGCAAGATGGTGTGTGAGACCAGGGACACCACTACGACGGAGCTTCTCGAAGATGTCTTAGGACCTCGTCCTCTGACATCTTCGAGGAGCTCACCATAGAGGCACTCTCTAGTATGTGAAATTAGTTAGCTCCACCAGCATACTGATCTAGCTAGAGAAGATATAAACTAAAAGATGGTGTGCGAGAGTAGGGACACCACGACGGCAGAGCTTCTCGAAGATGTCTTAGGATCCCGTCCTCAGACATCTTCGAGGAGCTCGCCATAGAGGCACTCCCTAATTTAATTTGGTAGCTCCCCGGCGTGTTTATGTTTTTGGTTTGCTTAAACGGTCGGTGATTAAAATGCTAGGGCGCCACTATATATATGTATGCCTTCATAGTTTTGGTTCTTATTTTTGTTGCAATGGATTTTGTGACGGTAGATAGAAGAAGAAGGATATTTTGTTTCTCGACGGTGATATGTACATGATATAATGCTTGTGAATTTTTTTCAAAATCATTTATAGGTCCACAACATGCTATTTCATTAGAGATCCACTTCATGTTCAGCGAGGCTCAGCCCCGGGCTAAGAAGCTTCATCCCCGCCGTTTTGAATATATTTTGAAACGGGCATAAAAAAATCAAAAACAATCCAAACAACGTGATCGGGACTACAGAATCGGGACTAAAGGCCCCCTTTATTCCCGTCGGTCCAGCCACAAACCAGGACTAACACTCAAGACATTTATTATTATTAAAAAATTGAGACTAAGGAATCGGGATTAAAGGCCCCCCTTTGTCCCTGCCGGTCCAGCTAAAAATCGGGACTAATGGAATCGGGATGGAATACGATGTTGCAGGAGGAAGTTTTGAACTACAAGATGGTGTGTGAGAGCAGGGACAACACTACGGCCAGTTTCAGGGAGATGCCGGAGGATCCAGTTCTCAGGCATCTCTCTGAAGCTAGCCATAGAGGCACTCCCTAATATGTGAAATTAATTAGCTCCTCGACATATTGTTCTAGCTAGAGAAGTTATGTAACATCCCAAAACTTTAATCCAAGTGATCAAGATCAAATCTACCCAATTTAGGGTTAACAAAACCTTTTTCTATTCTAAAAATCTTTAAGCATTCATATGTGTGTGCATTTAAATAGGAGTTGTTTTGAATTGCCTTAATTGAGTGATCTATTGATTCTAAAATGACTCTAAGGTGAACTACACATCATCTAGATCATCCCCAAGCAAATCCCAAAGAAAAATAAATCAAAAATAATTAAATAAGCAAATGGTCACTTTTGCCATTTTAATCACATAGCCCACTTTGGCTATTCCTAGCACTCATTTTCAAACCGAGAAAATTGTGGATCTTTGCACCCCTTGCTAGTACAAGTAGTGATGTACCAAGGCCCACTTTGTGATCTCCCAAAAACCTTCAAACTCTAATTTTAAATGACATTAGAAAATTGAATCTAGCTCATATGTCTAGATACCACTTTTTGAAAAACACTCAAATGAACTCCATTTCAAAATCCCAAGCAAACCTAGATCCTTAAGCATGAGATGAATCACTCCACCAAATATCTTTCAAAAATTCAGAAGTTTCTCTCATGCGGCCATTGTATCGAACAGGTGGCAGGCAGAAAATTTCTGGCCTAACTAACACCGTTGCACATCGATCCCTTGTCCCCCAATTGACCCTCTCTGCACCCCCTGTCCCCCTAGCATCTACCCCAGCCTAGACCAGCACCCCCTTCCCCGCAGCGCTAGTGTCGCGCCGCCCAAGTATGGTCACCGCCGGCCGAACGCGGGCAACTCGCTAGAGACCAAGCCACGCCATTCCAGCTTGCCCGCTAGCACCGCCTAACCCTACCGCCACTCCTTGTCCTTTCCCCAAGCCCAGCCAGGCACTGGACCACCCCAGAGAAGCGCCTCCCTTTCTCTTTGCGCCATGCCAGCATGCCACAGACCACGCCTCGACACCAAATCGTGCATGCTGCTCTGCCTCGACCCCCACACCCTGCCAGACATGGCCGTGCACCGCCGCGCGACCCACCGTCACCATGATCATCGTCGAGCACTGCCTCTGTCTCCCAGAACGTGGGAAGCCCCTGACTATTAGGCACCGCCCCTAGCGTCGCCATTACGCCATAGAGGACCACCAGCAGACCGCCCACCGTCCGCCTATCTCGCCCATGCCGGTAGCCCTCTGTACCACCCTCGCCGGAGACGCCAACCCACACCCGTCGGTCCCCTCGTCGAACCTATATAAGGAGGCCTCCCTAGCACCATTTCTTCACACCATCTCACTCTCCTCTCTCCACTGACCATTTCCCCTCTCTCGCCGGAGCCGCTCGAGCCACCGTTCACCGGAATTCCACCGAAGGAAGGCGCTGCAGAGGAGAAGTCCCCGTCAATTTCGTCCACCTCAGCCCCTGCTGCGACCTGGACGGCGTTGCCGTCCAGTTCGTTTGCCCGCCTCGCCGCACTAGATGGAGTCCTGGTATGCCCCCACCATACCCCCACTGACCGCTCTAGGGTTCGGTCTCGCCGGCGATGAGTCTGTCATCGACGACGACCGTGGACTGTTGATCTGTGTTCTAATCGTAGCGCCCAGATTGCCCCGTACCGCTTCGGGTTTTAAGTGCCACTGACATGCGGGACCAGCCTGTCAGTCGCCCTCTGCACCGCTGAGCGTCACTGGGCCGCCCAATTACTTTCCCGTGCCGACCCAGTAATTCAAATTAGGAATTTTCTATTTAGACTTAAAATCAATTATGTCCCTTAGTTTAAAAATCATTTCAGGAAGATTTACTGAACCATATTGAGTGATTCCAATTTGGTTGGAAAGCTATCGAAAGTCTCTATCCAAGCCCGTTGTATTTAAATCATTTAGAGATAGAGATATCTCCTAGTAAAAATAACAAAACAGAAGCTTTAGCACATTCCAACATTTTTATAAAATCAACCATGATAGATTTTGAGTTGATTCCAACTCTCAAAAATCATATTTAACCATACCTATCTGAATAAGTAATAATATTAAGGTTTACATGCAGTGACTTTGGACTAGTACCAAAATAATGCCATATATGTATTTCTAGTCACTTTAAATCATTAATTATTAAACTTAAACTTATTAAAATATGATCCAACCTTTAAATCACATTCCCATATGTTAGAATATGTGGTGATGACATGTGTCCACATGATCCCATATTTTAATTGGAGGATATTAAATCTTAGTTATTTTTCAATGAGTAGAAATTACTTTTCTCAAATAAAAAAATGGAACTAGTTCATTAAACCTTGTGATGCTTGTGATGATAATAGATCATCAAATGTGTGCCTTAGTATGCTAAGTAGACTAGTTAAGTATTGTTTGGTGATTGTGTATCCTATATGTATTTATAGACGATAGTACCGACCAAGCTTTTGAGGAGGAGGAGTTCTACCAAGAGGAGGAGGAAGAAAACTTCAACCACTACACTACCCAAGGCAAGCTAACACTTGCAAGTATTATACTAGCAAGCCATAATTAACAATGCAAGCTAACCCTTGCAAGCTAGATAACCTAAGCAAAGGCCTCAGGCATGCTTTGGTTATACCATTTTGGACTTATACCTATTCCAAGTTTTAATTCCAAGCTTTACTTTCTTTACTTTACCAAAGTCCTTTACTTGTTTAAAGGTAACATAAAGAGTATAAAACTTGACCTATATAGTTAGACTTAGATGTCATTCTATGGCATGAGATTGACATTAGCATCCCACCTTAGTGAACACTCTTAACTTAGTAGTTTAGAGCTAAACCAAAACTTGATTCACTTTAGATGGGAATAGTTGGTGAAAATGATTTGTGAAAACCTTGGAATGATGAGTCATTCTATTGAGATGTTTTAACATTTGTTGAGAAACACCAATGGTATATGATGAGGCAAATGCTGAGGCATGAGCCTTAGCCCTTTTACAATACCATTCCAATTTTACCGTAGAACCACAATTTTACCGTAGAACCACAATACCTGAATTGGGTAAGGCTTAGCCGGAAGTTTATATGCATTAGTATTAGTTCCCTCGCGGGAGAGGTTTGAGCTGAGGCTACCTCTCAGTGTTGTCCATCTATGCAGTGCCCAGATGACAGATGGTCATGGTTGGGAGGCCATGCTCATAGGAGAGGTGCTTATACTAGGGTGTGTAAAGGAAAGGTTATGTATGATTCTCTGCATACTAAGTATGATGATTCAGGGTTATCCCTGATAGATGTATCGAATCTTGTGGTGAAAGTGTACCACCTCTGCAGAGTGTCAAACTATTCAAATAGTCGCGTCCGCGGTTATGGACAGTTGGAGTGGCCATACTGTTCCGTTGTCAGATGTTTTCAAAACAAGTTCTGACATGAACTGTGACATGACTTGACCACAACAGAGTTGTGACTATGACAATTAAGTTCCCACTTAAGTGTTTTTCAAACTTCTTTTATCTTTCTTTGTTTCTGAACTCAGCTTAGGTTTCAAACTTAGCTTTACAAATAAACTTGGAACTTAGTATTTCCTACTAGAACTATCTCACTTGTTAGTGGTAGTTTGCGAGTACTTAAAGAGTACTCATGACTTTTGTCCCTGGCTATTCCTATGGCCATACTATATAGGAGACTACCAAGATGAAGGACAGCAGGACGGCTATGATAACTAGGACTATCTCCCATCGTCAGCATTGCCTGTGACTCTGAAGATGGACCCCACCGCTACGCTAATTATTCCGCTACTTGTTTGTACTAAGACTAGATCATGAGATCCTTTATTTGTGTAAGACCTTATTATGGTTTGTAATGGATGATGTACTGTGATATCCAGTCTGTTATGTCTCGCAAAAATGGTAATCCTGGGATTGCGATGTATGGCATAACAGGCATCCGGGATTAAAAATCTAGGTGTTGACAAGTTGGTATCAGTGTCATCCTGACCATAGGAGACCCTAGTTAGAATGGACGTCTGAACAAGAACTTAGTTTCAAAAACCAAAGTGAGTATTTGTGAAAACTATTTCCTCTCTTACCCTTGGGAATTCTTTCTCTCAAAAAAATTCATGTTCCTCTAAATTCTTACATTACTACATAAAACTTGACACACTTGATCACTTCACTAACTTTCTCATCCTAAATTCTTATAGATGGAAGCCCAATACAACAAGTTCTACCAGTTGGGCAACGGAGGCCAACTGATCTTCGAGAGGGATTTGGATGCACTGTCTGAGTTCTTGGAGCGTCCTCATCCGGAATTCCTTGGAGCTCAACTCCCGGGTCCACCAGGGAGAGATTTGCAATGGCTAGTGGCTGCTGATCTTCGAGGCAAGATAGAAGCACCAGTATCTGGGAGGATTCAGTTCTCCGTGAGAGAGAACAACTGGCCAGATGGATTAGCCAGGGCAATGCATGAAGCTCTCGCACGTCTGTGTGCCCTCAGTGTCAACCTAATCCAAGGAACCCACTTTGTTCAGTATGCAAGGCGTGATTCCATGGGAATGCCGCTAGAGATTCCAAGTCACCCAATACTGAAGCGCCAAGTGGAGAACCTCGACTTCCTATTGTACGACATACAGAAGGAGTTGGAAAATGCAAGAGAGCTCGCCAACCACAACCTCGCTATTGCTGCCTAGAAGGCCCAAACTTTCTCACTGCTAGTCCAGGATCGTCAGTCTCTACATAGTCAACGCGCCAAGAAGGATCGCACCATCGACCGTCTTTGCAAGAAGGTGGCCGACCTCAAGAAGACCATCAAGGAGCAAGAAGCTCAGCTTGTCATAAAGGAAGAAGAAGAGGAAGGTGAAGATATCCAAGGGGATATTGACTCCTACCTCAGCAATGATGATGACTTTCTGGAGGAAGATGTCGTGGACTTCTACACCGACGATGATGACTCTGACTTCATCGATGATGAGTAGATGCACTAGAGCACTGTCGTAGCATGAGATGTATTGGTCCCATTGTATCGTAGCTTACAGAATGGTTCCTAAAACCATCTGTTTTCCTTTGATGTTGTGGTGTGTGTGTGTTTGTATCATGTGCTTTGCTTGAATGAATGAAAAGAAGTTAGTTGCAAAAACCTGAGTCAACTCAAAGTTTTAGCTTTGAAATTAAAACCATAAACCATAGAACTTTCCCTCTTACCCCTTTATCTACCTCAATCTTCAGATGACTCGTGGAAACCAAGGAGGGAGCAGCTCATCGTAAGACCCAATGCTGCAGATTCTGCAGACTCTCATTGTAGACCATGAAGCAAGCAGGGCAGAGCGCCAAGCTAATCTAGCAACACTGCAGCAGATTGCCCAGATGGCTCACAACAACCAGAACCATGGAAATCAGGATCATCATGGATCCAAACTCAAAAACTTCCAGAATACCAATTCCCCAATCTTTAGTACTTCAGAGAACCCACTAGATGCTGATAACTGGTTGCAGACAATGGAGAATAACTTAGAAGTAGCAGGAGTGGATGCCAACGAGAAAGTTCTTTTTGCCACCCACTATTTGGCAGGAGATGCAAGAGCATGGTGGAACATCATCTGCACAATGAACCATGGTCAAGTGATGACATGGGAAGCCTTCAAAATCAAGTTCAGCCGCACTCACGTGCCGCAGGGTCTAGTCACTAGAATGAGGGATGAATTCTGAGAGTTGAAGCAAGGTAGAATGACTGTAGTGGAGTACCATGACAAATTCTTGTCCCTTTCAAGGTACGCCCCGGATGAGATCAACACGGAGGCCAAGAAGAAGGAGAGATTCTTGAACAGACTGCATGATGAGATGCAGACTGTCCTCGTCAACATCCGTTTCTAGGATCTCGAAGAGCTAGTCGACTCTTCCATTCAGAAGGAAGGGAAGCTTAACCAGGCTAACGACAACCGCAAACGTCGTATGATGCACCAAGATGGATCCAACAGTCACCAGAAGTACCGTCCCAACCCTTCAGCAGGATATGCACCGAGGAACAACCGACCCCCAATGTCTCGCCCAAGCTACCCCAACTGCAGCGGAGGAAATGTGAAGTCCGAAGGAAATAACAATCACCCCGGCAACACCAACAATTTCAACTGTGCACCTCCCAAGAGCAACAACAACAACAACACTGTACCCAGAACTAGAAGCAATGATGTGCCCGTGGAAGCGAAACACAAATCTCAGATCACTTGTTTCAAGTGTGGAGTGAAGGGTCACTATTCCAATGAGTGTCCCAAGAAGATTGCCGCCACTGCCAATGTGAATGCCCCAGCTCAACAACAGCGTCATGTTCAACCAGGAAGAAGATTCGCCCTAGGGAACCCTCACATCCGCAAAGGCCGTCTCTTCCACATGAACGCCGAAGAAGCCCCAGAAGCGCCAGATGTAGTGCTGGGTATGTTTTCTGTCAACTCAGTTTTAGCAAGAGTGTTGTTTGATTCTGGAGCATCGCACTCATTTGTCACTGAAGAATTTGCATGCACTAGTAAGATTCACCCAACCAACCTGAAGCATGTTATGATAGTTCAAATCCCCGGTTTAACTACAAAAGCTAGAAAATTTTGCAAAGCTATGCCTATAAGAATACATGGGATAGATTTTTATGCCAATCTAATAGTACTTGGAACCAAAGGTTTGGAAGTAGTACTAGGAATGGATTGGATGTCAAAGCATAAAGGATTGATAGACTGTGCCAAGAAAGCCATCACCATGACCAGTAGCTCTCTCTCAGTAGAGCATATATTTGAAACCTTACCCCGTCAATTCAAGTGCAACAAGAGTCTAGCCCTGCCCACCATTGACCAAGTCCGAGTAGTCTGTGAATACCTCGACGTATTCCCAGATGAATTGCCCGGTATACCCTGGATAGGGATATTGGGGTCATTATTGTACTAATCCCTGGAACCGGACCCATAGCCTAGAGAACCTATAGCATGTACCCCTCAGAGTTAGTGGAATTGAAGAAGCAGCTGGATGCTATGTTGGCAACAGGCTTGATTCAACCAAGCGCATTGCCATGGAGATCACGAGTGTTATTTGTCGACAAGAAAGATAGAGGCAGCCGTCTATGCACCGATTACAGGAAGCTGAATGACATCACTATCAAGAACAAGTACCCTTTGCCAAAGATAGAAGATCTATTTGATTAGTTGACTGGAGCAAATGTGTTCTCTAAGATCGATCTTAGGACTGGTTATCACCAACTTAAGATTCGTGCAACGGATATTCCGAAGACCGCCTTTACTACTCGCTATGGTTTATACGAGTATACGGTCATGTCTTTTGGATTAACCAATGCCCCTGCTTATTTCATGAACCTCATGAATAAGATCTTTATGAATTTTCTGGACAAGTTTGTCATTGTGTTTATCGACGATATCCTTATCTACTCCAAGTCAAAAGAAGAGCATGAGCAACATCTGAGAATCATCCTTGAAACCCTTAGAGAGCATCGGTTGTATGCCAAGTTCAGCAAATGTGACTTTTGGCTGAAAGAAGTAGGATTCCTAGGAAATATTGTGTCTGCCAGATGAGTCACTGTTCATCCCGCCAAGATCAAAGATGTCGAAGAATGGGAAGCCCCAACCACCCAAGTCCGTGCACTTTTCAGATTAGCGGGATACTACCGCAAGTTTGTAGAAGGATTTTCTAGCATCGCCAGGCCCATGACCCAATTGTTGAAGAAGGACAAGAAGTTCGAATGGACCGACAAATTTGAAGCCACTTTTCAAGAGCTCACACTACAAGAAATGTGTTATTCTATGACCTTCTAATAGTGACCCTCAACAAAATCGTCATAGAGTTATGACCATTTCGCATCAAATGGTCATAAGCCGTTCGAGGGGTTCAAAACCTTAGAAAATTACGACGATTTTGCTCAGAAACGTCATAGTTTCATTAGCTGAAATCATCATAACCTACCTGATGTAGCCTACGACGTTATTTATAGCTCACTACGACGGTTTAAAATCGTCATAGTCTCCAAATTAGGATAAGTTGGAATGGGTAGTTGGCCACATCAGCAATTGCATCTACGTGTCCTGTCTAGGTGTCAGTTTTTGACTATGTGTCATATCCATTTGTTAATATCTTCTTACGTGGCACTGTTTGAAACTACCAGGACCCATAATTATCCAAACTGACGTGTGGGACCCATATCTGACCTCACAGACCCACCAAACTAACATGTGGGTCCCATATCTGACATGAGATTCATTGTATCTACGACTTGACATGCGGGTCCCATGCCTGAACTGACGCCAGCAGAAGTTTTTTTTCCTTTGTGATTATTTGCGCAAAAAGGGAGCAGCCCAGAATCGAAGCCGCGACCAACATCCCAAGGGAACTTGCTACCACGGCCTACCACCACGACACTTGAATTTTGGTGTCGAACAACTGCGCACACACCTTATCTTTACTAATCACCGACAGGGCCTAGGCCATAGTGGACCGAACCACAATTGTTTCTCTTCTCGTAGTTGGGCCTGGGCCATAGCATATGGACTCCACCTATTCTCGTCCTTTTAAAAACAATTCTACCGCTTGGGCCAGCCTTGACTAGTCCAAGTTGGTCCGGTTAGGATAGAATTTTTTTTCTTTTTTCTTTTTCTATTTTCTTAATTCTTTTGTATCTTTTTTATAAGAAGTTCAAAACAATTAATATTTGTTTCCAAATTTTTATAAAATTTAGTAGATCATCTTAGGGTGTTGATTATCAATACTTTGATTTTTTAAGTAGTGGATTTACTAATCCCACATTAGTCCATAGTAGGGACAGTATCATAATTCAAAATATGATTTTAAAATTAGGGTTTTGGCATCAAAATTGTGGGTGGATACAATGGATCTCTGAAGAAATAGCATACTATGAGTCAAAAAATGATTTTTTCCAAAAATCATGGGCATCAGATAATGTACCTGTAGTTTAAATCGGACCCGCTTCCTACCGATTCGACAGGAATTTGTCTTTTTTGCCAGGGATGGACAACAAGGTTTGAGATATCCCGGTTGCGACATTGTCCATGTAAGGTGGTCTACTATTTTTGAAAAATATGGTGGTAGCATTCTAAAACTGTCATTTGGTGGTTGCTTCGCAAAACACCCCGTTTTTTGCGCTCGGAAAATGGAAAATGAATTTTTCGTGCGACAAAAATAAAAACTTCCTCCTGCAACATTGTTCTCCATCTCATGATAAACATGGGTGCACAATATAGACACATTATCACAAACTATGCCATCATTCTGGCCATAACACTGGTCGTTTGGCCCGAAAGCCATGAAACCTCAAACATGATAGGTCATTTCTGAAAAGGTTTTATTGAGACACTTACAATATACCAAGTTTGATATTTTTCCTTAAAACTATGTCACATAATAAGACGCCACGCGAAGGATTTGCATTGATCAGACCATTTATTAATTTTTTATGCTCGTTTCAAACTATGGTCAAAACGGCGGGCATTAATATTCTTAGGTAGGGGCCGAGCCTTGCTAAACTTGCATTGGATCTGAGAACAAATAGCATATTGCGAGTCTAAAAATGATTTTTTTCCAAAAATTATGGGCATCAGATAATGTACCTGTAGTTCAAATCGGACCCACTTCCTGCCGATTCGATAGGAATTTGTCTTTTTTGCCAGGGATGGACAACAAGGTTTGAGATATCCCGGTTGGGACATTGTCCATGTAAGGTGGTCTACTATTTTTGAAAAATGTCGTGGTAGCATTCTAAAACTGTCGTTTGGTGGTTGCTTCGCAAAACGCCCCGTTTTTTGCGCTCGGAAAATGGAAAATAAATTTTTTGTGCGACGAAAAGAAAAACTTTCTCCTGCAACATTGTTCTCCATCTCATGATACACACGGGTGCACAATATGGAAACATTATCACAAACTATGCCATGATTCTGGCCATAACACTGGTCGTTTGGCCCGAAAGCCATGAAACCTCAGACATGATAGGTCATTTCTGAAAGGGTTTTCTTGAGACACTTATAATATACCAAGTTTGGTATTTTTCCTTAAAACTATGTCACATAATAAGATGCCACGCGAAGGATTTGCATTGATCGGACCATTTTTTAATTTTTTATGCTCGTTTCAAACTATGGTCAAAACGGCGGGCATTAATATTCTTAGCTAGGGGCCGAGCCTTGCTAAACTTGCATTGGATCTGAGAAGAAATAGCATATTGCGAGTCTAAAAATGATTTTTTCCAAAAATCATTGGCATCAGATAATGTACCTGTAGTTCAAATTGGACCCACTTCCTACCGATTCGATAGGAATTTGTCTTTTTTTTGCCAGGGATGGAGAACAAGGTTTGAGATATCCCGGTTGGGACATTGTCCATGTAAAGTGGTCTACTATTTTTGAAAAATGTGGTGGTAGCATTCTAAAACTGTCGTTTGGTGCTTGCTTCGCAAAACGCCCCGTTTTTTGCGCTCGGAAAATGGAAAATGAATTTTTCGTGCGACGAAAATAAAAACTTCCTCCTGCAACATTGTTCTCCATCTCATGATACACATGGGTGCACAATATGGACACGTTACCACAAACTATGCCATGATTCTGGCCATAACACTGGTCGTTTGGCCCGAAAGCCATGAAACCTCAGACATGATAGGTCATTTCTGAAAAGGTTTTCTTGAGACACTTACAATATACCAAGTTTGGTATTTTTCCTTAAAACTATGTCACATAATAAGATGCCACGCGAAGGATTTACATTGATCGGACCATTTTTTAATTTTTTATGCTCGTTTCAAACTATGGTCAAAACGGCGGGCATTAATATTCTTAGCTAGGGGACGAGCCTTGCTAAACTTGCATTGGATCTGAGAAGAAATAGCATATTGCGAGTCTAAAAATGATTTTTTTCAAAAATCATGGGCATCAGATAATGTACCTGTAGTTCAAATCGGACCCACTTCCTACCGATTCGACAAGAATTTGTCTTTTTTGCTAGGGATGGACAACAAGGTTTGAGATATCCCGGTTGGGACATTTTCGATGTAAGGTGGTCTACTATTTTTGAAAAATGTGGTGGTAGCATTCTAAAACTGTCGTTTGGTGGTTGCTTCGCAAAACGGCCCATTTTCTGCGCTCGGAAAATGGAAAATGAATTTTTCGTGCGACGAAAAGAAAAACTTTCTCCTGCAACATTGTTCTCCATCTCATGATACACACGGGTGCACAATATGGACACATTATCACAAACTATGCCATGATTCTGGCCATAAAACTGGTCGTTTGGCCCAAAAGCCATGAAACCTCAGACATGGTAGGTCATTTCTGAAAAGGTTTTCTTGAGACACTTACAATATACCAAGTTTGGTATTTTTCCTTGAAACTATGTCACATAATAAGACGCCACGCGAAGGATTTGCATTGATCGGACCATTTTTTAATTTTTTATGCTCGTTTCAAACTATGGTCAAAACGACGGGCATTAATATTCTTAGCTAGGGGCCGAGCCTTGCTAAACTTGCATTGGATCTGAGAAGAAATAGCATATTGCGAGTCTAAAAATGATTTTTTCCAAAAATCAAGGGCATCAGATAATGTACCCGTAGTTCAAATTGGACCCACTTCCTGCCGATTCGACAAGAATTTGTCTTTTTTGCCAGGGGTGGACAACAAAGTTTGAGATATCCCGATTGCGACATTGTCCATGTAAGGTGGTCTACTATTTTTGAAAAATGTGGTGGTAGCATTCTAAAACTGTCGTTTGGTGGTTGCTTCCCAAAACGCCCCTTTTTTGCGTTCGGAAAATGGAAAATGAATTTTTCGTGCGATGAAAAGAAAAACTTCCTCCTGCAACATTGTTCTCCATCTCATGATACACATGGGTGCATAATATGGATACATTATCACAAACTATGCCATGATTCTGGCCATAACGCTGGTCGTTTGGCCCGAAAGCCATGAAACCTCAGACATGATAGGTCATTTCTGAAAAGATTTTCTTGAGACACTTACAATATACCAAGTTTGGTATTTTTCCTTAAAACTATGTCACAAAATAAGACGCCACGCAAAGGATTTGCATTGATCGGACCATTTTTTAATTTTTTATGCTCGTTTCAAACTATGGTCAAAATGGCGGGCATTAATATTCTTAGCTAGGGGCCGAGCCTTGCTAAACTTGCATTGGATCTGAGAAGAAATAGCATATTGCGAGTCTAAAAATGATTTTTTCCAAAAATCATGGGCATCAGATAATGTACCTGTAGTTCAAATCGGACCCACTTCCTACCGATTCGATAGGAATTTGTCTTTTTTGCCAGGGATGGACAACAAGGTTTGAGATATCCCAGTTGGGACATTGTCCATGTAAGGTGGTCTACTATTTTTGAAAAATATGGTGGTAGCATTCTAAAACTGTCGTTTGGTGGTTGCTTCGCAAAACGCTCCGTTTTTTGCGCTCGGAAAATGGAAAATGAATTTTTCGTGCGACGAAAAGAAAAACTTCCTCCTGCAACATTGTTCTCCATCTCATGATACACATGGGTGCACAATATGGACACATTATCACAAACTATGCCATGATTCTGGCCATAACACTGGTCGTTTGGCCCGAAAGCCATGAAACCTCAGACATGATAGGTCATTTCTGAAAAGGTTTTCTTGAGACACTTACAATATACCAAGTTTGGTATTTTTACTTAAAACTATGTCACATAATAAGACGCCACGCGAAGGATTTGCATTGATCGGACCATTTTTTAATTTTTATGCTCGTTTCAAACTATGGTCAAAACGGCGGGCATTAATATTCTTAGCTAGGGGCCGAGCCTTGCTAAACTTGCATTGGATCTGAGAAGAAATAGCATATTGCGAGTCTAAAAATGATTTTTTTCCAAAAATCATGGCATCAGATAATGTACCTGTAGTTCAAATCGGACCCACTTCCTACCGATTCGACATGAATTTGTCTTTTTTGCCAGGGATGGACAACAAGGTTTGAGATATCCCGGTTGGGACATTTTCCATGTAAGGTGGTCTACTATTTTGAAAAATGTGGTGGTAGCATTCTAAAACTGTCGTTTGGTGGTTCCTTCGCAAAACGCCCCGTTTTTTGCGCTCGGAAAATGGAAAATGAATTTTTCGTGCGACGAAAAGAAAAACTTCCTCCTGCAACATTGTTCTCCATCTCATGATACACAAGGGTGCACAATATTGGCACATTATCACAAACTGGACCCACTTCCTTCCGATTCGGCAGACATTTATCTTTTTCACCAGGGTGGACGGAAAGGTTTTAAAATCTCCGGTTAGGACATTGTTCATATAAGGTGGTCTAGTATTTTTTAAAAATGGGGTGGTATCATTTTTGAATTGAACATTTGGTATTGCTTCACAAAACGCTTTGATTTTCCATGCATAGTCTTGGCCAGCCAATCAAACCGCAGTAAAAGGGCTACCCATGGATCACCCGCCGAAGTAGATCTCAGCCGTCCACTATTGCTAGATCCAATGCTCTAGAATTGGGTGCCGTACCCACCAAAAATTTAGAGAAGTGGCGCTCGATTTTGGGCTGCGGGAGCGGTTGACCAATATTTGGCCCGAAACTCATCTAGGTCAGACCGCATCCAACCCTACCTACCCCATCGCGCACACCCCTTCCTCCTCTCCTCAGATCCACCCACGGCAGCGCCTCCATCCCGATACCATCTCCTCCTTCTCTCCTCAGATCCACCCATGTCGTCGGCCACCCCAAACCACCGGCACCCTTCCTCCCTCCGCACCACCTTCGACCCCTCACCCTCACCCTCGACAGGATTTCTCCCATACGCCCGACCCGATCCAGATCGAGGGAGCACCCGTGTTGTCCTGCCTCTCCTCGCCGGTGGCTAGGCATTGACCTAGCAAGTGCAGGGAAGGGTGACTGTCTCGCCAGTGGCGCATGAATCGCCGAAGCCCCCCGTCACGTTACTCTCCCCCATAGCCGGAACCTCGCCACAGCAAGATACAAGTCAGGACCACTTGGACTCCGTCGACGTCGCCATGACCATGGAGGTGTGCATCAAGGCCGCCGTCGGCCACCTCCGCACCACCTCTGGCCCCTCACCCTCGCCCTTGAAGGGATTTCTCCCATGCGGGGTCTGGCGGTGGTCAAGATCTCTCCCCTCCTCCCTGTCTTAACGGCTTACGCATCTGGCCCGTGCTCGCAGGTTTCTGGGAGACGGTCATGCGTGACTCCGGGATGGAGGAGGTTGGCGCGTGCCAGTGTCCTGGATCTCGCCGTTGGGGCATCTACGTGAGGTAAGGACACGCTGTCATGTCGTCTTCGCGAGTCCATCTAGGAGTGCGTCTCCAAGTTCATCAGCTTCATCAACAACGAGTAAGTGCCTCCTCCCCTCTCTCTGATCCCTCCACTTGCACAGATGCAAAATATTCGATTGGTAGCATAAGATTGAACTACATGATATGCATTTACATGTAGTTTACTTGAGTAATTAGTAGCAAAGCAGTATTAGAAATTTCCATAGCATAAGATCTAGACTTCAGGAATAGGTTAGTGAAAATTTTGCATAAGAAATTAACCTAGTCTGAAGAATCTGCTAGTGTTCAAACTTAAGAGAAGGTTCAGACTTCAGGATTCCCCTCACAAATACTCTGTCCAGTACCTGCAGTTAGTTATAAGTGTGATCTGGGTTAGGTGTAAACAGCTGTAGTTAGCAATGCATTGCAAAGGATGTGGTACTTGTATCCACTCTCTCTTGTCTCTATATTTTTGATGATTATTCTACACTATCGTAGTGTGGTACTGGACATGTACCTAGACTACATGTAGAGAAAACATCTTGTCTCGGGTCAAGTTTGTGGTGTACTGGACATACACACTTGCATGGGTTGCAGAGACAAATTGAGACTCAAGCTAAAACAGGGGATAAGTCCATTTTATTCAAATCCTTGGCATGGTTTGTAGTATTCTTTACCTTTACATATTCTTTGGAGTACTCTTTACAGAGTAGTATAGGTTGTGATTTTGTATAGTTGATGGAGAACTTGAATAATAACATCTTAACTTCTTATTAGATTTGTCAATTGCTTATTTGTGCAACTTTTTAGCTCCTTAGCGCAGATATGTTTGTTGTGTGACAAAAAAAATGAGTAAAAATGTTGCTCATGTCATTCTACAGGTTATTGAAGCATGCCACACGAAATCCCGTGTATGACGATGGTCGGAGGTGCATCGGAAGGACGACATGTTCATCCAGATGCGTTGCCGCCGCAATGTTGAAGCCAACCTGCTGCTGCTGCTCTCCTCCGACGGATTAGATAAGTCTTCTGTATATCATGTTCTTTTTTTACTTGATTGATGATGGGACATGTTCTACTGGCATTTGGTTATCTTGAAATGCGCACAAATTAGTGCATTACTTGGCTGTATGCAATGGCTAATGCTTTTTCACCTTATTTTCTACTTGTCGTGAACTCATGGTATTGACCTAGAATAGTTTGTGTTTTGAATGTTTTATCGTGTTGTTCTTTGCTTGAAGCTAAATGGCTATTGGATGATCTATGCTTGCTGTTGGTCGTCTGATACACTTGAGGTTGGTGTAGGTCAATCTATAGCAGAATACACTTGAGGTATAGAAATTTAAGTACTCTTAGTCATGGATTCTGAGATGGAACTTTGCTATTTCCATATGTCTGAGATGGAACTATGCGTGATGTTCTATTGTTTGCTATTTTTGTATCTTCGATATAGAACTATGCATGATGTACTGCTATTTTCTATTTGCCTATCTCTTGACTCATGTGAGAACTAAGTAAGAACTATGTGTTCACCTGTACTATTGTTTTACTATTTTGTCTCATCTTTTTTACATCCTATTGTGCTAGAACTGTAGATATTATAATTTTCTCAGTCCGCAAATCAATATTATAATTGACAGCTAAAAGTCTGTACAATTTGCAACTATAAGCACTCAATAGTTGGATATGACTCTGTTATTGGTTGTATAGCTGTTGGTATATTTTGCAACTAACTGTACTATGATCTAAAATAATATTAATGTTGTTGCATGTGATTTTATTAGCTGTCACAATTGATGGAAATGCCAGCTAAGACGGTATGAAAACCTCGTGTTTGTAGATGGTAGCAATCTTTTTTATGTTTGCATGTATCTTAAGCTTAGTATAAGCTTATTTTTTCTCATGATAGCACAAGCTTCCTAGAGTTACTCGATATGTGTAACCCATGGTTATTTTTGTATTTTGTTGCTCTACAAAATTTAAGGTTCCCTCGGTTTTCATTGCCCACTCAATGTTTACAGGTGCTGATGTAGCTGGTGGAGAACCTAGAGGTTGGAGCCGAGTCCGGCTGGATGGACATACTCTATTTCTTAGCATCGACTGATGCTGGATGTAGATGCTGGATGCAGCCTTCTATAGTTGTGTGCTGGGGTTTAAATTTTGGGCTAGATTCAGTTGCAGGCTCCTGTCGTTCTAGGTTATTATTTTGTATATGTGATTTGAATCGTGGAAATATTGTAATAGACATGATTGTTGCTGTTATTAGAACGATGTCATATGTTCCTTCGGTTCTGATTAAATTGTTTGTTGTTTAATTGCTGTCAAATTGTTGGTAAATAAACATGACAAGTGGCACTAGTTGGACAACAGAAACTGACATGCGGGACTAGATTATTTGAATAGTCTGACAATTGGGACCCATCTCATTGGTAGGACCAGCCCAAAAAGAGGTCGACCTTAGAAAGGCCAAGGCCCAAAATAGAAAAGGTTGTAAAAAGCTAAGGCCCAAAAGAGAAATGGACCATAATAGGCAAAAACATAGTAAATAAATGGCTGAAATTATTGGGCTGAGCCCATATGGACCATAGAAATGGACTGGGCTATTTTCGATTTAAGACGATTTAATTTCGTCACAATTTTGCCATGTAGGATCAGCCACGTAGGATCTGACTTGGCTAGGCTAGATGGCCTATGACGGTATTGGATCGTCATAGATGTTATGACGATCCAATATCGTCATAAAAAGTTATGACGATTTTACCAAAAATGTCGTTATAGTTCATTTGCGACGCTCAGCTTTCGACGATCTCAAAATCTTCATAGAATCGTCATAAACAAACTATTGTGACGATTCTGTGACGAAAATGGAGGGTCATATACAACTAGATTCCTTGTAGTGTCAAGAAGAGATTGATTTCAGCCCCAATATTCATCATGCCAGATATCAAGAAGCCGTTTGATGTGTATTGTGATGCATCCAAGATTGGTCTCGGATGTGTATTGATGCAAGAAGGAAAAGTCATCGCTTATCTGTCTCGACAACTGAAGTAGCATGTGCAGAACTATCTGACCCATGATCTTGAGTTAGTAGCCATAGTGTTGGCATTGAAGACATGGCGTCATTATCTTATGGGTAATCGCTGTGAGATTTACTCAGATCACAAAAGTTGGAAGTATATTTTCACTCAGAAGGAGCTGAATATGAGGCAAAGGAGATGGATAGAGTTAATCAAGGATTATGACCTTGACATTCACTATCACCCCGGCAAAGCCAATGTGGTAGCGGATGCTTTTAGCAGATTGTCGTGTAGGTTAAATACCATGATCAAAGAGAAGCAACCAAGTTTGTATGAGGAGTTGGAGCATTTTAGAACCGAGCTAGTTAGCAAAGAATTTTTAGCTAGCATTGAACTTCAACCCAATTTGATTAGCCAAATCAAGGAAGCCCAGAAGGGAAATGAAAGTATCGACGGAATCAAACGTCGTATTGGTACAGGAAAGGTACCTGGATTCACCGAAGACGAAGAAGGAGTTTTGTGGTACAAAGGACGTATCTGTGTGCCAGCAGATTCAGAGCTGAAGCAAGTTATCATGCAAGAAGCTCATGATACTCTTTATTCTATCCACCCCGGAGGAACAAAGATGTATCAAGATTTGAAAGAGCAATTTTGGTGGCACAAGATGAAGAGAGAAATCGGAAGCTACATCGCCAAGTGTGATATCTATCAAAGAGTCAAAGCGGAACATTAGACACCCGCAGGACTACTGCAACCATTGCAGATTCCGGAATGGAAATGGGATTTCGTCGGAATGGACTTTATCACCGGTTTGCCTACTTCTAGTAGGGGAAATGACTCAATCTGGATCATCGTTGATAGACTGTCCAAGGTAGCTCATTTTATACCTATCAAGACAACCTACCAGAGTTCAAAGCTAGGAGAGTTGTACATTGCTAGAATTGTTAGTCTTCATGGAACCCCCAAGACCATAGTATCAAATCGAGCAACCCAATTTACCTCGAGATTTTGGCAGAAAGTCCAAGAAGGATTAGGAACCAAGTTGAATTTCAGCACCGCTTATCACCCGCAAACCGATGGACAGACTGAAAGAGTCAACCAAATCCTAGAGGATATGTTGAGAGCTTGTGTGTTAGAATACGGATCAAAATGGGAAGATTGTCTGCCTTCCGCAGAATTCTCATACAACAACAGTTATCAAGCCAGTTTGCAAATGGCACCATTTGAGTTCCTATACAGAAGAAAGTGTCGTACCCCTTTGAATTGGTCGCAAGTAGGAGAGAGTCAGATTTTTGGACCCGACATTCTTCGAGAAGCCGAAGAGAAGGTTCACAAAGTCTGTGAGCACCTCAAGACAGCCTAATCTAGACAAAAGAGTTATGCTGACAAGAGAAGGAGAGACCTGACTTTCAATGTCGGAGATTTTGTGTATCTCAAGGTTTCGCCATTGAAGGGAACCCAACGTTTTAGTCTGAAAGGAAAGTTAGCTCCCAGATATATCGGACCCTTCAAGATTATGAACCATCGAGGAGAAGTATCGTATCAACTGAAACTGCCAGAGGAAATATCAGCCATCCACAATGTGTTCCATATCTCATTACTTCGCAAATGCTTAGAAGTGCGAAGACCGAAGTTTTCAAGAACATCGATCACCGAGTTGTTGATATCAACATGGATCTGACGTATCATGAAGTGCCCATCCGTATCTTGGAGGAAGCCTACAGAACCACAAGGACCCGGAGTATCAAATTTCTCAAGATTCAATGGAGCAACCATACCGAAGAGGAAGCCACTTGGGAGCGAGAAGATTACATTAGGACTGAGTTCCCAGATCTCTTTAGTTCCTAGTTTTCTTTCTTAAATCTCAGGACGAGATTTGTTTAAGGGGGGGAAGGTTTGTAACATCCCAAAACTTTAATCCAAGTGATCAAGATCAAATCTACCCAATTTAGGGTTAACAAACACTTTTTCTATTCTAAAAATCTTTAAGCATTCATATGTGTGTGCATTTAAATAGGAGTTGTTTTGAATTGCCTTAATTGAGTGATCTATTGATTCTAAAATGACTCTAAGGTGAACTACACATCATCTAGATCATCCCCAAGCAAATCCCAAAGAAAAATAAATCAAAAAGAATTAAATAAGCAAATGGTCGCTTTTGCCATTTTAATCACATAGCCCACTTTGGCTATTCCTAGCACTCATTTTCAAACAGAGAAAATTGTGGATCTTTGCACCCCTTGCTATTACAAGTAGTGATGTATCAAGGCCCACTTTGGGATCTCCCAAAAACCTTCAAACCCTAATTTTAAATGACATTAGAAAATTGAATCTAGTTCATATGTCTAGATACCACTTTTTCAAAAACCACTCAAATGAACTCCATTTAAAAATCCCAAGCAAACCTAGATGCTTAAGCATGAGATGAATCACTCCACCAAAATCTTTCAAAAATTCAAAAGTTTCTCTCATGCGGCCATTGTGTCGAACAGGTGGCAGACAGAAAATTTCTGGCCTAACTAACACCGTTGCACATAGATCCCTTGTCCCCCAATTGACCCTCTCTGCACCCCCTGTCTCGCTAGCATCTACCCCAGCCTAGACCAGCACTCTCCCTTCCCTGCAGCACCAGTGTTGCGCCGCCCAAGTATGGTCACCGCCGGCCGAACGCGGGCAACACACCAGAGTCCAAGCCGCGCCATTCCAGCTTGCCCGCTAGCACCGCCTAACCCTACCGCCACTCCCTGTTCTTCCCCAAGCCCAGCCAGGCAATGGACCACCCCAGAGCAGCGCCGCCCTTTCTCTCTGCTCCATGCGCAGCGCACGCTAGAGCGTGATCGCCGCCAGCACGCCACATACCACGCCTCGACACCAAATCACGCACGCCGCTCCGCCTCGACCCCCACACCCTGCCAGACACGGCCGTGCACCGCCGCGCGACCCACAGTTGCCATGATCACCGTCGAGCATCGCCTCTATCTCCTAGAGCGCGGGAAGCCCCGGACCGTTAGCCACCGCCCCTAGCATCGCGATTACGTCGTAGAGGACCGCCAGTAGACCGCCCACCGTCCGCCTACCTCGCCCACGCGGGTAGCCCTCTGTACCGCCCTCGCCGGAGACGCCAGCCCACACCAGTCGGTCCCCTCGTCGAACCTATATAAGGAGGCCTCCCCAGCACCATTTCTTCACACCATCTCACTCCCCTCTCTCCACTGACCATTTCCCCTCTCTTGCCGGAGCCGCTCGAGCCGCAGTTCGCCGGAATTCCACCAGAGGTAGCCGCTGCAGAGGAGGAGAAGTCCTCGTCAATTTCGTCCACCTCAGCCCCTTCCGCGACCTCGCCTGAGTCCGCCGTCACTGTCCAGTTCGTTTGCCCGCCTCGCCCCACTAGCTGGAGCCCTGGTATGCCCCCACCGTACCCCCACTAACCGCTCTAGGGTTCGGTCTCGCCGGCGACGAGTGTGTCGTCGACGACGACCGTGGACCGTTTATCTGTGTTCTAATCGTAGCGTTCAGATTGCCCCGTACCGCTTCAGGTTTTAAGTGCCGCTGACATGCGGGACCAGCCTGTCAGTCGCCCTCTGCGCCACTAAGCGTCACTGGGCCGGCCCAATTACTTTCCCGCGCTGACCCAGTAATTCAAATTAGGATTTTTCTATTTAGATTTAAAATCAATGTTGTCCCTTAGTTTAAAAATTATTTCAGAAATATTTACTGAACCAAATTGAGTGATTCCAATTTTTTTGAAAAGCTACTGAAAATCTCTATCCAAGCCCGTTGGATTTAAATCATTTAGAGTTAGAGATCTCTCGTAGTAAAAATAACAAAACAGAAGCTTTAGCACATTCCAACATTTTTATAAAATCAACATGATAGCTTCTGAGTTGATTCCAACTCTCAAAAATCACATTTAATCATACCTATCTGAACCATGGGACGCGACGGTGCCCCACGGATGGCGCATCAGCTATGCGGGTGTGCTGGTGGCTCCGCTCCACGTCCCCGGCGGAGCCGAGATGGAGAGCGAAATCGCGGCGCGTCGCCGCCAGATGCCCGTGTGGAAGAGGGTGCTGCCCCGATACGCGGCGGCCAGCCCGTACTGGCCGGCGCTGTTCAAGAAGGAGCGAAAGGCCAAGATTGGCAACAACATCGTTTACGGGCGCGTGGTGCACCCGGATCTCCACAACCGAGAAGGGCGGGAGAGGTTCTGGTCCGTCCCTGGACGGACCAAGTACACCGTCATCGACGCCGCTCGTCGCGAAGAGGAGCTCCATCTCGCGAACAATGCAGGAATCGTGGAGGTTCCGTCCGACAACGACGAGGAAGCCGGCGGCTCGGAGGACAGCGCCAGCGAAAGTGAAATTGTCGACTAGGAAGAATTTGTAAAATCACACCTTTGTTTAGTCAGAATTTGTGATCGAATTAATGAAATGCCTCGATTTAGATCTCTGTCTCGATTAATTTGTGAAAGAATTTTTCAAAAATACTAGATCAATTCAATTTCTGCCTCGACTAATTTATATCTCTGCCCCAGAATGGGACCGTCGAGGGGTTTTTGGTCCCGATTCGTGGCATGAACCGGGACCAATGCTCCGCAGAGCGCCACGTGTGCGTCGCGGGGGCATTGGTCCCGGTTCATGCCACGAACCGGGACCAATGCTTAGAGATGAACCGGGACCAATGCTCAGGTGGCATGAACCGGGACCGGTGCCTGGCATTGGTCCCGATTGCAGAACCGAACCGGGACCAATGGCATTTGGGTGCTGGACCAAAGACCCTTTTTCTACCAATGTTTTAGTTTTTTTTAGTGTTTTCTTATCCTTTTAGTAGTGCAAAATCTATAAAAATAGGTTCAGTTTTATATATGGGTATTTCCCTATGTACGAGTTGGCTACAACCATGCACACCTATACTACTATTAAACAAGTAAATATGATTTTTCTTAAGGCCATCCCAACAAGTGTACACCGACCAGTTTGCACCCTTAGATTGTTCAGACTAAAAAATCTAACCGTTCCGATTAACCCAGTCATCTAGCAAAGTGCAATTAGCAATAACGCCTTCCGCACCGCACTCCACCAAATATTTTTTCTGCCACCTCTCCTCCAACAAATCTTCACCCTCACAGTCTGCCCCATCGCCACGACCTGCGGCTCCGCCCCCACATCGGCAGCCAGGCCGCCAAAACCACCTCCCGAGGTTGCCCCATCCACACCGGCCACATGCCTCCACGACCCCCATCCACGACTGCCCCATCCACGCCGACCAGGAGCCGCCAAGACATCCGCCCTTCGACCGCTTCTGGTCCCCAGCGACGTCGGCCATGCTCCCTCTTCAATCACAACCTCTCCTGCTGATCTTCACCGCTAATGCCGGAGCCATGGCCAAGGATGCATCTGATCACGCATGGCAGCGGAGCCGCCGCCCCCTTGGCGCATCGCATCTATCCTCCTTCCCATCGAACACAGATACAACCGGCCGCATCGGAGCATCATGGACATTCCCCGTGAATCTTTGATGGCTTCAGCCTTGAGGCTCCCGCATTGGTCCGTGTTGATGTCGAGGTTGTTGATACGGAGCAAGGTTGTGCCCTCCCGACAGTGTACAATGTCCCGTGGTTTTGCCCTAGGCTGTATATAATGCTGCATCTAAGTTAATGTGCAATTTTGCTACTATGTCCTGTTTATTCATCTACGATCGTAAATATCTTATGCAATCATCCATTGTAATTGGAATTATTGTCCGTTGCTTCGTATTTAATAGCATATTTAGACCATGCTTTAAATTCTACTTCTAAGTATCCTTTCCGTAGGTGTACTATCGATTGATGTAGTTGACTAGCTTACTGCCAGGGGCGGAGGTGCATACCCAATAATTTTTGCCAATATTTTTCAATATATACGCTCCCATATACCTATATATGTATGAGACTGTTCTTTTGCGCTCGTTAAACTCGAAAAAAAAGGAAAAAAAACGCGGCCTCCAGAGCTCTTCCTCGTCCAGCCTTATCAAACTAGGCCTAAAAATTATTTTGGCTTGCATCCCGTGTATCAGGCCCAGCCGCCCAGGCTGTCGTAGCGCTAGACACATGCGAAAATGGCCAGCGACCACGACCGACGCAGAACGCGTCGACGCACGCCTCCACGCGATGGCCGCGATCATCTCAACTGCTGACGCGTCGTCCGGCCGTGCTGCCGCGCCTCTTCCCCCTGCCCTCCTCCGTACTCCGGTGAGTTCTCTTCCCGAACCAGCTATCCACTGTCTAGGCGTGTCCAGCCCCCTGAATCCCTGATTGTCCTCAGTCCTCACGTCTTGTCAACAGTCGTCCAGGGAAGAACGTCGGCCAGCAGACCATCTATACGCCGGCAAGGAACAACAGCTGAACAGCGGCGCTGCGGCACCGTATCAGAAGCAGTGCAGAACTGCAACTCACTCTTGATTTATTCAGATGTCAGATTTCAAAATTTAGGAATCAAGATTATTCAATCTAGAAGTTCAGACTACTGACCGTGAGTCTTTCTCTGTTGCTTCAATCTACTGTTGATTTGTTCTATTTTTCCCAATTGTGATCAGAGGGTGATGCTTAGCTAATTATATTTTGATTCGCAGGTCTGAAAAAAGAAGAACAAGCAGAAGGAGGACAGGTGTAGTTCCTTGAAAGTATGTGTGATAAAGTTTCTTGCAAAATAAGTTGAGAAACAAAATGGGTGAGCAATTTTTAAATGATTGCTTGGTTACTTTTCTTGAGCGTCGATTTTTCTTGATATCATTGCTCGCTTTCGAAAGGGAGATCGTAAAGTTAAATAATTTTTTCATTGTTCTTCTAATGTAATCTAATTTTTTAAACGTATTGGCACTACTATGAAATTTTTTAGTTCTGTCCTTGCTATTGTGTCGGTGTGTTGGATTTTTGACTCCGAATACCTGATATAAAAATCCTAGCTCCGCCACTGCTTACTGCCTAAACAACATTAAGAAGAAGAAAAGGAAGCACACACTAATTGGTCCTGAGTCCTGACAAAACTGGCCAGGGGTTGCGACAGTTAAGTCTGGAGGGCCAGTACGATTTTTTCTACTGTGTTAGTACTTTTAAGTTAGGTGCATGTACACATTTGTAATGTATCCATAAAAAACAAATGTGAATGCAATACTGATGAGCAGAGATTCTTTTTTTTTGAACATTGATTTGCTAGCCGTTCAACAAGGCATGTTTAGTGAGCAGAGGCTTACGTATTTCAACATTAATAAAACATATAGTAACGAGGTTTGTGATTTGTTAATTCTTTGACTGAAAATTCTTTTTGGATGTTGCCATCATTATATCCAGGTATGCGAGTTTTACTATATCTGAACCGGATGTAAAATATGGTCATTGTCGCATACGTGACCCTATTTCCTTGTATAGGTATCTCATTTATTCAAAATATACAATCAGTTATTCAATATATTGTTATATTATGTGCAGTTTAATGCCTAAAATAAATATTAGCAATTTGAAAATCTAGCAAGTTATTCAAAATGGAGTCATGCCATGTGCGGCGTAATGTCTAAAGTAAACATTGGGGATATGAAGATAAATTCAAAATGGGATTGCTTTCGGATGGTCTATGTTCATGTTTGTTAGCTTTGCGACAATCAAATAACGAAGAACGATAAAGGAATCACAGCAAGGGGGACACAGATTTAACGTGGAAAACCCTCTCCAACAAAGAGAGGGGAAAAACCACGGGCGCCAACCAGCAAATCTTCACTATAACGGGGAGTGTTTACACAACGCCACGAATTTCACAGATGCAACTTATCCCAGCAGGCGGCTTACAAGAGGTATATATAGCGGTGGCAACCTAGGTCATCAACGATCCGCTTTAGCCCAAGCCTCCCGGCGACGGGCCTCGCTCCGCTCCGTCAGAAGTTAGCTTTATTAATAGAATTTGGATCATACTTCAACAATGTTCTTAACATGGGAGAAGTCAAAGTCCCATGGACTATTATCCCTTCAATTGTGTTCTTGGTGACCTGCAACTTACTGATTCCACATTGGTTACCTTCAAATTTGGTTGCTTCTTTATTTGTTTATGACCGCAAGATGAATACTTAACGTGAAGGAAATTGGCGTTTGCCTCTTCCAAAGAAGTACTTTCTCCATATGTACTCATATATACATTGTTTCCCTTGCAACATTATTAATTTTATTATTTGGAGGGATCTTTGTACATAGTAGGTTGAATTTCCCCAAGTAATACACTGGAATCAGTAATTACACTATTGTTTTCTACACCTTTCTGCAGGATGGTAACATTCAAGTATTTTAATCTGTTTTTCTGCTGGATTAAATTGTTCACTAAGCATTGCCGCAGGGTATGATATATGAAATTGTATTGAGGCAAACTGTTACTATTTGGGGCTTTGTTATTTGGTTAGTTTCGTCATCTTGCGCTAAACATTATGCTGACCATTTCCAAGTATATTTCGGGATCTTTTCTATCACCTCTTATGTTCTGAGGGCATATTTATATGGCTCTCTGATTCTCAATTGTTTGCTTTTGCGTAAACTACAAACTCTCTGCTTTGTATGGCTTTTTTTAAAGCCGAAGTACAAGAATTACTGCATGCTACATGATGAAAGAGATAGAACGATGGGGACAGAAGCCTACCTTGTGGTGTCCGAGGGGTTGTGGCTGGTAATTGAGTAGGCGACTCCAGAAATTATTCTCGGAGATTGACTGCAATGGTATGCTCAGTCGCTTACCAGACAAAAATCGATTCTTTTGTTCCCAAAGAGAAAGAGAAAATTCCTTATTTGACATTGGCTTAAAACCTGCTTTTCTATTTGACACTAGTAAAAAATTTCTTCCTATTTTGACATCTAAACTTGCTTTTTTTTTCCTCAATTGACACCCTAGTTCATTTTAAACACTAACGGTGTCAAATAGGAACATGGAAAGACTCTTTTGCCCCTGATAAGTCTTGTGATAAAAAGAATGTTTTAGAAAGACACATTTCTCTTTATTAGAAAAAAAACCGCATTTAGAGGCATAGGCTGCATATAGCCATATATTTGAGTCAACTTATTTTGGGTTGCTTTCCTACTGCTTAGTTGCCATCTACTACAATATTTGGAGAGAGGCGGATCATTTTTATTGCCACCATCAAACTTATTCTCAGGGAGATGGATGCGAGGATTGATTGCCACCCTCATCTTGATCTACAGAACACGAACAATCTAAGTACGAGAAATTTGGAGCAGAGAAAGAGAACTCAGCCTAGAGGCACACCCATGGCTCCGGCGCCGCCCGCGGCCGCCGTGCCTTTGCCGCCGCTGATCAAAATGGCATCTTGTATTTGAGATAACCTTCAGAATTGTCTCCCTGCTGTCTTAATTTCAGAAATTTGGAGCTGTTCCAAATCCCAATTGATACCCAAATTGATTAAATACAAACCTTTAAAAACTTGGGTCACAGCCTAGAGGTACACCCATGGCTCCGGCGCCGCCGGCCGCCGCCGTGCCTACGCCGCCCGCAGCCACCGTGCCTGCTCCGCCCGCCGCTGTTCCCGTGCCGCCTGCCGCTGACGCGCCGGCGCCGACCATCGCCATCACCCGCAGCCGCCACTCCGGGGCGTTGAGCTATCGCGGGCTCAGGCACGGGGGCTCTGGTTGTATCGTTTGGTCCCTGCCTCTTTGGTGTTGAGCCGTTGTGTAGGGGTATTTTTGTCCATTGAACAAATCGACGGACGGAAAAACTAACGGAACAAACGGCGGTGTCAATTAGAGAAAGAAAGCAAGTTTAGATGTCAAAATGGGCATAATTTTTTTCTAGTGTCAAATAGGGAAGCAGATTTTAAGCCGGTGTCAAATAAGGAATTTTCTCAAAGAGAAATGGTGGAGCCTAGCAGGGTGGTTTTTCCATTTCGGCTTAGCTATGTTCGACGAGCTACTTCTGTTACACATGTATGCACACAAGAGGTAATAATGACAGCTTTCTTCATTAGAAAACAAGTATCATGCAAATTGGCACGATGTGAATAATTTCCATTTGCTTCAGTTATATGTCTTTTGCAAAACATCCTGAGAAAGCTTTTCCATGATTCTGTCTTGACATTGTTGTTTTCAAGTTTGCTCTCTCGATTTTTATTCTTTATGGTAGCTAGAGAGTAATACATAATTTTGATACATCCATGCACTGGGATAAGAGCATTGCTTCTCATGTATGGTCGCTCATCCAATAACTGTTATACAAGGCAAGCTTCACTGGGGCGTGTTTAGAAGTTCTGGGCATGTCTTTTGCCCTGTCTGAAATTAAGTTAGGGATTTTTGATGTAGGGGAAAATATGTTTTCAGTCCAGTAATCGTGGAGAATGTTTTGTTCCTGATTATACTATATGTTTGTGTTTGGTAAAATTTAAATATATTGAAAAATAGTTGATGTCGTGCGTGCACATGCAAGCTTACTAGTGTTACAAGACGCACATAACAAGGAGCGGGTGGAGCTTGGTGCGAAACAGCTCGAGTTGCTTAACAGATATTCTATCAGTCCGAAATTAACTGACTCATTTTTGTCTATATATTTACATGTATCTAGATGTGTTTTAGTGTATAGATATATGCGAATCTATACAATTGTGGGTCAGTTAATTCTGGCGAGGGGATAGTTTTTTCTTGGTTTGGGTAGTGTGCAACAGTAGGATTTATGTATGGGCGGGGGAGCAATGATGATCACCAGTGTAGTCTAGCAATATCGAGATATCAAATCCATACTAAAATAGCATATCAATGTATTTTCTTTTGCAATGAGATGGTAATGTTTGGCTACTTTTTAAACAAGTTCAACTATAGCTAAACTATCAACACGAAGGACTTGATCCAAAATTTAAGCACTATGTCAAAATCGAGATCGTAGCAACTGGCGTGTAAAATCTTATTCTTTCTTTTTTATTTAACTAGTGGAGTATAGTTAGACTAAAGCAAGGGAAAATTTGATCTAGTTAGCAATATCTACCATTCCCCTAGACTAGCGAATGGCCGCGGACGAACTAGGCCGATAGAGTGGTGAATAGGCGATATCAGATGGAACAGGGTTCACGATTGATGCCCCATACTTGTGCATACCCAGGAAGATGGGATTTTTCCTTGTTGGGCTTCGATGCATGCAAAATTGAGCTTAAGTACCAAACCCTCCGTTTCATAATATAAGATTTTCATAATATAAGATGTTTTAGATTTGTGAAAGGAGTATATCTAGATCTGTTTTAGTGTATAGGTTCAGAGTGAATCTACACACTAAAAGAGGTCTAGATACACGTCTTTTATAAAACTAAAACATCTATATTATGAAACGGGGGAGTACTAATTACTATTATCTACTGTCACTAGTGCAATACACATACATATACCAGTACTAACCCTGCGTGTCTGACACTTCCTCGCCCTCTGTCTCCGCCCCTGACTCTGCCGGCAACATGCTTCATAGTTCAAATATGCCTTTTAGTTCTTCGAGTGTTGTCAAATGTGCTTTGTCACACTATTAATCTGGCTTCTTTTTCACAATTTACTTGAAAAAAATGAGTTTTGTGTAATATGATATGCCTACATGCACTGTGATGCAGAAGTCAGGGTTAACAAGCCATTCATTTATAATAATAACTAGCTGAATACCCGTGCTTTGCTACGGAATAAAACAATAAAATATAAATATACTTGTTTGTGAAGATGCAATCTCATCATTATTTTTTACCTCTTCACACTCCTCGTGTGATCCTTTTATTTCATCATGTGTCTCTTTGGCCAACTACATGCTACACAGCAAGAACATAGCTGCCTTCCTCCTTGGTTCTTCCCGCTCTATTCTCTCCTTGCCTGCTACTCAGACTTAGCTGCCAGCTCTTTTCGTGTTTTGTCATCTCCACTATTATCCACAACTTTGATGAGTCTCAAACTTTCCATCGCGATTGAAGTCAACTAGGATGATGGGTGGCAAACATCAAGTGTTCCAATACAATGCAATAAGGATATACTAGTGGTGCAGACATGTGTATTCATAATTGCACTTAGTTTGCTCATATCTCTATTTCACTCCTCTGCAGCTGCCTGCAATACATAAAATGAGATCAGAAAAAGAAAATGAATATGTATCAAAAGAAGATGAGCACTATCCATAGAAAAGGATTAACATTATGTGTGGCCTATCCTTAGCATGACCATATGCTTGGTGATGCCAGCTGAACCCATATGTGTTGGGTGTTATGGTCCTAGCTCTAACAATCTCTGAAAAACCTTGCCGGCATACATGGTCAAATATTTGACATGGCAATGATGGCCTTGGCTATTGGATCTTATCAAATATCCACTTAACCCGAAGGGAATCTATCATCAGTGGTATTTCAAGTCTCCAAGTATATATCATTGGTTCAAATGTACAACTTAAACTTTTCTAAAAAGAGAATGGACGGTAACTTGAAAATAAACACAAAGAGAACTTAAGGAATACTGAATAATGAAAGATCTAGTGACACTCACCGAAATTGTTTTCTTATAATGTTCCTTGGTACCAAGGTTTTTTTTCTCGTTTACTAAAAAATACGGGTGAGCACGGGTATTACCTGTTACTGTGAATAGCGTAAATACCGTCCTAGATATTGTGTGAGATTTCTCAAACTAATTTAAAAATTCATTCAAAATTCTAAAAAATTAACCAAATTTCACAAAAAACGATGAATAACTGTCGGTATTTTCAATATACCATTGGTTGCCGGAAAATCCGGTTTCTGCAGAGATAGCGGAAATACTGGCCCAGGAAAAAAAAGTCAGGAAAATTGTAAACCTAAGTGATGTTTGCGGGATCATTGCACTCCACTGCTAACATCAGCACTATAATCTTGTGCTCCCACATACTTTGCATAATTTCTAGAGCACGTGTAGATAAAATGCAACCAGAGACGTTGGCCAGTTAAATAAATCAAACCATTGGGTCGGGACACAGAGACAACTCATAATTTCCTTTGCTTCCTAGGATCTACTCCCTCCGACCTATATTAGTTGACTTGGATTTAGCCAAACTCGGATATATCTAGTACTAAAACATGTCTAGATACATCCGAATCTAGATAAATCCAAGTCAAGTAATGTGGGTCGGAGGAAGTACTAAACTTCACATTTCATCGGTTAGCTAATATCATCATGCAGCACACGAAATAGTACAAATTAGTTAACAGCAATGCAGTTCCTGCCATATTGATTCTCCCCTACTCCTTCCTCACGTACTCAGATCCAATATCATCTTGTATGTCAGTATGGGAGAGAGAAATTACAGATCCAAGAAAGAATGATACGTACCATGCAGGTTGTAGTCGTTGCCAACCAATGGTGGATCATTCTGCATCTCCTCTGTACCACGGAATGTGCAAGCATCCTTCGCCATCAGACGAGGTGGGGTCTCCTCAGAAATATCAATATAATCTAGAGGGAGAGTTTTTCACGAGGAGGGTCTGCAAGGTGCCATGGTGGAAGGGACATCGGTTGTGTCACCAGCAGAAGATCGATGATGAATCTCGGCCGCCTAGGCCTCGTCATGGATCCTGCACTACTTGGTTTTAGATTGACCAATGCACTACAGGAGACGGCACGACATGGATCTCGAGAGGCATGATGGAGCTGCGACCCGTCTCTGCTTGTACATCACTTTCAGGGCTTCCTCCATCTCGGGACATCATCTGCTCAAAGTTTCTTCTCCACAGTGGCACTCTGGTTCCTGAGCAGTACTTCCCAGTAGTCTGTTAGTAGATGGCATAGTGTGTCAGCTGTCAACCTACAACCACACACGATCGACCGACAGAAAGGAGAGCGAGAGGTAGACGATGAACACTCAGATGTTTTGGTGCAGCGTGCTACTTGCTGCTTTTCTTCTTTCTCCTTTTATTCAGAGGAAAAGGTAAACGTGCCGTGACTCTCGCCATGATCCTTACAGAGACGTGCCATCCCACATCTCGGATCGAGCCCACGACGATCCTAACAACCAGGGCCTGCGCACATACCGCGTCAGCGCCCAGCTACAAAATAGCTAACTGAAAAACAACTCGACACCTAAGACTGAAACTCTGAAACTACAGTCTAACGGCTACTGAATTTATTCAACAAATCTCCCCCTAAGTTCAGAAGCCGGTAATGTTGACGACGCCGATCCGTGCACGAAGCTCTTGAAGCGAGAACGCCCTAGTGACTTCGTCAAGATATCGACGAGTTGATCAGTGGTGCCAATGTGATCGACGACGACCTTCCCGTCTTCCACACATTCTCTGATGTAATGAAAACGAGTGTCAATATGCTTAGTACGATCGTGGAATACATGATTCCTCGTCAGCTGGATCGCACTCTGATTATCCATGAGGATTGTAACTGCCTGGACCTCCTGCTCGAGCAGATCTCTGAGAAGGCGCTGCAGCCACACCGCCTGACAAGCAGCTGCAGTTGCCGCCATATATTCTGCTTCGCATGATGAAAGAGCCACAACTTTCTGTTTCTGTGATTGCCATGTCACAGGGCTGCCTCCGATCATGAAAAGGCTCCCAGTTGTGCTCTTCCTGTCATCCGGATCGCCTGCCAAGTCTGCATCACTGTATCCAACCAGCTCAAATTCGCTGCTACTTGTGAAAACACAGCCAAACGAATGAGTGCCAGCAATGTAGCGGAGCAGCTGCTTGACAGCGACAAGGTGCTCAGTGGTTGGCTTCTCCATGAACCTGCTGACGAATCCCACTGCAAAAGCGATGTCCGGCCTGGAGTGCACAAGATAGCGCAGGCCTCCAACCAATGATCTGTACATTGTGGCGTCCACTGGTTCACCGCTGCTGTTCTTGCGCAGCTTCTGCCTTGCTTCCATTGGAACATGCGAAGGAGTGCAGTCGACCAGCCCTGCTTTCTCGAGGAGCTTGCCTGCATATGCTGATTGACACAGCGTGATTTTTCTGGTGCTCTAGGTTACCTCAATTCCAAGATAGTAAGTGAGCATCCCGAGATCGCTCATTTTGAACAGATTCTTCATCTGCTCCTTGAATCTTGCAATCTCCTGCTGATCCTCTCCCGTGACGACAAGATCGTCCACATATACCCCCAGCAGCAGCCTTGACTTGCCCTTTCCGCGAGTGTACACTGCGTGCTCCGAGCTGCTCCTACTGAAACCAAGTGACAGTAGTGAACTGTCCAACTTAGCGTTCCATGCGCGCGGAGCCTGACGAAGTCCATAGAGTGCTTTCTTCAGACGAAGCACCTTCCCCTCTTGGCCTCTGACAATGAAACCAGGCGGCTGGGACACAAACACCTCCTCTGTCAGTTCACCGTTCAGAAAAGCTGACTTGACGTCGAGATGATGGACTTCCCACTTCTGGTGTGCCGCGACGGCGAGAAGGAGACGCACTGAATCGAGACGAGCTACCGGTGCAAAAACCTCATCAAAGTCAATGCCGGCGCGCTGAGCATAGCCCTTTGCGACAAACCTCGCCTTGTGCCACACCACGTCACCAGCTGGGTTCTTTTTCAGTTTGTAGACCCACTTCAGGCCAATAGGACGATGACCACTTGGCAAGCTACAGAGCTCCCAAGTGCCATTTTCCACGATGGCGGCCATCTCTTCCTCCATGGCAGCGCGCCAGGCAGCGTCGGCCTGCGCTTCCGAGAGAGTGGCCGGCTCCTCCCCCTCGGCGAGATGCAACTCTTGCTCGAGTGTCTCGTCGATGTTCTGCACAGTCCTGTATCGGCGCACATTTGGGTCTCGCTCTTCTGCTGACGCCGTGGGCGAGGCCAGGGGCGTCACGAACTCGACCTCGGCGCGCCGCTGTGGTGCCGGCGTTCCAGGATCATCCGCGCCGTGCGCGTCCTGGGCGTGCTCTGGCGAGGTTGGTGGCGTGTCGTGCACGCTCTCGCCGCGCTCTGGCGTGACAGGGGCGGCGTCGCGGCAGCGAGTTCCACCCACGTGGCTCTGCACGGGCGGAGTGTACTCGATCTCGAAGTCCCCTCGCAGCGTGGCCACTCCATCCATCTCCCAGATCCAGCTTGCCGCTTCATCGAACACAGCGTCTTGTGTCACATGGACGCGCTGTGTGAGTGGATCGAACACCTTGTAGGCTTTGGTGCCAGGCTCGTAGCCTAGCATCACCATCTTGGTGCTTCGGTCCTCAAGTTTCTTGAGGTGTGGTCTTGCTGTCTTGACGTGTACTATACATCCGAAAACACGCAGGTGATGAAGATCTGGTGCCGTGCCGTGCCAACGCTCGCACGGGGTGGCGTGCTCGACAGCGCGCGTGGAGGAACGATTCAGCAGGTACACCGCCGTCGTCACCGCCTCCCCCCAGAATGCGCTTGGGACACCACGACCCTTGAGCATGCTGCGCGCCGCCGCCACCACGGTTTGATTTCACCGCTCGATCTGTAGGGTAACGGGTAGGCTACACTAGCGTAAAATCAAAATTTTCTACCGCGTCAACCAGGAATACTATTGTCATAGATCACGGGATTACCGCTAGACGCGCAGGTGCGGAACTCGATGAAGCACGTTGCGGCAGTGTAGATGTTCTACGTCTCCTCCTCGTCCTCGTCCCATGAGCAGCTCCCCTTTGCGTGGCTCGTCCAAGTGCTACAGATGCAGCACCTCCGAGGTATCCACACGTCTGGAGTGGAAGCCGTCACACGCCAGACTGCTAGGTCTGCGCGTGCAACACAGGCGGAAGAGGAGTGGCGGCTGGGTGGAATGCTCTCTCCTTTTCAGCTCGCCTCACTCTCTCTTATATAGGCATCCCTGGTGGGCTTCTACATTAGCAGCCCATTAGCAGCCTAAGCCTGGTCTAATTCGGATCCAATCCTCATTAGGCTTCCAGCCCCTAATGTGTGTGACCCTATAGGTTCATACACGTATAGACATGACGCGAGTACACTTACTCCGTCAATAGTTGGTAGCGGCCTCTAGCAAGACGTGCCAACTCCTAAACGCATATAAATATCATTCGGACGAACCATCACAAGGTTGAGTACATGTCTTTCCCTTTGCCTCACGATATTTGGTCTAGCTCTAAGCTGACCTCTCTTTCTCGATACTGTGATTCAGAATCCCTTTACTAGGTTAAATCTTAACCATATGTAGCATGGCCATGCATTTCTGGATCCGATCACTCGAGGGGCCCAGAGATATCTCTCAAGTAGAGAGGGGCAAATCCCATCTTGATTGACCGATGCCTTGCAGCATGTATCAGGACAAACCCGAAAGCTACCTTTATAACTACCCAGTTACGGAGTAGTGTTTGATAGCCCCAAAGTAGGTCGATCCACATCTCAAGTACATGCGACAATCTCAGGGCTAAGGACAAAACGTACACGATGTGTAGAGAGAGCTGCAAGTATTATTGCTAGTCTCATGTTGGGTCAGTCCAACCCCATGTTCATAACATGTGTCCACATCATTGGTTTGACATCTCCATGTCAATGACTTGCGAAACATAGTCATTAACCAATCGATGTGCTAGTCTAATATTCACGTGTGTCCTCGCATGAACTCCGACTAGGGACAATTATTAGATAACCATACAAGTAAAGAGTTTCACAAACAATTCACATAATTGCCAATCAATACAAGTTGCCTGGTATATGGATATTCAAGGAACATTATAATAACTCATGGATACACATGAAATACAATCATCTCTATGATTGCCTCTAGGGCATATTTCCTTCAGTCTCCCACTTGCACTAGAGTCAATCTAGACAGTATCTAATACCTATTGCTCTTGTGTGCGCTTCATGCGCAGGCTGCGGGAGTGGCTTAGTCAAGGGATCAGCAACATTTGAGTCCGTATGTATTTTGCATAACATGATACTACCTTCATCAATGAACTCACGAATCAGATGGTAGCGCATGCGAATATGTTTGTTCTTCTGGTGCTGTCTAGGTTCTTTGGCTTGTGCAATAGCACCATTGTTGTCACAATAAACGTCCAAGGGATTGGACGAGCCCTGAACCACACCAAGAGCGATCAGGAAATTTCTAATCCAAACAGCTTCCTTTGCAGCCTCCGAGGCAGCAATATATTCAGCTTCTGTTGAAGAGGAGGCCACTGTATCTTGCTTGGAACTTTTCTACCTCACAGCACCACCATTCATGACAAACACATAACCTGATTGCGATTTCGAGTCATCTGAGTCATTAAGGTAACTCGCATCTGTGTAACCCTTTACACTGAGTTCAACCTCACCTCCATAAACTAGGAACATATCCTTAGTCCTTCTCAAGTACTTAAGGATATTCTTTACCGCTGTCCAGTGAATCTCACCTGGATCAGCCTGGTATCTGCTCGTAACACTTAGACCATAGGAAACATCTGGGCGAGTACATGTCATTGCATACATGATGGATCCAATAGCCGAAGCATATGGAACCCTACTCATGCGTTCTCGCTCATCAGTGGTCGAAGGACACTGAGTCTTGCTGAGTTTAATGCCGTGAGACATAGGCAAGAACCCCTTCTTAGCCTCTTCCATGCTGAACCGTTTCAACACTTTGTCAATGTACGTACTCTGGCTTAATCCAATTAGCCTCCTTGATCTATCTCTATAGATCTTGATACCCAGAATATATGCCGCTTCTCCCAAGTCCTTCATAGAAAAACTATTTTTCAATGAGGTCTTAACAGACTCGAGCATAGGAATGTCATTTCCAATCAATAATATGTCATCCACATATAAGATTAGAAACACAAGTGATTTCCCATTTTCTTTCTTATACACACAAGGTTCTTGTTCGTTTTTGGTGAAGCCAAACTCCTTTACAACTTCATCAAATCGAATGTTCCAACTCCGAGATGCTTGCTTCAGCCCATAAATAGACTTTTGAAGTTTGCATACCTTTTCAGCATTGTTTGGATCGACAAAACCTTCGGGCTGCATCATATACACGTCCTCAGAAAGGATTCCATTTAAGAAAGCCGTCTTGACATCCATCTGCCATATCTCATAATCGAAATGTGCAACAATGGCTAGAATGATCCGTATAGATTTAAGCATCGCTACGGGCGAGAAAGTCTCGTCGTAGTCAACTCCTTGAACTTGTCGAAAACCTTTTGCAACAAGTCGAGCTTTATGGATGTGAACATTTCCATCCATATCAATCTTCTTCTTATAGATCCACTTGCACTCGATGGCTTTAAAACCATCAGGCAGGTCAACCAAGTTCCAAACTTGATTGTCTCCCATGGACTCTATCTCGGATCTCATGGCAATCAGCCATTTCTTAGAGTCTGGGTCCACCATCGCTTCTGCATAGGTTACAGGCTCATCATTGTCTAACAATAATAACTCTCGCGCTTCGCGCAGCCTCGCCGACCTTCGTGGCTGTGGTGCTTCTATTGCCACGGGTTCCTCAACTTGTTCTGCTACAATAGCATCACTCGTAGAAGCATCCCCGACTGGCTCATCTTGAACTTCTTCAAGTCGCACCGACCTTCCACTCGTTCCCTTTGTGAGAAACTCTTTCTCTAGGAAAACACCGCTACGAGCGACAAACACTTTGCCCTCTTCTCGGTTGTAGAAGTAATACCCTAAGGTTTCCCTTGGGTATCCCACAAAAATGCACTTATCCGATTTGGGTGTTAGCTTGTCCGACTGAAGTCGCTTGACAAATGCATCACAACCCCAAATCTTTAGAAAAGACAAACTGGGATTCTTTCTAGTCCACATCTCATATGGTGTCTTAACTACGGATTTAGATGGTACCCTGTTTAGTGTCAAAGCTGCTGTTTCTAGCGTGTAACCCCAAAATGATAATGGTAAATCCGACTGGCTCATCATCGATCGAACCATGTCCAACAAAGTTCGATTACGCCGTTCAGAGACCCCGTTTCTTTGAGGCGTTCCGGGCGGCGTGAGCTGTGGAACAATTCCGCAACTCTTAAGATGATTGCTAAACTCGTGACTCAAATATTCACCTCCGCGATCAGATCGCAAGGCCTTTATTTTCTTGCCACGTTGATTCTCTACCTCATTTTGAAACTCTTTGAACTTTTCAAAAGTTTCAGACTTATGCTTCATCAAGTAGACATAGCCATATCTACTGAAATCATCAGTGAAAGTAATGAAGTAGTGATATCCTCCTCTGGCTGTCGTGCTCATTGGTCCACATACATCAGTATGTATGAGTTCCAACAAGTCTGTCGCTCTCTCGGGAAACCCCGTAAAAGGCGTCTTGGTCATCTTTCCAAGTAAACAAGCTTGACATGTCTCGTATGATTCAAAATCAAACGAAGTTAGAAGACCATCACCATGGAGCTTCTTCATGCGCTTTTCACTTATATGCCCCAAACGACAATGCCATAGATAGGTAGGACTCAAATCATTTGGCCGAAGCCTTTTAGTACTAACATTGTAAACACATGCATTATCAAGATTTAAAATAAATAACCCATTCACAATGGGAGCATCAGCCACAAACATAGCATTCTTAGAGATTACACAACCATTGTTTGTACTCGCGAATGAATAACCATCCCTCATCAAACATGAAGGTGATAAAATGTTTCGACCCATACTAGGAATGTAATAACAATTATTCAACTCCATGATAAATCCTGACAGAAGGTGAAGTTGCATGACGCCGACGAACAATGCAGCAACCCTTGCTTTATTTCCGACGCGAAAATCCACTTCGCCTTTCTGCACTTCTCTAGTCCTTATTAGCCCCTGCATCGAATTGCAAATATGAGCAACCAATCTGGTATCAAATACCCAAGAGTTAACATAAGAATCTGCGAGAAAAATGTCCACAACATTTACAACAAGTGTACCTGAGTGGGAAGTACTCTTACTTCCACTTTTCTTCAAAGAAGCCTGGTACTTGCTGCAGTTTCTCTTCCAGTGGCCATATTCGTGACAAAAGAAACACTCAGTGTCTCCTGCAGGACCAGCCTTTTGCTTGGGTGCAGGGTTTGGCTTAGGGATCGTATCCTTAGCCTTGCCCTTCTTCTTCTGCCAAGAAGTGCCCTTTTTCTTGAAGCTAGGCTTGTTCTGCACAGCCATCACATGGCTATGCCCTGCACACTTCTTAATGTCACATTCTGCTGTTTTCAGCATCCCACATAATTCATTAAGGCCCCTCTCCACCCCATGCATATGGTAGTTCGAAATGAAATGCCCATAGCTAGATGGAAGAGATGCCAAAATGAAGTCAGTGGCCAACTCTTGGCCTAATGAAAAACCAAGCTTTTCCAAAGTCTGACTGTAACCAACCATTTTGATCACATGGGGGCCTACAACTGCTCCCTCTGCCAGCTTGCATTCCACAAAGGACTTAGCGACATTGTACCTCTCAGTCCTAGCCTGAGTCTGGAACATGTCCTTAAGCGCAACGATCATATCGTACACTTCCAGATCCTCAAACTGCTTTTGAAGATCAGGTTCCATGCATGCAAGCATAAGACAACTGACCTCAAGAGATTCATCACATGCTTTCTTGTAGGCATTCTTAAGGGTAGCAGTTGCATTATCAGCAGGTTCATCCGGGATTGGGGTATCCAGAACAGTTTCCTTTTTCTCAGCCTTGAGAACAATTCTCAGGTTACGGACCCAGTCCGAATAGTTTGTTCCATTTAGTTTATCCTTTTCAAGAATCGAACGCAAAGCAAAAGGTGATGAATTGTTCGGTGCCATTGATCTACAACAAAAAAATATGCAAAATACTAAGCCATGTAACCATGAAAGAGTAAAACATATTAAACAATTTAATAGCATATACTCCCACTTAAATCAACATCCCTCTATTGATACTAAGTGATTCAAGATCCACAATTAACAAGTCGACTAGTGAGCTTTAGCATCACTGCCAGAAGACAAGGTAAATCGGTAAGCAACCTTTGCTAATCATATCACATATGACTCTTGTTGTTGGGTGACATCTCTATGTCAAAACTAGGCGCCCAACCTTTATGCCCCAAGGTCCTTAACTGTTAAGATGACCTTGTTAAGCTCACCAACCCTTATGCGTGTAGGTATCCAATACAAACCCATCCAGCCAAGGAAAACCGTGGCACCCTAATTTCATAGACCCACCAACGATTGTACAGGGCATAGGATGGTGCAAGGTTTGGTTGGGAGGGCATGGTTTAACTTAAACTTTGTGAGGGATCGTTCTACTTCTATCATCTAAGCATGCATAGTAGTAAAACGTATAAGAATAGCATTCACATAGATGTGATACAGTATGACCCATTTTCTCATGGTGATCTCCATCGCCATAGAACCTGTCCACCATGATGATCTCCATCTTCATGCTCTATGCGAGCCATCCTCCAAGTGATGAGTTCTCAAAGAACTAATACAAGCTATTACTCCTAACATCTAGTAATCAAAATTACATGGTATTGGGATCATCACAAGTTGGCACGCAGGCCATTACAATAATTGACAACACATATGGCTCCAGCCGTGTTGCCCAACTCACAACACGCAGGTCATGAAAAATACATACATGCATCACATACATTTTTGGGCCATACTGATCACATAAATCCTACAAAAACAAGTTGTGCATAGAATCGCATTCTACCGGATCATGTGAAATCGTACCACCTATGAACCTTAACGAGATACAAAAGGGGGGCTACGACTAAGGGGGGTCTAGGGGGTCTCCCCCTGCGGGGTTTGTGAAAAATGAGAGATCAAATCTATACAATTTTCTTTAAGGATTTTGATCGGCAAATCAAATTTACCATAAACCGACCATAGTTCCGATTCGACCAAACTCCTTTGATCACGGTACGTCGATTTAGATCTAATTCCCGATTCGATCAATCATATTGATCTTCGCGTGATTCAGAAGGATTTATGTGTCACTTTCTACCCCGATGGCGGAAACCGACTAGTAGGGGTAAGTCGTTCGACGACCTTAGAATCACGATCACGGAAAGTAAGATCATAGATCAATCCAGAAACACCGCCATACAAACGATCATATCATTCATATCAATCTACATATCACCATATGCAAACTTCCCGAACCTATGACTGAATAGCATCGGCTCTGATACCACTGTAGGGTAACGGGTAGGCTACACTAGCGTAAAATCAAAATTTTCTACCGTGTCAACCAGGAATACTATTGTCATAGATCACGGGATTACCGCTAGACGCGCAGGTGCGGAACTCGATGAAGCACGTTGCGGCAGTGTAGATGTTCTACGTCTCCTCCTCGTCCTCGTCCCACGAGCAGCTCCCCTGTGCGCGGCTCGTCCAAGTGCTACAGATGCAGCACCTTCGAGGTATCCACACGTCCGGAGTGGAAGCCATCACACGCCAGACTGCTAGGTCTGCGCGTGCAACACAGGCGGAAGAGGAGTGGCGGCTGGGTGGAATGCTCTCTCCTTTTCAGCTCACCTCACTCTCTCTTATATAGGCATCCCTGGTGGGCTTCTACATTAGCAGCCCATTAGCAGCCTAAGCCTGGTCTAATTTGGATCCAATCCTCATTAGGCTTCCAGCCCCTAAAGTGTGTGACCCTATAGGTTCATACACGTATAGACATGACGCGAGTACACTTACTTCGTCAATAGTTGGTAGCGGCCTCTAGCAAGACGTGCCAACTCCTAAACGCATATAAAGATCATTCGGACGAACCATCACAAGGTTGAGTACATGTCTTTCCCTTTGCCTCACGATATTTGGTCTAGCTCTAAGCTGACCTCTCTTTCTCGATACTGTGATTCAGAATCCCTTTACTAGGTTAACTCTTAACCATATGTAGCACGGCCATGCATTTCTAGATCCGATCACTCGAGGGGCCCAGAGATATCTCTCTCAAGTAGAGAGGGGCAAATCCCATCTTGATTGACCGATGCCTTGCAGCATGTATCAGGACAAACCCGAAAGCTACCTTTATAACTACCCAGTTACGGAGTAGTGTTTGATAGCCCCCAAGTAGGTCGATCCACATCTCAAGTACATGCGACAATCTCAGGGCTAAGGACAAAACGTACACGATGTGTAGAGAGAGCTGCAAGTATTATTGCTAGTCTCATGTTGGGTTAGTCCAACCCCATGTTCATAACATGTGTCCACATCATTGGTTTGACATCTCCATGTCAATGACTTGCGAAACATAGTCATTAACCAATCGATGTGCTAGTCTAATATTCACGTGTGTCCTCGCATGAACTCCGACTAGGGACAATTATTAGATAACCATACAAGTAAAGAGTTTCACAAACAATTCACATAATTGCCAATCAATACAAGTTGCCTGGTATATGGATATTCAAGGAACATTATAATAACTCATGGATACACATGAAATACAATCATCTCTATGATTGCCTCTAGGGCATATTTCCTTCACGATCACGCCGTTTTGCTGCGGCAAGTACGACGCGGTCAAGTGCCACTGCACACCATTGTCGGCGCAGAAATCCTCCAAGGAGCGTGACGTGAACTCCCCGCCGCGATCGGTACGCAGCGTCCGGAGCGTGCAGCCGCTCTGCACCTCGGCGCCGGCCTTGAGGCGATGAATGGCGACCTCTGCTTCGTCCTTGGTGGTGAGCAAGACCAGCCACATGAAGCGGCTGGAGTCATCGACCATCAGCAAGAAATACCTCTTGCCGCCGGGCGTCGGTGGCATTATGGGCCCGCACAGATCCGCATGGACCAGCTCCAGGCGCTCTGTAGCCCTGAACTTGGTGACCTGCGGAAACGGTGCCCGGCGCTGCTTTCCCGCCGGACATGCGTCACAGATTTGATCGGCATGATCAATCTGAGGCATGCCGCGGACGAGCCCCTGCCGTGACATGGTGCGGAGGGCACCGAAGTTCTGATGTGCGAGCCGCTCATGCCACACCCACGCCGTGTCGGTGCTGCGAGCAGAGAGACACGCGGGCTGTGCGATGTGGAGGGCAACTTTGTACAATCGGTTTGGCGAGCGAGGTACCTTAGCGAGGAGCCGGTTGCTACGGTCCCAGACCGTCATGAAGCCGTTGCGGATTGCCGACGGGCACCCGTTCTCGTCGAGCTGGCCCAAGCTCACGATGCTGGTCTTCAGCTTGGGGATGTAATACACATCTGTCAGCGCACGGTGCTCGTCACCGCGCACTAGGATCACCACGGTGCCCCTGCCGCAGATGTCGACGATGGAGTTGTCGCCGAAACGCACGGAGCCTGTGATCTTGGTGTCCAGGTCGGAGAAGACAGAGCGGCTGCCCGTCATGTGATTTGACGCGCCGCTGTCGAGGTACCAGGGGACGTCCACCGGCTCGCGCTCGTCACCGAGCCGAACCTTTGCCCGCTCCTCTTTGAGGAAAATGCGCCCGCCGATGTGCTCAGGCTCACCGATGGCAGGGCACAGCTACGCCATCAGTAGCGCCTGTTGCCCTTCCTCCTCGCCCTCCTGCACCAGGTGGGCCTCCTCCCTCTTCTTCTTGTGGCAATCACGCGCCCAGTGCCCGAGCTTGCCGCAGTAGCGGCACTCGTCGTCGCGGGCGGCTCCACCGGCATTGTTGCCAGTCTGTCTCTTATCGCGCGTGTCGCGACCCTTGTTGCGAGGGTTCTTGCCACCGCCTCCGCCAGAGGAGCCTCCGCTCTCCTGGCCCTTCATGCGTGCACGCCACTGCTCCTCAGTGAGCAGCAGCTGCCCGCCACCACGTGCTCCTGCGGGCTCGTCCTCGTCGTCGTCTTCCTCACAGACCTTGAGCCGGCCAGTGAGTTCCTCAATGGACATGGCCTTGAGATCAAGGAGACTCTCAATCGACCGTGACATTTGTTTGTACTTCTTGGGGACGACACGGAGGAACTTGAGGATCACCTTCTTGTCGTCGAGTGGGTCGCCGAGAACCTCCAACTGGTGGACTAGTTCCTGCAGCCACAACCCAAAATCATCAACAGACTCACCCGCTTTGAAGCGAATCTCCTCGTACTGCTCGCATAGGATCTGCGCCTTCGACTCGCGCACACGTTCGGCCCCGACGCGGATCGTCTTGATTGCGTCGCAGGCCTCCTTCGCTGTCTTCTTGACGGCGAGCGTGGGGATCATCTCCGCTGGTATAGAGCGGAGGATTCCCTCCATGGCTGCACGGTCATCCTCGTACTCCCTTCTCCAGTCTCGATGACATCCCACAAGCGCCGGGCCTGCAGGATCACCTTCATCAGCAGCGACCAGGTGTTGTAGTTGGTGCGCGTCAGGGTCGGCCACATTGTGCCCGCGATCCCTGCCGCATCGCGCCCAGCCCGTGGGGCGATGAGCGCGCGTGACGATGCCGACGGCGATCCGAGTCCGAGCTTGTTCGCGTCCTCATCCTGCTGCTCGCCGGGCTTCTTGGATGGATCTCCTCCATCCTTCGGCATCCCCTGATGTGGCTCTGATACCACTTGTCAACTCTCAACCTACAACCACACACGATCGACCGATAGAAAGGAGAGCGAGAGGTAGACGATGAACACTCAGATGTTTTGGTGCAGCGTGCTACTTGCTGCTTTTCTTCTTTCTCCTTTTATTCAGAGGAAAAGGTAAACGTGCCGTGACTCTCGCCACGATCCTTACAGAGACGTGCCATCCCACATCTCGGATCGAGCCCACGACGATCCTAACAACCAGGGCCTGCGCACATACCGCGTCAGCGCCTAGCTACAAAATAGCTAACTGAAAAACAACTCGGCACCTAAGACTGAAACTCTGAAACTACAGTCTAACGGCTACTGAATTTATTCAACATAGTGCCCGGGAATGCACTGGGTGCAGGCGCGGCTGGTGTACTCCGCCACGGATGCGGCATGCATGCGGAGCAGTGCTGGCGTGAGCTCCACTACGGGCTTGAGATCGGCCTCGTCGGTCTTGTAAGAGTCCACGGACAACACGATGTTCCACCTTTTGGAACCCGGTCACGTCGAGGAAGTCGCTGACACGGATCCGGATCAACCCGGCGTACGTGGAGACCACCATAGCCCCAAATTATGAGGATTGACCATAGAAGGCGGCCTGCCTAACTAAAAAAACGGTTTTGCTAGTTCTCAGGCGCCTGAGAACTTCTTAGGTCTCAGTCGCCTCTTTCACCGTTCGATTTACCTCGTGATTCATGCAAAGTGAAAGTTACACATGAGTTGCAACTAGGGTGTAACTGAGAATTTTATGAGTTACAACTATGTTGCAACTGAGAATTAGTACAAATCTTATGAGTTGCAACTAGGTTGCAACTGAGAATTAGTACAAATATTAGGATGACATCAGCGACTTAGATCTAAGAAGTTCTCAGACGCCTAAGATCTAGACACTCCCCTAAAAAAAGCTCTAACAAACTAACTCAAATAAATATTGATTAAGAGATTTTGGCACACGTGAATAACAAATTTGGGATTTGCGCCAGATTTAGTGCTAATAGAAGCGAGAGATAGTTACAAGGATACTCCAGGCGAGGGATTTGAGGAAGGAGTAGGTAGATATTTAAATGGATAGATAAATGTTTCGAACTTCTGTTTATCGCCACACTTGTAGGAGGTAGATGAGGGTGCTGGCATTTTGCTTGTAATTTGTGAGTTGAGATGAGCTGTGGAGTGGCATACTATTGTAATTTTTTGAAGTGTGACACCGGACACCGCTGTCCCTGAATTAATAGTAAAGATTAAAAATAATGTTTCCATATTATCCCTATGTTTCATGATGCACCAAATGTTTTTGGGGACATTTACGACTGTGGTCTTAGTTCCCTCCGATATTATGACTGTATCATTATGATCCATCAAATTGTAGCAACACCATCAGAAATCGGGACTCATTATGTTTGTGCCCATGGTCCCGTCGTTGTTGTGTGCTGCCATTTTGACTGACTCAGTTGCTCTCTATTTGACTCGTTTTCTGATATGTGGGTCCACTCTGGCATAGGTGCCGCCTGCTTGACTCGTTTACTGACATATGGGTACACTCGTTTGCTGACATGTGGGTCCAGTCTGGCTTAGTTGCCGACTGCTTGCCTCGTTTACTGACATGTGGTTTCACTCGTTTGCTAACATGTGGGTTCAGTCTGGCTTAGTCATCGCCTGCTTACCTCGTTTACTGACTTATGGGTCCAGTCTGGTTTACTCCTATGATATGAACAACTAAGCACCAAGATCTATGTACCAAGATACAATCAACGGGTGGATATACATCCATAAAGAACTTACCCTCAAAGACCAAGAAAGCATTACAAGATTAAATCTCGTGGATGATGTAGTTGTTCACATGCCGATCTAAAGATCGTGATGAATTCCAGCACCATAAAGCAATCGTGCATCCGTGATCACACACACGTCCGGTACCCCAACCACCTACGAGACCTCGCTCCAGCAAAGCAACTGAAGCAGCAAATTCTTCCAGAGAAACCACCGGGAGTACTTCGCTAATCCGAAGCCATGTGGAATATTCTAGAGAGGGAGAGAGATACTTCACGTGGAGGTGTAAGAATGGAGGAGGAGGTGGATTTTTATAGGGGGACAGCCCCTCCCATGGTCGGCGGCCAAGGTGGTGCCCCCACCTCTCCCTTCATTCATGTGGGTGGAGGTTCCACTCACATAATTCCACCTCCACTCAAAAATCCACACATGCATTATTTTTTCACCAAAATTAATGCACCTCTCATTTAATAAAACTATTTTATTTATTTCATTCAGAATTTCTTTAATTACTTTAATTAGAAAACATTTGCATAAACACCCTTGCAATACTTCGATATTATAGTTGAAACTATTTTTAGCAATTTGACCTGAAATAATTCCAGTGTCCATCGAAATAATTCTAGCGCTTTCAAATTCTTTCTGTGGTATTATATTTACTCCAATTGGTGTCATTATTCCTTAAGTGTGTCACCCTACATTCGAGAATAATGCAGACATGATCGAGACCCCTCTCCGATCAATAATCAGCAGCGGGACCTGTAGATCCGTACTGACTCCCACACATTCAACGATGACTCTAGTGATCGTGTGAACCTTTAATGTCATAACTGAATCCCTCTGTCTCACGATATATTACATGTACGAGATTCGATCATCGGTATCCGCATACCTAGTTTTATCTCGTTACTGACAAGTACTCTTTTCTTGTTCCCGTGATATAACATTCTTAGTGATCTTATCACTTGCTTGCAAGCTATGTCAATGTGATATCAACAAAAGGGCCCTAGGTATATCTCTCCGTCATCAGGATGGACAAATCCCACTCTTGATCCATGAGCCTCTATGTAACACTTTTGGAGTATCTGAACCCACCTTTATTGTCACCATGTTACAATGTGACATTTGATGTTATCAAGTTACTCTTCCGATGTTAGTGATTGGCATGATCTCATGGTCTAAGGACTAAAGTTACTTCGCATGATGTTATAGCAATGTAAACATACTAACTTTGATCATATTACTATACTTCAGATGAATGTTCATCATATCATTCCACCAATGTTGTGACCTCGTTATTAACAACATCCAATATCCATGATTAGGAAACCTTGATCATCTTGTTAATCAACGAGCTATTTTATATGATAGGCATAACTAGGAACTCTCTATATATTTGTTTATTAAAAACACATGTATTAATGTTTCCAATTAATACAATTATAGTGCAAAATAAACATCTATCATATACTTAGAATAAGGTAATAACAACTTTATTATTGCCTCTCGGGCATATTACCTTCACATCATCCTGCCGCCCTCCCCTCCCTACCCTCCCCTCCTTGCCATGTCTCCTTTCCACTGTCCCTGCCTAGGCACGTCTGGAAACGAAAAGCGTGAGGCGGACATTGGGTTCTCGCCAAACGATGGTGGCTGTGATCCGGATCCTGCCTGGAGATGAATCCTACACGGCTAGAGAACACGGAGATGGGTCCTACACGGCTGGAGAGCACGGAGAGTTATTCTTCAAGTCCGGAGAGCAAGGAGAAGGACGAAATAGGGGAAGAGGACACGGGGTGCAAATCTTTGGAGGTCTGGAGCACAGCGAACATGCCATACATCCTCCCTGAAGGGTAAGAACTATGATTCCTTCTCTACACGCACCAGTTATCTTTTCTAGTCTCGTGGTGATGGTGAGAATATGTGTTGGTAACCGTAGGACGTCTGCCACATCCGTATTTCTGTTGAAGATTCGACATGGGTGTCGGACTGAAACCTTGTCTGTCGGTAGAATTGCAGTTACTAGTGGTTTTGATTATCGACTGACAGTAGACGCGAAGGACCTAACTCTAAGTGACTTGTACATTAAATTTGGCAAGTTTTCGATTGGCCAGCATGATGAATTCATAAGGAGGTGCTATGACACAAATTCGTAGACTTTTTGCGACATTAGGACTAGGGAGGCCCTGCCCATGATGTGGGGTAAACACCTCAGCACAAGGACTATGTTGATGTCTATAAACATCGTTGACAAAAATACTGGGGAAGATATTGTCATCAATGATCCTAGACCATGTGCAATGCGAATAGCTAAACCGAGCATAACAGAGCACCCTGTGTTTGTGATACTGAGTGTAACCGCCCAACTTGTTCTTGAGCATGATTTGTTTTCAAGAGAGCATGAAGACATTGAAACGGGTGGCAGTGAGGATGATTTTATGCTCGAAGATGATGATGGTGAGAAAGCATATCCAGATGTGGTTGCTGACCCTGATAGGATGGAGAGTAGGAAATATTTGGTTGATTCAAACTTTGAGCCTGACTATGGGACTGATGAGGAATAGGAATGTCAAGATGCAGAAATGGGATGTAAATACAATGACAAAGACGAGGATAGGCCAGTGATACACTTTGACAGGGACAGCCCTACAATTGATGAGGGGACTATCTTTGAGAAAGTGGAGGACTACAGATATGCCATTGCTACATATGCAATAAGAGTTGGGTTCGAATTTATCTTTGAAAAGAGCGACCAAAAGAGATTTATGGTGCACTGTAGGGAAAGTAAGGTGTGTAAATAGAGATTGCATGCATCTCTAATGCGGTGTGTGATGGGAATATGCCCTAAGAGGCAATAATAAAGTTGTTATTATATGTATTCCAATTGTATGATAGATGTTTATTTTGCATTCTATAATTGTATTAATATGAAAACCTTAATACATGTGTGTTTAATAAAAAAATATAAAGTTCCTAGTTATGCCTCTCTATAAACTAGCTCGTTGATTAAGAGGATGATCAAGGTTTCCTAATCATAGACATTGGATGTTGTTAATAACGAGGTCACATCATTGGTGAATGATGTGATGAACATTCATCCGACGCATAGCATTACGATCAAAGTCATTATGTTTATATTGCTATAACATCATACAAAGTAATCTTTATCCTTAGACCATGAGATCATGTTAATTGCTAACACCAGAAGAATACATTGATAACATCAAACGTCACACCGTAACAGGGTGACTATAAAGATGGGTTCGGGTATTCCGAAGGTGTTATGTTGAGGCTCATGGATCAAGAGTGGAATTTGTCAATCCTTATGATGGATAGATATACTCTGGTCCCTCTCGGTGATATCACATTAAGATAGCTTGCAAGCAAGTGATGTGATCACTAGAATGTTATATCACGCGAACGAGAAAAGAGTGCATGTCGGTAACGAGATCAAACTAAGTATTGAGATACTAATGATCGAATCTCGGACATGTAATATATCGCAAGACAAAGGGATTTAGTTACTATCGTTAAAGGTTCTCTCGATCATAGAAGTCAATGTTGAATGTGTGGGAGTCAGTACGGATCTCCAGGTCTCGCTTCTAATTATTGATCTGAGAGGGGTCTCAATCATGTCTGCATTATTCGTGAACCGTAGGGTGACACACTTAAGGGTTGCCAAACACAATTTGGAGGAAATATGTTCTAGATGAAATAATTGCAAAGTGTTGGAATTATTTCAATGGACACCGGAATTGTTTTGGGTGAAATTGCTGAAATTGGTTCTGCATGTGATACTGAAATGTTGTAGGGAGTTTTATGTGAATGTTTGTGAATTAAAGTAATTAACAAAATTCGGAATAAAATAAATAAAAGAGTTTTATTAAATGAGAGTTGCATTAAATTTGGTGGAAATTAATACATGTGAGTGGGAATTTGAGTGGAGGCAAAATTGATGTGAGTGGAGCTTCCACCACATGAATGAGGAAGAGGTGGGGGCACCCCTGATGGCTCAAAATATATTTGAGCTCGTTGGCGAACCCCAAGAGGAAGGTATGATGAGCACAACAGCAAGTTTTCCCTCAGTTATGAAACAAAGGTTATCGAACCAGTAGGAGCAAGGAAACACCTCCAAGGTGTTGTTTCCAACTTGGAATCCTAAAAAACACAACCGCAAAACTTTGCCCCCAACTTACAGTGAGGTTGTCAATCTCACCGGTTTTGCTAAAAACAAAGGATTAAACGTATTGTGTGGAAGATAGTAATAGCTTGCAGAAAGTAAACATAAAAACAGTAAATAGTTGTAGATTGATGGTAAAAGAATGGACCGGGGTCCATAGTTCACTAGTGGTGATTCTCCTTAAGATAGATGACATATTGGGTGAACAAATTACAACGGGGCAATTGACAAACATCGAGAAAGCATACATGCATATAGTAATCATCTTGACTCCTATGAGATTTTATTGGGCATTACAACATTATACATAGACTATAATCCAACTGCATCTATGACTAATAATGCACCTTCAGGTTATCATCCGAACCCCCTCTAGTATTAAGTTGCAAGCAACAGATAATTGCATTAAGCAGCATGTGTAAAGTAAACAATACGATTGTTCTATGAACAAAGGATTGTTGTTTTCTCCCTAGTAGCAACATCACATCTAGTACCTTAGAGATTTCTGTCACTTCCCTAGATTCCTAGAGGCATGAACCCACTATCGAGCATAAATACTCCCTCTTGGAGTTGCTAGCATCTACTCTGCCAAGATAGCTACTAACAACGGAGAGCATGCAAGATCACAAATAACAAAGACATGATAGAATCAATAATCAATCTGAAATAGCATCTCAATATCCGTCGGATCCCCGCAAACACAACATGTAGGATTACAAATAGATGATCTTGATCATGAACGGTGCTCACAAGATCTAAACATGGTAGCTCAAAGGAGAAGAACCAACCATCTAGCTACTACATGGACCCATAGTCCAGGGATGAACTACTCACACATCACACCGGAGGCAGGCATGGTGATGAAGAAGACCTCTAGGGCGATCTCTCCCCTCCGGCAGGTACTTAGGGTTTCTGCATCAGAGGCTTCTTATAGGCGAAAGGGGAGGCCGAGGGGGTGCCCGAGGCGGCTGCACCCCTAGGCGCGGGCTAGGCCAGGCTGCGCGGCCAGGGGTGTGGCCCCCTCGAGGCCTTTCTCCGTCTCGTCTTCTGGCTCCATGTTCCCCTCGGTGAAATATTGACTTTGGCTTTTGTCTGGTCTAATTCCGAGAATATTCATTTTCTGGCTTTTCTAGAACCAAAAACAGCAGAAAACAGGCAACTGGCACTATATCTTGTTAATAGGTTAGTTCCAGAAAATGTGTAAAAATACTCCAAAGTGTGGAAAAAACATAAGAAAGTAGATATAAAACAAGCATGGAACATCAAAACTTATAGATACGTTTGCAACATATCAACATCCCCAATCTCAACTCTTGCTCATCCTCGAGTAGGTAAGTGATAAAAAGAAAGAATAATTTTTGAGGTGACATGCACCATCACAATATTGATCAAAGTATTTGTAGAACATTAATAGCTGGGATCATAGTACTTTAACATAGCATGAAATATATAGTTCTAACAATAAGACATAGCCACTATGTTGTAGCATGAAAAGGTACAAACAAAAGATTCATGAATAACAATGCTTTGCAAGACATTTGTTTCTTTCACATAAAGAAAACATAATGAGAATGGTATTCAGCTTGTCCCTCATAGTGTAGCACAACATAAATGCATAGGACACCTTAAAAGTTCATAAGGGTGACTAGATACAAATAGTTTAAGAACAAGCAATATCAAAGTTTTGAATCAATCAACAAGTCTTGGGACAATGCACATTAAACTAAGAATGGACACTATGCTCTCTCAATAGGTGCATAAAGATAGAAGATGGAGACTCAACATAAAATTAAAAAAAAGGCCTTCATAGAAGGAAGCAGGGATTCAAGTCTCATAAAGAGCTTCCAAAAATTATGATACTTATTAGCTTTCAGCTCTCATTGCCCCTATCATAAGCATCTTGAAGTGATTAAGGTTAAAGTGAACAAACTATGGAGTATATGCTTGACAAAGTATAAGAAAGCAATTTCATGTCCCTTGAATACGAGGGTCGCTCCTCATGCTACTCAAGTTTAGTTACCGGTAAGTTCTTGTCATAGTAAGTACATGTGTATCATAGAGAACCACCAACGGGGTACCCCTTGCCCGATGATACGGAAGAATCCCCATATCAAAATGACAAGGCAAGCAGACAATAAGTATCTCAACATGTTCTTATTTACCATGGGAAAATGGTGCCTTTTTCTATCTTTCCTCTTTTCTCATCTTTTTTTCTTTTTTCTCAATCTCTATCTATTTTTTAAGAATGCTTCATAGATTGATCATTATGGTTACACTGCAGGTTTCCACCATGATTAGGCATGGATTAGACCAGCCGCCTAGGCGTTTTTCTAAAACACATACATAACTCCATGGACTTACAAGCTCTCCTTTCATTTCATACCGACGACATCCATAAATAAAAGAGCATGATATCAACTAGGTACAATGTACAAGTGCAATGTTGAAAGCGTCCCCCATGACAGCATGGTTCTGCTAAACCCCAACATATAATTGCAAGCATATACAACATAGATGACACAATGGTTCAAGTTTATTAGGGGAAAGAAAAGTAAAGTGTGCCATCAAGTTCATGAGAGCTTTAATCACGAATTTTCACATAACAAGTTTAATTCGGAAGGTAGATAAAAACATGAATATACTTGGAATAGCAAATGCTAATAGGTAGGTATGGTGGACTCTTTGGAATAACTTGGTTTTATTTGGAGTTGGATGCATGAGTGGAATTCATACTTTGTTATGGAGGCTAGCAAAAGACTGTGAGCGACCAACTAAGAGAGTAATAATGGCCATAATCATGCAAAGCGACAAAACATCATTAATTAAATCATAAAGTGATATTACAAGTTGAAAACTAAAGGATCATAGAGGCTATGGTGACTTGGGATAGTCTTAACATGGTGTGAGCATGCGCCAAGTCAACCCAAATAAAGCATCAAAGGAGAATACAACAATACTATGCTTTAATATGCTAAAACAACGCATGATCCTTTCAAGGCACATTAAGCAATATTAATTGTTTATAACATGTCATGCTACAGAAAAAATCACTAAGCATAAAGCCAAAACAATATCAAGCATAACATGACAAAGCATAGGCCACAGTCAAAAACAAGCTCCTTTTTACCACTTAAGCATGAACTTCTCATACTATTTTCCAATCCAAACCAACTTATTTGAAAACTAATGTATGAATGAGGGGGTACAACCAATTTATTCAAGCAAACTAAGCAAATGAAAACCAAAAACAAAAATGAAGACACTCCAAGAACAACACAACTATGCATGAAACAATAAAAATGAAGTGTTTGGAAGAAACTTGAGATTTTTATTGATGAAGAAGGGGATGCCTTGGGCATCCCCAAGCTTTGATGCCTGTACTTCTTGGATATTTCTTGGGGTGACACGGGGTGGCATCCCCAAGCTTGAGCTTTTGTCCATTCTTCATCTTATTCCATTACTCTTCCCTGCACTTTAAAATTTCCTTCATACAAAACTTCACACAATCTTCATTAGCAACATTAGTGTATTCACGATAATAAGTCTTTTGGTTCAGTTTCAACATAAGAAAAACTTCCATTAAATCTACTATAGCACTTCTTTTAAAAAGTTCAAATGATCAAAGAGAAATTAAAGAGAAAGAGATTAAGAGGCAAATGCAAATAATTGCAAAAATATGTCAAAACAGACCAGCAGGTAAAAACCATTTTTTTGGAAGACCTTGTGTTACTCAAATCGAAATGTGTTGAACTAACGAAAGTTTGGTAACAACCTAGGGCAGAAGCACCAAAAATTACAGCTCAAACAGAAGTACATAGGTTTTTCACGAATTTTTACAGTGAAGCACAAAAATCTATTTCGGGACAACAACTTCTCCAAGCATTACTTCTCTCTTATTAGAGGTTACTCTTGGCACAAAAACCACACAAAAATGATAAGGAGAGGTTATTACCTAAGCAATAACTTCCAAGACTTAACTAAAACTTTTGGGTTATCTCCCAATAAGTACTTTCCTTTAACGCCTTTAAGTTAGGCATAAGAAGCAAGAAAAGAATCAAGTATTCTCAAATGAAGAAGCATTAAGAGCAAATTTTGTTTTAATAGGAGATGCAAAAGGAATCTTCTCTCTCTTCTTAGGGAAGTGTTCTATACCTTTCTTGACTGGAAATTGATATTTAATGGTGCTTCTTTCATATCAATAATTGCACCAACAGTTCTAAGAAAAGGTCTTCCCAAAGTAATAGGACAAGAAGCATTGCATTCAACATCCAAAACATAGAAATCAACGGGGACATAGGTATTGTTAAGCATAATAAGAACATCACTACTACTCCCCATGAGTTTATTTTTAGCATTATCATCAAGTGGGACATTTAAATAACAATCTTCCAATGGTGGCAAATCAAGCATTTGATAAATCTTTCTAGGCATAATAGAAACACTACTATCAAGGTCACATAAATATTTGAGATCAAAATCATTCAATTTCATATTAATGATGGGTTCCTAACCATCTTCTAATTTTATAAGAATAGAAGCTTTATGTTTCATCTTTTCTTCTTTAATTTTTATGAGAGCATCAGTAATGTGTTTTGTAAAGGCCATATTCATAGCACTAGCATTAGGACTTTTAGTAAGCTTTTGTAGGAACATAATTACTTCAGAGATATTGCAACCATCAAGATCAAAATCATAATTATCATCTAAAGTATTAGAGCTATTGTTTCCCATATTTCGAAGAATTTCAGCATTTTTATTAGAAAAGGTTCCATTGGATTTACTAGCTTCAACATTAGTAGTAGTGATAGTAGAAATATTAATATTTCTAGCAATTTCATCTTCTCTTTCCCACTTAGCATGCAATTTAGCTAATAGTCTAACATTTTCATCAATTCTTACTTGTATGGCATTAGTAGCAGCAAAAGGATTTTCAATAGTTTTAGGTTTGGCAACCATTATATTCAAAGAAGATTGTGCTTTATACAATGATGCTATATTTCTTTCAGCATTAGAGAGTTTTTCCTTAGTAGTTTTATTGAAAGCAGTTTGTTTACTAATAAAATCTTTAAGCATGACTTCAAGTTCTGAGGGTGCACTGCTATTATTGTTTTAGGAATTTCCGTAAGCATTACCATTATTGGGAGGATATGGCCTATAATTATTATTACCAAAATTATTCATTTTGGCATTGTTGCTAAAATTATTATTTCTTATAAAGTTCACATCAACTTGCTCTTGTTGAGCAACCAAATAAGCTAAGGGAACATGATTTGGATCAATATGAGCTTTCCCATTAACAAGCATAGACATAATAACATCAATTTTATCACTCAAGGAGGAGGTTTCTTCAATAGAATTTACCTTCTTACCTTGTGGAGCTCTCTCAGCGTGCCATCCAGAATAGTTAACCATCATATTATCCAAAAGCTTTGTTGCAACTCCCAAAGTAATGGTCATAAAGGTACCTCCAGCAGCAGAATCCAGTAGATTTCTTGAAGAATAATACAGTCCTGCATAAAAGGTTTGGATAATCGTCCAAGCAGTCAGTCCATGAGTAGGACAATTCTTTACCAAAGATTTCATTCTTTCCCAAGATTGAGCAACATGTTCATTATCAGATTGTTTAAATTTCATTATTTCACTTCTCATAGATATAAACTTAGCAGGAGGATAGTATTTTCCAATGAAAGCATCTTTGCATTTAGTCCAAGAATCAATACTATTTCTAGTTAGGGATTGCAATCATTCTTTAGCTTTTCCTCTCAAAGAGAAAGGAAACAATTTAAGCTTAATAATATCCCCATCTATATCCCTATGTTTTTGCATCTCACAAAGTTCAACAAAGTTATTAAGATGAGCAACAGCATCTTCAATACCAATACCAGAAAATTGTTCTCTCATGACGAGATTGAGTAAAGAAGGTTTAATTTCAAAGAAAGTAGCTTCAGGAACAGGTGGAGTAATAGGTGTGCACATGAAATCATTGTCGTTGGTGCTACTGAAGTCACACAACTTAGTGTTTTCAAGAGTAGTCATTTTTTGTGTGTTTTTAATATAGAAAGCAAACTAGTGCAACTATTTTGTGTGTGTTTTTGATAAAGAAACAAGCAAACAAAGCAGAAAATAAACTAAGCAAAACAAATAAAACAAAGTAAAGAGATTGGTTATGAGGGACTCCCGTTGTGAAGATGTCCTTGACTCCCCAGCAATAGTGCCATAAAAAGAGCTTGATGGCTCAAAATATATTCGAGCTCGTTGGGGAACCCCAAGAGGAAGGTATGATGAGCACAACAGCAAGTTTTCCCTTAGTTATGAAACCAAGGTTATCGAACTAGTAGGAGCAAGGAAACACCTCCAAGGTGTTGTTTCCAACTTGGAATCCTGCACAACACAACCACATAACTTTGCCCCAACTTACAGTGAGGTTGTCAATCTCACCGGTTTTGCTGAAAACAAAGGATTAAATGTATTGTGTGGAAGATAGTAATAGCTTATAGAAAGTAAACATAAAACAGTAAATAGTTGTAGATTGATGGTAAAAGAATGGACCGGGGTCCATAGTTCACTAGTGGTGATTCTCCTTAAGATAGATGACATGTTGGGTGAACAAATTACAGCGGGGCAATTGACAAACATCGAGAAAGCATACATGCATATACTAATCATATTGACTCCTATGAGATTTGATTGGGAATTACAACATTATACATAGACCGTAATCCAACTAAATCTATGACTAATAATGCACCTTCACGTTACCATCCGAACCCCCTCCAGTATTAAGTTGCAAGCAACAGATAATTGCATTAAGCAAAGTGTGTAAAGTAAACAATACGATTATTCTATGAAAAAAGGATTGTTGTTTTCTCCCTAGTAGCAACAACACATCTAGTACCATAGAGATTTCTGTCACTTCCCCAGATTTCTAGAGGCATGAACCCACTATTGAGCATAAATACTCCCTCTTGGAGTTGCTAGCATCTACTCGGCCAAGATAGCTACTAACAACGGGGACCATGCAAGATCAGAAATAACAAAGACATGATAGAATCAATAATCAGTCTGAAATAGCATCTCAATATCCATTGGATCCCTGAAAACACAACATGTAGGATTACAAATAGATGATCTTGATCATGAACGGAGCTCACAAGATCTAAACATGGTAGCACAAAGGAGAAGAACCAACCATCTAGCTACTACATGGAACCGTAGTCCAGGGATGAACTACTCACGCATCACACTGAAGGCATGCATTGTGATGAAGAAGGCCTCCAGGGTGATCTCTCCCCTCCGGTAGGGTACCGGGAAGAGCTTCAGATCCCTCCCGGTCAAGGGATGGAGATGGCGGCGGCTACAGACTCTTTCATGGAATTTTGATCGGGTACTTAGGGTTTCTGCATCAGAGGCTTCTTATAGGCGAAAGGGGAGGCCGAGGGGGTGCCCGAGGCGGCTGCACCCCCCAGTCGCGAGCCAGGCCAGGCTGCACGGCCAGGGGGTGTGGCCCCCTCGAGGCCCTTCTCCGTCTCATCTTCTGGCTCCATGTTCTCCTCGGTGAAATATTTACTTTGGCTTTTGTCCCGTCCAATTCCGAGAATATTCATTTCTGTCTTTTCTGGAACCAAAAACAGCAGAAAACAGGCAACTGGCACTGTGGCATCTTGTTAATAGGTTAGTTCCAGAAAATGTGTAAAAATACTCCAAAGTGTGGACAAACATAAGAAAGTAGATATAAAACAAGCATGGAACATCAAAAATTATAGATATGTTTGCAACGTATCAACCCCCATGGGCGCTGGCCATGGGAGAGGAGGAGCCCACCTATCAAAGAACACCTCCTCGTGAAGGATGTCTCGCAGCCTCTAGAATTATTCCCCCATGGTCTCGGATTAGCGAGATACTTGTTCCCGGTGGCATTTTATCTAGAAGGAGTTGCTGCTTCCGCTGCATCGCTGGAGCAAGGAGGTGGAGGTAGTTCGTTGGCCTAAACGTGTGTGCGAGGACGGATGTGCTGCTGATTTGTGGCACTAGGACTTCCACACGATCTTGAGATCAACAAGCATTCGACTACATCATCCACGAGTTCCATCTTGTTAACAAAGCTTTGTTGGTCTTCAAGGGTATGTTCTCTATGGATGTATATCCACCCGTTGCTTGTATCTAGTAGATAGATCTTGGCGTATAATAGTTCTCATAGTAGGAATTTTTTGTTTTCTATGCTACAAACCCAATAGTGGTATCAGAGCCTAATCTATGCGTAGATGCTTTGCACGCATATGAGTATGTGGGCAATGATGATCATGTTATTGCTTCTTTCATGTATTTTGGATATTGGTGGCTTAGTGGGATGAAGCGGTCCGAACTAACTTCACACGTCCTCGCACATGAGACATGTTCCACGCTTGACATGCAACTAGTTTTGCATAAGTGGCTAGCGGGTGTCTGTCTCTCCTACTATAGTCAATATCTGATTTACAACGAGTTGCTAATATTTTGGTCATCATCATTGTGGTTCCATGTTCATAGGTAAGACCGGTTCTATCTTCGAAAGCCCTAAGCCACGTAAAACTTGCAATTGATAAATTAGAGGCGTCTAGTTTAGATCGTTGCTGGGCTGGTGTCATGATATGGTAATGTTATAAGTTGATGTATAGTTGATACTCTTGCAACACACCTAACGTGTAAGTTCCATAGACCTTGGCCTTACACAAAAAGGAATGATAAAGATCATACCATGATGCACATGATGGTGATCAAGTGCAAGAACCATATCATTTCACTTTACACATTTGATGCTTATGTCTTATATTGCTTGTTTGGCGTTTTAGTAGCATTATAAGATGATCCCTCATTTAGATATCAAGATAAAAATGTGTTCTCCCTTAAGTACGCACCGTTCTATGTTTCGCCGGTTCAAGACATCATGTGATGATCGGGTGTACTGGAATCCACGACCATAAACGGGTGTAAGATAGTTTTACACACACGAGTACTAAGGTTCTTACTTGGTGAGCCTAGCATGTACAGACATGGCCTCGGAACACGAACAAAAGGTTAAGCATGAGTCATATAGTTGATATGATGCCCATATAGATGCTTGCCTTTGAAGCTACACCGACTCACGTGATGACCAGACTTGGTGTAGTGGATTTGGTTCATGTAATCACCAAAAAGACACGAGGGATGTTGTTTTTGAGTGGGAGTTCATTTGTAATTTGAATAGTTGAACTCGATCTATCATAAACTTAGTGTAAACTTTACAAATTCTATTGTAGATGGCACCACCTGCTTTTAATTTCAATGTGTTCATGGAGAAAGAGAAACTTGCAGCAAATGATAGCAACTTTACCAATTGGGCCATGAATTTGAGGATTCTCCTCACTGCCACACAAAAGAAATATGTGCTAGAAGTGCTGCTAGCCCCCCACCAGCTCCTGATGGCCCTAACGAGGAAAAGAACGTCTATTTGACTCGTCAGGGGGACCACAACTTAGATCATTGCGGCATACTATATGGGCTAGAGCTGGAACTTCGAAAGCATTTCGAAAACGACAATGCCTTTGATACCATGGGTGAATTGAAAATGATTTTTGATACCCATGCTGCCGTAAAGAGTTATAATGCTTCTGAAAAGTTATTTAGCTGCATGATGGAAGAGAACATCTCCATTAGTGAGCATGTACTCAAAATGTCTGGGTACGCCGATAAGCTTGTGTGGGAATAACAATTGCCATTGACTTAGGCATACATCATGTTCTCCAATCTCTGCCACGTAGCTACAAGAGCTTCGCGATGAACTATAATATGTAGGGCATGAAGAAGTCTCTCCCCGAGCTTCTGTCAATGCTTAAAACTGTAGAAGTGGAGATTAGGAAAGAACATCAAGTTTTGATGGTCAACAAGACCACCGGTTTCAAGAAAGACAAGAAGGGTAAACAAAAGGGAAAGAAGGGCGGCAAATCTGTTGCCGCGCCTGAAAAGAAATCCCGAGATGGCCCTAAGTCTGATACCGAGTGATATTATTGCAAGGGGACTAGCCATTGGAAGCACAACTGCCCCAAGTATTTGGCGGACAAGAAGGCCAGCAAGGCAAACAAATGTATATGTGATATACATGTTATTCATGTGTACTTGACTAGTATTTTAAGTAGCACCTGTGTATTTGATACTAGGTCGGTTGCTAATATATGTAACTCGAATCAAGGTCTGCGGAACAAGCGAAAGCTAGCAAGGGGTGAGGTCAAGATGCGTGTCGGCAATGGATCAAGAGTTGATGTGATCGCCATCAGAACTCTACCTATCCACTTACCGTCGGGATTATTTATAAATCTTAATAATTGTTATTTGGTGTCTGCGCTGAGCATGAACATTGTATCCGGATCATGTTTGTTGTGAAGCGGTTATTGATACATTGCAAATGTATCTATAATTTTTGATGTTCCATGCTTGGTTTTATCCAATTTCTTCTATTTTGTTCCAACTTTGGAGTACTTTTCTTATGATTTCTTGGACTAACCTATTAACAAGAGACATAGTGCCAGCTGCCTGTTTTCTGCTGTTTTTGGTTCCAGGACAGTCAGAAAATGAATATTCTCGGAATTGGACGGGACAAAAGCCAAAGTGCCTATTTTTCCGGAAGGGATCAAGTGCCAGAATACGAGACAGAGAAGGGCCAGGGGCTGGCCACACCACCTGGCCACGCGGCCAGGCTGGGCCCACGCCAGGGGGTGGTGTGGTGGTTCCCGGCACCCCCTCGGCCTCTCCTTCCGCCTATATATTGCCCTCGGGATGAAAACCCTAAGTACCCGATCAAAAATCCACGAAAGAGTCTGTAGCTGCCGTCATCTCCATCCCTAGATCGGGAGGGATCTGAAGCTCTTCCCGGCACCCTGCCGGAGAGGGTAATTCACCCTGGAGGCCTTCTTCATCACCATGCAAGCCTCCGGTGTGATGCGTGAGTAGTTCATCCTTGGACTACGGATCCATGTAGTAGCTAGATGGCTGGTTCTCCTCCTTTGTGCTTTCATGTTTAGATCTTGTGAGCTCCGTTCATGATCAAGATCATCTATTTGTAATTCTACATGTTGTATTTGCGGGGATCCGATGGATATTGAGATGCTATTTCAGATTGATTATTGATTCTATCATGTCTTTGTTATTTGAGATCTTGCATGCTTTCCGTTGTTAGTAGCTAGCTTGGCCAAGTAGATGCTAGCAACTTCAAGAGTTAGTATTTATGCTCGATGGTGGGTTCATGCCTCTGGTAATCTGGGGAAGTGAAAGAAATCTCTAAGGTACTAGATGTGATGTTGCTACTAGGGAGAAAACAACAATCCTTTGTTCATAGAATAATCGTATTGTTTACTTTACACGCAGTTCGTAAAGCAATAATCTGTTGCTTGCAACTTAATACTGGAGGGGGTTCAGATGATAACCTGAAGGTGGATTATTAGTCATAGATGCAGTTGGATGGCAGTCTATGTATTATGTTGTAATGCCCAATCAAGTCTCAAAGGAGTCAAGATGATTAGTATATGCATGTATTGCTTTCTCGGTGTTTGTCAATTGCCCTGTTGTAATTTGTTCACCCAGCATGTTACCTACTTAAGGAGAGCCACCTCTAGTGAACTATGGATCCCGGTCCTTTTTCTTTACATACAATCTACAATCTTTTACTGCTTTGTGTTTACTTTCTGCAAACTTTTACTTCTTTCCATTCGATACGTTTAATCCTTTGTTTTCCGCAAAACACGGTGAGATTGACAACCTCATCGCAAGTTGGGGAAAAAGTTCTGTGGTTGTGTTGTGCAGGTCTCCACGTTGCTACTAGCACCGGTAGTGCGCCCTGCCAAAGCTCAGCTAGTAACACCTTTGGGGTGTTTCCTTGCTCCTACTGGTTCGATTAAAGCTTGGTTTCATAACTGATGGAAAACTTACTGCTGTGCTCATTATACCTTCCTCTTGGGGTTCCCAACAAGCTCTACGTCGAACGTCGAGTACATCCGTTATTCATTTAAATCCGAAAATAATGGTTGTTTGATTTATATGAATGTTATCTTTTATGGTCATGCACCTGTGATGAATAGTTTATTTCTGTTGGATCTCAATAATAGTGTTACGCATATTCATAATGTTGATGCTAAAAGGATTAAAGTTGATGATGATATATCTACATATATGTGGCACTGCCATCTAGGTCATATTAGTGTTAAACGCATGAACAAACTCCATTATGATGGACTTTGGGAATCACTTGATTTTGAATCATTTGATACATGTGAGCCATGCCTTATGGGCAAGATGACTAGAACGCCATTTTTCGGTTCAGTGGAACGGGCGACAGATTTATTGGAAATCATACATACAGATGTATGTGGTCTAATGAGTGTGTCGACGTGAGGTGGATATCGTTATTTTGTTACTTTTGCGGATGGTTTGAGTGGATATAGGTATATCTATTTGATGAAACACAAGTCTGAAACCTTTGAAAAGTTCAAGGAATTTCAGAATGAAGTGGAAAATCGTCGTAATAGAAAGGTTAAATTTCTGCGGTCTGACCGTGGAGGTGAGTATCTTAGTTCAGAGTTTAGCGCACACATGAGAGATTGTGGAATAGTTTCACAACTCACGGCTGCCGGAACCCCACAATGTAAGGGTGTGTCGGAACATCGTAATCATACTTTATTGGATATGGTTCGATCTATGATGTCTCTGACTGACTTGCGACTGTCATTTTGGGGTTATGCACTGGAAATTCCTGCATTCACTTTAAATAGGGCACCACCTAAATCCGTTGAAACTACACCGTATGAATTGTGGTTTGTTAACAAACCTAAGATATCATTTCTTAAAGTTTGGGGTTGCGATGTTTATGTGAAGAAACTTCAACCTGATAAACTCAAACCCAAAGCGGAAAATGCGTCTTCATAGGATACCCTAAAGAAACAATTGGGTATTCCTTCTATCACAGATCTAAGGGCAAGGTTTTCGTTGCCAAGAATGGATCCTTTCTAGAGAAAGAGTTTCTCGCGAAAGGCGTGTGTAGTCGGAAGGTAGAACTCGAAGAGGTTATTGAACCTTATCTTCATGAAACGGTGAGTGGCGCAGCACCAGAAATTGCTCCGGAGTTAACTTCACCGAATGAAGTGGGAACTAATGATAATGATCATGAAACTTCGAAAGAGGACACTACCAAATCTCACAGGTCAAGCATGACACGTGCAGCTCCTGAACTATACGGAAATCCTATTATGAATTTCATGGTTGATGAAATAGATGACCGTGCATCATATGAAGAAGCGATGATGAGCCCGTATTCCAACAAATGGCTAGAAGCCATGAAATCGGAGATGGCATCCATGTACGAAAACCAAGTTTGGACCTTGGTGGACTTACCTCTCGACCGAAAGGCCATTGAGAATAAATGGATTTTCAAAAGAAAAACTGATACCGATGGTAATGTGACCATCTATAAAGCTCGACTTGTCGCAAAGGGGTTTCGACAAATTCAAGGAGTTTACTACGATGAGACATTCTCTCTCGTAGCGATGCTAAATTCGGTTAGGATTATATTAGCAATTGTTGCATATTTCGATTATGAAATATGGCAGATGGATGTCAAAACTGCGTTCCTCAATGGTAATATTGAAGAAGAGTTGTATATGATACAACCTAAGGGTTTTGTAGATCCTAAGGATCCTAATAAGGTATGCAAGCTTCAGCGATCCATCTATGGACTAAAGCAAGCGTCCCGGAGTTGGAATCTCCGCTTTGATGAGGTGATCAAAGAGTTTGGATTTGTCCAAACTTATGGAGAGGCTTGTATTTACAAGGAAGTGAGTGGGAGAAATGTGGCATATCTAATATTATATGTGGATGACATATTATTGATTGGAAATTATGTAGATCTTTTAAATAGTGTTAAAAGTTATCTAAACAACAAATTTTCGATGAAGGACCTTGGTGAAGTGTCATATATATTAGGCATTAAGATCTATAGATAGATCAAGGTGCCTAATTGGGCTATCGCAAAGTACATACCTTGATAAGATATTGAAGAAGTTTAATATGGATGGAAGTAAGAAGGGTTTCTTACCTAGGTTGCAAGGCAAGACATTGAGTAAGACTCAAAGTCCAGCTATGATGGAAGAAAGAGAGATAATGGATAAGACCCCCTATGCTTCAGCCATAGGCTCTATAATGTATGCCATGCTATGTACAACACCGGATGTGGCACATGCTATTAGTTTGACTAGTAGGTACCAATCTGATCCAGGTTCAGAACACTAGATAGCGGTCAAGAATATCCTTAAGTACTTAAGAAGAACTAAGGATATGTTTCTTGTATTTGAGGGTGAAGACGAGCTATTCGCTAAGTGTTATGTTGACGCTAGCTTTGACACCGAACCAGATGAATCTAAGTCTCAATGTGAATACTTATTTCTCTTGAACAGAGCAACAGTTAGTTGGAGGAGTTCCAAACAACCTGTGGTGGCTGGATCAACAATGGAGGCGGAATATGTTGCCGCTTCAGAAGCGGCGAAGGAAGCGGTTTGGATGAAGGAGTTCATAACAGAACTAGGTATGGTTCCTAGTGCATTGGACCCAATGGTGATCTATTGTGACAACAATGGAGCCATAGCCAACGCCAAGGAACCAAGGTCTCACAAGAATTCCAAGCATATTAAGCGTCGTTTCACTCCATCCACGAGCATGTCAAGGATTGAGATATAAAGATTTGTAAAGTACACACAGACCTAAATGTAGCAGATCCATTGACTAAAGTTCTCCCTAGGGAAAAACATGATCAACACCAGAACTCCATGGGTGTTAGATTTATCACTATGTAAACTAGATTATTGTCTCTAGTGCAAGTGGGAGAGTGAAGGGAATATGCCCTGAGAGGCAATAATAAAGTTGTTATTATATGTATTCCAAGTGTATGATAGATGTTTATTTTGCATTCTATAATTGTATTAATATGGAAACCTTAATACATGTGTGTTTAATAAACAAATAGAAAGTTCCTAGTTATGCCTCTCTATAAACTAGCTCGTTGATTAAGAGGATAATCAAGGTTTCCTGATCATAGACATTGGATGTTGTTAATAACGAGGTCACAACATTGGTGAATGATGTGATGAATATTCATCCGAAGCATAGCATTACGATCAAAGTCTTTATGTTTATATTGCTATAACATCATACGAAGTAATGTTTATCCTTAGACCATGAGATCGTGTTAATTGCTAACACCAGAAGAATACATTGATAACATCAAATGTCACACTGTAATAGGGTGACTATAAAGATGGGTTTGGGTATTCCGAAGGTGTTATGTTGAGGCTCATGGATCAAGAGTGGAATTTGTCAATCCTTATGACGGATAGATATACTCTGGGCCCTCTCGGTGATATCACATTAAGATAGCTTGCAAGCAAGTGATGTGATCACTAGAATGTTATATCACAGGAACGAGAAAAGAGTGCATGTCGGTAACGAGATCAAACTAAGTATTGAGATACTAATGATCGAATCTTGGACATGTAATATATCGCAAGACAAAGGGATTTAGTTACTATCGTTAAACGTTCTCTCAATCATAGAAGTCATTGTTGAATGTGTGGGAGTCAGTACGGATCTCCAGGTCTCGCTTCTAATTATTGATCTGAGAGGGGTCTCAATCATGTCTGCATTATTCCTGAACCGTAGGGTGACACACTTAAGGGTTGACAAACACCATTTGGAGGAAATATGTTCTAGATGAAATAATCGCAAAGTGCTAGAATTATTTCAATGGACACCGGAATTGTTTTGGGTGAAATTGTTGAAATTGGTTCTGCATGTGATACTGAAATGTTGCAGGGAGTTTTATGTGAATGTTTGTTAATTAAAGTAATTAACAAAATTCAGAATAAAATAAATAAAAGAGTTTTATTAAATGAGAGTTGCATTAAATTTGGTGGAAATTTAATGCATGTGAGTGGGAATTTGAGTGGAGGAAAAATTGATATGAGTGGAGCTTCCACCACATGAATGAGGAAGAGGTGGGGGCACCCCCATGGGCGCCGGCCATGGGAGGGGAGGAGCCCCCTCTCCTATAAAAGGACCCCCTCTCCTCCCTCTCAAAGCACACCTCCTCGTGAAGGATCTCTCTCCCCTCTAGAATTATTCCCCCATGGTCTCGGATTAGCGAGATACATGTTCCCGGTGGCATTTCATCTGGAAGTAGTTGCTGCTTCCACTACATCGCTGGAGCGAGGAGGTGGAGGTTATTCAGTGGCCTGAACGTGTGTGCGAGGACGGATGCGCTGCTGATTTGCGGCGCTAGGACTTCCACACGATCTTTAGATCGACAAGCGTTCGACCACATCATCCACGAGTTCCATCTTGTTAACAAAGCTTTGGTGGTCTTCGAGGGTATGTTTTCTATGGATGTATATCCACCCGTTGCTTGTACCTAGTAGATAGATCTTGGCGTATAATAGTTCCCATCGTTGGAATTTTTTGTTTTTGTATGTTGTGAACCCAACATGATGGACACCCATTTCAGGTTGCAATAGCTACATTTAGTTTCAGTCTTTCTCATATTTATTCTATTGATATATCCTCTGATTTATTTTTATTCTTATCGAATGCAGATCAAGGTAAACACAAAGAAACACAACTACCCTAATACTTCTTTAAGTGATAACATTAGACCAACGACAACCAAGTGGATTGCTGCTACAGTACTTGACTGGGTGAGGCAGGATCATAATATTGGACCTGCTAAACTCAGAACTAATCTTAGCGATAAGTTTAACATTCTGATTTCTTACAACAGAGTCTTTGATGGTAAGGAGATGGCTCTAGACTTTATTCAAGGGAAGTGGAATGACCGTTTTATATGTTGTATAGTTTCAAAGCTGAGGTAGAAAATACATCACCTAGTAGTGTTGTTGACATTGATTACGAGGTTGTGCAAGGAAGAGAAAAGGTCTCAAAGGGTGTCAAGTATAAGCAGGCAGATAAAAAATGCTTCAGATGTTTTGTGTTCCTAAAGGCATGATAGAAGGGATTTCTAGATGGCTACAGGCCATACCTGACAATAGGCATAACTTGTTTAACAAGGAAGTTCAAGGGACAACCTGCTACTACTTGTGTTGTGACACACATAATTGGCTCTTTCCCGTAACTTATGTTGTTCTTGAGGGTGAATCAAATGAAAGATGGACATAGTTCATGCAAAGACTACATGCAGTAATTGGTCACCCTGAAGGCTTGGTGATACACATTGATGCATGCAAGGGGCTTGAGAATGCTATTGATGTTGTGTTTCCTGGGGTTGAGCATAGTGAATGCATGTGGGATCTCGCTGCTAACTTCACGAAGAAGTTCAAAGGAAAGATATTCGAAGACAACTTGTGGCCATTAACGTACACATAATTCCCAAGCATGCATGCTACTTACATGGAGAACATGTATACAGTCCCAAAGGTGATAGAATTTCTTAAAGAACATGACAACAAGCTATGGTCCAGAAGCAAGTTTGGTGAGTTAAACAAAGTGGATTATGTTTGTAATAATTAGAGTTTCAATGCTAAGATTAGGAGCATGAAGTCACTTGCAATTGTTATTTTGTTAGATACATTAAGCCTGTGCATAATGATGAAGATAGATTTTAGGCAAAAAAACTTGTGAAAAAAAAACTTGTAGGCCATAAAATAGTTCCAAAGGTGATTTTGTTACTGAATGCAAGAACCAGGGTAAAGTGAACAATAGAGATAAGGATGGTCAGAAGTTCCAATACATTGGATGAGATTTATGCAAAAGACAAGCATGGAACTGAAGGGAGGTATCCTATAGACATTGGAAAGAAGACTTGTTCATGTAGTTAGTAGCAAATGACATGTCTACCATGTCACCATGCACTGCACTTCATCTTAAAGCTGAGAGGTAGTGGTGCTGAAATAGAGAACTATGTTCCTAACTATTTCTCTATGGACAAGTTTGCTGCAACTAATGCTAAAAATGCACCACCTATGGTTGATGAAAATGATTGGGAGATAGTTGAACCACCGGTCCTTAGGAGGCCACCTGGGATTCCTAGAAAGCTAAGGATCAAAGCCTCCACTAAAAAAGGTTCAAGGCTAGGAGAAAGGTAAAGGAAATGCAAACGGTGTGGAGGATTGGGCCATATCAAGAGGTTATGCAAAAACCTGGTTCCACATGATTTTGAAGATGATAACATTGTCCCTGTTCACATACTAGAGTCAAAACATGAGGATTCTCATGCAGAAGATGAGGCTTCTCAAACAGAAGATGATGATTTTCCTTTAGGGAAACAGGGCAAATGGAGATAACTGGAGGAAGTACAACAAGTTAATGAAGAATAGAGGATGCACAACGAGATGACGAAGAAATTGAGGAAGTGCGGCAGGTGGAGGAAAAAGTGATGAGCATGTGGAGGAAAACGGTGTTGAGCATGTGGATAAAACATCGGTAAGCAGCAAGTTGATGAAGAAGTGGAGGTGCTGGCAAAGGGTGAAAAGAAACAAAAGGGTAAGCGAAAGCATAAGGGGAAAGGGAAGGGGGAGGAAAAGTAAAATAATGGAGGTGAACTAGAATATGAAGAAGTTGATGGGGTGATTGAGGATGTTCTTGAGGATCTTTTGGCTATCTGCAGGAGAAATAATAAATTCCTGCCAGTTTCATCTTTGCACGATTCTCCAAATGAAAGGCAAGCCTAAAACTTGTTTTATTTGGTATTTTGATCATTTTTGTTTCAATCCTCATCAACTACTGTTTAATGTAGCACGGGCTTGAAGAATAATAAGAGGAGTAGAAAGAATGGAGCACAATAACATCGTTTCATGAATTTTCATTGAAACTGAACTAGTCATATAAATTTTATTTGTATCTAGTGCGTGCAACGTGTCTGTGATGTGTGCGGACAAAATTTGTATCTTGTGCACGGAACATGTATGTGATGTTTGTGGAAAGCATTTGTGATTTTTAGAAACGTTTTCATTGACAATGAGGCCAAAATTCTGTTGCATTTCCGTAGCCAATCAGATCGCAGAAACAACCTGCTCGTTGGTTTCCTTAAGAAAACTTGATCTTAACTGTCCACGCGCTTTGATCCAATGTCCCATAGAAAGAAGCAGCCTGCTCGCGGATGGCTGTCTAGAAGATCCGATCTATCGCCCACGTTTGGGTGCTAGGCTTATGATCAATGGCTAGAATTGGGCATTAGGGTTACGCAAAACCCTGATGGGTTTTGAACCAGTCAACGAGGTTTTGTATGGTTTGACCAAATTTCAAATGAGCTCGGTGATTTTAAAAAACAATAAAAAATTAAAAACTGTGGGAATCGTCGTTTTATGTGACCTAGCAACCATGGTATTTTATTTGGCCAATTCCCGTGCTCAATTCTTGCACCTCCTCTGAAAAAACTTGACAAACTTTAACATTTTGGGTTGAGAAAATGGAAAATCGACATTTTTTCACATAACACAAAAATCTTTAGTTGGAGAAGCTGTTTTAAATACCAAGAGCGAGCTATGTGCCGAGTTTGGGCTCAATCCATGGAGGGGTGCCGTGTTTTTGACACTGAGCATGACCACTAGGGTTTAAAGCCAAGTTAACTCCTACTCAATAGCCGTTGAGGTGATGCCTTCCATGCCTAGAGTCTTGGCGTGCCTTGTTTATTATTTTTAATAGGTAGTGGGTCACATATAAGGACTTCGTGTGCAAGTTTTCAGTTTTTTTATTTATTTTATTTTGTTTGCCAGGCTTCAAAAGATAGACCGAACTCGCCGGAGTGTGCCACCATGCAAGGGTCATTGGAAACTTGATCCTAAGCATGGATCCAACCTATGTATCCTATGGGGCACCCCCAAACCATTTTTGTCTGAAACTTGAGTGCATTTCTTAGGGTACGTATAGTTATAATCCACGATTACAGAGGCTCACCTCAAGAAAGAAATAGTATATGGTTGCACCAAGATACAAATACCCATATCCCAGGAACGGACGTACATAGTGATGTATCATGCATGAAATATGCATTTGGCCAATTCTCGTGCTCAATTCTTGGACCTCCTTTGGAACAAACTTGAAAAACTTTGAAATTTTGGGTTAAAAAAATGGAAAATCAAGATATTTCACATAACCCAAAAATCTCTAGTTGGAGAAGTTGTTTGAAATGCCAAGAGAGATCTTTGTGCCGATTTTGGGCTCAATCCATGGAAGGGTGCCATGTTTTTGGCACTGAGCATGACCACTAGGGTTTAAAGTCAAGTTAACTCCTACTCGATAGCCATTCGGGTGATGCCTTCCATGTCTATAGTCTTGGTGTGTCATGTTTATTGTTTTTAATGAGTAGTGGGTCATATATAAGGACTTGATGCACAAGTTTCCACTTTTTTGTTTTTTTTAAATTTTGTTTGCAAGGCTTCAAAAAAGAGGCCAAACTTGCCGGCGTGCGCAACCATGCAAGGGTCATTGGAAACTTGATCCTAAGCATGGATGTAGCCTGGATATCCTATGGGGCACACCAAACCATTTTTGCCCAAAATTTGAGTGTATTTCTTAGGATACGTACTGTTATAATCCACGATTAGGGAGGCTCACCTCAAGAAAAAATAGTATATGGTTGCACCACTAGACAAATACCCATATCCGGGGAATTGCCATACATAGTGATGTATCGTGCGTGAAAATTGCATTTGGCCAATTTCCGTGCTCAATTCTTGCACCTCCTTTGGAAAAAACTTCATATTTTGGATTCAGAAAATGGAAAATCGAGATTTTTTTCACATAAAACCCAAAAATATCTGGTTGGAGAAGTTTTAAAATGCTAAGAGGGGGCTATGTGCCAAGTTTGGGTTCAATCCATGGAGGGGTTCCATGATTTTGGCACTAAGCATGACCATTAGGGTTGAAAGCCAAAGTTAACTCCTACTCGATAGCCATTCGGATGATGCCTTCCATGTATAGAGTCTTGGTGTGTCATGTTTATTGTTTTTAATGGGTAGTGGGTCATATATAAGGACTTTATGAGCAAGTTTCCAATTTTTTGATTTTTTTTAAAATTTTGTTTGCAAGGCTTCAAAAAATAGACTGAACTTGCCGGCGTGCGCAACCATGCAAGGGTGATTAGAAACTTGATATTAAGTATGGATCCAGCCTAGGTATCCTATGGTACACCCCAAACCATTTCCCAAAAAATGAGTGCATTTATAGGGTACCTATAATTATTATCCACGATTACAAAGGCTCACCTCAAGAAAAAAAATATATGGTTGTACCACGAGAAAAATACCCATATCCCAAGAATGGCCATACATAGTGATGTATCATGCGTGAAAATTGCATTTGGCCAATTCCCTTTCTCAATTCTTGAACCTCCTTTGGAAAAAACTTGAAAAACTTCAAAATGTTGGGTTCAAAAAATGGGAAATCGAGATTTTTTCACATAACCCAAAAATCTCTAGTTGGAGAAGTTGTTTGAAATACAAAGAGGGAGCTATGTGCCGAGTTTGGGCTCAATCCATGGAGGGGTGCATGTTTTTGTCACTGAGTATGGCCACTAGGGTTGAAAGCTAAAGTTAACTCCTACTCGATAGCCATTCGGGTGATGCCTTCGATGTCTAGAGTCTTGTTGTGTCTTGTTTATTATTTTTAATGGATAGTGGGTCACATATAAGGACTTCATGCGCAATTTTCCGTTTTTTATTTTTTTGAATTGTTTTTTCCAGGCTTCCAAAAATAGGCCGAAATTTCCACCGTGTGCAACCATGCAAGTGTCATTGGAAACTTTATGCTAAGCATATCCCCAATCCCTCTTTAAATTAGGGCATTCCTATAGCCTATGAGGCTGTAACATCCCAAAACATTAATACAAGTGATCAACATCCAAATCACCCAATTTAGGGTTAACAAAAACTTTTTCCCATTTAAAATATTTAAGCATGCATATGTGTGTTGCATTAAATAGGAGTTGATTTGAATTGCCATGATTGTGTGTTCTAATGGTTGTAAAATGAACCTAAGGTGAATTATACATCATCTAGATCATGCCCAAGCAAATCCCAAAGAAAAAGAAATCAAAAGGAATTAAATAAAGGAAATGGTCACTTTGCCATTTTTAATCCACTAGCCCACTTTGGGTGTTCCAAGGACTCAAATCCCAACAGAAACAATTGTGGATCTTTGCACCCCTTGCTAGTACAAGTAGTGATGTACCAAGGCCCACTTTTTATTCTGCCAAAAACATTTAAACTCTAAATTTAAAGGGCATTTGAAAATGGAATCTGGTTCATATGTATAGATCACCCTATTTCAAAAACCATCCAAATGAATTTCATTTGACAAATCCTAGCAACCACAGATGCTTAAGCATGTGAAAAACCACTCCACAAAATTTCATTTCAAAATTCCAAATTTGAACTCTTTCGGCCATTTGGTTGAACACCTGGCAGGCACAGAACCAACACACTAGTCTTTTCACTGTTTCTACAGGGGATTGCCACCCCATTGCACCCCATTTACTCCCTCTGTCCCTCCTAGCTCTAACCTGGTCGAAATCACCCCACCCAGTTGTCCCTAGCAGCAGTGCCACGCTGCCCCGATGCCATGCTCGCCGGCCAAATGTGCACACGCCGCAGGAGGCCGCCATCCCGTCTCCGCCGCTCCAGGAAGCAAGGCGTGACCTCACCGCCGTCCACGGTCCACCCCACGGCCCCTACTAGCACTAGACCACCTAGAGCAGCGCCGCACTATCCTCTTTGCGTCGTGCCAGAGCACGCCAGAGCGCCATCACCGCCAGCACGCCACATACCGCGCCTTGACACCAGACCGCGCGCGCCGCTCCGCCTTGACCACCTCACCCTGCCATACACGGCCGTACCCCGCCGCTTGCCCACACTAGCCGGAAACCGTGTCAAGCACCGCCCCTGTCTCCTAGAGCGGACGACGCTCCCGACCGTTGGCCACCGCCCCTAACATCGCCATAAATCTATAGAGGACCGCCAGGAGGCAAGCCACCGTCCGCCTACGCCGCCCATGCCGATAGGACCCTGTATCGTCGTCATCGACGAGCTCGTCGTCGCCCCCTCGGTCCCCTCCTCGAGCCTATATAAGGAGGCCTTCCCTAGCCTCAATCGCCACACCATTCAACTCCCCTCTCACCACCAGTCCTTCCCCACCTCTCGCCGGAGCAGCTTGAGCAGCCAGTCGCCGGGATTGAGCCGGAGACAGCCGCAACAGAGGAGGAGACGCTGCCGTCGATTTCATCCACCCGAGCCTCTGCCGTGACTTCGTCTGAGCTTGCTTTCGTCTCCTCGTTTGTTTGCCCGCCTCGCCGCACTCGCTGGAGCCCCGGTACGCCCCCACTGCACCCCTGCCGCGTAGCTAGGTTTCCGTCTCGCCGGCGACGTGTCCGTCGTCGATGACGACCATGAGCCGTTGATCTAGTTCTAATCCTACGGTCCACAATGCCCCATACCGCTCCGTGTTTTAATGAGCCACTAGCAGGCAGGACCCCCCTGTTAGCAGTCCTTAGCGCCGCGGAGTGAATTTGGGCCGACTCGTTAGTGTTTCCATGCGACCCAGTTAATTCAAATTAGGATTTTTCTTTTTAGACTAAACTAAAATCTGTCCCTTAGTTTGAAAATCATTTCAGAGAGGTTTACAAATCCAAATTGAGTGATTCCCATTTTTTTGGAAAGCTAATTAAAATATCTATCCAAGCCCGTTGGATTTAAATCATTTAGAGTTAGAGATCTCAGCTAGCTAAAATAACAAGACAGAAGCTTTTGCACATTCAAACATTTTTATAAAATCAACCATAATAGCTTTTGAGTTGTTTCCACCTCTCAAAAATCACATTTAACCATACCCATCTGAATATGTAATAATATTAAGGTTTACATTGCAGTGACTTTGGACTAGTACCAAAATAATGCTATATAGGCATTTCTAGTCACTTTAAATCATTAAATATTGAACTTAAACTTATTTAAAAATGATCCAACCTGTGGTGAGGACATGTGTCCACATGATCCCATATTTTAATTGGGGAATTAAATCTTAGTTAATTTCAATGAGTAGAAATTACTTTTCTCAAATAAAATAAATGAATTAGTTAATTAAACCTTGTGATGATAATAGATCATCCAATGTGTGCCTTAGTGTGCTAAGTAGACTAGTTAAGTATTGTTTGGTGATTTGTGTATATTGTATGTATTTATAGACGATAGTAACGACCAAGCTTACGAGGAGGAGGAGTTCTACCAAGAGGAGGAGGAAGAAAATTTCAACCACTGCACTACCCAAGGCAAGCCTAGCACTTGAAGTAAACTGAGCAAGCTAACACTTGGAAGTGTCTTAACTATGCAAGCTAAACCTTGAAAGAGAGATAACCTAAGCAAGATGCGTTAGGCATGCTTGGTTATACATTTTTACTTTTACCTACCCCAAGTTTTACTTACAAGCTTTACCTTTCTTTACTTTACCAAAGTTCTTTACTTTGTTTATAGATAGCATAAAGAGTATAAAACTTGGCCTATCTAGTTAGACAATGTTGTCATTCTATGGCATGAGATTGATCTTGGCATCCCACATTAATGAACACTCTTAACTTGGTAGTTTAGAGCTAAACACAAAAAACTTGATCACTTTAGATGGGAGTACTTGGTGAAAATGACTTATGAAAACCTTGGAATGATGAGTCATTCTATTGAGATGTTTTGATATGTGTTGAGAAACACAAATGGTTTATGATGATTAAAATGTTGAGGCATGAGCCTTAGCCCTTTTATAAAAACTGATGGTTGGGTTCGGATGCGATACCATTCCAAATTTACCGTACAACCACAATACCTGAATTGGGTAAGGCTTAGCCGGAAGTTTATATGCATTAGTATTAGTTCCCTCACAGGATAGGTTTGAGCTGAGGCTACCTCTCAATGTTTTCCACCTATGTAGTGCCCAGGATGACAGATGGTCATGGCTGGGAGGCCATCAAGATTAAGTTCAGCCGCACCCATGTGCCGCAGGGTCTAGTCACCAGAATAAGAGATGAATTTAGAGAGCTCAAGCAAGGTAGAATGACTGTAGTGGAGTACCGTGACAGATTCTTGTCCCTCGCCAGGTATGCACCTGATGAGATCAACACGGAGGCCAAGAAGAAGGAGAGATTCCTGAACGGACTGCATGTTGAGATGTAGATAGTCCTCATCAACATCCGTTTCGAGGATCTCGAAGAGCTAGTCGACTCTGCCATTCAGATGAAAGGGAAGATTAATCAAGAAAACAACAACTGCAAATGTTGGATGATGCACCAAGTTGGATCCAGCAGTCACCAGAAGTACCGTCCCAACCCGTCTGCCGGATATGCACCGCGGAACAATCGACCCACAATGTCTCGTCCAAGCTACCCCAACCGTAGCAGAGGAAATGTGAAGTCCGGAGGAAACAACAATCACCCCAGCAACTCCAGCAATTTCAACCGTGCACCTCCCAAGTCCAACGACAACAACACTGCACCCAGAACTGGAAGCAATGATGTGCTCGTGGCAGCAAAGGACAAGTCTCAGATTACTTGTTTCGAGTGTGGAGTGAAGGATCACTACTCTGATGAGTGTCCCAAGAAGATTGACTCCACTGCCAATGTGAATGCCCCAGCTCAACAGCAGCGTTGTGTTCAACCAGGAAGAAGATTCGCCCCAGGGAACCCTCACAACCGCAACGGCCGTCTCTTCCACATGAACGCCGAAGAAGCCCAAGAAGCGCCAGATGTAGTGCTGGGTATGTTTTCTGTCAACTCAGTGTTAGCAAGAGTGTTGTTTGATTCTGGAGCATCGCACTCATTTGTCACCGAAGAATTTGCATGCACTAGTAAGATTCACCCAACCAACTTGAAGCATGTCATGATAGTTCAAATAACTGGTTCAACTACAAAAGCTAGAAAAAATTGCAAAGCTGTACCTATCAGAATACATGGGATAGATTTTTATGCCAATCTAATAGTAATGGGAACAAAAGGTTTGGAAGTAGTACTAGGAATGGATTGGATGTCAAAGCATAAAGGATTGATAGACTGTGCCAAGAAAGCCATCACCATGACCAGTAGCTCTGGAGTATCGGTAGAGCATATATCTGAAACCTTACCTCGTCAATTCAAGTGCAACAAGAGTCTAGCCCTACCCACCATAGACCAAGTCAGAGTAGTCTGTGAATACCCTGCCGTATTCCCAGATGAATTGCCTGGTATGCCCCCGGATAGGGATATTGAGTTCATTATTGAACAAATCCCTGGAACTGGACCCATAGCCCAGAGACCCTATGGCATGAACCCCCTCAGAGTTAGTGGAATTGAAGAAGCAGTTGGATGCTATGTTGGCAACAGGCTTGATTCAACCAAGCGATCGCTCGTGTTATTCATCGACAAGAAGGATGGAGGTAACCGTTTGTGCATAGATTACAGGAAGCTGAATGACGTCACCATCAAAAACAAGTACCCATTGCCAAAGATATAGGATCTATTTGATCAGCTGACTAGTGCCAATGTGTTCTCTAAGATCGATATTAGGATTGGTTATCACCAACTTAAGATTTGTGCAATGGATATTCCAAAGACCACCTTTACCACCAGATATGGATTATACGAGTATACGGTCATGTCTTTTGGATTAACCAATGCTCCATCTTATTTCATGAATCTCATGAATAAGATCCTTATGAATTTTCTAGATAAGTTTGTCGTTATGTTTATCGATGATATTCTTATCTAATCCAAGTTAGAAGAAGAGTATGAGCAACATCTGAGAATCATCCTTGAAACCCTTAGAGAGCATCGGTTGTATGCCAAGTTCAGCAAATGTGAGTTTTGGCTGAAACAAGTAGGATTCCTAGGACATGTTGTGTCTGCCGGAGGAGTCACTGTTGATCCCGCCAAGATCAAAGATGTTGAAGAATGGGAAGCCCCAACCACTCAAACTCAAGTCCGTGCATTTCTCGGATTAGCGGGATATTACTACAAGTTCGTAGAAGGATTTTCGAGCATCGCAAGACCTATGACCCAATTGTTAAAGAAATACAAGAAGTTTGAATGGACAGACAAATGTGAAGCCAGTTTCCAAGAGCTCAAGAACAGATTGATTTCCGCCCCAATATTGATCATGCCAGATATCAAGAAGCCGTTTGATGTGTATTGTGATGCATCCAAGATTGGTCTCGGATGTGTATTGATGCAAGAAGGCAAAGTCATCGCATATCTGTCTCGACAACTGAAGCAGCATGAGCAAAACTACCCTACCCATGATCTTGAGTTAGCAGCTGTTGTTTTAGCTTTGAAGACATGCTGTCATTACCTCATGGGTAATCGCTGTGAGATTTACTCAGATCACAAGAGCTTGAAGTATATTTTCACTCAGAAGGAGTTGAATATGAGGCAAAGGAGATGGATAGAGTTAATCAAGGATTATGACCTTGACATTCACTATCACCCCGGCAAATCCAATGTGGTAGCAGATGCTCTTAGTAGATTGCCATGTAGATTAAACACTATGATCAAGGAGAAGCAACCAAGTTTGTATGAAGAGTTGGAGCAGTTCAAAACTGAGCTAGTTAGCAAAGGATTCTTAGCTAGTATTGAACTTCAACCCACTTTGATTAGCCGAATCAAGGAAGCCCAGAAGGGAAATGCAAGTATCGACGGAATCAAACGTCGTATTGGTACAGGAAAGGTACCTGGATTCACCAAAGACGAAGAAGGAGTTTTGTGGTACAAAGGACGTATCTGTGTGCCAGCAGATTCGGAGCTGGAGCAAGTTATCATGAAAGAAGCTCTTGATACTCTTCATTCTATCCATCCCGGAGGAACGAAGATGTATCAAGATTTGAAAGAGCAATTTTGGTGGCACAAGATGAAGAGAGAAATCGGAAGCTACATTGCCAAGTGTGATATTTGTTAGAGAGTCAAAGCGGAACATCAGAGACCCGTAGGACTGTTGCAACCATTGCAGATTCCTGAATGGAAATGGGATTCTGTCGGAATGGACTTTATCACCGGTTTGCCTACTTCTAGTAGGGGAAATGACTCAATATGGGTCATCGTTGATAGACTATCCAAGGTAGCTCATTTTATACCTATCAAGACAACCTACCAGAGTTCTAAGCTAGCAGAGTTGTATATTGCTCGAATTGTTAGTCTGCATGGAACCCCCAAGACCATATTATCGGATCGAGGAACCCAATTTACCTCGAGATTTTGGCAGAAAGTCCAAGAAGGATTAGGAACCAAGTTGAATTTCAGCACAGCTTATCACCCGCAAACCGATGGACAGACTGAGAGAGTCAACAAATCCTAGAGGATATGTTGAGATCTTGTGTGTTAGAGTATGGATCAAAATGGGAAGATTGTCTGCCTTTCGCAGAATTCTCATACAACAACAGCTATCAAGCCAGTTTGCAAATGGCACCATTTGAATACCTAAATGGAAGAAAGTGTCGTACCCCTTTGAATTGGTCGCAAGTAGGAGAGAGTCAGATTTTTGGACCCGACATTCTCCGAGAAGCCAAAGAGAAGGTTCACAAAGTCCGTGAGCACCTCAAGACCGCTCAATCCAGACAGAAGAGTTATGCTGACAAGAGAAGGAGAGACCTGACTTTCAATGTCGGAGATTTTGTGTATCTCAAGGTTTTGCCATTGAAGGGAACACAACGTTTTAGTCTGAAAGGAAAGTTAGCCCCCAGATATATTGGACCCTTCAAGATTCTGAATCACCAGGGAGAAGAATCCTATCAACTAGAACTGCCAGAAGAGATGTCAGCCATCCACAATGTGTTCCATATCTCATTACTTGGCAAATGCTTAGAAGTGCCGGAGAAGACCGAAGTTTTCAAGAACATCGATCACCGAGCCGTTTATATCAACCAAGATTTGACGTATCGTGAAGTGCCCATCCGTATCTTGGAGGAAGCCTACAGAACCTCCAGAACCTGGAGTATCAAATTTCTCAAGATCCAATGGAGCAACCATACCGAAGAAGAAGCCACTTGGGAGCGAGAAGATTATATTAGGACTGAGTTCCCAGATCTCTTTAGTTCCAGTTTTCTTTCTTAAATCTCGGGATGAGATTTTGTTTAAGGGGGGAAGGTTTGTAACATCCCAAAACTTTAATACAAGTGATCAAGATCCAAATCACCCAATTTAGGGTTAACAAAATCTTTTTCCCATTTAAAATATTTAAGCATGCACATGTGTGTTGCATTAAATAGGAGTTGATTTGAATTGCCATGATTGTGTGTTCTAATGGTTGTAAAATGAACCTAAGGTGAATTACACATCATTTAGATCATGCCCAAGCAAATCCCAAAGAAAAATAAATAAAAACGAATTAAATAAAGGAAATGGTCACTTTGCCATTTTTAATGCACTAGCCCACTTTGGGTGTTCCTAGGACTCAAATCCTAGTAGAAACAATTGTGGATCCTTGCACCCCTTGGTAGTACAAGTAGCGACGTACCAAGGCCCACTTTGTGTTCTGCCAAAAACATTTAAACTCTAAATTTAAAGGGCATTTGAAAATGGAATCTAGTTCATATGTATAGATTACCCTATTTCAAAAACCATCCAAATGAATTACATTTGACAAATCCTAGCAACCACAGATGCTTAAGCATGTGACAAACCACTCCACAAAATTTCATTTCAAAATTCCAAATTTGAACTCTTTCAGCCATTTGGTCGAACACCTGGCAGGCATAGAACCAACACACTAGTCTTTTCACTGTTTCTACAGGGGATTGCCACCCCATTGCACCCCATTTACTCCCTGTGTCCCTCCTAGCTCTAACTAGGCCGAAATCAGCCCACCCCTTGTCCCTAGCAGCAGTGTCACGCCGCCCCGATGCCATGCGCGCCGGCCAAACGTGCACACACCGCAGGAGACTGCCAGCCCCTCTCCGCCGCTCCAGGAAGCAAGGTGTGACATCACCGCCGTCCACGGTCCACCCATGGCCCCTGCTAGCCACTGGACCACCCCAGAGCAGCGTCGCACTATCCTCTCTGCGCCGCGCCAGAGCACGCCAGAGCACCATCACCGCCAGCATGCCATAGACCGCGCCTCGACAACAGACCGCGCGCACCTCTCCGCCTTGACCACCTCACCCCACCAGACACGGCCGTACCCCGCCGCTAGACCCACACTCGCCGGGAACCGCGTCGAGCACCACCCTTGTCTCCCAGAGCGTGCGACGCTCCCGACCGTTGGCCACCGCACCTAGCATCGCCATAAAGCCGTAGAGGACCGCCAGGAGGCAAGCCACCATCCGCCTACGCTGCCCATGCTGCTAGCACCCTGTATCGTCGTCACCAACAAGCTCGTCGTCGCCCCCTCGGTCCCCTCCTCGAGCCTATATAAGGAGGCCTTCCCCAGCCTCAATTGCCACACCATTCAACTCCCCTCTCACCACCAGTCCTTCCCCACCTCTCGCTAGAGCAGCTCGAGCAGCCAGTCGCCGGAATTGAGCCGGAGACAGCCGCAGCAGAGGAGGAGACGCTACCATCGATTTCGTCCACCCTAGCCTCTGCCGCAACTTCGCCTGAGCTCGCCGTCGTCTCCTCGTTCGTTTGCCCGCCTCACCGCACTCGTTGGAGCCCCAGTATGCCCCCACTGCACCCCTGCCACGTAGCCAGGTTTCCGTCTCACCGGCGACGTGTTTGTCGTCGACGACGACCATGAGGCGTTGATCTAGTTCTAATCCTACGGTCCACAATGCCCCGATCTGCTTCGCGTTTTAATGAGCCACTGACAAGCGGGACCCCTCTGTCAGCAGTCCTCAGCGCCGCGGAGTGAATTTTGGCCGGCCTGTTAGTGTTCCCGCGCGACCTAGTTAATTCAATAGGATTTTTCTCTTTAGACTAAGTTAGAATCTGTCCCTTAGTTTGAAAATCATTTCAGAGAGTTTTACAAACCCAAATTTGGTGATTCCAATTTTGTTGGAAAGCTAATTAAAATATCTATCCAAGACCGTTGGATTTAAATAATTTAGAGTTCGAGATCTCTCCTGTCTAAAATAACAAGACGAAAGCGTTTGCACATTCAAACATTTTTATAAAATCAACCATAATAGCTTTTGCGTTGTTTCCACCTCTCAAAAATCACATTTAACCATACCCATCTGAATATGTAATAATATTAAGGTTTACATTGCAGTTTCTTTGGACTAGTACCAAAATAATGCTATATAGGCATTTCTAGTCACTTTAAATCATTAAATATTGAACTTAAACTTATTTAAAAATGATGCAACCTTTAAATCACATTACCATATATTATAATATGTGGTGACGACATGTGTGCACATGATCCCATATTTTAATTGGAGAATATCAAATCTTAGTTAATTTCAATGAGTAGAAATTACTTTTCTCAAATAAAATAAATGAAATTAGATCATTAAACCTTGTGATGCTTGTGATGATAATAGATCATCCAATGTGTGCTTTAGTGTGCTAAGTAGACTAGTTAAGTATTGTTTGGTGATTTGTGTATTCCGTATGTATTTATAGACGATAGTACCAACCAAGCTTACGAGGAGGAGGAGTTCTACCAAGAGGAGGAGGAAGAAAATTTCAACCACTACACTACCCAAGGCAAGCCTGGCACTTCATGTAAACTGAGCAAGCTAACACTTGCAAGTGTCTTAACTATGCAAGCTAAACCTTGAAAGAGAGATAACCTAAGCAAGATGCCTTAGGCATGCTTGGTTATACATTTTGACTTTTACCTACCCCAAGTTTTACTTATAAGCTTTACCTTTCTTTACTTTACCAAAGTTCTTTACTTTGTTTATAGATAGCATAAAGACTATAAAACTTGGCCTATCTAGTTAGACATTGGTGTCATTCTATGGCATGAGATTGATCTTAGCATCCCACATTAGTGAACACTCTTAACTTGGTAGTTTAGAGCTAAACACAAAAACTTGATCACTTTAGATGGAAGTACTTGGTGAAAATGACTTATGAAAACCTTGGAATGATGAGTCATTCTATTGAGATGTTTTGACATGTGTTGAGAAACACAAATGATTTATGATGATGAAAATTTTGAGGCATGAGCCTTAGACCTTTTATAAAAACTGATGGTTGGGTTCGGATGCGATACCATTCCAAATTTACCGTACAACCACAATACCTGAATTGGGTAAGGCTTAGACGGAAGTTTATATGCATTAGTATTAGTTCCCTCGCAGGAGAGGTTTGAGCTGAGGCTACCTCTCAATGTTGTCCACCTATGGAGTGCCCGGGATGACAGATGGTCATGGCTGGGAGGCCATACTCATAGGAGAGGTGCTTATACTAGAGTGTGTAAAGGAAAGGTTATGTTTGATTATCTGCATACTAATTATGATGATTTAGGGTTATCCCTGACATATGTATCGAATTTGGTAGCGAAAGTGTACCACCTCTGCAGAATGTCAAACTATTCGAATAGCCGCGTTCGCGGTTATGGACAATTGGAGTGGCCATACTGTTCCGTTGTCAGATGTTTTCAAAATGACTTATGAAATGAATTGTGACATGACTTGACCACAACAGAGTTGTGACTATGACAACTAAGTTCCCACTTAGGTGATTTTAAACTTTATTTTATCTTTCTTTGTTTCTGAACTCAGCTTAGGTTCCAAACTTAACCTTACAGATAACTTAGAGTTAGCATTCCTACTAGAACTACCTTACTTGTTAGGGATAGTTTGCGAGTACTTAAAGAGTACTCATGGCTTTGTCCCTGGCTATTCCTATGGCCAGACTATGAGGAGGACTACCCTGAAGGAGGACAATAGGACGTCTACGACAAGTAGGATAATCTCCCATCGTCAGCATTGCCTGTGACTCTGAAGATGGACCCCACCGCGACGCTAATTATTCTGCTACTTGTTTGTATTAAGACTGGATCATGAGATCCTTATTTGTGTAAGACCTTATTATGGTTTATAATGGATGATGTACTGTGATATCCGATTTTTTATGTCTCACAAAAATGATAATCCTGGGATTGCGATGTATGGCATGACATACATCTAGGATTAAAAATCCGGGTGTTGACAGAGGCCCACCTCGGTGCAACATGAGTTAACTATAGCCGCATACATAGCCAATCTATTTCCAACCAGAGCGATTAAAAGGGAGGAGTGACATGGTTAGGACTCATTTGAGGGGATAAATATGCCATCAGGCCACTAAAGAGGGAGAATTAATTTCTACATAGGTCTTATTCCAATGCCACCTCTATTTCGGAACAAACTGATTTTGGCATTGAGCCCTACACACCAGAACAGAGGTAGTATTTAAATATTATATTAGTTTTAAAACCGTGGCCTCGATTATTCATCAACTAAAATCATGGATTTGTTACCCGTAAATTGACGCAGCCAACTGTCTTACTAGTTCCAATCTCGATTCTCTCTCAAAAAAGTTCCCATCTCGAGCGACACGTAGATTGCTAGCCTCCTCCTCCCCCTCCTGTGACGACCAAAAGTATGGTTGTGCCATCGAGTAGGTAAGCCTCACCTTGGATTCCCATCTTGAACAACACGCGGCACACTTGTCACCTTCTCCTCTAGCACACTCTGAAATTATGACTATTCCATCAAGTGCCGAGAGAAGAGTCAGCGTATCGTCGCATCAGGTTCCCTTCTCTTTTGTTAGTGACGTTTGATTCTTGCATCGGCTTCATCAGCAATATTGACTCTCTCCTCTGTTCTGCTCATCTGCCACATTTAATATCTGATCGCCCCTTCCTATTATTCTCTCCCCTTCCCCATGATCGCAGAGCACCAAACCATATCTAATCCCGCATTTCCAGCAAACCTCTCCGCCTCTATGACTATGAGGCATCCATGGTCAGCTTCAACCTATCGCCCACCGTCCCAGAGCGCATCGACACCAACCTCCACCCAAAGGAGGACAATGCCCCGTGCATTTGGGCCTTCTCCCCAAGGAGGACGCAGTGACAGCTAGTGTGCGCCTTCCTCGACGCCGGCTATGGTTGCTGCCACAGGAACCGCATGTACGGACTCTCTGATACTTTTCAAATGTATCTATAATTTTTGATGTTCCATGCTTGGTTTTATCTACTTTATTATGTTTTGTCCACACTTTGGAGTACTTTTCATATGATTTCTTGGACTAACCTATTAACAAGAGCCATAGTGCCAGTTGCCTATTTTCTGCTGTTTTTGGTTCCAGAAATTCAGAAAATGAATATTCTCGGAATTGGACCGGACAAAAGCCAAAGTCGTTATTTTCCCGGAAGATTCACGGAGCCAGAAGGAGAGACGAAGGGGGGGCCACAGGGTGGCCACACCACCCCTAGGCATGGGTCCCCCCAGGCCACGCCAGGGCATGGTGTGGGCCCCCTGCCCGCCCACCAACCTTGCCTCTTCGCCTATAAGGTGCCTACCGATGCGAAAACCCTAAGTCGTCCAGCCTCCAGCCACGCAAATTTCCGCTGCGCCGCCGCCACCAAAGGGGAGATTCGGGGGACAGAAAGTCTCTGTTCTGGCACCCTGTCGGGACGGGGAAGTGCCCCCGGAGCCATCTCCATCGATCTACGCCGCCATCTCCATCACAATTGCTGATTCCCATGATGAGGAGGGAGTAATTCGCTCTCAAGGCTAAGGGCTCTACCGGTAGCTATGTGTTCATCTCTCTCTATGCATGATCTTATTGAGATCATGAGCTTGTAATCTATAGATCTACATTTCTACTCAAGTGCTTTAATAGATCTCTGCTATCCCCATGTGTGTGAAGTTGACAGTGTGCACACCATGGTGACACTTAGGCTAGAGATTACAAATACTTGTTATGAGTTATATTTGGAGTTGGATGTCTTTATGAAATTGTGGTGTTTGTTTGAACCATCTAGTGCTCAAGGTGATAGTGTGGGGTTATCTAGATGGGAAAAGTGAACTTTGAGGTGTGCTGTCATAGCCCTACCAATGATTAGAGTGTCCAACCAGAGAGTAGTTCAGCGTAGTATCATAAAGAAGAAGATATTTATATGAGAGTGTTCACTAGTGAAAGTATGATCCCTAGGCCTTGTTTCTAAGCATTGAAACACCATTTGCAATTAGATCTGTTACATGTTTGCTTGCTTCCATCTTTATTTCAGTTTTACTTTAGTCTTTTCCACGCCATCAAGCTATTTTCTATCACTGTTACCACTTATAATTATCTATACCACTTGTATTTCACTATCTCTTCGCCGAACTAGTGCACATATACACCTTACAAGTGTATTGGGTGTGTTGGGGACACAAGAGACTTCTTGTATCTTGATTGCAGGGTTGCTTGAGAGGGAATACCTTTGACCACTTCCTCCCCGAGTTTGATAAACCTTGGGTGATCCACTTAAGGGAAAACTTGCTGCTGTTCTACAAACCTCTGCACTTGGAGGCCCAACAACTGTCTACAAGAATAGAAGTGCGTAGACATCAAGTTATTTTCTAGCGCCGTTTCCAGGGAGGTAAGGTAAAAGGCACTCACATCCTCCGGTGTGAGTGGTCGAAGTTATTTCCTTTAGATTCTGCAATTTTGTCTTTTTTTCTTGTTTTCACTAGTTAGGCTTAATAGAAAACAACAAAAAAATTAAAGAGCTTTATAGTATTTATCTTGAGTTAGGACATGAAGTGTTTGAAGAGAAAATTAAAAAACCTATGGAACTTTATTTGCATGCTAATAGAAATGTTGTTAGTATGAATTCTTTGGACACCATTATTGCTAATGCTATGGAAAAGTCTAAGCTTGGGGAATCTAGTTTTTATGAAAATGATCTTTTTAGTCCCCCAAGCATGGAGGAGAAAATTTACTTTGATGATACTATTCCTCCAATATATGATGATTACAATGATGAATATGATATTTTCAGTACACCTACTATTGAGGAGAAAATTAATGATTACAATATGCCTCCTATATTTGATGATTATGGTGATGAGAATAATAATGATAGCTATTTTGTTGAATTTGCTCCCACTATAATTAATAAGAAGTACTATGTTTATGTGGAGAGTATTAATTCTTTTATGCATGTAGCTCATGATAAGAATGTTTTATGTGATAGTTATATTGTTAATTTTATTCATGATGCTACTGAAAGTTATTATGAAAGAGGGAAACATGGTTTTATGTATCTCAACAATATTAAGTTTCCCCTCTTTATGTTGAAAGTCTTGAAGTTGCACTTGTTTTGCTTTCCTATGCTTGTTGCTTTGTGCTTTCATGACTTGTTTATTTACAAGATTCCTATGCATAGGAAGTGGGTTAGACTTAAATGTGCTTTGAATTTGCTTCTTGATGCTCTCTTTTACTTCAATTCATATTTCTTATGTGAGCATCTTCTCAAACTATCATGCCTAACTTAAAGGCGGTAAAGAAAAGTAGTTATTGGGAGATAACCCAAAAGTTTTAGATGAGTCTTGGAAGTTATTACTTCAGTAATAACCGCTACTTATCCTTTTTATTTGCTTTTTGTGCCAAGAATAACCTCTAATGAGAGAGAAGTAATGATTGGGAAAGTTGCTCTCCCGAAACAGATTTTTGTGCTTCGCCGTAAAAATTCGTGTAAAATCTCTGTATGTCGTTTTGAGGCATGAATTTTTGTGCTTCTTCCCCAAGTTATTATATAACTTTCGTTAGTTCAAGACTTTTCGACTTGAGCAACAGAAGGTCTTCGACAAAATTGGTTTTGACCTGCTGGTCTGTTTTGACAGATTTCTGCCATTATTTGCATTTGCTTTTTGTTGGTTCCTTTTTGAGTTATTTTGGGGAATTGAGATTTTTGAGGGAAGTGCTACAATATCTTGTGTTTTAATGTAAGTTTTATTGGCGTTGGAACTGAACCTAAAGACTTATTATCTTGAGTGCACTAATGTTGCTAATAAGATTGTGTGAAGTTTTGTATGAAGGAAAAATTTCAGGTGTATGGAAGGAATGAGTAATGAGATGAAGGATGGACTAAAGCTCAAGCTTGGGGATGCCATGCGTGTCACCCCAAGAAATATCTAAGAAGTACAAGCTTCAAAGCTTGGGGATGCCCAAGGCATCCCCCTCTTCATCAATAAAAATCCGAGGTTTCTTCCAAACACTTCATTTTTACTGTTTCATGCAAGTTGTGTTGTTCTTGGAGCGTCTTCTTTTTCGTTTTCGTTTTGGTTTTTCGTTTTGGTTCTTCTCCAAAAAATTGGTTTTTACCTGCTGGTCTGTTTTGACAGATTTTTGCAATTATTTGCATTTGCCTCTTAATCTCTTTCTCTTTAAGTTCTCTTTGATCATTTGAACTTTTTAAAAGAAGTGCTACAGTAGATTTAATGGAAGTTTTTCTTATGTTGAAACTGAACCAAAAGACTTATTATCGTGAATACACTAATGTTGCTAATGAAGATTGTGTGAAGTTTTGTATGAAGGAAATTTTAAAGTGCAGGGAAGAGTAATGGAATAAGATGAAGAATGGACAAAAGCTCAAGCTTGGGGATGCCACCCCGTGTCACCCCAAGAAATATCCAAGAAGTACAGGCATCAAAGCTTGGGGATGCCCAAGGCATCCCCTTCTTCATCAATAAAAATCTCAAGTTTCTTCCAAACACTTCATTTTTATTGTTTCATGCATAGTTGTGTTGTTCTTGGAGTGTCTTCATTTTTGTTTTTGGTTTTCATTTGCTTAGTTTGCTTGAATAAATTGGTTGTACCCCCTCATTCATACATTAGTTTTCAAATAAGTTGGTTTGGATTGGAAAAGAGTATGAGAAGTTCATGCTTAAGTGGTAAAAAGGAGCTTGTTTTTGACTGTGGCCTATGCTTTGTCATGTTATGCTTGATATTGTTTTGGCTTTATGCTTAGTGATTTTTTTCTGTAGCATGACATGTTATAAACAATTAATATTGCTTAATGTGCCTTGAAAGGATCATGCGTTGTTTTAGCATATTAAAGCATAGTATTGTTGTATTCTCCTTTGATGCTTTATTTGGCTTGACTTGGCGCATGCTCACACCATGTTAAGACTATCCCAAGTCACCATAGCCTCTATGATCCTTTAGTTTTCAACTTGTAATATCACTTTATGCTTTAATTAATGATGTTTTGTCGCTCTACATGATTATGGCCATTATTGCTCTCTTAGTTGGTCACTCCCAGTCTTTTGCTAGCCTCCGTAACCAAGTATGAGTTCCACTCATGCATCCAACTCCTTAAACCAAGTTATTCCAAAGAGTCCACCATACCTACCTATTAGCATTTGCTATTCCAAGTATATTCATGTTTTTATCTACCTTCTGAATTAAACTTGTTATGAGAAAACTAGTGATTAAAGCTCTCACGAACTTGATGGCACACTTTACTTTTCTTGCCCTTAATAAACTTGAACCATTGTGTCGTCTATGTTGTATATGCTTGCACTTATTTGTTGGAGATTAGCAGAACCATGTTGTCATGGGGAACGCTTTCAACATTGCACTTGTACTTTGTACCTAGTTGATATCATGCTCTTTTGTCTATGGATGTCGTCGGTGTGAAATGAAAGGGGAGCTTGTAAATCCATGGAGTTATGTATATGTGTTAGAGAAACGCCTGGGCCGCCGGTCTAATCCATGCTGTCATGGTGGAAACCTGCAGCGTAACCATAATAAGCTGTCTATGAAGCATTCTTCTTATAAAAAAGAGTCAGATATTGAGAAAAAAAGAGAAAAATAGAAAAAAAGAGATATGAGAAAAGAGGAAAGAGAGAAAAAAGCACCATATTCCTATGGTAAATAAGAAGATTGTTGAGATGCTTGTTGCCTGATTGCCTTGTCATTTTGATATGGGGATTCTTTCGTATCATCAGGCAAGGGGTACCCTGTTGGCGGTTCTCTGTGATACACATGTACTTACTATGAGAAGAACTTACTGGTAACTAAACTTGAGTAGCATGAGGAGCGGCCCTCGTATTCAAGGGACATGAGATTTCCAACTTTTACTTCGTCAAGCATATACACCATAGTTTGTTCACTTTAACCTTAATCACTTCAAGATGCTTATGATAGGTGCAATGAGAGCTGAAAGCTATTAAGTACCACAATTTTTGGAAGCTCTTTATGAAACTTGAATCCCTACATCCTTCCATGAAGGCCTTTCTTCCACTTTTATATTGAGTCTCCACCTTCTATCTTTATGCACCTACTTTGAGAGCATAGTTGCCATTCTTAGTTCTATGTGCATTATCCCAAGACTTGTTGATTGATGCATAGCTTTGATATTGCTTGTTTTAAACTATTTGTATCTAGTCAGTCTTATGAACTTTAAAGGTGTCCTATGCATTTATGTTTGCTACTCTATGAGGGACAAGCTGAATAGCACTATGCTATGTTTTCTTTATGTGAAACAAACAAACGTCTTGCAAAGCATTGTTATTCATGAATATTTTGTTTGTGCCTTTTTATGTTGCAACATAGTTTCTTTGTCTTATTGCTAGAACTTTGTCTTTCATGTTATGATTGAAGTACTATGATCCCAGCTTTCAATGTTTTACAAATACTTTTATCAAATTTATGATAGTGCATGTCACCTAAAAAATTATTCTTTCTTTTTATCACTTACCTACTCGAGGACGAGCAAGAGTTAAGCTTGGGGATGTTGATCCGTTGCAAACGTATCTATAATTTTTGATGTTCCATGCTTGGTTTTATCTACTTTCTTATGTTTTGTCCACACTTTGGAGTACTTTTCATATGATTTTTTGGACTAACCTATTAACAAGAGCCACAGTGCCAGTTGCCTATTTTCTGCTGTTTTTGGTTCCAGAAAGTCAAAAAATGAATATTCTCGGAATTGGACCAGACAAAGCCAAAGTCGTTATTTTCCCGGAAGATTCACGGAGCCAGAAGGAGAGACGAAGGGGGGCCACAGGGTGGCCACACCACCCCTACGCGCAGGTCCCCCCAGGCCGCGCCAGGGCATGGTGTGGGCCCCCTGGCCGCCCACCGACCTTGCCTCTTCGCCTATAAGATGCCTCCCGATGTGAAAACCCTAAGTCATCCAGCCTCCAGCAACGAAAAGTTCCGCTGCGCCGTCGCCACCGAAGGGGAGATTCGGAGGACAACAAGTCTCTGTTCCGGCACCCTGCCGGGATGGGGAAGTGCCTCCCGGAGCCATCTCCATCGATCTCCACCGCCATCTACATCACCATTGCTGATTCCCATGATGAGGAGGGAGTATTTCTCTCTCGAGGCTAAGGATTCTACTGGTAGCTATGTGTTCATGTCTCTCCTTATGCATGATCTTATTGAGATCATGAGCTTGTAATCTATAGATCTACCTTGCTACTCAAGTGCTTTAATAGATCTCTGTTCTCCCCATGTGTGTGAAGTTGACAGTGTGCACACCATGGTGGCACTTAGGTTAGAGATTACAAATACTTGTTATGAGTTATATTTGGAGTTGGATGTCTTTATGAAATTGTGGTGTTTGTTTGAACCATCTAGTACTCAAGGTGACAGTGTGGGGTTATCTAGATGGGAAACGCGAACTTCGAGGTGTTTTGTTATAGCCCTACCAATGATTAGAGTGTCCAACCGGAGAGTAGTTCAGCGTAGTATCATAAAGAAGAAGATATTTATATGAGAGTGTTCACTAGTGAAAGTATGATCCCTAGGCCTTGTTTCTAAACATTGAAACACCGTTTGCAATTAGATCTGTTACAAGTCTTCTTGCTTCCATCTTTATTTCAGTTTGCCTTTAGTCTCTTCCACGCCATCAAGCTATTTTCTAGCACCGTTATCTTATATCCATATCACTTGTATTTCACTATCTCTTCGCCAAACTAGTGCACCTATACACCTGACAAGTGTATTGGGTGTGTTGGGGACACAAGAGACTTGATTGCGGGGTTGCTTGAGAGGGAATACCTTTGACCACTTCCTCCTTGAGTTCGACAAACCTTGGGTGATCGACTTAAGGGAAAACTTGCTGCTGTTCTACAAACCTCTGCACTTGGAGGCCTAACAACTGTCTACAAGAATAGAAGTGCATAGGCATCACTCTCCAACAACTCAGATTGGCCGCTGACGGTCAAGTTCGTCAACTTCAGGGACGGCCGTCTCCACTACGGCCAGGTCCACCACTGTGTCTGCGAGCTTCACCCGTGCCAACATTTTTACCAACTATTGGGACTTATTCCCCAACAATGGCAACTTCATCCACATGGTCTTTCGGTAGCTGTCGATGGCTATGGTGGTGCCGCCAGATTATTCGGAGGTGTCGGTGTACCAGCTACCGACGGTGGCGCCGGAGCTGGCGTTGGCGCTGTCGTTGGTGCCATTGGCTAACGAGCTACCGTGGGCATGCGGGAGTAGGCGCTAGGAGGCGCTGGACTAGTCGTGACGAGGCATCAGACCTGCAGTGGTTCAGCAACGAGTCCTATCTATGTTAACTCGTATTGTTATTATCTTAAGGGAACCCCTATCTTAATGCTGAATGAAGTGTTTGTTCATGGTTACACCTCATTCGTGAAATTGTCAGGCGCTAACTGCCTACTTGTCTTACAGTTTCTCGCATTAGCAAAATAAACCGTGTCAACCTCATTATTGATTTCCTCCTCCGCCACACTAATCCTCTGTACATTACGTAGTTTTTGCTCTACTCGTCTTTGATCCGTACTCGTGTAGGAAGAGGAAATATATACGATTTATTCGATTAGTTGTCATATAGTTTTTTCAACAAACACCTAACATGTAGTCCTTATAAACGATCAACACTTGCTTCAAACTTGTTTTGACATTATGTTTTCTTGACAATAGACGCGTGGTAACGAGCGGCAAAGGTCAATCGTATGGAATGGTAGAAATGAGAGGAACATGACCAGCATCTCTTCGTATCCGTTTGTCATGCCTAGTGCTGCCGTGACGCGGCTTGTGAGGCCTATGATAGACTTTCTCGAACGTGCCGTCATCCTTTTGGATGTGGCTATGCACTGGTTCCCGCACAATGAAATGTGTAGACGAAAATACATGCACAAGCAGACGTGGGTACTTTGTGAAGATGGCCAAACACAAAATGATGGAATACCATGCATTGCTTACTCTACTATATGTCTTTATCTCTACACGTTTATTAATCAGAGATATTTTAAGATTTGTTTCATTAGTTCTCGTTCAGTTCATTAAACAAACACCATACGTGCAGCTTTAATATTCGGTTAATGCTTGACTCGAACTGGGTTTTTTCCTTGACAATAGACGCGTGGTCACGAGAGCGTATGATGAATCGTACAGTGTGGTCGAATAAGCAGAACGCGATCGACATGCCCATAGCACCCACATCGGGATAAACTGCGTTGATCTTTTTTGCTGCTGCTAGTGGGGTTATGTGCTAGGTCCGTTGCGTCAGAAAGAACCCCACAGGTTAGTAGATGCTACGTACCCACACGTTAGAAAAGGCCCCACGGATCAGAAAGGCTACTGTTGGATCCCACGTGTCAGAAGAGGTCCCACAAGTCAGAAGAGCGCCCACATGACAGAAGTGCTATTGCTGGGACCCCTACATTAGAAGAGGTCCAACACGTCAGAAGAGGTCCCGCATGTCAGCCTGGTCCACAGATTAGAAGGTCGACAAATATATCAGTTTCCCGAGATGCTGGCGTGACACGTGTACTAGGTCTCACACGTCAGAAAAGGCCCCACAGTTCAGTAGGGCTACTGCTGGGCCCCACGCGTAGAAGAGGTCCCACAAGTCAGAATACGGCCTACAGGGTAGAAGGGCTATTGCTGGACCCGCACGTCATCTTGGTCCCACAGGTCAGAAGACCTACAAATATATCAGTATCCCGAGGTGCTGACGTGGCAAGTGATGGATCGACGTGTCAGGATGCGACTCAACTAGATGGCAGCTGATGCAGTCGTAACGGACGGCGACAACCGGCAACAGACGGAACTAGGGGCATAAAAATAACTTGTTCGCGATTTTTCATGGTGTTGCTACAATTCGATAGATTGTAGTGACACACTCGTAATTTCGTAGCGAACTGAGTCCACTCTCGTAATAATCTTTTTTTTGCGCAAAGCGGCCAATATGTTTTTTTATCTGACCTGATACTGAAACTTCACATATAATTCGTTGTGATGTGAGAATATTATCTGGTACGATATGTGAGAAACCGTCTTAGCTTGCGCAACTATGGTTGGATTAAACGGAGAAACGTTTTCTCACCTGTTCTGTACGCAACCAAATGCTAAAACTTTTTAGATATCAAAGTGAGTTCCAAAATTCAAGAGAAATATAAATGTACAGATTTTCATATTTGTCTACCATGTGACTACTGGGCTTTGGTTATCAAATTAAACTCCAGATTTGTCATGTCGTGATCTACCAATTGAGCCCTGAGTCCACTGCGCTCCATGTAACTTACCTTCAACTTGTTGAATATATACGGTTTACATGTGCGAAGACAGCCCATGGGAGCCTATAAGTACTCAGCCACCCATTAACTTTCATCCCAACCTGGCATCCACTTAGGAAATTCCGGCAGCAGTATATGACTATTGCAGTATGCTCTCGCGATCTTGCCTAGTTTCTAGAGACACGGCAACCACATACTGCATACCATATGTACCGCAAAAGTAGACGCCCAGCTTGAATTCGATTGGACTCTACAAACTGTGACGTACAGACAAATGTACCAGATCCAGTCGAGTTTGCCAGCATGGCTTGTGAGCCGTGAGCGTATTGCAACCCTGGAAGTACATAGTACCTCAGGCCAAACCAACCATAGTCATCTTTCTATTTCCCCCTTTTATCTTTATTTTTGCTGGCACTTTAGTGTTCTTTGGTTCAAAGCCACTCCCTCCATATTTCATTTGGTCTAGCTTGTAAATCTAAATATATGTTTACTTCAACAAAATACGTTCTACGCGTTCTTTTGCATGCATAAATAATTGTTGCCACAATTTCTAGTTCACGGGCAGCAAACAGTTGGCCCGAGGAAGAGACATGTAGACCCCCCCCCCCCCCACTCTCGCCCCCGCTCACCTCCCCCCGAGGGAGACGGGGCCTCACCCAACTCCGGCCACCTCCTCCCCACTCCTCCACCCCTCCCCCTCTGTTGCTGCCGCCGACATAGGTCGTCGGGCGAAGCACGGGCGACGGCGGCTTTCCTCTCCCCGTGCTATGGAGGGAGGGTTGGGGCTCTGATTCCATGGCGGCAGTGCAGCTCAGAAGTCCCTGGTCCGGCGCGACCGGGTGGAGCTGGAGGTGGTGCGAAGCTTCTCCGCAGGCGCCATGGACGGGAGGTGCAGCCGGCGGCCGCCCCGGCCAGGATCTGGTCGCCTCGGGCTTAGATGGGTTCGGGCGGGCTCCATATGGGCTTGGGAGGGCATGATGCTGCTTCTGCGGTGCTCTCTGCAGGTGACAGCAAAGGCTAGACTAGAATTGGGGACGGTAGCGTTGTGACTTGCCCATTACAGCAGGGCGGCTAGGGCTTTACAGGCCCATGTAGGCCCGGCCGGACCCATCTAGGCCTACTCTGCCCGGCTGCTTTGATTGGTCGATGACTTCCTGTTGGTGGTGGAGGCGGGGTCCTCCCGCGGGCTGTAAGTAGGTTGTCCCTCGTTCCGGCATGTGCCTTTGCGGGTTAGACTACGCGCTAGTGTAAACGAAGAGACAGTGGAAGTACTTCTATATCGTGTTGGCGCATGTTGGTGGGCGGTGAAGCTAGGTGGTGGTGCTTTGTTGCGCCAAGGTTTTCCTGGGAGTGGAAGTCGGGAGAAATCTCTGTCGGCTCGTCCGACCCTGACGCGGTGCCGCCTTCGAGTGGCACCATTTCTTTCTAGAGGGCGTCGAGGAAATCCTCCATCTCCACTTTATTCTGAGTGTCGGGGGAAACACTAGGATTATGGTCCGGGTAGCAACGACATGTCGATGGTGCTTTCCTGTGAAGTTGTTGCTTGGTACTTGGCACTTCAGGGTGCTTGGAGCGTGGTGGGCCAAAGTAGAAGGGTGCAACAGTTGCGGGTCATCATCGCTTCATCGATTCGCCATTGTCTTTATTTCTTTTCTTTTTGGCATGTTTGTGTTGTTTCCCTAGCATTTCCTTTGTTTCGAACTCATGTATTGGTGTGATTGCTATATTAATATAACAAGGTGAAAGCCATTTCGAGGCAGCAAACAGTTCATCCTGCTCTCCTCCTAAACCCTAGCCTAGCTACCGTATCTCATCGGTGTTGGCCGACAATCATCAGGTCCAAGCCTCCTTAGCTTGCCTCTCTAGCAACGGGGTCGAAGGGTGTGCGACCAGTGGCGGAGCCGGGATTCAAGCGAGCCCTGAGCCAATTATTTTTGTTCCTAAATAAAATTATGCCATGACTATGCGCCATGCCAAAGCACTAAAATTCATACAAATTCTATATTTCAGATCATAAACCTAAACACCATGGGGCCCAAAATCTTTCGTCTTTGTCATCATGGCTTGGTAAAGATTGTTGCCATCGGTTTCAAAAATGACCCCCATATTCTTTGAGTGTAACAATTTAGGTGGCATGGGTGTGCCGCTTGGCCCAGGGGATCCCACCGGTACAACACACTTAGCATCTCTGTGGGCACCCCATGTTGGGTTGGCGGGATGAAAAAGTCATGCCCGACTATCCCGTTTATATCCCGCTTGATTAGAGGAGAGCAGCGATACAGCAAATCACTCGTACCGCTGATGTCGCGAAGTAGCAAAACAGGGATCCCAATTGAAAGGGAAACGGACGTCGTCTAGAGGGAGGGTGAATAGGCGTTTTAAAATTATTACGTTTTAGGCTCAAATAAATGCGGAATGAAACTTAACGTTTAATTTATCAAGCCAAAACCTATATTCACTAGGTTCACTAACTGCACAAACAACCTATGCTAAGGAGGACAAACAACAAGGTGATAGCAAGATATAATACTTCAAGAACGATGGCTATCACAATGTAAATTGCATAAGTAAAGGGCTCGGTACAGAGAGAATCGATGGACACGGAGACGATGATTTTTGCCTGAAGTTTACTTCCAAAGAAGCTGTGTCTCCGTTGGAGAGGTGTGGTGGCGCAATGTACTTAGAACGCCACAACTGGCTCACCTCGAGGTGTGGTGGCTCGATGCTCACCCAACGCCACACAAGGCCTCACCCCAAGATGCGAAGGCACGCAACTCACCGATGCAACAAAAGGATCACCCTATTCTCTCGTGAGCTCACAACAAAGGCCTACTCACGTTCCACTATGGGACACTTGAGGGCGGTCACCGAACCCGTACAAGGCTTGGGGCAATCTCCACAACTCAATTAGAGGGCTCCCAAGAAACGCCACAAAGGCTCCACAATGCCACAATAGGACAACAAGCTTGGGGAATCTCCACAACTCAATTGGAGCCCCCAAGAACACACCACAACTCCACACAACCGTCTAGGGTTCCAAGAACCCAAGAGAAATAAACTCAAGAGCTTGAACTCGCCGAATATCCGAGGAGAACCTATGTACCAAATACAAGAGGCAAGTCCTTCACTCTCAAATTCCACCAAAGCTACAAAAGCTATTGGGGGAATAAGAGAGGAAGAGCACAAGAGGAGAACACAAAACTCTCCAAGATCTAGATCCTAAGGATTCCTTCACAAAGAAGGGATTTGGTTTAGTGGGGGTTGTAGATCTAGATCTCCTCTCTCAAATCCCTCAAAAAGATGCAAGAATCATAAGAGGGGGAAGGGGAGAGGGCAAGCTCTTCAAGGTCAACAATGGAGGGGAGAGAGAGTGAAAAACTGTCTAAAAGAGCTAACCCCACGTAGGGGAAGGGGAGCTCCTTTTAAAGGGCTCCCCGATCTGCCCATTATGCACATTTCCGTGCACGGCCGGTAGTACCAGTGGGTGGCCCGTACTACCAGTGGCACCCATCCAACGGTCGAAAATGGCAATGCGGAAAGAGAAAATAAGCTAGCCATTACTACCGCCGGAAATTACACCGGTACTATCGGCGGCAAAAATGCCCTAGCGGTACTACCGCCTGAACTTTCGACCGAAGTTCCGACAAACATACGCGACCAAAACAGAGAGGTTACTGAAAAGAAATCGGGATTGCCGGAAGTTAGGCCAGAATTAACACCGGTACTACCGGCGGCAAATGCCCTAGCGGTACTACCGATGGACGGCTGGAACTTCCGGTCAAGACAAAACTCCAGAACCAAAACTGCTGAAACGTTTGCATCCAAACTCCAAACAAGATGAATCCAATTTTGTTGGAAATATTGGGTATCACCATGGGATAAAATACCATAAATATATATGTGAGATATCTCCCACAGTGTCGAGCCGAAAAACCCGCAAGATCAAAAAGCAAAAAGTTATGCAAGGGAAATCCGTTTTTGATGAACTAGAGCTTGTCATGAAGATAACCACAAGCTCTAGATCCTCACATGTACAAGAACCAAACAACAACCAAGAAATATGATGTTATGTATGCAAAGGTTTGAGATCTCTCCGAAATATACGATCGAGCTACACACTCGAGAGCCCCTCTTGATAGTACGCCTATCTATCCCAAAACTCGGTCTCCCAACACTACAAGAGACTGGTAAAATAGAAAGCCTATCAAGATCATACCTTTGCCTATCAAGATCATACCTTTGCTTGATGTAGATCGTCTTGTCCTTCTCAAGATGCAACCCATTTCTTTATTTCCTTGCTTGCTCTTGCTTGATGAAGACTTGTGAAATGCTCCCCCAAAATCCATGGGGAAACCTCTTCTTTGACCTTGTCTTCATCACTCCATGGTCTCTATGGATGGCAAGCTTAACGTATGAGATCTTATAGAGATCGGTACACCTTGAGATTGCCCTTCATTTCTTGATGATGTCTTGAAGATAGCCATGAGGAACTCCATCTTCTTCTTCTTCTTCTTCTTCTTCTTGTTCTTCAAGACATACATGATCTTGTTCATCTTCTACTTGATTCCAATGGGCACAAAGCCCTTGGATATTGCTTCTTCTTTTCCAACCTTGAAACCAACACATGGTCAGAGCGATGCCAATGGCCAAACCTACAAGTGAAACTCAATTTACACATTAGTCCATAGGGATTGCCATTAATTACCAAAACCACACATGGGGGCGAGCATGCCCTTTCACCATCGGTCCCATGAACCCCACTAATTAATCTCCTGTTTATCCCTTTGATCCCGACGGGCAAGATTAGGTGGGATACGGGCATCCCGAGTCCATCCCACTTGCATCACTATTTGAGTGGACTCTAGGACTCTAGTTCTAGGTCTCTAGGTCATTGTGCAGCGTATTTTAAAGGCCTACAAATCTTGGGAAATATTCAAAGAGAAAATCTAGACAGAGTACAGCCTAGGCCAAATTCAAAATATAAAGCTAGATAGAGTACTGAGCCAGATTCAACAACATTGTAGATGATAAGATGGAAACTATTTTAGGCCCTGGGCCATGGCCCTTGTTGTCCTGGGCCTGGATCCGGCCCTCCACTACAACAGAAATGGTATTTATTGATAGACCCCTTTTGTCACTTAATATCAATATTTTGTCAATGAATATATGTTGTTGAAAAAAATGGGCTATCACTAATTTTGTCATAGAAGCCGCCTCATCAAAAAAATCCATACCCATGGTTTGAATTTTTTTTTCATTGTTTAACTTATATTAGTTGACGATGTTAGTTTTGTCAACAATCGTGTGCAATCAGTGACTGAAATATTTGTCATGATATTTATGAAAAGTTTGTCATTGTAAAATAGAAGGGAGTGTATGACAGGTCATCATTATAGACGTGGTATTTTATTAATTTAGTGCAATTTACTGACGTGACATTATGATCAGTTTGACCCAATGGTTCTTATAGGTGGACCAACGGCGGGTCCGAGACGGTTCGGATAGGTGGGACCAAGAGGGTTCTGATAGGTGGGACCTGTAGGGTTTGAGAGGTGGGACCAAGACGGTTCGGACAGGTGGGACTGAGATGGTTCTAACACGTGGGTCCACGTATTGATGATAGTGTCAGTAATTTCGTCACGTTAATAATTATGCAGAAAATGAAAAAAATATCATACAGACAAATAAAATTTAGAACGAATATATAAACAATAGTAGAAATGGGGCCAGTTGTCCCGGTTTGTAAGGGGCTTTAGTCCCGGTTGCCCAACCGAGACGGGGCAATCGGGACTAAAGACCCAACCCTTTAGTCCCGGTTGGGCTACGAACCGGGACTAAAGGGCAGTCCACATGGCCGCTGGCTGTCTCAGGGGGGAAGGGCATTCGTCCTGGTTCGTATTACGAACCGGGATATATTGGTCTCTGCCACGGCAGGATTTTTGGCACTTTTTGTGTCGCAAGAGAGAATTCATTTTGCATATTTTTATTTATTTTATTTCCCCTTTATCTATTTCCTTTTTATTTTGTGTTTTGCACTAAGCAATGAAGGAATTATATTAAAAAGTATCTCTCGATTATATTACACAGCAAGTATCGAATATATTACATTCATGCATTATAAAGTCTTTTACGATCCCTGTTACATTATCATCATCTTCCGATAGTATTCTCCTTTTGGATCCAGGACCTCTATATCTAAGAATCCTGCAATTTCCTCTTGGATTGCTTGTACGTCTTTGGTAGAAGATTTTTCCACAATAGTTTGATCTAATTTAAAAAAGGAGTCAACATATATAAATGAAACTAAACACAATTGATGGTACTAAAACACAATTTTGAATATTGTTTACGTACTTGAAGTTGTTCTAAATTTCTTTCCTTCTCACAGGTCGTCTGACGAATGAACTCGCAAACATAGTATCCACATAAATTATTTTTGTCTGCCTGCCTCAGACACTTTAAGAGAACAAAGTTCAATCAAAATAATAATAATTAAGCATGATAATAGTATCAAAACTAGAATCAAAGAGATGCGCTGATCTAGCTAGTAGTACTTACATTTAGTGGTTTAAATGTAAGCTTCTCTTTCCAGGCACCCTTGGCCTTGTCGGTGAATCATTTCCAAGCGTTGAGTGGCAAACAAAATGAATAAAATGAGTTATTAATTACTTGATATCAGTAAATGAACGAAAGTTATCAATATAGTGTCATAATGAGTAAAATTACCATTGTAACATATCATGCATGTTCGCCCACTTCTCAAGGGGTTTACGTTTAGAGTCCATGACTTGTACTACTCCATTGTCAGGTTGAATGATTAGCAGAATAAATGGAAGCTACGCATGCATAACTCATCAATTAAACACTTAACATCGAGTAAGAGAAATATAATGTGTACAAGACAATAACACTTACTCGAAGTTGTAAGGTAATAATATTTCCCTTTTAGATTCTTGAAACCTTAACTCCATTATAATTTTATCCTTTGTTTCCTTGGGATTAAGTTTCACAGTAACTTCATGAACCCAATATGGGTCGATGAACCCAATGTCATAGATTTGTCCTCTTCTACATTCGAGAATATTTAGTCTGCATAATATAGTGAGTATGATTATACATATGATAAACAAGGTGAGCTAACTAGAGACTTAATTATAGAACTAATACTTACAGACAGTAGGCACCGACGATTGATTTGTCGAGGGCGTCTTGATTGTAAAACTGATGTAGTTTGGAAAATTCAATCAGTATCTGGGCATCTCCATACCCGTAATGCTCGTTTCAAACTCCCGTCACTATCCAGTTTGCCCCTTCCTTTGTGGTTTTCATGTACCAATTATGCAATCTTCACATTTTTGTTGGTAGATAGTTGATGTTCTTAGGTTTGACGAGAGGTTTACCGTACTGGTATTTGTATGCTTCCTCAGCAATGGGAACTCTAACTGGGCTACGTAAGCAGCAATAGTGAAACCATGAGCAGCGGCCGCATCTCCATACAGTGCAATAATTTCTGGATCATACTGCTCATCCACACCTTTGCTCGACTCCACTCTGGTATCGTAAATCACTTTGAGCGGGGGGCACGATTGGTTTTTCTGTAAACCGAGCTGGGGAACTGAATTCCCGCTTGCACTACTGCTCTTCGACTGCACCATTGACTGATGTGACTTGACAATAGAGAGGTCATAGTATGATGATAGCCTTGGTTCGGGTTGATGAAGGGTCTTCAACATTTTTTCCTACGATGAGAACTATACACCAAGATCTATCTATTAGATACAGAGCAACGAGTGGATATACATCCATGGAGAACTTACCCTCGAAGACAACTAGTTTTGTTAACGAGTAGAAACTCGTGGATGATGTAGTCGTACGCTTGCCGATCTCAAGATCGTGATGAAGTCCAGCAGGTCCGGCTCCAGCACGTCCATCAGATCCAGCTCCAGCAAGTCTAGCACCACCAAGTCCAGCACCGCAAAGCAGCAGTGAATCCGTGATCGCACACACGTCCGGTACCCCCGACAACCTCCGTCACTCGCTCCAGCAAAGCAGCGGAAGCAGTAACTCCTTTCCAGATAAAGCCACCGGGAACATGTATCTCGCTAATCCGAGACCATGGGGAATAACTAGAGGGGGAGAGAGATCCTTCACAAGGAGGTGTGAGTAAGAAGGAGTGAGAGGGGGGCCTTTTATAGGAGGAGGGGAGGGTGTCCCTTCACCTCCCCCATTCATGTGGTGGTAACCCCCTCCACATTAAAATGCCCCTTCACATTCTCTTTTAAAGTCTCCACTTTAAATGTGCTCTCTCATTTAATAAAACTCTTTTATTAATTTTATTCAGAATTTTATTAATTACTTTAATTAACAAACATTCACATAAAACCCCCTGTAACATTTCAATATTATATGCAGAACCAATTTCTGCAATTTCACCCGAAACAGTTTCGGTGTCTATTGAAATAATTCCAGCGTTTTCTTAAATCATTATCTAAAACATATTTGCTCCAAATGATGTTAGTATCCCTTAAGTGTGTCACCCTACGGTTCGCGAATAATGCAGACATGATCGAGACCCCTCTCAAATCAATAATCAGAAGCGGGACCTGGAGATCCATACTGACTCCTACACATTCAATGATGACTTCTGTGATCGTGAGAACCTTTATCGCTAGTAACTAAATCCCTTTGTCTCGCGATATATTACATGTCCGAGATTCGGTCATCGGTATCTCCATACCTAGTTTGATCTCGTTGCCGACATGCACTCTTTTCTCGTTCCCGTGATATAACATTCTAGTGATCACATCACTTGCTTGCAAGCTATCTTAATGTGATATCACCGAGAGGGCCCAGAGTATATCTATCCGTCATCGGGATGGACAAATCCCACTCTTGATCCATGAGCCTCAACATAACACCTTTGTAGCACTGAACCCACCTTTATAGTCACCCTGTTACGGTGTGATGTTTGATGTTATCAAGATACTCTTCCGGTGTCAGCAATTAACATGATCTCATGGTCTAAGGACTAAGATTACTTAGTATGATGTTATAGCAATATAAACATAATGACTTTGATCGTAATTCTATACTTCGGATGAATGTTCATCACATCATTCCACCAATGTTGTGACCTCGTTATTAACAACATCCAATGTCCATGATCAGGAAACCTTGATCATCTTGTTAATCAACGAGCTAGTTTATATGAGAGGCATTACTAGGAACTTTGTATTTTGTTTATTAAACACACATGTATTAACGTTTCCAATTAATATAATTATAGCATGCAAAATAAACATTTATCATAAACATGGAATAAGATAATAACCACTTTATTATTGCCTCTCAGGCATATTCCCTTCATTTTGCACTTTGGATTTTTCTTCTTTAGTGTTGGGGAACTCTGGCTCTTTTGGCTGCTTGAGGCTATCAAACCATTGTTGCGTTTGGGCCTTTGCGATCACCGTATTCTCCTCTTCAGTATCGTCGTAAGGTCTCATGGGAGGAACCTTTGGTACTTTTGGGAGGGGCTCTAGTAGACATTTCGGTGATCGGTTACTCTTTTGCTTTTGGCCTTGATCCTTTCGTACTTTTGGGAGGGGCTGAGACGGCTGATGCGCCGACGAAGACGGCTACGCTAGAGAAAGGGAATGTTGTGGTGGAGACGGCTGCGCTAGAGAAAGGGCCTATTGTGGCAGAGACGGGTGAGGCTGCGACGAAGATGGAGTTTTCTAAGGAGTCGATGGCCTTGGTGTCCGATTTGGAAGCATGATGTGTTCCTTTCGCCATAGAATGGTCATATTTTTAACTTCTCCTAGTTCAGTCACATCCGCTTCACCTGCAGGGTAGTCAATCTTCAGATGCACGAATCCGACCATAACTTCATCCACCCCGGCAATAGCGTAGCCCTAGAACCGGACAACAATGGCAAGTTGGTACCACTCCAACTAATGGTAAGGCATAGCCGACCACCACCTTCATTGTTATGTTGAAAACTTTCACATGTAGCTCACAATGTGTCATTTCCGTGATATCATCCACTGGTAGCGAAGAGGAGCCATCGTCGGTGCATCATCAACATCATCACCGGGGAGCTCCGTGGAAGCCACGCTGCTTTTTCGATTAGTGGATGGGCCGGTAGCATCGAAGGCAGCTTTGTCTACCATGTGCCGCTTAGATGGGCTGGTAGTAGCTAGCTGGATAAGTGCGTGAACTTGATTCTGCTACCGCTTTAATTGTTCTTCTATGTTGCGCATCCGGTCTTCCTGCTTCATTACTTCAATTTCCTCCATTTCTTTTCTCCTCTGATGGCTTCTATCGGGATATTTCTTCCTGTGTTCAGGAAACCCAAGTTTCTATGATTTGGAGCCTTTTATGCCTCGTGTTCGTCCCTCGTGTTCAGGGTTCCCAAGGGCTAGTGCGAGCTCGTCATTCTCTCTATCGGGAATGAACGTCCCATCTTCAACATCCTTTACTGCATTTCTAATGTCTTCGATGGGTATGGGTGTTTCTTTATGTCTTATGTTATATATGCACTTCCCTTCTGAGTCCAGCATGCCCCCATGCCCATAAAACCAGTTCCTTACCCGTTCGATCCAATTGTATGGCTATGGAGTGATCCCTTTAGCAAGCAGGTCGGACTTGAGTTTCTCCCACTTAGGCTTTCTAGCCTTGTAGCCACCTTGCCCCATAGTACGGTGATACTGCTTTTAACAGCATTTTGCTTATTCGTTTCAGATCTTTTCTTAGTTGGCGCCGATGTCTTGTACACCAAAAATCAGCCCAGTAGTCTTTAAGCTTCTCAAACGCTCTAGTGAATTCCAGAGTCTTCTTTTGCATGACATAGTCAAGGTGCAATCTTTTCTTCCTGTTGTTGAATTGCTGGGCCATCTTCTTAAGAGCCCACTCCTTGACTTTTTCCTCCATGAGTTTCTTTAGTTCCTCCTCAGTTTGAATCCCCTCATCTGGATCGACCTCATCTGGATCCACCTCTAGCGTCGGTAGGGTGAAATTAACCATGAGATTTTTCCAAAGCATATCTTTGGCTAAGTCGCTGACATACAGAGCTTCCAGATCCTTTGGCCTATTCCATTCTCTAACGATGATCGGGATGTAGTCCCTAACAATAACTCTGCATTGCCTTACAAATTTATTTGCAGCATCAATGGGAGCCTTTAGTTCGCCGTTTAAAGCGATTTCTTCGATCTTGTACCTTTCATGGTCTCCCAACTTTCTAGCTAGGCCTCGTTTCTTCTTTGTAGAAGATTTTCTTGATCTAGAGAGCTAAAAGAAGAAAGAGCATTAATATATGTATATAGACAATGGAGGCTTAATTAATTAATATACATGCACCTCGCTGGATTTTGTATTATTTAATGTTCCATCGGAGCCGTCTCTTCGGTCGGCTTCTCCCTCGTTGGCTTCTCCCTGACCAGAACCTTCTGTTTGGTCGAAATCTAGATCTCCCTCACCGGAGTTGTTCAGATATAGCGAGGTGCCATCATTATTGATATGTCCTCCCTCGTTGATCATATCCTTGAGAGCCATTTGCTTTTCTTCTTCTCTTGGTTCCATAGTTTCTACAAAAGGGGAAAAGCGGATGAGTCGAAGCAGCCAAGCGAGGATGCTAGGTAAGCGAGATTTGAGGGGCTAGGGTGCCGTGGTTTGACGACGAGATCACCTTAAATGTAACTCTAATACATGCTTGACAATTTGAAGAACAGATCACCTTAATTGTAACCCTAATACATGTTGACAATTTAAAATAGGGTCTGAGGGACATAAACCATAATTCGAAGAAATCCTCCTAATATATGGCGTGCATTTCCGCACCCGTCCATCATCCCTATATGGCGCGCGTTACCGCACCCGTCCATCGTCCCTATATGGAGCACGTTGCCGCGCCCAACCCGAAGACAGTACTCCCCCGAACAAATGTGAAGGGATTGGCATTTCACATAATAATCCAAATATATACATACACACTACATACACAAAAATATATACATACACAATAATAATTCTGAAGAAACGGGATCGAGTACTACATGGCTCAGGCCTGAAGGCTCGCGTGGAAGAGACGGGCATGGCCGCTAGCAGTTGCCGAAAAGAATTAAAAGCATTGCCATGTGGGGTAAAATTATGGCCTACGGTTTATACATAGGTAAATGGATAAAAGGGAGAGTATCATACTAAATAACTAAACCCTAATAGCATCATACTAACTAACTAAACCCTAATAGCTAGCTAATTAAACCATAATAAGTAAACCCTAATAGCATGAGACTAACTAACTAAACCCTAATAACTAACTAATTAAACCTAACTAACTAACTAATTAAATTAATTAATAAATATAAAAGGAAACAGAAAAGGGCCGGGGGAGAGAGCGGGCGCGGCGGTTGGAGCATACCTGGGGGAGCGCCGCATGACAGAGGGAAAGCGACAGCACTGTGCACGACAGGGAGAGCAACGGCGCGCCGTTGATGTCTATGCATGCTTCTATTCTTGTAGACAGTATTGGGCCTCCAAGTGCAGCGGTTTGTAGAACAGTAGCAAGTTTCCCTTAAGTGGATCACCCAAGGTTTATCGAACTCAGGGAGGAAGTGGTCAAAGGTATCCCTCTCAAGCAACCATGCAATCAAGATACAAGAAGTCTCTTGTGTCCCCAGCACACCCAATACACTTGTCAGGTGTATAGGTGCACTAGTTCGGCAAGGAGATAGTGAAATACAAGTAATATGGATGATTATAAGTGGTAATTACAATCTGAAATAAGAATGGCAGCAAGCAAACATGTAACAGAACTAATTGTAAACGGTGTTTCAATGCTTAGAAACAAGGCCTAGAGATCATACTTTCACTAGTGGACACTCTCATATAAATATCTTCTCTTCATTATGCTATCCTGAACTACTCTCCGGTTGGACGATGTAGGGCTATAACAGCACACCTTAAAGTTTGCATTCCCCATCTAGATAACCCCTCACTGTCACCTTGAGCACTAGATGGTTCCAACAAACACCACAATCTCATAGAGACATCCAACTCAAATTATACTCATGATAAGTATTTATGTAATCTTAGCCAAAGTGCCACACGGTGTGCACACTGTCAACTTTACACACATGGGGATACGCAGAGATTCATTAAAGCACTTGAGTAGCAGAATAGATCTATAGATTACAAAGCTCATGATCTCATAAGATCACGCATAGGGAGAGAGATGAACACATAGCTATCGGTAGAGCCCTTAGCCTCGAGAGAGAACTACTCCCTCCTTATCATGGGAGTCAGCAACGTCGATGGAGATGGCGGTGGAGTCGATGGAGATGGCTCCGGGGGAACATCCCCATCCTGGTAGGGTGTCAGAACAGAGACTTCTATCCCCCAAATCTCCTCTTGATGGCGGCGGCGCTGCGAAACTTTTCGTGGAAATCTGATCTGGTACTTAGGGTTTTTTCCGGGGAGGATTTTATAGGCGAAGAGGCAAGGTCGGTGGGCGCCCGAGGCGGCCACACCACACCCTAGTGCGGCCTGGCCTGGCCCGTGGCACCAGGTGGTGTGGGCCCCTCCTGGCCCCTCTCCGTCTCGTCTTCTGGCTCCATGAGTCTTCCGGTAAAATATGAACTTTGGCTTTCGTTTCGTCCAATTCCGAGAATATGTCTTTTCTAGCTTTTCTGAAACCAAAAACAGCAGAAAATAGGCAACTAGCACTGCGGCATCTTGTTAATATTTTAGTTCCAAAAAATGCATAAAAGTATCTCAAAATGTAGACAAAACATAAGATAGTTGATATAAAACAAGCATGGAACATCAAAAGTTATAGATATGTTTACAACATATCAGTTGTGCGACGAGGGAGAGCATGGAGGCCTCCGAGATGGGAGAGAGCAGCGGCTGCCTCTGGGGAGAGAGCGGCGGCGCTGGAGCTAGGGAAGTGGAGGTGTTCCGTCTGGCGTCCGCGACATGAGTGGTAGTGTGCGAGGGGGAGCGCCGAAATTGGGCAGCCTACCGGCGTCAGGGTCGGAGGCTCGCCTACGTCGGGACTTAGAAGAATGCGAGATGGGGCAGGAGAAAGGAATGACACGTAGTTATATACGGGGGTCTTTCGTCCCGGTTGGTGCTAGGAATAAGGACAAAAGGTCTTTCAATTTGATCTCGGTTGGAGCCACCGGTTGGAGCCACAAGGTCTTTAAATTTGATCTCGGTCTTTAAATAAGGACGAAAAATAAGAGTATACGTCCCGGTTGGAGCCACCAACCGGGATGTATGCTCTCTTTTTTCTGGCCCAAAGCGGCGCGCATAGGACCTTTAGTCCTGGTTGTTTGCATAAACCGGGACTAAAAGTCCTTTTTTCAAATGTTTTTCAAACTTTTCAAATGTTCCCGCCTTATTTCTTATTTAGGTGTTTAAAATTGAAATGGTTTGAATTTGAAAAAACTTTCTGACTTATAAAAATAATTATTCAAACTATTAAGTTTGAAATGGTTTAAATTTGAAATTTCTAAAATGGTTTAAATTTGAATTTGAAAAAACTTTCAACATGAAAAGTGTTTGAATTTGAATAACTAACCCATAACCATTTCCTATTTTCTAAAATAAATGTTCAAACTATTAACCATTTGCCATTTTCAAATAAAAATGCATTACAGAATGAAAATAGTGGATCTCTCGACAATCTTGGGTACACACACAAACTATTCGTCCTAGCCAATGGATTAGTCATAATCATGTCTAGCCCTATAGTACACAGCTTCAGGGTTAGCTTCTGAATCATCTTTGTCGTTGTCTGTATGGCATATTCCGGGGATCCTCAGCCTTTCCCTGGCTTGTGTAGGGGGAACCGGGGACCGTGAACCATGGCGTATTCTGGGGGCACCTACCACTCCTGCCTCGGATTCACGATGCATGGGGGAGGGGGCTCTCGGATGACGATGCCACTACGCCCGCAGCCGTCACCACCGCCACCCTTCTTGTGGCTTTGTGGTGGGTTAAAGTGCGGGTACCACAGGCGAGGATGATCTCCCTCAGCGATGTAGTGCATCACACCGGCGATAGTCTGGTTCGGCCACCACAGGCAATGATCGGTTTCGTTGTGGTTCACTAGGGGCAGGCCATCACCCTCGTACCTGTCGAGCTCCCATTTCCGTCAGTTAGCAAAGAAGGCATTCTAGATGTCGTAGTTGTCGAGATCCCAATGGGGATCCATCTGCTGCTCCAGCGTGAGCTCTAAGTAGAAGTGGTTCGTGATGGCCCAGTATGCGGTGTCCATTGTTGTGAGAGAGGAAGGTGTGGATGTGTGGATAGCCATAGCGTGATTGGCCTAGATATAGAGGTAAAGGCAGGAAAACATGGCAGGAAGCGGTGTGAAATGGCGAGAAATATCTGTAGTCCTGGTTAGTGGCTCCAACTAGGACTAAAAGGCCCGGTTAGAGGGAAATGAAGGGAAAACATAGCGGAAAGCGGTGGGAAATGGCGAGAAATATATTTAGTCCTGGTTAGTGACTCCAACTAGGACTAAAAGGCCTGGTTAGAGGGAAAGGGCGGGAAAACATAGCGGGAAGCAGTGGGAAATGGCGGGAAATATCTTTAGTCTCGATTAGTGGCTCCAACTGGGACTATAAGGCACGGTTAGAGGGAAAGGGTAAGAAAACATAGCGGGAAGCAGTGGGAAATGGCGGGAAATATCTTTAGAACCGGTTAGTGGCTCCAACTAGGACTAAAAGGCCCAGTTAGAGGCAAAGGTGGGAAAACATAGCGGGAAGTGGTGGGAAATGGCGGGAAATATATTTAGTCCCGGTTAGTGGCTCCAACCAGGACTAAAACACCTCGACAAGAGTGTTGACATTATGTTGTGAGTGTCGACACTATGTTGTGCTGCTTAATCTATAAATAGGCATCCTTGTGAAGTTATCAACTGCAAACATGATGGTGTGCGAGAGCAGGGACACCACTACGGCTAGTTTGAGGGAGATGCTGGTGGAGCCTAGTCCTCCGGCATCTCCAACAAATTGGCCATAAATGTACTCCCTAATATGTCAAACTAGTTAGCTCTCGTATATTGATCTAGTTAGAGAAGTTATAAACTGCAAGATGGTGTGCGTGAGAAGGGATAACACTATGGGCAACTTGAGGGAGATGCCGACGGAGCACATTCCTCCGGCATCTCCAACTAGTTGGTCATAGATGTACTCCCTAATATGTGAAATTAGTTAGATCTCGGCGTATTGATCTAGTTAGAGAAGTTATAAACTGTAAGATGGTGTGCGAGAGCAGGGACACCACTACGGCCAACTTGAGGGAGATGCTGGCGGAGCCTAGTCCTCTGGCATCTCCAACAAGTTGGCCATAGACGCACTCCCTAATATGTGAAATTAGTTTACCCATTTCCAACTATGGTCAAAACAGCGGGCATGAAGATAGGGGATGAGCCTCGTTAAAAGTTTCAATGGATCTCTGAAGAAACATCACATTATGAGTCTAAAAAAGATTTTTTTTTTAAATCACGAGCATTAGATTATGTACCTGTAGTTCAAATCGGACCCACTTCCTACTGATTCGATAGACATTTGTCTTTTTCTCTAGGGGTGGACGGAAAGGTTCTAAAATCTCCGATTGGGACATTGTTCATGTAAGGTGGTCTAGTATTTTTGAAAAATGGGGTGGTAGCATTTTTATTTAACGTTTGGTGTTGCTTCACAAAATGCCCCGATTTTGGCACTCGGAAAATAGAAAATGGCTTTTCCATGTGATGAAAAATAAAACTTCCTCCTGCAACATTGTTCGCCATCCCAAGATGCACATGCATGCAAAATATGGGCATAGTATCACAAACTATGCCTCGATTATGCACATAACATTGGTCATTTGGACCGAAAACCATGAAACCTTGAACATGATAGGTCATTTTGTGAAGGTTTTTTTAGGCATAATCAATATACCAAGTTTGGTATTTTTCTTTGAAACTATGTCACATAATATGACACCACGCGAAAGATTTACATTGTTCAGACTATTTTGAATTTCTTATGCCCGTTTCAAAATTTACCCATTTCTAAATATGGTCAAAACGACGGGCATGAAGATAGGGGATGAGCCTCGTTAAAACTTGCACTGGATCTCTGAAGAAACATCACATTATGAGTCTAAAAATGATTTTTTCCAAAAATCACGAGCATTAGATCATGTACCTGTAGTTCAAATCAGACCCACTTCTTGCCGATTTGGCAGACATTTGTCTTTTTCTCCAGGGTGATCGTGTAAAATGTATTCCCATTTATCTCATACCCTTGGACATTCAGTATAGTAGAAGATGGTGACCCATCCAACAAGTAGATCTAATCTCCAACAGTTGTGTCATCCATTAGATGTGTTTGTAACCAACTGCCCAAAGTCTTCATGTGTTCATCTCTAATCCAGGAGTGAGGCTTTCCTGGGTTGTTGGAGCGTACAATATTCTTGTCTTCCCCAATATACGGAGCTGCCAAGGTGGAATTCTGTAGAACCGTATAGTGTGCTTGAGTGAAATATTGCCCTTCCCTACATATCATTGCTTTTTGTCCTAGCGTGCCTTTTCCACTCAGTCTCCCCTCATGCCGCGATTCAGGAACACCAATTGGCTTAAGTTCAGGAATAAAGTCAACACAGAACTCAATGACCTCCTCTGTTCCCTAGCCCTTGGAGATGCTTCCTTCTGGCCTAGCACGGTTATGAACATATTTATTTAACACTCCCATGAACCTCTCAAAGGGGAACATATTGTGTAGAAATATAGGACCGAGAATGGAAATCTCTTTGACTAGGTGAACCAGGAGATGCGTCATAATATTCAAGAAGGATGGTGGGAACACCAACTCAAAACTAACAAGACATTGGACCACATCCTTCTGTAATCTTGTCAGAATATCTTGATTGATCAGCTTCTGAGATATTGCATTGAGGAATGCACATAGCTTCACAATGGGTATTCGAACATTTTCTGGTAGAAGCCCCCTCAATACAATCGGAAGCAATTGTGTCATAATCACGTGTCAGTCATGAGACTTCAGGTTTTGGAATTTTTTCTCTGCCATATTTATTATCCCCTTTATATCAGACGAGAATCTAGATGGCACCTTGATAATATAAAGGACTTCAAAATAGATTTCCTTCTCTGCTTTCGTAAGAGCATAGCTAGCAGGACTTAACTGATGCCCTTTATATGTCTTTCTCTTTGGATGCATGTTTTGTGGGTCTTTCATATGTTGTCGGTCCTCCCGTGCTTCTGGTGTATCTTTTGTCTTCCTATACACGCCCAGGAAGCCTAGCGGGTTCACGCAAAGATTCTTCGTCACGTGAATCACGTCGATTGAAGAGCGGACACGTAGGACTTTCCAATAGGGTAGCTCCCAAAATATAGATTTCTTCTTCCACATGGGCGCGTGTCCGGTAGCGACATCCTTTAGAATAGATTGATCACCAGGACCCTTCTCAAAGATTACTTTTATGTCCTTGACCATACCAAATACATCATCACCAGTAGGGAGGCCAGGCTTCTTCCGGTTATCTTCCTCAACTTTAAATTTGTTGCATTTCTTTCTTACTTGATGATTGGTCGGAAGAAATCGACGATTCCCCAGGTACACATCCTTCTTACATTTATGCAAATATGTAGCTTTAGTATCATCTAAATAGTGTGTGCATGCCTTGTATCCCTTGTTTGTCTGTCCTGAAAGGTTACTAAGAGCAGGACAGTCATTGATGGTTACGAAAAGAAGTGCTTGTAGGTCAAATGGCTCCTGTTTGTGCTCATCCCACACACATACACCTAGTTTTCCCTAGAACTGTAAGAGTTCTTCAACTAATGGCCTTAGGTACACATCAATGTCGTTGTCGGGTTGCTTCGGGCCTTGGATGAGCACTGACATCATAATGAACTTACGCTTCATGCACAACCAAGGAGGAAGATTGTAGATACATAGAATCACATGCCAGGTGCTGTGACTGCAGCTCTACTCCCACAAAGGATTCATGCCATCTGTACTTAGACCAAACCATAAGTTCCTCGCGTCACCTGCAAATTCCAGGAACTCTCTCTCGAGTTTTCTCTAGTGTGACCCATCAGCGGGGTGTCTCAACTTCCCGTCTTTCTTACGGTCTTCATTGTTCCATCGCAACAACCTGGCATGCTCTTTGTTTCTGAACAGACGTTTCAACCTTGGTATTATAGGAGCATACCACATAACCTTAGCAGGAACCCTCTTCATAGGGGGTTCATCATCACTATCAACATCACTAGGGTCATCTCGTCTGATCTTATGCCGCAGTGCGGTGCATACTGGAAATTTATCTAAATTCTTGTACTCCTCACCGCGGTAGAGCCGCAGTGCAGTGCATACTAGAAATTTATCAAAATTCTTGTACTCCTCACCGCAGTAGAGGATGCAGTCATTAATGCATGCATGTATCTTCTGCACATCTAATCCTAGAGGGCAGAGAATCTTCTTTGCTTCGTAAGTACTCTCGGGCAATTCGTTATCCTTTGGAAGCTTCAACTTCATTATTTTTAGTAACTTCTCAAATCCTTGTCAGATAGACCAGTCTCTGCCTTCCATTTCAACAATTCCAGTGTGGTACCGAGCTTTGTGTTGCCATCTTCGCAATTTGGGTACAACAATTTTTTGTGATCCTCTAACATGCCATCTAACTTCAACTTATCCTTCTCTGTTTCACAGTCTCGCTTTGCATCAGAAAAGACCCGACCAAGATCATCAACGGGCTCATCTGATGCCCGTTCTTCACCTCCTTCTTCATTCTCTTCCATTGCAGTATCATTGTATTCAGGGAACATATGACAATAGTTATCATCATCCTCTTCTACTTCATTGTCTTCCATCATAACCCCTTTCTCCGTGCTTGGTCCAGAAATTATAGCTGGGCATGAAACCTCTCCGAACTAGGTGGCCGCGGATGATTTTTGAGGAAGAGTACTCCTTGATGTTCCGACATTGAACACATGGACAACACATCAAATCATTCTCTTTGTTTGCCTTAGCCACATCGATAAATTTATCCACGCCTTGAATGTACACAGATTCATGTCAGTCACCGTACATCCATCCACGCTGGTTCATCTGCATCATATAATTAAGTTTATCAAAACCACTACAGAACATCATGAATAGTGAAATTACCACTTCACATCGACACATGCATTATTTTATATTAATGGCACATGAAAGGATAAGGAAGCTAACCTCGATCAAGGAGGAAAGAAAGAGGAGAAAGGGTTAAGTGTGGTTCGGGCACCTCATATCATTTTTGTTTTGTGTGAAATCAAGCAGTATCATTCTCTCAAGCATTTCATCGAACACCTAATGTGCATAGGCAAAAAACTATAACACACCTCACTAGCTCCTTCAACCAAGAAAAAACAGAGCAGGGAGGGGCTGGCTGGGGCGTATTTATGGGAGGACTATTCGTCCTGGTTCGTATTATGAATTGGGACTAAAGGTCGTGCGTCAGTCACGTGACCTGCCGCACACCTTTAGTCCCGGTTCGTAATATGAACCAGGACAACTAGTCTCTTACGAATCGGGACGTATGCCCCCGCTCCCGTGCGACGCTCGGGCCCCTCGAACCTGGACAATTTCATGCATTAGTCCCGGTTCGTGGAGGAACCAGGACAAAAGCTCTAGGAGGCTTCGAACGAAAGGCAGTTTTTCTACTAGTGAAAATAGCAGCGATAAAATTATGTGCAATAGTTTTAACATGAAGATACAACTAAGTAAATCACATTGATGAACAATTTCATCAAGATGGAGGTGATGTTGAGTTGTTGCCCTGCCCTTATTGTTGTGATGTCCTTCGGATGAAACTAAGTGTGGCTTCTAGTTCTTGCTGCTTCTTTTTAGTTGCTCTATTTTTCTCTTCTTGTGCCTTCATCAGAGCTGCATGGTCCTCTTCTTGTTTTTTAATTTCTTCAAATCTTTTATCCTGGTCTTCCATCCTTTCCTGCATCTCTTGTTTGAACCATTCAGCTACGAGGAGTGATTGTTCCTCCTATTCAGTAAGCTTGTTTTTTAGTTCTCGGATGTGTGTTGTGGACATAAAGCTCTTCCTTGAGATTTATCCAACTCCCAAATTTGAGAGGAACGTGCCTGTGCTTGAGGTTGTTGTGCTCTTCTCCTTGAAGACTTCTTCAATAATCTGCAATTTTGTTTTTTTAGTCTCATCTTCTAGGCGTGGTATATTTTTCATGGCCATCATTGAATCCTGCAAATAAGTTCAAATGAAAGCATAAGAAATATTGAAGTAGAAAGCTTAATTATTACAAAATATTAGCAGTATTAAAAATGTCTTACATAAGCATCTTTGGCTTCCGTAGTCATGATGCCTTCCTTGTTAGTGTGGGTAGTTCTATAGAATTCAATTGGAGATGTCACCTCCTCCAAGTTCTACAAAAAAATTAGAATTACGAACATGAGTTAGCAAAATTTATACTGAGTTTGGTAGAGCAATTGTTTCATATATGAACTTAAAAACATACAAAAGCTTCGTAGTGTGCAACGAAGCATCTCGATCTAGTTGTATGGTTCTTCTTCACAGCTTCTCTATTCACTTGATTCTTCATACACATTTCCTAAATTTGAGTATGAACTTGTGAGTTTTTTGTGCAGTAGCGATTTATGTGCTGAGTATTTATAAGTATAAATGTTAGTACCTGATAGTGGGCATCAAACCATTTGTCCACAAGATCTTTCCAACTTCTCTCTACTACATTTGTTGGCTTCATCTTATATGCTTCCTGGGGGCTCATATCTTTAATCTTGTCCCAATTTTCCTTCTTAAGCTTGTAGCATAGTTGGCGCATACTACTATGTATAATATTAGTGCACACTCTCTTGGTAAATACATCATTTGTGTCGATTTCAAAATTATCCTGAAAAATGGAGATGCATATTATGTAGTTACATAGGTAGACAATATAAATATATATTATGTAGTTACATAGATAGAAAATATAAATAGCTATGATGTTACTGTAGATTAAAATTCAGTGAAAAGAAGATATGATAACCTTTGTTTTAGGGTTACCGATGTTCTGGTCCTCGTCATCTAAAGTCGGCTCGTCATTACCTATGGCCATTTCTTCTACACTCGGTTCCTATGTAGGGTCAGGTTGAGTGTGGTTAGTATCCTTTTGTTTACCTTTTTTGGTGGTGTCTATAACTTTGCAGATGCCGATGTACACGAATTTATGTGCTACCTCTTCTATATTTTCTATAGGAAAACCTCTGCGGCTTGCGCTTCTTTTAAAATTTCCATCATACGAGTTTTATTTTCTTCCAAATTATTGTACTTGTTTGCCTCATATGCATTAGTTGGTTTTTTGGTTCCTGACAAAGGATGATCAAAATTGTATTACAGCTCAACAACAGATTACATCATGAATTACAAAGTCCCAAAAAAATTTCATTTCTAAAATAACCTACCCAAGGGCATACATATTAAGAGTGTGATGTCGAAGAGCGAACTAAAGTAGGTACAGTAGAAATAGTTATTTCTACCTTATGAGCACAGGAGTGAGCTATAATGTTTTTATCTCTACAAATGTGATCTAATCTAGCATTTGTTTTCCTGACTAAATTTAATTTTTTTTGCTAGGACCACTCTAGAATTCCAAGGCATGTATTCTAAGTCAAGCCTATTGCTAATAACTGCCTTTGGGTAGGTTATTTTAGAAATGAAAGAGCAGATGGATAGATTTACTCTAGTTCAGCTGCGAATAACAAGGATTTAGCCTCACCTTGAAGAGGAGAGACCAAACAAAGAGCAGATGGATGGATTTTTGCCTGGATGTAGCCATTGCTATTTTTTGCTTGGATAAAAATAAGCTGAACTCAATCTGTCTGCTGCAAAACAATATCATTGCGTGTGTGCGAGAAAACAATGTAGGTAGCAGATCGTTATTATTATAACTAGAATGACAGAAACAAGATGTTTAACCACTTTGTAATGAATGGTTCTAGCTGATCTACTGCATATGAGAAGCATCATGGGATTAAATTATCACATGATGGTCGTTTCATGTTGGGCTTCTTCTTCGGTGTAGACCTTAATGGTTCACGTGCCTTACCACTGCGAAGAGTCCTGATCATGGCATCGTCCAAGGAGACCGCCGATCAGATGCGGCGATGAGTTCTGATCCTCCGGGGACGAGATCGGATCCGGGGGAGGAGAAGGATGAGGCGCCAGAGGGGGGTGGGTTTTGGAAGTTAAGATGAGATGCAAATCGAGGGAGGGATTCGTGCGCCATTTTAATGTTGCGGGGTTTCAAATGTTGGCTTAGGGGTGAGGAGGAAAAGGAGGGAACAAAAATGTGTCGAAATTTTGGAGGGAGGTTCTGTTCGGTTGTTAATTTTAACGTGTGAGGCAAAACATTTGCCCAACATTTGGTTTATTTTGTATATGTAAGTTGTACACAATTGGTATTAAATAATAAAATGAAGTAACGACAAGTTGAAAATTAATATTACATTAAAAACTCCTATTGTTACATTAAAGTACCGCCACACCTTGTAAATTTCATAAAAAATGAGAAATTCTCAAAATCTTTTGAAACCTTCAATTTTTTTCACTGTGAGGCAAATACTTTGCATGAAAAATGAGACAATTTGAAAAAATGTCCCCTAGGAGTCCACTCTCAATTGTGGGGGTAGTTAGGTCAATGATCATGTCTGAATACTCGAAAGAGCCACATGTGTACCATGTCTTCATCTACCTTTCTTCAAATGGACTCAAATTTGGCACAATGGTGTATCACCATGTGGCTAATGATGCTAGCATTGTATCTTGCCATTTCGGTTTAAAAATTCAAAAATTTAACCCTCAAACTTAAAAACATGGAACCATTTGTGAAGCAAGTACCAAAACTACAATTTGAGACCTTCAAGTTGCATGATTGAGGGGTGTATCATAGTATTTTTTGATAAGTAAGAGTGTCAAACCCAACGAGGATCAGAAGGTGTTGATGAGTGGCTTGGAGTAGGAATTCTCTGTAAATACTTAGCAAATGAATTTTTAGGGGGTTTTTATAATGCAGATAAATAAAATACGAGTAAATAAAAGACAATAATAATAGATGCATCAAGTGGCCCAATCCTTTCTTCCGCAAAGGACAAGCCGGTTATATTACTTAAGATGACCAAACGTTCTCGAGGACACATGGGAATATCATCAAGTGCTTTCGCTTCATATAGTTGATTAATCTTCTTTAGTTTGATAAGTGTTGTGTGGGTGAACCTGTGCTAATGTACTGACCTTCCTAGGACTAATACATACTTGTGATTATACCCCTTGCAAGCATCCGCAACTACGAGAAATTAATTAAGATAAAAACCTAACCACAACCTTAAACTTTGAGATCCTACACTCCCTTGTGCAAAGGTTTCCTAACGGGGGTTCAGGTTTCTATCACTCAGGCAACCCCACGATTAGTAGCCAAATACACAATGCATTGCCCTAGGCCCATAAAGGTGAAGTGTCATGTAGTCGATGTTCACATGACACCACTAGAAGAATAACACCACAACTTAAATATCAAACCATTGAATCTTTCTCAACACAATTCCACTACTAACAACATGACTCCTCCCATGTCCTCAAGAACTAAACGAACTACTCACGAGACATCATATGGATCAAGATCAGAGATGAAATAATGATAAGTAACAATCTGAACATGAACGATAATTCAATTGTTCCACTAGATAGCATCAACTACAACAAGTAATCAACACCGGGAAAGTTTCCCTAAGAACTATGCAAGATTCAACCCAATTGTTACAGCGGTATGAAGTGGTGATGATGGTGCTGGTGGAGATGATGATGGAGATGATGATGATGATGGTCCCGATGAAGTCCAGCTTGATGGTGGTGTTGATGGCGAAGATCTCCCCTCTCTGGGAAGGAATTTCCCCCGTGGATTTCTGCCTGCTGGAGAGCTCTTTCTCTCTCTATAGTTTTCCACCCCGCGGAGGCGGCGTAATCTTTCTGTGGTCGCTCCCTGAGTCTTAGGGTTTCGGGAGGATTATATATGCCAAAGAGTAGAGCCAGAGGTGGGCCAAGGTGGCCACACCACCCGGTGGCGCGGCCAAGGGTGGCCCACGCCAGGGGGTGGTGTGGGCCCCTGTGCCCCATCTCCGCTCCCCCTTATGGCATTCTTTGTCTTCTGGAAAAATAGGATTTTCCATAGATTTTCCGGGATTTTCTGATCTTCGCGAATTTCGCCTCCAAACAGTGCCTTTTCCATCAGAATCCTGACTTTAGCGGTCCATCCTCAAAATTCATCAACCATGCAAAAACAGATGAAATAACATAAGTATCATCTCTTAATATGAAATATATCAATGAATAATAGTAAATTATGATATAGAATAGTGATGCAAAATGGACGTATCAACTCCCCCCTAGCTTAGACTTCGCTTGTCCCCAAGCGAAAACTGAGCTCAATAAACATGACCTCAGGTTTATGGATTGAAGTGTCGATAAAAGAATACAGACAAGAAGCATCACATTCATCAATACACAAATCATAATAGAAGACAACTCACTATTATATAACTTAACTTGCAATGAGTAAAGGAAACACCATAGCGATATACAAAGTAAATCATAATTGGTAATGGCAAACTTTGCTCTTGGTCAAAGAACAGTTAAAAATTTGCAAGAGTTCAAACATAATGGGTTTTTCAATGATAGCTTTCAAAGTAGTACTCACTAAGATTGGATTAGTGTGCAAAACAAGGAACATAAGAAACATGATTGAATAAATCATCATATGAATGAGTGAAACACAACAACTCAAAATATTTGCTGAGATAGAAAGGAATATGTTTACTGACTCAACTAAAAAGTAAAAGATAGGCCCTTCGCAGAGGGAAGCAGGGATTTCAGGTTTCATAAAGAGCTTCCAAAAATTATGGTACTTATTAGCTTTCAGCTCTCATTGCCCCTATCGTAAGCATCTTTAGGTGATTAAGGTTAAAGTGATCAAATATGAGGATATGCTTGATAAGTTATAAGTTAAAAATCTCATGCCCCTTGCTTACGAGTACCGTTCCTCATGCTACTCAACTTTAGTCACAAGTAAGTTCTTGTTATTGTAAAATACATGTGTATCATAGAGAACCGCCAACGGGGTACCCCTTGCTCGATGATACAGAAGATTCCCATATCAAAATGACAAGGCAAGCAGACAATGAGCATCTCAGCGATCCTTTTATTTCCTCTTTGCATATGTTTTCTTTTTTATCTCTTTTTTATCTTTCCTATTTGCATATCTTTTTTATATATATAGGATGCTTCATAGATTGCTCACTATGGTTATGCTGCAGGTTTCCACCATGATTAGGCATGGCTTAGACCAGCCGCCTGTGCATTTCTCTAACACATATACGAACTCCATGAGCCTTACAAGATCCCATTTCATTACACACAGCCGGGATCCATAAGCAAAAGAACATGATATCAACTAAATAAAGTGCAATGTTGGAAGTGTTCCCCATGGTAACATGGTTCTGCTAATTCACAACTTACAAAACGCAAGGATATACGCAACATAGATGGGCACAATGGTTCAAGTTTATTAAGTGCAAGAAAGTAAAGTGTGCCACCAAGTTCGTGAGAGCTTTAATCACTAATTTTCAGATAACAAGTTTAATTCGGAAGGTAGATAAAAACAAGAATTTACTTGGAATAGCAATAATGCTAATAGGTAGGTATGGTGGACACAAATGGCATAGGTTTTGGTTTAAGGATTGGATGCACAAGAATCATTCCCTCTCAGTATAGGTTTTTGGCTAGCAAGGCTGGGTATCAAGCATAAGAGTTGAAGGAAACAAAGAAACAAAGACGTGATAAAAAACAAACATGCAATCTTCCTTGGAAGCAAAAAAGATCTTAACTAGAGAATACTAAGCTTATGAGCCAATCAAGAAAGAAAGATGATGAAATTATATTTCTTAAGAGCACTTTTATCTTTTTCATTCAATTCTCATAATAGTGTTGCTACTGACACAGCCAGGTTTGCCAAAACCAACTAAATTTACTTAATCATCCCAAAGTGATACCCATACTAACAACAAGATCAATCATATAATAGAAATTGAAAACTAATATAAGATGGGAAAAAACTAAATGATAGAACTTCTCATTAATATTCCATAACGGAAACTCACACCAAGGGATACATAGATATCTAACTAGAGGGGAGACACTTCCATAATGCAAACAATCCCATATGATAACTTCTCCATTCATGATATGACTCTACTGAAAAGGTAAAAAGATAAAAGATAGTGATGTGATACCGCGACACTCCCCCAAGCTTGGAACAAACCAAGGGGATGCCAAAATATGATGACGAATTACTCCTTGGTGGTGGTGGTGTTCTCTCGTCATCATCCGACTTCCAAGGTAAGGGCTCCCCATCAACAAAAGACATCCTGGTTTGCAACATCCTGAAACTAGAAGGAGCACTTATGTTTTTAAATCTAACCTCATACTCACAATTTTGATTTTGCACGTCGTAAAGCTATGCTTGTAGTTGTTTGGTTGTTTGTTGGAGTGAGAGAATTTCATCCTTAAGCTCAGTAGTCTCCTTCTGGTTCTCGGCGATGAGTTCAATACTAATCTTATGGATGATATCCACTTCGTGTTCCGCCATCTTCTTGTACCTAAAGACTTCTTGCTCTAGTGCTTCCATCCTGTCCTCCAGACTACCTTCACCTTTAGGGCCCTGAACCTCTTTTATCTATACCTTCCGATCTTCAAGCAACAACTCCTTGGGATGAATCTTCAACTCATGCATGTACGGGTTGATGACGTCTATGGAGGAATCTTCCTTGGCTCGGGAGATTCGGGGGTTTATATATTAGGAAGTTTAACAACAAAAGGAAGGTAATGGGAGAAAACGGGTCGGAGACGGGCTCCGGGGTGGCCACACCCCCTGGTGGCGCGGCCAGGTGGGCCCGCGCCACGGGGTGGTGTGAGCCACCCGGGCTCTGTTTCCGTCCCTATTTCTACTCATTGCTTTCCTTGTTAGATAAAAACTGCAAAAATATAAATTGACAGATTTTTCGCGGACCTTTTCTTACCAGAACTGTTACCTATTCGAAAACAGACTCTGCGGGTCTCTGAATTTGGTATTTAACAAATTCTTCCAGAGTCACCATTTGAATAGCATCAATATCTTCATTGTAAGAATCTCCAGAAATATAGTGCTTCAGTCTTTGACCATTCACCACTTGTGTAGTGTTATCTTTTAAGGAAGAAATGTTTATTGCACCTAAACGATACACCTCTTCAATAACAAATGGTCCGTCCCATTTTGAGAGTAGTTTTCCTACAAAAAATCAGAGATGGGACCTATACAATAGAACCTTCTCACCAACATGGAATTCTCTCTTAAGAATTCTCCTATCATGCCATTTTTAACTTTTTATTTAAATAGTCTAGCATTTTCATATGCTTCACTCCTCCACTCGTCTAACGAACTTAAGTCAAATAATTTTATCTCCCCAGCAAGTTTGAAGTCTATATTAAGTGTTTCACTGCCCAATAAGCTTTGTGTTCTAATTCTAAAGGCAGGTGGCAAGCTTTCCCATAAACCATTTTGTAAGGAGACGTTTCCATATGATTTTTATAAGCAGTTCTATAATCCCATAAAGCATCATTCAAATTTTTAGCCCAATTTTTTCTAGATCTATTAACAGTCTTTTGCAAGATATTTAATTTCTCTATTTGATAATTCTACTTGCCCACTAGTTTGGGGATGATAAGCTGAAGCAATTCTATGATTAACATCATATTTATCAAGGGTCTTTCTAAAGCCACCATGAATGAAATGAGAACCTCCATCAGTCATAAGATATCTAGGCACTCCAAACCTAGGAAAGATAATATCCTTAAGCATTTTTAAAGAGGTCTCACCATCAGTACTTTTCATAGGTATGGCTTCTACCCACTTAGTAACATAGTCAACAACAACAAGAATATGAGTATAACCTTATGAAGGGGGAAAAGGGCCCATAAAGTCAAATCCCCGACAATCAAATGGTTCAATAACAAGAGAGTAATTCATAGGAATTTCATTGCGTCTAGAAATATTACCAACTCGTTGACATTCATCACATGATAATACAAGTTTCCTCGCATCTTTAAAAAGGGTAGGCCAGTAAAAACCTGATTGTAGAATCGTTTGTGTGGTTCTAGTTGGAGATATGCCCAAGAGGCAATAATAAAGTGGTTATTATTATATCTTTATGTTTATGATAAATGTTTACATCCCATGCTATAATTGTATTAACCGGAAACATTAATACTTGTGTGTTTTGTAAACATAAAAGAGTCCCTAGTAAGCCTCTTGTTAAACTAGCTTGTTGATTAATGGATGATCATGGTTTCCTGATCATGGACATTGGATGTCGTTAATAACAAGATCATATCATTAGGAGAATGATGTGATGGACACACACCCGTAGTAAGCATAGCATAAGATCAAGTCATTAAGTTCGTTTGCTATAAGCTTTAAAATACATAGTAACCTAATCCTTCGACCATGAGGTTATGTTAATCACCATCACCGGATGGGTACTTTGATGACATCAAACACCGCTTCGTAACTGGGTGGTCATACAGGTGTCATTGGGTATTCTGAAAGTATGTGTTGAAGCGCATGGACCAAGATTGGGATTTGTCCATCCATATGACGGATAGATATGCTCTGGGCCCTCTCGGTGGAATGTCATCTAATTAGCTTGCAAGCATGTGACTGGGTCAGAAGGGATGACATAACATGGAACAAGTCAAGAGTACTTATCAGTAACGAGGTAGAACTAGGTATGGAGATACCGACGATCAAACCTCGGATAAGTAGAGTATCACATGACAAAGGGAATTGGTTTCGTATGTTAATGGTTCTATCGATCACGAAGTCATCGTTGAGTATGTGGGAGCCGTTATGGATATCTAGATCCCGCCGATTGTTATTGATCGGAGAGATGTCTCCATCATGTCTGCATATTCACGAACCGTAGGGTGACACACTTAAGGTTCGAAGTTGTTTTAAGTAGATATGGAATGTGCGTTGGAGACCGAATGTTGTTCGGAGTCTCGGATTGGATTCGGGACGTCACGAGGAGCTCCGGAATTGTCCGAAGAATAAGATTCATATATTGGGGATCATTTTCTAAGTTAGGAAATGTTCCGAAGTATTTGTATGGGGATTCTAGAAGGTTTCGGAATGTTCCGGAAGGTTCTGGAAGATTTCTTGGAGTTTACTTGAAAACCAAGAAAGGATCAAGGAATCCTTGTGGGGTAAGACAAGGATTCGTGGGGGAGTAGGACTCTCCCCCCACCTCCTTGATCCGCCGGCCAAGGGAGAGGGGAGTCCTACAAGGACTCCACCTCCCCATGGCGCCTCCCTCCTTTAAATAGAGGAGTGGAGGCGCCACCCCCTGGCCCCCCTTGATCCTTGCCCTAGCCGCCTCTCTCCTCCTCCTTTCCCTCTGCTCTGGCTTAGGCGAAGCCCAGCAGAATTCTCTACTCCACCACCACCACCACGCCGTCGTGCTGCTGGGATTCCGTGGAGAGATCTACTACCTCTGCTGCTCGCTGGAACGGGGAGAGGAAGGTCTGCTTCGACTCCGCACGTGTGACTGACTGCGGAAGCGCTGCCAGAACGCGGCGCCAGAAGGATCGTCTAGTCGATCTTGAGATCGGCAAGTGATCGACTACATCAACCACGAGATCCAATCTCGTAACGCTTTCGGATCTACAAGGGTTAGTACAGATCTATCTCGTTGCACATGTCTAATAGATTAGATCTTGGCTTTTATCTAGATTAGATCTGGGTTTTGTTCGTTCTTGCGGTAGAAATTTTTTGTTTTCCATGCTACGAACCCATCAGTGGTATCAGAGCCGTGTCTATGCGTAGATCTGTTGCACGAGTAGAACACAATGGTTTTGTGGGTGTTGGTGCTCGTGCCGTCTTTTGCTTTGTGTACTTTGCATCTTGCGGTATGGTGGGATGAAGTGGCTCGGGCTAACCTTACATGTCATCGCACATGAGACTTGCTCCACGCTTGACGTGTAACTTGTTGTGCACAAGTGGCTTTGCGGGTGTCTGTCTCTCCCACCATAGTATAGATCCAATCTACACTTTGCACTTGATAGCACTTGTATCAACGTTGTGGTTCATATTCGTAGGTAAGATCCATTCTTATTCGAAAGCCCCAAGCCACGTAAAACATGCAAAGAAGATTAGAGGCGTCTAACTCGTTTTTGTAGGGGTTTTGTGATGTGATATGGCCATTATGTGATTGTGATTATATTTGATGTATGCAATGATCCTTATTGTAATATGGCAACCGGCAGGAGCCTAATGGTTGTCTTTAATTCTGTTAAGACTTGCGTGTCTATTCATCTTGTAATAGCTTTATTCCAAGTAGTTGTAATAGTTGCTGGTGATGATGGACAACCATGAAGCGGCGCCACTGACCTTGACGCAATGCTGGTGATGATGGAGATCATGTTCGTGCTTTGGAGATGGAGATCAAAGGCGCAAGAAGAAAAGGCCATATCATATCACACTAATTATGAATTGTCTGTGATGTTAATCCTTTATGCATCTTGTATTGCTTAGATCGCGATGGTAGCATTATAAGATGATCCCTCTCACTAAATATCAAGTAATAAAGTGTTCGTCCTTAGTTGGCACCGTTGCTAAGACTCGTCGTTTCGAAGCATATCGTGATGATCGGGTGTGATAGACTCTACGTGTGCATACAACGGGTGCAAGCCATATTTGCACTTGCGGAAACTAAGGTTAACCTTGAAGAGCCTAGCATGTACAGACATGGTCTCGGAACACGGAATACCGAAAGGTAAAGCATGAGTCATATGGATGATATGATGAACATGTTGATTGTTCGCCTTTAAAGCTACATCATCTCACATGATGATCGGACTTGGTGTAGCGGATTTGGTTCGTGTAATCACTAAAACAACTCGAGGGATGTTGTTTTAAGTGGGAGTTCGTTTGTAATTTGGATTAGTTGAACTCAATTTATCATAAACACAATCAAAGTGAATTTGCATAGTTTGTTGTAGTCATTGGCATCCGTTCACCACCTTACGCTTAGTTATAGTTGAGATAGTAGAACTATAGCAATTCTGGATATTTGCTTTACGAACTGGTATCGTATTGTTTTGAGTGTCAATCTAAAGTTTAAAAGTCCTGTTGCAAACTTTCAGCAAACTCCGTTTACTCTGTGAAGTTTAATAAATAGTATTAAATCAAGAGTAACAATTCCAGTATTAGTATCTAATGTATCATGTTTGCCTCCATGATTTTTGATACTCAAAAGATTGTTTTTAATATCAAGTTTATCTAAGAGCTGAAAGCAATGTTTCAGAAACCATCATATGTTAAAGGTATTGCGATATCTAAAACAATGTGTTGGTTACAACATGATAGAGTATACGTCCTCATATTTGATGAGAATTTGTGAAGGTTGGAGACGCTAGTCGTCCTAATCCTCCAAAAGGTTTTGAAAAAGAAACATTATACTCGCAATTCACCTTTATAAGCTATAGCAGCTTGATCATGAAAGTTGCCATGATAAGGATGAATAGAAGATGTAAGTAAAATGTTTACTACACTAAAAGATTACTAAAGAATGGATTTTTTGAAAGAACACCAAACATTTGATGATGATGATCCACCTCAAAGTGCAAGTCCAAAGGTATTAGTAGTTGACTATATACGCTTTGTACCATGTGTCATGTTGATGACACCACTGTTGATGTTGATAAATTCTTTTAAAAGAAAAGGAATTGCTGAAAGAGAATTTATAAAATATTTGGCAGAAAATAAAAGGTTGGAGATGTCCAACTTAGGCATATAGAAGATATACATGTTATGGTTGTATTCCTTGCTTGTTAAACAATGTGGTTCTCCGGTATTGGATACCGAATTGGTTGGTATGAAGTGTCATACAGGACAACACAATTCATGAACTGCAATGGCCTAAGTAACTAGCAAGAGAATATGTGATGATGTTCATCGAAAACAAACAAAGGGTTGTTGTGTTGCTCGTTCACATCAAAGCCTTCCTTCAAGATTTGTTTCAATAATTGTTATTTTGATCAGGTATTATGACGACAAAAGGTTGTTCAAATAATTACCGTATTCCATAATAGATGGATGATATATAAGTCTGGTTGGAGAAATAACGACCATAAAACTAATGCTAAAATGTCGCAAGACAAATGATTGAAAGATCACTTGCGAAGTGACATCGCCGTTTAAATTATATTGAAAGGGATACATGAAGAAACTCCATGTTGATGGATTTTTGGAGTCTTTGATTTGGATCAAATGACACTTGTGATACTTTCCTGGAGATAATTAAAACTCCGTTCGTAGGCCAAAAGAGGAACGGACGACTAACTGATTCGAATTTGTACACATTGATGTATATAGTCCATTATGTGTAGTCGTCGGCGATGGATTTCAACTTCATATGCTTTCTCCGAAGATTTGAGTGAGTATATGTATATACTTACTCAATAAGGAAGAAGTATGAAACATTTGAAAAATGTTCAAAGACTTTCAAGATGAAGTGGAAAATCATTGTAACAAGAAAATAAAAGATTTTATGATTGGATCATAAAGAAAGATGTTTGAGTTAAAAGTTTAGCAAAACACCTAAGATTTGAGGAATCGTTCCATGGATTTGCATTTCCCAAAACACCATAGGAGTATGAAGTGTTCGAGATATGTAATGAAACCTTGTTTTACATGGTAAGATCAAAGGTGACATTTATAAAACTGCCATTATATTTTAAAGATTAAAGCTTTAGTGACTATCGCTTTTACACTGAAAAGAGCTCCATCGTGATCCGTTGAAATGACACCATATGAGTTATGGTTTGGGATGAAACCCGAATTGTCTTTTCTTAAATTTTGGTATGCTATGCATAAGTAAAATGTTTACAACCAAAGTCGGATAAGCACGTCTTTGTAGGTTATTCCAAAGAATTTGTTGGGAATTTCTCCATAACGCCGAGGACAAAAGAGTTTGTCGCTTGGAACGTCAAGTTTCTTGAGAAGGAATTTTTCGTGAAAAGTTAAGTGGGAGGACAATAGAACTTTGATAAGGTTGTTGAACCTTAGCTATATGTGCTAAGTAGCGCAGCGCCGGAAAGTGTCTCGGTGACAGCCACAATGCTCATGGCTCTCGTGATTACAAAAGGTGTGATCTCGGAGATTAGAGTTCCTATAGAACCGTGTGGGTCGGTCATAATCAAATAGTAAGATTTGATAAGCAAGTCGTTATTGTTTTGACAATGATGAACCGACTACATGCAAAGAAGCGATGATGGGCCCTGACTCCATAAAATGACTAGGAGTCATGGAATCCGTGATAGTATCCATACACGAGAAATCAAGTTTCTGAACTTAGAAGACCCTCCGGAAAGGCGTGAAGCCTATCGGTCGTGTTTGGATCTATAAATAAATAGACATGGATGTTTCAAATCTATGAAATAGTCGACATGTCGGAAAGAGTTTACGACAATGTTCAAGGAATTGACTATGATAAGATTTGATCTTTTATAGCGATATATAGTCTTGACGGATTGATGTAGCAACCACTACATATAACTTGGTATATGGTAGTTGAATGAACAAAACAAGGTTCTTCTAATAGAACGGTAACCTAGGACATGTACATGACATGGTCCGAAGGGTTTTGTTAATTCAAAGGGTGCTAAAAGGGCATGTAAAACTTCAATAGTTGAAGTAAGCATAGCGGAGTTGGAATCTTCACCATGATGAAACTGTTAAAAGAGTTTAAATTCATCAGAGATGATGAAGATGCTTGCATTTGCAAGAAATTAAGTGGGAGCACTGAGACATATTTCTAATACATTATGTAGAGGACATATTGTTGATTGGAAATGATGTATCTTGTATTGACACAAGTTAAGAATTTCATTAAAATAAGATTTCGATGAAAGACTTAGGCATAACTCAAGATTAGGCATCAATGTCTATATGAATAGATTGAGGCGCTAATATGGTTTTGCCAAATGTACATAGATAAGATGTTGAATGAGTTCAATATGGAAACAACAAGAAAGGTTCTTAATGCACGGAAAGGACTGAATCAAGATTCAAGTGTGTTGACAGGAGATTCAAGTGTTTTGACACTTGGTGAAATCACAAGAATATTTTGATCAATCATTCTTTGAGATGTACACATCCAGATATGTCCTATGCTCTAAATGTTATGAGCATATACCAGAATGACTCATAAGATGATCATTGGACAATAGTAGGGATATTCCTATGATCTTTGGAAGAACTAAGAATATATTATTTATATAGTGGTGACAAGGTAGTTCATTGTAAAGTGTTACATTGACACTAGTTTTGTCACAAGATACAAATTAAATTTATCTCAATTTAGACTATGGGTGGCACAATATAATGGAAAGGATGTTCCATGATGGATTTGGATGAGTTCCAAAGTTGAGATATTGTGACAGATACTACAACAAAAGGCTAAGTATATAACTGCTATAGTAGCAGCAAAGGAGGGCATTTGTGTTAAGTAGGTTGTTCTCAAATTAAGCGTGGTTCATAGTGGGATAATACTATGAAGATACATTGTACAACAATTGTATCAACATGATTTAATCCCTAGGAACTAAAGGTCTCACCAAAGGACCAAATTTATACAATGCCATCTCATTGGAGAATGAGTAATGCGTAGAGACGCAAGGACATGCAAATACACACGGACCTGGAAGTGTCAGATCCGAAGATTATGTTTACCACTAGCAATAGTGTCTATACAACACCAGAAAGCCATAGGTGTTGAATGCACAAGTTTTTTAACTAGATTATTGACTCTAGTGCAAGTGGGAGACTGTTGGAGATATGCCCAAGAGGCAATAATAAAGTGGTTATTATTATATCTTTATGTTTATGATAAATGTTTACATCCCATGCTATAATTGTATTAACCGGAAACATTAATACTTGTGTGTTTTGTAAACATAAAAGAGTCCCTAGTAAGCCTCTTGTTAAACTAGCTTGTTGATTAATGGATGATCATGGTTTCCTGATCATGGACATTGGATGTCGTTAATAACAAGGTTATATCATTAGGAGAATGATGTGATGGACGCACACCCATAGTAAGCATAGCATAAGATCAAGTCATTAAGTTCGTTTGCTATAAGCTTTAAAATACATAGTAACCTAATCCTTCGACCATGAGGTTATGTTAATCACCATCACCGGATGGGTACTTTGATGACATCAAACACCGCTTCGTAACTGGGTGGTCATAAAGGTGTCATTGGGTATTCTGAAAGTATGTGTTGAAGCGCATGGACCAAGATTGGGATTTGTCCATCCATATGACGGATAGATATGCTCTGGGCCCTCTCGGTGGAATGTCATATAATTAGCTTGCAAGCATGTGACTGGGTCACAAGGGATGACATAACATGGAACGAGTAAAGAGTACTTATCAGTAACGAGGTAGAACTAGGTATGGAGATACCGATGATCAAACCTCGGATAAGTAGAGTATCGCATGACAAAGGGAATTGGTTTCGTATGTTAATGGTTCTATCGATCACGAAGTCATCGTTGAGTATGTGGGAGCCGTTATGGATCTCCAGATCCCGCTGATGGTTATTGATTGGAGAGATGTCTCCATCATGTCTGCATATTCACGAACCGTAGGGTGACACACTTAAGGTTCAAAGTTGTTTTAAGTAGATATGGAATGTGCGTTGGAGACCGAATGTTGTTCAGAGTCTCGGATTGGATTCGGGACGTCACGAGGAGCTCCGGAATTGTCCGAAGAATAAGATTCATATATTGGGGATCATTTTCTAAGTTAGGAAATGTTCCGGAGTATTTGTATGGGGATTCTAGAAGGTTTCGGAATGTTCCGGAAGGTTCTGGAAGATTTCTTGGAGTTTACTTGAAAACCAAGAAAGGATCAAGGAATCCTTGTGGGGTAAGACAAGGATTCGTGGGGGAGTAGGACTCTCCCCCCACCTCCTTGATCCGCCGGCCAAGGGAGAGGGGAGTCCTACAAGGACTCCACCTCCCCATGGCGCCTCCGTCCTTTAAATAGAGGGGTGGAGGCGCCACCCCCTGGCCCCCTCGATCCTTGCCCTAGCCGCCTCTCTCCTCCTCCTTTCCCTCTGCTCTGGCTTAGGCGAAGCCCTGCAGAATTCTCTACTCCACCACCACCACCACGCCATCGTGCTGCTAGGATTCCGTGGAGAGTTCTACTACCTCCGCTGCTCGCTGGAACGGGGAGAGGAAGGTCTGCTTCGACTCCGCACGTGTGACTGACTGCGGAAGCGCTGCCGGAACGCGGCGCCGGAAGGATCGTCTAGTCGATCTTGAGATCGGCAAGTGATCGACTACATCAACCACGAGATCCAATCTCGTAACGCTTTCGGATCTACAAGGGTTAGTACAGATCTATCTCGTTGCACATGTCTAATAGATTAGATCTGGGTTTTTGTTCGTTCTTGCGGTAGAAATTTTTTGTTTTCCATGCTACGAACCCATCAGTTATATCTCTCGCATGATGTCCTCCATAGACACTACCATGACATTTCCGCAATATCTCCTTTTGTTCATATTCTGGAACACATCTTCGCATAATACCATCTACTCCCTCTTTATATAAATGTGGGTCATCCCAACAAATAATGCCTCAAATCGTAAAAGAACTTCCTTCTTTGCTCGGCTGTAAAAGTTGGAGGCAAATACTTGGAAATAATAATGTTAGCATTATCAGCATACCAAGGACTCCCTCGTGAGCTTACCCCTACTGCAGCCAATTGTTCATTTGGAAAACTATCATTAACAAGCATAGGATCAACAGAGGTGTTTTCCAAATGAGATAAATTATTAGCAATAGGATTTTTAGCACCTTTCCTATCTGCAATATGCAGGTCAAATTCTTGTAAAAGCAACACCCATCTAATAATCCTAGGCTTAGCGTCTTTCTTCGTCATAAGGTACTTAATAGCAGCATGACCAGTATGAATGGTAACTTTTGAATCAACAATACAAGGTTTAAACTTATCACAAGCAAAGACAACAGCTAAGAACTCTTTTTCAGTAGTAGCATAATTCTTTTGAGCAGCGTCAAGAGTCTTACTAGCATAATGGATAACATTTAACTTATTATCTATTCGTTGCCCTAGAACAACACCTACAGCAAAGTCACTAGCATCGCACATGATTTCAAAGGGTAAGTTCCAATCAGGCGGTTGGACAATAGGAGTAGTAATTAAAGCTTTCTTTAGAGTTTCAAAAGCCTCCTTACAATCATGATCAAAAACAAAGGGTACATCCTTTTGGAGAAGATTAGTGAGGGGTTTTGATATCTTGCATTCCCCTAGGCCCATAAAGGTGAAGTGTCATGTAGTTGACGTTCACCTGACACCACAAGAAGAATAACACCACAACATAAATATCAAACCATTGAATCTTTCTCAACACAATTCCACTACTAACAACATGACTTATCCCATGTCCTCAAGAACTAAACGAACTACTCACGATACATCATATGGATCAAGATCAGAGATGAAATAATGATAAGTAACAATATGAACATGAACAATAATTCAATGGTTTCACTAAATAGCATCAACTACAACAAGTAATCAACACCAGGAAAGTTTCCCTAAGAACTATGCAAGATTCAACCCAATTGTTACAGCGGTATGAAGTGGTGATGATGGTGCTGGTGGAGATGCTGATGATGATGATCCCAATGAAGTCCAGCTTGATGGTGGTGTTGATGGCGACGATCTCCCCTCTCCGGGAAGGAATTTCCCTGGCAGATTTCTGCCTGCCGGAGAGCTCTTTCTCTCACTACAGGTTTCCGCCCTGCAGAGGCGGTGGAATCTTTCTATGGTTACTCCCCGAGTCTTAGGGTTTCGGGAGGATTATATACGCCAAAGAGCAGAGCCAGAGGTGGGCCAGGGTGGCCACACCACCTGGTGGCGCGACTAAGGGTGGCCTGCGCCAGGGGGTGGTGTGGGTCCCATGTGGCCCATCTCCGCTCCCCCTTCTGGCATCCTTTGTCTTCTGAAAAAATAGGATTTTCCATATATTTTCCGGGATTTTCTGATCTTCGCGAATTTCACCTCCAAACAGTGCCTTTTCCATTAGAATCCTGACTTTAGCGGTCCATCCTCAAAAGTCATCAACCATGCAAAAACAGATGAAATAACATAAGTATCATCTCTTAATATGAAATATATCAATAAATAACAGTAAATTATGATATAGAATAGTGATGCAAAATGGACGTATCACATGACAATAGTTGTAATTTTCATATGCTTTCGCAATTTCTCAAAAGTCTCTAGTCAACCCCGGTTTGACCAAACCTTGTAAATTTCATAAAAAATGAGAAATTCTCAAAATCTTTTGAAACCTTCAATATTTTTCACTGTGAGGAAAATACTTTGCATGAAAAATGAATATTTTTTAAAAAATGTCCCCCTAGCTATCCACTCTCAGTTGTGGGGTAGTTAGGTCAACGATCATGTCCGACTATTCAAAAGAGCCACTTGTGTACCATATTTTCATCTACCTTTCTTCAAATGGACTCAAATTTGGCACAAGGGTGTATCACGATATGGCTAATGATGCTAGCATTGTATCTAGCTAATTTGGTTTGAAAAATTCAAAACCTTTACCCTCAAACTCAAAAACATGGAACCATTTGTGAAGCAAGTACCAAAACTACAATTTGAGACATTCAAGTTGCATGCTTGAGTGGTTGTACATCACATTAGGACCACATAACAGCAGTTGTACTTTTTAGATGCTTTTGCAATCTCTCGAAAGTCTCTGGTCAACCCCGGTTTGACCAAACCTTGTAAATTTCATAAATAAATGAGAAATTCTCAAAATCTTTTGAAACCTTCAAATTTTCACTATGAGGCAAATACTTTGCATGAAAAATGAGCAAATTTGAAAAAATATCCCCCTAGCAGTCCACTGTCAATTGTGGGGTAGTTAGGACAACGATCAGGTCCGAATCCTCGAAAGAGCCACTTGTGTACCATGTTTTCATCTACCTTTCTTCAAATGGACTCAAATTTGGCACAAGGGTGTATCACCATGTGGCTAATGATGCTAGCATTGTATCTAGCCATTTTGGTTTGAAAAATTCAAAATTTTAACCCTCAAACTCAAAAACATGGAACCATTTGTGAAGCAAGTACCAAAACTATAATTCGGGACCTTCAAGTTGTATGCTTGAGTAGTTGTACATCACATTGGGACCATATAACATCATTTGTACTTTTTAGATGCTTTTGCATTCTCTCGAAAGTCTCTAGTCAACCCTGGTTTGACCAAACCTTGTAAATTTCATTAAAAAATGAGAAATTCTCAAAATCTTTTGAAACCTTCAATTTTTTCACTGTGAGGAAAATACCTTGCATGAAAAATGAGAAAATTTGAAAAAAATCCCCCTAGCAGTCCACTCTCAGTTGTGGGGTAGTTAGGTCAACGATCATGTCTGACTATTCGAAAGAGCCACTTGTGTACCATGTTTTCATCTACCTTTCTTCGAATGGACTCAAATTATGCACAAGGGTGTATCACTATGTGGCTAATGATGCTAGCATTGTATCTAGCCATTTTGGTTTGAAAAATTCAAAAAAATTACCCTCAAACTCAAAAACATGGAACCATTTGTGAAGCAAGTACCAAAAATACAATTTGAGACCTTCAAGTTGCATGCTTGAGTGGTTGTACATCACATTAGGACCACATAACATGAGTTGTATTTTTCAGATGCTTTCGCAATCTCTCGAAAGTCTCTAGTCAACCCCGGTTTAACCAAACCTTGTAAATTTCATCAAAAAATGAGAAATTCTAAAAATCTTTTGAAAGCTTCAAATTTTTTCACTGTGAGGCAAATACTTTGCATTAAAAAATGAAAAAATTAGAAAAAATGTCCCCCCTAATAGTCCACTCTCAATTGTAGCGTAGCGGCAAACACACTAATCAGCTCTTGGTCGTGAGTTCAAACCCAATATACGATAATATTTTACATTTTATTGATTTCTTTACCTCAGTGTTTTAGTAAAAAAAATTTAAATGCACCACGATAAAAATTTGTAAATAAAAAATTATAAGAAAAAGGGAAAGAAGAGCAACAAATCAGAGAACCTTCTCTCTCTGTCTCCTTCTGGAAACAAATCCATGCATCACTTTCTGTATCTATCTCTGCTTGGCTCACATCATTCATTCCTTTTTGCCCAATATGGTACGAAATCTATACCAGTTTCTATACTCTCTCTCTGTTTGTGTCCTTATGGAAACAAATTCATGCACCACTTTATGTCTCTATCTCTGCCTAGCTCACCTCATTCATTCATTTTTCCCCAATTAGTAGGATATCTATACCAGCTTCTATATCTCAATTTCTTAACTATTTCCCTTTACCGTACCCTTACCCAATTACGAAATCCCATCATACACCAGCATGTACAAAAACAAGTGTAGACATAATTAAACATCGACAATCTAAAAACATAACATACAAATAATATAGCAATGTTCAACATAAACTAGGTAAGATAAGGTTCAACACAAACCCTTTCTCAGCAGCCAACAATAACCCAGTTCAATAAAACATGCTACTTAAAGCAGCATCACACACACAACCAGCACATCACTAATTCATGGCCTCCTCACCACCACCTGCATCCTCGCCGCCTCCTCCCGGTCCCGCTACTCCCGGTCCCGCTTCCTCTGCTTCTTGCTACCCATGCCTGGAACCTTCGGCGGCTTGGGCCTGGGAGCAGGCACATGACCGATCTCGATACCTCAGCTCAGTTTGTCCCTGAGGAAGAGGCCATAGGCCATGTGATTGGCCTAGAAGCCGTGAACATTGACAGTTTCACCGACCTTCACATGGCCAGATCCACAGCCTTCGGCATGGTGGAGGATGCTTTGGAAGTCCATCTTGATGCTCCTTATGCAGAAGGGGCAGGGATTCATGGCATGAGTCCAGGGTTCACTACAGAAGGCGTCGAACATCCCCACCTTCATCTTCTTCAGAGTGGCACTAGTCTTCCCGTGACAGGAGTCGACATTGTTGTCAACATCATTAGTAGCCTCCTGAAACATGCAAAAATACACATATGAAGCAAATATGTAGAAACTGTAACTAAAATTAATGCCTAATAAAGGAATCAACAGATAACACTTAGAAAACTAGCAAAAACAGAAAGTAATCAGGGGATCAAGTAGATAATCCAATTCCATCGGACAATAAAATAGCATTAATCCATAGATATGAAAACAACTAGAGATGTAAGTTTGGAACTTTTATGGTATCCTCTATTTCAGTCTAGTTCAAACAAATGAACTAGTTTTCTTACAAAGTGATGATTTGTGAAAATGTAGTTCATTTTTTTGTACTACAAAGGGTAGAGGGTACCCTATAGGTTACCCATTTGCATCCTTAAAAACAACAATCTATAGAGTAGAATTGCGGTATAATTCTATTTCGGTTACTGCGAGTACATGTACCAGGAGTCGTTCATGGGCAGACTAAGATGGTTACACAAATAACGTACAACATATTGAGCGTGTCAACACATAGATCCACAAATATTAATCGACTCTATCCATAATCAAACACTAGCTAGCAATAATCAACATATCCATTAATTACGCAGCATTCGTAACAGATATAAACCGAATCTGACGCTACTTGAAAACCCTAGCCACCTGACACTAATTCAAAACCCTAGGCACCAATCCTAAACATGTATTACTTGGAACTTACCTCCTACTGCTCGTCGACGATGTTCTCGTCAAAGGCCGGCGACGGGGGGATGATGGCGAGGGCCTCCGCTTCATCTTTGCCTCCGTTGTGGCTATGATACTGCCATTGCGCCTTTCTGCGCCTTCGTCGCGGCTCGGCTAGCCTCCTCCACGGCTAAGGCCAGCGTCATGGCCTTCGACTTCACCGCGGCGACATCGTCCCATGGGTGCTCCATTGCTGGAATGGGAAGGGGAGCGGAAGCGGAGAGGGTTTTTCCTGTTCGGCGGAGAGAGAGATGAGTGGGGAAGTGGAGTTGGAACCGGTGGCATGAGGGAGTCGATGATGGGAAGGCAGGGAGAGAGGGATGAGCATATGGCGAGCCGCCAACGTTTCGTGCTCCTGCGGTTCACACGCATATACTGTTCTGCAGCATATGCACGCGCAACTGCTCATACAGTTCTCTCAAAAAAACTGCTCGCTCTAAAAAAACCGCTCGCCCAGTGCACCGCGGACATGCCTACGATAGTACAGAGTTCACATGTGCATGATGCGCCTCGTACACGCCTATGGTACTTCACGGTTCTCACGCGCACGGTGGCGCACAGTGTCCATCGGTGCAACACAAATGCGGCACAGCAAATACACACTAAACCATCCTAAAACTAATTAACAACTTTACAGGACAAAAACATTACATCTCCTGTAGCGGCAGCAGCACTAATCAACTCGTGGTCGCGATCTCAAACCTCGTGTAAGACTATATTTTACATTAAATTTCTTTGTCTCATTGGTTTTTATAAACTATTTTTCCCTATGACAACTTGGTCCCATGTGATTTTCAGTGACAATTTAAATCCACCAAGATAAAATTTTGTCACCTACATCGACAAACCACCCGGAAGAGTAATCCATGACGATATAACAATTGCAAAATATTGAACCATCGTGCATTACGCTTAATCCTTGACGCCTGTAACATCCCAAAACGTCAATCCAAGCTTATGAAGATCCAAATCATCAAAATTAGGGTTAACAAAAACTTTTCCAAATTAAAAATGAAAGCATTCATGTGTATGTGCATTTACTCTAGGAATTGATTTGAATTGCCATGGTTCTGTGATCCATTGCTTGTAAAATGTTTCTTAGGTGATTTAAACATCATCTACATCATTCCCAAACTTTTCCCAAAGAAAATCAAATCAAAACAATTAAAAAGGAGGAATGGTCATTTTGGCCATTTTAATCCACTACACTACTTTGAGTGGTCCTAGCACTCATTTCCTAACAGAAACAATTCATGATCTTTGCACCCCTTGCTAGTACACATAATGAGGTACCAAGGCCCACCTTTTGATCTACTAAAAACATTCTTTTGCTTATTTTAAATGGCATGTGAAAATTGAATCCAATCCATATGCATAGATCACCACTATTTGAAAAACCATCAAAATGAGCTCCACTTTCAAAACCCTTGCAACCAGAGACTACCTGGCACTAGTGGAGAACAACCAAAAATTTTGAAACCAAAATTCAAAAGTTTTTCTCTTGCGGCCATTTCATCAAACAGGTTGCAGGCACAAATCTGGCCAAATTCTAAACACTATTTTTTAGTAGTGTTTTTGGTCACCATTTGGGCCTAACCCTGTCCCCTTGTTCCCCTAGTGCAACCCCTACCCTTTGCTAGCCTGGCCAAGCCCTGTGCACACGACCAAATGGTCATGGCCATTAAGGCCGAGCACCTTGAGCACCCTCACCGGCGACATCGCGCCACAACAACCGCCAGCCCCTCTCACCTTGTCCAGCACGTTGCATGTGGTCCACCTCCAACGTCCAACCAGCCCCAGCCCAGAGACAGAGACCAGAATGGCCAAGAACTAGCGCGCCCGGAGTTGGTCGACCATGCCGACGCCGCCCGCAGAGCGTGCCCTCTCCCCGCGTGCACAGACTGCCCCTCGGCCGTAGCCCCAGCCTACCACTCCGCCGTAACCTAGGGAACACCCTAGACACCCCCGCTGGCCGCCCAACGCTCCCCAGCCACCGCTCGCCGTCGAACCCGCAGCCTCTGCCGCCCAGAGCGCGTGACGCTCCCGACCAGCACAGAGCTCGCCTTGTCGCGCCTTTAAGCCTCAGCGCACCGCCAGGAGACAGGCCACCGTCCCCTACCTCGAGCCACGCTGCTAGCCCCCTGTGCCGCCCTCGCCGGAGTCGCCTGCCCACACCGCTCGGTCTCACCCTCGGGCCAATATAAGCCGGCCTCCCCAGCCTCTTTTCTCCACACCCACTCACTCCCCACCTCTCCCTGAACCTCACCACTTCTAGCCGACGCCGCTCGAGCTCTGCCTCGCCGGAATTGGAGCCGGAGCCGCCGCAGCAGGAGGAGAAGGGCGCCTACGATTTAGGGCACCCAAGCTCCGCCGCAACCGCGCCTCGCCTCACCGTCGTCTTACAGCCCGTTTTCCCGCCTCACCGACCCTGCTGGAGCCCTGGTACGCCCCCAGTCGACCCCCACCGCCGCTTCTAGGTCAAGTTCTCGCCGGAGTAATCCGTCGACGATGATGAACCCCCACCGTTAGATCCCCTTCTAATTGTGCGGCCTAGAATGCTAGATACTGTTTTGGTATTTTTTTGTCGTTGAATGGTGGAGCCCACCGTTAGATCCATTTTGCATGAAACCAATTTTGTCTGAAAGGTATTGCAATGATCTATCCAAGCCCGTTGGATTTAATTCAATTAGAGTTATAGATCTCTCCTAGTAAAAAGTAATAAAACAGAAGTATTTGCAACTTGCAACATATTTATAAAATCAACTAAGATAGGTTTTGAGTTGATTCCAACTCTCAAAAATCACATTTCATCATATCTATCTAAATATGTAATAACATTAAAATTTACATGCAGTGACTTTGGACTAGTACCAAAATAATGCTATATAGGGATTTCTAGTCACTTTAAATCATTAAATAATAAACTTAAACCAAAGTAATATTGACCCAACCTTTAATTCTCATTCCTATATGTTAAGATATGTGGTGATGACATGTGTCACTATGATCCCATATTTTAGAGAATATTAAATTTTAGTTAATTTTTTCAATGAGTAGAAATTACTTTTCTAAAATAAAAAGGATGAAACTATTGAATTAAACTTGTGATGCTTGTGATGATAATAGATCATCAAATGTGTGTCTTAGAATGCTATTTAGCCTAGTTAAGTATGGTTTGGTGATTGTGTACTCCGTATGTCTTTATAGACGATAGTACCGAAAAAAGCTTTCGAGGAGGAGGAGTTCTACCAAGAAGAAGAAGAAGAAAACTTCAACCACTGCACCAACCAAGGCAAGCCACCATTAACAATGCAAGTTAACACTTGCAAGTTTAGTGATTAGCAAGCTGGGATAAAACTAGATGGTTTAGCAAAGATGCCTTAGGCATGCTTTGATCACACTCCTTTCACTATTAGTAGCCCAAGTCTTACTTACAAGTTTTACCTTCCTTAGTGTACACAAAGTTATTTACTTGTTTTGAAGGTAGCATAAAAAGTATAAAACTTGACCTATTTAGCTAAGCTTTAGATGTCATTCTATGGCATGAGATCGAACCCATCTTTTCCACCTTAGTGAACACTCTTAACTTAGTAGTTTAGACTAGATCAAAACTTGAGTCACTTTAGATGGGAACACTTGGTGAAAATGAATTATGAAAACCTTGGAATGATGAGTCATTCTATTGAGATGTTTTGACATGGGTTGAGAAACACAAATGGTTGATGATGATGAAAATGTTGAGGAATGAGCCTTAACCCCTTTTATAAAACTGATGGTTGGATTCGGATGCGATACCATTCCAAATTTATCGTACAACCACATTACCTGAATTGGGTAAGGCTTAGCTAGAAATTTATATGCACTAGTATTAGTTCCCTCACGGGAGAGGTCTGAGCTGAGGCTACCTCTCAATGTTGTCCACCTATGCAGTGCCCAAGATGACTGATGGTCATGGTTGGGAGGCCATGCTCATAGGAGAGGTGCTTATACTAGGGTGTGTAAAGGGAAGGTTATGTTTGATTATCTTCATACTAAGTATGATGATTCAGGGTTATCCCTGACAGATGTATCGAATCTTTTGGTGAAAGTGTACCACCTCTATAGAGTGTCAAACTATTCGAATAGCCCCGTCTGCGGTTATGGACAGTTGGAATGGCCATACTGTTTCGTTGTCGGATGTTTTCCAAATAACTTGAAATGAATGATGAATCTTGACTTGACCACAACAGGGTTGTGTTTATGACAATAGCTTCCCAACTTAAGTGATTCTAGAACTTTACTTTATCTTTCTTTGCTTCTGAACTCAGCTTAGATTTCAAACTTAACTTTATAGTTAAACTTAGCTTTAGCACTTTAACTTAGAACTACTTTACTTGTTAGTGGTAGTTTGCGAGTACTTAGAGAGTACTCATGGCTTTTTCCCTGGCTATTCTCATGGCCAGACTATGAAGGGGACTATCAAGATGATGGCTAGCAGGACGGCTATGATAACTAGGACTATATACCTTTGTCAGCATTGCCTGCGCCCCTGAAGATGGACCCCACCGTTATGCTTATCTTTTATTTCCGCTGCTTGTTGTATTAAGACTGGATCATGAGATCCTTATTTGTGTAAGACCTTATGTATGGTTTGTAATGGATGATGTACTGTGATATCCAATCCATTATGTCTCGCGAAAATGGTAACCCTGGGATTTCGAGGTATGGCATAACGGGCATCTGGGATTAAAAATCCGGGTGTTGACAAGTTGGTATCAGAGCCATCCTGACCATAGGAGACCCTAGTTAGAATGGACGTTCAAACAAAAACTTAGTTTCAAAACCAAAGTGAGTATTTATGAAAAACTATCTCCTCTCTTACCCCTTGGAATTCATTCTTTCTCAAAAATTCATGTTCCTCAAAATTCTTACATTACTACTTAAAATTTGACACACTTGATCACTTCACTAATTTCCTCATCCTTAATTCTTGTAGATGGATACTCAGTTCAACAAGTTTTACCAGTTGGGAAACGGAGGTCAGCTGATCTTCGAGAGGGATCTGGACTCACTGTTAGAGTTACTGGGACGCCCGCACCCGGAGTTTCTTGGAGCTCAACTTCCAGGACCCCCAGGAGGAGTGGCTAGTCACCGCAGATCTTAGAGGGAGCATTGAAGCACCAACTTCTGGGAGAATTCAGTTCTCCGTGAGAGAGAACAACTGGCTAGATGGATTAGCCAGGGCAATGCATGAAGCTCTCGCACATCTATGTGCCCTCAGCGTCAACAAGATCCAAGGAACCCGTTTTGCCCACTATGCAAGACGTGACTTCATGGGAATGCCGATGGAGATGCCAGGTCACCCCGAGTTGAGGCGTCAAGTGGAGAATCTTGACTTCTTGCTGCATGACAGACAACAAGAACTGGACAATGCCAGAGAGTTAGCCAACCAGAACCGTGCCATTGCCGACCAGAAGGCCCAGACTTTCGCACTGCTCGTCTAGGACCGCCAGTCTCTTCGCCGCTAGCGTGCAAAGAAGGATCGCACCATCACCCGTCTTCGCAAGAAGGTGGCCAACCTCGAGAAGACCGTCAAGGAGCAGGAAGCTCAGCTTGCCGCCAAGGAACAAGAAGATGAGGGTGAAGACATCCTGGGAGACATGGACTCTTACCTCAGCAACGATGATGACTTTCTGGAGGAGGATGTCGTGGACTTCTACACTGATGATGAGGACTCTGACTTCATCGACGATGAGTAGATGCACTAGAGCACTGTCGTAGCATGAGATGTATCGGTCTCACTGTATCGTAGCTTACAGAATGGTTCTTCAAACCATCTGTTTTCCCTTTGATTATTGTGGTGTGTGTTGTATCGTGTGCTTGTTTGCATGAATGAAAATGAAGCTAGTTGAAAAACCTGAGTCTAACTCAAAGTTTTAGCTTTGAAAACCCAAAACCATGAACCTTAGAATTTCCCTCTTACCCCTGTATCCATCTCAATCTTCAGATGACTCGTGGAAACCAAGGAGGGAGAAGCTCGTTGCACGACCCAATGCTGCAGATCTTGCAGAATCTCATCGCAGACCGTGAAGCAAGCAGGGCAGAATGCCAAGCCAACTTAGCGACACTTGAACAGATCACCCAGATGGCCCTCAACAACCAAGGGCATGGAAATCAGGATCACCAGGGATCTAAACTAAAAAAAATTCAGAACACCAATCCCCCAATCTTCAACCAATATGAGAACCCATTAGATGCTGATGACTGGTTACAGACCATGGAAAACAACTTAGAAGTTGCAAGAGTTGATGAAAATGATAAAGTTCTCTTCGCCACCCACTATCTGGCAGGAGATGCAAGAGCTTGGTGGAATAGCGTCCACAATATGAACCATGGTCAAGTGATGACATGGGAAGCATTCAAAGTCAAGTTTAGCTGCACCCACGTGCCGCAAGGTCTAGTCAACAGAATGAGAGATGAGTTCCACGAACTGAATCAAGGAAGAATGACTGTGGTGGAGTATCGTGATAGATTCTTGTCACTTGCCAGATATGCACCAGATGAGATCAACACGGAGGCCAAGAAGAACGAGAGATTCCTGAACGGACTGCATGACGAAATGCAGATTGTCCTCGTCAACATCCGTTTTGAGGATCTCAAAGAGCTAGTCGACTCTGCCATTTAGATGGAAGGGAAGATTAACCAGGCAAACGACAACCACAAGCGTCGTATGATGCAGCAGTCTGGAACCAACAGTCACCAGAAGTACCGTCCCAACCCTTCATCGGGATATGCACCAAGGAACAACCGACCCCCAACGTCTCGCCCAAGCTACCCCAATCGTAGCGGAGGCAATGGGAAGCCCGGAGGAAACAATCACAACTCCGGCAATGCCAACAATTTCAACCGTGCACCTCCCAAGAACACCAGCAACAACAATAACAACAACACTACACCCAGAACTGGCAGCAATGTTGTGCCTGTCACAGTCAAGGACAAGTCCTAGATCACTTGTTTTGAGTGAAGGGTCACTACTACAATGAGTGTCCCAAGAAGACTGTAGCCAATACCAATGTGAATGCCCCAGCTCAGCAGCAGTGTCGTGTTCAACCAGGAAGAAGATTTGCCCCAGGGAACCCTCACAACCGCAATGGCTGTCTCTTCCACATGAACGCAGAAGAAGCCCAGGAAGCGCCAGATGTAGTGCTGGGTATGTTTTCTGTCAACTCAGTTTTAGCAAGAGTATTGTTTGATTCGGGAGCATCGCATTCATTTGTCACCAAAGAATTTGCATGCACTAGTAAGATTCACCCCACCAACCTGAAGCATGTCATGATAGTTCAAATCCCCGGTTCAACAACCAAAGCTAGAAAAATTTGCAAAGCTGTACCTATCAGAATACATGGGATAGATTTTTATGCCAACCTAATTGTACTTGGAACCAAAGGATTGGAAGTAGTACTAGGTATGGACTGGATGTCAAGGCATAAAGGACTAATAGACTGTGCTAAGAAAGCCATCTCCATGACCATTAGTTCTGGAGTCACAGTAGAGCATATCTCTGAAACCTTACCCCGTCAGTTCAAGTGTAACAAGAGTGTAGCCCTGCCCACCATTGACCAAGTCAGAGTAGTCTGTGAATACCCTGACGTATTCCCAGATGAATTGCCAGGTATGCCCCCGGATAGGGATATTGAGTTCATTATCGAACTAATCCCCGGAACCGTACCCATAGCCCAGAGACCCTATAGCATGAACCCCTCAGAGTTAGTGGAACTGAAGAAGCAGTTGGATGCCATGTTAGACAAAGGCTTGATTCAACCAAGCGCATCGCCATGGAGATCACCAGTGTTATTCGTTGACAAGAAAGATGGAGGCAACCATCTGTGCATGGATTACAGAAAGTTGAATGATGTCACCATCAAGAACAAGTACCCCTTGCCAAAGATAGAGGTTCTATTTGATCAGTTGACTAGAGCCCAGGTATTCTCAAAGATTGATCTTAGGACTAGTTAACACCATGATCAAGGAGAAGCAACCAAGTTTGTATGAAGAGTTGGAGCAATTCTGAATTGAATTAGTTAGCAAAGGATTCTTAGCTAGCATTGAACTTCAACCCACTTTGATTATCCAAATGAAGGAAGCTCAAAAAGGGAATGAAAGTATCGACAGAATCAAACGTCGTATTGGTACAGGAAAGGTACCTGGATTCACTGAAGACGAAGAAGGAGTACTGTGGTACAAAGGACGTATTTGTGTGCCAGCAGATTCGGAGCTGAAGGAAGTTATCATGAAGGAAGCTCATGATACTCTTTATTCTATCCACCCCGGAGGAACAAAGATGTATCAGGATTTGAAAGAGCAATTTTGGTGGCACAAGATGAAGAGAGAAATCGGAAGCTACATCGCCAAGTGTGACATCTGTCAAAGAGTCAAAGCCGAGCATTAGAGACCTGTAGGACTGTTGCAACCATTGCAGATTCCAGAATGGAAATGGGATTCTGTCGGAATAGACTTTATCACCGGTTTACCTACTTCTAGTAGGGGAAATGAGTCAATCTAGGTCATAGTTCATAGACTGTCCAAGGTAGCCCACTTTATACCTGTCAAGACAACTTACCAGAGTGCAAAGTTAGCAGAGCTATACATTGCTAGGATTGTTAGTCTGCATGGAACCCCCAAGACCATCGTATCATATCGAGGAACCCAGTTTACCTCAAGATTTTGGCAGAAAGTCCAAGAAGGATTAGGAACCAAGTTGAACTTCAGCACAGCATATCACCCGCAAACTGATGGGCAGACTGAGAGAGTCAACCAGATCATAGAGGATATGCTTAGAGCTTGTGTGTTTGAATACGGATCAAAATGGGAAGACTGCCTGCCTTTCGCAGAATTCTCATATAACAACAGTTATCAAGCTAGTTTGCAAATGGCACCATTTGAATTCCTATACGGAAGAAAGTGTCGTACCCCTTTGAATTGGTCGCAAGTAGGAGAGAGTCAGATCTTTGGACCCGACATTCTCCGAGAAGAAGAAGAGAAAGTTCACAAAGTCCGTGAGCACCTCAAGGCCGCCCAATCCAGACAGAAGAGTTATGCTGACAAGAGAAGGAGAGACCTGACTTTCAATGTCAGAGATTTTGTATATCTCAAGGTGTCACCATTGAAGGGAACTCAACGCTTTAGTCTAAAGGGAAAGTTAGCACCCAGATATATCGGACCTTTCAAGATTCTTAACCGTCGAGCAGAAGTATCGTATCAACTAGAACTGCCTGAAGAGATGTCAGCCATCCACAATGTGTTCCATATCTCGTTACTGCGCAAATGTTTGGAAGTGCCCAAGAAGAATGAAGTTTTCAAGAACATCGATCACAGAGCTGTGGAAATCAACAATGACTTGACCTACAGAGAAGTACCCATCCGTACCGTAGAATAAGCCTACAGAACCACCAGGACCAGGAGCATCAAGTTTCTCAAGATTCAGTGGAGCAACCATACCGAGAAGGAAGCCACTTGGGAGCGAGAAGATTACATCAGGACAGAGTTCCTAGATCTCTTTAGTTCCTAAGTTTCTTTGTAAATATCGGGACGAGATTTTTTTTAAGGGGGAAAGGTTTGTAACATCCCAAAACTTCAATCCAAGCTTATCAAGATCCAAATCATCAAAATTAGGGTTAACAAAAACTTTTCCAAATTAAAAATGAAAGCATTCATGTGTATGTGCATTTACTCTAGGAATTGATTTGAATTGCCATGGTTCTGTGATCCATTGCTTGTAAAATGTTTCTTAGGTGATTTAAACATCATCTACATCATTCCCAAACTTTTCCCAAAGAAAATCAAATCAAAAACAATTAAAAAGGAGGAATGGTCATTTTGGCCATTTTAATCCACTACACTACTTTGAGTGTTCCTAGCACTCATTTCCTAACAGAAACAATTCATGATCTTTTCACCCCTTGCTAGTACACATAATGAGGTACCAAGGCCCACCTTTTGATCTGCTAAAAACATTATTTTGCTTATTTTAAATGGCATGTGAAAATTGAATCCAATGCATATGCATAGATCACCACTATTTGAAAACCATCAAAATGAGCTCCACTTTCAAAACCCTTGCAACCAAAGACTACCTAGCACTAGTGGAGAACACCCAAAAAATTTGAAACCAAAATTCAAAAGTTTTTCTCTTGCAGCCATTTCATCAAACAGGTTGCAGGCACAAATCTGGCCAAATTCTAAACACTATTTTGAGCAGTGTTTTTGGTCACCATTTGGGCCTAACCCTATCCCCTTGTTCCCCCAGTGCAACCCCTACCCTTCGCTAGCCCGGCCATGCCCTGTGCACACGACCAAATGGTCATGGCCATTAAGGCCGAGCACCTTGAGCACCCTCACCGGCGACATCGCGCCACAACAGCCGCCAGCCCCTCTCACCTTGTCCAGCACGTTGCATGTGGTCCACCTCCACCGTCCAACCAGACCCAGCCCAGAGACAGAGACCAGAAATGCCAAGAACCGCCGCGCTCGGAGCTGGTCGACCATGCCGACGCCGCCCGCAGAGCGCGCCCTGTCCCCGCGTGCACATACCGCCCCTAGGCCGCAGCCCCAGCCTACCGCTCCGCCATGACCTAGGGAACACCCCAGAAACCCCCGCTGGCCGCCCAACGCTCCCCAGCCACCGCTCGCCATCAAACCCGCAGCCTCTACCGCCCAGAGCGCGTGACGCTCCCGACCAGCATAGAGCTTGCCTTGCCGCGCCTTTAAGCCTCAGCGCACCGCCAGGAGACAGGCCACCGTCCCCTACCTCGAGCCACGCCGCTAGCCCCCTGTGCCGCCCTCGCCGGAGTCGCCTGACCACACCGCTCGGTCTCACCGTCGGGCCAATATAAGCCGGCCTCCCCAGCCTCTTTTCTCCACACCCACTCACTCCCCACCTCTCCCTGAACCTCACCACTTCTAGCCGACGCCGCTCGAGCTCTGCCTCGCCGGAATTGGAGCCGGAGCCGCCGCAGCAGGAGGAGAAGGGCGCCTACGATTTAGGGCACCCCAAGCTCCGCCGCAACCGCGCCTCGCCTCACCGTCGTCTTACAGCCCGTTTGCCCGCCTCACCGACCCTGCTGGAGCCCTGGTACGCCCCCAGTCGACCCCCACCGCCGCTTCTAGGTCAAGTTCTCGCCGGAGTAATCCGTCGACGATGATGAACCCCCACCGTTAGATCCCCTTCTAATTGTGCGGCCTAGAATGCTAGATACTGTTTTGGTATTTTTGTGTCGCTGACTGGTGGAGCCCGCATGTCAACTGAGCCCCGCGCCGCGGAGCGCCACTGGGCCGGCCCATGTTCGTTCCCGCGCTATCCTAGCCATTCAAAAATGGATTTTTCTTTTTAAGTTGAATCTAGTTTCTGTCCACTAGTTTAAAATCATTTCAGAGAGATTTATAAATTCATTTTGCATGAAACCAATTTTGTCTGAAAGGTATTGCAATGATCTATCCAAGCCCGTTGGATTTAATTCAATTAGAGTTATAGATCTATCCTAGTAAAAAGTAATAAAACATAAGTATTTGCAACTTGCAACATTTTTATAAAATCAACTAAGATAGGTTTTGAGTTGATTCCAACTCTCAAAAATCACATTTCATCATATCTATCTAAATATGTAATAACATTAAAATTTACATGCAGTGACTTTGGACTAGTACCAAAATAATGCTATATAGGCATTTCTAGTCACTTTAAGTCATTAAATAATAAACTTAAACCAAAGTAATATTGACCCAACCTTTAATTCTCATTCCCATATGTTAAGATATGTGGTGATGACATGTGTCAATATGATCCCATATTTTAAATGGAGAATATTAAATTTTAGTTAATTTTTTCAATGAGTAGAAATTACTTTTCTAAAATAAAAAGGATGAAACTATTGAATTAAACTTGTGATGCGTGTGATGATAATGGATCATCAAATGTGTGTCCTAGAATGCTATTTAGCCTAGTTAAGTATGGTTTGGTCATTGTGTACTCCGTATGTCTTTATAGATGATAGTACCGACCAAGATTTTGAGGAGGAGGAGTTCTACCAAGAAGAAGAAGAAAACTTCAACCACTTCACCAACCAAGGCAAGCCACCATTAACAATGCAAGTTAACACTTGCAAGTTTAGTGATTAGCAAGCTGGGATCAAACTAGATGGTTTAGCAAAGATGCCTTAGGCATGCTTTGACCACACTCCTTTGACTATTAGTACCCCAAGTCTTACTTACAAGTTTTACCTCCCTTAGTGTACACAAAGTTCTTTACTTGTTTTGAAGGTAGCATAAAAAGTATAAAACTTGACCTATTTAGCTAAGCTTTAGATGTCATTCTATGGCATGAGATCGAACCCATCTTTTCCACCTTAGTGAACACTCTTAACTTAGTAGTTTAGACTAGATCAAAACTTGAGTCACTTTAGATGGGAACACTTGGTGAAAATGAATTATGAAAACCTTGGAATGATGAGTCATTCTATTGAGATGTTTTGACATGTGTTGAGAAACACAAATGGTTGATGATGATGAAAATGTTGAGGCATGAGCCTTAACCCCTTTTATAAAAGTGATGGTTGGATTCGGATGCGATACCATTCCAAATTTATCGTACAACCACATTACCTGAATTGGGTAAGGCTTAGCTGGAAATTTATATGCATTAGTATTAGTTCCCTCACGGGAGATGTCTGAGCTGAGGCTACCTCTCAATGTTGTCCACCTAAGTAGTGCCCAAGATGACTGATGGTCATGGTTGGGAGGCCATGCTCATAGGAGAGGTGCTTATACTAGGGTGTGTAAAGGGAAGGTTATGTTTGATTATTTGCATACTAAGTATGATGATTCAGGGTTATCCCTGACAGATGTATCGAATCTTTTGGTGAAAGTGTACCACCTCTATAGAGTGTTAAACTATTCGAATAGCCCCGTCCGCGGTTATGGACAGTTGGAATGGCCATACTGTTTCGTTGTCAGATGTTTTCCAAATAACTTGAAATGAATGATGAATCTTGACTTGACCACAACAGGGTTGTGTTTATGACAATAGCTTCCCAACTTAAGTGATTCTAGAACTTTACTTTATCTTTCTTTGCTTCTGAACTCAGCTTAGGTTTCAAACTTAACTTTATAGTTAAACTTAGCTTTAGCACTTTAACTTAGAACTACTTTACTTGTTAGTGGTAGTTTCTGAGTACTTAAAGAGTACTCATGGCTTTTGTCCCTGGCTATTCTCATGGCCAGACTATGAAGGGGACTATCAAGATGATGGCCAGCAGGATGGCTATGATAACTAGGACTATTTGCCTTCGTCAGCATTGCCTGTGCCCCTGAAGATAGACCCCACCGTTACGCTTATCTTTTATTTCCGCTGCTTGTTGTATTTAGACTGGATCATGAGATCCTTATTTGTGTAAGACCTTATGTATGGTTTGTAATGGGTGATGTACTGTGATATCCAATCCGTTATGTCTCGCAAAAATGGTAATCCTGGGATTGCGAGGTATGGCATAACGGGTATCTGAGATTAAAAATCTGGGTGTTGACAACGCCATAACCAAACAGTCAATGATTAAGATAATATATGACGGTTCACAACTTTGTCAACAAGCCATTTTGTCAATAAATATCATATCTGTTGTAGTGCTCGAAGGGACCATGGACCCACGCTCGTAGTTATAACTAGGTTTCTAAAGGTAGGTGTAGTGGTGACGCCATTATAGATGGTGGTGATGGCGCTACATCGAATAATAATACCCGGGTTTCCATCCCATCTTGGCTCAAGTAGCAGTGGGTATGTGTCGGGTATGTGTCGTCACCAGACTTGCACGGGCTTCATGTGGTGGTGGTGTGGTCGCCAACCTGTTGATCTTGTCGGTGCCTTTTTCGTCTCGTGTGTAGGTGTTGGGTGTAGGTGGGCTGGCCCGTCATCTCACACTAACGATTCTAACCTGACCGTCGCCATGGATCGGACACGTCCCATGCCAATTCGGTTTCTTTCCTAGATTCCGTCGTACACTGCGGGTGGCTACTGTGACAACTTTTACAAGGATTATTCCTTTACATGTATGTGTAGATGACTTTGCTATTGTTCTACGTGTCTTTGCTCTTCTCCGACGATGTAATGACAACCCGACAAGCAGTTGCGGATTCAGTTCCACAAAGTTTTAGTGGAGGTCTTGGATGTAGTCTTCTCATTGTCCTATTTGTAAATGTGCGGCATGGCCATACAACTTAGTTGGCGGCGCCTTCTCTAATTCCTGCCAGATCTTGCCTTCTACTCAGCTGACTCTTAAGCTCATGGAAGAATGTGTGTTGGTCTGTTTTGCATCAGAGTCATTGTCCTCCTATGGTAGTGTCTTGCTTGGATCATGACTAGCTCCGTGCGCCATCTCCTTTCCATTCTTGGAAGAAGGTTGGGCAAGGCAAATCGTTATCGCTGGATCGATGGTTAATGGTGCATTGTAAGCTGCTTGGTATTTTATCGTGTTGGGTGCGTGAAATTGAAGTCTTCAATGACATTGTATGGGCCGTTGGCCTCTTTCTTGTATGAGATTTATGCGTCTTTCGGGAGGTATCCTTGAAAAGAACATGTGTCCTCTTGTGTTATTTGGATGTTTGCGTTTTTAAGAGTATAACATTTTAGAACAAGCTGTCAAAAGTAAAGTTTCTGGTCGCGGACTAATTAAACACCCTCCCAGTTCTAGCAAATCTGGCTAAACTTGTTTTGCGAGTTGCAAGCTACAACTCACGATAACCTGTACTCTGGTACTTTTGGACTGTCCTTCAGTGCAATTATGTTGGAAGCCATCCGCCTTTCAGTTTTGTCAATACCACTGTAGTACGAATCTAGATCTTGGCACAGCTGCACATGATTACTTGGACCAGTGTACCATACTTTCTCGTTTCAGCTTTGGATTTTATGGCTTTGTTCTTCCCAGCCCATCAAAATATCTGTTAGTTTATCGCTTCAGCCGTACGTAAAGCATCATTTCCGTCTGTTGTTACGCTGTTAATTACTGCACTTTAAGACTCAGCCATGATACACACATGAATGATCTAATAGTCTAGGGAATTTGATAAGTATTTTGTTTCTTCAAAGTGAGGAAAAGATAAAGTCTTGACATGACTATCTGCTTTAATTTACAGGCTTTCGTAGGATAGGACTAAATCAGGTTATGGTCAAGTCATGTGTCGACCTACCAATTCTGCTTCTGAGGCGGCAGCGTCGAACACAAATCATTCTTCCATTCACAATGCTGACCTAGATCACCCTTGCTTTTGCTTTTGCTTTTGCTGGGGGTGTGCTTGTTAGGTTATTGGATAGCACGATCCTTATAAATCATCAAATAATGGTTAGGAGTCTTAGGATAAGATCTTGGTTCCATCTTTTCTCACACGTTTTTTCTAGATTAACAGGGATTTCTCCCCAGTTCAATTATAATGAAACTTACAGAGTCTGAACAGAAAAAGTAAAGGAAAGTAGATCACCAACATACTACAAAATAACCACTCGGCCTATCTGACTGCCGAACAGACAGAAACCTAGCTGATCGCAGAACCGACCACTACTACAAGCTACTAAGATAAGCAACAGACCAATACAGAAGCTGAGATTACAGGCGCATTGCTTTCTCATACGTTGTATCCTTGGTAGTACTAAATTAAATAAAACGGGTTGGCATCAACAGCATCCATGCTGATATGGATGCCTGCCGATCCAGATGCAAATATACCCATGCAAAATCTGTACTACAACTTGTGTCATGTGTCATGTGTGTATGGTTAGGAAAGTTGGAATAGAACCAACTAAAGCAGAGAGACACAGCATCATGCATGGAGACGCCTTTCCAGCTGAAAGAAGGGCGAAGGATGCGATGGCATAATGGATGGAAAAAAAGGAACGAGATCATGGATCAAGCGAGTTCTTTGGTAGGCTCGTCGACAGATGTGAAATCATCAAAATAGGCTCGTCCACACATCCGGGTGTCGTGAAGACGTGACCCCAGGGGGTGCTAGCGTGTTGCATGGGGAGCTTTGGCAGGGTGCCACTTACCTGATCGATTTACGCCGACCCATTCACATTTCTGGTCCCGGGACAAGAAACAATATCCATAGATTAAACAAACACTTTTTTTTTGAACCGGGAAGGGTCTCGAAGGACCTAGATACTGTCATTAATCAAGCGATGGGTACAATTTACAGAGAGGGCTGAAAAAGAAAGAAAAATTACAGCAGCCCCCCACAACTCTGCACATAGCACCCTGTAAGGATGCGCCAAACGCGACCCAATCCCTGCCTACCGCATCTAGCTCGCCTCCATCCGCGGCCGCCGGCGCCGACGCCAAGGACGAACCACTTGGGCCGACAACGACGAAGGACGCCGCAGGGAGCGAGAACACAGGGCACCCATGGTGGTTGAAGAAGCTCAGGCATAGAGGCCTCACGAGCTCGGCGCGGCCATCCACATGACTCGAGGTAGCGGGTGGCGAAAGGCTTCCGCTTGGAGAACACCGGAGAAGACGCAGTATCGCCGCCCGAGGAGAGCATCGGGCAGCCCCTTCCAACGCCAACAGCTGCAGCTTCATGCCCTCCCCCTTCTATCCCTCGTTGCCACAACAGGCCGAGAGGAGGACGGAGATCTTGTCGCCGAAGGCGCCGCGAAGGAACCCACAAGCTTTATGACCGAGCCGCTCTGACAGCTCCTCCCACGACATAAGCAACGGAGGAAGAATTCAGTTGCGGTGGTGCCATTACCGCTGATCGGGAGTTCTCTCCCGAAAATGCTAGACTTACGGGATTTTTTCTACGGAAACGTGGTACGGGATGAGGTGGAACAATCTGGCTGGTCTATATTTTTTCCCTCCCGTGATTCTAGGAACTGAAATCAATCCATGATCCCCACGTCAGGCCGTAACCCAAATCCCGTAAAAAAACTGACCGTAAGTGTAGCATTGTTGGTTCTCTCCTGTAGCCTGAGGAAGACAAAAACGAAGCGTTATACAACGTGACTCCGACTGTGGGCCTTCCTTCCTACGCTAACTGGGCTATTCTCCTTTATAACCTCTGAAGAGATTATTGTTCTATTAAAAAAAAAAAGGCCAGAGACGAGGCGGTGGTCTAGGCCAGACAGGAATCCCGATCCAGGAATAGGCATACAATATATCTACTAGTTATATTTCTTCCAATAAGTAAATACATAGACTCATTTTCCTTTTCTATTACGCACTGACTTCTCTACTCGTTGGCATAGCCGTACTAGTCCAAATCTTCCTGACAAATACTAGTCACACACTACACAGAGTCACAGACACAGTGTGGAGTGTGGACCAAGGAACAACGACGCATGCATGCAGGAGCTGCATGCCGCAGCTGGCAAGATGGACTCCGAGCCTTGCCAAAATCTCAAACCCGTGGCGCCCAGCTGCCACGTACAGGAGCGTTCGTACAAACCCATATACTAGTACGTCCATCCAGAACATCGTGGCTGGCTAGCCTAGCTGCGACACCACGCTACGTGCCACGCATGATTGATCAGATCTCTTCTGCCTGACAAGTTTGGCATGCATCGATCTCTGCGGCCAAACCGACCATGCGAACACGTCGATCTCGATGGACGAATCGTCGAGTATACATGTATGGACCAATGCGAATCCTCTTATATATTGGGTGCAGGACCAATCGCTCATCAGGATTCCAGCTCTCATGTCTCGTCCTCCAGGTCGCTAACCAATAAATACGCCATGACAACAGATGGAAACCAACAAAACCATCTGCATCGATCATGTTGTGCATGGAGTATGGACTAGTATTAATTGGACCTGTGTATATATGGAGACAGAGCATATTCAACTACTACTGCCATGCCGGTCCCACCTCATGCATGCACAGCTCGATCGGTATATAAGCCAATCATTGGCCAGATCGAACTCTCGATCGGGTCTGCATGCAGTGCGCACCGAAAACCTGAAAACTACCGGCGCCGAGCCCACAGGCCACACGAGTCACGAGTGTGGTACCTTTGCCATTTGGCACAGCTAGCGCAGCATGTCTCGAAGGCCAAGTCATCAATTAATGGCGGCAAGAGTCCAGCTTAAGACTTTTGTGCACGCTAAGTAACACACGTTAGAAAGAGGGAGATGCTGACAGCGAGGACACATGGTGGCAATGGGCGATAGCCCTGTGGCACGAGAGCGGTGGCGCCAAAGAGCTGGGAAAGAGAACGACAAGCTGCTGCTGCGTGGCCACCGGGACAGGCAGTACACTAACGTCCCACTACTGCATGTCAGCTCGACCAGGACCCTCTCTTCTCCCTCACCTTTGGTCCTCCCTCCTATCTCTCCATCCAGTAACTTTGCATCTTCGCCGGACCACAGAGAGATACTACAAATGATCTAATAAACCATTTCTCCATTTTCCATATATAGTGCTGAGAAGATAAAGTCCAGTGAACAGGGCCCAGAAACTAGTACTGCCCGAGGTACAGTAACGGCCAGACGATCAAGCACAAACTTATTGGGCCATGCTTGCCCGACCCAGCTGTTAGTGAAGAAAGCTGGAAATCCTGGAAAAAAAGGCAAAAGATCCTTCCCGAGCGTCTTTGTCGCACGTAGTGGCGTCTTCTCCTTCGTGCGATTCTCCTAACGAGGCTCTGCATATTTGCTAAGTGTCGTAATCACAATCAAAGTGGCATTAGAATGAGAGAGATACAAAAGATAGAGTATATTTTTTTCAAATCTGATTTCAAAATAAAATATCTTGAGAACCGTTTGTCCAAATTACGAACCGTTTTCACTTTTAAGCTTCTTGTGTCCAGATCTTTAAAACTAGATCCCATGGTGATAGGTTTCGAACAACATTTTTTTTACTTTTCAAACCGCTGTGTTCGTACTTTATATTACTTAAGTTTGTACTTGTTATACTTCGGGTTCTTAGTGTACTTTGTACTTGGGTTATTACAAACTTGTACTTCGAAGTATTTATAGTGAGTACACTTGTACTTTTCTGTACCTTGACTCTTAGTACAGTAGTACTTTCATGTACTTGGCTCTGAGTATGTTTTTACCTTCATGTACTTCGACTGTGAGTATACTTGTACTTATGTGTACTTTAGATCTTAGTATAGTTGTTTGTTCCGCGTACTTCGATTTTTAGTATATTTTTACTTCCGCGTACTTCGGCTCTCAGTAGAGTTGTACTTTCGTGTATTTCGGCTTTGAGTACAGTTGTATTTGTGTTGTACTTTGTATGTGAGCATAAGTGTATTTTCGCGTACTTTGGATCTTCATATACTTATACTTCTGCCTACTTTGTCTCTTAGTACAATTGGTGTTCTGCGTACTTCAACTCTCAGTACATTTATACTTTCGCGTACTTCGACTCTGAGTAGAGTTATACTTTCGTGTATTTTCGACTTTCAGTACAGTTGTACTTCCGTTCTACTTTATCTTTGAGCATATATAATTGTACTTTCACATACTTTGGATCTGCATATACTTGTTGACGAGGGTTTAACTCGTCAATGCCCATTGTTATCGACTTGGGTTTTGGAGAAGTAGGGAGCGCTGGAGACATCAGTCGGCTAGCAAACCCACAGGGACGCAAGGTTTACCTAGGTTCAGGCCTCGTAGAGGACCCTACTCCTGCTTGTCTGCTCTTGGAATTATCGAGGGAGTCAAAAGTTACAGGGGTGCGCAGATGCAATCTGGCGATGGTTGTGGAAACTAGGGTTGTGATTGTCTAGATCTATTGTCTATTGTGGCGATCTATTGTAGGAGTCGTGATGCCCTTCTCGTTGGACCCTCCTAGCCTTTATATATGGGGAGGCTAGGTCTCAGGTATCAATACGAGTTGGTTATAAGTTAGATTCAAACTCTAGTATTGAGACTTCCTTTTCTTGTGCGTTTGGGAGTCCGTGTCCATATGGGCTTCATACCACTCGAACCGTCATGGACGTCATAGACCTTGGTAAGTCGTTGAGTGGGCCTTCCGTCGAGCCGCACCAGGTAGGCTATAGTTGGGTGCATGTTGGTCATATCCATGGAAGTAGCCCCTGAGTGTCCATGTGAATCGTAGATTCGGGTGGAGACTTAGAGGTCTTGATCTTTGCATTAGGATGTCAGAGTCGACGATTGTGTCGAGTTCGAAGCACTCACTCGGAAGTTCATCGGGTCAGCCAGATTCATAGTAGTTCATAGGGATGTTGGTAAACATGACTGGTGCACTTGACGGATCGGGACCAGTTAATTGCTCTAGGGCAAAAACAACGTTACCTACTCAAACTCAAGTCCCTGGACTCGAATTCGGAAAAGTGCTGGTGTAATTCGACTCAGGCTGCGGAGATCTTATAGAGTCGAATCCCAGTGTGTAAATGTGAGCACTCGACGCGTCCGTCAAGGCTTATTCATCATACCTGTAGGTACGGATTATTTCTGGTAGAGCGCAACAGATGCGTTGTCAGGCCTTATTCAGGTCTTATCTTCACGCTGTAAGCACGGCATCTGAATTTTATCATCGCGGAGATGATTCGGGTTACCCAAGAGACGCAGTCTCTTTGCAGGGAAAATATGAGGCGGAGTCGCCATAGCATTCGAGTGTGGATGTTATCAACACCCAGTGTAATGTATAAGAAAAAATCATAGGGTGCGCGGCGAGCGCTCCCTATGGGAGTAGCCCCCGAGTGCTTATTCGAGTGGTAGACTCGAGTGGGGACTATAAGTATTTTGCGACGGTTGTCGTCTTTTGCTTGTTTCAGTCGAATATGCTTTCAGCGCTCCCTATGGGAGTAACCCAAAGTCCACAATCGAATCGTAGATTCGAGTGACGGGTTTTCATGATGCTTGGATATCTTCACAAATTTCTTCGGGTGCACGGACAATGCTCCCTATGGGAGTAGCCCCCGAGTGTCTGTTCGAGTCGTAGACTCGAGCAGAGACTCATAGTTGTCGGTTGCGTAGACACAACGATCTGGAAGTGTTTCGGATGATCTTGCGAATGCCATCAATGCTGGTACTTTCTCGAATGTCAGCGTGCCCTATGGGAGTAACCCTCGAGTCCTTAGTCAAATCGTGGATTCGAGTGAGGATTCGGAACGTGCCACTCGAAGATCTTGTATATGCGTGTCCAGCGCTCCAGTTTGGAGTAGTCCCCAAGTGTCTGGCGGAGTTGTAGACTCGGGCAGAGACTCGAGTCTTGTATCTTCCAGTGGTAGTCGAAAATCATGCGAGGAGAAACCACTGACCCAGAAGTGCATCGAGTCAGTGTGTCACGCATAAGGAGCTTGAATCAACGATGCAGTTGGAGTCAACACAGTCACTTCTGTTGGGCATGTCGCTAGCACTGCGTCTTATTAGCATCAAGAGATGCAACCATCAGAGGAGGAACTCCACTCGGGTCTTGAGTGTATGGCATAGTTAGTTGTTTTGTCGACTCCTCTTGGAGGACCCGATAGAATATCTCGATGTAGTCGACATCCTTGTAAGCTGCATAAAGCATTAAGAATTGTGAAGTACTTGTATCTTGTAAAGAATATTTGCATGTTGGTTTGCAAAGTATGTTTCTGGTACCAATCGAGTCGACACTTTTGCACTGCATGCTAGATCTTTTCGTTAGCCTGATTAGCCTTAGTCTCAATACCTTGCCGAGGTACTCGGAGTTTAAGGATTCGACGATCAGGCAGAATCAGCTAATCGGGTTGTCGCGTATTAGGGTTTAACTCGTCAATGCCCATTGTTATGGACTTGGGTTTTGGAGAAGGAGGGAGCGCTAGAGGCATCAGTCAGCTAGCAAACAAGCACATATGGACGCAAGGTTTACCCAGGTTCAGACCTCGTAGAGGTCCCTACTCCTGCTTGTCTGCTCTTAGAATTATCGAGGAAGTCGAAAGTTACAGGGGTGCGCAGATGCAATCTGGCGATGGTTGTGGAAACTCGGGTTGTGATTGTCTAGATCTATTGTCTATTGTGGCGATCTATTGTAGGAGTCGTGATGCCCTTCTCGTTGGACCCTCCTAGCCTTTATATATGGGGAGGTTAGGTCCCAGGTACCAATACGAGTTGGTTATAAGTTAGATTCAAACTCTAGTATTGAGACTTCCTTGTCTTGTGCGTTTGAGAGTCCGTGTCCATATGGGCTTCATACCACTCGAACCATTATGGGCATCATGGACCTTGGCAAGTCGTTAAGTGGGCCTTCCGTCGAGTCGTACCAGGTAGGCTATAGTTGGGGTGCATGTTGGGCATACCCATGTCACTTGTACTTCAATGTACCTTGCCTCTTAGTACACTGTACTTGTATACTTTGATGCGCCGTAGCCGCCTTGATTCGAGGCAAAGCCGATCCGTAAAACGCGCTACGATAAATAGGGGTAACGATAAACGGGTGCTACGATCAATGCACCCCCTTCAAGATATTTATGAAACTTTGATGCACTGTAGGCGCCTTAATTTAAGGCGAAACCAAGCCATAGAACATGCTGCACAAAATAAAAAAAAGGAGCAAGCCGTTTAGTAGCGTGACACTACAGTATGAATACAAAGCCAACCAACCACACATGAACGAGTTTGATCGGGTGCAAAGGTCGTATGTATGCGGAACCTTCGCTAGAGCGGAATCAGACCTTCCTAGAGGTCGGTCTCTAGCCAATAATGCTACACCTACGGACGGAAATTGTTACGGAAGAGCCTACGCGCTGACGAGTCCCTAAACGTGGAGCCAAGGTGGAAGAAAAACTGCCCACCCCCTCCCCCCCTCCCGAGAAGTAAGAAAAGGAAAGAACAAGAAAATACGACGAGAGCAGTTTCTGCGTAAATCCCCAATCCAATCTCCCAAGGCGACGGAATCGTCCTCATCGGCGAGCTCCTCATCCCAGGGCGGCGCAAGCACTCACAGCGAACTCTTATGCGCAGTGAATTATTCGGCTCAGGCGGGCCACGACGAGCTCTTGGTCGCAGCGAGCTGCTGAACGTAGGCGGCGCTGCGTTGAACTATTTGTCCAGGCGGCGGCGCGGCCATATTCTTCCATTGACGCGACCCAAAGGACTCGGTTTTCTGGCCAAGAACGAGAGCACCCTGAACTTCCGTTATGTTTTTGAGTTAGGTGGTGGGCTGAATGTGCACCAGGAATAGCAGCAAAGGGATGGAGGCGTCGGAATCGACGTCATCCACAATGGCAGCGAGAACCAGTAGCCATAGTGCTGCTGGGAGGGCGCAGCGTCCGTGCAGGCGGGCCGGCAGATCGGCGCGGCCGCGGCCTGAGGGCCCGTCAGAACAGAGCAAGCTGGCCGGTGGCGACGCCCGGCATTCTTCTCTGTGCTGTAGAGTTGGCTACTCGACAACCGCATGGTCCGCGTCACAGTGAGTTCAGCGCGCGGGTATGTGCCATGTTCGCGCAACACGATTCTCCACGTTGGTCTTCCACGTCAGGTCCGTAGGCATTTTCCATAAGTTTCTTTCCGTATGCGCTCGCTAGTGGAGCATTGCAAACGGGCCAGGTCTGCTCATTATTTGACTAGAGTGCAGTGTAGGGTGGGCCTCCTATTTGAGCTTTAGGTCCGGTCTGATGTCGCGGAAGGCCCTACCTGCGCGTTGCGGTTAATAGGTATGGGCCCACTCTTTGCTGTGTAGACCGAGCTTGGTCATATACAACTTGAGCTAGCCCGAGAGCTGGACTTCCCTTGCCTGTCCTGCGTCCTTGGCACCCCGTATCAAATAGAACAACTCTGTTTTCACTACTTCACATCCATGTGAACCAAGGTTTAGCTTGGTGGCAAGAACATGCTGATATGGTCTCCTCCATACTTGCACTCTCGATGCGTACGCATAACTATCTCCATCAATTAACAACATTGTTTTCCTTTTTATGACTTCTAGACTTGTGTCTGTGCATCTTAGTTAGACCTTTCCCAATGGGGGTCGCGGCATCCTGGACAAATTGCTTATGTGACATGTCAATTAAAGAGGAGAGAGGTGATTGTTGCACCTTAGCTTAGATATACCCCTTGCACGTAATCCTAGGCAAAAAGAGTGGATAGACAATCAAATGCATGCATGAGAGCAAAACCATTAAATTAAGATATAACCTCTAAGAGCAAGTATAATAAGTCCTAGTCAGCTGGCTATAATGTTTAAAATATTATTTTCTTGCTTAGTTGGAAGAGAGAGAATAGGAGAGAGAAGAAGTGTGGGCTCTCATGCAAGAGCCAGCTCTAGCACGTGCTCCTAGGCACTTTGAGAGAGTGAAAGGTGGGCCATGTAGTGCTAAAATAGTATATTTTTGTAGCTCTCTATTGTACATGCTAGCTCTAAGTTGACTATAAATGACATGCCACTTAGCTTATAGCCAGCAGCTGGCTATACTATTGTCATTGCTCTAAGATACAATGCATTAGAGAGGTTATTTCTTAGGCTGGTCCTAGTGGGAGTATCATAGCTAGTATCATGCATGTCATGTTGGCAAAAATCTAATGTGGCATAACAATTAATGAAGAAAAAGATGGTTAGAGTATCATAGGTAGATACCGTATCATAGCACGTAAAACTAGAAAATCCTCATGCAAATAAATCTTGTACTCAATTTTGCATTGACATTCTAGAAATCATTAAATATAGTACTAATATTATACTACCATATGATACCATGCACTATGGATATAGTATCATACACTAGTATCATATGCATGATACTACTAGTACGATACTACCACTATGACCAGCCTTAGGTATTTACAACTCCTATGGTAACGTGCTAAGATACACTCTATTGTGAATGACCTTATGCAAAGATCAGGTGTAATGATTAAAATTTTAAATAATAAAGCGCCATTTATCGAGAAAAAATTAACAGCGCTGGTGGCATCTCACGTGACCCATTGCTGCATGCAATAAGCAACACATGTGTCTCTATTGACAGCTCAGGTTTGTACATGCAGGGGCAGTATCCGATGAAATGTGGTCACTTAGTCAGCGATGGAGGCACCAGAGATGCAAGAGTGCCTTCGCTGAAATAGCAACGACCCACTCACACGTGCTAATAATTAAGTCATGTAAGGCCTTTCACAATGTACAACTTAGCATGTTATCTGAACCTCCCCCATCAAATCGGTCATTACATCTCAAGCTATCTACCAAGTGACACTGCTCTACATTCCTTCAGGAACTATCAAGTTCATCAACAAGGTGAAGGCATTCCTTTGGTTGGCTATGGATCCAACCGCCGGAGAAAAATACAAAGTAAATTGGGAGAGAGTTTGCCGCCCCCAAAATCTTGACGGTTTTGGTGTGCTTAATTAAAGTTTGCCAAGGCTTTTTTTGTGTTGGCCTTGGCTAGAGCGGAAAGGGGGTCAGGAAATCCCTTGCACAAACGGGGATATGAATATTTTCTATGCTGTCAACACCATCACCCTTTGGAATGAAATGAAGACTCATTTTTGGCGCATTCCTTTGTTGGAAGAGAAAATGCTCCACATAAAGGACCAAGATTGCATCTAAATTTCTAAAAACAAATATATGAAGTAGGGTTTCCATAAACTTGCAACAATAGACTCAAATTTAGGATGAAATTGAACGTACAGAGGGATACTACCTTGGGGAAGGGATTGGGGCAAAAATGGAGTAATCATTTAGATCTTGGCCATTTTGAGAGTAGGATATGAGAGGGGAGCCGCCGCCACCGCTTGCTCTTCTTGCTCGGGAGGAAAGAGTGGAGAGGTTGGTGGGGTTGGGACGGCCGTGTGCACCCTAACTATTCCAAGGGGTAGTGATGGCTCAAAATGTAGAGCTCGTTGGGAACCCCAAGAGAAAGGTATGATGAGCACAACAGCAAGTTTTCCCTCAATTATAAAACTAAGGTTATCGAACCAGCAGGAGCAAGGAAACGACTACAAGGTGTTGCCAGCAACTTGGAATCCTGCACAACACAACAACAGAACTTTGCTTCCAACTTAAAGTGAGGTTATCAATCTCACCGATTTTGCTGAAAACAAAGGATTAAACGTATTCTGTGGAAGATAGTACTTGTTTGCACAAAGTAATTAGTAAACAGTAACTGTAGAAGGTATATCAATGGTAAAAGCATGGACCAGGGTCCATAGTTCACTAGAGATGATTCTCCTTAAGATAAATAACATGCTAGGTGAAAAAATTACAGCGAGGCAATTGACAGGTTCGAGAAAGCATACAATGCATATACTAGACATCTTGACTCCTATGAGATTTGATTGGGCATTACAATATTATACATAGACCGTAATCCAGCTACATCTATGACTAATAATCCACCTTCAGGTTATCATCCAAACCCCTTCCAGTATTAAGTTGCAAGTAACAGATAATTGCATTAAGCAAAGTGTGTAAAGTAAACAATACGATTGTCCCATGGAAAAGTATTGTTGTTTTATTCCTAGTAGAAACAGCACATCTACAACCTTAGAGATTTCTATCACTTTCCCAGATTACTAGAGGCATGAACCCACTATCGAGCATAAATACTCCCTCTTGGAGTTGCAAGCATCTACTTGGCCAAGATAGTTACAAACAACATAGAGCATGCAAGATCACAAATAACATAGACATGATAGAATCAATAATCAATCTGAAATAGCATCTCAATATCTATCGGATCCCCGCAAACACCATCTCAATATCTATCGGATCCCCGCAAACACAACATGTAAGATTTCAAATAGATGATCTTGATCATGAATGGAGCTCACAAGACCTAAACATGATGGCACAAAGGAGGAGAACCAACCATATAGCTACTACATGAACCCATAGTCCAAGGATGAACTACTCACGCATCACACCAGAGGCAGGCATGGTGATGAAGAAGGCCTCTAGGGTGATCTCTCCCCTCCGACAGGGTGCCGGGAAGAGCTTGAGATCCCTCCCGATCTAGGGATGGAGATGATGGCGGCTACAGACTCTTTCGTGGAATTTTGATCGGGTACTTAGGGTTTTTGTCCCGGGAGGCTTTATAGGCGAAGGGGCAAGGTCAGTGGAGCACCAGGGGGGCCACACCCCCTGGTGGCGTCCCCCAGGCCGCGCGGTCACTAGGTGTGGCCGCCTTGGTGTGCCACTTCGTCTCCCCTCCGGACTCCGTGTTGCTTCGGGTAAAATACCGACTTTGGCTTTTGTCCCGTCCAATTCCGAGAATATTTCCTTACTAGCTTTTCTGAAACCAAAAACAACAGAAAACAGACAATTGACACTATGGCATCTTGTTAATAGGTTAGTCCCAGAAAATGTATGAAAATACCTCAAAGTGTGAACAAAACATAAGAAAGTAGATACTAAACAAGCATGGAACATAAAAAATTATAGATACGTTTACAACGTATCAACATCCCCAAGCTTAACTCCTTCTCGTCCTCGAGTAGGTAAGTGATAAAAAAGAATAATTTTTGAGGTGACATGCACCATTATAATCTTGATCCAGGTATTTGTAAATAATTTATGGCTGGGATCAAAGTACTCTAACATGAACATAAAAGACAGAGTTCTAACAATAAGACATAGCAACTATGTTGTAGCATGAAAAAGGTACAAACAAAAGATTCATGAATAATAATGCATTTAAAGACGTTTGTTTGTTTCACATATAGAAAATATAACAAGAATGATATTCAGCTTGTCCGTCATGGTATAGTAAAATATAATGCATAGGACACCTTCAAAGTTCATAAGGGTGACTAGATACAAATAATTTAAGAAGAAGCAATATCACAGTTATGAATCAATCAACAAGTCTTGGAACAATGCACATTAAACAAAGAATGGTCACTATGCTCTCTCAATTGGTGCATAAAGATAAAAATGGAGACTCAACATAAAAGTAAAAATAAATGCCCTTCATAAGAGGAAAGCAGGGATTTCAAGTTTCATAAAGAGCTTCCAAAAATTATGGTACTTATTAGCTTTCAGCTCTCATTACCCCTATCATAAGCATCTTTTAGGTGATTAAGGTTAAAGTGAATAAATATGAGGATATGCTTGACAAGTTATAAGTTGAAAATCTCATGCCCCTTTCCTACGAGTCTCGGACCTCATGCTACTCAACTTTAGTCACAAGTAAGTTCTTGTCATTGTAAGTACATGTGTATCATGGAGAACCGCCAACGGGGTACCCCTTGCCCCATGATACAGGAGCTATCCCATATCAAAATGACAAGGCAACACACAATGAGCATCTCAGTGATATTTTTATTTGCTATTTGCATAGGTTTTTATTGACGATGCTTCACAGAATGCTCACTATGGTTATGCTGCAAGTTTCCACCATGATTAGGCATGGGTTAGGCTAGCCGCCCAGGCGTTTCTCTAACACATATACAAACTCCATGAGCTTACAAACTCCTCTTTTATTTCACACCGCCGGGATCCATAAACAAAAGAACATGATATAAACTGAATAATAAGTGCAATATTGAAAACATTCCCCATGACAACATGGTTCTGCTAATTCTCAACTTATAAAGTGCAAGCATATACGCAAGATAGATGGATGCAATGGTTCAAGTTTATTAAGTGCAAGAAAGTAAAGTGTGCCATCAAGTTCGTGAGAGCCTTAATCACTATGTTTCACATAATAATTTGGAAGGGTACATAAAAGCATGAATATACTTGGAATGGTGTAACACACCATGCATAGGAATTTATAGTGGACTCTTTGGAATAACCTGGTTTCTTGGGGGTTGGATGCATGACTAGACCTCATAATTAGTACATGTGGAGGCTTAGCAAAAGACTGGGAGCGACCAACTAAGAGAGCACTAATAGCCATAATCCTGCAAAGCAACAAAACATTATTAATTAAAGCATAAAGTGATACAAGTCAAAAAACTAAATAATCATAGAAGCTAAGGTGACTGATTCATAGTCTTAACATAGTGTAAGCATGTGCCAAGTCAACCCAAATAAAGCATCGAAGGAGAATACCACAATATTATGCTTTTGTATGCTAAGACAACGCATGATTCTTTCAAGGCACATTATGTTATCTTAATTGTTTGGAACAAGTCATGATACAACAATAATTACTAAGCATAAAGTCAAAGCAATATCAAACATGACATGATAAAGTCTAGGCCATAGTCAAAACAAAACTCCTTTTGTACCACTTATAAGCATGAACTTTCCTACTCTTTCCCAATCATCAATCAACTTATCTGAAATATCATATGAATGCAGGGGTCCATCAAATTTATTTAAGCAAACTAAACAAAATAAAACTAAAAGCAAAAACGAAGACGCTCCAAGAACAACACAATTGTGCAAGAAACAATAAAAATAAAGTGTTTGGAAGAAAACCTGAGATTTTTATTGATGAAGAAGGGGATGCCTTGGGAATCTCCAAGCTTTGACACTTGTACTTCTTGAATATTTTTTGGGGTGACATGGGTGGCATCCCCAAGCTTGATCTTTTGTCCATACTTCATCTTATCACATTATTCTTCCCCTACACTTGAAAATTTTCCTTCATACAAAACTTCACACAGTCCTCATTAGCAACATTAGTGTATTCAAGATAATTGGTCCTATGGTTTAGTTTCATCACAAGTAAAACTTCCATTAAATCACAAGATACTGTAGAAATTCCTTCTAAAATCTCAAGTGATCAAAGAGAACTCAAAGAGAAAGAGATTAAGAGGCAAATACAAATAACGGCAGAAATCTGTCAAAACAGACCAGCAGGTAAAAATTAATTTTTTCGAAGACCTTCTGTTGCTCAAATCGAAAAGTTCTGAACTAACGAAAGTTAGATAATAACCTGGGGCAGAATCGCAAAAAATTACAGCTCAATCCGACGTAGAAAGAATTTTTCACGAATTTTTTTAGTGGAGCACAAAAATCTGTTTCGGGACAACAACTTTCCCAAGTCTTACTTCTCTCTCATTAGAGGTTATTCTTGGTACAAAAACCACACAAAAAGGATAAGGAGAGATTATTATATAAGTAATAACTTCCAAGACTCAACAAAATAAAAACTTACTGAATAGAAATTTGGGTTATCTCCCAATTAGTACTTTTCTTTTAACGCCTTTGAGCTAGGCATAGAAAGCAAGATTCAAGTATTTTCAAATGAAGAAGCATTAAGACCAAAATTTTTTAATAGGAGAGGCAAAAGGTATCTTCTTTCTCTTCCTAGGGAAGTATTCTATACCTTTCTTCATTGGTAGTTGATATTTAATGGTGCCTTCCTTCATATCAATAATAGCACCAACTATGCTAAGAAAAGGTCTTCCCAAGGTAATAAGACAAGAAGCATTGCATTCAACATCCAAAACATAGAAATCAACGGGGACATTGGTATTGTTAACCATAATAATAACATCATTAATACTCCCCATGAGTTTCTTTTTAGTATTATCGTCAAGTTGGGCATCTAAATAACAATCTTCTAATGGTGGCAAATCAAGCATTTCATAAATCCTTCTAGGCATAATAGAGACACTACTATCAAGATCACATAAAGCTTTGAGATCAAAATCATTCACTTTTGTATTAATGATGGGTTCCCAACCATCTTCTAATTTCATAGGAATTGAAGCTTTATGTTTCAACTTCTCTTCTTTAATTTTCATGAGAGCATCTGTAATGTGTTTTGTAAAGGCCATATTCATAGCACTAGAATTAGGACTTCTAGTAAGCTTTTGTAGGAACTTAATTACTTCAGAAATATTGCAACCATCAATATAAAAATCAAAATTACCATCCAATGTAGTAGAACTATTGTCTCCCATATTAATGGGGACTTCATGTGGTTTGCTAGCATCAACATTAGTGGTGATGATAGTACAAATACTACTATTTCTAGCAATTTCATCTTCTCTTTCCCACTTAGCAAGAAATTTAGCTAACAATCTAACATTTTCCTCAATTCTAACTTGTATGGCATTAGTAGCAGCAAAGGGGTTTTCCATAGTTTTAGGTTTAGCAGCCATTTTTTTAATCAAAGAAGATTGTGCTTCAGACAAAGATGATATTTTTTTTCAGCATTCGAAAGTTTTTCCTCAATAGCTTTATTGAAAGCAGTTTGTTTACTAATAAAATACTTAAGCATGACTTCAAGTTCAGAGAGTGCACTTCTATTGTTGTTGTAGGCATTTCCATAAGCATTACCTTTATTAGGAGGATATGGCCTATAATTGTTATTACCAAAATTATTCCTATCGACATTGTTGCTAAAATTATTATTTCTAATGAATTTCACATCAACTTGCTCTTCTTGAGCAACCAAAGAAGCTAAGGGAACATGATTTGGATCAATATGAGTTTTTTCCATTAACAAGCATAGACATAATAACATCAATTTTATCACTCAAGGAAGAGATTTCTTCAACAGAGTTTACCTTCTTACCTTGTGGAGCTCTCTCTGTGTGCCATTCAGAATAGTTAACCATGATATTATCAAGGAGCTTTGTTGCATCACCCAAAGTAATGGTCATAAAGGTGCCTCCAGCAGCAGAATCCAATAGATTTCTTGAAGAATAATTTAGTCCTGCATAAAAGGTTTGGATAATCATCCAAGCAGTCAGTCCATGAGTGGGACAATTATTTACCAAAGATTTCATTCTTTCCCAATCTTGAGCAACATGTTCATTATCAAATAGTTTAAATTCCATTATTTCACTTCTCATAGATTTAATCTTAGCAGGAGGATAGTATTTTCCACTGAAAGCATCTTTGCATTTAATCCAGTAATCAATATTATTTCTAGGTAGGGATAGCAACCATTCTTTAGCTTTTCCTCTCAAAGAGAAAGGAAACAATTTAAGCTTAATAATATCTCCATCTATATCCCTATGTTTTTGCATCTCGCAAAGTTCAACAAATTTATTAAGGTGAGCAGCAACATCATCAATACCAGCACCAGAGAATTGTTCTTTCATAACAAGATTGAGCAAAGCAGGCTTCATATCAAAGAAAGCAGCTTCAGGAACAGGTGGAGCAATAGGTGTGCACATGAAATCATTGTTGTTGGTTCTAGTGAAGTCACACAACTTAGTGTTTTCAAGAGTAGTCATTCTTTGTGTTTTTAATAAAAGGAAACAAACTAGTACAATTTTTTGTGTGTTTTTGGTAAAAAGAAACAAGAAAACTAAGCATAAATAAACTAAGCAAAACAAAAAACAAAGTAAAGAGATTGGTTGTGAGAGACTCCCCGTGTAAAGCTCTCCTTGATTCCGCGGCAATGGCGCCGGAAAATGTGCTTGATGGCGCAAAATGTAGAGCTTGTTGGGAACCCCAAGAGGAAGGTATGATGAGCACAGCAGCAAGTTTCCCCTCAGTTATGAAAACAAGGTTATCAAACTAGTAGGAGCAAGGAAACAAGATATATATAGATAGAATGATGAACTCACGCATTTGTGTGTTTCTAAAATCAAATTTCGAGACTATGTGCCAAAACAAGATATATAGATAGAATCCACATATTGTGATATTTACCTTAGAGTTCCTTACATTAATACAAGATAGATAGAATCTAAACATCGATCTCATGCTATCATTGCAAAATTACTACCAAACTAAATCCACAAATCCATCTATAAGATAGAGCATGAAATGAGATAATATAGCAATGAGAGTTCAAAGGATGAAGTTGCTCACCTTTTAGAACCTTTGGATAGATGGGGCACCACAAAATATAGAAAAATCTTGAGGGAAAAAAGGGCATGAACTCGAGCTTGAAGCAAGAAAGAGAGAGAGAGGAGAGCCACTAGCTTGAATGGTGGCTCGGGTAGGGGAAGAAGATATAGCCAGACATTTAGCCCCGATTCGTGTCTAGAACCGGGGCTAAAGGTCCACCCTTAGCCCCGGGTCATATAAGAAACCGGGACTAAAGGGTCTGGCGCCCGACCTGGCCTGCCTGAAACCCTTTAGCCCTGGTTTGTTACACGACCCGGGGCTAAAGGTCCCGTTCGAACCGGGGCTAGTGTCTGCCACCCTCCTGGGGCCAGTTCTAGCTGTTGGGCCGGGGCATTAGTCCCAGTTTGTAGCAAAACCGGGGCTAATACCCCTGGACCAAAGGTTTGTTTTCTACTAGACGTCTTGACTCCTATGAGATTATAGCGGGGCAATTGTCAGATTCGAGAAAGCATACAATGCATATACTAGACATGTTGACTCCTATGAGATTTGATTGGGCATTATAACATTATACATAGACCGTAATCCAACTACATATATGAATAATAATCCACCTTCAGGTTATCATCCGAACCCCTTCTAGTATTAAGTTGCAAGCAACAGATAATTGCATTAAGCAAAGTGTGTAAAGTAAATAATACGATTGTCCCATGGATAAAGGATTGTAGTTTTCTCCCTAGTAGCAATAGCACATCTACAACCTTAGAGATTTATGTCACTTCCCCAGATTACTAGAGGCATGAACCACTATCGAGCATAAATACACCCTCTTGGAGTTGCAAGCATCTACTCGGCCAAGATAGTTACAAACAACATAGAGCATGCAAGATCACAAATAACATAGACATGATAGAATCAATAAAATAATCAATCCGAAATAGCATCTCAATATCCATCGGATCCCCGCAAACACAACATGTAAGATTACAAATAGATGATCTTGATCATGAACGGAGCTCACAAGATCTAAAGATGATAGCACAAAGGAGGAGAACCAACCATCTAGCTACTACATGGAACCATAGTCCAAGGATGAACTACTCACGCATCACACCAGAGGCAGGCATGGTGATGAAGAAGGCCTCCAGGGTGATCTCTCCCCTCCGGCAGGGTGCCGGGAAGAGCTTCAGATCCCTCCCGGTCTAGGGATGGAGATGACCGTGGCTACAAACTCTTTCGTGGAATTTTGATCGGGTACTTCAGGTTTTTCGTCCCGGTAGGCTTTTATATGCGAAAGGGCAAGGTCGGTGGAGCACCAGGGGCCCACACCCGCTAGTGGCGTGCCCCCAGGTCGTGCGGCCACCAGGTGTGGCCGCCCTGGTGCGCCACTTCGTCTCCCCTCCAGACTCCGTGTTGCTTCGGGTAAAATACTGACTTTGGCTTTTGTCTCGTCCAATTCTGAGAATATTTTCTTACGAGCTTTTCTGAAACCAAAAACAGCAGAAAACAGGCAACTGGCACTATGACATCTTGTTAATAGGTTAGTCCCAGAAAATGTATGAAAATACCTCAAGGTGTGAACAAAACATAAGAAAGTAGATACTAAAGAAAGTAGATACTAAATAAGCATGGAACATCAAAAATAATAGATACGTTTACGATGTATCAGGTAGCGCCACCATGTGTGGCACCATCACTGATGGGGTAGGTCCCTCTGCAATAGCGCTACCGTTCCTACCCCTGGCCCCTGCTTCGCCATGCAGGCAGAGGGTGGGAGTGGGGGTGTTAGGGCCCACATGGCTAGTTATTTTTTATCTTTTTTGAAGCCCTGCGCTTCTATCCAGCCATCCGTGCTAGAACTCAAGATATGCTTTAGTGTTCCCACCATAGTCGGTACTTGCTACAGTCGCTGATATGTACCAAGAATCCTATGTCGGGCTGGGTGCACACTTTTTCTTTGGAAAATGATACGTATGTCTGGACGATGGAATGATTCCATCGTCCGGGTCGTCACGTGCGTCTTCGCTCGCGTGTGATGGAACCTTATCCTGTCCCGCCTATCGTTCTCCTCCATGCCGCTTCCCGTATCCCGCTCCTCTCCACCTCTACCCTGGCTTACCTACTTCAGCCGGTCCTGACTCTGCTTCGACGCCGACGCCCACAGGAGGCCGCCCCGTACATGCTACCATCGCCGCGCACCCCACCACCTCATGTGCTCCCGCCAGCGGACGCCCCTGCCCCTAGCTCCTTCAAGGGGCCTCGAGCCTAGTACATGCGCTCCTGCGGCGGTGCCATCGACGACGCCCCCTCCCTCACGCACACACATCGGCGCTGCCTGCTACACTGCCTCCCATGTCAGCTGCCCCTCCCAGCAGCTCCCATGGTGCCCGACCCATAAGTCTTCTAGGGCAAGAGCGACAAGCCCTGCTGCACGTGATCCAACGCCAAAACTCTTCCACCACGGTCGTGTTGACGACGACCATCTGCCCACAGTGTCCGAGGGGATTTTTGCTACAGTAGCATAATTTGCTACCGACGGCTTGGATTGTTGCTACCGTGGGCCCTGGATTGGCTACTCTGGATTTTGCATTTTAGAGAATTTTTGCTAGGATGGGATTTTGCTACAGTAGTTTTGAGGTTTTGCTACAATTGTGCAAAGTTTTTGCTACGAGGTGTCCGACGATGTTTTGCGGGCGAGAGTCTCTAGCGCTGTCTCCAGCGAAGTTAGTTTTTTGTTATATTAGAAAAACTTTGTTGCTATAACCTTTGCTACAACAGTGTCAACTTTTTGCTACAAGGTCTCCGACGGTAGTCACCAGCGAGTGTTTTCCAATGATGTCTCCGACGAAGTCGGTTTTGCTACATTAGCACCATTTTTTCTGCATGGTCTCCAGCGTGGTCTCCGTGGGACATTCTATTTTCTGAAACAGACTTTTTTTTTTGATTCGGAAATAAAAACGAGGATATTTGTAGCAAAATAAGGGTGTTTTGCTGTAAAACTGGATTTGGAGCATTTTTTTGGGACACGTGGTGCCTGGTAGCAGGACGATGGGACGCCTCCCATCTTCCGGGTGATGCCTAGCACTGGCCTTTCTTCTTTCCTTCCCGTTTTGGTTTCCAAGCAAATCTTGGAGGATTAGCATCCGAGCTGTGGTGGGAAAATATAGAAACAAACTACTTCCAACTAACCTCCACCCTGACGTTTAGACAAAAACGTTGCTACCAGAATGGACAATATAATGCATCCACTTCCAAGACAGTCGCTCCAAATCTCCTTTCAAGTTAGGCCAATGGCCATGCAGGAACATGTGCGTTCATCAGAGCCAACACAGTTGGGCCAAATCTTTATATAAACTCGAGCTCGGAAAGAAGTGTAGTCAAATCTGCATTATATAATTAAGTATATCAAAAATCATTACAAAACACCATAAATAGAGAAGTGACCTAAATAGTACAGGTTCATCACATTAAAACTAAAATAAAGTAGTGACCAAATGTAATTATTGAAAAAATTACTCCCAAACTAAACTCACAAATCTCACTATTTCTAGAGCATAAAATGAACTAAACTAGCAATGAAAGATAAAATGATGAAGTTGCTTATCTTTTAGAACCCTTAGATAGATGGGGCGCTAACAAATCTTGTGCAAAAATGGGATGAACTCAAGCTCAACGAGGAAACAGAGAGGAGAAGCAGTTTCAAATGGAGTGTGGCTCAAGATAGAGAGAAAGATGGTATATAAGTTACATTAGTCCCAATTTAAGACACAAAATCGAGTCTAAAGGTCCATCATTAGTCCCGATTAAAGAAACCAACCAGGATCAAAGGATCTGGCGCCGCCTCAGCCTACCAGAAACCCTTTAATTATGGTTCAACCGGGACTAAAGGTCCAACATCCTACGCATACAATTAAATGTACACGACGTACATGTACGATCCTGTGCGTGAACAAATGAATGGGATAATTAAAAATGTGTTATATTTTGGGCTAAAAAAATAAATTTCTAAGAAAAAGATACATATTTCTAATCTTATTCACTATCATAGATTTGTTTTTGTATAGCTTAATATAAAACTTTTTTTAATGAAATTTCGCACAAAAAATATATGGACCATGTACTTGCATTCTCCGAGACATTTTAAATATTTTTTGAAACCCAAAAGTAAAGTTTTTTATGTTTTCAGGATGAAAGAAGCACCGGTGTCTATGTGCACTAAATCTGCACTCCTTATGTAGACCCTATCTACAGTTTACGTTAGAGGTACTCCCTCCGTTTTAAAATATAAGATGTTACCTTTATGAAAGGAGTATATCTAGATCCTTTTACACTAAAAGAGCCTAGGTATACTCCTTCACAAAGGTAAAATATTCTAAAAGGATCTCGATATATTCCTTTCACAAAGGTAAAACATCTTATATTTTAAAAAGGAGGGAGTAGTCCTTTATTTTTTGACATGGTTAGAGGTAGGTCCTGAAAATATCTGCGCATGTAATATCTGCCGACGATCTGTATATCATTCAAACTACAAAGATGGTAGAGTACCTTGGCCAACACATTATTGCAGGCATGGACCAAGCAAGGATTAATTCGGTGCATGGTGTAGATACAGAAGTGTGACGTCGACACGCGTCGATCGATGGACACAACCTTGGTTATTTTCCGCATGGTTCAAAATAGGCGGTTAGCTTACACGATCACGCCTGACGGAAACACTTCATGTGGCAGACCACCAAGTCGCTATAGTTAGGAGAAGAACTAAATCCGAAATGAGCCATCCTTGCTGTCATGTACAGAGAACGGGAGAGGGATATGGATCGACCGAGCTCGTGAGCTAGCTGAATCCCCGGCCGGGAGGAGCCATACATGCATTTGATCGAAACAACCACATGTTGACTACGCACGCATCGATCATTTGAACAAGGCAGCATACGCTGCGATGCTCCCTGCTGTGTCTTCTTATCATGCCCCAAGACGACAGGCAGATGCATATGGATCTCGCTCGGTTGCATGCATGCCGTACTGTTGGTAAACAGTGACTCATCCCGCCTGGCGCTTGTGCTTATCGTCTGTGTCTGTGTTTGTGACCGCTGGCCTCGTTAAAAATAATCTACAGTAAAACTTTTCGCCGCAGGGGGAGCTCACGCCTGGCGCATGCATACACAGATACACTGCTACACAGTCCAGCGGAGCCTCCTTCACGCCCAATCACCTGCAACAACATGCAAGCATGACAAGTACTACTCCACACACATTACTCTCGATCAATTTCTTGCATGAAATCGTGTTTTATCTCTTCCGACTGCCGATGCGTGCGCTTCTCACTTCAGATACATCCCCTCCCATCCAAATTAATTGACTTAGATTTGTATAGATTCGAATGTATCTAGCACTAAAACATGTCTTAATAAATTCGAATCTAGATAAATCCGAGTCAATTAATTTAGATCGGAGGGAGTATATAAAGTTAGTGGATTTTTTTCCCCATACGACTCCGTAGAGCCGGGTTCCATTACCATAAAGATAACAGAACATATGTCTCCAATTGCCTTAGGCCATGTACAACCGTTGATAAGACCGTCTTATCTTGGTTCCACCACATAATCTAGATATACTATAAAACATGACGTACAATGAGTTATTTTTTAGTCTTATCTTTAATAAGTAGATATCCTAGATTTATAGTGAGAGAGATTGTTGCTAAGAGATCATCTCTTAGCTAAGAGAAGACAAATCTCTTTTTTTATTCTCTCTCCTCCATGTCACCTATCATCCTACGTGACTTGCTATGATATAACTAAGATATAACCATTGTACGTGCTCTTACGAGAACAAAATGATGAAAAACAGAAATACGAAAGTAGCAGCATAACCTAAACAGCAGGAAGTTCAAAAGACATAACCCACCAGGAGGGGTTACCACAGGCCCATCAAACTCCGACTACATAACACCCACATAATTAAGTACAGTAGTACTACTTAGATTTTGAACTGGTATGCTAGAATCTCTAGTTCATTCCTTCAGTCTCCAGCCACATCAACATCTTCATCCATCTCCCCATGCTCAATCCTTCGTGTCGCCGCAGGCCGGGCCAACTCATGCACTTGCGACGTCATGGATTGTAGACGATCAGCACCTTCCGTCAGAATCTTCCTATCTCGCTCAATCTGTAACCCTGTCCAATATAGAAGGAAAGCAGACATATAGCATTTTAAACCCAAAGGTGAGGATATCAGCTTCCCTTCAAAACAAGCACGAAGAGCAGCAATGCAAACAATATGCACATTATACCAAAAAAAGGGAGAAACTTCACAATCCACCAGAAATATTGAGTGAAACAAGGACGGATGTCAACCCCAATAAAAGATGCATATTGTTAGGGCATCATCACCGGGCCGATCCAAACGTTGGGTCGCCCGCGGTCGCTTTGGATTGACGGTTCGGCCTGTTCAGACGACCACGCCCAGCAACGCGACTCAAATGTCCGCGCTAGCTATGTTTTTAAAAAAATATTCAAACCGGCACGAATCGCGCGTTAAATAAACTGGCAAAGTTCATTCATAATGAAACAAAATATATTACATTCAAAAAGATAAAAAAAAGGAAGAAAAAACTGGCCCTGGCCCTAGCCCTAGCTAACTATGATCTCCCCGCCATTGTCGCCGCCGCCCCATCCATCTATGGATCGAGGTCTATGTACTCGGCGGCGTCTAGAGGTGTGGCAGCGGCAGATCCGGAGCTGGCGCCGGTGCAGGAGGTGCCGAATGGTCGATCACCTAGCCTGGCCACGGTGGCCACGCATCCGTTTCTGCCGGCGCGGGCGGAGTGTACCACCCCGGTGCGGGTGGGGAAGACCACTCCGACGTGGACGGAGCAGCCCACCCCCGTAGCGACTGTGGCGGGGGCGGTGGCGATGGCAGCGGCTGCCCCGCGTTCACCTGTGCGACCAGGCCGGTGAGCTGGACGACCTCCTGGTAGCTGGCCCACATGGCCTCATCCTCCCTCGCGTTGGCCGCGATGGCCTGCTCGAGGATGGCGTCCTCGTCATAGCCCCGCGCCAGGACCGCCTCGTACTCCGGGGGCAGGTGCGCGGCGGCGAACGCGCTAGGTCCAAATAACCCCACGAGAGCGACCTGCTGTGGTGACCCAGCATACCACTACATGATGTAGTACACTATAGTCGTTGACATAACACCAATGAAAGACCGTTCACTAGTATTACATCCCTCAGAGTGGTACAACAGAACCACAACAGGTCTAAGACATGACTATAGATTAGAACTTGACTCCTTACAAAAGATCCAGAGAACACTCTAGGCTAAAGAGAGAGAAAAAAACTTCTGACAAAGAAGAACCATAAATAATAACTCAGAGTTATCTAGCTAAAAAGACTAGCATCTAAACTATCTGGCTTGCAATTGCTACTAATGCAATGCTCTACAGAAGTATGTTTTATGGCTAGAGTATCTACTCCTATCTAATTAGAACTCTGTCTTCACTTTGGTTGATGAATATGTTGACTTTATTGACTTTATTGAAGAACCTGAGCTGTCGATGATGGTTTCTTGAGCATAAGTTGGTGTTGACGACGTCTTCAACGGCTTTAGAATCTAACAAGGGTTAAGAAGGTACAGTTGAGTACGAGCGTACTCAGCAAGTTCACTAAAAAGGAGTGTTTGATGCACTAACTACAGCCGCGGATCAAAGGTCATAGGCAATGCAGGTTCTCGTAAACATTTCTTCAAAGGTTACTTTTATTCTGAAAACTATGTCCGTCAGCCTTCACAGGTTGACCAGAACTTTCGTGGAGTTCCTTTCCTGCCGCGTTCGTAGCTCCTTCCAGAAATCGGGAGTAACATGTCACAGTTCTTACACTCTATAGAGGTGCGCTACTTTACCCATGAGAGACCTTAGCTTTGTTGTACATCCAAGTTATAGACTCGTTCACACTTCCTTTGTATGAGGCCCAGTCTAAGATCCAAGCCAATCACTGCCATTCTCCGCAACCCCACATGAAGACACAACCCCCAGGATAAGCCCCACCTCTGTTAAGCCCCTCATAGGACCAGCTATAACTCTGGTAGGCACCTGAAGACTCTATGAGACGGTTGTGCCTCTGGCAAGCTCCATAAAGGACAGACTATACCTCCGGAAGCTCCTCATAGATAGTCTAGACACCAAAATCGCGGAGAACTAAGGGGTCCCACCCATGTGCTAGATTCTCCATGAGAAATCAAAGCCTCACGATAAGATCATCCGTCCATGCGAAAGGAAGAAGATCCAGCTGACTTCTCCGTCCCATTCCAAATCTCATGGTTAACGCGTAATATATGGCGCTAGAATCACTTGCGACATTGGTTGTTAAGTCCTAGATATTATGTTCCTTTACCACTAGAAGTGTATCAATAGATTATTACCATTTGGTAAATAATCCATAATCATATTATTATGAAAATAGTGTTTTCTACCCTTTTTAAAATGCAAGTGATGACAACATTTGAGTTACAAGTATTTGATAGAAAATAACAAAGAGCAAGTGTGAACTTGCCTTTTGTGATTGCAAGAATATACAATCACGGTCTTCAAGAGGATAGAAGATCCAAATTCTGTAACCAACATCATTGGTCCGGTAAGGATGAATGTTTAAAGAAGCAAGATGCAATTATGCATAAGTAATGTAATGCAAATTGATAAACGCGAATCCCCGAAATAATCATACCTGATCTAGGGTTTGGAAACTAGGGATGGTTTCTTTAGAATGTTTTTCACTTATATACCAGCTTCACACTTGTGCTTATTATGAAGGCTTGTGAGAGTGTATGAAACAATATGTAAATACAACAAGTAGCATGCACTACCAAAGCACTCAAGTGTGGAATGGCACATAAAAACTACTTGATTAGGATTGTCCATTCATTTGAGTCTTCACAAAAATGTTTAAAGATAAGTTTTAATATTTCTTAAAAGAATTACGTTTGAGGAAAAGATTACTTTACAAAGTAAAAGCATTTAAACTTAAATCTAACACTTTAATGTTTTCTTACTAGTTATGAGTATTAACAAAGAAAAAAAATTATCATTTTGATTTGTTATTCCAATAGCAAGTGGAAATTTATATATTTTGAATATGGCATCTTATTATATGTAATTCACTTCTTATTGTTTTATAAAGGTAGAAGATAAGTGTTATTGCTTTTGTGGGTGGTGTTTTCTTAACTTTATAAGTGAATAGAATCACTTACTTATTTTGGAAGTAATGCTTACGTTTTATAATCGTGGGACAAAGCATTACTTTAATTACTTAGAACTTTGTTTAGATTTTTAAGTGAATTCTTAGATAAAACAACTAGTAAATATTTGGTGATTTTATAAATGAGGAGAATCCTCAAGACAAGCAATACACTAATTTTTGATGGTTTTATGGTTGATAAAATCTTTTTAAGAAATTAAATATAATTACTTTGAATGGTACTTTTAGTGAATGCAACTTGAAATGGTTAGACCTATTTCTACTTCACTTAAACAACAATTGAACTTTTTTAAACTTTTAGACTTATCTAAGAGACATAAATAAAGGTTTATATAATTTTTATGTATTAAAATAAAAGAAAAGGGTTTAAGGGAGATTTATTAGACCTTTAACTTTTATTTTACTTCAATTGTGAAAAAAGACATATTTAATGTATATATCTTATTTTTGTGATAATTTTGGTATATTATAAATATTTTTATGATTTTTAATTAATAAGATATGATTTTTATAAGTCTGATCACTTTATAAAGACTTAATAAATAATAATATTTAGTTAAGTGACAAAAAAAATATGTGTAACAAGTTTATAAATGTATATTTTGTCTTCCTAAGAATTTTGATATAATATACTTATTTTTCTGAATTTTAAATAATAAAATATGTTTATTTAAGATTTATTCTTTATAGGGTTTTTTTAATTAATAATAATGATTTTATTTAAGTTGGAAAATAAAATATGATACTAGGTTTAGATTATAGAACTTATTTTTCTGAACATTTTGATATATAATATATACTTTATGAGTTATAAAACAAAAGTTATTGATTTAACAAGATTCAATCATTTTTTGAAATTATAAAACTAATTTCCAAAAGATTTAATACCTCATGTTGACGTCACTGCTACTTTTGTTACTCACTCCGATTCTACCCTATGACACATACATGTGGGGTCTGGGCCATGTCGATAGGCACACGGGCAGAAGACCCAGTCAAATGATGGTGAGGTGGCAGGGATGACGCAAGCACGGCGTCATGTTGACGCAAGCAGAGCCACCACCGCTAGTTGGTGGTCACCGGCGGCGAACTGGAGCTTCCAAGCAAATATGGATGGATGCGTTCGAATCACGAGAACAGGGCGATCCTAGGGGTGGTGCTAACGCCAAGTTTTGGTCACTAGAGCTACTCCGGTGATGACCTACTGTGGTGGCGCTCGCGGTCGATCACGGCGGTGATGATACAGGAAGCAATCGAGGAAGGAGAGGAAACTATCAGACTTAGGATCTCACTAGGAACGCGACGGTGTGATTAGTGAAGGCAGGCGCGGCTGGAATCAATGGAATCGACGACGGTCGGCGTAGAGGCAGAGGTAGCAATCTCGGCGCCTGGGACTACCTCGGCCTTCGTAAAGCGAGGTAATCAAACGAGAACATGGTGGCGAGCATGATGGTGCCCTTGGTTGGCTCGGAGGCGGTCCGTGGTGACGAGGACAGCAAACTTCGGTGAGCTAGGGTTCGATGACCTCCTCTATGGAGAGGATAAGACCAAGAGAGAGGCAGAAATGGGGATGAGGATGGACAGGAGCGTCACGGTGGCGATCTTATCCTCCTCCCTATGGACGGTGATCCATCACGGCGGTCGAAAACTTGCTAACGGCGGCGGAGGGCATCGGGTGGCGGCGAGGTGCTCCAGCGAGCTGTCTGTGTGCGCGGGCGTGATGATGACGATGACTTTTGCAGAAAACCACCTAACCTTTCTACGAATTAACTCACGGTCCACCTAGCTATCCCACCTGTCAGTGAGAGAGAGAGAGGGAAGACACGGGCTGTTGTTGGGCTTTTGCAAACTGGGCGGTTTTTACTTTCTGCTGCTCGCGGGCTAGGAATAGAGAATGGGCCTTGGGCTGGAACGACCGGGTGTCTGTTTTCCTTTTCTCTCTTCTTTTTCTATTTCTGTTTTCTTTTTCAATTTGAATTCTTATAATAACTCAAATATCCAAAATTCAGTGAATCCACAAGGTTCTTCATGGGTTAATGTACTAATTGGTTTGGAATTATCTTTTTAGTATTTACACTAATCATATAAGGATTGTTTTATTATAAAATATTAATTGAGATTAGGGTTTTAGGGTTTTACTTCTTATGTAAATAAATTGATTTTATCTTTACTTTGGCAACTGTAATTTCAAAGTCTTATGAGGGTTATTTATAGTCACATAACCTTTTTATGAATAGGTCATCATACATCAATTTATAATGGACTAATGTGGTGGTTTATAACATGGTGATTTAAATTTTAAGGTTCTTTAAAATTTGGAATTTCTTTTATTCCAGTTCCATTATAATTTCTTCATAACCATTCTACTCCTTTTCAAAGTAAGCATGGATCCCTTCTTGAACTAGTTGTTTACTACTTTCTTAAGTGTGGTTAATGTTTGGATAGAAGTTTATTATATAATGGTGAATAACCATTGTCATTCATGTGGCACAAGTGATCTCAATGCCTAGCAACATTTATTAAGGGTTTATAATACCACCCTTACTAAGGATCCTATAGCATACACTGCCCTGAAGTTTAGTAGTGAATAATGTTGCTAGGGATCAAGGTTTAAGGATTGACCTTGAATTTTATAACCGTGAATGATATCTCAACTTAGAGTGAGCTGTAAATATTACCTATTAATGTGGTATTGATGATTTAGTATGGTGAATGATATATGTACAACTCTATTCATACTTAGCTTCAGGTAAGAATTGATATATATATATACATTATAATGGTTTACACATGTGGTTCATAATATGATGATTGAGTTTTATGGTTCTCCATATTTGGTGATTTCTCTTATTTAAACTCTACTTAGTTTGTGGGGTTTAGAACTATCATAAAACAATCTTGGTTAAGTCCTGATGCATGAATATCAACCATTAATGAGGAAATGCAAATGTTCATTTCCAAATAATGGCCATGAGTTTTGGGAAGGTTTAATACAATCATATATATTATGGATATGGATGAAGATTAAGAGCTAGGATGAATTGCCTTCATTTTTTGGGGCCATGGATAATAACTCAACTTAGAGTGAGCTATTTGAGATTACTTTCCTAAAGTGATCTTGATGGTAAATGAGACTAGGTCTTTATTAGGGTTTAAAACAATCAGGTGGACAAGGCTTCCATGAATACACTCTCAACTGGTATTCTACTTATCTCTTAGACATTTCACTTGACTAATAAGAGATACTATTCTTTGGATGCCTAAAAATAGGGATTGGTTTTACTACCATCTTGATTTTAGAGTTTTGAACAAAGAGGTAGACATGGGTTCTGTTCATGGCTTGATAAGACCTTGTTTAAAGGTTCCTCAAGAATTCCTATCCTCACACTTCACTAAGCTTGGGTCATATTAAGGAATTCCTTTCCTAAATATACTCTATTTAAATCTCTCATCTGCTTCACTAAGATCTCTTCTATCTAACTGATCTAGTTATCTAGCTCCATCATATCATCCTCATATGATGACATGGTCATGCCACTTCAACAATACTCCTCCTTCATTCTTCTCTCGTATATGACTTCCATTTGTAAGTTACCCTTAATGAATGTAACAATGTAGCTATTTCTAACTCCATCCACTAACTCCTTTATATCCATCTCGCAACTACTTCCAAGGCTTGCAAGATTACAGTTCTCTCTATATCACATGTGATAACAATCCTCTGGAATAGGTATGGTACTATTACCCATAATACAAGATTGTTCTTGTATTCACTTGGTCATATTACCATGACTTCCACTACTCCATACCCTTCATGTTATATATTTCATCATACTCTAGCTTGAATTCTCATGATCAAGGTAGATGATTCAGCTTACTAATGTTTTGCCTAATTTGGTATTCTCACATCACTTCTTCATCATCTAGTCATCTATTCTCAAGTGACTTGATAGTAATGACCACCAACCTTTGATCATGCAAAGCTTAGGCTTCTAATTGTCTGATCAAGATCTATCATCAACAAGTAGTAGACTTGTACTAGTCTCTCTATAAGGCTTATCTTGTTAAGTAAGCTTACTCCATATCTGTATCTACTTGGCTTAACAGGATTATTATTTGATTATGCTATCATTTCTAGATTCCTTATAACTTCTTAAGTACTAGTTTAATTCTTAGGTTTAGATACTTCTTCTAGTTAATTCATGAGTGAGTTAACTCCTCCAACACCAAATGGTTTGATCACCACTAAGGATCACATTCCATTGATGATGGCACACTTCACCATAGCTAGTTCCTCCTCCTTATTAATTTACTTAAGGTCTTTGGAAGGTCAATATAATAGGTGAAAGGCTAAGAGTCAATAATTGCTAGGTCAAGAATTTATCACTCAATATTGATGATCAATTAACATTAGGACTTGGTTAAATAGGAATGTCATCTCTTAATATGATATTAAGGGTATGTGATGGATGGTCTTGGCTTGACTTCCTTTTCTACTCTATCGATGATAAGAGTTAATGTTTAAGAACTACCATGATACCCATGGTAGGAATAACTATGGCAAACAAGTGTTTCAAGATTTAGTTATGGGGTTTCTTTACTTAAGTTATATACTTAACTTGGTATTCGGGGTTTGTGGTAGATAATACCTTGATATCATCTTTAGAATATTAAGTATTCATCCTTGAGTTGTTGTATGGAATACCATGTCATGATCTATAGAAGATCTAGTACTCCTTATTAAGTAGTGTGTTGTGACTTAGTTTTATTACATTTGATCTACCCTTAGATCAAATTATATTACCCAAAGATAAGGTTTTAGAAAAGGTCATATTGAAACTTATCGCAATCAACTTGGTGATCTACTTCAGTTCCACCAAGTTAAGAGAAGCTTCAATCACTTTGACAAGTTTATTTAAAAGCACGAAAATTATCCAGATTTTCTATGCATGAATGCAATGCACACACCTGAGCTCAGCTTATTTCTAAGCTCTAATGCTGGGATGTTATAGTCTCTCGCCCTTAAAATAAACTTCGTCGCTGAAGTTCGTACTCTCTTATGTTTGGGAATGAGGAGTTGTCCTGTATTGATCACGGCATTTCTCAAATCCATTGTGATCATAAATGGGGATAATTGTGGTATCCCGTATCCAGATCTTTGTCCTTGAATTATCTTCATATTTGACAACTTCCAACTGTCATTTTCAATATGTAGCACAACCCCTTCAATTATAATCACGTGGTTTATGTCTTTACAGTCCTACTTAGGATTGGTTTTGGATACATTTAATCCATTCTAATCAGGCTTTCCTATTATTCTACACTAGCCTATATTGGAATACTCTCTTTTCTCTTAAGACGAACTTAAGAGTGGTTTCCCCTTTATAACTAGTCCGCTATAGAGTTAGTCTGGTTTATCTCCTTCAATCATTCATCCGGACATACTCTCAGAAATACTTTATAATGATGACTTCTTATAACCTTATGAGAATAAGGCTTAACCTCATCAAAGTCTAGTAAATCTTATCCAGCCTTAACTCAGAAAGTCAGACAACAACACTTTAGTGTTTATTGTTTTCTCTTCCCCCTAGGGTTTCCTAATGGTCTTTAAACTACATGTATAACCATCCTTGACTCTATAGTTAGGATCTCGATCTCTGTCTAGCTTATAATTTATCTCTATAAGGTCACACAGAAGAATCTGCGGTATACCCACACAATTGTGGATCTCCAAAAAGAATCTTCCAACATTATTTGTCTTACTCTTAACCTATTGGAAATTCTCTCTTTGGTAAGCCCTTTTCACGAAGCGTCTCGAAAGACGATCTTTAATCGTATATTTCTTTAGATCTAAGTTAACTTAGGCCAAGTTTTATGCTCTTTAAGGCATAATACGTTGCTAATGTATCCATAATTTTTGATGTTCCATGCTTGGTTTTATCTACTTTCTTATGTTTTGTCCACACTTTGGAGTAATTTTTATACACTTTCTTGGACTAACCTATTAACAAGATGCCACAGTACCAGTTGCCTGTTTTCTGCTATTTTTGGTTCTAGGAAAGTCAGAAAATGAATATTCTCGGAATTGGACGGGACAAAAGCCAAAGTCAGTTTTTCACCGAGGGGGACACGAAGCCAGAATACGAGACAGAGAGGGGCCAGAGGGCTGCCACACCACCTGGCTGCGCGGCCAGGCCTGGCCCGTGCCAGGGGGTGGTTTGTCGCCTAGGGCACCCCCTCGGCCTCCCCTTTCGCCTATAACATGCCTCCGATATAGAAACCCTAAGTACCGATCAAAATTCCACGAAAAAGTCTGTAGCCGCCGTCATCTCCATCCCTAGATCGGGAGGGATCTGAAGCTCTTCCCGACAGCCTGCCTGAGCGGAGAATTCACCCTAGATTCCTTCTTCATCACCATGCAAGCCTCTAGTGTGATGCGTGAGTAGTTCATCCTTGGACTACGGGTCCATGTAGTAGCTAGATGGTTGGTTCTTCTCCTTTGTGCTACCATGTTTAGATCTTGTGAGCTCCGTTCATGATCAAGATCATCTATTTGTAATCCTACATGTTGTGTTTGCGGGGATCCGATGGATATTGAGATGCTATTTCAAATTGATTATTGATTCTATCATGTCTTTGTTATTTGTGATCTTGCATGCTTTCCGTTGTTAGTAGCTATCTTTGCCAAGTAGATGCTAGCAACTCCAAGAGTTGGTATTTATGCTCGATAGTGGGTTCATGCCTCTAGTAATATGGGGAAGTGACAGAAATCTCTAAGGTACTAGATGTGTTGTTGCTACTAGGAAGAAAACAGCAATCCTTTGTTCATAGAACAATCGTATTGTTTACTTTACACGCAATGCGTAATGCAATTATCTGTTGCTTGCAACTTAATACTGGAGGGGGTTCGGATAACCTGAAGGTGGATTATTAGTCATAGATGCAGTTGTATTATGGTCTATGTATAATGTTGTAATGCCCAATCAAATCTCAAAGGAGTCAAGATGATTATTATATGCATGTATGCTTTCTTGATGTTTGTCAATTGCCCCGCTGTAATTTGTTCACCCAACATGTCATCTATCTTAAGGAGAGCCACCACTAGTGAACTATGGTCCCTGGCCCTTTCTTTTACCATCAATCTACAACTATTTACTGTTTTCTGTTTACTTTCTATAAGCAATTACTTTCTTCCACACAATACGTTTAATCCTTTGTTTTCAGCAAAACCGGTGAGATTGACAACCTCACTGTAAGTTGGGGGCAAAGTTTTGTGGTTGTGTTGTGCAGGTTTCCACATTGCTGCTAGCACCGGTAGTGCGCCCTGCCAAAGGCCAGCTAGCAACACCTTGGAGGTGTTTCCTTGCTACTACTGGTTCAATAACCTTGGTTTCATAACTAAGGGAAACTTACCGTTGTGCTCATCATACCTTCTGACATGGGTATACCCTACAGGTACTCGAGTTCGGTATATACGGTCCTGATACAGCAGAAGCCCACGGCGTTGCCAAGGCCCAAATGGAGAATTCGAGTAGCCCATGGACTCTCGATTGCTTGCAAGACAAGAAGAAGCTTAAGATAGAAAGTTTAAAGGGAAAACCCTAATCTGTAACTGACTCGACCTGCTACCCGAGACCTAGTCTATCTAGATAAAGGCTAGGAGGGGTCAGCGAGGAGGACACACGCAACCCTAGTTTCCACAACTCTCGCCAGATTGCATCTGCGTGAGAATATCATTTTGCGGCCCGAAAGTTGGGGTGGCCAGGCAACGCGGTACCCAAGTTGCTTACAATCAGCTACGTTTCCCAAAGTTGGCGTGCCAAATACTCAGAGGGTCTTTTTTGGCACGAATTCAACTTTATGTTTCAATACAAAATATCAGGCTAGCGGCCGTCAAGTTGGGCCCCCCTATGAGCTTTCGCCATTATGTCGCTGTCGTCGTTGCTGCCATGTAGGCTTGCAGCGTTGGCGCATGCATCCTTTACGCGTCTTCTTCTTCCTCCGGGGCGGAAATCTGTGGTCGTGGCCATGGCGTGGAGCTAGGACTTGAACGAACCTCTCAGCCCGGCTCTCCTCCCCATCCCGAATCGGAGCTCGCCCTCACCATGGCCGCACCCATGGCACGACGCGGGGACTGGAATTCATTCCCGGGCGAGATATGTCACCATGCTGACCATGCTTGGTCCTGTTGGCCTCCTCCGGAAGCCAAGCTCACCGTCGCCGTGGTCGCACACGCACCAGCCACGGTGCCTTCCTCTCCGAACCCCAAAGCCACATCCACCCAGTTCAGCACAACGCCAACAAGGTGAAAATGCATCAAGTTTTCTTCTTGTGATTGTAGAAAAACATGTATGTACCATGGCTGTAGCATACTCTAACAATGTACACATATGTTGTTTACTAGATTTTCATTTGAAATTAGTAGCTCTGTGATGACAAAACATAGAGAACCTAAATGGAATGATGATGAAGACCATGTTATGTACTTTGCATTGCATCAACAAGTGCTTACTGACGAAGCATGTAACCAAGAGAGTGGATTTCATCAGCCATTGCCAAAAAATATGTGAACAAATCAATGAGCGATTCAATGCAAATACATGCAGAAAAGCTAGATCCATGTCATCAATCATGAATAGGTGGCACATTCTAGTGATGCATTCAAATGCGTACACCATGTATCATTTACTTGAAGTGGTTGTTATCCTGAGCAAAAATGCCTAGTATGCACATTACCTTTGTATGTTCTATGCTGCAATTCTGTTGTTATGGGCGTGGAAAGAAAAGCTGGGCTTCACTGAATATTACACAGTTAGCCCTAACTTAGTCTTACACAAATAAGCACACCTTAGTCTTTACACAAAGAAGCGTAACTAATGATAAAGATAATGACAAATGGTTCATCGGATATGCCAGTATGAGCACTAGGTCCCTGGAGCTGGTGGTATCGTCGGAACGAACAAGAATGTTGCGTTTGGCCGTCTATCATTCTCCATCAAATTGTACGACCCCATTGATTAGCCAATTGTAGGCCCCCTCCCCCCGACGTGGATTCGGCTCCAGGTCGGATCTGGAGTGTTAACATGATAGGCGCGTGAGTGTGCAGCAAACACATAGTCTGCTATAAACACTGGAAGTGCTGGCACCTCAACAACAACACCAGCATGTTCTTCCTAGACTCCGGCAGCAGCCTCAGTAGGTATTTTGTCAGCTTCACCAGCAGCAGCCTCAGCAGGTATTTCGTCAGCTTCACCAGCAGCAGCATTAGCAAGTATTTCGTTAGCTTCACCACCAGTAGCATCACCAAGTATTTCATCAGCTTCACCAGGAGCAGCAGCAGCTAGTTCTTCGTCAGCTCCACCACCACCAATACCAGTAGCAGCATCAGGACCCAAGGCTGCCTGAGCAATTACAAGTTCAACAGCTCTAGGGGCTCCGACAAAGAAAGGGTAGTTGATCCCAAGAAACACAGATTGTCCCTTCAGATTGTCCAGGGGCTCTGCTCCAGACTTTCTCTAGTGGGTCTTTGGATGGGCATGCAGACCTCGAGAAAACGTGGCACCGCAGCGATGGGTATGAAGAAAGTTGTATCCCCATATGTTCTATTGTATCACCAATGCTGTTTAGTGCTCCCCTGATATGAATCCACATGAGTTCAACATCCTGTTTCGTGTCGCCTCCAAGAGGTGCCAGGAACCAGCACTGTGTCCCAAGCTCAGCATCTGCTACTACATCTTCGATGATCGGAGCTGGAATGATGCGCGGGGCTGCGTGGGTACCTGCGTGTTACTTATAGTCAGTAAGCAGAATTTTGAATGGGATTTTACATGCTATATGACACCATGACTCACCCCAAATGGACGGCTCCCAAACACGCATGCCGCCGCTAGGTTTAGTGACCGCATAAATGCGTTCCGGTTTGTACGAATAGTAGCTAGAGGTGAAGACGGCGTCGGCATACTTCTCCAGCCGCAGGAAGTCATCTCGCAAGACTATCCATTCCTTGTCTTCTGGGCATCTAATGAATGTGATTGCCTTATCGAACACCGCTAAGAGGTCGTTCTCCCAGGTATTCCACGCCTCCCGCGGTCTATGTGGGAGTTGTACCTTCAGGAGCTCAAGTTCTGCCATGTTGAACCTGCAAGCGAATTCGGAAATGGGCGGCGGCCACCCGTTGTTAAATGCAGTAATACCGAAGCCCTCCAAAGATGGCAATGTAAGTCTCAACGATTTGTAGCAATTTTTTAGAGTCCAAGTACTCCTATCCTGGGATAAAAGGACCAGCCACTTGCCGTTGCCACCCACCCAGTTCTGGTCATCTCCCATTTCCGTCTCTTCTTCTTCCTTGATATTCACCACTATTGATTCCGACCACTTATCCAGCAGCATCAGTTTTGCATGAATATTCTGCAGAGTTTGTTGTTAGTTGGTACAATCACCTAGCATGGATTCCATTGCAAATACAATTTGACAACTGGACCTTCAGATTAAAGTACACATAATATCGTCTAAATACGAGTGTCTCCTTAGATATCGCCTAAATTGTGCCTGTGTCACTACAAAGATACCGAATATATGGAGTAGGAGCAGAGCCCCCCAGAACAAACTCCTGACGATGATCATAAACAGGTCGGGGCATAACAGCCTTAAATCGTCTAATCTGTTTGTTTTTATTTTAGGAAACAAAATATTACCTAGCAGGCATTCCATTACAAATCGAAATTGACAACTCATCTATCACCTAAAGTAAGACTGTGTCACTACGAAAATACCAGAATAGTCCCTCCGTCCCAAAATGTAAGGCGCCTAAGCTTTAGTCAAAAGTCAACATATTTTAAGTTTTGACCAAATTTATACATAAAAATATAAACATTCACAATACCAAATCAATATTAATAGATTCACCAGAAAGTATAGTTTCTCAAAATGTCCATTTGATATTGTAGATATTTATATTTTTTTGTATAAACTTGGTCAAACTTAGAAGATGTTGACTTTTGGCTAAAGCTTAGGCGCCTTACATTTTGGGACGGAGGGAGTATCAGGTATGAGCAGAGCTTCCGCTGTACAGAATAGTGTTAAATGGTTCAATTTGTTCAAACCGCGCGTGCACACAATAAGTTCGACGAAAGGAACATAGGATTCCGATGGAGTTCAGCACATATGAATCAACGATATGACTGAACCAATAAGAAAGATAGTGGAACTTACATGGACATCACCGTCGTTTGGCCATTTGCTGGTATCGGGGTAAAGAAGGCATGGCGTGCCAAACGGTTGTTCGTGCATGTCCCGCATCGTGAAGCGGTAGCCATGGATGCAGCGAGCAAGGCGGCCGGCAGAGATGATGTCCAACCCCGTGGCGATCCTGTGCACGTTCGTGACACTGAGGTTCGGCAATCGCCAATCCTCGCGATGGCGGTCGCCCTAGCCATCCGCATCATCGTCGCATGCCTTTCGCTTCAGCCTGTTGCTACCCCAAGCTCTACCCATAGTGGCAAATGGAGTCTGGAATCCGGTAGATTAATGGATGCGTTGTGATAAGGAGGCGGATGGATTGGAGAGGGGATGGAATCAGGGATGGGGTAGTTGTTCGAGTAGGGAGTGGCCCAGTGAGGAACCGCCGCTGCCGCCGGTTCTCGTCCGCGTGGAAGACAAGGAAGGGGGGCGTAATTATTGAGGGCGAGCACCGGAACCGTCTAGAGGAAGTGAAAAAATAAATTGTAAGAGAGAGAAATGTGCAGCCCGCCTGTCAGTGAGTGAAGGTCGGCACGCATAAACATGACTACGTTTGACTTGGATCATGCATGGCAGACCTCGATTCCACCACATGCGAGTGGCGCAGAACAAATTTTAGGAAGCGCTAGCGTTGATGTGTAAAACCGCCATTTTTCTCCACCTTCACCCTACTACGAACGGTCATGCACCATTCCAGATATTAGTAAGGGCGGTTCCAATCTTTCACTTCTATGTCTCATTTCCTCCTCCACGGCCTCATCATCTTTCTCCTCCACAGCCTCATCTATTTCCTCCGCCACGGCATCACCCTCTTCCTCCGTATCCTTACCCTCTTGCCTGTAGTCATGGACTTTTCGGACGTCCGAAACGATGACAGGCAAGCAACTGCGCACTTCAACATAGAAGTACATGGCGGTAGGAAGATCAGAGTCATCTACACCACCGATCCTGTGACGGTGAGGAAGACTCTGAGTAATTACATGAGTTGGCTGCGGTTCGAAGAAAACAGGTTTTTAGGTCTCGACCTCGAGTACAGCCGCGATCACCGTAGGATCGCCGTGGTGCAACTCTCCATGAAGGGGCACATCCTCGTATACCAGCCTTTTTGCGAGAAGGGGGTTGACGGGATCTGGTAGACTTTGCTGTCTTTTTGTTCCTGAACCGTCTGTTTGCAAAAGTCAGTGCTATATTATTTGTCTGAATTCATTTTCATGCAGGTGGGGCGAAAGCATTAGGGATCTATTTCATGACTTTCTCGTGAACCAGCATATAACATTTACTAGTGTTGACATCACGAATGACACTAAACTGCTTGAAAGCCCGACTGTCAACATTAGAATCCCAAAGGAGTGCAGAGTGGACATATAGGAAATTTACTGGATCCCAGGGACGAAGGGCAACATGACCGGGATGGCCGCTCTTGCCTCCGAACTCATCGACCCGTGGTATGCTGACATGAAGGGCAAATTGCTGTTATGTTTGTGGAGGCGTTTAGGGCACGATTACTGGGAGGATAAGCCGCTTTCTGAACCTAATCTAAAGTACGCTGCAATTGACGGGTATGTTAGCCACGAGTTGTACCACCAAATTGTAAAATCTCGTTCCAGACATCGCATCATTGAACCACCACCAAGGCAGGATGTTTGCCCCAGATGCCAGAGTGTAGATGAATCTACAAGCCGGGGCAAGTGATCGAAGGCATCCTAGGATCGATTGCCTTCTCCAACAGGCTGGGATGTAGACTTTTAGTGCATGATTGTTGTGTTTGTATGGGGCTTGTTATGTTTATGAAAACATGTTATTTCAGAAGTACACTATGTGAGGAATTACGAACTACTGTGTATTACCTTGTCAAGCTATAATCTAGGTTTGGTTATGACTGTATCCTTCGCTATAATTTGGGTTTGGTTATGACTTATGACTGTATCACACCTTATGCATGTCAGTCTTGGATTTTGCTGCATGCAAATGGCACAGACATAATTTGTAAGAATGAATGTTGAGCATACAAACGGGGGGAATGTAATTCATACAAGTTAAGTAGCTAATAGCACAGGGATCATACGAGCTTGGTTCTTACACATAGAATGCTTAGAAAATCCATGCGAGATAAAATACAAGCGAGATAAAACTAGGAACGAAATGCGAAACTAGTAGTGGTAAACAGCACACTCACCCACCCGCCAGATCCTGTTGAGCATCTCGTAGCAGACATACGCGTCCCTGGCTGCGTACTTGATCGCATCATAATCCAGGTGCCTCCACTCCCATCGCTCGTGCAGGTACTTCAGGAACTCGACTTTCATGCCGGCGTACTCGTGGTCGATGATGTCGGTAGCGAGTCTAGCCATGCTGGCTTTCCCCGTACCACCATCCGGGTACCTCCAAATTTTTTGGATATCGACATGATTGATGACATGAACGAGGAAATCCCGCTCTAGCTTCGGAGTGTCGTTCTTGATGTCGATGCTGGCGAAGTAGATCTCCCTCCTGTGTAGGAACTCGCGAAGCTCCGGGCAAACATATTTGGCCCTACATACGTGGTATAGGAGGCAGTGGTTGTGCATGGACAGCTGCAAAAGCGTCGTCCTCTTCCTATCTCCGGTATACTCAAGGTCAAGGCCGACGATCTTGTACCTGTCCATCGGCTTCTATAGCCACCGCTCGTACATTGCGATGACCTTGGCAACCTCCGCTGACGCATTTGGGTGGACGATCGTCAGCTTGGTGGTGCCATGGTTGGTGACGGTGTACTCGTCGGTGAAGTCGCTCCCGTCACCGAACACGCCGTACTCTGCGTCCATGGCAGCAGCTAATGCTGCGGCGGTGGCCTAGGGTCGGTAGCGGTGGCTGGGACTGGGTGTGGCGGTGAGTGATCTGTTGCGGTGGTATGGCCCGACAGAGGTGGTGCCTGCGGAAGCGTCGATGGTTCTTGCGGTGGCTGTGGCGACGGCGGAGGGCGGCAGAAGGAATGAGTTGCGGATTTTTGCACAGTGATGTGCTGAGGAGATGGAAGGCGATGCTTAAATTGCGTTTACCAATATTCCATTCATACCCATGTGGAAGCAAGTTTGACCGGGCGAGCATAGTTTCTTTCCAATCCTAGCGATTAAATTCGACGTCCGTCCCGGTAGGAGATGGGGAGTGTGTGCGACGTGGTTTTGGCGTGGCAGAGACCGGTCACGTAGACCACCGTCCCATTGCCGATCTGCAGCGGGTGCACGGTGCTGACACGATGTAACGTGACATGACAAAAGGAAGTGTACATCTATTAGTCCTAACAAGTTTAAGAAGTGTAAGCATAGACAGGGACCTAGCATCCCTACACCCCGGGGCAGCCGATCAGGCCTGCTAATTGCGCAAAGCTTGCAATTTCATTTTGTCTAGAATTTGCCAAATTGAAGCTCGTTTGCCCATGCTTCTTTAAGTTTCTTTGTAGGCCACTTGTGTAAGCATGCACGATCAAGCAACTTTGCAACACACGTGTCGGTGGAAAAGCATGACGTTTCAACGCACCACATAGTTTAGGGATTTAGAATAGCTACATTGTGGAGCTCTAGCCAAATTGCATGATAAAGCCAAATTCAGCTTTTTGTCAGATTTAGCTATAGCAACATTGTGACTCGTTTGTCCTCAGTTTTGCCCTCCCGATATTCCGAAGCCCTCACATGCGCTCGGAGGGGGTGTCGTCTGGTCAAAGGCTTGGCCGTTACGGCGCCCTGACGCCTAAATTGGAAGGTTTTTTTTTGTTATTTGGCCTTTTAAGAGCGCCTTTTCCCCTCTCTCGCTAAAAGTTGTGTTTTTTGCCCAAAAAGGTAGGGAATCTATAGCAGCTTCTCTCTTCATTCATTGTTCCTTTTACCCTCGTTTTTCCCCAATCTAGTAGCAAATCTAGAGCAGCAAAACAAACCAGCACCATAAATAAATTCAGTAACCAGAGCAGATGTAGATAAAGAAGCTAATATAGTATATATAGTACGGTACTTAACGAGGTTCGAAAATTAGGCTGCTCAACAGCAGCAGCAGCTGACAGGTTCAACACAAACAAGACAAAAGAAGCTGCTTTATAGCAGCAGCGGCAGCAGCTGATCAGTGGCCCCTCGTGGCCTCTGCCAGGAGGGCCTCCGCCTCCTTCCTCTCGCGCCTCCTCCACTTCTTGCTGCCCAGCCCCTTGACCTTGGGCTCCTTGGGTTTGATCGGGGCCATGCGACCCTCCTCGATAGCCACCTTCTGGAGGTTGCGGAGGTGAAGACCGAGCGCGTGGTGCTTGGCTATGAAGTCGTGGACATTCACGGACTCGACGTAGATCCTCACATCCTCGGCATGCTTCACGAGGGAGTTGAAGTCCGTGGCGTGGAGCCTCCTAGTGGGGCAGAAGGGGCACCTGTACACGTCATCGACGAAGAAGTTGTTGTACTGGCCGGACTTTAGCCTCCTCATCACATGACGAGTCTTGGTGTCCTTGGACTCGTCGGTGCTGCGGATGTCGCTGCTATCCTTCTGTTGGAAAAAACAGTAGAGTGTAATAAGGACATGATTGAGATACTTTAATTATCGGGATTGATTATTTGCATAGATTGACCGATTGAGATCCCCCGATTATTCCCCAAATCTCAAACCAAATCAAATACTGATCCCAATTACGAACAGGGGGATTCGTCGAAAATCGAGATCTAACACAAGAGGATTAGCTACTGTAAAAATACAAACAACCGAGCCCTAATAACATACGATCTAGCATCCAACGATGGGAATAGGGGAAGACCAAGGGAAGGGGAGAAAACCCTGGTTACGTCCGACCATGGGTCGGCGATGCTGGTGTCATAGGGGTTCTCCGGCCTTATGTAGGCAACCTCCTCGTAGTGGTCCCAGCCGAGCAGGATCTATTCAAGACTGGCGGGGGCCTCCTCGCCGGTGGCTACAGCGGATGCGGGGATGGGGACGGGGGCTCCTCGCCGGCGGCCTTGGAGGCACCAATGGCCACCGCGCCATTCTTCTCCATCGCTGCGTGGTAGGGGTTTTGTTGGGCGTTTGCAGAAGGTGATGGGACAGTGGAGACGGTTGAGTGAGCGAGTTTGTGATGAGTGGGAGTGGGGAGGCCTCTATTAAAGGAGAAGGGAACCGATGTTTCGTTGCACTACCGTGCATCGCGTACGCTAATGCACCGTGCACGGCCACACGTGTCCGTTACTGCCTCGTGCACCACACACGCATACCGTGCGTCACGTTTTTTTCCCTCGTGTCTAACCATGGTGATTCAGCTGTACTCAGTTTTGCCCTCGAGCGTAACACTAGTGGTTTGGTTCCATTTTTAAATCATTTTATATTTTCTATTTGAATCCCTTTGTCACTCTTGCCCTTGGTTTTTAAGTTCTACTCAGTTTTGCCCTTGGTTTTTAAGTTCTACTCGGTTTCCCCTCTCTGTGTATCCATCTCTCGCACCTGTGCTCATCTTCGCTGCTACGCTCTGATTGGTCGAGGCAGTTGTCGCACGGTCGTGCCCACCAACCGTTGATCCTCTGTGATCTAGCGGACAGGATAACCCTTATATCTGTAGAGGGCACCCCTGTATCCATGCAAAATAACGAGTATGCCACCAGAACTTTAACACCATAAATAGATGAACTTGAATATATTTTGAAGGGTACGAAAATAGAAATACCCATGGTTTAAGGGTCTAGATACGGTAAGAGAACTAAATATTATTAGTGGCCGGGCCAACACAGCGACGGGTTGGTTGGCTAGAAGTTGCTAATTCCTAAGTAAGGGGACACTAGGCCGGTCTTGACATACTCCCTCAGGAAATTGCCATAAGCAGCGTGCTTAGCCTTAGTCACCGACTTGTGTTTACTAGCCGGGCTTTTACCGATGCCAACCGCATGCGGAATCAAGCGGGAATCCTCGTGTTGACTCCTTTCTTACAGAAAGGGCACCTGAGCTCCACAAGTCGAGTGCGGAAAGGGATTATCCCGCTCTTGAGCTTCTTCATGACATGACGGCTCTTGTTGTCCCTGGTCTCCTTGTCAAAGTCCATCTCACTTGAATACACCTGTAATGTATGGAATACAAACCGAAATGAGCAAAATAATAAATATATATTAGTTCCACCATTCCGAGTTACTTTCGATGCAATAACTTGTCTATACAGGTTCAGCAGTTCATTACGACCGTCTCCCTAGCTCGCTCCTAAATTAATGTGGTTTGTGTTCTTGATAACTTACTAATAAATAAATAATGTGGATTCATTCAGAACAGACTAGACCTCTCTATGTACCGGTTCGTACGTTGCATCTAATCATTAGGACTAGATTTTTTTATGACGCTAGGATAGATTAAGCTCAAGAAGAAAATATGAAACATGTAGAAATAGATGTACCTCCGGGTACACGAGCGGAGCGTGTTCGTCGAACTCCACGCCCTCATCGGGGCCTCCGAAGTCGTCAGCAACGGCGAGCACATGGTCCCCCAAGGGGTTGAACTGCACGTCCTCCTCGCCTTGTGCTGCGTGATGCTCGTCCAGATCTGCCGCGTGAAGCACCACCCCGGCGGCGATGCCCGGACACTCACCCCCTTGCACTGGTTTCATGGAGAAGGTTCGTGCAAGTACGTTCAAGATTGTGGGGTTTTGCTAGATAGGGAAGAGAGAGTAGTGGATGAGTGCGAATGGAGGACCCGATAGGCTGGGTTTTTAATGCAGGGACGTTTAGGCCTCCTCGAGGGCCCCAGTAGGCAGCTCTTCCGGCTACGGCTGCCGCGTGGAAGGTTCATGTGGTGGGGGCCTGTCGGAAGTGAGAGTGCAGGTGCGCTGCATAGTAAAAATGGTATAGCCCATGGTCCATGGATGACCAGTTGCCGTGCAGTAGACATGTAGCCTTTGCAGACTAGATTAAACATGACATGACCACTCGACGACTTTTTCAATGGACGACATCATGTTCCTTCTTGTAGAAGTCTCGTTGAGGGAGACGTCCATGTTGTCTCGCGCTATCCCGTGAAGGGAACGGTGTGTGCAACGAGCCTCGTTGGATCACATAGGATCAATGGTCGGTGCGCACGATCCGCGTGACAACTGTGACAACCAATCAGGGCATAGCAGATAGAGTGAGCACAGGTTTGGGTCTCTACGAAAGAGAGAGGGTTTGGATCCACTAGTGTTCATTGCATGTGTGTTCTTTCCACAAACCACATATGTATCCACTATCGTAATTGTATGTGTGTTCTTTTCACAAACCACACATGGAGCAACCAATGTCACTGCATGTGTGTTCTTTTCCATAAACCACATGGATCAACCAATGGCATTGCATGTGTGTTCTTTCCACAAACCACATATGGATCCACCAATGTCATTGCATGTGTGTTCTTTTCCAGAAACCACACATGGATCAACTAGAGTCATTGCATGCATGTTCTTTCCACAAACTACACATGGATCAACCAGAGTCATTGCATGTGTGTTCTTTTCACAAACCACACATGGACCCACTTCAGTCATTGCATGTGTGTTCTTTCCACAACCACACATGGATCAACAAGTGCCATTGCATGTGTGTTATTGTCACAAACCACATATGGATCAACCTGTGTCATTGCATGTGTGTTCTTTCCTCAAGCCACATATGGATCAACCAGTGGTTATTGCATGTGTGTTCTTTCGACAAACCACATATGGATCCACTAGAGTCATTGCATGTGTGTTCTTTTCACAAACCACATATGGACCCACTAGAGTCCTTGCATGTGTGTTCCTGTCATGAACCACATATAGATCCACCAGTGTTCATTGCATGTCTGCTCTTTCCACAAACCACATATGGATCAACCAGTGGTTATTGCATGTGTTTTCTTTCCACAAACCACATATGGATCCACGAGAGTCATTGAATGTGTGTTCTTTTTACAAACCACACATGGATCCACCAGTGTCATTGCATGTGTGTTCTTCTCATGAACCACAGCTAGAGTCATTAGATGTGTGTTCTTTTCATAAACCACAGGTAGAGTCATTGCATGTGTGTTCTTCTCACAGACCACATAAAGATACACTAGTGTCATTGCATGTGTGTTATTCTCATGAACCACATCTAGAGTCATTGCATGTCTGTTCTTCTCACAAACCACATAAGGATCCACCAGTGTCATTGGATGTGTGCTCTTCTCACAAACCACACATGGATCCACCAGTGTCATTACATGTCTGCTCTTTTCATTAACCACAGTTAGAGTCATTGCATGTCTGTTCTTTTCACAAACCACATATCACTAGTGTAATTGCATGTGTGTTCTTCTCATGAACAACACATGGATCCACCCAGTGTGATTGCATGGCTGTTCTTTTCACAAACCACATATGGATCCACCAGTGTCATTGCATGTGTGTTGTTTTCAGAAACCACATATCACCAGTGTCATTGCATGTGTGTTCTTCTCACAAACCACATAAGGATCCACCAGTGTCATTGGATGTGTGTTCTTTTCATGAACCACACCCAGTGTCATTGCATGTCTGTTCCTCTCATAGACCACACATGTATCTACTAGTGTCATTGGATGTGTGTTCTTCTCATGAACCACATCTAGAGTCATTGCAAGTCTATTCTTCTCACAAACCATACATGGATCCACCAGTGTCATTGCATGTCTATTGTTTTCATGAACCACAACTAGAGTCATTGCATGTCTGTTCTTCTCACAAACCACACAAGGATCCAACGGTGTCATTGCATCCCTGTTCTTTTCATGAACCATAGCCAGTGTCATTACATGCGTGTTCTTCTCAAAAAACACACATGGATCCACCAGTGTCATTGCATGTCTGCTCTTTTCATTAACCACAGTTAGAGTCATTGCATGTGTGTTCTTTTCACAAACCACATATCACCAGTGTCATTGCATGTGTGTTCCTCTCATAAACCACATATGGATCCACCCAGTGTCATTGCATGTGTGTTCTTCTCACAAACCACATAAGGATCCACCAGTGTCATTGGATGTGTGTTCTTTTCATAAACCACATATGGATCCTAACCGTAGGAGAGCCCTAACCTTAGCCCCCCAATGGGTGGCCATTAGACCGAGTCTTCTAGAAGGGACGCCCTAACACAGTTGTTTTGCTTGACGATTGTTACATACCGTTCGATTGGGGCGCTTGGACGATTGGGATGGTCTTCGTGAGAGCGATCCGCGAGTAGGCTGTTCTGTGGCATGATTGGCCACGCTTGCTCTGGACAAACTGGCAACACCGTTCGCTCCCCTGTTGCGAGTGTCATGACTCACGAGTTTAGTGGGCCATATCCCAGTGTCACGCCCCCATTACTTCTGTTCCTCCCTGTACTTCTCTTCTTTCCCCTCGAAGCCACTTTCCCCACTTCACTCCCATCCTGCCGTAGCCGCAAGCCGACGACATCCGCCAATTCTTGGGTTGCTACCTTCATGCTAAGAAATCATTTTACAAGCGTTTGAACTTATCCTACATATTCCTGCTATTCGCCAATCTAACTGTTGATCTTTTTTCCGATTTCTCGACGAACTTCAGATGTGGCAGATGTTGCAGCCCAAGAATTGAGAGATCCTCACGCGCAACTTTGCAGCAACGTTCCCGCTCATGTGCTCCCACCCAGGATGCTTTCGCTGTTTCTCTTACCATGAGCTCCCGCTCCACGAGCTCGTGTGCCCGCACGGCGCATGCTCCTGCACGGAGCCGGGCTGCAACTACACTGGCCCGCCGACAGAGCTCGTCATCCACCTTACAGAGGGGCACTTGATCAAAGTGATTAGGATCTCGTACAGGCAAGCCAAACTTCTCCAAGAGCAGGTGCCGTCCACTGACTCAGCACGCCGCCGGCTAATTTTCTAGGGGGGGACGACTCTGTTTTCGTCCTGACCATCACCGCCGGTGTTCTGGGAACCAGAGCCGGGCCCACCAGCGTGTGTGTCGTATGCATCAGGTCGGTCTCGTGCGCCTGGCCCGTATACACGGTGCGCATGTGGGCGAACGCCCAGCCGTCGTCGTTCGATAGCATTCTTGTTCTAGCCGAGGCGCCAAGCTGCCCGACGCCGCGGGAGGTAGAGTATGCGGACCTAAGGTCGATCCTATGTGTGCCATCTCAGTACCTTGTCGGTGCTGGACCGAATAGGCAGATGCATTTCTACATTTTTATCGAGAAGACCGACAGGGAAATGTAGTACTTATGTTGTCGTTACTGTTAGACTTAAGCAATGCTTCTCTGGTGCGTAGAGCATACGTGTTGTGGGAATGTATGCTAGTTGTAGTTTTTAGTACTCCTTAATAATTCGACGAATTATTGGTCCAATTAGCTTGATGTTGTCACGTTGCAAAGTCCGCTTGCTATGGATAGGCTGGCAATACTGTGTGCTCCTGCCCCCGCATGTTAGTGTCACGTGTTCCGAGGGCCCACCTGCTAGTGTCACGCCCCCTTCTCTTCCTTCCCCTTGAAGCCACTGTACCAACTTCTCTTCCATCCCACCACTCCCGTCTGATGGTTCTAATCTGATTTTCGTTGGATTGTTTACATGTAATCTACGTTGATAATGCAACATGCAAATGGCATAGACACAATTTTTAAAGTGGAAGCACTCACGCGCTTCTATTGCACATATTTCTCAATATAGCTCGACAAACCCATTAAAATAATTGTACTCGCACTAAACACAATCGATATTGCAACCATCCTAAACAGCATCTAAACCCACATCACACCACTGTCGTCGGAGTCCACCTCGATTGGTTCCACCTCCATGCCCTTCCCAACGACATCCACTCCCACTCGTGGCTTGCCCTTTGCCAAGGAGGCAACAATGGTGTTCTACACAGCTTCGTCCCCGTCGTCCTCCACATCGGAATCAACAATGACGAAGGTGAGGGGTTGGCGTGGACCGAGCGCCATGGCGCCTGGCGGCTCCTGCTCTAGCTCGATGTCGCACCCATCCTTCTATAGGTAGGAGGGGCCGAGCTCGGATACGTAGCATCGTCGCTCCTCTCAAGAAACCATGACCATTTGATACTGCGATAGTAGGATCTTGGGGTGGATCCGCCGCGGCGAGCCCAACCGGAAGCGGTGGAGTGGATGGATCTGCCGGCGCGAGCCATGACAAGTTCCTAGGAGGGAGTAAGATTGTGGGCCAGGCGTGTCTGGTTCCTGAGCAAGGCCTCCTAGTGATATGTACACGGGCAAGGTGCCAAAAAATTTCGTCCAATGCACGCGAGAGGGCTTTTGAACCATGAAGGTGCGAGGTTTGGTTGACAAGTCCACACGCTAGGTCCCCCACCTGTTAGCCAAATGTGGATGGTAGGATTCTTCCTGAGTTATTAAGTGGGGATAAATCACGCTTCACCACTACCCTGACATCCAAAGGATCCTCTTTCCTCTGCCCTCGCTCCCCTTGATCATGGCTCGCAACTCGTGCAGTTCAGCTCGGGCGGAATCAGGGTTGGATCAACGCCGTCAGCCGGGTGCCCCCATCAGGTACCGGAGGGCACCCTACGATTACTACCCCGATATGTTGTGTTCCTACTATAGGTACAATGGTAACCCGGATCCGGAAAGCATAATGTAATTTTTTTTGTTTCCTTTGATCTACTTCGCAGGAAGGGAGGGGGACTGGCTATGACAAGTTTGTGTGGATCGAAAAGCCACTGACAGGTTTTCACAGAGAGCTTGTTCAGGATCTGCGTGATGCTGTGTGGGACAAGAAAGAGGAGATTCATGCGATGGAGCGAGAGATCCGGGAGCTTTGCCAGGTGCAGGGGAGGCAGGGCAAGGAGGTGGTGAGACAAACAGGCTCAAGATTAGGCCAAATAGTGGAAACAATTTCCTCATTATCTAGGCATTATCTGTTGCATTTGCAGTTTATGTTGCCATGTTGTTGTCCACCAGCTGAAATAAGTTGCTGCTTCGTGGAGTGTAGTAGCCAGCTTAGAAATTGTTTTTCAGCCCAGAAACTTATCATAAGTGTAATGCCAATAGTAGGGATTTATTAAGTGCCTATAAATAATTCATGTCTGTGCCACTAACACCCATCGATTTTGGAGACCCCTTAACCGCTCAGCTATCGCGATTGTTCAGATAGTAGTGGCACAGTCACAATTTTGGATTCAACTAGTGTCCTCAGCCGTATCCAATCCTAAAGTCGTGATACATTTTACTCCGAGTACGGGAGGCAGATTGTTTCGCCCGACAAGTTCCACGCACACAGCTCTAGAGTTTCACCGAACTGCATATATAGGTTCAAGTTCAATATATACATCATTAGGCTTCTACACTGCTAGTCTTCTTTCTCTGCTTGGGTGCCAACTTTCTTCCTCTTGCCTTCACGTCCACTGGCTTCTTCATCTCCTGCCTTCTTCCTCTTCGTGGGTGCCAATTTTCTTACCTTCACGTACCCTGCATCTCCGGTTCGAGGGAAGTCAAGCCAATCAGTACCAGAATCTTGTCCAGCATCATCACTCCACTCGTTTTGGTTTTCTTCTCGAAGAAAAATCACTGAGTCGGCTATCTTGTTTCTTACCTTGCGCTTCCTGTAAAAAAACCAGTACATGGATTACTATCTTATATCTACAGACTATAAACAATTTTTTTTGTGAATGTACCATCTCATACCTAAGTTTGGGAGCATTCAAGGGACAGCCCACTGCTCTATGGCCTATAAAATGGCAGGTCTTGCATCTGTTCTTGCCCTTCTAGGTAGCACAGAAAGCCGAACCCTTCTTCTCGAGAAAATTCTTAAACCTATTCACCTGAGGTCTTCCTCTGCCCCTTTTTGTAACTGGCTGGCAAAGCTCGAAAGATAGTTGGACTTAAGGCCACTGAGATTGGTTTGTACATGGCTCGACGGATCCAACGTATGCAGCTCTGAACTTTTCCATAGAGTAGTAGTCTGACAAATACTGATCCAAATGTGGTAGAGTTCTTTTCTTCACCAAGAAGGCTAAGGCGTGGTCGCAAGGCTTCCCGGTATGCTACCACTCTAAGCAGGTGCATTCTCGCAGCTGGATGTTCACAACATCCCTTTTGCCACTCTTGGACATATCGACCACCTCATAGTTGCTGCTGGTTGACGGGAGAACCTTAAGATGAGCAAGTCCTTGGCTTCTCTTGTGCAGTTGCTATACAAATGGCGGTAGCATATGTCCTCTAAGTCACCTACCGATCTCTCTCCTTATATTTAACAGCTTCATGATCATACGACGTATGTTGTCCATCAAGATATGAACATGATGCACTTTTATGTCCTTCACCCAGTTATTCAGGCATTCTGCAAGGTTGTTGTTTATGTAATCAACTTTGATGTCAGGGTTGAATTGACTCCTCTTCCATAGCTATGAACGATGGATGGCTAACTACTCTGGAAGTTCAGGGGCTTCCGCAGAAATCTTGCTCATGAAATATTCACTGCTACTAGGTTTGTAAACTCTAGCGGCAGGAAACATGTAACAAAATACACTGCCTTCGTAGTGTGAGTACAAGTTGAGCACCATATGGGCATGGCATTCTCTACCTTGAGCTCGCGGGAACACCTCCTTCACTGCATTCGTCAGCCCTTTGCATGCATCAGTGGATATAGCCAACGGATCCATGTGGCCTATTGATCTCCTGAGCTGCCTCATAAACTAGACCCAGTTTTCCTCCGTTTCTGTTTCAAACAGCCCGAATGCCACTAGGAACATCTAGTTGTGACCATCAAGTGCTATGGCAGATGACAGACAACCTTTCCATTTGCTAGTTAGGACAGTGATGTCGACACTCAGATACGGCCTACATCCGTCCTTGAATCCCTAGATGCAAGGTTTAAGTGCCATGAAAAATCTTTTGAAATATATTTTACCACGTACTGATTAGGTGTCAATCTCCACAACACTCCCCGGACACCTCGGTTGTACCTCCGCTTTGAAGTTGTACAACATCCTGAAGCTATTGGTCCAATCCCCATGCAAGACCCCTAGAGCTTTCTCTTTACCTTTTCAAACCATGTAATACGGTAGGACAATGTTCTATTTAGAACCGAGGCTTGTCTGAATATTCTTTGCGGTCTCCTTGGGGTTATCCTTTAGTATGGACATAGATTGCATAGCCACCCACTCCGTATCAGCCATTGAGGATTTCAGTTTGCTGCCTATCAGACACATGTGTGGATGGCCCATTTTGTTCACCTGCAACACAGATTCATTTAAAAGATAAGCGGAGTCGACTAATTGCCAGAAAGATATCGCACATCAATTGTAGTTATAGAGTGAAAAGTGAGAAAGTTCTAATGGTTTGCTGCATTCATTGCCCCAGTACCCTAATTGCCTTCGACGCAGGTAAGGCTCTTGCTGTGATCCTCCATGGACAATGTACATCGGCCCGTCCATTCATCCATGTTAACTTGCAAACGACCTCATACCTCGGGGCAGTGTTCTTCAGTCGATAAACGTCGAACTCCCCCTTGATACAAAAATGTTGAAACGACATCCTGAACTCATGCATGCTTCTGAACTCGGTGCCGACCGAAATTATAGGTTACTCATGGTCATGTTTCATTTCTTCTACTTCAACACCCAAATCATCAACTGGAATACCAGCCTCATCGTTAAGTTCCTCGTCTATTTCATCATCACCAGATTCTTGATCCTCTACAGTGACTTCTTCTTCATTTGATTCAGAATCCTGGCCATCGTCTCTAATGCCTAGTACTGCACACATCATATTGACTCCCATGGGTGGGGCTGCACCATCGTCTCCACCCGGATGGACCGGAACATTGCCCCAATGCACCTCACCGGCAACTCTGTTTTCTCCAAGACACTCAGTTGGTTCTGCTGCAACAACATGGGGTGGTCTTATGTTTGCATGCATCCCAGGTACTTCAGTGGACAAACATCAGTCATAATCAATTTCATCTTGACTGTACAGAACCCTCTTGCTCTTCCTATGTACATCCTCCTTCATGATGTAATCTTTCCTGATGGTATTAGCAGGGCTTGACATCTATGTTCCATTCCCCATCGAACTAGGCTTTTTGCTGCCACTCTTGGGTGTGATCTCCTTCCTACCTCCCCTCACGGGTGTTGGCTCCAGGGTGCTGGCATTATTGCCTGACCTCTGCGGCGTGTTCTTCTTCGAATTAGCCCTTTTGCTGCTACTATTTGGCATGTTCTCCTTCGTGCTGGCATTATTCCCTGACAGCGGCGTGTTCCGCTCCAAATTAGTATTTTTTTTCTGCTCCCACTGGGTGTGGTAGCCTCCGTGCTGGCCATCTTCGCCTCTTTGCTACCACTCCTAGGAGTGTTCACCACCGTGCTAGCCCTCTTAGCGTTTTTACTGCTACCGTTCGGTGTGGCATTTTGACTGGAGCTCGGGGATGTACACTGCGGCGTGGTGCCTTTTTTCGTGCGACTCTTGGGTGTCCTCTTGTATGGCGTGGTCTCCTTCGTGATGTTCTTCTTCGTGGTGCCCTTTCTGGGGATGCTCTTCCTGCTCCTCTTTATGACGCTCCTCTGTAAGACTCTCCTCTATTCGAAGCTACCCTCAGTCGCACCAGCCCTAGTGATGCCATGGATCAGGTCACGCATGCCTTCTAAAAGTCTATCATCTCTATTGTCGAGTTCCAATTCCTCTCCAACTACTTGCACTATCAAGTGGACGTACACTTCACCCGTATAATGTTTCCTTGTAAACAGTACGACTAAATCCCTGGTATCTTTCACTTCGATAGCCTTTTTGCTCCTGTAACCAAAATATAACAAATGTGCTTCCTGGGAGGACCCCCACAGCACCTTCACACGTAATGATGCCATCAGGTCAGATAAATCTACCACTTTAGGATCATATCTGCCAAGGATTACATCAAACTCGTCATAGAATTTTTCTGTCCCATAATCTAATTTTGTAGTATAATCTACGACACCGATACGAATGATTACTTTGCCATCATCAGGTTCTTGAGGATAGAAACCTCCGAGAGGTTTGATACGAACGATTACCTGGCACCATCAAACCAGCCCCAATGCCACTGTCGCCATCACCACCGTCATCGTTAGCTGGATTAACCTTGGTGGAAGTACCGGGACCAGGAGCAAGGAGAGGGCCCTTAGCAGCGGGAGCTACATTACATGGTGGATAGGTAGGGCCCCTTCTAACGGCAGCCACAATAGGATCAGCTGCTACCATGCCACATCGACGATCAGGAGCAGTTCCCACAACAACAGTGTTTAGAGTGCTAGCAGAGTCCAGACCATGAGCTAGCTCTAGACCAGCAGCTCGCTGAACCTGAGCACGGGTTCGAGGAGGACACAAGGCATCAGTCTTTGCAACAACAGTGGGGCAGCCTCCGGAAGCCTTAGTTTGCTCAACAGCGGCATGGATTGAGTCAACAACGGCCAGATCAACAACAACACGAGGACGACTAGTACCAGTAGATTCTAGAGCACGGGTTCGCACAACTTGAGGACGGTTTCGAGGAGGAGTAACACACAAGGCGGCAGTATTGGCAACAACAGTGGGGCAGCCTCCAGAAGCCTTAGTTTGCTCAACAACGGCATGGATTGGGTCAGTAGCCGAAGCAACAACACCATGGGGACGACCAGTACCAGCAGATTCCAGAGCATAGTTTTCCACAACGGCAATACGGGGACTCCTTCGAGGATGTTGCCTGCCAGAAGCATGTCGCGGACGAGGAACCACATTTTTCTCAACAACAGCAGGGGTTCGAGTTAGACCTCCATGTCCAATAATAGCTGGGCGACTCCTAGTAGCAGGAGCTTCCTCATCCAGTATGTTACAAATCAGCATAACCACGCGAAGCCCAGCATGCTGTTTCATCAACCCATTTAGCTGACTGTCACACGCTATAGGAACCTTGAAGCCTCGTTCATCAAGGATGCTGAACCGTGCAGTCTGCTCCGGCCTCATTTTAGCAAGTTCACGCACAGCAGCAACCAAACTAGGGATAGTGCATAACTGCACATGGGCTACTTCCATCTTCAGATTGTGAGCTTGTTTCCACGTGCTATTCTCATCTGCTAATTTAATGTGGTAGCCGCAGATGGTGACCCGAACCGTGTATTTGGGTTCAGTGGGGATCCTACTTGACAGAAAATTGGAGACAAAAGATAAGAATTATTTGTTAGCGTCGTGCTAGCAAACAATTCTATGTTCGATATATCTCTGTAATGCCAATAGCCAGCTAGAAGTTATAGGTAGTGCGAATAACAAAGAGAAGAGTAGTGATACGTCCATTTTGCATCACTATTCTATGTCTTAATTCACTATTATTCATTGATATATTTCGTATTGAGAGGTGATACTTATGTTATTTCATCTGTTTTTGCATGGTTGATGACTTTTGGAGCATGGACCGCTGCAGTCAGGATTCTATTTGGATGCAAAATTCGCGAAGATCAGAAAATCCAGGAAAATATACAGAAAATCCTATTTTTCTAGAAGACGAAGGATGCCAGAAGAGGGAGTGGAGATGGGCCACAAGGGGCCCACACAATCCCCTGGCGTGGGCAGCCCTAGGCCGCGCCAGCAGGTGGTGTGGCTGCCCTGGCCCACCTCTGGCTCTCCCCTCTGGCGTATATCATCCACCCGAAACCCTAAGACATGGGGAGCGACCACAGAAAGATTTCGCCGCCTCTGCGGGGTGGAAAACACCGAGAGAGAAAGATCTCTCCGACAGACAGATTTCTACCAGGGGAATTCCTTCCCAGAGAGGGGAGATCGTCGCCATCAACACCACCGTCAAGCTAGACTTCATCGGGATCATCATCACCACCATCATCACTATCAGCACCCTCATCCCCATCTCCATATTGTTGTAACAATTGAGTTGAATCTTGCATAGTTCATGGGGGAAACTTTCCCGGTGTTGATTACTCTTTGTAGTTGATGCTATTGAGTGAACCATTGAATTATTGTTTATGTTCAGATTGTTATACATCATTATTCCATCTTTGATTATGATCCATATGATGTCTTGTGAGTAGTTCGTTTTGTTCTTGAGGACATGGGAGAAGTCATGTTGTTAGTAGTGGAATTGTGTTGAGAGAGATTCAATAGTTTGATATTTAAGTTGTGGTGTACTTCTTCTAGTGGTGTCATGTGAACATCGACTACATGACACTTCACCTATATGGGCCTAGGGGAATGCATTGTGTATTTGGCTACTAATCATAGGGGTTGCCAGAGTGACAGAAACCTGAACCCCCGTTAGAAAACCATTGCACAAGGGACGTAAGGGTCTTAGAGTTTAAAGCTGTGGTTAGGTTTCTACCTTAATTACTTTCTTGTACTTACAGATGTTTGCAAGGGGTATAATCACAAGTATGTATTATTCCTAGGAAGGTCGGTACATTAGCACATGTTCACCCACCAAACACTAAGCAAGCTAAAGAAGATTAATCAACTATATGAAGCGAAAGCACTTGATAGTCTTCCCATGTGTCCTCGAGAATGTTTGGTCATCTTAAGTAATGCAACCAGCTTGTCCTTTGATGCATAAAGGATTGGTCCACTTGCTGCATTTATTCCTACTGTCTTTTATTTATTTGTACTTTGTTTAATTGCTTTATCAAAAACCCCTAAAAATCTGTTTGCTAAGTATTTGCAGAGAATTCCTGATCCATACCACTAGCCAGCACCTTCTGCTCCTCGTTGGGCTCGACACTCTTACTTATCGAAAATACTGCGATACGCCCCCTATACTTGTGGGTCATCAAGACTATTTTCTGGCGCCGTTGTCGGGGAGTGAAGCGCTATTGGAGAGTGGAACTGGTAAAGGAAACTTCTACTGTGAGTATTGTTTACTTCTGTTAGTTGCTTCATTTTCGTTATGGATAATTCGCTGAGTTTCTTATTTGGTAATGCTACTACCACTGCTAAGGTAGTAGATAAGCCACCACCTGCTGAGAATCATGCTTTTAAAATACCTACAAGAATTATTGATCGTGTTATGGATAACTACTATATTGGGGATAGAATTGTCCATCCCGTTGATCATTTACTCTTTATACACGAATTATGTGGGTTGTTCTCATTATTACTACAGATCAAGTTAAGAAGAAGTTATTCTCATTATCACTGAAAGGAAGAGCTGAGGAATGATATAAGCTGCTGAAGAATGGTCAAGCTTTGGAATGGGAGGAAATGCCTCTCTTTTATTCAAAGTTTTATTGTCCTAGTGAGATTCATAAAGATCGTAATCAAATATACAACTTTTGGCCCTTTGATGGAGAGAGTATAGCTCAAGCTTGGGGGAGATTGAAGTTACTAATGCTCAAATGTCCCATTCATGAGCTCCCCAAATATATTATTATCAATAACTTTTATGCAAGGCTCCCTCTACATGACAAGGATTTATTGGATGCTTCTTATGCTGGATCATTCACTCGTATGGAAGAAGAAGCTAAATGAGATCTTCTGGACCGTATTCAAGACAATGCTGAGGCTTGGGAGAATGACAAAGGTAGAAAGTCAGGTATAAATTATGATTATGGATGCATTGAATCTTTTATGGGAACTGATGACTTTCAAAATATTAAAAATGCTTATGGTCTAGACTCTCAAGCTATTGCTTCTTATTTTAAGGCTTTTGCTTCCTATATTGAAGTGCCTAAAAAGAAGTGGAATAAGTATAATGGACCTTATAAAGATGTTGCTAAGAGTGTTCCTGCAAGAAATACTGAAGTTTATACAGCTAATCATGTCTTACCTAAACCTTATATTGAGAAAATGCCTTTCCCAGTTAAGATAAAGGAACATTCTATGATAGCTAGTATGGTTAAAGAAAGTACAAATAAAGCTGTTGAACCTAATAAACAAAAGGTTGATGAACCTATAATAGCAGATGTGAAAGACTTTGTTACTAAATATGAAGAAGAGGGACACACTATCCTTTGTAAGGATACCTCTAATATTGTTTCACATAGTAGTGTTATGAGAGCTAGTATTCCTGTGTTTTCTGTTAGAATAAGTGATCATTGCTATGATGGTCCTTGTGATAGCTATATTGTTAAGTTTATGCATGATACTGAAAGTTACTATGAGAGCGGGAAAAGTTTTCTTATGCATTTCAATAATATCAAGTTTCCTCGTTTTATGCTGAAAGTTTTTATGTTGCACTTCTTTTGCCTTCTTATGCAAGTAGCCTCTGGTTTCAACAACCTGTTTTTTTTTACAAAATTCCCTTGCATAGGAAGTGGGTTAGACTTAAACATATGTGTGTTTTTGCTTCTTAATGCTCTCTTTCACTTCAATTCATATTCTTATGTGAGCATTGTCAAAATTATCATGCCCATCTTAATGGCTATAAAAAAAGAGATTTTTGGGAGACAACCCAATTTGTTTTTGCTTTCAGTTTGTTTTTGTTTCTTTGACTCTTGGAAGTTATTACTTCGGAAATAACCGTCCTTATCCGTTTTGTTTGGTTTTTGTGTCAAGATCAACTTCTAATGAGAGAGAAGTAAGATTTGGGGAAGCTGCTGTCCCGAAACAGATTTTTGTGCTTCACCGTAAATATTCGTGAGAGATATCTATATGTCGGATTGAGCTGTAATTTTTTGTGCTTCTGCCCCAGGTTTTTATTTAACTGTAGCTAGTCTTTCACTTTTTAATTTGAGCAACAGAAGATATTCGAAAAAATTGATCTTTACCTGCTGGTCTGTTTTGACAGATTTTACCACTCTTGCATTTTCTTCTTTATTCGATTTCCTTTTTTTGAATTCTTTTTGGGTTTTCGGAAGGAGTTGCTACGGTAGCTTATGTTTTGATGGTTTTCAGTTGAAGTTGAACACAAAAGGTTTTATCACTTCACTTATACTAATGTTGCTAATGAGAACTGTGTGAAAGAAATTTCCAGGAAGTGGAGATAATGGTGTAATAAGGAAGAGAAGGGTTTTATGACTCAAGTAATAAGTGTATGAAGCTGAAGATATTGATGATATTCAAGTGTTGATTCCAGAAGAATCTACTAGATACCAAATCCAGAGACCTGCAGAGTCCGTTTTCAAATAGGTAATAGTTATGGTAAGGAAAGTTCCGCGAAAATACAATCCAACTATATTTTTGCAGTTTTTAGTCAATAAGGAAAGCTACGAAGTGAAAAAGGGACGGAAACAGAGCCAGGGTGGCTCACACCACCCTGTGGCGCGAGCCCATCCTTAGCCGCGCCACCAGGTGGTGAGTCCACCCCGGACTCCGCCTCCGACTCGTTTTCTGCCAGTACCTTCCTTTTGATATGAAACTTCGTAACATATAAACCCTCGGATCTTCCGAGGTTCGTATATCATGTTTTCGTCGTGTTTTTGTTTCGATCTGTTTCTGGCAGGTAGAATCCCAGATTTGGAGCCACAATGTCTTCCACCGGATCAGCCGAGGGAGATTCCTTAGAAGATATCATCAACCCATACATGAGAGAGTTGAAGATTCATCCCAAGGTGTTGTTGCTCGAAGATAGGGAGGTCCGAATTAAAGAGGTTTAAGGCCCTAAAGGTGAAGGAAGTCTGGAGGACAGGATGGAAGCACTGGAGCAAGAAGTCTTTAGGTACAAGAAGATGGCGGAGCCCGACGTGGATATCATCCATAAGATTTGTTCAGAACTCATCACCGAGCACCAAAAGGAGACTGCTGAACTCAAAGATGAAGTCTTCTCACTCCGCCAAACAACCAATGAACTGCAAGCACAGTTCTATGACGTTCAAAATCAAAACTATGAGTATGAGGCTAGGTTTAAACGCATAAGTGCTGCTGCAAGTTTCAGGATGTTGGAAACCACGATATCCTTTGTTGATGGGAAGCCCTTACCCTGAAAGACGGACGAAGATGAGAGGATACCACCACCACCGAAGGAGTAATTCATCATCAGGTTTGGCATCCCCTTGGTTTGTTCCAAGCTTGGGGGAGTGCCGCGGTATCACATCACTATCTTCTATCTTTTTACCTTATTAGTAGAGTCATATCATGAATAGAGGAGTTATTATGTAGTATGGTTTGCATTATGGAAGTGTCCCCTCTCTCATTAGATATGTATCCCTTGGTGTGAGTTGCCGTTATGGAATATTAATGAGAAGTTCTATCATTCACTCTTTTGCATAGCTTATATTAGTTTTCAATTCGTGGTTATATGATTGATCTTGTTGTTAGTATTGGTATCACTTTGGGATCATTGAGTTAATTTAGTTGGTTTTGGCAAACCTGGCTCGGTCAGTAGCAACACTTTTTTTTGAGAGTTGAAAGAAAAGATAAAATACTCTAAAGAAAAATAATTTCATCATATTTCTTTCTTGATTTTCTCATAAGTTTAGTATTCTCTAGTTAAGATCTTTTGTGCTTCCGAGGAAGATTGCATGCTTGTCTTTATCACTTGTATGTTTGGTTGTTTCCTTCAACTCTTGTACTTGCTACCCGGCCTTGCTAGCCAAAATCCTGTATTGAGAGGGAATTCTTCTCGTGCATCCACTCCTTTAAACCAAAACCTTTGCCATTTGTGTCCACCATACCTACCTATTAGCATTATTGCCATTCCAAGTAAATTCTTGTTTTATCTATCTCCCAAATTAAACTTGTTATGTGAAAAGTAGTGATTAAAGCTCTCACGAACTTGATGGCACACTTTACTTTCTTGCACTTAATAAACTTGAACCATTGTGCTCACCTATGTTGCGTATATTCTTGCGCTTTGTAAGTTGTGGATTAGCAGAACCATGCTGTCATGGGGACCGCTTTCAACATTGCACTGGTACTTTGTACCAAGTTGATATCATGTTCTTTTGTGTATGGATGTCATCGGTGTGAAATGAAAGGGGAGCTTGTAAGTCCATGGAGTTATGCATGTGTGTTAGAGAAACGCCTGGGCCGCTGGTCTAATCCATGCTGACATGGTGGAAACCTGCAACGTAACCATAACGAGTATCTATGAAGCATTCTTATTATAAAAAAGAGTCCGATATTGAGAAAAAAGAGAAAAGAAAAAGAGAGATATTATGAAAAGAGGAAAGAGAGAAAAAAGCACCATATTCCCATGGTAAATAAGAAGATTGCTGAGATACTTATTGTCTGCTTGCCTTGTCATTTTGATACGGGGTTTATTCCGTATCATCGAGCAAGGGGTACCCCGTTGGCGGTTCTCTATGATACACATATGCTTACGATGACAAGAACTTACCGGTGACTAAACTTGAGTAGCATGAGGAGCGGCCCTCGTATTCAAGGGACATGAGATTCTCAACTTATAACTTGTCAATGCATATCCTCATATTTGATCACTTTAACCTTAATCACCTAAAGATGCCTATGATAGGGGCAATGAGAGCTGAAAGCTAGTAAGTATCATAATTTTTGGGAGCTCTTTATGAGACTTGCAATCCCTGCTTCCCTCTTTGAAGGGCCTTTCTTTTACTTTGTAGTTGAGTCAGTAAACCTACTCCCTTCTATCTCAGCAAGTATTTTGAGTTGTTGTGTTTCATTCATTCATATGATGATTTATTCAATCATGTTTCTTATGTTCCTTGTTTTGCACTTTGCTCTTATCTTGATGTTTACTACTTTGAAAGCTATCATTGAAAAACTAGCTATTTGTGAACTCCAGCAAATATCAACTATTCTTCGACCGAGAGCTAAGTTTTCCATTACCAATTATGATTCACTTCATGTATCTTTATCGTGTTTCCTTTACTCATTACAAGTTGAGTTATATAATAGTGAGTTGCCTTCTATTATGATCTGTGTATTTGATGAATGTGATGCTTCTTGTCCGTATTCTTTTATCGACTCTTCACTCCCTAAGCTTGGGGGGAGTTGATACGTCCATTTTGCATCACTATTCTATGTCTTAATTCACTATTATTCATTGATATATTTCGTATTGAGAGGTGATACTTATGTTATTTCATCTGTTTTTGCATGGTTGATGACTTTTGGAGCATGGACCGCTGCAGTCAGGATTCTGATGGAAAAGGTGATGTTTGGAGGCAAAATTCGCGAAGATCAGAAAATCCGGGAAAATATACGGAAAATCCTATTTTTCCAGAAGACGAAGGATGCCAGAAGAGGGAGTGGAGATGGGCCATAGGGGGCCCACACCACCCCCTGGCGCAGGTAGCCCTAGGCCGCACCAGCAGGTGGTGTGGCCGCCCTGGCCCACCTCTGGCTCTCCCCTCTGGCGTATATCATCCTCTCGAAACCCTAAGACTCGGGGAGCGACCACATAAAGATTCCGCCGCCTCTGCGGGACAGAAAACACCGAGAGAGAAAGATCTCTCCTGTAGATAGATTTCTGCCGGGGGAATTCCTTCCCGGAGAGGGGAGATCGTCGCCATCAACACCACCATCAAGCTGTACTTCATCAAGATCATCATCATCACCACCATTATCACCATAAGCACCCTCATCACCATCTCCATATTGCTGTAACAATTGAGTCAAATCTTGCATAGTTCATAGGGGAAACTTTCCCGGTGTTGAGTACTCTTTGTAGTTGATGCTATTGAGTGAACCATGGAATTATTGTTTATGTTCAGATTGTTATACATCATTATTCCATCTCTGATTATGATATATATGATGTCTTGTGAGTAGTTCGTTTTGTTCTTGAGGACATGGGAGAAGTCATGTTGTTAGTAGTGGAATTGTGTTGAGAGAGATTCAATAGTTTGATATTTAAGTTGTGGTGTACCTCTTCTAGTGGTGTCATGTGAACGTCGACTACATGATACTTCACCTATATGGGCCTAGGGGAATGCATTGTGTATTTGGCTACTAATCTTAGGGGTTGTCGGAGTGACAGAAACCTGAACCCCCGTTAGGAAACCATTGCACAAGGGACGTAAGGGTCTTAGAGTTTAAAGTTGTGGTTAGGATTATACCTTAATTACTTTCTTGTACTTACGGATGTTTGGAAGGGGTATAACCACAAGTATGTATTAGTCCTAGGAAGTTCGGTACATTAGCACAGGTTCACCCACACAACACTTAGCAAGCTAAAGAAGATTAATCAACTATATGAAGCGAAAACACTTGACAGTCTTCCCATGTGTCCTCGAGAACGTTTGGTCATCTTAGTAATACAACCGGCTTTTCCTTTGCTGCATAAAGGATTGAGCCACTTGCTGCATTTTCTCCTAGTGTCTTTTATTTACTCGTACTTTGTTTACTTGCTTTATCAAAAACCCCTAAAAATCTGTTTGCTAAGTATTTGCAGAGAATTCCTGATCCATACCACTAGCCAGCACCTTCTGCTCCTCATTGGGTTCGACACTCTTACTTATCGAAAATACTGCGATACGCCCCCTATACTTGTGGGTCATCAAGTAGCTCACCCGTAATTAGCCAGAAGTATTTCTTCCTCAGCAAATAGATCTGCAAGCCTTCGCGCTGCTCAGCTCGTCAGTGGTAGAGGCAGGCTAGATTGTCACAACAGCTGACACGACATTCGGCATTGGAGCTCGGTAGCAGCAAGTAGGCGCAACAACTTGGCACCGGAAGTCAAATGCCCAAAGAGATCATTCTGGTTGGAGAGGGGATTTCGACGCCGCTGGTGCTAGGGTTCATGCGAAAGGAGGGGGAGTGGATTTGTGAATTTGGTCAACGCACCATGCTCCTTTAGTCTCTCGTTTCGCCTACATGGTTGCCGTGTTGGCGCTCATGTCACGGAAATATTACTGACATGATGGTCCCAACCGTTTACTTCACGGGGCAGTTGCACGGAATGTTTGGATTTGGTAGGGGTGAGATGAGTTTGCATCAAAATGGCCCCTCTCGGTAGTTGGCGGCGGCTCGAGTTCTTACGATGGTTTGGCGATGAAAAGCGTAAGGCAATAGCTAAGGAACTAGCGTGGCTCGAGTTAGCCGGATTCATAGAATAGGTCATCCACATTGAGTGGTCGACCAATCCTGTAATGGTCCCTAAAAAGGACACCACTGATTTAAGGATGTGTGTTGATTATACTGCCTTGAACAAGGCTTGTCCAAAAGATCCGTTTGCTCTGCCTAGAATTGATCAAGTCATCGATTCTACGGCAGGCTCGGAACTCCTCTGTTTTCTCGACGCATATTTCGGTTATCACCAAATCCGGATGAAGGAATCTGACAAAGTCAAAACTTCATTCATAACCCCCTTCGGAACCTTCTGTTTTGTTATGATGCCCTTTCGGCTGAAGAACGCAGGAGTTACGTACCAGCGCACGATGCAGCGTTGCCTCCACGACCAACTCGGACACAATGTACATGCATACGTGGATGATATCGCGGTGATGTCCAAAAAGAAGGAAACACTGATTTCCGACTTGGAGGAAACGTTCGGCAATCTACAAAAATACAACATCATGCTTAACCCGAAGAAATGCTTCTTTGGAATACCTACCAGAAAATTGTTAGGTTTCATTGTGTCTCAAAGAGGCATAGAGGTGAACCGAGACAAAATCAAGGCTATACTCAATATTTCCAGGCCAACTCGCCTGAAGGACGTACAAAGATTAAGTGGTTGCATTGCTGCGATCAGTCGATTTGTAAGCCGGCTTGGTGAAAGAGCCGCACCATTATACAAACTCCTGAAAAAGACCAAGGATTTTGTTTGGACTGGCGAAGCTGAAGCTGCACTACAAAACCTGAAGAAAGTACTCTCATCTGCTCCTATCCTTGCAGCGCCGGAACCTCAGGAACCGATGTTGCTTTACATTGCTGTGACAAATAAGGTCGTCAGTATCGTCATGGTGGTGGAGAGACCAGAGGAAAATCAGGAACACCTGGTGCAGCGTCCGACTTACTTTATCAGCGAGGTCTTGACAGAGTCAAAACAGCCATATCCGCATTATCAAAAGTTGGCTAACGGTGTTTTTCTAGCATCTCGTAAGCTACGACACTATTTTCAGGAGCATCCAATTACCGTGGTGAGCAAAGTTCCCATGAGAGATATAATCAACAATAGTGACGCCACAGGACGTGTCGCCAAATGGGGGCATAGAGCTTTCAGCTTTCGATATTGAGTATAAACCCCGGACAGTAATCAAATCCTAGATCCTTGCTGACTTTATCGCTGATTGGACAGAGACGAAGGAGAACATGATCCTCCGTGAGTCGGAATATTGGACCCTCTTTTTCGATGGGTCTAAGGCTCGAGGGGGCTCGGGGGCTGGCGTGGTGCTCAAATCACCCCAAGGAGACAGATCCACTTCACACCGACAAACAACATTGACGAGTATGAAGCACTCCTGCATGGAATCTGGATTGCTAAGGATATTGGCATCCGACGTTTGATGTGTTACGGAGATTCGGATCTTGTTGCTCAACAAGTGTCGGATATTTGTAATGCAAATAAACACATGGCAGCATATAAAGCTGTCGTAGATGATCTATCTAAATCGTTCGAAGGGTTTGAAGTTCAACACATCCCTCGAGCAGAAAATGAGGAAGCAGACGCGCTATCTCGGATAGGTTCTGCGTGGAAAGAGGTCCCGGATGGCACTTTTCTAGAGCACCTCAAAGTTCCCTCCATAAAAGGAGTAGATGAGGAATATCCGACCAAATCCGACTCACCCTTGATAGCAGTTCTGGCTGTAATTCCCAGCTGGACTCAACCCTACCTCGATTATTTGGTAGATGGCAAATTACCCGAAGACGAGGTGCTGAGCCGGCAGATTATTCGACGAGCAAAAGCCTATTCTATTGTTAAAGGTGAGCTCCATAAATGGAGTGTCTCTGGGGTTTTTCAGCGCTGCGTATCTCTAGAAGAAGGAGTTGAAATCTTAAGAGAAATCCACGAAGGCGAGTGTGGTCAACACGCTGCAGCCAAATCTTTAGTGGCAAAAGCTTTTAGACATGGATTTTTCTGGCTTATAGCTCAGGCAGATGCCGAACGATTAGTCAAGACATGCAAAGGCTGCCAAAAGTAGCCAAGCAAGCTCATGTTTCGGCTGATCAGCTGCGAACAATACCTATTACATGGCCCTTTGCGGTCTGGGGGCTTGATATGGTAGGACCATTTAAACGAGCTCCAAGTGGATTTACTCACCTCTTAGTGATGGTGGATAAATTCACCAAATGGATTGAGGCTAAACATGTCACTAGTTGTGATGGAGCAACGACCAAAAGATTTCTCGAGGATGTTATAATCCGGTATGGTTATCCGCATAGAATTATCACGGACAATGGGAGTAACTTTTCTATGGGAGCATTGGCTGAATTATGCGACAAGCAAAATATTCGGCTTGACATTGTGTCAGTCGCACATCCATAGGATAACGGACAAGTCGAAAGGGCAAATGGTTTAATTCTACAAGGCCTAAAACCGAGACGCGAAGCACCACTACGACGTGCTGCGGGGGCTTGGGCAGAGGAATTACCCTCTGTAATTTGGAGTTTACAAACAACTCCAAACAGGTCAACAGGATACACACCTTTCTTCTTGGTCTATGGCGCAGCAACTGTTCTTCCTTGTGATTTGATTCATACTTCTCCTAGAGTGGCCACGTATATCGAAGAGGATGCCGAGATTTCTCGACAAAATGATCTCGACTTAGTCGAAGAAGTTCGCGTCGTTGCTGAAATGAGATCTACAGCCTATCAGCAGAAGTTACGCAAGTATCATAGCCAGAGAGTCCGAAATAGATCTTTCAATAAAGGTGATTTGGTTCTCCAGCTTATGCAACAAAGAAAGCACAAACTTTCCCCAGTATGGGAAGGACCCTTCTTAGTTAGTCGAGTATTGCACAATGGATCGTACTACTTAACTGACATGAGGCCCGTCAAAGAAAGACCTACTACTAAGAAGAGAAAGAGAGCTGGAGGCAGTACAAATCCGGATGAGTTAGACAGACCGTGGAATATTGCTCAGCTACGTCCCTTTTATTCTTACTTTATCCTTCTTTGTAATCATAAATATGTACATGTTCTCTGAGAAATAAAAGTTTTGGTTGCCTCAAGTTTTTTCTGAGAAGTTTTTACCATCTTATTTCCAATTGATCATGTCATAGTCGAAAATCCCAGAATGCTTGAAAGTACTTTATGCTCATGTTCGTTTTGGTTTAGATTTCCGATTCTAAAATTGCTACCTTCAGGTATAACTCTAAAATTTCTAGTCTTTACTTTGGTTATTTGTCTGATTGCTGGATGCGGGTATTTTTCGAGTAGTGAATTGTTGGTACTGGAAGCCGGCTTTGTTTCCGAGTTTAAATTGGTTTAGCAATTGAGCTCCGTTGTTCGGCAAAGTTTCCGGCGGAAGGTTTAGCCGGCTCATGAAAGGGACGAGGCGGAAAGCCAGATAAACGATAAGTGAAGACGAAAAAATACAAGTGCTTATGTAAACATTTTAGGCACACAAAAAAAAAATCAAAGCCAAAAGTGCTGAATAGATCAAAAGCTTAGCACTAGCAAAATAAATAGTACTTAATATTTACAAACACGTCATGTTTTTCAGGGATAATACAAAAATTTCTGATCTATGATGCAGGAGGAGATGCAGGAGCTGCCGGCTCACTGGTTCCGCCGCCTTGGTATCGTTCCGAGATGTCCGCATCCAAGGTGGTGCGTTCATCGTCAGAAACTTCAGCTATTTCTTCTGGAGGAGGAGGTGGAGTAGCCACGCGGGTGAAGAAGGGGATCTCGTAGCTGGTCAGGTCAGCCACGCGACACCCATATCCGGCACAGGAGTGCATGATGGCTTGAAGGTCCTGCTCCTGGCCGTCCTCATCTACCTTGCAGTACCCTCTGGTCACTTGCCATATCTCCATGTTTCCATGGTGTCTCATGACCATGGTGAGAGTGTTCTGCGCAGCAGTCCGCGCATAGGACATGTTCCAGTCCTGAACAAGTTGTGGCATCTCCTTTGCCTTGTCCCGCACCTGAAAATCCGACATGCTTGGCATGCCCGGAATCTTGAGAGCTTCGCCGATGTCCTCAAGGGACTGGCGGAAGTCATGAAGCAGGTCACCGATTTGGGTAAGACGGTGTGTGCGGGGCTCGGAGGAGGAAGAGTCCGTCAAGTTTAGAGGACCTATACACAAAACAAGTTAAGAAAATCCGACATTGATATAAGTCGAAGAAAGAGACAAGTCAGATAGATCGAACGTACCGAAAATGACGTCGCCAATTTTGGTCTTCTCCTCTCGGAGACTCTGGAGTTCAGCCTAGAGCGCCTGGGAGATGTCCTTCTCTCTGCCAAGCTCATTCTTGAGATCCGAGATTATTTTATCTTGAGCAGCGATCTTGCGATCACGCTCTTAGTGGCCATGGAGGAGGATTCAAGGACTTGAGCTATGCTCTTTTCATGATCTGCCTTGAGCTGACCCAGCTCTTGGCGAAGCTCCTTGTTCTCCACCACCAAGGTCTTGAGGTTCTCGGCCTCTTCAATCATGGCGACAGATTGTTTCACCAGCGCTGTAAGTCAAAAAGAACAACAGTTCAGAAAAATTCTACATTGAAATACAAAGGCAAGGTTTGAATCTCGGAATGTTTACCTTCGGCATCATCCTTGCCTACTTTTAGTTCAACATTTTTAAGCCGGAGAGCTTTGATCTCTCTCTGCTTATCGCAAACATTCTTCAGTAATTCCTGGTTATAGGAACATACTTTCTGTAACTCAGAATACCCAAAGTCAGAAAGCTACTTAAGACTCGAGCTAATATTTTTGCTAAATATCAGCACGAGCCTTCGGGGCTACACTAGTTCGTTCTTTGGCATCCTAATGAAGCATAAACCCGGATTATATATCCTACTTCATGCTTGGGGGCTAGAGGATATGATATAAGATAATGGAAAAAATCAGGAGTTGGAATTCCGACTTACATATTGCTCGCGGGTGAGTTTATCCAAACCCGCATTCACTTGAGCAGCCACCTTTTCGGCTAGAGTCAGAGGAATCACTGGAGCTGTTGGAAGCTCACTGGTCCTAATCCTCTCGTCGCGAAGGCGGACCTGGGCGAGAAGGTCAAAGAACTTGATGTCCTCTTCTTCTTGCGCTTCTTCTTCGAGAGATAGATGGCTTTTCTCCAGGCATTGCCTGGCGAGACGCTGGATTTCTTCAGCTGATTTTCGAGACAGGCCAAACTTGGCAAGTCCCGGATTGCTGATGAGGTTTTCGGCGAAGGTTTTATCTGAGGGATCATTACCCAAAGAGGGTTCACCCTTATCTATATCTGACGCACTCATGGAGACGTCAGTTTGTGATTCAAGGATCGCGGGCTCCGTTGAAGGAGCTGGATCTTCTGCAACAACGGGAGAAGGAGTGATCGCCGGTGTTGCAGAAGGTTGAGGGGCAGGAGTCGGAGGAGCGACGGCAGGGGAAGCTATGGTGAGCTTCGTCTGTCGCAGGGGCTTCGAAGGAATCCCTTTCGTGAAAAATGAGAGATCAAATCTATACAATTTTCTTTAAGGATTTTGATCGGCAAATCCAATTTACCATAAACCGACCATAGTTCCGATTTGACCAAACTCCTTTGATCACGGTACGTCGATTCAGATCTAATTCCCGATTCGATCAATCATATTGATCTTCGCGTGATTCAGAAGGATTTATGTGTCACTGTCTACCCCGATGGCGGAAACCGACCGGTAGGGGTAAGTCGTTCGACGACCTTAGAATCACGATCACGGAAATTAAGATCATAGATCAATCCAGAAACACCGCCATACAAACGATCATATCATTCATATCAATCTACATATCACCATATGCAAACTTCCCGAACCTACGACTGAATAGCATCGGCTCTGATACCACTGAAGGGTAACGGGTAGGCTACACTAGCGTAAAATCAAAAATTTCTACCGCGTCAACCAGGAATACTATTGTCATAGATCACGGGATTACCGCTAGACGCGCAGGTGCGGAACTCGATGAAGCACGTTGCGGCAGTGTAGATGTTCTACGTCTCCTCCTCGTCCTCGTCCCACGAGCAGCTCCCCTTTGCGCGGCTCGTCCAAGTGCTACAGATGCAGCACCTCCGAGGTATCCACACGTCCGGAGTGGAAGTCGTCACACGCCAGACTGCTAGGTCTGCGCGTGCAACACAGGCGGAAGAGGAGTGGCGGCTGGGTGGAATGCTCTCTCCTTTTCAGCTCGCCTCACTCCCTCTTATATAGGCATCCCTGGTGGGCTTCTACATTAGCAGCCCATTAGCAGCCTAAGCCTGGTCTAATTCGGATCCAATCCTCATTAGGCTTCCAGCCCCTAAAGTGTGTGACCCTATAGGTTCATACATGTATAGACATGATGCGAGTACACTTACTCCGTCAATAGTTGGTAGCGGCCTCTAGCAAGACGTGCCAACTCCTAAACGCATATAAAGATCATTCGGACGAACCATCACAAGGTTGAGTACATGTCTTTCCCTTTGTCTCACGATATTTGGTCTAGCTCTAAGCTGACCTCTCTTTCTCGATACTGTGATTCAGAATCCCTTTACTAGGTTAACTCTTAACCATATGTAGCACGGCCATGCATTTCTGGATCCGATCACTCGAGGGGCCCAGAGATATCTCTCTCAAGTAGAGAGGGGCAAATCCCATCTTGATTGACCGATGCCTTGCAGCATGTATCAGGACAAACCCGAAAGCTACCTTTATAACTACCCAGTTACGGAGTAGTGTTTGATAGCCCCAAAGTAGGTCGATCCACATCTCAAGTACATGCGACAATCTCAGGTCTAAGGACAAAACGTACACGATGTGTAGAGAGAGCTGCAAGTATTATTTCTAGTCTCATGTTGGGTCAGTCCAACCCCATGTTCATAACATGTGTCCACATCATTGGTTTGACATCTCCATGTCAATGACTTGCGAAACATAGTCATTAACCAATCGATGTGCTAGTCTAATATTCACGTGTGTCCTCGCATGAACTCCGACTAGGGACAATTATTAGATAACCATACAAGTAAAGAGTTTCACAAACAATTCACATAATTGCCAATCAATACAAGTTGCCTGGTATATGGATATTCAAGGAACATTATAATAACTCATGGATACACATGAAATACAATCATCTCTATGATTGCCTCTAGGGCATATTTCCTTCAATCCCAAGAAGGTTGGGCCGTGGCTTTGCCGGGAAAGCAGTGGCTTTGCCGGGAGCCGGAATATCCCTATGATAGAAAAAAGTGGCTAGCCATTGTTTGACCGAGTCACTGGCTAGAATTTTGGGATACGCGCGCTCACGTCTAAGTGAAAAACTAATAGTGCCGGTGATGTAAGGAACACCGGCAGTAATGGAGTTTCTCCGAACATGAAAGTAGTACCGGAAAAGAGTCAAACTCGGCCTAATGCTAAGAAAGCCCTCGCACAATGAAGCATATGCGCTCATCTCTAAGAGAGAATTGGGAGGAAGGTTATGGATTTGAACTCCGTAATGATCAATCACCTCGGAGAAGAACTCCGAGGGAGGAAAAGACAAACCTCTATCGAGGTGGGTGCCGAAGTGGACCCGCTCGCCGTCGCGCGGGTTGGGACGGTTTCCTCGAAGCCGCTCCGCCAGTTGCCGGCGGCGAGAAGCCGCTCCTTCTCCACGTTCTTGAGGCCCTCCTCGTTGAGTGCGCAGGGAATCCAGATCCCGCAGAAACTCTCCTTCTCTGCCACCGCTTCCGCCGTCGCCGCCGCTGCTGCCAAGCCGGAGGAAGAAGATGAAGCCATTTCTTCGGCGAGAGGATGACCTAAAAGGGGCGGTGCTAGGAGTTCTGTGGGGGAGGAACGGGGAGCTCTGTGCGCGCAGGGAGTTGGGAAGGAGAGGAAAAGGCAAAGGACTGGTAGAAGGAGAAGGAGAAAATCCTAACCCCTTATATTCACCTACCTGCGCCAAGATTCGTGCAAATGCTATAGTGTAACCGCCACGCGTTGTGGAAGGAACTGGGAAGGACCCACGCGATGATTGCGTCGCCGCGATCTCCACGCACGCATTGAACGGTGCCTCAGTTCCGCGGACCGCGGACCCACCAACGGTCGTGCTGACGGCATGCCTGTCAGCTGACGTGACTTGACCATGACTTGTGTCAGGTGGCGTTAGAAACCAAGTTCCGGTTTAGTTTGAAATCAAGCTAGAAAATCCGAGTAACCCGTTGATAGGTCTGACTTATTTTTAAGACCTTCTGCAAGCCGAAGATCAAGCTAGACGATGATAAAATCCAACTTTGGATCTTGGAGGCCTCCGGGGGCTGCTGTTGGGGATATACTTTCCGGATATCCTCACAGTTCCTCACTGACCAGGGTGGCCCACTTTGGGTTAGAGCTTTGCTTCACGGGCGGCCCAGTCAAGGAGAAAGACGGAGTCCAATCCGGCTACGGGAAGGCCCAGAAGACTTACCGACTTAGGCCCATAATGTTACTTGTAGTTCAAGATGTACTCTGTAACCAACTCTTAGTCGTAGCCGGATAGATCTCTCCTGTAAACCCTAGGCCGGATATCTATATAAGCCGTCCTAGGGAGAGCCTTTAGGGCACCCAATACTTTAGACCCTCAACTCGCACAGGCGAAAACCCTTGTAACCCATATTCTGGCTCTGCCATATTACTGGATTGCTAGCAGGAGTAGGATCTGTCCAAAGCCGGCGGATTCGAACCTGGGTAAACTTGTGTGCACACCAACCCGGAACACCGTACGTCTCACACCCCTCTCTTCCGCACGCCTCGAGGACCCCCTCATGGCGTACTTGTCCTCAATCCGACGACACCAACATTTCGAAACGCGGCAATTTCAGGCAACTTAGGTACCGCGGTGCACTCGCTAGGGAACTTTGGTATCGCAGGGTAGCAGTCCCCACCTGCCAGACCTCCAATGTTAGCATAGATATAACACAAAAATGGAACACGATTTGGAAGGAAAAATTCGAAGCTTACTTGGCGACCGGGAGCACGCGCAACCCGGTGCTGATGTGGGCGGGCTTGTCTAATTCCGGCCCCAGCTTATGCGTGAGACCTCTCTCGAAGACATCTGAAGCCCACGATACTGCGGGCTTCCTTGATGATGAAGCCGCGGTCGCTGGAATCTCTGGCTCCGAAGACGTGGCCACTCTTGAAGGTTGTGGCGACTTTGAAGTCGTGGCCTCGGCCGCTTCCTGCTCCGGCGCCGTCGAAGCCGGTGGCGCGATCGCCACAAGAGTAACCTCCACCACCGCCTCGGTGCCTTCAACCTCCAATCCCATTATCGGAACCGTGCCCTCTGGAATCTTGCACGGGGTCTCAGGCGTGTCATCCTCGGACTCGTCGTCTTACTCGAACACCACAACCGACCTGGATGGTGACGCCGCTTTATTTGCTGGCGACTTTGGCTTGTGCGAGGGTTTCGCTAGTGTGGTTGTTCGCGGAGAAGTGTGCTCTTGCTAGATTTCGTCACCTTCTTCGCGTTCTTCGAGACTACGGCTCTCCTTGAGCTTGCATTGCTTCTGCATCTGAGTCTTGCGAGCCGCAGACACTGGGGGAGGAGCCTCCACCTCCTCCTCTTCCTCTTTAGAAGATTCTCCAGAGGCCCCCTCTTCGAACTCGTGGGGAACCGTCGAGTGGGGGATCTAGCCCTCCAAAACCTGAAACAGCTGAGAGTGGGCACGAACAAATTTCAGACGATACAGTTGCAAATCGCACCACAGGAACTGCAACTGAAGATAAAATTCAGAGAGAAGAACTTACTGTGGGGGCTTCATTCTTCACAGGCACGTACGGAGGGAGCCCGACTGACGTGGTTGTGAATTCCGCGTCAGTGATCTTCTTTAGGGTGACCTTGTAATCTTCGGCGTCCCATGATTCCTTGCTGGTTCGGGAAGGATCGTTCTTCCCGCTGTACTCATACATGCAGTGCGGTCGAGCCGCCAATGGGACCAATCGCCGCCCGAGCCAGCAATTGTACAAGTTGACCGAGGACAAACCTTGGTCCTTCAGCCTCTGGATCTAGTCCATCATCTCCGCAACAGCCATCCTCTGGTCATCGGGGAGTCTGTCCATCGCCAGCCGGTAGGGTTCGCTTCGCTCCGCGACAAACTCCTGCAGTGCTACCTCGCCGGGGGCACTGGACTCCTTCACATAGAACCAACTCCTCTTCCACTCGCTCACGGCCTTCTTCGGTAGCATGAGCTTGGCGAAGTTGGCCTTCGGCTTCAGCTGGAAGGTGACGCCTCCGACCGCCAAGATTGGGCCACCGGACCCTTCCCGTTCGATGCGGCCGTGGAAAAGCTCCAACCACAATGGGAAGTATGGCCTGCAGCCAAGATAGCACTCGCAGACGGCGACAAAGATCGCCGGTTGCTTGATGCTGTGCGGGCCGAGATCTGATGACTTAATCGCATAGTATGCGCAGAATCGTCGGAAGAACAGCGAGGTGGGAAATCCCAAGCCCCTCTCCAGATGGCTTGGAAAGAAGATGAATTCGCCGGCGCGTGGCTTTGGCTCGATCTCGGAAAACACGGGGATCCTCCAATTCCCCTTGTGGAGGACCCCAGCGTCCTCAAAGGACCTGAGTTGCGCCGCGGTGCACTTTCACTTCCCCCACGAGCCCTTCGGAGGTGCCATCGAGAAGGGAAGCAAAGTCGCTTGGTCTGGAAACGTGTGAATCGAGGAAGACAGGAGAAATGGATGCGCGAGAGTGAAGAATGCAGGAAAGGATCCGCAGAGATGATCTGTTACTCCCCTTTTAAGGAGGTGCTAGCTGCCAAACTTGGGGTAGCCGTTACCCACGGTAATTGCGCCGAAGTTACCGTTGGAATATCTAACGAATATTTTTTACCAAATTAACGGTCCAACTCTTCCATTCGACTCTCTTGCAACCGACCCCTGTCCACTCGCCGAAGCAGCGACTTGATAGCGGTAGCATTTGCCGAAGAAGCGACTTTGGACCTAGGTAAAATTTCCTTGGTTTCGGTGGAGTCCACCGCCGATTCGACTGGGCGTCCAAATTGGACTCGCCTACTCCGACTACCAAAAAGACACGTGCATCTGAATCAACGATGGCCTTGGGGACTACTGATGGGGATATGCCGAATAGGGTATGCCCAGCAGGACGTTCCAATTGGGCCAAAGGCCTCGAGAGTGGGCCTGCAGGACGGCGACTGGAATGCGACTAAGGAGAAGGCCTTGTAAACTTGTTCGGCTTAGGTCAAAGCCTCTGAATCCCTATCTTGTTCGGTTGTAAATTGTAAACCCTAGCGAGGTGCGTCATATGTAAACCTCCCTAGGGTATCCTAAGGACTTACGTTCCATCATACACCCCTTCAAACGACTCGCTTCTTAGACGCCGAGCTCCCCGCCATTGTAACTCGCTCTCCACTAATCCAATCTAGCAGGAGTAGGTCTTTACCCTCAGGGGGCCGAACCTGGATAAATCCATGTGCATCCACCCCCATCTCGCACCGCAGATGGCCGCCAGCTCTCGCCCCCGATTCAATCAATCGCTGCCTACTGCAGCGACTGCCGTCGCCATTTCCATGATAGCGTCCAGTGGGAACATCGTTTGATAAATATGCCTAAGGCACGACTGCTCCTTCTTCAAAGAGTGGAGTACTCGAGAAGCACGATCCTGCAGGGTCGCAAGCGCGATCGCACGGTCATGGTCCACCGAAAAGTACCCACTCGCCTGAAGCTGCTCCTGGGTCAAGCCATTCATCCGAATGGCAATCTGGTCTTTCTCATCCTGCGGATGACGAGCACTGACAACTATGCCAAGCAAAAAAGGGCAAAGTATGAAGACAAGGCATCGCCACGACTGACTAAAGGAAAAGATAAGAGGGCAGAAAGCTAACATTTGAACTGATCGCCCAGTTGCGTCACCTCCTCCAATAGATACTGCTCGTGGGTGGTAGCCTTCTCCGCCTTCGACTTCCATTCATCCGTGCTACCACAGAGTATGGGCAACTCATGCTCCAGTTGCTTAATGCGATCGCGCAATCGCGAAAGCAAGGACATCTCGTGCACCTTTGAGCGCGGCTGAGCCAAGATCTCATCGGCGGGTGGAGGATCGTGAGGACCACTCGAAGGACCACTCGATGTACCCTATCACGAACCAAGAAAAAGCAAATAAGAGACCAAGAATACATTGACAAAAGGCATAGACACATTCAAGCTTAGCATAAGTTTCGACTAGGTCACTTTCATAAAAGCATTGTTCCAACACAGAAGTTAAAACTACAACTATTATAGGATAGCTACTAAGGAGTAGCCTGCTTCTTCGACTTTGACTTGGACTTCGGGGGCCTCGTCGAATCCGTGGCGGTCTCTAACACCATAGACTTTCCAATTCCGGCCCCTAATGCCGTAGCCTTCGCCGCATTCTTCGCTCGCTGCAGCTCCTCAGAGTACTTGGCGACTGTACTGATGAGATGCGACCCATATTTACCATAGCCAGTAGCGAAGGGAGCAAACACTACCTGTTGGCCATCCACGCCGACGGGCATCGCCTTGGAAATCGTGGCAGGATCCACCTCCACACCATGGGCTTGCCCCATTGCTAGTGCCATGGTGGCGCCGACGGACCGCTGGGAGTTCCTGAAGTCCATGGGAATACCCCCAGCAAGGGATTCCACCAGGTCCTCCAGGTTGTCAAGAAGTATAGCCTTTGGAGTTAGATCCCTGTGTATGTGATGTCTACGCACTTCTATTCTTGTAGACAATTGTTGGGCCTCCAAGTGCAGAGGTTTGTAGAACAGCAGCAAGTTTTCCCTTAAGTGGATCACCCAAGGTTTATCGAACTCAGGGAGGAAGTGGTCAAAGGTATCCCCTCTCAAGCAACCCTGCAATCAAGATACAAGAAGTCTCTTGTGTCCCCAACAGACCCAATACACTTGTCAGGTGTATAGGTGCACTAGTTCGGCGAAGAGATAGTGAAATACAAGTGGTATGGATATAAGACAACGGTGCTAGAAAATACTTTGATGGCGTGGAAGACACTAAAGGCAAACTAAAATAAAGATGGAAGCAAGCAAACATGTAACAGATCTAATAGCAAACGGTGTTTAAGTGCTTAGAAACAAGGCCTAGGGATCATACTTTCACTAGTGAACACTCATATAAATATAGTCTTCTTCATGATACTACTCTTAACTACTCTCCGGTTGGACACTCTAATCGTTGGTAGGGCTATAACAACACACCTCAAAGTAAGCCTTTCCCATCTAGAAAACCCCACACTATCACCTTGAGTACTAGATGGTTCCAATAAACACCACAATTTCATAAAGACATCCAACTCCAAATATAACTCATAACAACTATTTGTAATCTCTAGCCTAAGTGCCACCATGGTGAGCACGCTGTCACTTTCACACACATGGGGAGAGCAGAGATTCATTAAAGCACTTGAGTAGCAAGGTAGATCTATAGATTACAAGCTCATGATCACAATATGATCATGCATAGAGGGAGAGATGAAAACATAGCTACCGGTAGAACCCTTAGCCGTGAGAGAGAACTACTCCCTCCTCATCATGGGAATCAGCAATGGTGATGGAGATGGTGGTGGAGATCGATGGAGATGGCTCCGGGGGCACTTCCCCATCCCGGCAGGGTGCCGGAACAGAGACTTTCTGTCCCCCGAATCTCCCCTTCGCTGGCGGCGGTGCTACGGAACTTTTCGTGGCTGGAGGCTTGCCGATTTAGGGTTTTGGCCTCGGGAGGCTTCTTATAGGCCAAAAGGCAAGGTTGGTGGGCAGCCAGGGGGGCCACACCATGCCCTGGCGCGGCCTAGGTGGACCCGCGCCTAGGGGTGGTGTGGCCACCCTATGGCCCCTCTCCGTCTCTCGTTCTGGCTCCGTGAGTCTTCCGGGAAAATAATAACTTTTGCTTTTGTCCCGTCCAATTCCGAGAATATTCATTTTCTGACTTCCTGGAACCAAAAACAGCAGAAAATAGGCAACTGCCACTATGGCATCTTGTTAATAGGTTAGTCCAAGAAATCATATGAAATGTACTCCAAAGTGTGGACAAAACACAAGAAAGTGGATAAAACCAAGCATGGAACATAAAAAATTATAGATACATTTGCAATGTATCAGTATGCGACTGAGCACATTCTTGGCCTTCATCAGCGTCCCTTGAAGAGAAGCGTTGCGGTCCTCGACTGCGGTGACGGCACCAACCAATGCATCATCACGACGAAGGGCCTGGGGGTCAAAGATCAGGCCGTCGACATCTACATACAGTAAAGTGTTGGTACAATACCACGATGACGAGGCAATAAACAAACAAAATTCAGCTGAAAAAATACCTGAGAGGGACTTCACAATCGAGAAAAGCTGCTCCTCGAGCAACTTCTCCCTCTCGGCATTTGAGGAACGCAAATCCTCTTCGCACTTCCGCAAGTTCTCCTCACATTCTTGCGATTCATCCAGGGCCGCGACTGCTTCATCGCGACTCTTCACCGCCGTGGCAAGCGTCTTCTCAAGTGAAACGTAATGGCGTAGAAGTTCGTTATGCTCAACTGCAAGAAAGGATGTATCATCAATCAAATGCAGACACTTCACCAAGACAAATACAAAGGCAATACTAACCTTCAACAACATGATGGCGATTCTACAGTCGGGCATGCTATCGACCCATCTCCAGGACTTGCTCCGCCAGGCGAGCAGCCTCCTTCACGATGAGCTGCATTAGAAGAAAATAAAAGTTCAACAACAACACCAATATATATTCAACTGTCGACACAACAAAGAAATACTTACATGGTCCTCTAGAGACTACGAAGATGACTGCCGCGCAGTCGCCCGGGTAACAATCTCGTGTTCCCCAGCATGCGGGGAACTTGAAGATTTTTGCCCGGAGTGGGCCGCCAATGGAGGAGAAAAAGATCGTTCGACCACTTCTTTGGCCTTGGAGTCTGCGAATCCGGATTCCTTCACAAATTGGATGTCGCTAGAAGACGACGACGACGCTTGACTACAAAAACACATCAAGCAAAAAACCTCAGGAAAAGCAATTCCAAACAAAGAAACTAAGGCAACATCACGAACTCACCAGTCAAACCTATCAAGGTCGAAGGATTGCTCCTCCAACTCGGACGACTCCTTTGGCAGCCACAGCTTCTTCCGGGCAGGAGGAGCCATGGAGCGCACAAGAACAGCGGGGATCGGCTCCTCTACAACAGCAGAAGGGCCTTCTGGCGTTGAAGACAACGAGGCATCTGAATCCTTGCTACAGGATTGCTTGCGAGTGTCCTGGCCGCTGGACTCGGGGGCTCCCTCTTCCTCTTCAATTGGGATGGTCGACTACGACTCGTCCTCTTCATGCACTTCGTGCGGGGTAATCCCTTCAGGTTGAGGGGGCAAGTTGGGAGACACCTTCCAGTCCTACATTCAGAAAATACAACATTATATATCATAAAGGCACCCGCAAAAGGAAACTATTTCACAAGATAACTCTACCTCAGGAGGGGGTTAGAGGTGTCGAAAGGAGGCACGACCGGTTCGCCTTGGAGAACCTCCTTGGCGGTGTATTTGGTAACCAGCCGCACCCTCTTATCTACCTCACCCACGGAAATGCCCTCGGCAACACGTGGGTGACATCGTCAGCACCAGTCCAGTAGTAAATTGGGTGCACTCTAGCCTGCAAAGGCTGGATACGGTAGCGCAACCACGTGCGAATGAGTGCGTCACCACCCTCTTCTTTACCTATGCGACTTTCAAGGTCGCATACGCGCTTGTACATCACCTCTGTTTCCTCGGACTCTCCAGGCATCACTATGTTCTTCCAGGAGCGCTTCCTCTTGCATGGCGTCGCGGGATCGAAGGGCGCGAGTCCGTAATGCTCTCCGTCGGCCTTCTGGTCGCGGATATAAAACCACTTGTCCCTCCATCCTTGGACTGACGCGGTGAGCTTGATGGCAAAGTAGGTGACAGAGGAATCGATGTGGATTCCGCAGCCTCCTACGTCGTACACTACTGAACCGGACGCCAACTGGCGTTTCCGCTTAAATAACCTCTTAAAGAGGCCAAAGTGCGGCTCGACTCTGAGCCAGCACTCGCAAAGGGTAATGAAGCAGGAGATGTGGAGAATAGAATATGGGGACAGGTGATGCAGCTGGAGCTCGTAGAAGAAAAGGAGGCCCCTGAAGAAAGGATGCAGGGGCAGAGAAAGACCTCGGATGATGAACGCGAGGAACATCACCTGGAAACCATAAGGAGGACATGGGATTACCTCCTCGCCGGGCACTCGCGAATCGCCCTCTGTGGAGGGCAGAACTCCATCTTGACGATGAAGATGAAGCTCGGTGGGCTTGATGATGGATGCACGCCAAGCGTTGTTGGTAATGCAGGTTCCGGCGCCCTTCTTCGTCCCAGCACCGGTGGTGTTAGTGCCCACAATGGCGGAGCCGCCCTTCTTCTTGGCGGCGGCAGACCCAACAGCGGCACCTCTCATTTCTTCTTGCCCATCTTCCGATGGCGGTGAGAACGGAGGAAGTAGCTCAGAAAGATGCGGAGCTGGTCTAGTGCCGCAATGAGAAAGTGCGAAGGGAAGCAGAGAAGCAACAGCAATGGCAATGGAGGCAAGAACAACGAAGACAGATGGGGAAATTACCGCAGCTATGCCACTACTTAACCTCCTCGCAGAAACCATCCAACGGCCAACATAAACCCTACTACACGCGTGGCGCACATCACCATCGACACGTGGCAAAGCTGAAGCACGAACCATCCCCCACTATTCCCATTACGTGCGGAAATCAAGGAGATGGAGTTAAAACAGAAGATTACACACGCCCGGTAAAATCGAAGTCAGAAAGTGGGACCCACCACTCGTCACGTCCCGTCAAAGCCGCTCACACGGGCAACCAAGGTCATCACATCGTCAGCACTGACGTCATTTCAGCAGCAGAAGATTTTGACTACTTTAGTCCTTGCTCGAGTCTTCGACTCAACCAAGCACTCGGGGGCTACTCCCATAGGGAGCGTTGGTCGCGCAACCTACGATTTATCTTTATGCAGGTATAAGAACAATCAGGACATACCCACCACTCGAATCTACGATTCGATTGAGGATTATTGGTTACTCCCATAGGGAGCACCGGAAACAAAGTTGACTGAAACAAGCAGCAAAAGGCGACAACAATCGCAAAAAGTTTTTAGTCCCCGCCTGAGTCTTCGACTCAACCAGGCACTCGGGGGCTACTCTCATAGGGAGCGCTGGTCGCGCACCCTCTGATTATTTGTACATCATACTGTGTGTTGATAACATCCACACCCGAATGCTATGGCGACTCCGCCTCATACTTTACCTACAAGGAGACTACGTCTCCTGGGCCACCCGAATCATCTCCGCGATGACAAAAAATTCGGATGCCGCGCTTACAGCATGAAGATAAGACCTGAATAAGGCCTGGCAATGCATCTGCTGTGCGCTACCAGAAACATATCCGTGCTTGCATGTACGATGAACATGCCTTGACGGACGCGTCGAGTGCTCACACTTATACACTACAATTCCACTCCTGTAAGACCTCTACGTCCTGAGTCGAATTACGCCAGCACTTTTCCAAATTCGAGTCCGGGGACTCGAGTTTGAGTAGATTGTGTTGTTTTGCCCTAAAGGCAGTTAATTGATACCGATGCATCGGATAAATCAGTCACGTATATCAACAATCCCTATGACACAAACTAAACACTCAAAAATGTACTTAGTCATGCACTCGAAAGGCTTCATAAAGTCTCCAGTCGAATCTACGATTCCGCTGGACACACGGGGGCTACTGACATGGGTATACCCTATAGGTACTCGAGTTCGGTATATATGGTCCTGATACGGTGAAAGCCCACGACATTGCCATTGCCAAAATGGAGAATTCGAGTATCCCACGGACTCTCTCTTGCTTGCGAGACAAGAAGAAGCTTAAGATAGAAAGTTTAAAGGGAAAACCCTAATCTGTAACCGACTCGACCTGGTACCCGAGACCTAGCCTATCTATATAAAGGCTAGGAGGGGGCAACGAGGAGGACACACGCAACCCTAGTTTCCACAACTCTCGCCAGATTGCATCTGCGCGCCCCTATAATCTTTGATTCCTTCGTTAATTCCAAGAGGAGACGAGCAGGAGTAGGGACCTCTACGAGGCCTGAACCTGGGTAAAACTTGCATCCCTGTGTGCTTGTTTGCTAGCCAACTGATGCCTCCAGCGCTCCCTCATTCTCCAAAACCCAAGTCCATAACAATGGGCATTGACGAGTTAAACCCTCGTCACCTTCCTCTTGGGGTTCCCCAACGAGCTCGTTATTACACGAGTCAGCAAGTACTTTTCTGGCACCATTGTCGGGGAGTCAAGGACATCTTCACAAGGGGAGTTCCTCATAACCAATATCTTTACTTTGTTGTTTTTGTTTTGCTTAGTTTACTTTTGCTTTGTTTGCTTGTTTCTTCATCAAAAACACAAAAAATTAGTTGTACTAGTTTGCTTTCTTTATTAAAACACAAAAAAAATATTAGTTCCTTTCTTAAGTTGCCATTATGTCTAGCATTGCTCCAGCTAATATGCCACCTGAGGAAATGATTTTCACTTTTAAACAAGGAATTGGAGAGAGTTTCAAAGAAGCTTGGTCTAGAATCTCTAATCTACATGAAAAAACTGAACCTAAAATGACTCAAAGCTTGTTCCTCGGCATTTTTTACCTTGGAATTGCTCTTTGCTATAGATATGCTTTGGATGCTATAGTAGGACGAGATTTCCTCCAATTCAATGAGGATGATGTTTGTAATGCCATAAAGAAGTTGATCTTTACTTACAACTTGCCTAGCAAATCTGATTCTTCCTTCATAAACATATTTGCTAGACTGAATACTCTTGAGACCAACACTGCTAGTTTAAAAGATTGCTATAATACACTTAGAGAGCATCATGACTATGTTCCAATAAATTCTGAACCCTCGAAGTGGCTTCCCACAGTAAAGATTGTTATAAATAATGAAACTTTTCATGCTCGCTGTGATATCATGTCTGAATTCTGTCTTATGCCTAAAGATATCTATGAATCTTTGAATATTTGGGGACTTTCTGAAGGAGGATAAGAAATATTTCTTGTTAATAATGCCATACTATTACCAATTGGAATAGCTGAAGGAGTGTTTACAAATATCCTAGGGAAAATGGTTTCTACTGATTATCTTGTTATTGAATGTGTAGGAAAGGGACAAATCACACTTGGAAGATTGCTATTGTAACTCCTTGGAGCAATAATAAATCTAGAAAAGGGCACCATGCACTTTGCTTCTCCACCAAACAATCATATGTTCCTCAAGGTTAAGAATAAAAGTAAGAGAGGTAAGGGCAAGAAATTTGGTTTTAATGCTTCTTCATTTGAGAACACTTGATTCTTTTTCTTGCTTCTTATGCCTAACTTAAAGGCGTTAAAGAAAAGTACTTATTGGGAGATAACCCAAAAGTTTTAGATGATTCTTGGAAGTTATTTCTTCAGTAATAACCTCTCCTTATCCTTTTTATTTTATTTTTGTGCCAAGATTAACCTCTAATGAGAGAGAAGTAATCATTGTGAAAGTTGTTGTCCCGAAACAGATTTCTGTGCTTCACCGTAAAAATTCATGTAAAATCTCTATACGTCGTTTTGAGGCGTGAATTTTTGTGCTTCTGCCCCAGGTTGTTATCTAACTTTCGTTAGTTCAACACGTTTTTATTTGAGTAACATAAGGTCTTCGAAAATTTGGTTTTTACCTGCTGGTCTGTTTTGACAGATTTCTGCCATTATTTGCATTTGCTTCTGGTTGGTTCCTTTTTGAGTTCTTTTGGGGAATTGAGCTTTTTGAGGGAAGTGCTACAGTAGCTTGAGTTTTAATGGAAGTCTTATTGGTGTTGAAACTGAACCTAAATACTTATTATCTTGAGTGCACTAATGTTGCTAATAAAGATTGTGTGAAGTTTTGTATGAAGGAAAAATTTCAGGTGTATGGAGAGAATGATGTAATGAGATGAAGAATGGACTAAAGCTCAAGCTTGGGGATTCCACCCCGTGTCACCCCAAGAATTATCCAAGAGGTACAAGCGTCAAAGTTTGGGGATGCCCAAGGCATCCCCTTCTTCATCAATAAAAATCCCAGGTTTCTTCCAAACACTTCATTTTTATTGTTCCATGCATAGTTGTGTTGTTCTTGGAGCGTCTTTGTTTTTTGTTTTTTGGTTTTCGTTTGCTTGGTTTTCTTAGTTTTCTTTAATAAATTGGTTGGACCCCCTCTTTCATGCATTGGTTTTCAAATAGTTTGGTTTGGATTGGAAAAATCGTAGGAAAAGTTCATGCTTAGGTGGTAAAGAGAGCTTGTTTTTGACTGTGGCCCATTCTTTGTCATGCCATGCTTGATATTGTTTTTGCTTCATTCTTAGTGATCTTTGCTATAGGATGACATGTTATAAACAATTGAGATTGCTTAATGTGCCTTGGAAGAATCATGCGTTGTTTTAGCATATTAAAGCATAATATTGTGGTATTCTCCTTTGATGCTTCATTTGGGTTGACTTGGCGCATGCTCACACCATGTTATGACTATCCTAAGTCACCATAGCCTTGATGATCCTTTAGTTTTCGACTTGTAGTATCACTTTATGCTTTGATTAATGATGTTTTGTCACTCTACATGATTATGGCCATTATTGCTCTCTTAGTCGGTCGCTCCCAGTCTTTTGCTAGCCTCCGTAACCAAGTATGAGTTCCACTCATGCATCCAGCTCAAAATAAAACCAAGTTATTCCAAAGAGTCCACCATACCTACCTATTAGCATTTTCTATTCCAAGTATATTCATGTTTTTACCTACCTTCCAAATTAAACTTGTTATGAGAAAACTAGTGATTAAAGCTCTCACAAACTTGATGGCATACTTTACTTTTCTTCCCCTTAATAAACTTGAAACATTGTGTCGTCTATGTTGTATATGCTTGCACTTATATGTTGGGGATTAGCAGAACCATGATGTCATGGGGAACGCTTTCAACATTGCACTTGTACTTTGTGCCTAGTTGATATCATGCTCTTTGTCTATGGATGTCATCGGTGTGAAATGAAAGGGGAGCTTGTAAGTCCATGGAGTTATGTATGTGTGTTAGAGAAACGCCTGGGCCGCTGGTCTAATCCCTGTTGTCATGGTGGAAACCTGCAACGTAACCATAATGAGCTGTCTATGAAGCATTCTTCTTATAAAAAAATAGTCAGATATTGAGAAAAAAAGAAAAAGAAAAAAGAGATATGAGAAAAGATGAAAGAGAGAAAAAGGCACCATTTTCCCATGGTAAATAAGAAGATTGTTGAGATGCTCATTGTCTGCTTGCCTTGTCATTTTGATATGGGGATTCTTCTATATCATCGGGCAAGGGGTACCCCGTTGGCGGTTCTCTATGATACACATGTACTTACTATGCCAAGAACTTACCGGTAACTAAACTTGAGTAGCATGAGGAGCGGCCCTCGTATTCAAGGGACATGAGATTTCAAACTTATACTTTGTCAAGCATATACTCCATAGTTTGTTCAATTTATAATTAATCACTTCAAGATGCTTCTGATAGGGGCAATGAGAGCTGAAAGCTAATAAGTACCATAATTTTTGGAAGCTCTTTCTGAAACTTGAATCCCTACTTCCTCCTATGAAGGCCTTTCTTTTACTTTTATGTTGAGTCTCCAGCTTCTATCTTTATGCACCTATTGAGAGAGCATAGTGGCCATTCTTAGTTCTATGTGCATTGTCCCAAGACTTGTTGATTGATGCATAATTTTGATATTGCTTGTTCTTAAACTATTTGTATATAGTCACTCTTATGAACTTTGAAGGTGTCCTATGCATTTATGTTTGCTACTCTATGAGGGACAAGCTGAATGCCACTATGCTATGTTTTCTTTATGTGAAACAAACAAACGTCTTGCAAAGCATTCTTATTCATGAATCTTTTGTTTGTGCCTTTTCATGTTACAACATAGTTGCTATGTCTTATTGTTAGAACTTTGTCTTTCATGCTATGTTGAAGTACTATGATCCCAGCTATAAATGTTTTACAAATACTTTGATCAAGTTTATGATGGTGCATGTCATCTCAAAAATTATTCTTTCTTTTTATCACTTACCTACTCGAGGACGAGCAGGAGTTAAGCTTGGGGATATTGATACGTTGCTAACATATCCATAATTTTTGATGTTCCATGCTTGGTTTTATCTACTTTATTATGTTTTGTCCACACTTTGGAGTACTTTTTATACACTTTCTTGGACTAAACAATTAACAAGATGCCATAGTGCCAGTTGCCTATTTTCTGCTATTTTTGGTTCCAGGATAGTAAGAAAATGAATATTCTCGGAATTAGACGGGACAAAAGCCAAAGTCAGTTTTTCACCGAGGGGGACACGGAGCCAGAATACGAGACGGAGAGGGGCCAGAGGGCCACCAAACCACCTAGACGCGCGGCTAGGCCTGGTCCGTGCCAGGGGTGGTGTGGCCACCTAGGGCACCCCCTCGGCCTCCCCTTCCGCCTATAAGATGCCTCCGATACAGAAATCCTAAGTACCCAATCAAAATTCCACGAAAGAGTCTGTAGCCGCCGTCATCTCCATCCCTAGACCGAGAGGGATCTGAAGCTCTTCCTGGCACCCTACCAGAGGGGAGAATTCACCCTGGAGGCCTTCTTCATCACCATGCAAGGCTCCGGTGTGATGCGTGAGTAGTTCATCGTTGGACTACGGGTCCATGAAGTAGCTAGATGGTTGGTTCTTCTCCTTTGTGCTACCATGTTTAGATCTTGTGAGCTCCATTCATGGTCAAGATCATCTATTTGTAATCCTACATGTTGTGTTTATGGGGATCCGATGGATATTGAGATGCTATTTTAGTTGATTATTGATTCTATCATGTCTTTGTTATTTGTGATCTTGCATGCTTTCTGTTGTTAGTAGCTATCCTGGCCAAGTAGATGCTAGCAACTCCAAGAGTTAGTATTTATGCTCGATAGTGGGTTCATGCCTCTAGTAATCTGGGGATGTGACAAAAATCTCTAAGGTACTAGATGTGTTGTTGCTACTAGGGATAAAACAACAATCCTTTGTTCATAGAACAATCGTATTGTTTACTTTACACGCAATGCTTAATGCAATTATCTGTTGCTTTCAACTTAATATTGGAGGGGGTACGGATGATAACCTGAAGGTGGATTATTAGTCATAGATGCAGTTGGATTACGGTCTATGTATAATGTTGTAAGGCCCAATCAAATCTCAAAGGAGTCAAGATGATTAGTATATGCATGTATGCTTTCTCGATGTTTGTCAATTGCCCCGCTGTAATTTGTTCACCCAACATGTCATCTATCTTAAGGAGAGCCACCACTAGTGAACTATGGACCCCGGTCCTTTTTTTACCATCAATCTACAACTGTTTACTGTTTTCTGTTTACTTTCTGCAAGCAATTACTTTCTTCCACACAATACGTTTAATCCTTTGTTTTCAGCAAAACCGGTGAGATTGACAACCTTACTGTAAGTTGGAGGCAAAGTTCTGTGGTTGTGTTGTGAAGGTTTCCACGTTGCTGCTAGCATCGGTAGTGCGCCCTGCCAAAGGCCAGCTAGCAACACCTTGGAGGTGTTTCCTTGCTTCTACTGGTTCGATAACCTTGGTTTCATAACTGAGGGAAACTTACTGTTGTGCTCATCAGACCTTCCTCTTGGGGTTCCCCAACGAGCTCGTTATTACACGAGTCAGCACATACCAAGATGACTTGATTAGCTAAACCGCTAAGATACTAGCTACGGATATCAGTTACGGATACCAGCTACAGATCCTTCTGGGTGTAGGAATTACCCTACGGATTTTCTACCTCTTACTAGCATTCTCTCTGAGTTCTTAGAGCTTGAATACCACTTTCGTTCCAAGACTTCTTCTTTGCACCCTTTCAAGTTACTTCCATGAACTTGGTACAACTACTTCATTAGCTTGTAAGCAACATCACCTATTTTGCATGAACTTAATTCATCCTTTAATTTTGCTCCACACCCTTTTCAACACTAATATTCCTTCTTATTGCCGGCTAATAATGAGTTGGGATTGATCCATCCTTCAAAATAGTGTTGAGACTACTTACAACTGACTTCCTTCATCATGCAAGTCTTCATCTTGGTCTTCGAAACTCGTCACTCCCTTACACGAATTCCCTTTTCTATCTAGGTCTATAACATCAAGTAATAACTTGCTGATGCAACATGCATTTGCATACCAAGTCAAACTTCATGTACAGATCTACTCAATCAAGAAGATCCAAGAAAAACCAAGAAATCCAAATTTGATGCATATAACACACATTATTCTAAGCCCATAATATAGTAGTCGAGTAAAACATGTCTAGAATTCAGGCTTAGTTGTGTAGTATATGACACCTCCTAATATAGATTTATATCGTGATACTTAGCACTTAGGGTCAAACTACTCTTTGTCTCATTATTTACCCAAATTACTCAATTGCAATTGGATAATTTGGAGGAAAGTGGTCTCACTTTGGTTCTGACTAACTTCTTACCTTTCTTTCGGGACTACTAAAGACTACCAATTTTCCATTCTATCGTAAACTATACTCACATGATATCTCAAAACTACTAACAAAATTGTAGTTACTACCTTAATCCAAAAATTATTGCAATGTTATAATACCTATGACTTCTATCCTAGGCATACACTATTATTTAATTACTGTTATTACCAGATTGTTTTACTGAGTACTTGTCCTGGTTACAAACTTATCATGGTCTCGAAGCTATTTCCACCATGAACTTGTTAAGATTTACCTAGTCATCATGATTGGGAAGCTAATCTCACCATGACGTCTCTTCTTCTTATCTACTATTGTTGATTCTAAAGTGAATGCCACATAGAATTATCAAGTGAATTATCAAGTGAATGCCACATAATTTACTTCCAATTGTATCTATACATACTCTAATGGTCTACCCTATGTGGTATAGTTGTATCAGTGATAAGATTCTGCTGCTTAATAGGGATTCTAACTATAGACTCCATCACTAATACTACTCCACATGATATCCTAATCTTGGTCATATTCTTGTTTGATATTTTAACTTACTTAAGATATCTTAGTGGTATTATACCTATTTAGAGCTACTCTAAAATGGCATTTCTCTAGAGAGGATAGATAACTAATATTTAAGAAAGATGACAAATACATCTTACTTAAAGGTGACAAGGCTATCCTCAAGTGGATACCCATCAAAATTCTTGGTCTAGATAAGATGGCTTCCTATAGTCACTATCTAGCCTACAGATCTTCCTAAAAAGGTTTTAATCCTAAGGTCAAAGCATATGCTCTGATACCAGCTGCGGTGACCTAGCATACCACTACATGATGTAGTACACTATAGTCCTTGACATAACACCAATGAAACACCGTTCACTAGTATTACATCCCTCAGAGTGTCACAATAGAAACACAGCAGGTCCAAGACATAACTATAGATTACAACTTGACTCCTTACAAAAGATCTAGAGAACACTCTAGGTTAAAGAGAGAGAAATAAACTTCTTACAAAGAAGAACCAGAAATAATAACTCAGAGCTATCTAGCTAAAAAGACTAGCATCTAAACTATCTGGCTTGCAATTGCTTCCGTGCATCGGCGTGCATGTCCCGTGTGCGTATGTCACGTGTTGATGGGGAAATGACGCGCGCAACTGCTGCACGATCATGTCGACACATTGAACTCCATTGAACTCCATATCGACAGGCACATACGGTATATTTACGAGTCTAGAATACGCCGTGCCACTTTTGTTGTGATCAAATTATGTTCAGTACGCGAGATATTAATTTTTTTTAATAATCAACAAATGCATGCGTGTACACGATGCACGAAACCGCTGCTCATCCTTAGATCGGCACCAACCTCTGTGTACCTGCCATCGCTCATTCCGAACAACTTCCTCGAGCACGATGCCCCCTCGTTGTGGCAATGGTAGGTCCAAGCCGTCCACTGACCAACCTGTGTCCCTTGCTCTTCGCTGCATCGTTCGCGCTCGCAAGTCGCCTACTGAGGCAGCACGTCGTGTCCGACCGCGCCAGGATCCATCAACATCGGCACTCGAGGACTCCGCGACGTCGAAGCTCGTACCGGCCGCGCAGGAGGAGCATGGGGGTACCTGTAGCGACGTACGAGCGCAAAGAAGCAGCCATGACGGGGGCGTGTGTTGTACCGGCAAGTACGGACAAGAATAGGAACGAGAAGAAGACCAGGAAGAAGAGAGGAGACAACTATTTGGACGAGTCCGACATGGCCAACGAGGAGGCGTTCATCGATCAGTTGGAGGCAGAAGCGGAGGAGAGTGACATGGACCCACAGGACTACGAAGAGGAGGAGGAGGACTCCGACGACTCCGACAAGGATATAGCGCGCTTATATGAAGAAGGGGGCGGTGTCGAGTCATAAGAGGAGGACACCGACGGTGACGATGTCAAGGACCATGACGTTGATGAAGACGACGACAAACCGGAAGACGAAGACGAGAGCTTCTTCCAAATATGATCATTTATTTATTTATTTTTTGAGATGGATTTTCACTTATTTATGGAGGTAAAGTATCGGTGGCACAGATAGAGAGGTGGCACAGATAGACCCCGCAAAAAAATTGGAGAAGGGAGGGGTTATCCTGCCCGTTGTATCACAGAGGATCAACGGTTGGTGGACACGATCCGCGCGACATCTATGTCAGACAATCAGGGCATAGCACCTAGAGTGAGCACACGTTTAGGCCTTTGTGAGATTCGTGACAAAGAGAGAGGGAAAAACTGAGTAGTATCAAAAAACCAAGGGCAAGACAAAATAAGGGATTCAAATAGAAAATAGAAATAGTAGGTATGTGTGTTCCTTTAAGAAATGGAAAATGCATGCTTCGTACTAAACCACATGGATCAACCAGTGTCATTTGCATGTTGTCTTCTTTTCATAAACCACAACTATAGTCATTTCATGTTTGTCCTTTTCATAAACCACAACTAGACTCATTGCATGTGTGTTCTTTTTATAAACCACCACCAGTGTCATCTGCATCTGTGTCCTTTTCATAAACCGCATGGATCCATTGATGCCACTCTTGCATGTGGTGTTATTTTCATAAACCACATTGATCCACTAGATGTCATTGCATGTGTGTTATTCACAGAGAACACATGGATCCACTGATGCCACTCAAGCATGTGGTGTCCTTTTTATAAACCACCTCGATCCACTAGAGTCATTGCATGTGCGTCCTTTTCATAAACCACAACTAGAGTCATTGCATGTTTGTTCTTTTCATAAACCACCACCTGGATCCACTTCATGTCATTGCATGTGTGTCCTTTTCATAAACCACAACTATAGTTGCATGCTTGTTCTTCTCATAAACCACCTGGATCCACCAGTGTCATTGCATGTGTGTCCTTTTCATAAACTACCACTAGAGTCATTGCATGTGTGTCCTTTTCATAAACCACCACCTGGATCCACTACATCTCATTGCATGTGTGTCCTTTTCATAAACCACAACTAGAGTCACTGCATGTTTGTACTTTTCATAAACCACCACTTGGATCCACTAGAGTCATTGCATGTGTGTCCTTTTCATAAACCACAACTAGAGTCATTGCATGTTTGTTCTTTTCATAAACCACCTGGATCCACCAGAGTCATTGCATGTGTGTCCTTTTCACAAACTACCACTAGAGTCATTGCATGTGTGTTCTTCACAGAAACCACATGGATCCACTAATGCCACTCCAGCATGTGGTGTTCTTTTCATAAACTACCTGGATCCACCAGAGTCATTGCATGTGTGTCCTTTTCATAAACCACCACTAGAGTCATGGCATGTGTGTGTCAGTGTGCATCACTATGGTTTTGGAAAATAACACATGCAATGATGCAACTCCAGCATGTGGTGTTCTTTTCATAAACCACATGGATCCACCAGTTGTCATTTCATGTGTGTCCTTCTCATAAACCACATGGATCCACCTATGTCATTGCATGTATTTGCTTGTTTGTTCTTTGCATAAACCACCACTAGTGTCATTGCATGTGTGTCCTTTTCATAAACCACAACCAGAGTCATTGCATGTTAGTTCATTTCACAAACCACCACTTGGATCCACTTCAAGTCGTTGCATGTGTTTCCTTTTCATAAACCACAACTAGAGTCATTGCATGTTTGTTCTTTTCATAAACCACCTAGATCCACTAGTGTCATTGCATGTGTTTCCATTTCATAAACCACCACTAGAGTCATTGCATGTTTGTCCTTTTCATAAACCACCACCTGGATCCATTGCATGTGTGTCGTTTTCATAAACCACAACTAGAGTCATTGCATGTTTGTTCTTTTCATAAACCACCACTTAGATCCACTACATGTCATTGCATGTGTGTCCTTTTCATAAACCACAACTAGAGTTATTGCATGTTTGTCCTTTTCATAAACCACCTAGATCCACCAGTGTCATTGCATGTGTGTCCTTTTCACAAACCATGTCAATACCCGGATTTTTTATCCCAGATGCCTGTTATGCCATACATCGCAATCCCAGGATTACCATTTTTGCGAGACATAACAGATTGGTATCACAGTACATCATGCATTACAAACCAAAATAAAGGTCTTACAAATAAAGGATCTCATGATCTACTCTTTATACAATCAAAGCAGCCAAAATTAAACGTAGTAGGGGCTCCATCTTCAGAGTCACAAGAAATGCTGACGATGGGAGATGATCCTAGTTGTCATAGACCTCTTGCTGTCCATCTTCCTGGTAGTCCTCCTCATAGTCTGGCCATGGGAATAGCTAGGGACAAAGCCATGAGTACTCTTTAAGTACTCGCAAACTATCCCTGACAAGTAAGTTAGTTCTAGTTGGAATCTTAAGCTCTAGGTTTATTTGCAAAAAGCTAGATTTATTTCATACTAAGTTAAGAAGTAAAGAAAACTAGTTTAATGTTCTACATCACCTAAGTGGGAACCAGTTTTCATATCCACAACCCTGTTGTGGTCAAGTCAAAGTCATAGTTCAATTCACAAGTCATTTTGAAAACATCTGACAACGGAATAGTCTAGCCACTCCAACTATCCATGACCGCGGACGCGGCTAGAATAGTTTGACACTCTACAGAGGTGGTACACTTTCACCACAAAATTCGATACATCCGCCAGGGATAACCCTGAATCATCATACTTAGTATCTGGATAATCAATCCTAACCTTTCAATTACACACTCTAGTATAGGCACCTCCCCTATGAGATTGGCCTCCCAGCCATGGCCATCTTCCATCCTAGGCACTTCATAGGTGGATATTCACACTCACAAGGTACCCTCAGCTCAACCTGTTTCCGCTAGGGAACCCATACTAAGGCATATAAACTTCCAGTTAAGCCCTACCCAATTCAGGTATATTGGTCTGTACGGTAAAATTAGAATGGTATCGCATCCGAACCCAACCATCAATTTTTATAAAGGGCTAAGGCTCATGCCTCAACATTTTCATCATCAAATCCTTTCGTATTTCTCAACACATGTCAAAACATTTCAATAGAATGAATCATCATTCCAAGGTTTTCATAATCGTTTTCACCAAGTATTCCCATCTAAAGTGATCAACTTTTATGCTTAGCACTAGCCACTAAAGTTGAGGGTATTCACTAATGAGGGGTGCTAATCAAGTGTAACTATCCAACTCAAGTTTTCATGTTTTTGGATGGCATCTAAGTATAACTACTTAGGCCTAGTTTTATACTCTTTATGGTATCTATACTATTTTTCCAATACTCACAATTCACTAACTAAAGGTAAATAACTTTGGTAAAAGTAAAAGAATAAAGCTTGCAAGTAAAACTTGGAATGGGTGTAATCGAAATTGCATAACCAAAGCATGCCTAATGCATCTTGCATAGGTTATCAAGTTTGCCAGTGTTAACTTGCATAGTTCTAGCTTGGATAGTTAAGAAACTTGCAAGTGTGAGCTTGCATTGAGTAGTATAGTGGTTGAAGTTATCTTCTTCTTCTTCTTCTTGGTAGTACTCCTCCTCCTCGTAACCCAGGTCGGTACTATCGTCTATAAATAACACGAGGTACACAATCACCAAACAATACTTAACTACTTCTATTTAGCACACTAAGGCTCACACTTGATGATCTAGTATCATCACAATCATCACATGAAATACAGACCTAACTTTATTTATCTAATTTTGGGAAAGTAATTTCTAGTCATTGAAAATACTTAAGATTTAATATTCTCCAATTAAAATATGGGATCATGTTGACACATGTCATCACCACATATTCTAATATTTGGGAAGTGATTTAAAGGGTTGGTCATATTTTATAAAGTTTAATATTACTATTTAATAACATTAAAGTGACTAGTGCCTATATAGCATTCTTTTATTAGTAATCCAATGTCACTTCATGTAAACCTAAATATTTTTACATATTCAGATAGATCCGATCAAATGTGATTTTTGAAAGTTGGAATCAACTCAAAAGCATTTATGGTTAATTTTTGGAAAATGTTTGTTTGTCTTGTTATTTTTACTATAGGTGATCTGTAATTTTAAATGGTGTGAATCCAATGGGCTTGGATAGATATTTTGAATACCTTCCTAAAAAATTGGAATCATGCTATTTGGTTCAGTAAATATCTTTGAATTGATTTTTGAATCTACCGACAGAATCTATTTTTAACTAAACTGGAACGACCCGGGACCTGGAACGATCCTGGATGCACGCGCTGATCAACAGGCCTTTGGTCCCGGTTGGTGGGACGAACCGGGACCAAAGGACAGACCATTGGTCCCGGTTCGTCCCACCAACCGGGACCGTTGGTCCTTTGGTCCCGGTTATTGGGACGACCCGGGACCAATGGTCTACACAGTTAACAGCCCCGGCCCTTCCTCCTCCCCAACTCCCCCAATTCACAGAGCACATCGACGCACGGCTAAAGAAAATTTGCGGCGGAGCAAAATCACGCCGGCAGGCTGCCCAAATCCAGAGCGGCTGCTTCACGTCGTCGTCGCCCGTTGCCGAGTGCCACTGTCCGCCGCCGCGAGTAGGCAAGGAAGCTCCGCCTCGCTGCAATCGACCCCACCGTCCCCGACTCCATCCGCCGCGTTCTCCACTGATTCTGGAAGCGCCCGGCCTCCTCCGGCCTCGCTGCACATCGGCCTCCTGGTGAGCCACTAGTGCTCCAGCACCACTCCTACGTCTCCCTACCTCACTGTATCATCCTTCCCACGAGCACCTGCCGCCGCTGGCCGCCGACCACCGTCAAACATCTTGATCCGACGCACCTCCCGTAGCGGCGCCGCCCGTTTTAGGTAGCCTGCATCACGCTGGTTCAAACCGGGATAGTGGCGTCACCCAGAGCGCTTCTCTCCACCGTCTTCCACCACCGCCTGGCACTTCGCCAGCGAGCCTACATGGCGCCACGGTGGCGTCGACATGGCGTCGCGTGTGCGTGACGTGGCCGCTGACCAAGCCCCATCAGCGTGGCATCTGAGGTGGCTGGGGCCCCGCGCGTCAGTCTCTGTGGCTAGTTTAGCCGTGGAGAAAAAAAAACCCACCCGAGCTGACGTCATAATGACGCAGTAAAAGTTTAATAATTGTTTAAATAATTTCAGAAAAGAGTTTAATCTTATAAATTCGATAACTAATTATTTCTAAGTCAGAAAAATATGTATAATATATCAAAATGTTCAGAAAAATGAGATCTACACAATAGACTCATAATCATGAATTGTTCAACAACTTCAATTACAAGTTTAATAAGAGAATGAAATCAACCCCTCGTAGGTGATTTCAGGGTCTCTCTTGTACTAGGGTTTGGACCCTTCGGATCCCACTTAAATTGCCAAGCATGCCTTAGGGTTAAATTTCAATTCTGTTTAACTTGTCATATCATTATCGATGCCATGTGTTGATTGTTGTTTCCCCTTTCTTGTCATAAACTTAATATGTAATTCCAGAACATCATCTGTGTAGATACTATGGATGCAACACATCAGGAAAACATCCTCCAAAGAATGATCTGCGAAAATGAAGATATCGATGTCACCGGTGAGTTTCTGAATGATTCTGGTCAGGGAGATGAGTCTCTCAACCGAGGAGACGGCTCCGGTGAGGTAGAAGCCGAAGCCTGGGACAGGGGAGAAGCCGATCAGGAAAAGGCGACGGCTCCGGCAGAACCTTAAATCTCGCAAACACCAGCGAGGTGTATATATGTATTTTTGTAATTAAAATGCTGCTGTCTATATATACATGCATATATTAACACTCTTTCTTCTTTTAGCCTCCAGATCGAGAACTTCTTCCGTAAGAAAAAAACGAGGCCCAACAAAAAAGTTGGATGACACTTTGAGGTATAGGATCGACGTGGTCGGTGTAGATGGCGAACTGCAAGCTCCCGTCGATGTCGCAAGAAAATTTGTCAAGCAATGCGGAGTTCTTGTGAGGGACTACATCCCGATCACCGTTCAAGAATGGAATCGGCCAAGCGGCGGTGGAGTCCCGTATGTCGGCGACAACGCCAAAGATAAGCTTTTTGATAAGCTCATGACTAATTTCCTCCTGCCGATACCAGATGTGAATCCAGATGAGGAGGAGAGAGCAAGAATGGAGCTTGTGCAAAGAGTCAAGAAGTTTGCTCTCAGCAAGATGGCCGATGCATTCAAGAACTGGAACCAGAAATTGTACAATAACTTTGTCAAGGTAGAGAAGACTCTGAATTTCAATGAAGTCGACTATGCTAAGTTAAGACACTAGTGGGAGGTTTTTGTGAAGTACAAGACATCGGAGAAAGCTAAGGAAAGGTCTAGAATAAATACGGAGAACGCTGCTAAGAAACTGTACCATCATAACATGGGGCATGCTGGCTATGTCGGTTGCATGCCTAAGTGGGATGCACTTGAGGTCAATTACATAGCTGTCGGGATCAGACCAGAGCCCACAACAGGGACACCACGGGCGAGAAACTGGTTTTACAGCCATGGGGGCACGTTGGACAAAGAAAGGAGGGCAATATATAATCAGAAACACAAAGATGATCCCCTACTGCCCATCAACGATATTAGAAATGCAGTAGATGATGTTGCAGTGGGACGGTTCGTTCCCGATAGAGAGAACGACGAGCTCACACGCGCCCTTAAAAATCCTGAACACGACGGACGAGCACGAGGCACACCAGGCTCCAAGCCGTGGAAGGTTGCCTTCCCCCCGGAAATGAAGAGATATCCCGATAAAAGCCATCAGAGGAGAAAGGAAAGGGAGGCAACTGAGAAAGCGGCCGCTGCAGACCGGCTGCGTAATGTAGAAGAAGCATTAAAGCGGCACCAAGATCAACTCGACAGACTTAGCCAGCAAAGTACTAGCGGCCAATCTCAGCGGCACGTGGTAGAAGCTGCATTCGAGGCTACCGGCGCCCTATCGAATAAGAAAAGCAGCATCGCTTCCACGCAGCTCCATGATGTTGATGATGATGCACCAACGACATCTCCTCCTAAACGTTACCCAGTGGATGATATCACGGAGACAACAGCTTGTGAGCTAAAGGTGCAGGTTATGAACTTAATGGTGATGATGGCGGTCGGCATGGTGGTACCAATTGCGCCTAACCCAACTTGGCATTGCAGACCGGTTCCAAAAGGGTACACTGTCGTCACGGTGGATGAGGTGAATGAAGATTTTGAGGAGCTGAAGCTAGACCACTCTGCAGGGGAAGATATGGAGCTGACTCAACTAGGAGAAGCCAAAGGGGGGACTATTCTATGGCCAAAGGAGCGCATCATGCTTCCAAATTATGTGCCGCCAAGGCCACCCACTCCTCAGAGCAGCAATCCACCTTTGCTGCCACCTCACCATTCTCCAGCGCAACCGTCGCCTTCACCGCCTCACCACTCAGCGCAACCGTCTCCATCGCCGCCTCAGCCGTCTCCGCCGCCGCCTCAGCCTTCTCCGTCCCCTAAGCCTCAGAGACAAAAGCGGAAGTATACTAAGGGGGGCAGCACCACCAGCAGCAGCAAGAGCACGTTCTGATCACCGAAACGTAAGCTATCGCCCCTCCCAAAAGTACCTCATCAGAATATGAAGAAGCTACCTTGCGAGAAGACATATGAGGAAACTGATGCAGCCACACCTGCCCATTATGAAAAGTGGAAGATTGACATGGCTAACAAGAAAAAGGCGATAGAGGCATTTTCTCGGTCACCACAGAAGATAAAGCCAAAGCATCCGTGCTTAATATTCAGCTTCACCAACCCATAGCGCTCACATCAGACTATAATCGCTCTATTACCAAGTTGGTTGAGGCAAAAGAGTGGAGAGTCGGGAAAGAAGTTGCCCAGCTCGGACAACAGAAAAATCAATCGATCGAACCGCTCAAAGTGTACGATACCAATGAGTGGATGATCCAGGAGCGGCATGATCTGAACATTGATCCATAGTTTGTTCGACTGTACGGAGAAAAGGCCCAATTATATGGATTGTCTATTACTGAGTACATGAGCCGTTTGCATGAGTTCGAGGGGTACCAAGAAACAGCATACGTGTACCAGTACGGGGCTCCTCTCGTCAAACCCGAGTTAGTCAAAGATCTACCAGCAAAAATGCGAAGATTGCATAACTGGTACATCCAAACCTGTGCTGATTCCAAAAACTGGATCTGTGCTGCATATAAACACCACCATTACGATCATGGAGATGGCTTCCTACTGATCGAATTTCCAGAATTATTTCAGTTTTACCAACAAGACGCCCTCGACAAAGCTATCGTCAGTGCCTATTGTTTGTAAGTATTATTAGTTTCTGTAATTAAGTCTTTCTAGCTCAGCTCATTCGTTTCTTGTATAATCTTACTAATCACTATACTAATTATATATGCAGAATGAAGATTCAAGAATGCAACAAAGGAAAAATCTATGACCTTGGGTTTTTTGACTGTGATTTCGTTCATGAAGTTTCTCTAAAAACAAAACCCAAAGAGACCGAGGATAACTTGTTCCAAGCGTTGAAGCATTTCAGCAATAGAAGGGAAATACTATTTCCTTACATCGCTGGGTGAGTGTTACTGTCTTGTACACATTCTATTTTCGTTTACTCGATGTTAAGCGTATAATAACTCGTGTTATATTTTGTTAGTGTGTCCAGCTTCCACTATATTCTGTTAATCATTGTTGTTGACACCGGAGTAGTAAAAGTCCTAGACTCGAAACGCACACCATTAGAAAAGTGGGCGGACATGCAGGAATGCCTCCAGAAGGCTTGGAAACGGTTCACCGCCAAAACTAGGGGTGTTTGGAAGCCAGGGCTTACATTTCAACCATTGACTGTAAGTACTACTTGCTAGATCCACGCATCTCTTTGATTCTACTTTCAATACCACCATTATCATGCTTGATTATTATTTTGATTGAACTCTGTTCTCGTAAAGTGCTTGAGGCAGGAAGTCGGGAATAACTTATGTGGATACTATGTCTGCGAGTTCATTCGCCAGATGACCAAAGAGAAGGGCGCAGACTGGAACATCAAAAAAATTGAAGTACGATAAACAATAATCACAAATTTATTTTATTACCACCAATTGTGTTTAGTTTCATTCATATATATTGATCCCCTTCTTTATATTAGATCGAACGGAAGCGGGACGGTCTTCTATCACAAGAACGTGTGCAAGCAATTCAAGAGGAAATTGTCGGATTCTTGTTAGAACAAGTCATAGATCCGAAAGTAGAATACTATTACCCGCTTCATTTAGAAGGATGAAGTGTAAAAAAGAATATGTAAATTAGATCAAATTCGTGTAAGAGTATCGTTTGTAATTATAATATGTTTCGACCAAGAAGACGGATGAGACGGTGTATATATTTGTGATCATGCATGATGTGTAATATATATATCGTGGTTTCATTATTGCTATATATATGTAGTACCATTAAATTGATAAAAAAAATCATGCCGCGGCAGAAAAATAGTCCGGAAATCCTGCCGCGGCACAGAGACCAATGATCCCGGTTCGTGCAAAGAACTAGGACCAATGATCCAACCCCGCCCGTCTCTGGCGCTGCCACGTGGACACCCATTGGTCCCAGTTTGTTCCACGAACCGGGACCAATGATCCACCCCCCTTGTCGTGCGCCCACCCACCTGGAGACCCATTGGTCCCGGTTTGTGCGCGAACCGGGACGAGCATTAGTCCCAAGTGATTGGTCCCGGTTCGGGAACCGGGACCAATGGCCCTGATGAACCGGGACTAGAGGCCATTTTTCCACTAGCGAAAGATTATTTGAATGGATGGGCTCTGTGCGGGAAACCAAATGGGCCGGCCCAGCTGCACTGCGCTGGCGGAGCGGGCTGCTGATAGGGGGGGTCCCACTAGTCAGGTGGCTCATTTAAGCCGAAACGGTATCGTTCAATCTCAGCGCTACGATTAGACTAGGATCTAACGGCTGAGGTTCATTGTCTACGTCGAACGGCTCCGGCGAGACTGAACCCTAACAGCGACGGTGGGGGTCGTGTGAGGCTCACCTGGGCTCCATCTAGGGTCGGCGATGGGGGCGAATGGGGTTGTCGTCACGATAGCTCCTGTGATGGCTCCAATCAACGGCTCCTCTTCTCCTCTATAGGGGCAGACTCCGGCCAAATTCCGGATGAGGGCTGGGGTGGCCTCTATTTATACACCGGCGATGGGATAGAGCGGGGTGGCTCGGGCTCGTCGGTGACAGCGATACAGGGGCTATAGGCATGGCTGCGGGTAGGGTTCGACGCGGTGCATCAGGGCGGTCGTAGTGGGAGTGATGGCGCGACAAGGGGCAGTCGAGATTGGCCAGGAACGATCGGTGCTCTGGGTGGAAATGGCGGTGTTCGAGATGGCGTACAGGTGCTACGGGTCGCGCGGCGGCGAACGGGCATGGATGGGAGGTAGCTAGTGTCGCGGCGAGTGCAGGCGCGCGCGGTGAGCGCGAGGGGCGGCGTGTGCGCGCGCGTCGGCTGTGGCCCTCTGGCGCGCTCTCGGTATGGCGGGCAGAGAAGTGGGCATGGCGAGTGTGAGTGGTCCATGGCTTGGCTCTGGTCTTGGGGTGGACAGTGGGTGGCGGTGGATGGTCGCCTGTCCCCTGGTCGTTGTGGGAGAGGGTGGCACTGGCTGCTGCGAGTTGTCCATGGTCGACTGGCGCGGTGGCGTCGGGCGGTGCGGCACTGGCGCAAACGGCTAAGAGGGAGCTGGTCGGCTGCGCTGCTACGCACTAAGGGAAACCAAGGGAGTGAAATGGGGACAATTGGGGTGATCAATTACTGCTCAAACAGTAGAAGTTAGGCAAATGTTTTCTATGTCTGCCAAGTGCTCGACTAAATGGCTGCATGAACACAAGATTTGAATTTTTGAATGAATTTTGGTGAGTGTGTTTTTCACAAGCTTGAGTGTCTGTGGTTTCTTGAGTTTTCCAAGGTGAATTTATTTGAGTGGTTTTTGAGAAGTGGTGATCTTAGCATATGAACTTGATTCAATTTTGAATTGTGCTTTCAAATGATTTGGAAATTGTTTCTGTTTGTCGGTCAAGTGGGCCTGGGTTCACTTTTACTTGGTCTAGCAAGGGGTGAAAATAATTGAGAAAGTTTATATTGGAAATCTTTTACTAGAAACACCCAAAGTGGTCTAGTGGTTAATTTTGCTCAAAATGACCATTTGATCATATGATTCATATTTGATTTCTTTTTCTTTCGATTTTGTTTGTAATTGGCCTAGATGATGTAGTATTCATCTTTAAACCATCCTTATCATTTGTAGCAATCAAACCTGGCAATTACACTCATTCGTACACTAATGCAAACCACATATGCATTCGTATTAGATTTAATAATAAAAGTTCTTGTTAACCCTAAACTTGGGTACTTATAACTTGATAATCTTGATTAGTATTTTTGGGGTGTTACAAACCTTCCCTCCTTAAACAAAATCTCGTCCCGAGATTTAAAAAAAACTAGGAACTAAAGAGATTTGGAAACTCAGTCCTAATGTAATCTTCTCGCTCCCAAGTAGCTTTTTCTTCAGTATGGTTGCTCCGTTGGATCTTGAGAAACTTGATACTCTGGGTCCTGGTGGTTCTGAAGGCTTCTTCCAAAATAAGAATGGGTGCTTCACGATAGGTTAGATCCTTGTTGATATCTATGGCTCGGTGATCGATAATCTTGAAAACTTCGGTCTTCTCCAGAACTTCTAGGCATTTGCGAAGTAACAAGATATGGAACACATCATGTATGGATGATATCTCCTCTGGCAGTTCCAGTTGATATGATACTTCTCCTCGGCGATTCAAAATCTTAAGGGGTCCAATATATCTAGGGGCTAACTTCCCTCTCAGTTGAAAACGTTGCATTCCTTTCAAGGGCGATACTTTGAGATACACAAAATCTCTGACATTGAAGGTCAGGTCTCGACATCTCTTGTCAGCATAACTCTTCTGTCTGGATTGGGTGGTCTTGAGGTGTTCACGGACTTTGTGAACCTTCTCTTCGGCTTCTCGTAGAATGTTGGGTCCGAAAATCTGACTCTCTCCTACTTGCGACCAATTAAAGGGGGTACGACACTTCCTTCCATACAGAAATCCAAATGGGGTCATTTGCAAACTGGCTTGATAACTATTGTTGTATGAGAATTCTGCGAAAGGCAGACAATCTTCCCATTTTGATCCATATTCTAACACACAAGCTCTCAACATATCTTCTAAGATTTGGTTGACTCTTTCAGTTTGTCCATCGGTTTGCGGGTGGTATGATGTGCTGAAGTTCAGCTTGTTTCCTAATCCTTCTTGGACTTTCTGCCAAAATCTTGAGGTAAACTGGGTTCCTCGATCTGATACTATGGTCTTAGGGGTTCTATGCAAACAGACTATTCTAGCAATGTATAGCTCTGCTAGCTTCAAACTCTGGTAGGTGGTCTTGATAGGTATAAAATGGGCTACCTTAGACAATCTATCAACTATGACCCAAATAGAGTCATTTCCCCTACTAGATGTAGGCAAACCGGTGATGAAATCCGTTCCTATAGAATCCCATTTCCATTCTGGAATCTGCAATGGTTGCAAAAGTCCTGCGGGTCTCTGATGTTCCGCGTTGACTCTCTGACAGATATCACACTTGGCTATGTAGCTTCTGATTTCTCTCTTCGTCTTGTGCCACCAAAATTGCTCCTTCAAATCCTGATACATCTTTGTTCCTCCGGGATGGAAAGAATAAAGAGTATCATGAGCTTCCTGCATAATGACTTGTTTCAACTCGGAATCTGCTGGCACACATATACGTCCTTTGAACCACAAAACACCTTCTTCATCTTCGGTAAATCCGGGTACCTTCCCTGTACCGATACGACGCTTGATTCCGTCGATACTTGCATTTCCTTTCTGTGCTTCCTTAATTTGACTGATCAAAGTGGGTTGAAGTTCTATGCTAGCTAAAAATCCTTTGCTAACTAGCTCCATTCTAAATTGCTCCAACTCTTCATGCAAACTTGGCTGGGCTTCTTTTATCATGGTGTTTAATCTACACGACAATCTGCTAAGAGCATCCGCTACCACATTGGCTTTGCCGGGGTGATAGTGAATGTCAAGGTCATAATCCTTGATTAACTCTATCCATCTCCTTTGCCTCATATTCAACTCCTTATGGGTGAAAATATACTTCGGACTCTTGTGATCCGAATAAATCTCATAGCGGTTACCCATATGGTAATGACGCCATGTCTTGAAAGCTAAAACTATGGCTGCCAATTTCTAAGTCATGGGTAGGGTAGTTTTGCTCATGCTGCTTCAGTTGTCAGGACAGATATGATATGACTTTGCCTTCTTGCATCAACACACATCTGAGACCAATCTTGGATGCATCACAAAATACATCAAAAAGGCTTCTTGATATCTGGCATAATCAAGATTGGGGCTGAAATCAATCTCTTCTTAAGTTCTTGAAAACTTGCTTCACATTTGTCTGTCCATTCAAACTTCTTATCTTTCTTCAACAGTTGGGTCATTGGTCTTACGATGCAAGAAAATCCTTCAACGAATTTGCGGTAATATCCCGCTAATGCGAGAAATGCATGGACTTGGGTTTGAGTGGTTCGGGCTTTCCATTCTTCAACATCTTTGATCTTGGCGGGATCAATAGCGACTCCTCCTGCTGACACAATATGTCCTAGGAATCCTGCTTCCTTTAACCAGAACTCACATTTGCTAAACTTGGCATACAACTGATGCTCTCTAAGGGTTTCAAGGATGGTTCTCAGGTGTAGCTCATGGTCTTCTTCTGACTTGGAATAGATTAGAATATCATCGCTAAAAACAACGACAAACTTATCCAGGAAGTTCATAAAAATCTTATTCATGAGATTCATGAAATAAGCAGGGGCATTAGTTAATCGAAAAGACATGAAAGTATACTCATACAATCCATATCAGGTGGTAAAGGCGGTCTTCGGAATATCCGTTGCATGAATCTTGAGTTGATGATAACCAGTTCTAAGGTCAATCTTAGAAAACACTCTGGCACCAGTCAATTGGTCAAACAGATCCTCGATCTTTGGTAGTGGGTACTTGTTCTTGATAGTGACATCATTCAGCTTCCGGTAATCCGTGCATAAACGGTTACTTCCATCTTTCTTATCCACAAACAAAACAGGTGATCTCCATGGTGACGCACTTGGTTGAATCAAACCTTTCTCCAGCATAGCATCAAGTTGCTTCTTTAGCTCCACTAATTCAGATGGGTTCATACTATAAGGTCTCTGAGCTATGGGTCCGGTTCCAGGAACTAGCTCAATGATCAACTCGATATCCCGATCTGGGGGCATATCGGGCAATTCATCTGGGAACACGTCAGTCTATTCACAGACTACTCTGACTTGGTCTGGGGTTGGTTGGGCTAGACTCTTGTTGCATTTGAATTGACGGGGCAATGTCTGAGATACATGCTATACAGGTACTCCAGTGCTACTGGTCATGGTTATGGCTTTCTTGGCACAGCCGATTACTCCTTTGTGTTTCCACATCCAATCCATTCCTAGTACTACTTCCAAACCTTTGGTTCCAAGTACTATTAGATTAGCATAAAAATCTATCCCATGGATTCTGATAGGTACAGCCTTGCAAATTTTTCTAGCTTTGGTGGTTGAACTAGGTATTTGAACTATCATAACATGCTTCAATTTTGTTGGATGAATCTTACTAGTGCATGCAAATTCTTCTGTAACAAACAAGTGTGATGCTCCAGAATCAAACAACACTCTTGCAAGTACTGAGTTAACAGAAAACATACCCAGCACGACATTTGGTGCTTCCTGAGCTTCTTCAGCATTCATGTGAAACAAACAGCCGTTGTGGTTGAGCGAGTTCCCTAGGGCAAATCTCCTTCCAGGCTGAACACGGCATTGCTGCTAGGTGGGTGCATTCACATTGGTGGCTGATGCAAGCTTCTTGGGACACTCGTTGGAGTAGTGACCCTTGACTCTGCATTCAAAACAAGTAATCTGGGACTTGTCTTTTCCTGCGATAGGCACAACATTGCTTCCAGTCCTTGGGGCGGTATTGTTGTTATTGTTGTTGGACTTGGGCGGTGCACGGTTGAAGTTATTGGAGTTGCTGGGGTGATTGTTGTTGTTTCCTCCAGACCTTGGGTTTCCTCCTCCACGGCTGGGATAGCTTGGACGGACATAGGGGGTCTGTTGTTTCTTGGGGCATATCCTGTAGACAGGTTAGGGCGATACTTCTAGGTATTGGATCCAGGATGGTGCATCATGCGACACTTGCGGTTGTCATTGGCTTCGTTGATATTTCCTTCCATCTGAATGGCTGAATCCACTAAAGCTTCAATATCATCAAAGGGAATGTTGACTAGCACGGTTTGCATCTCATCATGCAGTCTGTTCAGGAATCTCCCTTTCTTCTTTGCTTCTGTGTCAATCTCATCAGGGGCATATCTAGCTTGTGACAGAAATTTGTCACGTTACTCAACCACAATCATCCTTCCTTGTTTCAATTCTCTAAACTCATCCCTCATCCTCTTAATCAGACCCGAGGGTAAATGAGTCCTGCTGAACTTGAGTTTGAACTCATCCCAAGTCATCATATGACCTCCGTTCATGGTACGAGTGCTATTTCACCAGGCTCTTGCATCACCTGCCAGATAATGGGTGGCAAACATTACTTTTTCATTGGCCTCAACTCCTGCGACCTCTAAGTTGTTCTCCTTGGTTTGCAGCTAGTCATCAGCATCTAAGGGCTCTTCAGACTTACTAAAGATAGGTGGGTTGGTATTCTGAAAGTTCTTGAGCTTGGATCCATGGTTATCCTGGTTTCCACGACCTTGATTATTGTGGGCCATCTGAGCTATTTGTTGAAGAGTGGCTAGGTTGGCTTGACGTTCGGCTCTACTAGCTTCACAGTCAGAAACTAGCATTTGCAGAATCTGCAGCGAGTCCTGAGATGAACTGCTTCCTCCGGAATTTCCACGAGTCATCTGAAGATTGAGATAGATAGTGAGATAAGAGGGAAATCTCTAAGGTTCATGGTTTTGTTTTAAAAACTTTAAACTTTAAGTTTGACTCAGGTTTTGTAAACTAACAACTTCCTCTCATTCATTCATTCATTCAAAGCACACAATACAAAAACACACCACAACACAAATAGAAAACAAATGGTTTTAAGAACCATTCTGTGAAACTACGATACAGTGGGACCGGGTACAACTCATTCCTACGGTAGTGCTCAAGTGCATCTAATCATCATCAATGAAGTTGGAATCATCATCATTAGTGTCGAACTCCATGGCATCGTCTTCCAGGTAGGGATCATCATCACTGAGGTAAGAGTAGAGATCTCCACCGATATCTTCTCCTTCCTCCTCTTTTCCTTCAAGCTCGATCTCTTGTTCATGGATGGTCTTCTCGAGAGTGGCCACCTTCTTGCAAAGACGATCGATGATGCAATCATTCTTGTCACGCTAATGGTGAAGTGATTGGCGCTCCTTGGCAAGGATGGCGAGAGTCTGGTCCTTCTTGAATGCAATAGCATGGTTGTGGTTGGCGTAGGCACGAGCGTTGTCCAACTCTTGCTGTCTATCATACAACATGAAGTCCAGATTATCCACTTGGTGCTTCAGCTCCTAATGTCCTTGCATCTCCAAGGGCATTCCCATAGAATCACGCCTTGCGTAGTGAGAAAAGCGAGTTCCCTGGATATGGTTGATGTTTTTCCCACACAGATGGGTAAGAGCTTCTTGCATAGCCTGGCTATGCCATCTAGCTAGTTGTTCTCCCGAACAATGAATTGGATCTTCTCCAAAGTGGGTGCTTCCATCTTGCCTCTCAGATCTGCAATTTTATTAGCCATGATAGCTCTCCTCCTTGTTGATCATTGAGTTGGGCACCGAAGAATTCTGGGTGCGGGCGCTCAATATACTCTGCGAGTGCATCTAGATCCCTCTCAAAGATCAGGTGGCCTCCATTGCCCAGCTGGTAGAACTTGCTATACTTAACCTCCATCTATAAGAATTTAGGATGAGTAAGTTAGTGGAGTGATCAAGTGTGTCAAATTTTATGTAGGATTGCAAGAATTTTTGAGGAACATGAATTTTTTTGAAATAATCTCAAGGATAAGAGTGGGAATAGGTTTTCATAAATACTCACTTCTTTTGTTTGAAACTAAGTTTTTTTGTTCAGACGTCCATTCTAACTAGGGTCTCCTATGGTTAGGATGGCTCTGATACCAATTTGTTAACTCCCGGATTTTTAATCCCATATGCATGTTATGCCATGCATCGCAATCCCAGGATTACCATTTTTGCGAGACATAACAGATTGGTATCACAGTACATCATCCATTACAAACCACAATAAAGGTCTTACAAATAAAGGATCTCATGATCTAGTCTTAATACAATCAAAGAAGCGGAAAGTAAACGTAGTAGGGGCTCCATCTTCATAGTCATAGGCAATGCTGACGATGAGAGATGATCCTAGTTGTCATAGACATCCTGTTGTCCATCTACCTGGTAGTCCTCCTCATAGTGTGGCCACATGAATAGTCAGGGACAAAGCCATGAGTACTCTTTAAGTACTCGCAAACTATCACTCACAAGTAAGGTAGTTCTAGTGGGAACCTTAAGCTCTAGGTTTATTTGCAAAAAGCCAGGTTTATTTCATACTGAGTTAAGAAGTAAAGAAAACTAGTTTAATGTTCTACATCACCTAAGTGGGAACCTAGTTTTCATATCCACAACCCTGTTGTGGTCAAGTCAAAGTCATAGTTCACTTCACAAGTCATTCTGAAAACATCTGACAACAGAACTGTATGGCCACTCTAACTGTCCATGACCGCGGACGTCGCTATTTGAATAGTTTGACACTCTATAGAGGTGGTACACTTTCACCACAAAATTCGATACATCCGTCAGGAATAACCCTGAATCATCATACTTAGTATGCGGGTAATCAAACCTAACCTTTCAATTACACACTCTAGTATAGGCACCTCCCCTATGAGCTTGGCCTCCCAGCCATGGCCATCTGCCATCCTGGGCACTGCATAGGTGGATATTCACACTCACAAGGTAGCCTCGGCTCAACCTGTTTCCGTGAGGGAACCCATACTAAGGCATATAAACTTCCAGTTAAGCCCTACCCAATTCAGATATTGTGGCTGTACGGTAAAATTTGAATGGTATCGCATCTGAACCCAACCATCAATTTTTATAAAGGGCTAAGGCTCATGCCTCAACATTTTCATCATCAACTCCTTCCATGTTTCTCAACACATGTCAAAACATTTCAATAGAATGAATCATCATTCCAAGGTTTTCATAATCATTTTCACCAAGTATTCCCATCTAAAGTGATCAACTTTTATGCTTAGCACTAGCCACTAAAGTTGAGGGTATTCACTAATGAGGGGTGCTAATCAAGTGTAACTATCCAACTCTAGTATTCATGTTTTTGGATGACATCTAAGTATATCTACTTAGACCTAGTTTTATACTCTTTATAGTATTTATACTATTTTTCCAATACTCACAAATCACTAACTAAAGGTAAATAACTTTGGTAAAAGTAAAATAATAAAACTTGCAAGTAAAACTTGGGATGGGTGTAATCGAAATTGCATAACCAAAGCATGCCTAATGCATCTTGCATAGGTTATCAAGTTTTCAAGTGTTAACTTGCATAGTTCTAGCTTGCATAGTTAAGAAACTTGCAAGTATTAGCTTGCCTTGAGTAGTGCAGTGGTTGAAGTTCTCTTCTTCTTCTTCTTCTTCTTGGTAGTACTCCTCCTCCTCGTATCCCGTGTCGGTACTATCGTCTATAAATGAACACGAGGTACACAATCACCAAACAATACTTAACTACTTCTATTTAGCACACTAAGGCTCACACTTGATGATCTAGTATCATCACATGAAATACATACCTAATTTTATTTATCTTATTTTGGGAAAGTAATTTCTACTCATTGAAAATACTTAAGATTTTATATTATCCAATTAAAATATGGGATCATGTTGACACATGTCATCACCACATATTCTAATACGTGGGAATGTGATTTAAAGGGTTGGTCATAATTTATAAAGTTTAATATTACTATTTAATAACATTAAAGTGACTAGAAATACCTATATAGCATTCTTTTCTTACTCATCCAATGTCACTACATGTAAACCTAAATATTTTTACATATTCAGATAGATCTTATCAAATGTGATTTTTGAGAGTTGGAATCAACTCAAAAGCATTTATGGTTGATTTTTTTAAAATGTTTGAATGTGGAAAAATATTTGTCTTGTTATTTTTACTATAGGTGATCTATAATTTCAAATGGTGTGAATCCAACAGGCTTAGATAGATATTTTGAATACCTTTCTAAAAAATTGGAATCATGCAATTTGGTTTAGTAAATCTCTTTGAATTGATTTTTAAATCTACTGAGAGAATCTAGTTTTAACTAAATTAGAAAAAGATTATTTGAATGGATGGGCTCTGTGCGAGAAACCAAATGGGCCAGCCCAGCTGCACCACACTGGCACAACAGGCTACTGACAAGGGGGTCCCATTAGTCAGTGGCTCATTTAGCCCAAAATGGTATCGTTCAATCTCAGCGCTATGATTAGACTAGGATCTAACGACCGAGGTTCATCGTCTATGTCGAACAGCTCCGACGAGACTGAACCCTAATAGCGACAGTGGGGGTCGTGTGAGGCTCAGCTAGGCTCTAGTTAGGGTCAGTGATGGGGGCGAATGGGGTTGTCGTCAATGGCGGTTCGAGGCGTGGTCACGGCAACTCCTAGGAGGGCTCCAATCAACGGCTCCTCTTCTCCTCTATAGTGGTGGACTCCGGCCAAATTCCGGTGGGCTGGTGCTCGCCTTGCTCCGGGGAGAGTTGTGGGAGGTTCTATGAGGAGTGGGGAGTGGAATGGTGTGGAAAATGAGGGCTGGGGTGGCCTCTATTTATACACCAGTGATGGGACAGAGTGGGGTGGCTCGGCCTCGTCGGTGACGGTGATACATGGGCTATAGGCATGGCTACGGGTAGGGTTCGGTGCGGTGCTTCAGGGCGCTCGTAGTGGGAGTGATGGCGTGGCAAGGGGCGGTCGAGATTGGTCGGGAACGATCGGTGCTCTGGGTGGAAATGGTAGTGTTCGAGATGGTGTACAAGTGCTACGGGTCGCGCGGCAGTGAACGTCCATGTTTGGGAGGTAGCTAGTGTCGCGGCGAGTGCGGGCGCGCGCGGTGACGGTGAGGGGTGGCATGTGCGTGCATGTCGGCTGCGGTGCTCTGTCACGCTCTTGGCATGGTGGCAGAGAAGTGGGTGCGGCGAGTGTGAGTGGTCCATGGCTTGGCTCTGGTCTTGGGGTGGACAGAGGGTGGCGGTGGATGGTCGCTTGTCCCTTGGTCGTCGTGGGAGAGGGTGGCGCTAGCTGCTGCGAGCTGTCCATGGTCGACCGACGCGGTGGTGTCGGGCGGCATGGCACTGGCACAAACGGCTGAGGGGGAGCTGGTCGGCTGCGCTGCTAGGCACTAAGGGAGACCAAGGGAGTGAAATGGGGACAATTGGGGTGATCAATTACTTCTCAAACAGTAGAAGTTAGGCAAATGTTTTCTGTGTCTACCAAGTGCTCGACCAAATGGCCGCATGAACACAAGATTTGAATTTTTTAATGAATTTTGGTAAGTGTGTTTGTCACAATCTTGAGTGTCTGTGGTTGCTTGGGTTTGCCAAGGTGAATTGATTTGAGTGGTTTTTGAAAAGTGGTGATCTTAGGCATATGAACTTGATTCAATTTTGAATTGTCCTTTAAAATGATTTGGAAATTGTTTCTATTTGTTGGTCAAGTGGTCTTGGGTTCACTTTTACTTGGTCTTGCAAGGGGTTAAAAGAATTGAGAAAGTTTATATTGGAAATCTTTTACTATAAACACCCAAAGTGGTCTAGTGGTTAATTTTAGTCAAAATGACCATTTGATCATATGATTCATATTTGATTTCTTTTTCTTTGGATTTTGTTTGTAATTGGCCTAGATGATGTAGTATTCACCTTTAAACCATTCATTATCATTTGTAGCAATCAAACCTGGCAATTACACTCATTCATACACTAATGCAAACCACATATGCATTCATATTAGATTTAATAATAAAAGTTTTTGTTAACCCTAAACTTGGGTACTTAGAACTTGATAATGTTGATTAGTATTTTTGGGATGTTACAAACCACCATGTGGATCCATTGCATGTTATTGCTTGTGTCTCATTTTCATACCACAACTAGAGTTATTGCATGTTTGTTCTTTTCATAAACCACCACTTGTATCCACCGGAGTCATTGCATGTGTGTTCTTTTCATAAACCACAACTAGAGTCATTGCATGTTTGTTCTTTTCATAAACCAACACTTGGAACCACCAGAGTCAATGCATGTGTGTCCTTTCCATAAACCACAACTAGAGTCATTGCATGTTTGTTCTTTTCATAAACCACCTGGATCCACCAGAGTCATTGCATGTGTGTTCTTCACAGAAACAAGATGGATCCACTAATGCCACTCCAGCATGTGGTGTTCTTTTCATAAACCTCCTGGATCCACCAGAGTCATAACATGTGTGTCCTTTTCATAAACCACCGTTAAAGTCATTGCATGTGTGTGTGTGTCAGTGTGCATCACTGTGGTTTTGGAAAAGAACACATGCAATGATGCCACTACAGCATGTGGTGTTCTTTTCATAAACCACATGGATCCACCAGTGTCATTGCATGTCTTTGCATGTGTGTTCTTTTCATAAACCACCACTAGTGTCATTGCATGTGTATCCTTTTTATAAACCACAACCAGAGTCATTGCATGCTTGTTCTTTTCATAAACAACCAATGGGATCCACTCCATGTCATTGCATGTGTATCCTTTTCATAAACCACAACTATAGTCATTGCATGTTTGCTCTTTTCATAAACCACCACTTGGATCCACTGCATGTCATTGCATGTGTGTCCTTTTCATAAACCACAAATAGAGTCATTGCATGTTTGTTCTTTTCATAAACCACCGCTTGGATCCACTGCATGTCATTGCATGTGTGTCCTTTCATAAACCACAACTAGACTCATTGCATGTTTGTTCTTTTCATAAACCACCTGGATCCACCAGTGTCATTGCATGTGCGTCATTTTCATAAACCACCACTAGATTCATTGCATGTGTATCCATTTCATAAACCACCAACTGGATCCATTGCATGTCATTGGATGTGTGTCCTTTTCATAAACCACAACTAGAGTCATTGCATGTTTGTTCTTTGCATAAACCACAACTTGGATCCACTAGAGTCATTGCATGTGTGTCCTTTTCATAAACCACAACTAGAGTCATTGCATGTTTGTTCTTTTTATAAACCACCTAGATCCACCAGAGTCATTGCATGTGTGTCCTTTTCATAAACAACCACTAGAGTCATTGCATGTGTGTAATTTTCATAAACTACATGTATCTACTAATGCCACTCCAGCTGTGGTGTTCTTTTCATAAACCACCTGGATCCACCAGAGTCATTGCATGTGGTGTCGTTTTCATAAACCACCACTAGAGTCATTGGATGTGTATCTGTGTGTGTCAGTGTGCATCAGTGTGGTTTTTGAAAATAACACATGCAATGATGCCACTCCAGCATGTGGTATTATTTTCATAAACCATATGGATCCACCATTTGTCATTATTGCATGTGTGTCCTTTTCATAAACCAGATGGATCCACCAGTGTCATTGCATGTCTTTGCATATTTGTTCTTTTTCTAAACCACCACTAGTGTCATTGCATGTGTGTCCTTTTCATTAACCACAACCAGAGTCATTGCATGTTTGTTCTTTTGATAAACCACTTGGATCCACCAGTGTCATTGCATGTGTGTTCTTTTCATAAACCACAACTAGAGTCATTGCATGTTTGTTCTTTTCATAAACCACCACTTGGATCCATCACTGTCATTACATGTGTGTCCTTTGCATAAACCACAACTAGAGTCATTGCATGTTTGTTCTTTTCATAAACCACTTGGATCCACCAGAGTCATTGCATGTGTGTACTTTTCATAAACCACCACTAGAGTCATTGCATGTGTCTGTGTGTCAGGGTGCATCACTGTGGTTTTGGAAAAGAACACATGCAATGATGCCACTCCAGCATTTAGTGTTCTTTTCTTAAACCACATGGATCCACATGTTCTCATTGCATGTTTGTCCTTCTCATAAACCACATGGATCCACCAGTGTCATTGCATGTGTGTCCTTTGCATAAACCACCACTAGAGGCATTGCATGTGTGTTCTTTTCGTAAACCACATGGATCCACTAATGCCACTCCAGCATGTGTGTTCTTCTCATAAACCACATGGATCAAGTGATGTCATTGCATGTGGTGTTCTTCTCATAAACCACATTGATCCACTAGAGTTCATTGCATGTGTGTGTGTGTCAGTGTGCATCACTGTGGTTTTGGAAAAGAACACATAAAATGATGCCACTCTAGCATGTGGTGTTCTTCACAGAAAACGCATGGATCCATTGATGCCACTCTGGCATGTGGTGTTCTTCTCATAACCCACATGGATCCACTGATGCCACTCCTGTATGTGGTGTTATTTTCATAAACCACATTGATCCACTAGATGTCATTGCATGTGCGATCTTCACAAAAAAGTACATAGATCCACTGATGCCACTCTAGCATCTGGTGTTGTTTCCATAAACCACATTGATCCACTAGATGTCATTGCATGTGGGTTCTTCACAGAAAACAGATGGATCCACAGATGCCACTCTAGCATGTGGTGTTCTTCTCATAAACCACATGGATCCACGAGATCTCAGTGCATGTGTGTTCTTCTCATAAACAACATGGATCCACTGATGTCATTGCATGTGGTGTTCTTCTCATAAACCACATTGATCCACTAGAGTCCATTGCATGCGTGTGCGTATCAGTGTGCATCACTTTGGTTTTGGAAAAGAACACATGCAATGATGCCACCCCAGTATGTGGTGTTCTTTTCATAAACCACATGGATCCACCAGTTGTCATTGCATGTGTGTCCTTTTCATAAACCACATGGATCCACTAGTGTCATTGAATGTCTTTGCATGTGTGTTCTTTTCATAAACCACCACTAGTGTCATTGCATGTGTGTTCTTTTCATAAACAACAACTAGAGTCATTGCATGTTTGTTCTTTTCATAAACCACCACCACTTGGATCCACTAGTGTCATTGCATGTGTATCCTTTTCATAAACCACAACTAGAGTCATTTCATGTTTGTTCTTTTCATAAACCACCACTTGGATCCACCAGTGTCATTGCATGTGTCTCCTTTTCATAAACCACAACTACAGTCATTGCATGTGTGTGTGTGTGTTTTAGTGTGCATTACTATGGTTTTTGAAAATAACACATGCAATGATGCCACTCCAACACGTGGTGTTCTTTTCATAAACCACATGGATCCTCCAGTTGTCATTGCATGTGTGTCCTTTTCATAAACCACATGGATCCACCAGTGTCCTTGCATGTCTTTGCATGTGTGTTCTTTTCATAAACCACCACTAGTGTCATTGCATTTGTGTCCTTTTCATAAAAGACATCCAGAGTCATTGCATGTTTGTTCTTTTCATAAACCACTTGGATCCACGGGTGTCATTACATGTTTGTTCTTTTCCTAAACCACCACTTGAATCATTGCATATGTGTCCTTTTCATAAACCACCTGGATCCATTGCATGTGTGTCCTTTTCATAAACCACAACTAGTGCCATTCCATCTATGTTCTTTTCATAAACCACCACTTGGATCCACTAGATTCATTGCATGTGTCTCCTTTTCATAAACCACAACTAGAGTCATTGCATGTTTGTTCTTTTCATAAACCACCACTTGGATCCACCAGTGTCATTGCATGTGTGTCCTTTTCATAAACCACAACTAGAGTCATTGCATGTTTGTTCTTTTCATAAACCACCTGGATCCACCTGTGTAGTTGCACGTGTGTCCTTTTCATAAACCACCACTATAGTCATTGCACGTGTGTCCTTTTCTTAAACCACCCCTGGATCCATTGCATGTCATTGCATGTGTGTCCTTTTCATAAACCCTACCTAGAGTCATTGCATGTTTGTTCTTTTCATAAACCACCACTTGGATCCACCAGTGTCATTGCATGTGTGTCCTTTTCATAAACCACAACTAGAGTCATTGCATGTTTGTTCTTTTCGTAAACCACCTAGATCCACCAGAGTCATTGCATGTGTGTCCTTTTCATAAACCACCACTAGAGTCATTGCATGTGTGTGTGTTTCAGTGTGCATCACCGTGGTTTTTGAAAAGAACACATGCAATTATGCCACTCCAACATGTGGTGTTCTTTTCATAAACCACATGGATCCTCCAGTTGTCATTGCATCTGTGTCCTTTTCATAAACCACATGAATCCACCAGTGTCATTGCATGTCTTTGCAGGTGTGTTCTTTTCATAAACCACCACTAGTGTCATTGCATTTGTGTCCTTTTCATAAACGACAACCAGAGTCATTGCATGTTTGTTCTTTTCATAAACCAGTTGGATCCACGGGTGTCATTACATGTTTGTTCTTTTCCTAAACCACCACTTGAATCATTGCATATGTGTCCTTTTCATAAACCACCTGGATCCATTACATGTGTGTCCTTTTCATAAACCACAACTAGTGTCATTACATGTTTGTTCTTTTCATAAACCACCACTTGGATCCACTAGAGTCATTGCATGTGTGTCCTTTTCATAAACCACAACTAGAGTCATTGCATGTTTGTTCTTTTCATAAAACACCACTTGGATCCACCAGTGTCATTGCATGTGTCTCCTTTTCATAAACCACAACTAGAGTCATTGCATGTTTGTTCTTTTCATAAACCACCTGGATCCACCTGTGCAGTTGCACGTGTGTCCTTTTCATAAACCACCACTATAGTCATTGCACGTGTGTCCTTTTCTTAAACCACCACCTGGATCCATTACATGTCATTGCATGTGTGTCCTTTTCATAAACCCTAACTATAGTCATTGCATGTTTGTTCTTTTAATAAACCACCACTTGGATCCACCAGTGTCATTGCATGTGTGTCCTTTTCATAAACCACAACTAGAGTCATTACATGTCTATTCTTTTCATAAACCACCTGGATCCACCAGAGTCATTGCATGTGTGTCCTTTTCATAAACCACCACTAGAGTCATTGCATGTGTGTGTGTTTCAGTGTGCATCACTGTGGTTTTTGAAAAGAACACATGCAATTGGGCCACTCCAACATGTGGTGTTCTTTTCATAAACCACATGGATCCTCCAGTTGTCATTGCATCGTTGTCCTTTTCATAAACCACATGGATCCACCAATGTCATTGCATGTCTTTGCATGTGTGTTCTTTTCATAAACCACCACTAGTGTCATTGCATTTGTGTCCATTTCATAAACGACAACCAGATTCATTGCATGTTTGTTCTTTTCATAAACCACTTGGATCCACGGGTGTCATTACATGTTTGTTCTTTTCCTTAACCACCACTTGAATCATTGCATATGTGTCCTTTTCATAAACCACCTGGAGCCATTGTATGTGTGTCCTTTTCATAAACCACAACTAGTGTCATTGCATGTTTGTTCTTTTCATAAACCAACACTTGGATCCACCAGAGGCATTGCATGTGTGTCCTTTTCATTAACCACAACTAGAGTCATTGCATGTTTGTTCTTTTCATAAACCACCACTTGGATCCACCAGCGTCATTACATGTGTGTCCTTTTCATAAACCACAACTAGAGTCATTGCATGTTTGTTCTCTTCATAAACCACCTGGATCCACCTGTGTAGTTGCACGTGTGTCCTTTTCATAAAGCACCACTATAGTCATTGCATGTGTGTCCTTTTCTTAAACCACCACCTGGATCCATTGCATGTGTGTCCTTTTCATAAACCCTAACTAGAGTCATTGCATGTTTGTTCTTTTCATAGACCACCACTTGGATCCACCAGTGTCATTACATGTGTGTCCTTGCATAAACCACAACTAGAGTATTTGCATGTCTGTTCTTTTCATAAACCACCTAGATCCACCAGAGTCATTGCATGTGTGTCCTTTTCATAAACCACCACTAGAGTCATTGCATGTCTGTGTTTCAGTGTGCATCAGTGTGGTTTTTGAAAAGAACACATGCAATCATGCCACTCCAATCGGTGGTGTTCTTTTCTTAAACCCACATGGATCCTCCAGTTTTCATTGCATGTGGGTCCTTTTCATAAACCAGATGGATCCACCAGTGTCATTGCATGTCTTTGCATGTGTGTTCTTTTCATAAACCACCACTAGTGTCATTGCATTTGTGTCCTTTTCATAAACGACAACTAGAGTCATTGCATGTTTGTTCTTTTCATAAACCACCTGGATCCACGGGTGTCATTACATGTTTGTTATTTTCCTAAACCACCACTAGAGTAATTGCATATGTGTCCTTTTCATAAACCACCTGGATCCATTGCATGTGTGTCCTTTTCCTAAACCACATTGATCCACTAGATGTCATTGCATCTGCCTTCTTCACAGAAAACACATAGATCCACTGATGCCACTCTAGCATGTGGTGTCGTTTTCATAAACCACATTGATCCACTAGATGTCATTGCATGTGTGTTCTTCAAAGAAAACAAATGGATCCACTAATGCCAGTCTACCATGTGGTGTTCCTCTCCTAAACCACATGGATCCACTAGATCTCAGTGCATGTGTGTTCTTCTCATAAAACACATGGATCCACCGATATCATTGCATGTGGTGTTCTTCTCATAAACCACATTGACCCACTCGAGTCCATCGCATGCGTGTGTGTGTTAGTGTGCATCACAGTGGTTTTGGAAAAGAACACATGCAATGATGCCACTCCAGCATGTGGTGTTCTTTTCATAAACCACATGGATCCACCAGTTTTCATTGCATGTGTGTCCTTTTCATAAACCACAACTAGAGTCATTGCATGTTTGTTCTTTTCATAAACCACCTGGATCGACCTATGTAGTTGCACGTGTGTCCTTTTCATAAACCACCACTATAGTCATTGCACGTGCGTCCTTTTCTTAAACCACCGCCTGGATCCATTGCATGTCATTGCATGTGTGTCCTTTTCATAAACCCTAACTAGAGTCATTGCATGTTTGTTCTTTTCATAAACCACCACTTGGATCCACCAGTGTCATTGCATGTGTGTCCTTTTCATAAACCACAACTAGAGTCATTGCATGTTTGTTCTTTTCGTAAACCACCTAGATCCACCAGAGTCATTGCATGTGTGTCCTTTTCATAAACCACCACTAGAGTCATTGCATGTGTGTGTGTTTCAGTGTGCATCACTGTGGTTTTTGAAAAGAACACATGCAATTATGCCACTCCAACATGTGGTGTTCTTTTCATAAACCACATGGATCCTCCAGTTGTCATTGCATCTGTGTCCTTTTCATAAACCACATGAATCCACCAGTGTCATTGCATGTCTTTGCAGGTGTGTTCTTTTCATAAACCACCACTAGTGTCATTGCATTTGTGTCCTTTTCATAAACGACAACCAGAGTCATTGCATGTTTGTTCTTTTCATAAACCACTTGGATCCACGGGTGTCATTACATGTTTGTTCTTTTCCTAAACCACCACTTGAATCATTGCATATGTGTCCTTTTCATAAACCACCTGGATCCATTACATGTGTGTCCTTTTCATAAACCACAACTAGTGTCATTACATGTTTGTTCTTTTCATAAACCACCACTTGGATCCACTAGAGTCATTGCATGTGTGTCCTTTTCATAAACCACAACTAGAGTCATTGCATGTTTGTTCTTTTCATAAAACACCACTTGGATCCACCAGTGTCATTGCATGTGTCTCCTTTTCATAAACCACAACTAGAGTCATTGCGTGTTTGTTCTTTTCACAAACCACCTGGATCCACCTGTGCAGTTGCACGTGTGTCCTTTTCATAAACCACCACTATAGTCATTGCACGTGTGTCCTTTTCTTAAACCACCACCTGGATCCATTACATGTCATTGCATGTGTGTCCTTTTCATAAACCCTAACTATAGTCATTGCATGTTTTTTCTTTTCATAAACCACCACTTGGATCCACCAGTGTCATTGCATGTGTGTCCTTTTCATAAACCACAACTAGAGTCATTACATGTCTATTCTTTTCATAAACCACCTGGATCCACCAGAGTCATTGCATGTGTGTAATTTTCATAAACCACCACTAGAGTCATTGCATGTGTGTGTGTTTCAGTGTGCATCACTGTGGTTTTTGAAAAGAACACATGCAATTATGCCACTCCAACATGTGGTGTTCTTTTCATAAACCACATGGATCCTCCAGTTGTCATTGCATCGTTGTCCTTTTCATAAGCCACATGGATCCACCAATGTCATTGCATGTCTTTGCATGTGTGTTCTTTTCATAAACCACCACTAGTGTCATTGCATTTGTGTCCATTTCATAAACGACAACCAGATTCATTGCATGTTTGTTCTTTTCATAAACCACTTGGATCCACGGGTGTCATTACATGTTTGTTCTTTTCCTTAACCACCACTTGAATCATTGCATATGTGTCCTTTTCATAAACCACCTGGAGCCATTGTATGTGTGTCCTTTTCATAAACCACAACTAGTGTCATTGCATGTTTGTTCTTTTCATAAACCAACACTTGGATCCACCAGAGGCATTGCATGTGTGTCCTTTTCATTAACCACAACTAGAGTCATTGCATGTTTGTTCTTTTCATAAACCACCACTTGGATCCACCAGTGTCATTACATGTGTGTCCTTTTCATAAACCACAACTAGAGTCATTGCATGTTTGTTCTTTTCATAAACCACCTGGATCCACCTGTGTAGTTGCACGTGTGTCCTTTTCATAAAGCACCACTATAGTCATTGCATGTGTGTCCTTTTCTTAAACCACCACCTGGATCCATTGCATGTGTGTCCTTTTCATAAACCCTAACTAGAGTCATTGCATGTTTGTTCTTTTCATAAACCACCACTTGGATCCACCAGTGTCATTACATGTGTGTCCTTGCATAAACCACAACTAGAGTATTTGCATGTCTGTTCCTTTCATAAACCACCTAGATCCACCAGAGTCATTGCATGTGTGTCCTTTTCATAAACCACCACTAGAGTCATTGCATGTCTGTGTTTCAGTGTGCATCAGTGTGGTTTTTGAAAAGAACACATGCAATCATGCCACTCCATTCGGTGGTGTTCTTTTCTTAAACCCACATGGATCCTCCAGTTTTCATTGCATGTGTGTCCTTTTCATAAACCAGATGGATCCACCAGTGTCATTGCATGTCTTTGCATGTGTGTTCTTTTCATAAACCACCACTAGTGTCATTGCATTTGTGTCCTTTTCATAAACGACAACTAGAGTCATTGCATGTTTGTTCTTTTCATAAACCACCTGGATCCACGGGTGTCATTACATGTTTGTTATTTTCCTAAACCACCACTAGAGTAATTGCATATGTGTCCTTTTCATAAACCACCTGGATCCATTGCATGTGTGTCCTTTTCCTAAACCACATTGATCCACTAGATGTTATTGCATCTGCCTTCTTCACAGAAAACACATAGATCCACTGATGCCACTCTAGCATGTGGTGTCGTTTTCATAAACCACATTGATCCACTAGATGTCATTGCATGTGTGTTCTTCAAAGAAAATAGATGGATCCACTAATGCCAGTCTACCATGTGGTGTTCCTCTCCTAAACCACATGGATCCACTAGATCTCAGTGCATGTGTGTTCTTCTCATAAAACACATGGATCCACTGATATCATTGCATGTGGTGTTCTTCTCATAAACCACATTGACCCACTCGAGTCCATCGCATGCGTGTGTGTGTTAGTGTGCATCACAGTGGTTTTGGATAAGAACACATGCAATGATGCCACTCCAGCATGTGGTGTTCTTTTCATAAACCACATGGATCCACCAGTTTTCATTGCATGTGTGTCCTTTTCATAAACCACAACTAGAGTCATTGCATGTTTGTTCTTTTCATAAACCACCTAGATCGACCTGTGTAGTTGCACGTGTGTCCTTTTCATAAACCACCACTATAGTCATTGCACGTGCGTCCTTTTCTTAAACCACCGCCTGGATCCATTGCATGTCATTGCATGTGTGTCCTTTTCATAAACCCTAACTAGAGTCATTGCATGTTTGTTCTTTTCATAAACCACCACTTGGATCCACCAGTGTCATTGCATGTGTGTCCTTTTCATAAATCACAACTAGAGTCATTGCATGTTTGTTCTTTTCATAAACCACCTGGATCCACCAGAGTCATTGCATGTGTGTTCTTTTCATAAACCACCACTAGAGTCATTGCATGTGTGTGTGTTTCAGTGTGCATCACTGTGGTTTTTGAAAAGAACACATGCAATTATGCCACTCCAACATGTGGTGTTCTTTTCATAAACCACATGGATCCTCCAGTTGTCATTGCATGTGTGTCCTTTTCATAAACCACATGAATCCACCAGTGTCATTGCATGTCTTTGCTTGTGTGTTCTTTTCATAAACCATTACTAGTGTCATTGCATTTGTGTCCTTTTCATAAACGATAACCAGAGTCATTGCATGTTTGTTCTTTTCATAAACCACTTGGATCCACGGGTGTCATTACATGTTTGTTCTTTTCCTAAACCACCACTTGAATCATTGCATATGTGTCCTTTTCATAAACCACCTGGATCCATTACATGTGTGTCCTTTTCATAAACCACGACTAGTGTCATTACATGTTTGTTCTTTTCATAAACCACCACTTGGATCCACCAGAGTCATTGCATGTGTGTCCTTTTCATAAACCACAACTAGAGTCATTGCATGTTTGTTCTTTTCATAAACCACCACTTGGATCCACCAGTGTCATTGCATGTGTCTCCTTTTCATAAACCACAACTAGAGTCATTGCATGTTTGTTCTTTTCATAAACCACCTGGATCCACCTGTGCAGTTGCACGTGTGTCCTTTTCATAAACCACCACTATAGTCATTGCACGTGTGTCCTTTTCTTAAACCACCACCTGGATTCATTGCATGTCATTGCATGTGTGTCCTTTTCATAAACCCTAACTATAGTCATTGCATGTTTGTTCTTTTCATAAACCACCACTTGGATCCACTAGTGTCATTGCATGTGTGTCCTTTTCATAAACCACAACTAGAGTCATTGCATGTCTGTTCTTTTCATAAACCACCTGGATCCACCAGAGTCATTGCATGTGTGTCCTTTTCATAAACCACCACTAGAGTCATTGCATGTGTGTGTGTTTTAGTGTGCATCATTGTGGTTTTTGAAAAGAACACATTTAATTATGCCACTGCAACATGTGGTGTTATTTTCATAAACCACATGGATCCTCCAGTTGTCATTGCATCTGTGTCCTTTTCAGAAACCACATGGATCCACCAGTGTCATTGCATGTCTTTGCATGTGTGTTCTTTTCATAAACCACCACTAGTGTCATTGCATTTGTGTCCTTTTCATAAACGACAACCAGAGTCATTGCATGTTTGTTCTTTTCATAAACCACTTGGATCCACGGGTGTCATTACATGTTTGTTCTTTTCCTTAACCACCACTTGAATCATTGCATATGTGTCCTTTTCATAAACCACCTGGATCCATTCTATGTGTGTCCTTTTCATAAACCACAACTAGTGTCATTGCATGTTTGTTCTTTTCATAAACCAACACTTGGATCCACCAGAGTCATTGCATCTGTGTCCTTTTCATTAACCACAACTAGGGTCATTGCATGTTTGTTCTTTTCATAAACCACCACTTGGATCCACCAGTGTCATTACATGTGTGTCCTTTTCATAAACCACAACTAGAGACATTGCATGTTTGTTCTTTTCATAAACCACCTGGATCCACCTGTGTAGTTGCACGTGTGTCCTTTTCATAAACCACCACTATTGTCATTGCATGTGTGTCCTTTTCTTAAACCACCACCTGGATCCATTGCATGTCTGTTCTTTTCATAAACCACCTAGATCCACCAGAGTCATTGCATGTGTGTCCTTTTCATAAACCACCACTAGAGTCATTGCATGTGTGTGTGTTTCAGTGTGCATCATTGTGGTTTTTGAAAAGAACACATGCAATCATGCAACTCCAACATGTGGTGTTCTTTTCTTAAACCCACATGGATCCTCCAGTTTTCATTGCATGTGTGTCCTTTTCATAAACCAGATGGATCCACCAGTGTCATTGCATGTGTTTGCATGTGTGTTCTTTTCATAAACCACCACTAGTATCATTGCTTTTGTGTCCTTTTCATAAACGACAACCAGAGTCATTGCATGTTTGTTCTTTTCATAAACCACTTGGATCCACGGGTGTCATTACATGTTTGTTCTTTTCCTAAACCACCACTTGAATCATTGCATATGTGTCCTTTTCATAAACCACCTGGATCCATTACATGTGTGTCCTTTTCATAAACCACGACTAGTGTCATTACATGTTTGTTCTTTTCATAAACCACCACTTGGATCCACCAGAGTCATTGCATGTGTGTCCTTTTCATAAACCACAACTAGAGTCATTGCATGTTTGTTCTTTTCATAAACCACCACTTGGATCCACCAGTGTCATTGCATGTGTCTCCTTTTCATAAACCACAACTAGAGTCATTGCATGTTTGTTCTTTTCATAAACCACCTGGATCCACCTGTGCAGTTGCACGTGTGTCCTTTTCATAAACCACCACTATAGTCATTGCACGTGTGTCCTTTTCTTAAACCACCACCTGGATTCATTGCATGTCATTGCATGTGTGTCCTTTTCATAAACCCTAACTATAGTCATTGCATGTTTGTTCTTTTCATAAACCACCACTTGGATCCACTAGTGTCATTGCATGTGTGTCCTTTTCATAAACCACAACTAGAGTCATTGCATGTCTGTTCTTTTCATAAACCACCTGGATCCACCAGAGTCATTGCATGTGTGTCCTTTTCATAAACCACCACTAGAGTCATTGCATGTGTGTGTGTTTTAGTGTGCATCATTGTGGTTTTTGAAAAGAACACATTTAATTATGCCACTGCAACATGTGGTGTTATTTTCATAAACCACATGGATCCTCCAGTTGTCATTGCATCTGTGTCCTTTTCAGAAACCACATGGATCCACCAGTGTCATTGCATGTCTTTGCATGTGTGTTCTTTTCATAAACCACCACTAGTGTCATTGCATTTGTGTCCTTTTCATAAACGACAACCAGAGTCATTGCATGTTTGTTCTTTTCATAAACCACTTGGATCCACGGGTGTCATTACATGTTTGTTCTTTTCCTTAACCACCACTTGAATCATTGCATATGTGTCCTTTTCATAAACCACCTGGATCCATTCTATGTGTGTCCTTTTCATAAACCACAACTAGTGTCATTGCATGTTTGTTCTTTTCATAAACCAACACTTGGATCCACCAGAGTCATTGCATCTGTGTCCTTTTCATTAACCACAACTAGGGTCATTGCATGTTTGTTCTTTTCATAAACCACCACTTGGATCCACCAGTGTCATTACATGTGTGTCCTTTTCATAAACCACAACTAGAGACATTGCATGTTTGTTCTTTTCATAAACCACCTGGATCCACCTGTGTAGTTGCACGTGTGTCCTTTTCATAAACCACCACTATTGTCATTGCATGTGTGTCCTTTTCTTAAACCACCACCTGGATCCATTGCATGTCTGTTCTTTTCATAAACCACCTAGATCCACCAGAGTCATTGCATGTGTGTCCTTTTCATAAACCACCACTAGAGTCATTGCATGTGTGTGTGTTTCAGTGTGCATCATTGTGGTTTTTGAAAAGAACACATGCAATCATGCAACTCCAACATGTGGTGTTCTTTTCTTAAACCCACATGGATCCTCCAGTTTTCATTGCATGTGTGTCCTTTTCATAAACCAGATGGATCCACCAGTGTCATTGCATGTGTTTGCATGTGTGTTCTTTTCATAAACCACCACTAGTATCATTGCTTTTGTGTCCTTTTCATAAACGACAACCAGAGTCATTGCATGTTTGTTCTTTTCATAAACCACTTGGATCCACGGGTGTCACTACATGTTTGTTCTTTTCCTAAACCACTACTAGAGTCATTGCATATGTGTCCTTTTCATAAACCACCTGGATCCATTGCATGTGTGTCCTTTTCATAAACCACATTGATCCACTAGATGTCATTGCATCTACGTTCTTCACAGAAAACACATAGATCCACTGATGCCACACTACCATGTGGTGTCGTTTTCATAATCCACATTGATCCACTAGATGTCATTGCATGTGTGTTCTTCACAGAATACAGATGGATCCACTAATGCCAGTCTACCATGTGGTGTTCCTCTCCTAAACCACATGGATCCACTAGATCTCAGTGCATGTGTGTTCTTCTCATAAACCACATGGATCCACCGATATCATTGCATGTGGTGTTCTTCTCATAAACCACATTGACCCACTCGAGTCCATCGCATGCGTGTGTGTGTTAGTGTGCATCACAGTGGTTTTGGAAAAGAACACATGCAATGATGCCACTCCAGCATGTGGTGTTCTTTTCATAAACCACATGGATCCACCAGTTTTCATTGCATGTGTGTCCTTTTCATAAACCACAACTAGAGTCATTGCATGTTTGTTCTTTTCATAAACCACCTGGATCGACCTATGTAGTTGCACGTGTGTCCTTTTCATAAACCACCACTATAGTCATTGCACGTGTGTCCTTTTCTTAAACCACCCCTGGATCCACCGATATCATTGCATGTGGTGTTCTTCTCATAAACCACATTGATCCACTAGAGTCCATCGCATGCGTGTGTGTGTTAGTGTGCATCACAGTGGTTTTGGAAAAGAACACATGCAATGATGCCACTCCAGCATGTGGTGTTCTTTTCATAAACCACATGGATCCACCAGTTGTCATTGCCTGTGTGTCCTTTTCATAAACCATATGAATCCACTAGTTTCATTGAATGTCTTTGCATGTGTGTTCTTTTCGTAAACCACCACTAGTGTCATTGGATGTGTGTTATTTTCATAAACAACATCTAGAGTCATTGCATGTTTGTTCTTTTCATAAACCACCACCACTTGGATACACTGCATGTCATTGCATGTGTGTCCTTTTCATAAACCACAACTAGAGTCATTGCTTGTTTGTTATTTTCATAAACCACAACTAGAGTCATTACATGTTTGTTATTTTCATAAACCACTTGGATCCACGTGTGTCATTACATGTTTGTTCTTTTCCTAAACCACCACTTGAGTCATTGCATATGTGTGTTTTTCATAAATCACCTACATCCATTGCATGTGTGTCCTTTTCATAAACCACAACTATAGTCATTGCATGTTTGTTCTTTTGATAAACCACCACTTGGATCCAATAGATTCATTGCATGTGTGTCCCTTTCATAAACGACAACTAGAGTCATTGCATGTTTGTTCTTTTCATAAACCACCACTTGGATCCACCAGAGTCATTGCATGTGTGTCCTTTTCATAAACCACAACTAGAGTCATTGCATGTTTGTTCTTTTCATAAACCACCACTTGGATCCACCAGTGTCATTGCATGTGTCTCCTATTCATAAACCACAACTAGAGTCATTGCATGTTTGCTCTTTTCATAAACCACCTGGATCCACCTGTGTAGTTGCACGTGTGTCCTTTTCATAAACCACCACTATAGTCATTGCACGTGTGTCCTTTTCTTAAACCACCACCTGGATCCATTGCATGTCATTGCATGTGTGTCCTTTTCATAAACCCTCCCTAGAGTCATTGCATGTTTGTTCTTTTCATAAACCACCACTTGGATCCACCGGTCTCATTGCATGTGTGTCCTTTTCATAAACCACAACTAGAGTCATTGCATGTCTGTTCTTTTCATAAACCACCTGGATCCACCAGAGTCATTGCATGTGTGTCCTTTTCATAAACCACCACTAGAGTCATTGCATGTATGTGTGTTTTAGTGTGCATCACTGTGGTTTTTGAAAAGAACACATGCAATTATGCCACTCCAACATCTGGTGTTCTTTTCATAAACCACATGGATCCTCCAGTTGTCATTGCATGTGTGTCCTTTTCATAAACCACATGGATCCACCAGTGTCATTGGATGTCTTTGCATGTGTGTTCTTTTCATAAACCACCACTAGTGTCATTGCATTTGTGTCCTTTTCATAAACGACAACCAGAGTCATTGCAGGTTTGTTCTTTTCATAAACCACTTGGATCCACAGGTGTCATTACATGTTTTTTCTTTTCCTTAACCACCACTTGAATCATTGCATATGTGTCCTTTTCATAAACCACCTGGATCCATTGTATGTGTGTCCTTTTCATAAACCACAACTAGTGTCATTGCATGTTTGTTCTTTTCATAAACCAACAATTGGATCCACCAGAGTCATTGCATGTGTGTCCTTTTCATTAACCACAACTAGAGTCATTGCATGTTTGTTCTTTTCATAAACCACCACTTGGATCCACCAGTGTCATTGCATGTGTCTCCTTTTCATAAACCACAACTACAGTCATTGCATGTGTGTGTGTGTTTTAGTGTGCATTACTATGGTTTTTGAAAATAACACATGCAATGATGCCACTCCAACACGTGGTGTTCTTTTCATAAACCACATGGATCCTCCAGTTGTCATTGCATGTGTGTCCTTTTCATAAACCACATGGATCCACCAGTGTCCTTGCATGTCTTTGCATGTGTGTTCTTTTCATAAACCACCACTAGTGTCATTGCATTTGTGTCCTTTTCATAAAAGACATCCAGAGTCATTGCATGTTTGTTCTTTTCATAAACCACTTGGATCCACGGGTGTCATTACATGTTTGTTCTTTTCCTAAACCACCACTTGAATCATTGCATATGTGTCCTTTTCATAAACCACCTGGATCCATTGCATGTGTGTCCTTTTCATAAACCACAACTAGTGTCATTCCATCTATGTTCTTTTCATAAACCACCACTTGGATCCACTAAATTCATTGCATGTGTCTCCTTTTCATAAACCACAACTAGAGTCATTGCATGTTTGTTCTTTTCATAAACCACCACTTGGATCCACGAGTGTCATTGCATGTGTGTCCTTTTCATAAACCACAACTAGAGTCATTGCATGTTTGTTCTTTTCATAAACCACCTGGATCCACCTGTGTAGTTGCACGTGTGTCCTTTTCATAAACCACCACTATAGTCATTGCACGTGTGTCCTTTTCTTAAACCACCCCTGGATCCATTGCATGTCATTGCATGTGTGTCCTTTTCATAAACCCTAACTAGAGTCATTGCATGTTTGTTCTTTTCATAAACCACCACTTGGATCCACTAGTGTCATTGCATGTGTGTCCTTTCATAAACCACAACTAGAGTCATTGCATGTCTGTTCTTTTCATAAACCACCTAGATCCACCAGAGTCATTGCATGTGTGTCCTTTTCTTAAACCACCACTAGAGTCATTGCATGTGTGTGTGTTTCAGTGTGCATCATTGTGGTTTTTGAAAAGAACACATGCAATCATGCCACTCCAACATGTGGTGTTCTTTTCTTAAACCCACATGGATCCTCCAGTTTTCATTGCATGTGTGTCCTTTTCATAAACCAGATGGATCCACCAGTGTCATTGCATGTGTTTGCATGTGTGTTCTTTTCATAAACCACCACTAGTATCATTGCTTTTGTGTCCTTTTCATAAACGACAACCAGAGTCATTGCATGTTTGTTCTTTTAATAAACCACTTGGATCCACGGGTGTCATTACATGTTTGTTCTTTTCCTAAACCACCACTAGAGTCTTTGCATATGTGTCCTTTTCATAAACCACCTGGATCCATTGCATGTGTGTCCTTTTCATAAACCACATTGATCCACTAGATGTCATTGCATCTGCGTTCTTCACAGAAAACACATAGATCCACTGATGCCACTCTAGCATGTGGTGTCGTTTTCATAAACAACATTGATCCACTAGATCTCATTGCATGTGTGTTCTTCACAGAAAACAGATGGATCCACTAATGCCAGTCTACTATGTGGTGTTCCTCTCCTAAACCACATGGATCCACTAGATCTCAGCGCATGTGTGTTCTTCTCATAAACCACATGGATCCACTGATATCATTGCATGTGGTGTTCTTCTCATAAACCACATTGATCCACTAGAGCCCATCGCATGCGTGTGTGTGTTAGTGTGCATCACAGTGGTTTTGGAAAAGAACACATGCAATGATGCCACTCCAGCATGTGGTGTTCTTTTCATAAACCACATGGATCCCCCAGTTGTCATTGCATGTGTGTCCTTTTCATAAACCATATGTATCCACTAGTTTCATTGAATGTCTTTGCATGTGTGTTCTCTTCGTAAACCACCACTAGTGTCATTGGATGTGTGTTATTTTCATAAACAACAACTAGAGTCATTGCATGTTTGTTCTTTTCATAAACCACCACCACTTGGATACACTGCATGTCATTGCATGTGTGGCCTTTTCATAAACCACAACTAGAGTCATTGGATGTTTGTTCTTTTCATAAACCACCACTTGGATCCACCAGTGTCATTGCATGTGTGTCCTTTTCATAAACCACAACTAGAGTCATTGCTTGTTTGTTATTTTCATAAACCACCTTGATCCACCTGTGTAGTTGCACGTGTGTCCTTTTCATAAACCACCACTATAGTCATTGCAAGTGTGTCCTTTTCATAAACCACCACCTGGATCCATTGCATGCCATTGCATGTGTGTCCTTTTCATAAACCCTAACTAGATTCATTGCATGTTTGTTCTTTTCATAAAACACCACTTGGATCCACCAGTGTCATTGCATGTGTGTCCTTTTCATAAACCACAACTAGAGTCATTGCATGTATGTTCTTTCCATAAACCACCTGGATCCACCAGAGTCATTGCATGTGTGGCCTTTTCATAAATCACCACTAGAGTCATTGCATGTGTGTGTGTCTCAGTGTGCATCACTGTGGTTTTTGAAAAGAATACATGCAATGATGCCACTCCAACATGTGGTGTTCTTTTCATAAACCACATGGATCCTACTGCATGTCATTGCATGTGTGTCCTTTTCATAAACCACATGGATCCACCAGTGTCATTGCATGTCTTTGCATGTGTGTTCTTTAAATAAACCACCACTAGTGTCATTGCATTTGTGACCTTTTTATAAACGACAACCAGAGTCATTACATGTTTGTTATTTTCATAAACCACTTGGATCCACGTGTGTCATTACATGTTTGTTCTTTTCCTAAACCACCACTTGAGTCATTGCATATGTGTGTTTTTCATAAACCACCTGGATCCATTGCATGTGTGTCCTTTTCATAAACCACAACTATAGTCATTGCATGTTTGTTCTTTTCATAAACCACCACTTGGATCCACTGCATGTCATTGCATGTGTGTCCTTTTCATAAACCACAACTAGAGTCATTGCATGTCTGTTCTTTTCATAAACCACCACTTAGATCCACTAGTGTCATTGCATGTGTGTCCTTTTCATAAACCACAACTAGAGTCATTGCATGTCTGTTCTTTTCATAAACCACCTGTATCCACCACAGTCATTGCATGTGTGTCCTTTTCATAAACCACCACTAGAGTCATTGCATGTGTGTTCTTCACAGAAACCACATGGATCCACTAATGCCACTCCAGCATGCGGTGTTCTTTTCATAAACCTCCTGGATCAACCAGAGTCATTGCACGTGTGTCCTTTTCATAAACCACCAGTAAAGTCATTGCATGTTTGTGTGTCAGTGTGCATCACTATGGTTTTGGAAAAGAACACATGCAATGATGCCACTACAGCATGTGGTGTTATTTTCATAAACCACATGGATCCACCAGTTGTCATTGCATGTGTGTCCTTTTCATAAACCACATGGATCCACCAGTGTCATTGCATGTATTTGCATGTGTGTTCTTTTCCTAAACCACCACTAGTGTCATTGCATGTGTGTCCTTTTCATAAACCACAACTAGAGTCATTGCATGTTTGTTCTTTTCATAAACCACTTGGATCCACTAGTGTCATTGCATGTGTGTTCTTTTCATAAACCACAACTAGAGTCATTGCATGTTTGTTCTTTTCATAAACCACCACCTGGATCCACCAGTGTCATTGCATGTGTGTCCTTTTCATCAACCACAACTAGAGTCATTGCATGTTTGTTCTTTCCATAAACCAGCTGGATCCACCAGAGTCATTGCATGTGTGGCCTTTTCATAAACCACCACTAGAGTCATTGCATGTGTGTGTGTCAGTGTGCATCACTATGGTTTTGGAAAAGAACACATGCAATGATGCCACTCTAGCATGTGGTGTTCTTTTCATAAACCACTTTGCTCCACCACTTGTCATGGCATGCACTGGCGGAGCACCTTGGAGGCGAACCTGGGTTTAGTGCCCCCTGCTAAAAGTGCAAATTTGCTTCTAGGCATACTCTAGGTCTACCGTCTTGTGTTTCCTAACGCCAATCAAGCACGGATGATCTTGGAGAAAGAGACGATGGTACGGTTCTCATCCAGCCTTAGTTCTCCCACTACTAGGAAATGGCATATAGATAGACAAGATGTTTAGTGGCGCATATACGAAAGCATGCGCCACAGGAAAACATCAGTGGCGCACCAGAAAGCATGTGCCACAGAAGATTGGAAGTTCTATGGCGCATTCTCCACAACATGCGCCACAGAAGATTGGTGGGACCCGCCAGCCGGGGTGGGTTGATACAAGTTATGTGGCGCATTCTGAAATATGCGCCGCAGAAGTTGCCTCTTATGTGGCGCATATTTCCTCATGCGCCACAGAACATGGAGGGGGGGCCCAACACGGAATCTAATGCACCCAAGTTCTGCGGCGCATGTTCTGATATGCGCCACTGATGTGTTTCACTTCTGTGGCGCATATCCCAACATGAGCCACAGAACTTGGAGGTGGGCCCCACACAGGGAATCTTATTCACCCACTTATGTGGCGCATATGGACTTATGTGCCACAGAAGTATCGGCATCTGTGGCGCATTTCCTCCATATGCGCCACAGATGAGGGCGTCCACATCCATGTTAAAAAGGTGACAAGAGCTAGCTTTCTTATCTATCTATCCACCACCACCCATTTCACATCTCTACCTCCTCCCAACTCGTCTTCCTCCTCCCTCACACCCCATCTTGCCCATAGTTTCTCCATTTTCTTGTAACTAAACCTACTTTAATCCATAGATTGGTAAGTGGAAGCTTCGCTCCAACTTGTAGATCTAAAAGTTCCTTACTTTTCTCTCTCACATCTCTATTTGTTTACTAATTTCCTCTCCACCAGCTTGCATTGTAGATCTATTTCTTCACACTCTCTCATCGCGCGTTCTCGTCTCGCTATTATTGTGTCTACTATAGGTGAGTACTTGGCCATCATGAACATGTAGGTGAAGCTTGTCGCGCGGGCGGTGTGTGTGCGATCCATGGCGAGATGATGCTTGTGTGGTGCATGAATGTTTGCAATGGGAGGAAGTTTTTTGTTGGTTGCTTGTTGTTGTCGGGCCCGGCCGGTGTGGTTGCATGGATGGTTGCCGAAATGTTGATTCATTTCCATTTCGGAAAATTTTCGCACTACCCATATGTCCTAATTTTAGGAAAGGTCATGCCGAATCTTTTCCGGCTAGCATTCATGCATGTGTGTGTTCATATGGTGTGGTTCTCACCTATACTCTCTGTTTTGACCGCTCAGGCAACCATGGTCCTCACGATGAGCGAAGGTCGAATTGCTAGGTACAAGAAAGGCGCGAAGGAGGACATGATTCTGAACAACAAGACCATGATAAGATGTCCATGTCGAACATGCAAACTGCAGCGTTGGATCGACCCTGAATCTGGACAATTAGAGGGTCACCTGCTCAGGCGCGGTTTCATGCGCGACCTCAGTGAGGTGCCAGCAGGACATAGTGGTGGTCACGAAGACGTGGGAGGGCGAGAAGACGAAGAGTCTACCGGGCATGATCATCATGATGAAGGAGATGCCAGCGGGCATGATCATCATGACGAAGGAGATGCCGGCGGGCATGATCAGCATGGAGAAGGAGATGACGACGGGCATGATCATGAAGAAGGAGAAGACGCGAACACACAGACGCTGCTAACTTCGGTCTTGTAGGACCCTCATGTTCAAGAACTGCTCCTCAAGGAGACGAGCAACGACAAAGCTGCAGCCAGAGAGAAAGCCAAGCTGGCCCAAATGGAGGTAGACGAGATGACTCCATTGTATCCTGGGTGTCGCCCTGAGGATACACGTTTGATTGTAACGCTCAAGGCTCTAGAGATGAAGGCCGAACACAAATGGACTGATGTGAGCTTCAACGCGAACATGGAATACTCGCACGACCGACTTCCTAAGGGGAACACATTGCCAACAAGTATCGAGGAGGCCAAGAAAATCGTGTGCCCTCTCGACCTACCACACATTAAATACCACACATGCATCAATGATTGCGCACTTTATCGGAACGAGTATGCGGATAGAACCACATGTCCGGTGTGTGTCCAAGGACGGTACAAGAGAGGGAACAAGAAAGTTCCTCGAAAAGTGGTATGGTACTTTCCTATCACCCCTCGTCTGCAGCGATATTTCGTAGATCCTAAGGAAGCAAAGCTCATGCAATGGCACGCGGAAAGAGAGAAACCCGAAGATGATCCAGAGAAGGGCAAGATCCTGACACACCCTTCAGACGCTAGCCAGTGGAATGCATTAGACATCGAGTTTGAAGAGTTCGGGGGCGATGCAAGGAATGTCAGGCTAGGTATGAGCACTGATGGACTCAATCCTTTTGGAAACCAGAGTAGCACGCATAGCACCTGGCCCGTGTTTGTATGGCCATACAACCTCCCCCCGTGGCTATGCACGAAGCAAAGGTATGTACACATGAACATTCTTATTCAGGGGCCGAAACAACTAGGTATCGATTTGCATCTGTATCTCGAGCTATTGAGAGAGGAGTTAGCCAGCTTGTGGGAGACACCGGCCCGTACGTGGGACGCCTACACTAAAGAATATTTCCATCTGAGAGCCGCGTTGCTCACGACCGTGCAGGACTATCCTGGTTACGCATATGTATCGGCCCAGGTGAACCACGGACACAATGCATGCGTCAAGTGCATGGATGAGACACCGCATCTCCAGCTACCAAGGGATCCCGGGTCTTCGAAAACAGTGTTCCAAGGTACTCGAAAGTGGCTCCGCATGGATCACCCGTGGAGAAAACGTGGTGACCTGTTCAATGGTAAGGACGAGCTTGAAAGAGCCCCGCGTCCGAGGAGCGGCAAAGAAATTGAGGAGCTTTTGAATAATTGGGTAGATTGCCCTGCGCCTGGAAAAAACGACCGAGGACAAAGCTGCTGCTGGGTGTATGGAAAGCAAGGTCTGTTTTCTGGGACCTTCCGTATTGGAAGGTCCTTCACACTCCCCATAGCCTCGATGTAATGCACATCACGAAGAACGTTACCGAGAGTCTGCTTGGCACTCTACTGAACATGCCGGAGAGGACCAAGGATGGGCCGAAAGCAAGAGATCGTGATGATACTATGCGAGCTTGAGATTTACTTCTGGCACGCATTCTTCAACATGATGGTGCATCTGCTTGTACATGTCGTGGACGACATCATCCAGCTCAGGCCGACATTCCTGCACAACATGATGCCGTTTGAAAGGCTAAACGGTGTCATCAAAAGATTCATTTGCAACAGGTCTCGTCCAGATGGAAGCATAGCCAGGAGCTTTCTGATCTACGAGTGCATCTCCTTCTGCCAGAATTATCTAACCACCGAGAACGAGGATGTTGGAATACCCACAAAGAAGCACCTCAGCAGGCTCGGTGGATATGGTCACCGCGAGGGCTGCCGCTCACTACATGTCGGCATTGATGGTCGACGCACTGATTTTGAAAGGGCACACCGAGTCGCGCTACAACACATTGAAGTGGTCGGCCCTTGGGTCGAAGAGCACAGAAGCTTAATCGAGCAGGAGTACGTCGACCAGGGAGCACAACTCCAGCTTCACAGGTTGGTTCAAGAAAAGGCAACTGGACAATCCCCCAAAGACGCCTTCTACGGAAGATCAAAAACTCATATTCTCCTTGTCGCAGCGCCCAGGGCACAACCTAAGGACCTATCAGTCATACGACATAAACGGTTACAGATTCTACATTGAGGAAAAGGACACGAATAGTGAATATCAAAACTCAGGAGTAACTATGTTATCCTTTGCTGATGACGAGACTACTGTGATGGAAAGATTCTACGGAAGGATCGAGGAGATATGGGAGCTCGACTACTGTGGAGAGATCCTACCTCTGTTCCATGTTAGATGGGCCAAGAACATGGAAAAAGAAGGCCGCTATTTCACCACAATGGTTATACCAGATGCCAAATCAACAAAGAACGCCTCCGCAAAAAATGAGCCTTCGGTACTTGCTAGCCAAGTTGATCAATGCTTTTTTATTACCGACCCGTCAAAGCCCAACCGTGTTGTAGTTAGGAGGGGAAAGAGGAGCATCATCGGAATGGAAGGAGCCGCCAACAAGCAAAACTTCGACAAAAACGGCGACCCAAAGATCGAAGTGGAATTCGACAAGTACTTCGACATGCCTACTACTACCAAAGTAAGAAGGAATACCACACTGCCTACTAAAGGTTGTCATTCACAAGAATAAATCTCGAAGTGCACGGGCTAAAGTATTCAACCGCGACGAAAAAGGGCAAGAAGATTGTGAAGAGACACTAGCAATTGTGTGACTTTTTGGTGTATTAATTGGTGTGGGTATTAGTTAGAGACTAAAACATATAATGTGATATCCGTGTGGGTATACAAATTCACATTTGTGTGTGACAAGCAAACACATGAATATATATGTATGAATAAATATGCATATGTGTTCTTGCTTTTTTTGAATAAATATGCATATATGTATATGTTCTTGCTTTTTTAAATAAATATGCATATGCGAATAAATATGCATATATGTATATGTTCTTACTTTTTTTGAATAAATATGCATATGTGAGTAAATATGCATATATGTATATGTTCTTGCTTTTTTTAATAAATATGCATATGTATGTAATTAAAAATATTTAAAAAAAAAGAAAAAAAATGTGTGAGACAGCCAGGATTCGAACCTGGCTACCCCAGGTGAGAGCAATCGAGAAAGACCACTACGACAAGTATCAGTCCTTGTCATACTACGAGAGGCCACGGTTTTTACTATGTCAAGAAGTTCTGTGGCGCATTACTCCGAAATGCACCATAGAAGTTTTAGCTTACGTGGCGCATTTCGGAGTAATGCACCACAGAACTTTCACACTTAGCCACAGAATGGTTCGGCCCTTCTCCTTTTCCCCTTCCACTTTCTTTTCCCCAATCACTATCGCGCCCGATCGACAGAACCCTAGCTCTCGCCCACCCCCACCGGAGCCCGCCCCCATCGCCGGAGCCCTGCAGCCACCGCCGCGCCGGAGCCCTAGCGCCGCCCGACGAACCTGTACGTGGAGGAGAGCCCTACAGCGTGGAGGAGGAGACGCCGGAGCCCGTCCGCAATAGGAGGAGGAGGAGAAGGGGACACCTCGCCAAAGCCCTGCCACCGCCGCGCCAGACCACTGCAGCACCTCATCGTCGTCGACCACCGCAGCAGCAGCGCACACGTACGGTTCGTCCCCCACCCCCACCCCCCCTCTGAACCCTAGCTAGTTTCTCCTACAAGTGAGCACAGTTCGTCCCCCACCCCCACCCCCCCCCTCTGAACCCTAGCTAGCTGCAGGTGTCTTGCTTCCTATGAATTGTGAATAGGATGAACATTAATTTTATGCAACTTTTATCTCGAACACATGCCCAAACGTGTGTCTTTGTATATACACAGAGAGGGGTTATATTAGACCACCAGTGTCATTGTATATTAGATCGAAATTTGTTTAAACCACCAGTGTCATTGTGGTCTTTGTATATTAGATCGAATGCATTTTATACACAGAGAGGGGTTATAGCTTAATTAGTACTATAAACAACCTAATAAGTACAATTTTTATTTGAGATTTACACATGTTTGACTTTTGATATATTGTGTGTCTGTGTGAGAGAGAGAGCCTAGGGTCGAGATTAGGACATGTGTTATGATCTGGTGTGCTATGTGGGGAGGTGGGTTTTGTTAATGCATATGTGGCTCTATCATGATCAGTCTGTTAGAGCCTTCTTGGCTGTCTGATGATCAATCTGTTTGGAAAAGACACGTGATTTGTCTTCTAGAGTAGCGGGTTTTGGGACATACCGCTAGGAGCATCAGATAGCCAAGAAGACTCTAATCAAAGGCATGATCGGATGGCAAAATTCCACCGAGGTCGTGCGAGTGCTCCTACATATGGAATTTTGGCTCAAGAAACACATGTTAGGAAATAAATTTAGAATTCCAGAAACTTGTGTACTTGTTTTGTTACTATGGTCTATGTTCATGCAAATTTGAATGCAAAAGTCATCATGTATGTTTTCCGACATAAAAAAATTCAAAGTTTAGTGGTCTTTTTTTAATGCATAATATAGTGCATCTTTTTCATCATTCATATAATGGTTAAAAATATGTTCAACAGACCAACAGTCTAGAGTCCAGAGTCCAAAATATACAACGGGTCAAGCCAATCTTGCATGCCTTCCATTAGACTAGGTTTAACTCTATGTCTAATGAGCCCCAAAGAAGATTTTTGAAGAACCACATTCTATGACAAGGAACCACCACATTCTTGTGTCATAGCATCAGAAGCAAATGGACTCTTTAGTAGTAATTTTGTATTCACAATGACACTGTTCTGTATTCACAATTCTGTTAACTGTGGGCGAATAACATCAGGTCTGGAAAATGTTATTCTCAGTCATATATGCCTAATTGTACAGTAGGTTTTGGTTGCTTGTGTTCACTAGATCATGTGCATACATGATCTGATCCTTCTAGCTTGTTACTTAATTGTACAGTAGGTTTATGATGATCTTAATGAATTTTTACCTACAGCTCTTTGTAGCTTGTTACTTCATCCTTCAAGTGAAATGGCGTTGTCATAAGAAAAGGTGTTCTCATATATGTGATGTCATATATGGTGCTGACATAACAAATGGTGTTGTCATATTTGTGCTACTAGTGCTAGTAGCAAATTGATGATTTGGGTTGCCAATGGGGATGTGGCTGTCAATATGGGGATGGGGTGTTTTGTCTTGCAGGGATTTCATTTGAGTTGCCAATTTCTCCCGAAGTATCGATTCACTTCCGTTTCGGTTGAGAAATGGGCACTCCTAGGTCAAAAAATTAGCAAAGGTCATGCCGAATTTTTCGGCCGAGATTTGTGCTAACTTTTTGCCTCTTTTAAATAGAGTAGTGCAAACATGTCGGGCAACAAGGAGTCTGGCCCTTCTAAGCACATGATCAGCGTCGAAGAACAAGCTAGACAGGCCAACAAGTCATTCTGGCAGGGGTCCCAACAGGAGGAGGAGGAGGAGGAGGCGATGAGGATGAAACCACCACCGGAGGAGGAGGCGACCATCGCCAGAGCTGCTGGGGCCAATGAGGGCGGAGATCCTGATTACGAGGGGGACGAATATGACTACGATGGAACTAGTGAAGGCGGCGGCAAAGAGGATGACACCACCGATGGCGGCGCCCGCATCGATGGCGGCGAGCGCACAGATGGCGGTAGCGGCAACCCGGCCGCTTCTCATAAGAAGAAGAAGAAGGAACAGAAGGAGCGGAAGGTGCCAGTGCTCGCCACTGTCTATGATGAGTTCACTGAGGTCACAAAAAGTGGCCAACCCATTGCGCCAGAGGCGATTGCTAAAGGGTATGGCCTGCAACTCGGATGCATCATCCGAGAAAGCATGTCGATCAACATGAAGTACATCAAACATGCTGACCATGCAGCTTTGGTCGATAACCTCCTTAAGAAGCTTCAAAAGCGATACAGATTCCCAGAGCAGTTTAGAAACCTTGAGAGAAATAAGAACCCGGTGAACAAACTAGCCCTCACGAAGATGAGCAACGCCTTGAGCAGCTAGAAAACCCGGGTGAAGAATAGCATTAACAAAGGTGAAAGCTGGGAGGTTATTAGTAAGAAAAATCCGATGCTCGACAAAGAGGAGTTTAGGATTTTCAAGGCGGATATAGCTACCGCTGACGCTATAAAATGGACTCAATGGGGAAGGAGTATGCGGGAATAGAACATAGGTAACCACCGTCTTGGAAGCGGCGGTTACAGGGGAAACGGGCCATTTGGGACAAGGAGGACGCCGAGCTTGAACGCCTTGGTAAAGACAACCCTTGGCTTAAAATCATGGACTTGCAGCTTAGGCAATTTGTTCGGGCCTGCTACTACCTGGACAAGGAAATAGGGGAGTTCATCACCGACGATCCGGAGGTGAAGGCATTCGAGAAGAAGCTGGTAAGGAATTTATCACCGATCTCAAGTCTATTGCGTTCTAATTAAGATAATGAAGTCAAGAATCTAAATGGGTTCACCTTTCCTTGTCTCTAAAGGAGGAGGAATTGAACGCTACTGCCACAGAGTCGTCCCAGGATTTGACGGAGCCATGGGACACGGTTTTCAACAGGGCGACCAATGCTTACAAGAAGAGGGACAAGGGGTTACCGCCGTCCTCAGCTGGCCGTGTGTCCGGCTTCGGTACGAGCATGAAGTTCAAGGAGTACTACAAAGAGGACACCAAGAAAAGAAGGGAGAGGAAGAACCAGGATAAAGCCGCTGTTGCAGAGCTGAAGATGAAGGTGTAGACACTGCAGCAGAAGGCGGTGGACCAGAAAATGGTGAACAAGTTAGTGGAATAGAAGCTCCGCTCGATGATCCCCCCTGTGTTTTTCGAGGGGCTTACTGCTTGGAATGCGGGAGGTCGACGGGGGCCGATACATCTGCCCAGCTTAAGCGGCAGCAACTCGGGCATCAATGTTACCGTGTCGCCAGATCTGGTGACCCCGCCGGCCGTCAACGTCGGGATGCAACCCCTCGTTTTGGTCACACCGACGCCCCCTCCCGCCAAAGATACCAATAAGGCGCAGCCGACAGCGGTGGTGCTTCGTGAGGCACCCGAGCGGGAGATTGCAGATGATGATAGGCCGGCCGCCGGCATCGGCCGTGTCTCTACATTAGCCGAGATCCACGCCATCACCAAGGTAACTAATTAGTTAGTGCACGTCATCTCCTTTATGCCTTTGATGCATGACTGTTGCCATCTCATGATGCCCAACAACATGTTTTTGCCCCAGGACACTTCTTGCGTACTCCTGCTTAAAGAAGTTGGCGGTGAGTTGAAGGATGTTGCCAAGGGCACTCTTATACAACCGGCGAGCCGCACAATGCACAACAATCTAATGGATGATGACGTGATGAGGGTCAGGTTGGCTCGGGTGTTGCCAGGGTGCGACGACATGGACCCCCTTTCAACCTCAGGGAGCCGACGAACACAAGAACCTTGGGAATGCTACAACTGGGCCTTGACATGGCCAAAGACCTAGGTTCGTCTTGCGGGGGGAGCACCGGCGCCACCTCTCGACTGATCGTCGCTCGACCACCACCTCGAAAGCCAGTAGCCACCGTCGTCACCACCACCAACCGTCACCATCAACTCTTGGCAGCGTGTGCACCACCACATGGCAAAGACGTTGTGCCGCAACCGCCGTCGCCCCCGCTACCACCACCACATGATGGCACCCATGAAGATGATGATGAATTGGTCAACGTTTACGACTTTATCAACACCGACGCCGCCAAAGGATTGTATATGCCTTCTATGGATGAAGAACCCTTCGCAGCTCGCGACGACCATCAAGATGGTCGGCCCAATACATGCACGCAGCGCCTGGTCTTCCATGGTCTTTCTCAAGAGGCGCCTCCGGCCGCCGATCCACCACAAGAGAAACCGGGATTGGTTTTCAGCCCCAACACACTCTGAAAGGCGACTGATGAGCAGATGGCAGTGGCTGACACTGTTGTGAAGAAGATGCACTACAGGAAGAGAGGTAATAATAATAAGAAGGGTGCGAGCCAGCCTCTTCCGAAGAGAATCCGGGGTGAAGACGCCGTCGTCGTACCATCTACACAATTTGGCTTGCCCCGAGTGCGTGTAGCTGGTGATCCGATATTGACTCCGGATATGATCCACATTGCAGTTGGAGCCATTTTAAATTTGCACGAGGGTGTCAAGACACTAGAGGCCCTCCTTCTTAAAGATAAAGATCCAAATTACCCAGTTTTCATAGCCAAGGTGCCATTGGACGTGGGCTTCGTCGATGAACCCCCCGCGGATATATTCTTCATAGCATTCGAGGACATATTCAAGTTGTTTCTCACGAAACGGCTGGACTATAACTTGGTCCGCCTATACGCGCTCAATCTAGCGCTCACGATCAAGAGAGAAAGTACCCCGGAAATCGCATAGTGGATCCCTACTACATGCGGGACAGCCAGTTGGTCGAAGGATCAGAGACACAGACCAAGGCGACGGCGTACCTCGAGAAGTTCATGGTGGATAACAAGAGGAAGGGCACACTTATTTTGCCTTTCTTTCCCGAGTAAGTACACACACTCGCTCATCGCCACCGTAACTTATGCATTTCTTAAAGATTTCTTTCCTTTGCTCTTTTTCCAACATTCTGTTCCACTTGTGTTGCGTAGAGACAAATACTGCACACTCATCGTCCTTGCCCCGAGGTATTCGCTAGCCACGTATTTCGACTCGGGGAGTTTGACGAAGAAGAAAGACTACACCAGAATAAGGGATGTTCTCAATGAGGCTCTCGAGGGCTACACCAAGAAGGGATGCACCTTCGTAGATAGGGGGAATGTATCAAGGATGGAAAACACGTGTTCAAGCATGTGCTCGACTTCCCCTGCGTCAAGTAGTCGACTACTGGTGCCAAGGAGGCCTTCTACGTCCTCCATCACCTTAAAGGCTATGTTCGGGATTGCCATAACCTAACGCTGCCATATAGTCTCCGAGAATGGGCCAAAACTTTGGCGAAAATCGACGATGCTGATCTTAGAGAAGACTTCCATCGCATTCAGATGAAGTTGTCACAAATCATCATTGAAGATGTCAACACAAGGGGCGGTGCCCTACAACAAGCCAGAGGGTTGAGTAAGAGGGAGATCGAAGAACGCCTCCGTAAGCAGGGTGACACAAGGACGTGGATGACGAAAGAGGGTTATCTACCGTTACCGAAGCCGAGCGAGAAGAGGAAGTCTTCATCATGATCAATGTGTGCCTCTAGCATGATCCAGTGTGTGTATATTCTTGATGGACGTCTGCTGTATTAGTGTGTGTGTCATAAACTTTACTATCTCGTGGTCAAAATGGTCATTGTTGTTAGACTTAAACTACCTTGTGGTCGTGTTGTCATTGAACTTATTGCTTCTATGATGATCTAACTTTTAGGTTTATGGATCCTTTGTTTTATATTCTATGAACATATATATATATATATATATATATGGATGGGAACCCTTTATTCATTCTTTTCGTTGTATTTTTACTAATATGGCTTGTCGTCTATAGAGATGGCGACGAGGTGGTATGTGGTGTACATTGGTAGGATTCCAGGAGTCTACGAGGAGTGGGAGGATTGCCACAAACAAGTGAACAAGTTCAGCGGCAACATCTACAAAGGATACGCGACTAGAGAGGAGGCGATAGCCAAGTGGAGGAACCACTTGTGGAAGAAGAACCGGATGAAGATATTGGTGGGGCTAATGCTCTTGCTCACCATTATCACAGCTGTATTCTATTTGATCCTAGTGTAGACGGCGGTGGCCACTTCATATTTGTAATGTGAGATGATATGAACTTTATATTCGGCGCTTGTGTAAACATTTGGCACTTGACACTATATATGTATCTCGATCAGGCTCTAAGTGTTTGTATTATATATATGTCGGTTTTCATGTATCTACTACTTGTGCAATGTATTTTATACTCATCTGGATAAATACTATATAAATCCTATATAAATACCTAATTATACACCAGGAAAGTATTTTACTTTGAATATGTGTTACGCAATCAGTGGCGCATATAATTATATAGTCAGTGGTGCATGGCATTTCTGTGGCGCATACACGCAAATGCGCCACAGAAGTTCTTCCTATGGCACATATGAAGAAATGCGCCATAGAAGTCTGGAACTTCTGTGGCGCATACCCATATGCGCCACAGGAAGAAGATATCAGTGGCGAGATAACATTGGCGACTAGGATATGCGCCACAGAAGATGTATTTTCATGCGCCACAGAAGAGCTGTTTCCTAGTAGTGTCCACCTCGGTGATTATTCAATGGCTATGAGACAGGATGGGTCTGCCAAGGACAGTACCAAAATCGTACAAGCTTTTATTTCACCTCGAGGCTTTGGCCATTCACTGAGAGCAAGATTAATAATACAGCCCATTGCCGGCTCTATACCCATACCATGTCATCTATAGCTAACACAAAATCCCATCCATACAATAGGCAAGCTATTAGGTTGGCTATTAGATGGACTTTAGTTAATATTTATTTATTTAAAGCACACATACTATTGGGCCTAGACTGCATGCAAGCTCCTTTTATCTTGGTAGTTGTGCTACAGCCGGCGGTTCTAAAGCACTCGCATCCCTCTCTCTCCTTTTTTTCTCTCTTCCACCTAGTCTTTTGAATGACATGGCACCTCGTATAGCCTGACAAGGCTTATTGTACTTGCTCTGATACTACTTGTTTTCTCATGGGTGAATTTTCAACTACAAGTTGCTTAATATGCTAATTTCCATGTAAATCAGGAAATTGTTGATGGCCATTTTTAGATCTTCGTCATTTTTTTGCGATTTATATAGCAGTCTGGCAGTCTAAGAAATTAGTTTCCCCTCTTACTTGCTATGTAAATTCCTCTGTAAATCGAAAAATATGTTCTAAAGTTTGAAAATCATCTAGATTGCATGTGTGTCCTTCTCATAAACCACATGGATCCACCATTGTCATTGCATGTGTGTCCTTTTCATAAACCACCACTAGAGATTGCATGTGTGTTCTTTTCATAAACCACATGGATCCACTAATGCCACTCCATCATGTGTGTTCTTCTCATAAACCACATTGATCCACTAGAGTTCATTGCATGTGTGTGTGTCAGTGTGCATCACTGTGGTTTTGGAAAAGAACACATGCAATGATGCCACTCTAGCATGTGGTGTTCTTTTCATAAACCACATGGATCCACCAGTTGTCATTGCATGTGTGTCATTTTCATTAACCACATGGATCCACTGATTCCACTCCTGCATGTGGTGTTCTTTTCATAAACCACATTGATCCACTAGATGTCATTGCATGTGTGTTCTTCACAGAAAACACATGGATCCATTGATGCCACTCTAGCCTGTGGTTTTCCTCTCATAAACCACATGGATCCACTGATGCCACTCTTGCATGTGGTGTTTATTTCATAAACCACATGGATCCACTTGATGTCATTGCATATGTGTTCTTTTCATAAACCACATGGATCCACTTGATGTCATTGCATGTGTGTTCTTCACAAAAAACACATGGATGCACTGATGCCACTCTAGCATGTGGTGTCCTTTTCATAAACCACATTGATCCACTAGATGTCATTGCATGTGTGTTCTTCACAGGATACACTGATGCCACTCTAGCATGTGGTGTTCTTCTCATAAACCACATGGATCCACTAGATCTCATTGCATGTGTGTTCTTCTCATAAACCACATGGATCCACTGATGTCATTGCATGTGGTGTTCTTCTCATCAACCACATTGATCCACTAGAGTTCATTGCATGTGAGTGTGTGTCAGTGTGCATCATTGTGGTTTTGAAAAAGAACACATGCAATGATGCCACTCTAGCATGCGGTGTTCTTTTCATAAACCACATGGATCCACCAGTTGTCATTGCATGTGTGTCCTTTTCATAAACCACATGGATCCACTAGTTTCATTGCATGTCTTTGCATGTGTGTTATTTTCATAAACCACCACTAGTGTCATTGCATGTGTGTTCTTTTCATACACCATAACTAGAGTCATTGCATGCTTGTTCTTTTCATAAACCACCACTTGGATCCACCAGTGTCATTGCATGTGTGTCCTTTTCATATACCACAACTAGAGTCATTGCATGTTTGTTCTTTTCATAAACCACCTGGATCCACCAGAGTCATTACATGTGTGTCCTTTTCATAAACCACCACAAGAGTCATTGCATGTGTGTGTGTCAGTGTGCATCACTTTGGTTTTTGCAAATAACACATGCAATGATGCCACTACAACATGTGGTGTTCTTGAAGGAAATATGCCCTGAGAGGCAATAATAAAGTTGTTATTAGGTACCTTGTATATGATAGATGTTTATTTTGCATGCTATAATTGTATTGATAGGAAACATCAATACATGTGTGTTTAATAGATAAAAATGTTCCTAGTTATGACTCTCTTGTACACTAGCTCGTTGATTAACAAGATGATCAAAGTTTCCCGATCACGGGGTCACAGCATTTGTGAAATTATGTGATGAACATTCATCTAAAGTATAGCATTACTATCAAAGTCATTATGTTTATATTGCTATAACATCATATGAAGTAATCTTAGTCCTTAGACCATGAGATCATGTTAATTACTAACACTGTTAGTGTATCTTGATAACATCAAACGTCACACCGTAATAGGGTGACTATAAAAGTGGGTTCAGTGCTACAAAGGTGTTATGTTGAGGTTCATGGATCAAGAGTGCAATTTGTCAATCCCGATGACGGATAGATATAATCTGGGCCCTCTCAGTGATATCACATTAAGATAGCTTGCAAGCAAGTGATGTGATCACTAGAATGTTATATCACAGGAACGAGAAAAGAGTGCATGTCGGTAACGAGATCAAACTAGGTATTTGGATACCAATGATCGAATCTCGGACATGTATTATATCATGAGAGAAATGGATTAAGTTACTAGCGTTAAAGGTTCTCACGATCACAAAAGTCATCGTTGATTGTGTAGGAGTCAGTATGGATCTCCAGGTCCCGATTCTGATTATTGATTTGAGAGGGGTCTCAATCATGTATGCATTATTCGCGGACCATAGGGTGACACACTTAAGGGTTGCCAAACACCATTTTGGAGCACATATGTTTCAGACGAAAGAATCGCAAAGCGCTGGAATTATTTCGATGGAAACCGGAATTGTTTCGGGTGAAATTGCAGAAACTGGTTCTGCATGTGATATTGAAATGTTGCAAGGGGTTTTATGTGAATGGTTGTTAATTAAAGTAATTAACAAAATTCTGAATAAAATAAATAAAATAGTTTTATTAAATGAGAGTTGCATTAAATTTGGTGGAAATTTAATGCATGTGAGTGGAATTTTGGGTGGAGGCAAAATTGATGTGAGTGGAGCTTCCACCACATGAGTGCGGAAGAGGTGGGGGCACCCCCCTTGGACGCCGGCCATGGGAGGGGACGATCCCCCCTCTCCTATAAAAGTCCCCCCTCTCCTCCCTCACAAAATACACCTCCTCATGAAGGATCTCTCTGCCCCTCTAGATATATTCCCCCATGGTCTCGGATTAGCGAGATACATGTTACTGGTGGCCTTGCATCTAGAAGGAGTTGCTGCTTCCGCTGATTTGCTGGAGCGAGGAGGTGGAGGTTGTTCGGTGGCTTGAACGTGTGTGCGAGGACGGATGCGCTGCTGATTTGCGGCGCTAGGACTTCCACACGATCTTGAGATCGGCAAGCGTATGACCGCATCATCCACGAGTTCCAACTCGTTAACAAAACTCTGTTGTCTTTGAGGGTAAGTTCTCTATGGATGTATATCCACCCGTTGCTTGTATCTAGTAGATAGATCTTGGCGTATAGTTCTCATCGTAGGAATTTTTTGTTTTCTATGCTGCGAACCCAACAGTAGTATCAGAGCCTGGTCTATGCGTAGGTGCTTTGCACAAGTAGTACACATATGTTTATATGTGGGCGATGATGGTCATTTTATTGCTCCTTTCATGTATTTTGGATATTGGTGGCATAGTGGGATGAAGCGGTCCGGACCAACCTTACATGTGATCGCACATGAGACCAGTTCCACGACTGACATGCAACTAGTTTTGCATAAGTGGCTGGCAGGTGTCTGTCTCTCCTACTATAGTCAATATCTGATTTACAATGAGTTGACAATAACTTGGTTATCCTCGTTGTGGTTCCATGTTCATAGGTAAGACCGGTTCTATCTCCAAAAGCCCAAACCATGTAAAACTTGCAATGGATAAATTAGAGGCGTCTAGTTTAGATCGTTGCTGCGCTAGTGTCTTGATATGGTAATGTTGTAAGTAGATGTATGATAAATAATCTTACAACACACTTAACGTGTAAGTTCCATAGACCTTGGCCCTACACACAAAGGAATGATAGAGATCATGCAACGATGCATATGATAGAGATCAAATGCATGGACCATATCATCTCACTTTACACATTAGATGTTTGCATCTTATATTGCTAGTTTGGCGCTTTTAGTAGCATTGTAAGATGATCCCTCATTTTAATATCAAGATAAAATGTGTTCTTCCTTAAGTATGCACCGTTCTATGGATCGTGTTTCGAGACATCACGTGGTGATCGTGTGTACTCGACTCTACGCTTTCATACAATGGGTGTAAGACAGTTTTACACACAGGAATACTAATGTTCTTACTTGGCGAGCCTAGCATGTACAGACATGGCCTCGGAACACGGACCAAAAGGTTAAGTATGAGTCATATAGTTGATATGATGCCCATATAGATGCTCGCATTTGAAGCTACACCGACTGACGTGATGATCGGACTTGGTGTAGTGGATTTGGTTCATGTAATCACCAAAAAGACACGAGGGATGTCGTTTTTGAGTGGGAGTTCATAGTAATTTGGATTCGTTGAACTCAATATATCATAAACTTAGTCTAAATAAGCTTTACAAATTCTGTTGTAGATGGCACAACCTGCTTTCAATTTCAATGTGTTCATGGAGAAAGATAAACTTGCTGCGAATGGTAGCAACTTCACCAACTTGGCTATGAATTTGAGGATTCTCCTCACTGCTACACAAAAGCAATATGTCCTAGAGGCGCCGCTAGGCCCCCCACCAGCTCCTGATGCCCCTGGCGAGGAAAAGAATGTCTATATAACTCGTTAGGAGGACCACAATTTAGTTCATTGCGGCATACTATATGGGCTAGAGCCAGAATTTCGAAAGCGTTTCGAAAATGGCAATGCCTTTGATACCATGGGAGAATTGAAAATGATTTTCGACACCCATGCTGCCGTAGAGAGTTATAATGCTTCTGAAAAGTTCTTTAGCAGCATGATGGAGGAGAACAGCTCCGTTAGTGAGCACGTACTCAAAATGTCTAGGTACGCCGATAAGCTTGTGTCCTTGGGAATAACGATTCCCACTGACTTAGGCATACATCATGTTCTCCAATCTCTGCGACCTAGCTACAAGAGCTTCGTGATGAACTATAACATGCAGGGCATGAAGAAGACTCTTCCTGAGCTTCTGTCAATGCTTAAGACTACAGAAGTGGAGATTGGGAAAGAACATCAAGTGTTGATGATCAATAAGACCACCAGTTTCAAGAAGGACAAGAAAGGCAAGAAGAAGGGAAAGAAGGGCGGCAAATCTGTTGCCGCACCTGAAAAGAAATCTCAAGCTGGCCCTAAGTCTGATACCGAGTGCTACTATTGCAAGGGGACTGGCCATTGGAAGCACAACTACCCCAAGTATTTGGCGGACAAGCAGGTCGGCAAGGCAAACAAAGGTATGTGATATACATGTTATTTATGTGTACTTGACTAGTACTCGCAGTAGCACCTGGGTATTTGATATAGGATCGGTTGCTAATATATGTAACTCGATTCAGGGGCTGCGGAACAACCAATAGCTAGCAAGGGATGAGGTCACGATGTGGGTCCACAATGGATCAAGAGTTGATGTGATCGCCGTCGGAACGCTGCCTCTCCATATGCCGTCGGGATTAGTGATAAATCTAAATAATTGCTATTTGGTGCCTGCACTTAGCATGAACATTGTATCCGGATCGTGTTTGATGCGAAGTGGTTATTCCTTTACATCTGAAAACAATGGTTGTTCGATTATATGAATGATATCTTTTATGGCCATGTACCTGTGATGAATGGTTTATTTCTATTGGATCTCGATAGTAGTATTACGCATATTCATAATGTTGATGCTAAAAGGATTAAACTTAATAATGATATATCTGCATACATGTGGCACTGCCGTCTAGGTCATCTTGAACGCATGAAGAAACTCCATCCTGATGGGCTCTTGGAATCACTTGATTTTGAATCATTTGATACATGTGAGCCATGCCTTATGGGCAAGATGACTAGAACAACGTTTTTCGGTTCAATGGAATAGGCAACAGATTTATTGGAAATCATACATACTGATGTGTGTGGACCAATGAGTGTGTCGGCGTGAGGTGGATATCGTTATTTTGTTACTTTCACGGATGATTTGAGTAGATACGGGTATATCTATTTGATGAAACATAAGTCTGAAACCTTTGAAAAGTTCAAGGAATTTCAGAATGAAGTGGAAAACATGGTAACAGAAAGATCAAATTTCTGCGGTCCGACCGTGGAGGAGAGTATCTTAGTTATGAGTTGAGCACACATATGAAAGACTGTGGAATAGTTTCACAACTCACGCCTGCCGGAACACCACAATGTAATGGTGTGTCGGAACATTGTAATCGTACTTTATTGGATATGGTTCGATCTATGATGTCTCTGACTGACTTACCTCTGTCATTTTGGGGTTATGCACTGGAAACCGCTGCATTCACTTTAAATCGGGCACCATCTAAATCCGTTGAAACGACACCGTATGAATTATGGTTTGGAAACAAACCTAGGTTGTCATTTCTTAAAGTTTGGGGATGCGATGTTTATATGAAGAAACTTCAGCCGGATAAACTCGAACTCAAAGCGGAAAAATGTGTCTTCATAGGATACCCTAAGAAAACGATTGGGTATACCTTCTATCACAGATCCGAGAGCAAGGTTTTTCTTGCCAAGAATGGATCCTTTCTTGAGAAGGAGTTTCTCGTGAAAGGTGTGAGTAGTCGGAAGGTAGAACTCGAAGAGGTTATTGAACCTTCTCTTCATGAAATGGCGAGTGGCACAGCACCGGAAGTTGTTTCGGAGTTTACTTCACCTGATGAAGAGAGAGCTAATGATAATGATCATGAAATGCCGAAAGAGGATACTACCGAACCTCTCAGGTCAAGCAGGACACGTGCAACTCCTGAACTGTACGGCAATCCTGGTATGAATTTCATGATTAATGAAATGGATGACCCTGCGACGTATGAAGAAGCGACGATGAGCCCGGATTCCAACAAATGGCTAGAAGCCATGAAATCCGAGATGGAATCCATGTACGAAAACCAGGTTTGGACCTTGGTGGACTTACCTCACGATCGAAAGGCCATTGAGAATAAATGCATTTTCAAAAGAAAAACTGATGCTCATGGTAAGGTGACCATCTATAAAGCTCGACTTGTCGCAAAGGGGTTTCGACAAATTCAAGGAGTTGACTATGATGAGACATTCTCTCCCGTAGCGATGCTAAAGTCGGTTAGGATTATGTTAGCAATTGCTGCATATTTCGATTATGAAATATGGCAGATGGATGTCAAAACTGCGTTCCTCAATGGTAATATTGAGGAAGAGTTGTATACGATACAACCTAAGGGTTTTATCGATCCTAAGGATGCTGATAAGGTGTGCAAGCTTTAGTGATCTATCTATGGACTGAAGCAAGCATCCCGGAGTTGGAATCTCCGCTTTGATGAGGTGATCAAAGAGTTTGTATTTGTCCAAACTTATGGAGAGGCTTGTATTTACAGGAAAGTGAGTGGGAGCAATGTGGCATTTCTGATATTATATGTGGATGACATATTATTGATTGGAAATGATATAGATCTTTTAAACAGTGTTAAAAGTTATCTAAAGAGCAAATTTTCGATGAAGGACCTTGGTGAAGCTTCATATATATTAGGCATTAAAATCTATAGAGATAGATCAAGGCGCCTAATTGGGCTATCGCAGAGTACATACCTTGATAAGATATTAAAGAAGTTTAATATGGATGGAAGTAAGAAGGGGTTCTTACCTATGTTGCAAGGCAAGACATTGAGTAAGCCTCAAAGTCTGGCTACAGCGGAAGAAAGAGATAATGGATAAGATCCCCTATGCCTCATCCATAGGCTCTATAATGTACGCCATGCTATGTACACGACCGGATGTGGCACATGCTATTAGTTTGACTAGTAGGTACCAATCTGATCCAGGTTCGGAACACTGGATAGCGGTCAAGAATATCCTTAAGTACTTAAGAAGAACTAAGCATATGTTTCTTATATACGGAGGTGAAGAAGAGCTAGTCGCTAAGTGTTATGTTGATGCTAGCTTTGACACCGATCTGGATGACTCTAAGTCTCAATCCGGATATGTATTTCTCTTGAACGGAGCAGCAGTTAGTTGGAGAAGTTCCAAACAACCTGTGGTGGCTTGATCAACGACGGAGGAAGAATATGTTGCTGCTTCAGAAGCGGCGCAGGAAGCGGTTTGGATGAAGGAGTTCATAACGGAACTAAGTGTGGTTCCTAGTGCATTGGACCCAATGGTGATCTATTGTGACAACAATGGAGCCATAGCCAATGCCAAGGAACAAAGGTCTCACAAGAATTCCAAGCATATTAAGCGCCGGTTCACTCCATCTGCGAGCATGTCAAGGATGGAGATATAAAGATTTGTAAAGTACACACGGACCTAAATGTAACAGATCCGTTGACTAATGTTCTCCCTAGGGAAAAACATGATCAACACCAGAAATCCATGCGTGTTAGATTTATCACTATATGAACTAGATTATTGTCTCTAGTGCAAGTGGGAGACTGAAGGAAATATGCCCTGAGAGGCAATAATAAAGTTGGTATTATGTATTCCTTGTATATGATAGATGTTTATTTTGCATGCTATAATTGTATTGATACGAAACGTCAATACATGTGTGTTTAATAAACAAAAAGGTTCCTAGTTATGCCTCTCTTATAGACTATCTCGTTGATTAACAAGATGATCAAAGTTTCCTGATCATGGACATTGGATGTTGTTAATAACGGGTTCATAGCATTTGTGAAATGATGTGATGAACATTCATCCAATGTATAGCATTACGATCAAATTCATTATGTTTATATTGCTATAACATCATATGAAGTAATCTTAGTCCTTAGACCATGAGATCATGTTAATTGCTAACACCGGAAGAGTATCTTGATAACATCAAACGTCACACTGTAACAGGGTGACTATAAAGGTGGGTTCAGTGCTACAAAGGTGTTATGTTGAGGCTCATGGATCAAGAGTGGAACTTGTCAATCCCGATGACGGATAGATATACTCTGGGCCCTCTCGGTGATATCACATTAAGATAGCTTGCAAGCAAGTGATGTGATCACTAGACTGTTATATCACGAGAACAAGAAAAAGAGTGCATGTCAATAAAGATATCAAACTAGGTATTTGGATACCGATGATCGAATCTCGGACATGTATTATATCATGAGACAAAGGGATTAAGTTACTAGCGTTAAAGGTTCTCACGATCACAGAAGTCATCATTGAATGTGCAGGAGTCAGTATGGATCTCCAGGTCCCGCTTCTGATTATTGATTTGAGAGGGGTCTCAATCATATCTGCATTATTCGCGAACCGTAGGGTGACGCACTTGAGGTTTGCCGAACACCATTTTGGAGAACATATGTTTCAGACGAAAGAATCGCAAAGCGCTGGAATTATTTCGATTGAAACTGGAATTGTTTCGGGTGAAATTGCAGAAACTGGTTCTGCATGTGATACTGAAATGTTGCAAGGGTTTTATGTGAATGTTTGTTAATTAAAGTAATTCACAAAATTCTGAATAAAATAAATAAAAGAGTTTTATTAATTGAGAGTTGCATTAAATTTGGTGGAAATTTAATGCATGTGAGTGGAATTTTGGGTGGAGGCAAAATTGATGTGAGTGGAGCTTCCACCACATGAATGTGGAAGAGGTGGGGGCACCCCCCTTGGCCGCCGGCCATGGGAGGGGAGGAGCCCCCCTCTCCTCCCTCGCAAAATACACCTCCTCGTGAAGGATCTCTCTCCCCTCTAGATATATTTCCCCATGGTCTCGGATTAGCGAGATACATGTTCCTGGTGGCCTTGCGTCTGGAAGGAGTTACTGCTTCCGCTGATTCGCTAGAGCGAGGAGGTGGAGGTTGTTCGGTGGCTTGAACATGTGTGCGAGGACGGATGTGCTGCTGATTTGCGGCGCTAGGACTTCCACACGATCTTGAGATCGACAAGCGTATGACTACATCATCCACGAGTTCTAACTCGTTAACAAAACTCTGTTGTCTTTGAGGGTAAGTTCTCTATGGATGTATATCCACTCGTTGCTTGTATCTAGTAGATAGATCTTGGCGTATAGTTCTCATCGTAGGAATTTTTTTGTTTTCTATGTTGCGAACCCAACAATTCTCTTCATAAACCACATGGATCTACCAGTTGTCATTGCATGTGTGTCCTTCTCATAAACCACATGGATCCACCAGTTTCATTGCATGTGTGTCCTTTGCATAAACCACCACTAGAGTCATTGCATGTGTGTTCTTTTCATAAACCACATGGATCCACTAATGCCACTCTAGCATGTGTGTTCTTCTCATAAACCACATGGATCAAGTGATGTCACTGCATGTGGTGTTCTTCACATAAACCACATTGATCCACTAGAGTTCATTCCATGTGTGTGTGTGTGTGTGTGTCAGTGTGCATCATTGTGGTTTTGGAAAAGAACACATGAAATGATGCCACTCCATCATGTGGAGTTCTTCACAGAAAACACATGGATCCACTGATGCCACTCTAGCATGTGGTGTTATTCTCATAACCCACATGGATCCACTGATGCTACTCTTGCATGTGGTGTTCTTTTCATAAACCACATTGATCCACTAGATGTCATTGCATGTGCGTTCTTCACAGAAAACAAATAGATCCACTGATGCCACTCTAGCATGTAGTGTTGTTTCCATAAGCCACATTGATCCACTAGATGTCATTGCATGTGTGTTCTTCACAGAAAACAGATGGATCCACTGATGCCACTCTAGCATGTGATGTTCTTCTCATAAACCACATGGATCCACTAGATGTCATTGCATGTGTGTTCTTCTCATAAACCACATGGATCCACTGATGTCATTGCATGTGTGAAAGGAAATTTACTTTCATAATCACTTTTGTTGTTCATTAACAACTAGTAGACCCTTTTACAGTCGGCTATTGTCTACAGGATGATATTCTACAAAGGAAAAAGGACCATTGGCCTGTGGATCATTCCCTGCATCTCTTCTTGTCTCTTGGGGATTCCAGACCGGAGTCTCCGGTCTACACAGACCGGAGTCTCCGGTCTACACAGACCGGAGTCTCCGGTGTGGTCCGGAGTTTCCCCAGGAGTCTCCGGAGTGGCCTCTGTTTCCTTGCCTGGGTCAGCCAGAGAGGTGGTCCAGAGTCTCCGGTCCCTATCTCAGGCCGGAGTCTCAAGTGTAGAGGGACCGGAGTCTCCGGTCCACTTGGCTCCAAAGTGCACTGGGTCATTCTGTCAAGGGGTCTAGAGGCTGGTCCGGAGGTTGACCGGAGTCTCCGGTGTAGACCGGAGTCTTCGGTGTGGTGACCGGAGTCTCCGGTCTGCTTCTTCTCCAACAATCAGAAAAACGGTTCGCTAACAGAAGGGCTATAAATAGGGGACCTTATCCCCTTGTTCTAGCTGCTCGTCCACCTCAAGAACACCATGTCCATTTGAGCCACCAAATCAACAAGATATCTTCATCCAACCATCCAAAGTCTTTGATCTTTGGAGAATTGAAGGAGCAGGCCTTGATCTACAGCTTCACCAAGAGAGATCTTCATTTCCCCCTCATTCACTTGAGGGCCCCCATGCTCTAGTGTTTCATTGGAAACCCTAGGTTTTGATTTGGTTCTTACAAGCTTGTCTTTGATTGTTTGACAGCTTGCTTGTATTTGGGAGCCTCCAATTAACTTATGGATGAGTGCCCCAAACTCTTTATAAAGGTACCGGCTTCCACCTCGAAGGTTGCCGTATAGTGGAAGAGGTGAATCGAACCCGTTGGGGTGAGGTTCATTGGAGAACAAGGGAGGCCTCTCGTGGCGTTGGTGGTTTGAAACCACCCCCTCTCCAAACGTAGACGTACTTCCCCTCAAAAGGAAGGAACTACGGGAAACAAATCCTTGTGTCTCCGTGTGCTCCACTTTGGTTCCTTCTATCCTTTACCACACTTTACTTATCTAGTTATTGTTTAGTTTGTGCTTGTTTGTCATATAGGAAAATTCACCTTAGTTGCATAATCTAGAGAATTTACCTTTCTTGTCAAACCCTAATTTTAAAAAGAGTAAAATCTGAAGTAGCACCTATTCACCCCCCCTCTAGGTGCCCATACGATCCTTTCAATTGGTATCAGATCCTCGGCTCGTTATTCGGGCTTAACCGCCTAAGATATTATGGGCAACCCGGAGGAGGGAGAAAGTGAGGCTAGCCATTCGGTGACCATGGTAGATCTCAAGAATTTGGAAACAAGCTTGAGCTCTACCTTGGGCAACGAAATCCTACAGTTGCGCCAACTCGTTGAGCAACTTGTTAAGGATAAGCAAACCTCACCTCCTCCCTCTCTAGTGGAAACACCACCAAACCCAAAGGCTAATGCTCCGGCAAAGCCTTTGGAGGAAGTGGTAGGGGATGAACATAATTCCACTAACTCCGCCACCAAAATGGGTGATGGGAAGGAAGAGTTCCATACGGTTCCCTGATGGTACTCTCCCGACTCTCCTATCCCTCATCCACATATAAAAAATAGAGGACACCCACCTAAGTTAGCTGCACACACTTTTTCTCAATGGCAAGTGTTAATGAAATCTCATGTGCATAGCTCTTGCATTGATTTGTGGAATATTATTGAAGAAGGACTCAAAATTGAGGATCCAACCAACTTGACGAGAAGAGAAGTGGTCAATAGGCAACTCAATACGACTGCCTTGCACATGATCCAACTTGGGGTGGGGCCAAAGGATTTTCCCCACATTGAGCACTACAACACCGCCAAGGAAGCTTGGGATGCTCTCATTGACTTGTTTGTTGGCAATGAGAGTATGAGAAGAAATAGATATGATGCCTTAAGCAACGAGGCCAAAGGTTTCTTCATGAAGGATGGTGAGGATCATGAAGACATGTATCAAAGACTCAAATCCACAGCCACCGCTTTCAGGAATGTTGGTGCCTCTCACATTGATGACGCTTGGATCAAAAGGAAGTATGTGAGTGGTCCCATGCCCTTCGAGCCTACTGACTTCAAGAGTCTCCAAGGAAGACACAACTACCATCTCATGACCTCCAATAAAGTGATGCAAGAGATGGCAGCCTTCAAGGTTGCTGCCAAGAATGCCAAAGACGCCCGTGCTCGTGCCATTGGAATGAGTAGTGGTGCTGAAGGAAATATGCCCTGAGAGGCAATAATAAAGTTGTTATTATGTATTCCTTATATATGATAGATGTTTATTTTACATGCTAGAATTGTATTGATCAGAAACATCAATACATGTGTGTTTAATAAACAAAAAGGGTTCCTAGTTATGCCTCTCTTATAGACTAGCTTGTTGATTAACAAGATGATCAAGGTTTCCTGATCATGGACATTGGATGTTGTTAATAACAAGGTCACACCGTTGGTGGAATGATATGATGAACATTCATCCGAAGTATAGCATTACAATCAAGTCATTATGTTTATATTGCTATAACATCATACGAAGTAATCTTTATCCTTAGACCATGAGATCATGTTAATTGCTAACACCTGAAGAGTATCTTGATAACATCAAACGTCACACCGTAACAGGGTGACTATAAAGATGGGTTCAGTACTACGAAGGTGTTATGTTGAGGCTCATGGATCAAGAGTGGAATTTGTCAATCCCGATGACGGATAGATATACTATGGGCCCTCTCGGTGATATCACATTGAGATAGCTTGCAAGCAAGTGATGTGATCACTAGAATGTTATATCACGGGAACAAGAAAAGAGTGCATGTCGGAAACGAGATCAAACTAGGTATGGAGATACCGATGATCGAATCTCGGACATGTAATATATCGCGAGACAAAGGGATTTAGTTACAAGCGTTAAAGGTTCTCACGATCACAGAAGTCGTCGTTGAATGTGTAGGAGTCAGTACGGATCTCTAGGTCCCGCTGCTGAATATTGATGGGAGAAGGGTCTCGATCATGTCTGCATTATTCGCGAACCGTAGGGTGACACACTTAAGAGTTACCGGACACCATTTTGGAGCACATATGCTTTAGACGAAAGAATTGCAAAGCGCAGGAATTGTTTCAATAGAAACCGGAAATTATTTCGGGTGAAATTGCAGAAAGTGGTTCTGCATGTGATATTGAAATATTGCAAGGGGCTATATGTGAATGCTTGTTAATTAAAGTAATTACCAAAATTCTGAATAAATTTAATAAAAGAGTTTTATTAAATGAGAGAGCATTAAACTTGGAGAATTTTAATGCATTTAGAGTGGAGACTTTAAAAGGGAATGTGAAGAAGCATTTTAATGTGGAGGGGTTACCACCACATGAATGGGGGAGGTGAGGGGTCACCCCCCATGCGCCGGCCATGGAGAGGAGGGGCACCCCCCTCCTCCTATAAAAGGCCACCCATTCCATCCTTCATCATCACACCTCCTTGTGAAGGATCTCTCTCCACCTCTAGAATTATTCCCCCATGGTCTCGGATTAGCGAGATACATGTTCCCGGTGGCATTTCGTCTGGAAGGAGTTGCTGCTTCCTCTGGATCACTGGAGAGAGGAGGTGGAGGTTGTCCGGTGGCTTGAACGTGTGTGCGAGTGCAGATGCGCTGCTGAGTTGCGGCACTCGGACTTCCTCACGATCTTGAGATCGGCAAGTGTACGACTACATCAACCATGAGTTCCTACTCGTTAACAAAACTCGTTGTCTTCGAGGGTAAGTTCTCGTTGGATGTATGTCCACCCGTTGCTTTGTACCTAGTAAATAGATCTTGGCGTGTAGTTCACACCGTAGGAATTTTTTTGTTTTCTATGTTGCGGACCCAACAAGTGCCAATCTTTCCTTGAAGGCCAAGGTTATGGAGTATGATAAAGATGAAGGAAGTGATGAGGGACCTTCAATGAGCCACCCTGACGATGTCAAGACTACTCATGATGAATACATGGCCTTCTATGCAAGAAACTTTTGGAAAGACCCCGCCAAGGCCAACATGGAAATGCAACGAAGAAGCAACCCTAATGGTAGAAGAGACAATGGGTCCAAGTTGAGAACTTGTTTCAATTGTGGTGACCGCTATCACTTCGCTGCAGCTTGTCCCTATGAGAAAAGAGAAGATCATGGGGGTAAACTTGTGTTGAAGAAGACCTCCAAAGTTCCATACAAGAAACCCTTCATCAAAAGAAACCCAACCAACAAGAAGCCGGGAGAAATTGTCTTGATCACACATGAAGAGTACTCCTCCTCTGATGATGATGATGATGATGAAGAGGAAGAAGAGGATACACCAAGTGGTGTGGCGGCTCTTGCCACTACCTCTACTCCTTCATTCTCACTCTTCGACTCTCCAAATGAGAATATCTCCAACAAGAACGTCACTTGCCTTATGGCAAGAGGAACAGAGGTATTATCATCATCACACTCCACTTCCTTAATCAATGATGATTTTGATGATGAGTTATCTCTTGAGGTCAAAAAGGAACTAGTTGCTTTTGATGTGTTTATGAATAACTTTCAAGGGGATCACAAGAAACATGTTGTGGACCTCCTAAATCAACTTTCACACACACAAGAACTTCTAGATGAGAGATGCCAATTAGGAAGAGAGCACATGATTTAGGTAGAAGCTCTTAATAATGCTCTAGAAGAAGAACAAGAAACTAGAATATCTCTTGAAACTAAACTAGAGGGCCTTGATGAAGCTAATGACCTCATTATTAATAAACTCATCAAGGAACGTGATCATGCTATTGCTAAATACAAAAAGGCTAAAAAGGATAAGATTGAGTTTGATGTTGTTCATAAAAAACTTGCCGAGGACTTTAGGACACTTGACAAGGCTCACAAGGCCTTGGAAAGTGAACTCTTGTCCCTCATAAAGTCTCGTGAAAAGCTTCAAACTCAATTGATCAATACACCCTCACCTAGTAGATTCATTCCTTCTAGTTGTACAAATACTCTTGAAGAACATGCTAGGTTGAAGGGGGAGCTAGCTAAGACTTCCTTTCCCAAAGGAAACAAGTCTATTGATGACCTCTTAAACAAGCAAAGGTCAAATGGTGAAAAAAGGGGCTTAGGCTTTGTCTCTAAAGCCAAGAAGAAAAATAATAACAAGAAGAAGAAGGCCAAGCCCGCTCAAGAAAAGAACAAGGTCATTATGGGAAGTAAGACCACAAGTGGCAAAACTATGTCTCATGATGATTTTGCGGGTAGTGCTAACCCTCACTATGTCTTAATGCGTGATTACTATGGTGATGTGTATGCACAATATGTTGGGCCATTTGATGGTTATATTGCATGGTCGATTTGGGTTCCCAAGACCCTTGTTGCTAACAAAAGAGGACCCATTGAGAAATGGGTACCTAAAAACTAGTTTGATCTTTTGTAGACCTATGCTTCCGGAGGGTCAAAATGGGTGCTCGATAGTGGATGCACAAGTCATATGACTAGAATCGCTTCTATTGTCAAGGAGTTGAGACCAAATGTTGATCAAACATCTGTGACATATGCCGACAAATCAAAGTCTAAGGTAATGGGTTTCGGCAAATTTGTGGTGGCACACGATATCACTCTCGTGGACGTCATGCTTGTTGAGACCCTTGGCTATAATTTACTCTTAGTCCGTGCTCTAGGAAAGATGGGTTTTGATGTCTTCATTGATGTTGATATTGTGATCCTCTTGTGGAGCAAGACTCTAAAAGTTGCTTTCGTTGGGTACGTCGAGGATGACTTGTATGTGGTGGACTTCTCCGGGAAAACCACTACAAGTCCGATGTGCCTATTCGGAAAGGCCAGTGTGGGTTGTCTATGGCACCGCCGTCTAGCCCATGTCAACATGAGAACTTTGCAAAGCCCCCACAAGGATGGTCATATTGTTGGACTAAAAGAAAATGTTTGCTTTGCCAAAGATCATGTTTGTAGGGCATGTGTTGAAGGAAATATGCATGATTCTCCCCACAAGCCAAAGAACTACATCAAGTCCAAGAGGATCTTGGAGCTTCTTCATGTGGATCTCTTTGGTCCTCCGTCTCATGCAAGTCTTGGCGGGAATAAATATTTTTTGGTGATTGTTGATGACTACTCAAGATACACTTGGGTATATTTCTTCAAGTTAAAAAGTGAGACCCAAGAGAACTTCATTGACTTCATCAACATGGCTGAACGTCAACACAATGTCGTAGTATTAACAATAAGAAGTGACAATGGTACCGAGTTCAAGAACTACACTTTAAATGGATTTCTTAGTGATGAGGGAATAAAACATCAATATTCCGCTGCATATACCCCTCAATAAAATGGTGTAGCTGAGAGGAAGAACCAGACTCTCATTGACATGGCTAGGACTATGTTGGCGGAATTCAAATCTCCATACAATTTTTGGGCTGAAGCTATCTCCACTGCATTCCATGCATCAAACCGTCTCTACCTCCGCAAAGAATTGATCAAGACTCCATATGAGATCCTTACCGGTAACAAGCCTAATGTGTCTTACTTCCGAGTATTCGGTTGTAAGTGCTTCTATCGCATTAAGGCATTCGTTTATCCAAGTTTCATTCCAAAGCATTAGAGGGTATTTTTGTTGGTTATGGTCTCGAATCCCACACTTATAGAATCTATGACAAGCTCTGAGGAATTGTCATAGAATCTTGTAGTGTGGTGTTTGAAGAATATGATGGTCCCCAAGCGGGGCGTGTTGATGTTTATGATGTAGATGATGAAATGCCTCAGGATGCCATAGGAAGAATGTGTGCGGGTTTCATCCGCCCTATTGAGGAACCCCTTATGGTGGATCGAGAAGAACTATGCTCTACTCACGTGGAGCCCTCATCTTCACAACTTCAATAAGCTACTGTTGAGGTGGACAACGACCCATGCCAAAGACAAGTTGTGGACCCTCAACCTACTGATCAAGAAGATTCCTCCAGTCAAGAGGTGTTTGAGTCTCCGTTTTCCAGGATGTCCAGTGGTGCTAAGGCCATTACACAAGCAAGATCTATACAAACTACCATAAGTACAGCTGAATACCTGGCCAGTTGTGGGACTGATCATGACTAAGGTCAATCCTCTCCTCCTATAGAAGAGAATATTTCCAATGATAATCAAGGTCAAGTTAATTGTCAAGACAAGGACCAAAATGATGAAGTGATCCCACCAAGAAACAAAGGAGATCGAAACTCGTCGCCAAGCTAGAATGGATAGAATATTGGAATTAAGAAACCACACTCTTGAGAATGTGGTTGGAGATATAAGAAGAGGGATATCTACTCGAGCTCAATTGAAGAACTTTGGTGAGCACCAAGCACACATTTCCATGGTGGAACCAAAGAAAGTATGGGAAGCTCTTGAAGATTAGGATTGGTTGGATGCAATGCACAAAGAGCTCAACAACTTTGAGAGAAACAAAGTATGGAAGTTAGTGGAAAAGCCAAAAGATTGCCGCAATGTTATAGGCACCAAGTGGATTTTCAAGAACAAGCAAGATGAGCATGGAATTGTGATAAGGAACAAGGCAAGATTGGTTGCACAAGGTTTCTCTCAAATTGAAGGCATTGATTATGGAGAGACTTATGCTCTCGTGGCCCGCCTTGAGTCCATCCGTTCAGGATGTCTATGATGGGATAATTGAGAGTATTTCTTGGTTTTGAGATCAAGCAAGTGAGAGGTGGTACATTCTTCAACCAAGCCAAGCATACTCAAGATATGCTCAAAAGATTTAACATGAAAGATCTCAATGGAGCTCCCACTCCCATGGCAATAACGACTCATCTTGAACTAAACCCAAATGGTAAAGATGTGGACCAAAAGGTATACCGGTCCATGATTGGCTCTTTGCTTTACCTTTGTGCATCTAGACCCGATATTGTGTTGAGTGTAGGAGTGTGTGCAAGATATCAAGCGGCTCCTAAAGAAAGCCATTTGATGGCAGTCAAGAGAATCTTTCGATATTTGGTTCATACCCCAAACTATGGTATTTGGTATCCTAGGGGCTCAACTTTCTCTCTTTGTGGGTACACAGATGTGGATTGGGCTGGTGACAAGGATGATAGAAAATCAACCTCTGGGGCTTGCCAATTCCTCGGGAGGTCCTTGGTATGTTGGTTTTCTAAGAAGAAAAACTGTATATCTCTTTCCACCGCCGAAGCCGAGTATGTGGCAGCTGCTAGTGCTTGTACACAATTGCTATGGATGAGGCAAACTTTAAAGGAATATGATGTCTATTGTGACAAAGTGCCTCTTCTATGTGACAATGAAAGTGCTATCAAGATTGCATATAACCCAGTGGACCATACAAGAACAAAGCATATTGAGATTCGTCATCACTTCATTAGAGATCATGTTGCCCGAGGTGATATTGAGATTTCATATGTGTCAACCAAAGACCAACTTGCCGATATTTTTACGAAGCCACTTGATGAAGCAAGGTTTTGTTATTTGAGGAATGAACTAAATATCATGGATTCTAGGAGCTTGACTTGATTACCTTGCATACTCACCTATGTCTTGACCCATATTTGGTGTAGGTGTAGGCATGGAGATAGGGGGAGTGCGGTCCTAATCCATTGGACTATCCCCCCCATAATTCCAACATTAAGAAATTCAATTCTCTTAGTATCATTTAGTGATATGTGAGCATCATTAATGAGTAGTGGCTATGAACCCAAGGATAACTCTTCGCGGTTTCATGCCACAAACTCCTACATGGTGGCTTCGGCCACCACCCTCTCCTCATTCGAAGAGTTGGTTCTTAGCTCGGATTTATTTGGCGCTTTGATGAACATTTGAAGAGTTTTCCGTGGTTTTCTTGATTTTTCATAGTATGTCATCTTAACCCAAGCCCTCTCTCAGTCTTGAAAACTCTATCTATCTAATATATGTCCCCATACACACACCTTGGAAGTGTTTGGTAGATCGGAGTCTCCGGTCTGGGTGGTTTCTGTCCACTTAAAAGGGAGGACGGGGTGAACTAAAACAACAGTTTCATTCATCCACCCCGTCCTCCCCTCTCTGCCCCTGTCGCCTCCTCTCCCAAATCTTCTCCCCGGAGGTCAAGAAGCCCCCGGGATCCGCCGTGCCACCGGCCAATCATCTCCTTTCCACCATTGGGTGATTCCTACCGGTTGAATCCCTTCCATGGACGGATCTGGCACCTCTCCTCCTCTTATTCATCTAGGGTTCTTCCCTTAACTTGTTTGTTGAGGATTGGTACTAGTTTTGACCACAGGAATTCCTTGTTTGCGTGCACCTGAGTACTTTATCATTGTTACACTGCCCGATCTGTTGGATACAACCCCATTTGAGCCTCCATGATCTTCCCCCGAGTCTCCTAACCGGAGACTCCGGCCCGTTGGCCGGAGACTCTGGTGTGGACCACGGAGACTCCGGTGTGGTTGGTATCTAACATATTGTGCAAGGTATCAAGGATCCTATGCTGCCTCCATGGGACATATACTTACCTCCATGCTATCTCCCTCCCTGCTTTTCACAGGCTCTGGCTCTCGTCGTCGTCCTCGCACCAAGGCCAAGATGAAGAGAGGGGATCCTCGCTATGATGAGTCTGAGGGTCAGTACGTTGTGCCCCCATCCAACCACAGACAGCAAGCCTGTGATGCAGCCTTTATGCGGCGGGAGCATGAAAGGGCTGAGGAAGATAAACGTGCCAAGAGGGCAAAATATGATAACATTCAGTCTTTGGCTCGCATGTCTAAGTAAGAGTAACGTGAGCTGCGGAAGACCAATTTCTATGAATTGCCTCGCACTAGTGATGACCCCTGTTATTGGAGGAAGGAGCAAGTTGTCTTCATGAAAGACATTTATAGTGTGCTCAAGAGATCTCCTGTATATCCCCAGAAGTACTTGAGTGTTGAGGAGATGAGGAAGAGCCCCTACTTCTCTGATGCTCTGTGGATTAGTGAGAAGTTGGGTCTGTTCAACTTCATGGAGATCCGTGAAGACTACAACATCGCCCTTGTGCAGCAGTTCTACGCCACAGTTGTGTTTAGGACTGACCAAGCCAGGACTATGACTTGGATGACTGGCAACCACCTCTGTTCTCCCACTTTCTATGACTTTGCTGAGGCCATGTTCGAGACTTTTCAGGGGGTATCTACTCATGTTGGAGTTCGCATGCATTCAGCAGCTCTTGGGGTGAACAAGAACAAGCTCGCCCCTTTATATGGTAGTGAGGGGGTTGTGCGAGGGTCCAAGGGACTCAAGCCTCTCTACAATCTGATGTTGAGGATCTTCCACCAGACCATTTCCCCAAGTGCTGGGAATGATGATGCCATCAGATGTGGTTTGGTCAACTTGCTGTATCACACCCACAAGACTTACATGGCTGGCCCCGATGCTGATGCTGATCCTATTGATGTGATGGATTACATATTTGAGGAGATGTATCATTCCATCTTATACAAGAAGGCCCCTCCATATGCACCCTTGGTCATGAGACTCATCAACACTCAGCAACATGGCTCGCCACTTGCTATGCCTCCCAACCTCAGATTGTAGAGAGGCTTGAGTCCCATGCACACCGAGCACACTCTCGTATCTCTGCAGCAGAAAGGGGCTATGAGGGATCCTCCTAGATGCTCCCATGCACATGAGGAGGAGGAGATTTCAGAGACTGACAGGGCCCTCTCTCCTCCTAGGGCTCGGAGGAAGAATTCTTCCAATGCACCTCTTCCACCCATGACACGTGACTATGTCCATGAGAGGGTCAAGAAGGCCTCATTTTGGGAGAGGACATTGTGTTGCATGAATGTGGACATCCGCAAGCAACAACATGATTCCTACAAGAGCAACCGCCGCATCAAGAAACTACTCAAGGAGATCAAGGCTCAAGGTGAAGCCTATGATGAGGAAGGTGAGGATGAGTCCACTGATGAGCATGGCACTCAGCCTTCCACCGAGTCAGATCACACTCTTTCGTTTGGGGCATGGAATGCCCATCAGGACAGCTTGGTGGATTGGAAGACCTTCTCTAATGTCACATCTGGGTTTTGGTATCAAGGTACATCCTCTTCTCGTCCTCACGGCAAAGGGCCCTCTCTGATGTCACATCTGGGTGATGAGCACTATGATGATGATGAGGATCAGGATATGGATGAGGAGGACGAGGAGGATGATGACGAGGACTACTGATCCATTGGGACGCTAGCCTAGGTCTTTTCCCTTTTTTGGTGTTTTGATGCCAAAGGGGGAGAAGACATTGTCATCGGGATTTGCATGGGTTTGGGTTACTTGATTCTTATTTGTCTTCTCGTCTCTATTTGCCCTATGTTATTGTGGGACACTGTTTGCTATTTGTGTGTGTGTGTGTGACTCTGTGGATGCTCCAACTTTATTGTAACTCATGCAAGAACTATGTGTTTTATCCATGTTCTACCTACCTTGCCTGCTTTACTTGTTTATCTTGTGCACATAGACTGGGGGAGCATGTCCATACTCTGTCATAATTAATTGCGAACTTTTGTTCATGCAAATTCACTAGTTGTCATCGAACACCAAAAAGGGGGAGATTGAAAGGACATTTTCGGTGTTCGTTAACAACTAGTAGACCCTTTTACAGTTTGCTATTGTCTACAGGTTGATATTCTACAAAGGAAAAAAGGACCATTGGCCTGCGGATCATTCCCTACATTTCTTCTTGTATCTTGGGGATTCCAGACCGGAGTCCCGGTCTACACAAACCGGAGTCTCAGGTGTGGTCCGGAGTTTCTCTAGGAGTCTCCAGAGTGGCCTCTGTTTCCTTGCCTGGGTCAGCCAGAGAGTTGGTCCGGAGGTTGGTCCGGAGTCTCCGGTCCCTATCTCAGGCCGGAGTCTCTGGTCCACTTGGCTCCCAAGTGCGCTGGGTCATTCTATCAAGGGGTCCAGAGGCTGATCCGGAGGTTGACCGGAGTCTCCGGTGTAGACCGGAGTCTCCGGTGTGGTGACCAGAGTCTCCGGTCTGCTTCTTCTCCAACGGTCATAAAAACGGTTCGCTGACATAAGGGCTATAAATAGGGGACCTTATCCCCTTGTTCTAGCTCCTCGTCCACCTCAGGAACACCATGTCCATTTGAGCCACCAAATCAACAAGATCTCTTCATCCAACCATCTAAAGTCTTTGATCTTTGGAGAATCGAAGGAGGAGGCCTTGATCTATAGCTTCACCAAGAGAGATCTTCATTTCCCCCTCATTCACTTGAGGGCCCCTATGCTCTAGTGTTTCATTGGAAACCCTAGGTTTTGATTTGGTTCTTACAAGCTTGTCTTTAATTGTTTGACAGCTTGCTTGTATTTGGGAGCCTCCAATTAACTTGTGGTTGAGTGCCCCAAACTCGTTATAAAGGTACCGGCTTCCACCTCGAAGGTTGCCGTATAGTGGAAGAGGTGAATCGAACCCGTTGGGGTGAGGTTCATTGGAGAACAAGGGAGGCCTCTCGTGGCGTTGTTGGTTCGAAACCACCCGCTCTCCAAACATAGACGTACTTCCCCTCAAAAGGAAGGAACTACGGGAAACAAATCCTTGTGTCTTCGTGTGCTCCACTTTGGTTCCTTCTATCCTTTACCGCACATTACTTATCTAGTTATTGTTTAGTTTGTGCTTGTTTGTCATATAGGTAAATTCACCTTAGTTGCATAATCTATAGAATTTACCTTTCTTGTCAAACCCTAATTTGAAAAGGAGTAAAATCTGAAGTAGCACCTATTCACCCCCCTCTAGGTGCCCATACGATCCTTTCAATGTGGTGTTCTTCTCATCAACCACATTGATCCACTAGAGTTCATTGCATGTGAGTGTGTGTCAGTGTGCATCACTGTGGTTTTGAAAAAGAACACATGCAATGATGCCACTCTAGCATGTGGTGTTCTTTTCATAAACCACATGGATCCACCAGTTGTCATTGCATGTCGTCCTTTTCATAAACCACATGGATCCACTAGTGTCATTGCATGTCTTTGCATGTGTGTTATTTTCATAAACCACCACTAGTGTCATTGCATGTGTATTCTTTTCATAAACCACAACTAGAGTCAGTGCATGTTTGTTCCTTTCATAAACCACCACTTGGTTCCACCAGTGTCTTTGCATGTGTGTCCTTTTCATAAACCACAACTAGAGTCATTGCATGTTTGTTCTTTTCATAAACCACCTGGATCCACCAGAGTCATTGCATGTGTGTCCTTTTCATTAACCACCACTAGAGTCATTGCATGTGTGCGTGTCAGTGTGCATCACTTTGGTTTTGAGAATAACACATGCAACGATGCCACTCCAGCATGTGGTGTTCTCTTCATAAACCACATGGATCCACCAGATGTCATTGCATGTGTCTCCTTTTCATAAATCACATGGCCACTAGTGTCATTGCATGTCTTTGCATGTTTGTTCTTTTCATAAACCACCACTAGTGTCATTGCATGTGTGTAGTCTTCGTAAACCACAACCAGAGTCATTGCGTGTTTGTTCTTTTCATAGACCACTTGGATCCACAGGTGTCATTGCATGTTTGTTCTTTTCCTAAACCACCACTATAGTCATTGCATGTGTGTTCTTTTCATAAACCACATGGATCCATTGCATGTCATGGCATGTTTGTCATTTTCATAAACCACAATTAGAGTCATTGCATGTTTGTTCTTTTCATAAACCACCACTTGGATCCAATTCATGTCATTGCATGTGTGTCCTTTTCATAAACCACAACTAGAGTCATTGCATGTTTGTTATTTTCATAAACCACCACTTGGATCCACCAATGTCATTGCATGTGTGTCCTTTTCATAAACCACAAATAGAGTCATTGCATGTTTGTTCTTTTCATAAACCACCTAGATCCACCAGAGTCATCACATGCGTGTCCTTTTCATAAACCACCACTAGAGTCATTGCATGTGTAGTGTGTAAGTGTCCATCACTGTGATTTTGGAAAAGAACACATGTAGTGATGCCACTCTAGCATGTGGTGTTATTTTAATAAACCACATGGATCCACCAGTTGTCATGGCATGTGTGTCCTTTTCATAAACCACATGGTTCCACTAGTGTCATTGCATGTCTTTGCATGTGTGTTCTTTTTCTAAACCACCACTAGTGTCATTGGATGTGTGTTGTTTCCATAAACCACATGGATCAAACAGAGTCTTGCACGTGTGTTCTTTTTGATGACAGTCATTGGCCACAAACAATCAGGACGCAGAACTAACCAGCACCACTCCGGGCTGCTAGAAGACCCGATCCCCGATTGTTAGGCGCCATTGGATCGGGGTGCATGGACGATAAGGATTTCCTTCGTAAGCGCGATCCACGAGAAGTATATTATGCGAACTGATTGGTTGTGGCATCCACGACTGGGCCTACGTCCTTGCCCTTAGCCCCTTAACCTCGGGGCCGAAGCTAAGATTGTGCTCCTTCATCACCATGGAGAGGGAGAGGCCCAAACTCAGCTTGCACGAGGCTTAGATGTTCGCCCACGATAGCATACTCATGTCGCCATTCTCGAGGCTTCTGGTCGGCTTCGAGCTCAGCTACGCCAGGGTGCCTATCGCGCCGCTCTTGTGCGACAACATGTTGGTGAGGCAGATCAAGGAGCGCTGCCGCCAGCTGCCGGAGAGGAAGAGGGCAATGGCACGGTACTCGCGCACGAGCGCGTAGTAGCGAAAGCTGTTCAAGAAGGAGCGGATAGCATTGATTGAGTTGTGTGGAACCCACCAGCAGGAGATCCACCCGGATCTACGCAACACCGAAGGAATGCAGCGCTTCTAGGCAGTGCCTGGGTGTACGACCTCCACCGTTATTGATGTAACACCCCAGTATTTGCTAATGTCTAATTAGGGTTTAATGTGCATTGCACGAGCATCATCTTTTAAATATTGCATGCAAAGAAATAATGCAAAATCCTAAACCCCAGCTATTTTTCCCTATCTCTCTAAAAGAAATTCCAAAATGGTTTTGAATTTTGAAAACCCAAAATTGTTGGAGCCTAGACTGAATAAAAGGGCCCCACAATATCTTATATATTTTATAAAACTCTCTGGTATATTAAAAGTATTCAAAACAGATTTGAAATTAGCAATACAAAAGAGAAAACACAAAAATAAAAGGAAACAGGTTTTCAGTAAAAAAAATGGAGCAGTAGTAACCAAGCCGCGTAGCCCAGCAACCACTCTCTCTTCTCCCGCACTACCCTGCCGCCCAGCCTGCCCGAGCCAGTCCAGCAGCCGGCCCAGCCTTGCCCATCCGGCCTGCGTACCTCTTCAGCGCCCAGGCACTTCATCGTCTTTGTCGATGACGGAGAACTATCTCCGTGTCACTGCCACCACCATCAATCCCACTACCTGCATCTGCCGTCCGTCGAGCTCCGGGGGCGGATAAGACCTGCGTCATGCACGTCTCTCTCCCCTGCTGGTCTTATCCCTCCCTTGGCTCTCTCTTCCTCTTCTCTCTGGGATCCCGAAACCCTAGCTGTCGCAGGTGCCGCTTCGCACCGCCGTTTAAAGCCCCGTCGAGCCCCGCTGACGACAACACATGCTCTGCCTCGTCGCCCTGACCACCCTCGCCAAAGAAATCGGACATGGGTGCCCCTATCAAGCTCCAGCGACCGTTCCTTCCTCGCCTCCGACGAGTGCCTCCACCGCCATTGCCATCGGCTCCGACCTCACCTTGCCTCGACGACCGCCTCTTCGCATTCCTGGTGATCTTGTGGTCCTCCTGGACCTCCTCTTCGTCTCCCTCTCGCACCGTAGCTGCCTGCCACCGTGTGTTGTCGTGCGCTGCCGCTAGCCGTCGCTGTCCAGGTTGCTCCGACAACCAGATAGGAGCAGCACTACCACCATTTGGTCTACTGCGCAAGGCCGCGTCTAGCGCATTCCTCCACGCAGCCCCACTTGCCCTCTATCACCGTCGCCTTGCTATTCTGCAGCTCACCAACGTCGGTGATGTCACCCAGACGTCACCACATGGGTCTAACCCGGTCAAACCATCTAGTGGCCCCACCTACCCGCGTGGCAGCTGAGGTGGCCTAGGGCCCCTCTGTCAGTTGCTGTGGGTAACCTTTGCCCCGGTGTAAAAAGTACTTCCTAGTTTTCATAATTTAATAATTTTAGAAATTGTATAAATCTTATAAATTCAATAACTTTTTATTTATAAGTCAGAAAAAATACAAATAATATATCAAAATGTTCAGAAAAATGAGATCTACACTTTACCATCAATATCATGCATTGTTCAACAACCTAAATTCCAAGTTTAATTAGAACAAAAATATAACCCCTCTCACATGCTTCTAGAGTTTCTCCGAATTAGGGTTTATACCCCTCGGAACCCCGTTTAAATTGAAAAACATGCTTTAGGGCTTCATTTCAGTGCTAATTAACTTTTCATATCATCATTCTTGATTGAGCATTGCATCGATGCCATGTGTTGATTGTTTTCCTTTCTTTCTGGTGTTTGCTTCTTCCCGGTAGAATATGATATCGAGATCGAGATCGAAGACCGAGATCAACACCACCAAAGATCAACAAACAATACTTGATCAACTATAATCAAGTCAAGTACTAGATATCCGAAGATTTGCTTTCTGGTTATCAACAAACAAGGCAAGCATAGCCCCACCATTATACAATCCTATGATTTTGAAAGCATTTCAATTCTTGCCATGATGCATACGATTCTATTGTGGTCTTTTATCGATAGATAGAGTACCATATCTGTTGCATTACTCCCTTTGAGCTTATATTACCTGATCCATTGATCCTAGCATAACTAGGTTGGGCTTGTGTGCACTACTAAGCTTTTAGCTATGTATTGCTTTGCCATGCTGCCGTTAGTGCTGTTGCATACAGAAGATATACCAAATGCAGAGAATATAGTATGACAGGATAACAAGGTATACTGATGAGGTAAGATTAGTGGTAAAGGTTAAACATGCTAAGGCTTCTATGAGAGGCCATGGAGGGATGTGGTTTCTGTAGTCCCATGCTCGCCACTACTAGGACCCGACAACTAGCCTCTTGAACCAAGATGAGCGTACAACCACACAGGGCCTGGAAAACCTCACGAGTAACTAACTTGCCTAGTAGATTCCATGAGACACATAGTTTAGTCGTTCCATTCGACATATGCATAAATTTTTTTTGAAAGATTTGGCGGGTGAAGGTGCATCATAACAGGTAGGTAAGCATGGACGGGGTTGCTTGGGGTGGATGGAGCCCCTGGTAAACCAACCCCGCCTCACATCTCTAGGGACAGGCTTTGGGATTTGACCTGTTATGGTGGAACTCTCCTTAGGGCATGACTCATGATCTCGGCGAAAGCAAGGTAAAGGTCATGTCCAACCAACCTCTGCCGTCCTTCCAAGGAAGAGGGCTATTACTAGTGGCATTAAGAGTCGGTTGGTACGTGTGGTTTGATGTCTACGCACTTCTATTCTTGTAGACATTTGTTGGGCCTCCAAGTGCAGAGGTTTGTAGAACAAAAGCAAGTTTTCCCTTAAGTGGATTACCCAAGGTTTATCGAACTCAGGGAGGAAGTGGTCAAAGATATTCCCTCTCAAGCAATCCTGCAATCAAGATACAAGAAGTCTCTTGTGTCCCCAACACACCCAATACACTTGTCAGGTGTATAGGTGCACTAGTTCGGTGAAGAGATAGTGAAATACAAGTGGTATGAATAATTATAAGTGGTAACGGTGATAGAAGATAGCTTGATGGCGTGCGATTGACGTGGGAAAAGACTAAAGGAAAACTGAAATAAAGATGGAAGCAAGAAAACATGTAACAGATCTAATTGCAAACAGTGTTTCAGTGCTTAGAAACAAGGCATAGGGATCATACTTTCACTAGTGAACACTCTCATATAAATATATTCCTCTTTATGATACTACGCTAAACTACTCTCCGATTGGACACTCTAATCGATGGTAGGGCTATAACAGCACACCTTAAAGTTCATCTTTCCCATCTAGAAAACCCCCACACTGTCACCTTGAGTACTAGATGAGTCCAACAAACACCACAATTTCATAAAGACATCCAACTCCAAATATAACTCATAACAAGTATTTGTAATCTCTAGCCCAAGTGCCACCATGGTGTGCACAATGTCAACTTCACACACATGGGGAGAGCAGAGATCTATTAAAGCACTTGAGTAGCAAGGTAGATCTATAGATTACAAGCTCATGATCTCGATAAGATCATGCATAGAGAGAGAGATGAACACATAGCTACCGGTAGAACCCTTAGCCTCGAGAGAGAACTACTCCCTCCTCATCATAGGAATCAGCAATGGTGATGGAGATGGTGGTGGAGATCGATGGAGATGGCTCCAGGGGCACTTCCCCGTCCCGGCAGGGTGCCGGAACAGAGACTTTCTGTCCCCCGAATCTCCCCTTCGATGGCGGCGGCGCTGTGGAACTTTTCGTGGATTTCTGATTGACTGTCTAGAGTTTTTGCATCGGGGAGATATATAGGCGAAAGAGGCAAGGTCGGTGGCGGACAGGGGGCCCACACCACCTGGTGGCGCGGACAGGGCTAGCCCGCGCCACCACATGGTGTGGCCACCCTATGGCCCCTCTCCGTCTCGTCTTCTGGCTCCGTGAGTCTTCCGGGAAAATAGCGACTTTGGCTTTTGTCTAGTCCAATTCTGAGAATATTCATTTTCTGACTTTCTGGAACCAAAAACAGCAGAAAACATGCAACTCGCACTATGGCATCTTGTTAATTGGTTAGTCTAAGAAAGTGTATAGGAATACTCCAAAGTGTGGATAAAACATAAGAAAGTAGATATAAAACAAGCATGGAACATCAAAAATTATGGATACGTTAGCAACGTATCATGGTTAAAGTTGTGCACCCTTGCAGGGTTAAATCTTTCGAAAAGCCATGTCCACGGTTATGGACGACTTGGAATGGACGTGAAGATCATAGAGAACTTTAACCTAATCATAAAACTTGGTAGATCAATGTGTGCTTAAGGATGCTTCCTCTTGGGTACGAGGGGGTTATCCTAGTTGTGAGATGAGGATTACTTTCGTGGATATCAAAATATGATGATCAATTCTTCGGAGATGTCGCTCTCTTATCCTCTTTTAAAATATTCTATTTAGACGAGCTTCTTCTCCCTCTTGTTTTATAAACAAAGATGGCTTATGCAAAATAACCCCACCAGCCATAAGCCTTGTGGAGTACACCATGTACTCACCCTTGCTTTGTTGATACTTTTGTAGCAGAGTAAGTGTTCCCTAAAGAGAAGTTTGGTACGACATCGACACCGACGAGTAGCTTGGGGTTCCCGGCTGGCAGCCTGGAATCTATGGGCTGCGACGTCATCATTATGCTTCAGGCCTCTTAGGCCATTTGTTAAGTTTGCTATACTTAATAGCATAATTTGCCTTCCATTGTTTGATGTTTGTGGTTAGTGACCTCTACTTGTAATAATTTTGGTTCTTATCTCAGTTATGAGCTTGCTGTAATAATTTTTGTGTTGCAGGGTTACTGTTGTGTTACCGATTTCTCACTAGATATCCTCGAGCTCTAGGTTAAGCTTATGTCAGGCTAAGGTCTGGATTTGTTTAACCCTGGTCCCGGGGGTGTCACAGTTCTTGGTATCAGAGCAGTATCGACCGTAGGAAAACCTTGCTACCGGTCGATGTTGAGTCTAGTGCTTGTGAAAACTATTTTAAAGCTAAAAAGTATTTGTGAAATCTCTGGTATGCTTCTTTTTCTCCTTATCTAGTTTCGCTCTAACTCTGGGTCATCTTATCTTGTGTTGATTTGGAAAAGTTTTGATATCTCTTCTAGTCTTTCAAAGCTTATGTGCCTTTCGGCATGTCATTCTCAATCAGTTGACCTAGTGTTGAATTCTCTAGAATTGTGTGTGTTGTGAATTCCTTGTTCCCTTTTGCTCTGTTTCGTTTGAGAGATTCCTTTCTATCATGATCTCTCTACCTTATGGGCCCAAAATATTATATTGTAGGATCCATAGTGTTATGTTCTAGGCTTCGAGGTTCCCTTTCGCCTTGTGTGCCTCCTTTTAGTTTGTTTGGGTACTTCAGAAGGTGTTCCTTCTCTTTGAAGCTACCTCATGATTACTATCTTGCAGTGTATGCTATGTCACTCAAGTATTAGTTACTTCTTTCTCAGGTTTTAACCCTCGGACTTGAACCGAAGATCCCGGATTGTGCTAGATTCTGGTGTTACGAATCTTGTACATGAAGTTGATCTTTAACCCAAGGTCTATTCAATTGTCCCCTGTTGTCAATGTTCACACATTACCTCTAGATGGCTGGTACTATAATTCTGGCCTTCGATCTTGTGGTTATTGTCATGATTAAGTTGTGACAACTAAGGACTTCCCCTACCACTTGCTATGGCAGATGTTCTTTAATGGAACCAAATTGATCACGACAAGATTACTCCTCGTGAGTCTCTCATCTTTATTCGTGACTCATCCACACCTTTCCCTCTCTGCATTGGTTTTCAGAAGATTGTTAACCTATGCATCCACATCTCGGGATTCTATCCTGAGCATGTTCTTTCTCCCCCTTGTTGTTCCCGACCTTTGTCTACCAGTTGGTAGCCAAGAAGTAAATGTGCATTGGTGTATTTCGATGCAAGATGCTCTTGTGGCCCGTGAAGACAAACCATTTCGGGATGTCAGGAGAAACTAACTCCAGTACCTCATCACATCTAGGACCAGGTCAAAGTGTTGTAATCCACAGATCAAAAAGCATTGATTAGCTTATGTTCTGTTCTACCTTAAAGTATCACACTCTTTCATACTAAGAGTTCATCCTGAGTTTCATGATCCCTTAATGAAGTGATGCTCTTACACATATTTACCCACCCTTCCTCCGAGCTTTCGTGCTCGTGAATGATGCGAGCGCGTAACAATGTGGCCATCTGATATTCTTAGAAATCATTATTGCTTTGGACCTCAATCAGGACATTTGTGTCATTCTTAGCGTGATGGTTAACCCTATCACTATGCAAAGGATGATTGTGCTACCAAGTTAGTTATTGTACACTACAAGAAAAGTTTCCTTCCGCAACGAATTGGCCCGACGGACATCGTAGAAGGCGCGTCTTCCGCGACGAAATTCTCGGCTCGACCATGGCTGATTGAGAACTTTTTTTCCGTTTCACGGCACTCTACTACGACGGATCTACTAAAAACATGGAGGAAGCTCGGCCAGCTCATGGGAGAAGCATGATTTTCGTTTCCTTGCGCGATGTTGACTCGCCGAAGTCTTTTGAGGCGTGTGGGTCCCGGAGGTCAGTGTCTTTAGCGGACCATATTTTTCGGTCGTGCCTCCCTGATTTGAACTCGATAATATTGCTCGAGGCGTCTGCCGTTTAGTTAGGCTGCTAGGTCCCATATGTCAGCCTCTTATTAGAAGGATCGTGTGTATGATGGAATGTTTTTCCTTCGCTCGCGCTACCCTGTTCCGAAGATGATAGCACTGCTCGATGCATATACCATCTAATCAAACTCCTGGGACCCACATTTCATCCTCTCATTAGAAGAAACGTGTCTATGATGGAATTTTTTCCTTCGCTAGTGCTACCCCGTTCCACGTTGATAGCGCTGCTCGACGCATCTACCGTTTAACCAACCTTCTGAGCCCCACATGTCATCCTCTCATAAGAAGAAACGTGTGTATCATGGATTTTTTTCCTTGGCTCGCGTTACCCTGTTCTAAACTTGATAGCGTTGTTCGATGCATCTACCGTTTCATCATGATGCTAGGCCACACATTTAATCCTCTCTTAGAAGAAACATGTGTATGATGGATTTTTTACCCTCCTGTCACGCCTTCGTGTTCCGAACTTGATAGTGTTGCGCTCTACATCAGCCATTTAATCAAACTCCTGGACCCCACATGTCATCCTCTCATTAGAAGAAACGTGTCTATGATAGAATTTTTTCCCTTAGTCGCACTCCGTGTTCTGAACTTGATAGCGTTGCTTGCTACATCTACCGGTTAATCATGATGTAGGGCACCACCCCCACATGTCATACACTCATTAGAAGAAACGTGTGTATGATGGAATGTTTGCTCTCGGTCACGCCTCCGTGTTTTGAACATGATAGCATTGCTTGATGCATCGGCCGTTTTTCCAAACTGCTAAGTCCCCCATGTGAGCCTCTCATTAGAAGAAAGGTGTGCATGCTAGACTTTTTTCTCGCTCGCGCCTCCCTGTTTCGAACTTGGCAACATCGCTCGAGGTAGAACCTGTATAAGGCCGCGCTACTAGGTCCCACATGCCGGTCTCTCTGTATATCAAACCTACGTATGATGGACTTTTTTTTGCCGCATCCGCTGTTTTGACCTTGGCAACGTTGCTCGATGTGGCAGCCGTGTATGGTCTTGCTGCTGAGGCCCCCATGTCACCCTCTCTGGTATGTTCTGGCCGGTGGGTCCCTGATGCCAGCCTCTCTGTACAAGTATTTAACTTTTTTTCAAACCCAACCATTAAAATCAAGGGATGCTGTAGGCTGGTTGGTCCACGATGTCAGCCTCTTCGTAATGCGATATTAAAAAGTAAACCCTTTTCTCAAAAAAAAAGTAAACCCAAGATATATATAAATATGTACACATAGTGGATTCGAACTAAAGACCTTCAAATCAAATCAAATAGACATAAACTGAGTGTTTTGCCACAATACAAAAGATACTAATAGAAATTGAATCATTAAACACGTATTAGTACTACAACTTATGTATCAGTCTTCTAAAAAATATTGTTGTGTTTCCATATTATCTCTCTTAAAATAAAAGAGCAGTGCTACTGGAACCTCGATTTATAAAAAGCCACATAATGGATTAGTTTCTTAAAAACATGGGTAGGCAGAGTTTTTTTAGTGGGGGGCACTGCCAAAAAGGCCAAATTAAAAAGTTTTTGGGCTATGGTCAATGGGCTCCTATCTGAAATTTCACTGGGTTGTGTCTCGCCAGAATCAAACACATACCTCTTCGAGGGTGGAAAAAAATTATAATTCCTTTGACATATATTCATGTAAAAATATCTAATGAACACACACCACATGCACCAAAACAGGGCAGGTATCCAATGACTTCACTTGGTGAAATCACGTTGTATATCTTTATCCTCTCATCTCTGTCCAAAATGCATCCAACGGTTCTGATGACACAAAGGAAAAAGCTCTATAGCAAGCAGCCAGCAGTAACGACGAGAGTTTTGACAAATTCAATACCATTTGAAAGATTAAGGAGTACAAAATAATAAGACATAAAAAATCGACAGATTCCTAGTTCATATTCAGCAGCACTTGACCAATTCAGAAGCATTTCAAAGTGACTGATTTAGCAATACAAACACTGAAATTCAATATCACTACAGAGAGAGATAGTTCTTGTTTGAGCTCTAAAAACCATGCTATGCGATCAGTTTGCCCTTTTCTCCAAACACACTCGATCACTGGAACACAATCATTGTCATAATATTTTCTCATATAGGGAACCATCATATAGATACATATATACCATACCAGTACGTACTAGTCATAGCTCCAATCCAGCAAAAGGTATCACATTTTTACCACCCATATATGATCAGTGTAGATAAGACAACCACATAATTAATTACAATAGCATGCGGCCAAAGAACTAGACAGCTAGGAAGTTCATGAACATCATGCCACATTCAGGGCAGCGAGATACATCGACCTTGACCGTTCTTCCAATAGTATGTTTGGCTGCTTTTCTGAACTTGATCCACCTAGAAGTAGCTGTCAAGCACCCATCAATCGAGTTAATGGCGTAGCGTCCCTCGATAAGCAATCCTTCGCTCTGCATCGTGAAGACTATTGTGCCCTTTCGTCTGGCCTGGAGTTGCTTTGTGGCACTCTTAGGCAATTTCTGAGTCAAAGCAAGAGATAGATGCATAATTACTAAGAGCGATGCACTGAATCATGTGAAACTTGAGAAGACATTCAGAATAGTTTATATGCCGCCATATACTCACAAACATAATCCGGTGTGACCTTGTGATGCCACATGTGTAGGATATGGTCTGACAAGGTGTTGCTCGGGGTGATGAAGGAGCTTGTGCCGGTGCCTATGCTGGGGCTGGTGCTGGTGTAGGAGATGGTGCCACTAATTTTAGAGGGGCTGGTGTAGGAGCCAGAAGGCCCAGAACCGGTGCCGGTGCCATCAGCTTGATGCTATATTCCTTCTGAGGGGTAGCTAAGCTGACTGTGGGGATGGTAGAGGCAGATGAGAAGTGTACAAGCAAAATGGTCTCTTATACAACAGTTACTCACAAAACATTGATCAGAGGATATGATGAGTATACAAGCAAATTAAGTTACTACCTCCATTCTTTCTACTTAGGTCAACAGGTGTCGGAGCAGGAACTAGGGCCAGTGCCGTTGGGGTGCCAGCAGCTTGGTGATGCTTACCTTCTGAGGGGTAGGTAAGGGGACAACAGGAGTGGTCAGAGAGGCATATGACATGTGGACAAGCAAAATGGTTTCTTATACAATAGTAACTCCTAGACAGAGACGAGAGTATACAAGCGAATTAAGTTACTACCTCTATTATTTCTTCTACTGATGTCAACAGGTGCCGTTGCAGGAACTGGTGCCGGTGCCAGTAGCTTGATGCTGGCACCCTTCTAGGTGGTACATAAGGGGAAGCGGACTGCAGAAGTGGTCAGGGTCATATGATGAGTAAAGACAATGGTGCAGAACAGTTAGTCGCAAGAAAATATTTAGAGTTTGTGATGAGTACATAATCAAATTAATTAGTACTACCTCTGTTCTTGGTCCTTCGGTCAACATGTGTACGATGGCGTGCAAGTATCTGACCAGGCTTGCTAAAATCGAATGTTACCTCGCCCCCCTGCTTCATACCATTCTCATGGACATACTTGGACCAACCTCGGCCACCCAAATAGGTGGTGGCCATCGTCTGGGAGACATCCACATCATATAGTTGTTGCATCCCTTTAGGGCCCTCACTATACAGAGTTAGAAACTTGTCGTTTCTAAACATATTGTTTATAATAGGGAGAGCGACACAAGGGAAAACCTTCATGAGAAAATTGATAGAGAAGTGAGGTGACAAAAAAAGTGAGATACAAGATCTTACATCAAGTCAGTCTAAACCCCTTGGAATCCATACCTGATACCATGGATACCCTTTGCGAAGGGTGGCCATGCACCATTTTTCATCCCTCTGCCTTTGGAATGGCATACATGGGCACCCTTTAAATCCACAAGCTTGACAAAAGGAGAGTAGCAGAAAGGGCTGAGCAGCTAATGCGTGGTTCTGATTGAAATTAAGTGGAAAGGTTAAATTATGTAAAGCGCAAGTAAATCTAATAATATAAGACAAAACCATTGCCTGTAAAGCAAACATATTTTTGTGAACTTCTAATGAGCGTAAACATATAGTACTAGCTGATAACAATAACATGGAAAATCATAACATGTGAAATTGTGGATTTCTAAATTATACCCACTTCTTAGAGAGGTCACTTCCCACCTGGGTACTGTGTTGGCGCTTCCTCGTTGTGTAAAGGATGTCCTCTTTTGGTGCGGGCATCAAAAATCTACTAGCCTCCACAGCAGCCTTAGCCTCTGTAGTAGCACCTTTAATTTGCATAAATAGCAACAGAGCTCAACAGTTCAATACTATGTAAAGTTTGGTCAAACTTTCCGTCACTTGACTTTTCAAATAATACAGTATATGCCTAAGCCTTGGGACGGAGGGAGTACAGTACATAGTAGTCATATACTGACTATATGAGACAGTCTGATAGATCCAGATCTGGATTCACATAAACATAGTGCCAGAATTAATAAAATCACACATATGTTTCTGAACATCTGATAAGAATGCATTACACCAAGCAGGTAATCTTAAATCTGTCTGCACCATGGTAATAAGGGTATTAAGAACAAATACCTTTCTATTTAAGCTGGGTCCTCCCAGCTAGTCGGTGGCCTTGCACTTGTTTTTTGGTGAGTAGTGGTACTCGCCGGATCCTGCGGCATGTGGGGGTACCATCCTGTTTGCCACACCTGGAGCACGCACGTTCACAGGTATGTACCACCATGTTATAGTAAATGAAGAAGAGATGGTGTCATAGAGGCTTCCACAAAAACAGGATGCAGACAAAGACAACTTTTAGCACAGGGATACATCCAGGTTGCAGCCAACCACTTTTAGCATTGGAAAGAATGGAAGAACGCAACGAATATACTGCTACATTACCTTTTTTGGCAACTTTTAAGGGAACTGACGGGACTATCCATGTACGTAGTGGCCGTGCGCGCCACTGACCCATAGTTCTCCATACAAAATTCGACGCAAAATCCATTGCACATTACGAGTAGCAACGAAAGGTTACAGAAGTGAAGAACACCGAAATCGAACCCGACCAAATGCCCCAATCAGAACAGTGGTGACCATGCCCTGATCCGGAATCCATACAAAATTAGTACCACCTCCCCCCATCCCCACCCCACCACCACCCCCGCCCCACCCAAATGACCCAATCGATTAGAGAAGAGGAAAAATATCCTGATTAGGTGATTCCGAGGTGACCAATAAGCAAGAACTCCACAATCAAAGCATACCGAATACTACTACTCCTAGTACTAATAGTACCCCCAATGGCCCAATGGGAAGAAAATTAAGCAAAGCCGGATTTCGAGGTGAGCAAATACACCCACCTATTTCAATAAGAACTCCCCAATCGGAGGTTGCACCAGTTCCAACAGTTTTTTACTGGATGTGAGCTAGCTAGTGATGGTTTCTTGTCTTGTCGTCGGTAGAAAGGCATGGGCAGGGGAGTAGTAATACTAGTAGTAGTAGGGCTGGGCAGTACACTTTTTTCTACAGTAAGTATTTTTAAGTGGCAGTGGCGGGAATATTTTGCCGGGAGAGAATCCTAAATTTTTGATCCCAGCTATAACGTGGCGGCCTACAACTGTTTCAAGCGGGACCCACGTCAGGGGTGAGTTAAAGCAGTTCCCACATCAAGTGGGTGAGATAATTGACCGAGCCAACCTCCTCCTTCCCTTGGTACCAGTACTAGTTCTCCCGGGTTCCTCTCCAAGGACAGAGAAAATCGCCCCTCTTCGAATCAAATTGGTCCCAGCTTATTATCCTTTTGCTGATTCGTCTCATGGAGCAGTGGACAAGACGGCGGTAGTTGCAGCATAGGGCACCAGCGCTGGGGCCTCCAAAACAGTTTAGGAACCGATAAAATGATAAGCTCGGATTTCAGACTAGAAACACACACAAACACACATATACTTTGTATATACTAATATACAGAATAGTTTCCAATTATAGTTCTGCTAACAAAGGCCTAGAAATCATAATAAAGTAGCTCCATATTACAGAACTATGATAGTAGAGAACAACTCATGGGATAGCTCTACACCCCAAGAGTTTTGCAGCTGGGCTAGTTATCATGAACGACACCAAAAGTACACCCCTGATGATCAGCAGCCCTGCATCAAATCCATCCAGACGCAGTGTACCCGATCCACAGCCTCAGGTACAAGCTCATCAATGAATAGGTCATCATCATTACCATCAAAGTCCTCTTCAGTCTTCTGCTTTTGCGATTAGTAGATTAATAGATACGTTTATAGACAAACATCAAAGACACACAACCTGAACATTTGTCGTTCTATAGGTATCTGGCATAGAAGTTGTACCATAAATGAAACTTGTTTCATGTAGCTTGCGCTTTTTCTCTCCTCCTCCTTCTCCAAGTTGATCTAGATGCTCAGGAGCTGCCTCTGTCAGTTGATCTAGTTGATCAACATATGTTCCCCTACTTAATCTTGATGATAAAGATGTGCTTCCCCCGGTTCATATGGTTCACCATGAAATACCCATCTAACATATGTGATAAGCATCCCAAATGTAAAAATATGGTCTTCCACTATACTTTGAGGAAGCACCCTACGATTCGCACACAACCGGCAGGGGCAATGTACTTTTGAGTTTTCACAATGAGCTCTAACAAATCCCATAAATCGTAGAACATCAAGGATACGTTTAGCGCTACCTAATGCAGCAATCTCTATCCAAACTCTGCCCATCTGTTTAATTATGACATACAAGGTTGGTTATTATTAAAAGAAAAGCGAAACATATAGATGAAGTACAAAAACTATATATGCCTATGCGTTTCAGCAAACATATTGATAGGAAAAATCGCCGAACGTATTTAGGAACACAGATCCAGCGCAGAATAAACTATGACCATGCGGATTGAGGACAAATTAAACTATGTAGGAGTATTTTAAAGGGCAATAAAATGCCAACCAGATCGAGCTAGAGATAGAAGGACTACCGTGGAATCGACGTGCCCACCAGTGCGTCTCAAGAAGACCGACGGGTAGGGAAAGCTTCTTCACGCATGTTGGTGATGAGGAGCGGCCGTAAGCGTGTCTGTTTTATGGGGAAGGGGTGAGGCCTAGGCGGCGGTGGGTGGAAGTTAATACATAGCTCAAGGGGTGTAAAGGGATAACTTTAGAAATTTAGACCTACCCTGCTTTGGGCACCACCATATACGTGGCCCACCTGCTAGTCACCATAGATAAAAATTGATCCAAAACTTGTCAACATACAAGTTTATGTTTTACCATGGAAACTAATGCACATTGTCATTTAATTTCAGCATCTTCAGCAAGGAATCTTGGAAACTCATGAAAGTAGGGCATTATCCATCAAATCTGGAATCTCCTTTGTAAACAATTGCTTGAAATGCCAAGATGCACCGATCTACCAAATTTGGCCAGGTTTGTAAGCTTGGTTGGCGAAGATGCTTCAATGTATGGAGTAGTACAAAAGATGAAAAAGGTACAGAAACTATGGTTGTGACCTTTCTACTCTTGTTTGAAAGCCTTGAATTAATGTTCATTAATTTCGGCAGATGTCTATAAACTCATTAAATGCTGGAAAGCATACAACATGTGGGTCTATCTGACGGGGACATCATCCCAAGTGCGAGTAGCGTACCTTAGAAGCTTCAACTTCAAAATTTCAGCAGAGCACCAAAATATCCCGCCCACCCATCTTCTTGAAAGCTTGGAAGCTTGAAAGCGTGTTATACATTGTGTGAAAAACATGCAGCCCGAAAAATTATTTTATTGCACAAATTTAGCCTGGAAGCTTGAAAACGCGTTATACATTGTGTGAAAAAAGGGGGCGATGGTATTTTGAGCCACCATTTTGTAGTTGCTTCACAACAAAACACATTGTTGTTACTTGGAAATTCGAAAACAAACTTCAAATTTGGAAGCAGACATATTGGTTGATTTGCAAAGATGCACTGATCTACCAAATACGGACACGTCATCATAAACTATTTCCATGACCTTGGTCACCTTTTTTTTGGACAATGGTCATCTTATTGAAAGCCTTAAATTGTTCAAAAATTTCAGCAAATGTCTAGAAACTCATTTAAATGCTGGGAAGCAACTCTCGCTGGCGTGTGGGCCTAGACGGTGTCAGCGCGTCTGGGAGGCCCCACACCGGAGTAGCGTATGCTAGAAGCTTAGACCTCAAAATTTGGTACGGTGCCCAAACATCGCACCCATCCATTAATATATCTTGCGCATCCATCCAAACATGTTTCACCCCTTTCTAGAATCCAAAATTTCTCTTCTATCCCTGCTTCGGAAACAAGAATCCGAGGGAGCACTGTAATAACAGAGGGATATAGGTGGTAAATTTATGTTCTCCCAAGTGCATCACCCCATCCATGTTTCCTAGCCCTTGTTCAATATTTACCTGCCCGCCCACTCCGACCTACACCGACTTTTTGGACCCACTATGCAAGTAACCCACATGTCAGTGAGCTAGAATTACGGGAATTAGAGATTCCCATTACTTGTTCAAAATTCGAAAAAATTTCGCTAAACCGAGATAAAATCGTTAAAATCATCCAACCTGGCTTATACTATCATTCCACTATGTTAGAGTAAAAGCTAAAAAACAAAGCCAAAAACACGTTCGTAGCTTTATAAGCCAAAAATCAAAAGCCAGAATTAGAGCCCAACCAAACATCACCTAAATCTCAAGGAACTCTTCCTGTTTCTCCCTTGTTTTAGTACCCGGGTACCTTCAATTTTATTTAACAAAAAATATGACCAAGCAGGATATCATCGACTTGTAGATCAATTTTTGAGATACTTTCATTAAATTGAGGTAACACCATTCTGTTCCACGAATATATATAACCATACAGTTTGAAAATATTATTGAGAATTCACGGAATCCTAAACCATAAAATCTAAACCCCTAAACCCTGACCAAGCAGGTATCGTGCAACTATAGATCAAAAATTGAGATACTTTGATTAAATCAGGCAACGCCATTCTATTAGACGAATATAAGCATAAATCCTGAGCATTACCAAAAATTCTCTGAACCCTAAACTGGAAACAACCCATAAAACTAAACTGTAAACCCTAAACCCTCGGCCCATAAACCCTAATCAAGCAGGCATCATGCACTTATATACCAAAATTTGAGATACTTTCATTAAATTGCGGTAATGCTATTCTATTCCATGAATATAAGCATAAACCTTGAACATTATTTAAAATTCCCGAAACCCTAAAATCTAAACACTAAACCCTAAATCCTTACCAAATACATAGCATGCACTTATCGATCAAAAGTTGATATATTTTCATTAAACTAGTAACTCCATTCTATTCGATGAATATAAGCATAAATCTTGAGCATTATCGAAAATATCCTAAACCCTAAACAACCCCTAATAAAACCTAAACCTAAAACCCCAAACCCTCAACCTAGAAACCCTAACAGATCGGGTATCATGCACTTATAGATCAAATTTGGAGATTCTTTTAATGAGTTAGGTAACGCCATATATATTCTATTCGACGAATATAAGCATAAAGCTTGAGTATTATTGAATCGATAAACCTCCTAAACCCTATTCAGTCCATAAAACCTAAACCATAAAACCCTAAAACCCTCGACCCATATAAACCCTAACCAAGCAGGTATCATGGACTTATAGATCAAAATCTGAGACTCGATCTTTCATTAAATTGCGGTAATGCCATTCTATTCCACGAATATAACAATAAAGTTCGAACATTATTGGAAATTCCCTAAATCCTGAAAACCTAAACCCTCAACACCGCACGTAGCATGCACTAATCGATCAAAAATTGATATATTTTCATTAAACTGGTAACTCCATCCTATTCGATGAATATAAGCATAAATCTTGAGTATTATTGAAAATACCCTAAACAACCCCTAATAAAACCTAAACTTAAAACCCCAAACCCTTAACCCATAATCCCTAACCAATCAGGTATCATGCACTTATAGATCAAATTTTGAGATACTTTCAATGAGTTAGGTAACGCCGTATTCTATTCAACGAATATAATCATAAAGCTTGAGTATTATTGAAAATTCGACAAACCCCCTAAACCCTATTCAGTCTATAAAACCTAAACCGTAAAACCATGAAACCATAAACCCTCGACCCATATAAACCCTAACTAAGTAGGTATCGTTGACTTATAGATCAAAATCTGAGATTCGATCTTTCATTAAATTGTGGTAACGCCATTCTATTACACGAATATAACAATAAAGTTTGAACATTATCAAAACTGCCCTAAACCCTAAAACCCTAAACCCTTAACCCCGCCTAAACGACATTGGCAAATGAGGTATCACATGCACTTGTAGATCAAAATTTCAGATAAACTTTCTTCAAATTGTGCTAACGCTATTCAATTCCATGAATATAAGCATATATAAAGCAGCTTGAACATTATCGAAAATTCCCAAAAAACCTAAACCCTAAACACCTAAATCCCCAAAACCATAAAAACCCTAAACCCTCACCCCCTTACCAAGCAGGTATGATGCACTTATAGATCAAAATCCGAGATACTTTCATTAAATTGCGATAACACGAGTCTATTCCACGAATATATAAGCATATATATATATATATAAGCTTGAACATTATTATTTAAAATTCATAAACCCTAAATCCAAGAAAACCCTAAATCCTAAAACCCTAGACCCTAAATACCAACCTTAAACTCCTAAACCCTAAACCCTAAAATCCAAAATCATATACCATAAAGCCTAAACCATCAACCCAAAAAACACGAACCCTAAACCCCAGGCTATATATATCTTGTGTGGAAACTAGGCAATGAGATTTTGACCCATACTTATTTGTAGTTTCTTCATGACAAAAGCCATTGTCGTCGCTTGAAAAAATAAAAATAACTTCAAATTCAGAAGCTTCCTTTGTAAATAATATTTTAAATGCCAATAATACAGACCAATCTACCAAATACAAACATGTTGTTATAAACTATAGCAAAGGTGTGGCCATGACCTTGGTCACCTAGTTTGAAAGCCATGCAAATTCATACATGGTACGCCATATATCATATGACAAAATTAAAGCCATTATTATCGATTGGAGCTTTTAAAATAACTCCAAATATGGAAACTCTTTTTTCTAAACAATGTTGAAATACCAATATGCACCAATCTACCAAACATGGCTACATTATCATAAAGTATGGTAACACATAAGGCCTTGACATTGGTCATCTAGTTTTTGAAAGCCATGAATGTTCAAACATGGTACGCCTTATTATGAAACAAGTTTTTCAAGAGTTATCAAATTTTATATATTTTCATGGAAACTAGCCAATGCACATAGTAAGACACCAACGGAGAAACGAATGGTTGTATTTTATTTTATATTTTGTTTCTTTATTTTTTTTAAAAACTGGCCAAAATTCGTGTCATTACTATTCATATAAAAAAATTGAAATCTTGCAAAACTCTCGGTTGTTCTCCAATATTTGACTAATTCGGTACCTTTAAACTATTTTTAAAAAGTCAAGAGAAAGCTATATCACACACTTTGTAGTTCGTCAATATACTTACTTTCAATTGTCAAAAAGTTATTTAATTTCAGCATCTTCAGTTAGGAAGTTTGGAAACTCATGAAAGTAGGGCATTATCCATCAAATCTGGAATCTCCTTTGTAAACAATTGCTTGAAACGCCAAGATGCACCGATCTACCAAATATGGCTAGGTTTGTAAGCTTGGTTGGTGAAGATGCTTGAATGTACGGAGTAGTACAAAAGATGAAAGACGTACAGAAACTATGGCTGTGAGCTTGCTCCTCTTGTTTGAAAGCCTTGAATTAATGTTCATTAATTTCGGCAGATGTCTATAAACTCATTAAATGCTGGAAAGCATACAGGCATGTGGGTCTATCTGACGGGGATAGCATCCCAAGTGGGAGTAGCGTACCTTGGAATTTCAACTTCAAAGTTTCAGTAGAGCGCCGAAGTATCCTGCCCACCCATTCAAACATGCTGCCCATCCATTCAAACATCTAGCCCCCAAAAAAAATCCAGCCCCAAATTTTTTGTATTGCACAAATTTATCCTGGAAGCTTGAAAGGGCTTTATACATTGTGTGAAAAAAGGGGGAGGTGGCATTTTGATCCATCATCTTTGTAGTTGCTTCACAACAAAACACATTGTTGTTACATGGAAATTCGAAAACAAACTTCAAATATGGAAGCTGACATATTGGTTAATTTGCAAAGATGCACCGGTCTACCAAATACGGACACGTCATCATAAACTATTTCCATGACCTTGGTCATCTTTTTTTGGACAATGGTCATCTTTTTGAAAGCCTTAAATTGTTCGAAAATTTCAGAAAATATCTAGAAACTCGTTTAAATGCTGGGAAGCATCTCTCGCTGGCGTGTGGGCCTAGACGATGATAGCGCGTCTGAGAGGCCCCACGCCCGAGTAGCATATGCTAGAAGCTTCGACCTCAAATTTTGGTACGGCGCCCAAACATCGCACCCATCCATTAAAATATCTCGCGCATCCATTCAAGCATGCTTCACCTCTTTGTAGAATGCAAAATTCCTCTTATATCCATGCTCTGGAAACAAGTATCCGAGGGAGCACTGCAATAACAGAGGGATATAGGTGGTAAATTTGCGTTCTCCCAAGTGCATCACCCCATCCATGTTTCCTAGCCGTTCTTCAATATTTACCTGCCTGCCCACTCCGACCTACACCGACTTTTTGGACCCAGTATGCAAGTGACCCACATGTTAGTGAGCCAGAATTACGGGAAGTAGAGATTCCCATCGCTTGTTCAAAATTCGAACATTTTTTGCTAAACCGAGATAAAATCGTTAAAATCATCCAACCTTGCGTATACTATCATTCCACTATGTCAGAATAAAAGCTAAAAAAACAAAGCCAAAAACACGTTCATAGCTTTATAAGCCAAAAATCAAAAGCCAGAATTCGTGCCCAACCAAACAACGCATAAATTTCAAGGAACTCTTCCTGTTTCTCCCTTGTTTTAGTACCCGGGTACCTTCAATTTTATTTAACAAAAAATATGACCAAGCAGGATATCATCGACTTGTAGGTAATTTTTGAGATACTTTCATTAAATTATGGTAACACCATTCTGTTCCACGAATATATATAACCATAAAGTTTGAAAATATTATTGAGAATTCACGGAATCCTAAACCATAAAATCTAAACCCCTAAACCCTGACCAAGAAGGTATTGTGCAACTATAGATCAAAAATTGAGATACTTTCGTTAAATCAGGTAACGCCATTCTATTAGACGTATATAAGCATAAATCTTGAGCATTACCAAAAATTCTCTAAACCCTAAACCGGAAACAACCCATAAAACTAAACTGTAAAACCTTAAACCCTCGACCCATAAACCCTAATCAAGCAGGTATCGTGCACTTATATATCAAAATTTGAGATACTTTCATTACATTATGGTAATGCCATTCTATTCCACGAATATAAGCATAAAGCTTGAACATTATTTAAAATTCCTAAAACTTAAAATCTAAACACTAAACCCTAAATCCTTACCAAACACGTAGCATCAACTTATCGATCAAATATTGATATATTTTCATTAAACTGGTAACTCCAATCTATTCGATGAATATAAGCATAAATCTTGAGCATTATCGAAAATACACTAAACCCTAAACAACCCCTAATAAAACCGAAACCTAAAACCCCAAACCCTCAACCCATACACCCTAACAGATCGGGTAGCATGCACTTATAGATCAAATTTGGAGATACTTTCAATGAGTTAGTAAAGCCATATATATTCTATTCGATGAATATAAGCATAAAGCTTGAGTATTATTGAAAATTCGATAAAACCCCTAAACCCTATTCAGTCCATAAAACCTTAACCGTATAACCCTAAAACCCTAAACCCTCGACCCATATAAATCCTAACCAAGCAGGTATCATGGACTTATAGATCAAAATCTGAGATTCGATATTTCATTAAATTGCTGTAATGCCATTCTATTCCACGAATATAACAATAAAGTTTGCACATTATTGAAAATTCCCGAAAACCGAAACCCCTAAAACCCAAATCGTAAACACCTAAACCCTAAACCCTCACCAAGCACATAGCATGCACTTATAGATCAAAATTTAAGATAATTTCATTAAATTGGGTAACACCATTCTATTTGACAAATATAAGCATAAACCCTAAGTAATATCAAAATTTCCCTAAACCCTAAACAACCCCTAAAACTTAAACCCTAAACCCTAAAGCCCTAAACCCACAACCATAAACCCTAACCAAGCAGGTGTCACACACACGTTGATCAAAATTTGAGATACTTTCATTAAATCAGCTAACACCCATTCTGTTCTACAAGTATAAGCATAAATCTTGAGCATTATTGAAAATTCGATAAACCTTAAACCCTAAACAACCGATAAACTAAGCCGTAAAAACCTATAACCCTAAACCCTCGACCCATAAACCCTAACCAAAGCAGGTATTGTGCACTTATACATCAAAATTTGAGATACTTTCAATAAATTGATGTAATGCCATTCTATTCAACAAATATAAGCATAAAGCAACTTGAAAATTATCGAAAATTCCTAAACCCCAAAACCCTAAACCCTTACCTAAACCCTAACTTTTGTTTAATTTCGTAATGCCATTTTATTCGACGAATATAAGCACAAATCTTGAGCATTATCGAAAATTCCCTAAAACCTAAACCCTAAACAACCCCTAAAACCTAAACCCTAAAACCCCAAACCCTCAACCCATAAACACTAACCAAGCAGGTATCATGCACTTTATAGATCAAAATTTGAGATACTTTCATTAAGTTAGCTAACGTCATTCTATTCGACGAATATAACAATAAAGCTTGAGCATTATTCTAAATTCGTAAACTCTAAACCCTATACAACGATAAAACCTAAACTGTAAAACCCTAACCAAACAGGTATCATGCACTTATAGATCAACATTTGTGATACTTTCATTAAAGCAGGTAACGCCATTCTATTCGACGAATATAAGCATAAATATTTGAGCATTATTGAAAAATCACTAATCCCTAAACCCTAAACAACCCATAAAACCCTAAATCATCGACCCATAAACCCTAAACCAGCAGGTACCATAAACTTATAGATAAAAATTTGAGATACTTTCATTAAATTGTGCTATCGCCATTCTGTTACATGAATATAAGAACCCTAACCTTTACCAAGGAGGTATAATGCACTTATAGATAAAATTTTGAAATAATTTTATTAAATTGCAATAACGCCATTCTATTCCATGAATATAACCATATATATAAAGCTTGAACATTATTATTGAAAATGCCCTAAACCTTAAAACCTAATAAAATCATAAACCCTAAAACCTTGAACAACCCTAAACCACTAAACCCTAAAAGCCTAAACCCTAAAATCCTAAACCATAAACCATGAACCCATAAACCCTCAACCCAAAATAAAACCCCGAACCCTAAACTTAACCCTAGGCTATATATACTTTGAGTGAAAACCAGGGCAGTGGGATTCAAAGCCATGTTTTGTAGTAGCTTCATGACTAAAGCCATTGTTGTGCATTAGAAAATTGAAATAACTTCCAATTCGGAAGCTTCCTTTGTAAATAATATTTTAAATGCCAATACACACCATAACAAATATGGCCATGACCTCGGTCATCTAGTTTGAAAGCCATGCATATTCTTACATGGTACTCCATATATTGTGATACAATTTTTCTCAGAAATTATCAAATTTCAAGATTATATTTTTCCATCGAAACTAGCTAGTGCACATAGTGAGACACAAAGTGACATGGGTATACCCTACAGGTACTCGAGTTTGGTATATACGGTCTAAATATGTACAGGCCCACGGTGTCGCCAAGGCCCAGAAGAAGGACTCGAGTAACCTACGGACTCTCGATTGCTTGAAGAACAAGAAGAAGTTAAAGATAGAAAGTTTGAAAGGGAAAACCCTAACTTGTAACCGACTCGACCTGCTACCCGAGACCTAGCCTATCTATATAAGGGCTAGGAGGGGCGGCGAGGAGGACGCACTCAACCTTAGTTTTCCACCACCCTCGCCAGATTGCATTTGCGCACCATTGTAACCTTCGGTTCTTTCGATAATTCCATAAGCAGACAAGCAGGAGTAGGGACCTCTACGAGGCCTGAACCTGGGTAAACCTTTGTCCCATGTGTGCTTGTTTGCTAGCCGATAGATGTCTCTAGCGCTCCCTCCTTCTCCAAAACCCAAGTCCATAACAATGGGGATTGATGAGTTAAACCCTCATCAATTGGCGCCGTCTGTGGGAACTGGGACTGCTGATGTTGCGGCTTCTTCGGCCCCATCAACTGCGATCTACAACTCCACAATAGCAGAGATTCGCCAGCTCTTCGGCGCGTTCGACTTCACTGTCCACATGCCGGCCACTCGCCCGACCTTCGAGTCCATAGGCGACGGAATCAACCTGGCGATCGGGAGCTTCCGCTTCCAGGTTGGTCAGATGGGCATGCTTTGCATGCCGGACCAGCCGACAACATCGGCGATTGCCCTAGCATCGTGGTTCCCTCCATCGATCGGCACCCTCAGCGAGCTCAACACCCCGGCGGCAGTCGAGAACACGATCAGCGACAGCAGTCGTGACTCCGATCCCAGCGATCTGGCCACTGAAGATGGAACCTACGGTTCCGGATCTGAGAGATGTGGAAGTAGCAGCTTCCCCAATCACTTCATGTGTGTCGTCATCAACGCAGGCGATACCTCTGCCAATCGCGACAACGGTGGTAATCCCGGTAATGGGACCGATCCGCCTAACGCCGGCAACGGTGGCAACGGCGGTAACGGTGGTAATCGTGCCCCCGTCAACAATGGAGGAGGAGTCGAACCTCCATCCATAATAAATGAGAAAACTGGCGAATGCGTCGTGATAAAGCTCAACGAGCAAGAATGGGCTCGTTGCCGCGAGGCCCTGCGAGGCACCCCTCTACCCTTCGGATCCCCGCAAGAGCTACTGATGGGCTATCACTGGCTCCTGAAGGAAGAATTCAAGTGTCGAGTGTAGATAATCGCGCAACTCGAGGCGCGCAAAAAGGCAGCAGACGAGTCGAGCCTTCGTCGTGCTGGGCTCTCCTCCTACGGAGGATCCTCCTCAAGAGGTAACGAATACCTTGCCAAGAAAAGGCAATCTCGGATGGCCCATCTCACCAAGCAAGAACACATAGAAGCTGCAAAAGTCCTCGACGTCGGCTCTATGGCAGTCGACACACGGGGCAACATGGTCCCCAAGACGCCGCAGGCTGCGGTGACAGCGGCCACCATGTACCTCCTCAACAACCAGCCGCCAGCTGGAGATCCCCGAACCGCCATGCACCGATCTACGATCGCGGGCTTGGGATTAATCGAGGCCGCCCTCGACAAGGAGCCAACACTAGAGCCTAAGAAGGGCAAGGCGCTAGCAAAGCGCTATTCCTCGCCCTCGTCCAGCGATGACAGTCACGACCTATCTCGACGCCGCCGCTCACAGCACCACGACCGTGACTATGATGCACGCGACGACCGCACGCAGCGCAAAATCGACAAATCAAGGGCACGACATGCTCGGTCGACTAACACGGAAGAAGAAGATATGGAGCTCTGCGGCGCCAGATGCTTCAGAAGATCCATTAGGCAGAAGCAAATGCCTAAGGGGTTTAAACTCCCGTCGGAAAACCCGAAGTTTGACGGCCTACAGGACCCCAAGATCTGGCTGGAGGACCACATCTCCTCTGTCAGACTCCACGGAGGTAGTCGAAGCACTGCCATGCAATGCCTGCAGCTACAACTGCAGGGCGTCGCCCGAGCATGGCACAACAACCTCCCACGCGGATCCATTCGCAGTTGGGATGAGCTGGTTTACAGCTTCGTGCGCAACTTTAAGGGCACATACAAGCGGCCTGCATCAATCGAAGAGCTAAGATGCTGCCAGCAAAGATCTGGCGAATTGCTGCGCTCCTACATTCAAAGGTGGTCCATCATCAAGAACTCCGCAGAGAACATCTCGGAGGATCGTGCGATTGACGCATTCAACGGTGGCGTCCGCCGCCTAGAACTCAGGGAGGAGCTGGGCCACTACAAGACCTAGACCATCGACCACCTGATGGAGATCGCGAATCGGTGGGCCGATGGAGAAGATTCGGTGAAGAATCGCGCTCACTCCGACGAGGAGGCGGAACTCGAACGCAGACGCGACCGCCGAGGCAAGCGCTGCATGCGCATCTATGATGACCGCGACGACGTCAACATGGTCGCGGCCGGCTACGCCGATAGACGCGATGATAACCACAACAGCGGATACCATAGCGGCGGATACCGCGACTCCGGGAAAACCACGCAAGTGTGGCAACGCCGCACTCGCGATGAGGCACCCGCGAGCTCCATTAAGGACAAACTGTTCGGGCCATGCACAGTACACTTCTACATCGGCAAGCATGATGGCAAGAGAAAGTCCAGCCACCTCCTCAAAGATTGCCGCGAGTTCCTCAAGCTACATGAGGGATTGGTTCGGATGAACCGCAATGTAGTCGAAAGAGGCTACAGAGCCGCTCTAGGCGCCATAGCACATGGCGCACCGCCACCGCCACCTGGGCCACCCCCGAACGTAGCTGCTCCAGACCAGCACCACGGAGGCGAACCGTACCCACGGGCCATGGGCACCATGATGATCCAAAAGGGACGCCCCTCCAATAGGGTACCGAAGGCCATCACTCGACAAGTCAACTTGGCCACACGCTCGCCACCCTCCACCACTGAGTACCTCATTGGAAGCGAGTCATGCATCACCTTCGACAAACGCGATCACCCGCCTCAGATACCCCGCCCAGGCCATTGCCCCCTCGTACTCGAGGCGCAAATCGGAGGCTTCGACATGAGCCGTGTCTTCATGGATGGCGGAAGCGGCATCAACCTTATATTCGCGAGTACCTTGCGAGCAATGAGGATCCCCCTAACTTGCCTGGAGGCCTTGGACACAATGTTCCACGGCATCGTCCCAGGGAAAGGCGTATACCCCTTGGGAAAAATCAACCTCGACGTCATCTTTGGAACGCCGAAGAACTTCCGCCGCGAGCGCATCGACTTTGAGGTCGTCGACTGGCCCTCATAGTACCACTGCATCCTCGGGCGTGTCGCGTTCGCCAGGTTCATGGCAGTGCCCCACTACGCCTACCTGCAGATGAAAATGCCAGGTCCCAACGGCGTCATCACGATCAATGGGAGCTTCGAACGATCTGATAGTTGCGACAAGGAATTCAATAGAATCTCCCAGTCCTTCGGCATACAGGAGGAACTCGCGAGACTAAAGGAGACGACACACAATAGTCTGCCTCCTTGAGCAGGCCAAGCTCACCTGATCTCTCCTTCGACTCATCTGTGCACATAAAGAAAGTGCAGGTCCACCCATCGGATCCCGCCAAGACGGCCCTCATCGCCAACAACTTGAGTCCCGCATAGGAACTCGCGCTCGTCGAATTCCTCCGTGAGCACTGGGAAATTTTCGCCTGGTGTCCTACGGACATGCCAGGCATCCCCAGGGAATTCGCCGAGCACGCACTCAACGTCAACCCCGACGCAAGGCCAGTCAAGCAAACAATTCGGCGATTGTCTGAGCCACGAGCGCAGGCAGTTGGAATGGAGATCAACAGACTCCTCGAAGCCAAGTTCATACACGAGATCAAGGAAAGCACTTGGCATGCCAACACGATGCTGGTACCCAAAAAGGACACGGATATCCTGCGGATGTGCGTGGACTTCACCTCCCTGAATAAGCACTGCCCAAAGGATCATTTCCCGTTACCACGGATCGACCAGATCATCGACTCCACCGCGGGATCCGAGCGCCTCTTCTTCCTTGATGCCTACTCATGCTATAATCAAATTCGAATGAAGGAGGAAGATCAAGAGAAAACAGCATTTACAACGCCCTTTGGTGTGTTCTGCTACAACACGATGCCCTTCGGGCTAAAGAACGCGGGAGCCACCTACCAGCGGTGCATGTAGGCTTGCCTCGAGGGACAACTAGGTCGCAACATCCAAGTCTATGTCGACGACATAGTAATCAAGACCAAGGAGGAAGCCTCTCTAATCGACGATTTGCACGAAACCTTCGCCAATATCGACCGTTACCGGATCAAGCTCAATCCGGACAAATACGCCTTCGGCGTACCATCTGGGCAGCTACTCGGGTATCTCATCTCCGCGAGGGGAATCGAGGCGAACCCGAACAAGATAAAAGCCATACTGGCCATGGAGAAGCCAAAAAACATAAGGGGCGTCCAGCAGCTGGCTGGACGAATTGCGGCCCTCAGTCGATTCATCAGTCGAATGGGCGAAAAGGCACTGCTCTTCTACCAGCTCCTCCGCAAAACTGAAAAATTCGAGTGGACCATTGAAGCGCAAGAAGCATTCGAAGACCTCAAGCGCCTGCTATCCACTTCGCCAGTGCTGGTGACTCCACGAGAAAGGGAACCACTGTTGTTGTACATCTCCGCCACCAATCAGGTGGTCAGCACAGTGCTTGTCGTCGAACGAGATGAGGAGAACAAGGTCCACGGCGTACAACGCCCAGTATACTACCTCAGCGAGGTCCTCACGCCAACAAAACAGCGGTACCCGCACTACTAGAAGCTGGCATACGACGTCTTCATGACCGCCCAGCGACTGCGCCACTACTTCCAGGAACACCCAATCGTGGTGGTCAACGACGCCCCTTGGGGCATATCCTCAATAACCCCGATGCCACGGGACGAGTCGCGCTTTGGGGGATAGAATTGTTTCCACGAGACATCACGTACGAAAAGCGCGACGCAATCAAGTCGCAAGTTCTCCCGGACTTCCTGGTGCACTGGATGGAGAACCAGCTCCTGGACAAGCTAGATACGTCCTACCTCTGGACAATGCACTTCGATGGGTCCAAGCGGAAAGACGGAGCAGGCGCAGGTGTCATACTGACATCATCTCAAGGGGACAAGCTGAAGTATATCCTGCGAATGCAGTTCACAGCCTCAAACAACGAGGCTGAATACGAGGCCCTATTGCACGGGATGAGGATGGCAAAAGCCTGCGGCGCTAAGAGGCTCATCATATACGGCGACTCCAAGTTGGTCGTCAACCAAACAATGCATGAGTGCGACGCACTGAACGACAATATGATCGCGTACCGCGACCTCTATGATACACTCGAATGAGACTTCGATGGTTGCGAGCTACGACACGTAGGTCACGAAAGCAACGAAGAGCCGGACGCACTCGCCAACAAAGGCTCTACCTGCACCCCCATACCACCTGGGGTATTTCTCGAGCGCATCTGCGAATGCTCCATCAAGCCAAAGGCCGCAGAGAAGAAAACAAGCGCAGCAGCGGACTCGGGGGCGACGCCACACAATGAGCCAATGGCACTCGATGACTTGGAGCTGGACACAGGACTCAAGGGACCAATGAGCGTCATGATGATTGAACAATCCTGGACGCGGCCGTACATCACGTACCTCCTCAGCAAGAGGCTACTGGACGATCCGACAGATGCATGACACATCGCGTGGCGATCCAAGGCATTCGATGTTATCAACGGCAAACTGTATAAACGCAGCATCACAGGATTACTCCAATGATGCGTCTCCATGGCCAATGGAAAAGCAGTTCTCCTCGACATCCATGAAGGGACCTGCGGGCACCACGCCGGCAGTCGCGCCCTTGTTGCCAAAGCTCTACGAGCTGGATTCTACTAGCCTACGGCCATGCGCGATGCCAAGGACATCGTCCAAAAATGCAATGCTTGCTAGTGATTCGCGGACAAGCCGCATGCACCGGGCGTAGAGCTACGACCAATCCCATTGGCCTGGCCCTTCGCACAATGGGGGCTCGACATGGTTGGCAAACTTCCAAGGTCCTCACGAGGAGGTTACGTCTACCTCTTGGTTGCAGTCGACAAATTCACCAAGTGGATCGAGGCCATGCTAGTGACCAACCAATCAGGGCACAACGCAGTCAAGTTCTTCGAGTCAATCATCTACCGCTTTGGAGTGCTGCAGAGCATCATCACCGACAATGGGACGAACTTCACATCCAAGGAGTTCCAAGAATTCTACGAGAACCTGGGGATCAACATCAGCTACGCCTCAGTTGCGCACCCACAGACCAACGGTCAGGTGGAAAAAGCAAACGGGCTCGTCTGTGGTGGCATTAAGAAGCGACTCCTCCGGCCACTCGAACAAGCCGCGGGTTGCTGGCCAGACGAGCTGCAATCCGTACTCTGGAGCCTACGTACAACTCCAAACAGCGCCATGGGCTACACGCCATTCTTTATGGTGCACGGAGCCGAGGCTGTGCTACCCGCCGAGGTACGATACAAGGCGCCACGTGTGGTTGCTTATAGCGAACAAGAGTCATACCTCGCATTCGAAGACTCAGTCGATCTCCTTGACGAGGAAAGGGAAATCGCCGTGGAAAGATCCAAGATCTACCAGCAGAGCCTGCGCAGCTACCACAGTAGGAGGCTTCGCCCCAGATCCTTCGTCGAAGGTGACCTGGTCCTGCGACTGAAGCAGCAGGGGCATCTCAAGCTCGAGTCCCCCTAGGAAGGACCATACGTGATTACAGAAGTAATCCCAGGTGGCGCCTATCGCCTTCAAGATTTAAAGACAGGAGTCGCATACTCCAACCCCTGGAACGTCGCACAACTGCGATGCTTCTACCCCTAGTCGTTTTTACTTTTACATTGCAAATAAGGCTACTCAGCCAAGGCTACTTAGCCACACATTGTACCTCGCACTGTTCTTCGAATAAATAAAAGCTAAGTGCCCCAAAACTTTGTGTTCTCCTTTACTTTTCCAATATATCTATTCGGGGGCTGCGCCACCCTATATACATCTATTCTTCGAACTACAAAGCGATATCCTGAGTAGCTGGTACATCAATCGAAACCCTTAAACACAACATCAACCCAGCTACAATGCACCTGATAGGTTGACAAGGGACTGAGATAAATGCGTGGCCAGGCTAACAAAAAGGACTCGCATAGTGCAACGCACTTCATGCTGACAAAGCTCTTCATGCACATTCGACAATAAATTTTACAAGACCTATACAAACTTTACAACACAAGTACACTTATGTGCAGGATACAAACTAGGCTACTACTGCAACAGGAAAACGTTGGTTTGTTCCTCAAAGAAGTCGACGATCTCTTCTGCTTGTCGATCCACCGCGTGGTAGTGCGGCACCATATTCCAGGCAGAACCTGTTGTTGGTGCAGGCGGCCCAGACACAATTGCTGCAACATCTACGTCAGGCCTGTGCAATCGCACCATCGACAGAGCAGCCTTAGCACCGGCCACCAACTGTTGCCTCACGCATTCGCGAACAGCGGACAGATCTTGAAACTTGGCTAGGAGGGCTAGCAAACTTGATGGAGTATCATCCAGCGGGAACATCGCCCGATAAATGTTCTTCAAGAATGATTGCGACCTCTTCAGAAAGAGTAGCACTCGTGACGCACGATCCTGCAGGGTCGCCAGCGCAGTCGCACGATCATGATCTACCCAGAAGTATCCACTCTCTTAAAGTTGCTCCTGGGTAAGATCATGCAGGCGAATGGCAATTCTATCCTTCTCCCCCTGCGGATGACGCGCGCTGACAACTACGTGAAGTAGCAACAACATCATGAGTACAACGTACCACTGCGAGTAACTACAAGGGAAATATGAGAACAAGCAAACTAACATTTGAATTGGTCGCCTAGTTGCGTCACCTCGCCAAGAAGATACTGCTCTCAAGAGGCGGCTTTTTCCGCTTTCGACTTCCATACATCCGCATTACCGCGGAGCACAGGCAACTCACGCTCTAGCTGCTTCACGCGGTCACGCAGTCGCGAAAGCAAGGACAGCTCATCTACCCTGGAGCACGGCGGTGCCAGGTATCATCAAGAGTTGGCGAGTCCTGGGTTTCCCTCAAAGGATCACTTGATGTACCCTACCACAAGTCAAGATAGAAGCAAATAAGACGACCAAATCAACACAAAGACAAAAGGATCAGATGCATTCAAGAGTAGCCAGCAGGCATGTTCTTAAACAAAAGGACATAAGCTAATTAATTATTACAAAGTTAACTAAGGAGCAGCCGGCTTCTTCGACTTCGACGGCTTCGGGGGCTTCATCAAGTCCGTGGCAGTGTCAGACGCCACTGACTTTCCGCCGGCTCCTGATGCCGAAGCTTTTGCTTCCTTCTTGGCACGTTGGAGCTTCTTAGAGTACTTCACAACAGTATTTATCAGATGATACCCATATTTGCCATAGGCAGTCGCGAAGGGAGCGAAGATTACCTGCTGGCCGTCCGCGCTAATAGGCATCGCCTTCGACACCGCGGCAGGATCAATCTCGACTCCGTGGGCCTGCACCATGGCAAGCCACATGGACGCGCCGGCCGCACGAAGTGAGTTCTTGAAGCTGGAGGGCACACCTCCCGCGAGTGACTCCACCGGCTCGTCAATATTCTCGACAAGCTCCGCCTTAGGCATCAGCTCCTCGCGAAGGCGACTAAGCACGCTTTTAGCCTTCGAGAGCGTGTCCTGCACGGCGGTGTTGCGGTCTTCGACTGCTGACAATGCACCCGCCAGAGCGTCATCATGACGAAGAGCCTGCGGGTCAAAGCTCAAATCGCCAGCATCTGTAAATAATTTCACACATGGATCAAGACATCAGCGCCACCGGCAAAAGCATTCGACGCAGAGAAGGGTAACAATATACACAAGCAAAGTACCTGAGAGGGCTTTGGCAATTGAGAACAATTGTTCTTCGAACAACTTCTCCCTGGCCACGAAGGAGGCACGCAGATCCTCTTCACGCTTTCGTGCCTCGTCACACGCTGCGATTGCCTCGTCGCGACCCTTCACAGTCGCGGAAAGTGTCTTCTCTAATGTGGCGGCGTTACGCAATAGGGCATTATGTTCAGCTACACGACAAACATAAGTTGACTATCAGTCGACTATATCAAAAGGAGAAGACGAGGAAGAATAAATGTAGAACACTCACTTTCAACCACGCGGTGACGCGTCTCTAGCATTGCATGCTGGCGGCCCATCGCCATCACTTGTTCTGCCAAGTGCGCGGCTTCCTTCACAAGGAGCTATCGTACAACAAGGAACCATTAGAGGCAATAGATAACATCGACTGCAACACTACAAAGGAAAAAAACTACACTTACATGGTCCTCCAATGACTCCAAAGATGTCTGCTATGCCGTCATCCGAGAAACCATTCGATGCTCCCCTTCATGAGGAGAACTGGAAGAGTTGTGCCCGGAGTGGGCCGCCAATGGAGGGGAAGGAGCGCGCTCGACCTCTTTCTTGGCCTTCGATGTCGTGACTACTGACTCCTTCAGAAATTGGACATCGCCAGAAGATGACAACGCCTCTTGACTGCAAGGCAAAAAACATATCAATAGATGGCAAACCCAGAGACAAGCCAACAAAGGCAAAACAGAAAAGGATAGTTAAGCTAGAAAACTTACCAGTCAAACTTGTCAAAATCAAATGTGGCCTCCACCAACTCCTACGAAGACTCCTTGGGCAATCGCATCTTCTTGCGAGAAGATGGTGCCACAGCACTCACCGGAACGGCAGGAATTGGTGACTCTGCACCAATGCCCGTACCTTCTGGAGTCGAAGGAGACGACGCATCGGAATCCTCGCTGCACGAACGCTTGCGAGTATCCGACTATCGGACTCGGGGGCTTCCTCCTCCACATCAGAAGGGACAGTCGACTCCGACTCATCCTCCTCCAAAGCTTCACGAGGAATAATCCCCTCAGGTAGAGGGGGCATACAAGGTGACACCGCCCAATCCTGCACACAGACAACAACTTCAGTAAACAGCAAGTAAACAATAGAAAAGCAATCGACAATTCTAGCTACTGCGTAGCGCAACTATACCTCAGGAGGAGGGTTCGAATCATCAAAGGGAAGAACAACTGGCTCACTAGGGAGTATATCCTTGATGGTGTACTTGGTGACCAGTCGAACCCTCTTGTCCACCTCACTCGCGGACATGCCATCGGCAGACACGCGAGTGGCATCATCAGCGCCAGCCCACTGAAACATGGGGTGGACTATGGCTTGCAGGTGCTGAACGCGACGGTGCAGCCAAGTGCGAATGAGGGCGCAGCCTCCCTCCTCTTTGCCTATGCAACTCTCGAGGTCGTAGACGCGATGGTACAACACATCTGTCTCCGCGGACTCGCCAGGCATGACCACGTTCTTCCAGGAGCGCATCCTCCTGCACGGCGTCGCAAGATCGAAGGGCGCGAGTCCAAAGTGCTCACCGTTGTCCTTCTGATCACGGATGTAGAACCATTTGTCCCTCCACCCTTGGACGGACGTGGTGAGCTTGATGTTGAAGTAGGTGGCGGATGGGTCGACGTGGATTCCGCAACCACCTACATCATAAACTAAAGAGCTAGACACAGATTGGCGCTTCAATTTGAAGAGGCGCTTGAAAACGCCAAAGTGTGGCTCGATTCCGAGCCAGCAGTCGTAGAGTGTGATGAAGCAAGAGATATGGAGGATCGAATTTGGGGACAGCTGATGGAGCTGAAGCCCGTAGAAACAAAGGATACCCCTAAAGAAGGGGTAAAGAGCCAAGGAGAGACCACGAATGATGAATGCTAAAAACATCACTCGAAAACCAGTGGGGGGAGCAGGAATTGTCTCACCGCTGGGGACGCGCGCGTCGGCGACTGCGGCGGACAATACTCCGTCTTGGTGAATAAGACGGAGATCAGACGCCTTGATGATGGAGGGGCGCCACGCACCATTTGTGACGCGGGTGCCGGCGACCTTCTTCTTCCCGCCGGCGGCGGTGCTGGTGCCCGCAGCGGCGGATCCACCCTTCTTCTTCGCCGCGGCAATGGTGGCCGCGGAATCAGCAGCTGCGCCTCCCTTCCTCTTCCCCATTGCGCGATGGCGATGTGAGCGAAGAAAGTAGCTTGGAAACGAGCGGAGCTGGTCCAGCATCGTGGAGGAAAAGAGGGGTAGCAAAGATGAATGAGAACAGATGGGAAAATTACCGTCGCAGCGCCGCTACTTAACCCCTGGAAGATGCAATCCAATGGCTCAGAAAAACCCTACTGGACGCGTGGCAAACATCATGCTAGACACGTGGAGAAGTGGAAGCGCGAACCGTCCCTCCACTACTCCCATTACGCATGGAAATCGAGGAGGCGTAGTTAAAATAAAGATTATGCACGCCCAGTCAAATCAAAGTTAGAGAGTGGGACCCACTGCTCATCACGTCCCGTCAAACTCGCTCACGCGGGCAACTGAGATCATCAATGCGTCAGCACTGACGTCATCAAAGCTACGCAGTGGAAAATCGACTATTTTAGTCCTTGCTGGAATCTTCGACTCCACCAAGCACTCGGGGGCTACTTCCATAGGGAGCGCTGGTCGCGCACCCTACGATTTTTTTTCTTTTTGCAGGAACGTGGACAATCAAAAGCAAACCCAACCACTCGAAATACGATTCGACTACGGACATGGGTTACTCCCGTAGGGAGCGCCGGAAACAAATTCGACTGAAACAAGCAAGAAAAAGACGACAAAAGTCGCAAAAGTTCTTTAGTCCCTGCCTGAGTCTTCGACTCAACCAGACACTCGGGGGCTACTCCCATAGGGAGCGCTGGTCACGCACCCTATGATTATTTATATAAAAACTGTGTGTTGATAACATCCACACTCGAAACTCATGGCGACACCGCCTCATAATTTTTCCCTACAAAGAGACTGCGTCTCCTGGGTCACCCGAATCGTCTCCGCGATGATAAAATTCGGATGTCGCGCTTACAGCGTGAAGGTAAGACCTGAATAAGGCCTGGCAACGAATTAGCTGTGCACTACCAGAAACATATCCGTGCCAGCAGGTACGATGAACATTCCTTGACGGACGCGTCGAGTGCTCACACCCATATAACTGGAATTCGACTCCTGTAAGACCTCCGCGGCTTGAGTCGAATTACGCCAGCACTTTTCCGGATTCGAGTCCGGGGACTCGAGTTCGAGTAGATTGCGTTGTTTCACCCTAAGGTGGTTAACTGATACCGATACTTCGGTTATATCAGGCACGTACATCAACAATCCCTATGACACAAATAAAGAAGTCGAAATACGTTCGTTCAAGCACTCGAAAGACTTCAAAAAGTCCCTAGTCGAATCTGCGATTCCACTAGACACTCGGGGGCTACTGACATGGGTATACCCTACAGGTACTCGAGTTTGGTATATACGGTCTAAATACGTACAGGCCCACGGTGTCGCCAACGCCCAGACGAAGGACTCGAGTAACCTACGGACTCTCGATTGCTTGAAGAACAAGAAGAAGTTAAAGATAGAAAGTTTGAAAGGGAAAACCCTAACTTGTAACCGACTCGACCTGCTATCCGAGACCTAGCCTATCTATATAAGGGCTAGGAGGGGCGGCGAGGAGGACGCACGCAACCTTAGTTTTTCACCACCGTCGCCAGATTGCATCTGCGCACCATTGTAACCTTCGGTTTTTTCGATAATTCCACGAGCAGACAAGCAGGAGTAGGGACCTCTATGAGGCCTGAACCTCGGTAAACCATTGTCCCCTGTGTGCTTGTTTGCTAGCCGATAGATGTCTCGATCGCTCCCTCCTTCTCCAAAACCCAAGTCCATAACAATGGGCATTGATGAGTTAAACCCTCGTCACGAAGAGAGAAAATAATGGATGCATTTCTTTTTATATTTTGTTTCTTTTTATTTTTTAAAATGGCCGAAATCAGGTGTCATTACCATTCATATCAAAAAGTTGAATTTTCCGAAACTCTCGGTGGTTCTCCAATATTTGACTAATTGATATCCTTGAATTATTTTAGAAAGTCAAGAGCAAGGTATATCACACACTTTCTAGTTCGAAATTAGACATATTTACTTCAGATTGTCAAAAAGTCATTTTATTGCATAGATTTAGCTAGAAATTTTGGAAATTCATGAAAGTTGGGCATTGTCCATCAAATCTAGAATCTTCTTTTGAAATGTCAAGATGCACCTATCTACAAGATATGGACACACTATTATAAACTATAATAGAGATATCGTTGTGACCTTGGTCATCCTTTATGAAAGCCTTCAAAATATATTGTTTATCAATTTTGGTAAATGTGTGGAAACTCATTTATATGTTGGTAAGCATACTATCGCTTGCATGTGGGTCTAGACAGGTCCAACACGTGAGAGCAGCCATGTCGGAGTAGCGTACGTCGGAAGCTTCAACCTCAAAATTTCCGCATGGTGCCGAAACATCCCGTGCACATCTACTCAAATATCCTGCCCAGCTTTTTGCAAATGCAAAATTCCTCTTCTATCCCTGCTCCGGAAACAAGAAACGTGGGAGTACTTTAATAATAGAGGGGTATAGGTCGTAAATGTGTGTCATCCCACCTATATACTCCCACCATCTCTTCTCCGCCCACACCCCTCAGACCTCGACCTTCCTCTAGCTGCTTCACCGCCGGCCCTCTCTTCCACACCGGAGCTCTTCCACTGCAGGCGCTCTTCACTGGAACTATTTCGCCGACTCCCTCGCAGCATCGGGTCTGCTTTGCCAACGCCGTCGTCTACCCTATCGGGGCCGCTTCACTGAATCATTCGTTGCTGACCCTGAAATGCCGAGTTGCCACCCCCGCCGCCCACTTGTCCATCCCACCCGTCCTCGCCACGCAGCGGTAATTTCTCTTGCCCGTTTGCTATATTTTTGTTACTCGTAAGCTACGAAATCTTTAGGATGTTGCTCAATATCCTGGATGCTATTGCCATTTTGTTTGCACCCTTCATCTTGTAGGTCCTATCCACCTCATTAGCTTCTTGCTTTTATTTCATTTATTTATTCTCACGCTATCGCTTTAATCCTCCAACGCAAACTCATAGATTTTATTCTTTTCGAGCGCTCGCACGGGTCATGCAAATAGCTCATAGAGGATCCAACACTGACAATCTGACACCCAGCAAGGCTGAATCGTGAGGTTTCCTTGTGTTACTTAGGCCTATTTCTTGTCATGTTAATTAGTTGTCATTCTACCTAAGAACTTGCCCTGACATTTGCATTTATGTTCAATTGTGAATATATGTGTGAATGCTTAATTCGAAAAATGTCCAGCTAGTTTGGATGATATATCTGGTAATTTTAATGCTATATGTTGGTGTTTTCACCTGCTTTCATCCTTCCAAACCAGCTATCTAGTTTGAAACATACATCTATTAATTTTTAGTGCTATGTTTTTGGTGTTTTTCAAGAGTTTTCATCCTTCCAAACAAACCAACTTGGTTTCAAATGTCATGCAGAGAAATGATAATGGAGTACAAGGACCAGAGTTCCAACTGTTGTGCTCAGATTCTTCTAGCAGATTGACTAGGAGTTGCACCCGCTCGAGAAGGAGCTACTGTCAGCCTGAACGTACTACTGTAAGTTCAACTTACTTTAAATGATCTCTACTTTATGTAATACTACTTGTTTCCCTTGTTGTTTGTTTTAACCCATTTCACCATATTTTAGCAGATTGTAGTTAAAACCCAAGAGGAGTCCTTGGAAGGCATGACTAAAAGTTGTGATCCCTCGTCCCATTCATCCTCCCATTGCATTGCCGAAGCAAACAACTTACTTAACTGTCCACCTAGCACAACTCATGCATGTGATAAATATATAAATGATGTATTGCATGCAGAACGAAAGGGTGTAGCTACTTTTAGATCTATAGCTGAAATGTTGAAGAAGAGGACAGATGATACATTGAAGCGAATCGCCATGTATCGATCCCTTATTGATGGTACTGACACGTTGTAATCTGTCGGAATTACGATCTTGTTGTATAACATGTTGTAACAAAATTTTTTTGTTGTGTAATAAGTAATTTTAATTTCTGTGTGTTTATTAATTGATGTCTTCATATTCACCTATTCTGTGAAAAGTAGGCGCTAGCAAAAAAAGTCCGAAATAGTAACAAGCCAGAGCAGTAGCATGACGAACGTTGAAACAACATGCACATGGACGGCCCAAAATGACCAGAATAGTAAAAGGCCAGAACAGTAAAAGGCTAGAGCAGTAAAAGGCCAGAATAGTAAAATGCCAGAACAGTAAAAGGCCAGAATAGTAAAATACCGTAGCAGTAAAATGCCAGAACAGTAAACGGCCAGAACAGTAAAATTCCAGAACCGTAAAAGGCTAGAACCATAAAAGGCCAGAACACAAAAAGGCCAGAACAGTGAAAAGGCCGGAACAGTGAAAGGCCAGAACAGTAAAAGGTATAAATAGCAAAAGGACAGTACGGTGATAGGCTAGTACAGTAATAGGCCAAACAGTGCTGACCTGAACAGGCAAAATCCCAAACACTAAAGGGCCTAAATAGTAACGGGTCGAATAGTAATAGGACTAAACAGTAAAAGGCTAAATTGGTAACACGCTTGAATAGTGCCGGGCCGGATTTGTGCAGGCCTCAAGTGGCAGCATAGTGTTGGACCAACATGGGCCTTCTATAGACCAAAACATAATCGGTCTTGAAAGTTCGTGGGCCGCATCTTTGGGCCCATTTCAAACAGAGTAGGACAAAATAGTAACGGGCCATCTTCTTGTTGGGCTCCCCTGATGGGCTGGCCCAGTTAGTATTTAGCACGCCTTGGCTGGGCCTGGCTTCTGCCACAATTTCTATGATCATTAACAACAATAACCGATCGCTAACGGCGGCTTCCACGTGGTAGTTTGCATGACGTCAGTCATCAGCATGGCTGGCGAACTGATCTACGATGGAACAAGTTTTCGAGGCTGAAGGGTGCGATCCGCCACGATCGAAAAAAAACATGGTTAATTCATTTGTGATGGGGATTTTACCACGAAGGCCATTCGTCGCGCAAGACTCTTTGGCCATGAAAAACGGGCCTTCAACCACGAAAATCATCTGTTGTAAAAGCCAACTTTTCTTGTAGTGCTAGTGCACTCTCTTTGGTCAAAGAGTTAGGCTTGTGCCGAAGCTCTGAGACTATGTCTTGTTTCTTTACCAAGCCAGTTTCTTCTCGAACTAAGTGACATATTGGTGATTCGTGATATTTGGATGTCTTCCCAGAAGTATCGCCATGTTGCCACATGACCGTGTTGTCAAGTTTTTGAGCAAGCAAATTCTCTAAATTGCTTCCCTCTCCAAGGATCTGTGCTGGATAACCCTGAATTAGTTGGTTGAGCTTAAACAACAACTTGGAGAGTTGTAAGACAAAACTTCTATCTGACATAGTTCATCATAAAGGGATGTCTAATTTCCTTCGTGGAAATGATATCTTCCCCCACCTTTGATTTGATTTGGGTAATCATCAAATCAAACTCAGTTCCAAGGACTATCTTGATGATGTTGTTACTCATGATGTTTCGCTTGAGTACATCTTCATATCCTTTGGTCTGACTAATACTTTGCCTTGTTCACACAACATATGAGTTCATCATCTTGGAGTATCTCGATAAGTTTGTTGTTGAGCCCATTGACAATATTCTTATCTTCCCCATGCTAGAATAGATTCATATGGAACCTTCAGCATTGATGTTGGAAAACTTCAGAGAACCATCTTCGGGTTATCTCGAAGTATGTGTTTTGGATATTAGAAGTAACCTTCTCTGATTCACAGGCAACTGTCAAAAGATGTCGCAGTGGATTCGAGTAGAGTTATCTCTGTAACCTCAAGGACACAGTTGTATTTTTTTGTAAGTACTCGATGTATGAGAAATTGTCCTTCGACAAGTTGCTAATACATGGGTCTAGCAATGTAGTTCAGTCTCTTAGAGCTTAACACTGTAGTCCATGTCTTGAGAATATAGTAACTTTACCTTTGTGGTAAATATTGCAAACTTTCTATTCGGACATGCTGAGTCTAAGGTATTTTGTCTTCTAACCAAATCTGAATCTCAAGCAGATATGATGGTTGGTGTTCCTCAAGGTTTTGACATAGGCCTCTCTATAAACCCGGCAAGATTTATGGAATTGTTGACACAATTAGTCGGAAGACCTATTGCCATATTCCCTTGAATCAAAAATAACAACCAATATTCATGAGGCATCTTCCATGATTCATTATAGGAGTTACACTTATGGTTTCCTTTGTATCCGTCCGTCCTTCACTTGATGTCTACTTCCTCAAACATCAAGGAGAACATTTAAAGTAGTGTGGCTAAATGTCTCTCGGTCGATTCTCCAGACCCTTTTATTTTAGCAAGCATTTAGTTGTGCCAAGTAACTAAAGTCTGAATGAAGTTTCTTTCTCCTTGTGTCATCGGGAATCTTCCTATTTATTCATCTGGTGGTGTAAACAGATACCATGAGCTTCAGCAAAGATTTTGATAGACCTAAATGAATAAAGAGTTTCCATCGTTTCTTGACCATGTTCATAGAGTGACTATGATTTTGGTAATCAGAAATTCCTCTTGTTACATGTTCCTTGTGACTCTTTTACATCCTTGCCACAAAACACCTTTCTGTCTTGGCCTTCTGTTAAATGAAAGAGTGATGCTTCTATACCAAAAGTAGTTCAACAACTGGGTTCTTCTGATCTATCTCTGTACCCATGAAGCTCTACTTATGCCACCTAGTGGAGTTTCATCTCTCGAAGTCTATGGTCATGTTTTTTCATTGTAAGCTTTCCTTTTCAGAAGTTTAACCTCTTGTGAAGCTCCATGGTATCAATCCTTATGAATACCAGCTATCTGTTAACTTGAAACCTATCTCCTTTTGTTTCCTCCACTACCTTGATGTGTTTCATGTTGTCATCTCAGAGTTGTCTCTGAACACTCCATCACGAGTTGATCATGAGATACTCTATGTGTTGTTAGTGTGTTTCCCTCTTATCCTTAGAAGTGACCCTGTCTTCCTTCCTTCTTCCTACCTGGGGAATCTTGGGTCGAGATTCTCGTAAGGGGGATAGATCTGTAACACCCCAGTTTTAGCTAATGTCTAATTAGGGTTTAATGTGCATTGCATGAGCATCATCTTTTAAATATTGCATGCAAAGAAATAATGCAAAATCCTAAACCCTAGCTATTTTTCCCTATCTCTCTAAAAGCAATTCAAATGGTTTTGGATTTTGAAAACCAGAAATTATTGGAGCCTAGACTGAATAAAAGGGCCCCACAATATCTTATATATTTCCTAAAAGTCTCTGGTATTTTAAAAGGATTCAAAACAGATTTGAAATTGGAAATACAAAAGAGAAAACACAAAACAAAAAAGGAAAAAGGTTTTCTGTAAAAAAATGGAGCAGCAGTAACTAGGCCGCGTAGCCTAGCTACCTCTCTCTCTTCTCCCGCCCTTCCCTGCCGCCCAACGTGCCCGAGCCAGTCCAGCGGCCGGCCAAGCCTGGCCCATCCGGCCCACGTACATCTTCGGCGCCCAGGCGCTTCATTGTCTTCCTCGACGACGGAGAACTAGCTCCGTGTCATTGCCGCCACCGTCGATCCCACCGCATGCATCCTGCCATCCGTCGAGCTCCGGGGGTGGATAAGAACCGTGTCGTGCACGTCTCTCTCCCTTGCTGGTCTTATCCCTCCCCTGGCTCTCTCTTCCTCTTCTCTTTGGGAGCCTGAAACCCTACCGCCATAGGTGCCGCTTCGCGGTACCGTTTAAAGCCCCGCCGAGCCCAGCTAACGATGCCACGCGCTACGCCTCGTTGCCCTGACCACCCTCGCCAAAGGAATCGGACGCGGGTGCCCCCTATCGAGCTCCAGCGACCATTCCTTCCTCGCCTCCGATGAGTACATCTGCCACCATTACCGTCGGCTCCGACCTCGCCCTGCCTCGACGACCGCCTCTTTGCATTCTTGTGAGCTTGTGGTCCTCCTGAACCTCCTCTTCATCTCCCTCTCGCACCGTAGCTGCCTACCACCATGTGTTATCATGTGTTGCCGCTAGCCGTCACCGTCCAGGTCGCTCCGGCGACCAGATAGGAGCGGCCCCGCCACCATTTGGTCTGCCATGCAAGCCCCCGTCTAGCGCATGCCTCCGCGCAGCCCCACTTGCCCTCTATCGCCACTGCATCGCTGTTCTGCAGCTCACCGCCGTCGGTGACGTCACACGGGCGTCACCACGCGGGTCTGACCCGGTCAAACCGTCCAGTGGCCCCACCTGCCCGTGTGGCAGTTGATGTGGCCCAAGGCCCCTATATCAGCTGTTGTGGGTAACCTTTGCCCAGGTGTAAAAAGTAATTCCGAGTTTTGATAATTTAATAAATGGTTTAATAATTTCAGAAATTGAATAAATCTTATAAATTCAATAATTTTTTATTGATAAGTCAGAAATATACAAATAATATATCAAAATGTTCAGAAAAATGAGATCTTCACTTTACCATCAATATCATGCATTCTTCAACAACCTAAATTGCAAGTTTAATTAGAACAACAATATAACCCCTCTCATATGCTTCCGGAGTTTCTTCAAATTAGGGTTTATACCCCTGGGAACCCCGCTTAAATTGCCAAACATGCTTTAGGGTTTCATTTTAGTGCTAATTAACTTGGCATATCATCATCCTTGATTGAGAATTGCATTGATGACATGTGTTGATTGTTTTCCTTTCTTTCTAGTGTTTTCTTCTTCCTGGTAGAATACAATATCAAGATCGAGATCGAAGACCGAGATCAACACCACCAAAGATTGACGAACAATACTTGAGCAACTACAATCAAGTCAAGTACCATATATCCGAAGATCTACTTTCTGGTTATCAACAAACATGGAAAGCATAGCCCCACCATTATACAATCCTATGATTTCGAAATCATTTCAATTCTTGCCATGATGCATATGATTCTACTATGGTCTTTTATTGATAGATAGAGTACCATATTTGTTGCATTACTCCCTTTGAGCTTATATTACCTGATCCACTGCTCGTAGTATACCTAGGTTTGTCTTGTGTGCACTGCTAGAGCTTTTACCTATGTCTTGCTTAGCCATTCTGAGTCGTCAGTGCTGGTTCATCCAGAAGATGTACCAAATGCAGAGAATCTAGTATGACAGGAGAACAAGGTATACTGATGAGGTAAGATCAGTGGTAAAGGTTAGACATCCTACGGCTTGTATGGGAGGCCATGATGGGATGTGGTTTTTGTAGTCCCATGCTCTCCACAACTAGGACCCGAGTTCTAGCTTCTTGAACCAAGACGAGCATACAACCACATGGGGCCTGGAAAACCTCACGAGTAACTAACTTGCCTAGTAGATTCCATGAGTCACATAGTTCGGGCGTTCCGTTCTACATATGCATAGAAAATGTTTTGAAAGATTTGGCGGGTGAAGGTGCATCATAACATGTAGGTAAGCGTGGACGGGGTTGCTTGGGGTGGATGGAGCCCCTGGTAAACCAAACTCACCTCATATCTCAAGGGACCGGCTTCGGGATTTGACCCGTTACGGCAGAGCCCTCCTTATGGCGTGACTCGTGGTCTCGGTGAAAGAAAGGTAAAGGTCGTGTCCAACCAACCTCTATCGGCCTTCCAAGGAAGAGGGCTATTACTAGTGGCATTAAGAGTCGGTTGGTACGTGTGGGTAATGTTGTGCACCCCTGCAAGGTTAAATCTTTTCGAAAAGTTGTGTCCACAGTTATGGATGACTTGGGAACGGACATGAAGATCATAGAGAACTTTAACCTAATCGGAAAACTTGGCAGATCAACTTCTGCTTAAGGATGCTTCCTCTTGGGTATGAGGGGGTGATCCTAGTTGTGAGATGAGGATTACTTTGGTGGATATCAAAAGATGATGATCAATTCTTCGGAGATGTCGCTCTCTTATCCCCTTTTAAAATATTCTATTTAGACGAGCTTCTTCTCCTCTTGTTTTATAAACAAAGATGGCTTTATGCAAAATAACCCCACTAGCCATAAGCCTTGCGGAGTACACCCTATATCACCCTTGCTTTGTTGATACTTTTGTAGCAGAGTAAGTGTTCCCTGAAGACAAGTTTGGTACGACATTGACACTGGCGAGTAGCTTGGGGTTCCCGGCCGGCAGCCTGGAATCCATGGGCTGGGACGTCATCATTATGCTTCAGGCCTCTTAGGCCATTTGTTAAGTTTGCTATACTTAATAGCATAATTTTCCTTCCGCTGTTTGATGTTTGTGGTAAGTGAGCTCTGCTTGTAATATTTTTGTTCTTCACTCAGTTATGAGCTTGCTGTAATAATTTTTGTGTCGCAGGGTTACTATTGTGTTACCAATTTCTCACCAGATATCCTCGAGCTCTAGGTTAATCTTATGTCAGGCTAAGGTATGGATTTGTTTAACCCTGATCCCGGAGGTGTCACAATCGATGTGGCGCGCCGTGAAGAATCCATGAGGAGGAATGCTGCCGGGAACGTCGGCATCGATTCTGACATGGAGGAGGCTGACCACAAACGCCGTCGAGGATAGAGAATGCGGGAGTGCCATAGTCGATTAGGGCCACTTAAGCCTAAATTAAATCTATGTACGGTATCTTAATGTTCTCTTTGTATCGGGGTCACTTGAGTAATAGTCGATTAGCATCATAATCTATATATGTTGGCCATGTTTTAGGTGTCTTTGTCTTTGAAACTAGTCGAAACTCGTCCGATCCTGAAAATAAAGTTCGCGTGTTCCGGGCATATCGGATGGGACAATATGCTGACTCTGCTCCCAGCACTTGATGGCATAGCCATAATTTGGAGTGCGCTAGAGGAGAAGGGGTCGAGCGTGTTTTAATAGTGTACTACTTCTGTCCAGATATAACTGACTTAGCTTTTTTAGATATTTAAATGTATCTATACCCAAAGCATGTCTAGATACATACGAATCTACACAAATTCAAGTCACATAGTTCTAGACGGAGGGAGTAATAATATTTTTTGAGGAATAGTTTCTGATGGCATATATTTGCCATGTTTTAGGTTTCTATATCTTTCAAACTAATCAAAAGTCATCCAATTATGAACAAACAAAGTCATTATGTTCACATATGATGGGACAATAAGCTGACTTTGCTACCAGCACTTGATGGCACAACCATAATTCTAGAGTGCGCTAGAGGACATGGGAATCCAAGGGAGATGGGAACTAGTAGCTGCATCCATACGCAGGTAAAAAATTAATGTAATAATATTTAAAAAATTGTAATTTGGTCCACATGACCCCATCACAGACACGTTGCATGCGCTAGATATAAATAAAGACGACATGACTAGTTTAGTTTCAATGATAATTCAAGATACGACATTACTGTGCCCGCTTTTTCTGCTCCTCTTATTAGTCTACTAGCCCACGCTGCATTAAACAACAGTTGATGAGGATGGAAAAAATGATAAAATGGTGAATAAAATAGTTTTTAATATTACCTTTCATTTGGAGAATCATACAAAGATGAAATTGGTAGGGATTTATTATTTCTCCTGTAGTTAGCCGAAAGATCCTCAAGAACATCCGCAATCACCCCTACAACTTCTTCATATTCTAATACACCGCTACCTCTTGATGACTGCAAGTGCACAGATCGTTTGTAGCTAGTTTCGAAATAAAGATATCGATCCCACAGGGAGCAGGAGTCTGAAGTCTAATAACTCTTGAAATAAATATTACGATAAAAAGGCTAGATAGAGTTCTAAGTGATAAGATAAAATGCGAGTATTGTGTAAAAAGGTGTTTTGGGGTTTTGGGTATAAGAGCAATAATAAAGTAAAGTAAAACAAATGAGTACAGAAAGTAAGTATCATGTATGTAAGAGATATTGGAACTGCAATAGGGAAAAGGCGTTCTCTGGGATTAGCAGATAAACTACTAGTATTATAAGGGTCTAAGATAATGATTATCATCATGAACATTCACAACTATGTATGCGTGGGAGGAACCCCGTAATTGGACAAATAGGCAGCAACCGCTGCTCACATCATCCTCATAACCATAGCAGTCAGCAATCGATATCAATCGAATTACTGCGCTATTAAGGAACGTAATCCCGTAGGACGTATCCAATGGCATGGATAGTGTTCCGTGAGTTTCCTTGGTTCCCAAGTTGATACGTAAGGGGTGCCAATAGTTTTATAATCACTGTAAGTGCTAGCACACCTCCGTCTACCAACAAGTAGTTTCCTCCATCAAGTCTCCACGAGAGGCAAATATTAAGAGGTCGACTTCTCTCAACATCAAGATGTAGAAAATCTAACACATGGTCACAGCGATGAATATCATAATAGACTTTATCTTATTTCAATCTCATACTAGGGTTTCTCCATCTCCCAAAGAACTAATGATCTACTTAGACATGGAGGCAATCAACATCATAGTAATGGTAATGGAAACAATCATAGATGAATAGTACTTATATAAATCTACAACGAGTACGGGAATTACAACAAGATCTAGACAAGATGTAGATGCGATGGATGGAGATGGTGGTGATGCAGCGGTGGATCATGAAGATCGATGCCTTAGCCTCATGGATCTGTGCAGGGCGAAGATGGATCCCTTGTATGTCGTCTCCTCGAACCAATTGCACGGGGTGAAACTATTTGATAAAGCGGAGGCGGCGCCAACTATGCGGTCGGAGCTATATGGCCAAAAAAATTGCTCCAGTCGTATAGTTGGTCGTTGGACTCTCTGCCTCCCTTGTCTGGTTCTGGTTTTCTTCTGGTATTATTAATATTTCCCAAATAAGCGATTTACGTTGTTTTTGGCTCCTTTTCTCCACAGTACAACTGCTCCAAGAATTGTATCCATTGGATCCATCATCTGTCATGATCCTGGTGAAAACAGACATAAAATGTGGGCGCCAGCACGGTAAAATACCAAGATCCTACTTGCAAAATAATAATGTAAATCATGATGCAAATATGCACTCATCAACTTCCCCAAGCTTAGACTCTTGCTTGTCCCGAGCAAGTTTTAGCTTAATGGATGTGATCCTCATATTCATGAAGCTGAGTCGATAAAATAAATGAGGCAATTGCAGCATGTGTTTATCATGTACGATACATAGGAATAAGTTCATTGAATAGTACCTTACTCTAACCATCTGAATAGTATTAGCAAGCTTCCACATCTTAGTGATCAACAGTTCATAAACGATGAATTTCAACATAATGTAAAAGTATTCGGTTCAACCGAATGAGTTAGCGAGGTAGTCCCAAGTGTTTTAGGATTCACGTATTCACTTGGTATTCAAAATCTCAAAAGTGTATATTTGTCATACTACAATACAGTGGTATATGCCTACTTTCTCTTTGCACACTCACTCTTTTGCTACTTCCTTTTATTTTCTTTTATATATATGCTCACACTTTTGTTTAAGTGTTGTGCAAAGAAGCTAGCCATACATTCCACTTCATGTAGGAATTCAAAGTCTAACAATCTCAATTATCAAATTCCAATTGTATACGAAGCATTCTTATGACTTGAAGATTCTACCTCGACTTGTTCTCATTCTATTTTGATAGAACTTTCATTTTCCTTTGTTCAAGGTTTATTTCTCAACTTAACTGTACAGATAATTTTTCTTTGTAAAGCAAACCGTACAGTTATAGGATATTGACTAAATTATCTTTAGGTGTTCCATTAATACCAATGTTGTGGAAGACTCCTATTGCTATCATCAAGTTCAAGTAAACTTATACTCAAGCCATTCATATATCAATAAAGCAAACACAAACTCAATATTGCAACATATATAATAATAAACTCGGAATTTCATAAAAGGGATCACTATTCCTGAAGGGAATTCTAATGATGCAAACTTTATTGCTAGTTTGAACTAATACGAAAATAGTAATAAAAAATTATAGGATAGATTACAAGGTCTTAAAGATCTCCCCAAGCTTGGAATCAAGCCAGCGATTATTTGATAACATGATTGTTCTACATCACTGTGGCACCATGGAATGTAACACCGCGGTGCGTAGCTTCTTGTTGGTCTCCTCCAAAGCAGTTATGCGGCTGTAGCACCTCTGCAAATTTGACTGCAGAGTGTCCACTCTATCTGCGAGCTTAGTCATCAACAGAAGGAGGTCTTCCCTCTTCTCCATCTCATTGAGACGGTGACAAACTTTAACGCGATGGAGTAGCTCATGCTTCTGATATATCTCTCATGCCTGCACGCGATCCTTGGTCCTAGGGACAACTTCTTCTTCCTCGTCCATAATTGATGGATCAGGAAAGTGGAAACCGTACCTACACTCTTCTTGAGGCTTGACCTTCATACAAGCACCGATAGTTGGCTTTGCGAGTGATGCCTCGACTCCCTTGCTAGCACCTGCACCAATATTAGATAATTCCTTACACTTGTGCGGCCTTTGATCCGTGGTGACGAACTTGACCGTCTCCACATGTCTTTTCCCATATGGCTTGCGATTCTCTCTCTCTTGTTGAGCTTTCTTCATTGCCGCCCAATTGATCTCCGATGGATCATAGACGTCACGGCGGATGTAAACGTCAACCATGTCATCATCCGAATCATTGTTGAAGTAGCTTGGCTCGATGTACTCCATGGACGGGATACTAGACCGGTCCCTGGAAAGAGCAATGAGCCCCATGGGTTTTCCACGGCCTAGGACTGGATAGCACATGGCTAGTTTAGTTCTTGGAGATTACGATTAGAGAGAGAGAGACAATGGCAGTATATAAGGGGGTCAGAGGTCGGTAAAACTCACGAGAAACACCAAATTGTCTCCCAAGAAAAGAATCTGAACAAAATAGGGAAAGAAATCATGGATTTGGAAATACCCTGCCGTGTAACGACCAACTATACGGGCACGACTCGTATAACTCTGGTCGTATAGTTGGTTCCGGGCAGATATTTCAAAATATCTCGAGTCCAGGTCGATTAAATCATGACTCGGAACCAATGATAATGTTATTTAGATGAATAAACGAAAGATCAAATGAAAAAGTGTCTAAGAGTTTAACGACCAACTATACAGCCAGAATTTTTGGTTCCGTTCGTATAGTTGCAACAGTATATATACAAGCACCGAAAATCAAAAGTGTCTGAGAGTTTAACGACCAGCTATACAGCCGGAATTTTTGCTCCGTTCATATAGTTGCGACCGCATAGATACAAGCACTAAAAAGAAAAACCATCTGAGAGTTTAACGACCAACTATACGGCCGGAATTTTGGGCTCCGGTCGTATAGTTGCAACCGTATAGGCTCAGATAGCGAAAACAATTTCACGAAGATGATACCGAGAGTTTAACGACCAACTATACGGTGGGAGCTTCCTCTCCGGTTGTATAGGTCCGCCCGTATAGTTGGTAAAACCCCTCTAAATCTTCAGAAAAACATAAAGAATTCAAAGGCAGAATTTTCGAAAGTAAAAATTGTGAAAACAAATCACTTATTTGGGTACGAACACTTACCTTGAACTTACCATTGTTTATTCGGGGATAAAAAGTTCCTCCCACAACAAAGACTTCTTCTCTTTTGGAGTAATTGACCTTAGTTCATTGAATAATTATCGTAAACGAAAATCACCAGGACTAAAGTTCCTCTCAATAAGATTGGTGTCTTGTGGGGCAATCATGGACACTGCATCCAACGTCTTTATTTCTTGCCTCTGCATAATCTGCAACTCAAATTCTTGAAGTGAAAGAATCCAGCGGATCTGTCTTGGCTTATGGTCTTTCCTTTCAAGGAGTTCTTTTAAGCCATCATGATCCATGTGAACTCTTACCTTTGCATCAACTATATAGGAACGAGATTTATCACAAGAGAAAAATACAGCAAAAAGTTCCTTTTCTTCCTTAGGGTAGTTATTTGAGCACCATTGATAGTTCTACTAGCATGATGTATAATATTAGATCTACGACCAATATGGTGTCCTATAGTTACTCCTACAACATCATCACTAGCTTCAAATATTAAGTCAAAGGTTGTATCCTAGATAGGTGGTTTAATGATGGGAGAACGAGATAAAGCATTTTTGAGTCTATTAAAGGCTTCAAGACACTTATCATCAAAATTGATCCCACTCCCTTTTGCAGGAGGTTTTTCAAAGGCTTAGATATTCCAGAGAAATTTCTAATGAACATTCTATAAAAACCCACATGACCAAGGAAACTTACTATACCTTTAATATCCCTAGGTTGTGGTATTCTCTCTATTGCTTCAACCTTAGCTCTATCAACTTCAATTCCCTAACATGATACCTGGTGTCCAAGGACTATACCTTCTTTAACCATAAAATGGCATTTCTGCCAATTTAGAACAAGATTAGTTTCTTCACAATGCTGCAAAACTCTTTTGAGATTATCGAAGCAACTAGTAAACAAAGTTCCATAAACAGAAAAGTCATCCATAAATACTTCCATTATAAGTTCTATAAAATCTGAAAAGATGGCAGTCATACACCATTGAAAAGTAGCTGGAGCGTTAAATAAACCAAAAGGCATACGTCGGTAAGCATGTAAACTCTAAGGACTAATGAAAGTTGTTTTAAATTGGTCATTAGGATGAACAGCTATTTGAGAAAAACCAGAGTACCCCTCCATGTAGCAAAAATGAGTGTGGTTTGCTAACCTTTCTAAAGTTTGATCTATGAACGGTAATGGATAGTGATATTTGCTAGTCTCTTTATTTAATTTCCTAAAGTCTACGCACATCCTATTCCCAACAATGGTTCTAATAGGTATCAATTCATTGTTTTATTAGGAACAACAGTAAAACCGCCCTTCTTAGGAACATAGTGAATAGGACTTAACCATTCACTCTCTTTAACATGATAGATTATACCTGCGTCCAGTAGGCGTACAATTTCTTTTCTTAGCACTTCCTTCATTTCAGGCTACAATCTTCTATTAAATTTTATAACTGGTTAAGTACCTTCTTCCATGAATATTCGGTGGACGGCTATCATGGGACTAATGCCCTTCAAGTCATCCTTTGAGTACCCAAAGGCCTGGCGATGCTCCTTAAGTATCTTCATGAGTTATTCTTCTTCTTCTCCTGAAAGTTTAGCACTAATAATAACAAGAAATTTATTTGTATCATCTAAAAACCTGTATTTAAGATTTTTTGGTAGAGTCTTCAATTCTGGGGGTGGTAATTCCTTGTCCCCTCTCTTTTCTGGCTCTTCCAAAGCCTCATCGGTTGGAGGTCCCAAAATGGGAAGTGAATCGAATTCATCTTCTAGTTCTCCCAGGGACTTGTCCTCCATAACTATTTCTTCATAATATGGATTTTCATCTATTTCTTCTTCTTGATTACTAAAGAAAAGAGTCGCCATTTCCTCAATAGTTCTCTCTTTTTCTTCTTCTTGTATTTGTGGAGGCATGTCTTTAAATTTGGAGAAGTGGAACTTATTTTCCGTTCCCCCAAGCTTAAGAGACATGATCTTCTTCTTGAAATTAACATAGGCACCTATATCACCCAAAAAATTCCTTCCAAATATAATTCGGCAAAGAGTGTCAGCTGGCATATCAACAACTACAAAATCGATAGGAAGGTTTTTGTTTCCAATTGTGACAGTTTCATCTTCAACTACTCCCATTGGAATTCTAAGGTTTTTATTGGCTAACATAATTGTCATATCAGTATTTTCAATTGTAGCCTGTTCTATTTCTTCTTTTATTTCTAAGTAGAAGTCATAATATATAACATTAAATTCTATGCCGAGATCACATAAACCATAATGCGAGGTTTCTTTAAATATGCAGGGAAGAATAGGCTTACCCACATCTTTTACCTTTGTTTTACCTTCAACCAATATGGAAATTTCTTCATCAAGTTCAACTATGTTACAATGTGCGTACATAGCCATAATTACTTCCTTGGTTACCTCTTTATCCTTGGTTTCTTCCAGATGTTCCACTTCTTCTGGCAAGCTTTCGTCCTCCTTCTTTTCCTATACTGCTTTGACCTGTTCATATTCAAAAATATGCTTTTGTGCAGTGATAGAGAAAGGCATTTCTTATATTGGTTCTATGAAGTCCAATGTTTCTTTATCTTCTTTTTTCCTTTGAGGTTCGAGTGGTGGATCATACTTGACTTGACCCTCCTTTGGAGTTTTGATATGTTCTATAAAAGCTTTAACAACGTGCAACACAAGATCTGAATCCAAATAAAGTTCTTTAGATAATTCTTTAACATGGCCTTTTTATTGTAAACATGAATACAATCATGCTCTATTTCTATGCCTCCTTCACTTCCTAGACCAAAATTCCATGAAACTCGATGATCACGAATTCTATTAAGTAAATCCCAAGCTTTACATATAGGAAGATTCATAAAGGCTCCTTCCGTGAAAGAGTCTAGTTCAATTTAATTAGGTTCAATTAAACTGCCATAAAAGATATGTAATAAATACCATTCAGGCAAATCATGATGAGGACATAGTCATAGTAAATCTTGAAATCTAATATAAGCTCTTACCAGTCATTCATTAGAACGATTCTTCCAAGTCATTATAAGACGCCTGATTCCAAAAGATTTTGATAATGGATAAAATTTTGATAGAAATTCACAGGCCAGATTATCCCATGTAGTAGTGGCATCAAGGGGTCGAGATCTATACCATGAGAGAGTTGTACTTGTCAAAGTCTGACTAAAAACTTTAACCCTTACCTCATCAGTGGTATATCCCATCAATAGAAAAGTGCCACATATATATTTGAAACATGCAATATGTTCATATGGATCAGGATCTTCTTCATCTCTAGTAAATTGCTTCTTATGTAGAATACTAAGTAGTAGAGGATTTATTTCAAACCCCCTGTCTTCTCATTGGAGTTGTCTCTTTTATAAATATCATAGGGCTTCCCAAAGTGGTTGAGTGGGTTGGCACTAGTCATATGCTCAAACTCCATCATATTGGTGGAAACCTGTATCTCAAAACAAAATTTAGAAAGACAAAAAGAAATAAGCAAAAACTAAAAGACCTACAATGCTTAGCTCCCTGGCAACGATGCCAGAAAATAGCTTGATGATTGCAAGTACACAGATCGTTTGTAGCTAATTTAGAAATAAAGATATCGATCCCACAGGGAGCAGGAGTCTGAAGTCTAATAACTCTTGAAATAAATATTTTGATAGAAATGCTAGATAGAGTTCTAAGTGATAAGATAAAATGCGAGTAATGTGTAAAAAGGTGTTTTTGGATTTTGGGTATAAGAGCAATAATAAAATAAAGTAAAACAACTAAGTACAGAAAGTAAGTATCGCGTATGTCAGAGAGATTGGAACTGCAATAGGGAAAAAAGCATTCTCGGGGAGTAGCGGATACACCACTAGTATTATAAGGGTCTAAGATAAAGATTATCATCATGAACATTCTCAACTATGTATGTGTGGGAGGAACTCCGTAATTGGACAAATAGGCAGCAACCGCTGCTCACATCATCCTCATAACCACAACAGTCAGCAATCGACATTAATCGAATTACTGCGCTATTAAGGAACCTAATCCCGTACGACGTATCCCATGGTATGGATAGTGTTCCCTGAGTTTCCTTGGTTCCCAAGTTGATACGTAAGGGGTGCCAACAGCTTTATAGTCACTATAAGTGTTAGAACACCTCCGTCTACCAACAAGTAGTTTCCTCCATCGAGTCCCCACGAGAGGCAAATATTGAGAGGTCAACTTCTCTTAACATCAAGATGTAGAAAATCTAATACATGGTCATAGCGATGAATATCATAATAGACTTTATCGTATTTCAGTCTCATACTAGGGTTTCTCCATCTCCCCAAGAACTAATGATCTACTCGGACATGGAGGTAATCAACATCATAGCAATGGTAATGGAAACAATCATAGATGAATAGTACTTGTATAAATCCACTACGAGTACGAGAATTACAACAATATCTAGACAAGATGTAGATGGGATGGATGGAGATGGTAGTGATGCAGCGGTGGATGATGAAGATCGATGCCTTAGCCTCCCGGATCTACGCAGTGCGAAGATGGATCCCTTGTGGATGAGTTCCCCCTTCAGATGCCTTCTGGAGGTGAGATTTCCGTGATTTCTGGTTGTTCTGTATGTCATCTCCTTGCACCAGTTGCACGGGGTGAAACTATTTGACGAGGCAGAGGCGGCGCCAACTCTATGGCCGGTGCTATACGGCCAGAAAAATTGCTCTGGTCGTATAGTTGGTCGTTGGCCTCTCTGCCTCTCTTGTTCGCTTCTGGTTTTCTTCTAGTATTATTAATATTTCCCAAATAAGGGATTTAGGTTGTTTTTGACTCCTTTTTCCATAGTACAACTTCTCCAAGAATTGTATCCATTGGATCCATCATCTATCCTGATCCTGCTAATAAGAGATATAAAATGTGCGCGCGAGCGCCGTAAAATACCAAGATCATATATCTACAATGCAAAATAATAATGTAAAACATGATGCAAATATGCACTCATCATATCTAAGCTTTAAGATGAAGTACAGTGCGTGGTGACATGGCAGACCAGTAATCTGCCACTCCCTGCATGAACAAGTCTTGTTTCCAATGTCTACAGTGTACCTCCATTTAGTTCCACGCTTGTATTCTGCATAAACCTCAGCCAACGTTCTGGAACTTCTAACCATCCTCATCTTTATCGTTCTCATTGCCCTGGTTCTTGCATTCAGTAACATAACCACCTTTGGAACTATTTTATGGCCTAAAAAATTTCTTGCACAAATTCTTTGCCTTAAATCTATCTTCACCATTATGCACTGTCTTATTGCAACCAACAAAATAACAATTGCAAGTGTCTTCGCGCCCGAAATCTTAGCATTGAAACTCTCTGCCAAATTATTGCAAACAAAATCCACCTTGCTTAACTCACCAAACTTGCTTCTGCCCATAGCTTGGTGTGATGTTCTTCAATGTATTTTTTCACCTTTGGCACTACATACATGTTCTGCAAGTAAGTAGCATGTGTGCTTGGGGTGTATGTGTATGCTAATCGCCACAAGTCCTCTCAAATATCTTTCCTTTGAACTTCTTCTTGAAGTTAGTAGTGAGGTGTTGTATGCATTCACTATGATCAAACCCAGGAAACACATCATCAACAACATTCTCAAGACCCTTGAATGCATTAGTGTGTATCACCAAGCCTTCAGGGTGACCAATTACTGCTCGTAGTCTCTGCATGAACCATGTCCAGCTTTCATATGATTCACTCTCAAGAACAGCATAAGCTATGGGTAGAAGCCAATTATGCGCGTCCAAAGCACAAGTAGAAGCAACATGTCTCATGAACTTCCCTGTTAAAGAAGTTGCGCCTATTGGCAAGTATGTCCTACAGCCGTCTAGGAATCCCTTCCAGCATGCCTTTAGGCAGACAAAACATATCCTGAAGCATTTCTTATCTGCCTACTCATACCTGACCCCCCTTGAGACCTTTTCTCTTCCTTTCATACCTCATAATTGATGTCAACAACACTACCAGGTGATGTTTTCTCTACCTGAGCTTTGAAACTATACAACATGTGAAAACTAGCATTCCACTTGTCTTGAATGAAGTCTAGAGCCAAACTTTTTGCTAATCTTTGCTCTGAGTTCAGCAGGTCCAGTGTTATGATCCTACCTCGCCTAGTCAAGTACAGTAGCAGCAATCCACTTGGTAGTCGCCGGTCTAATTTTATCACTTAAAGAAGTATTAGGGCAGTTGTGTTTCTTCATATTTACTTTGATCTGCATTCGATAAGAATCCAAATAAATTAGAGCTAATTATCAGCAGAATAAATATGAGAAAGACTGAAACTAAATGTAGCTATTGCAACCTGAAATGGGTGTCTCCATTTACACACATTACTTTCCCTACAATGCACCCTAAATCTCTTTTGGTCACTCTTTTCAATGATAAATTCGAACCCAACTCTAAATGCATAGGTTGCAACTACATATCTGCAGTCCTCCACATTCTCAAAGATAGTCCCCTCATCAATTGTAGGATTGTCCCTGTCAAAGTGTATCACTAGCATGTCCTCGTCTTCATCATCGTATCTACATCCCATTTCCACATCTTCACATTCATCTTCCTCATTAGTCCCATAGTCAGGCTCAATGTTCAAATCAACCAAATATTCCATACTCTCCATCCTATCAGGGTCAGCAGCCACGTCTGGATATGCTTTCTCATCATCATCCGCACCGCCACACATTTCAGTGTATTCATGCTTGCTTGACAAAGCATCATGCTCAAGGACAAGCTGTACAGACATCCTGCGGTTACCAACACATATCCTTGCCATCACCATGGGACTAGAAACGCTAATTGGGGTATTCAGAAAAGGAATCACAGTTCTTACCGTTCAATGGGGACGTACGACACCTTCTTCAAGCTCCATACCTCCAAAGCTCTGCACCCCGCTTCCTCTTCCCCTGTATTGTTCTCCTCTGTGCTCTCCAGACTTGAAGGAGATTCCGTGCTCTCCAGCCGCTCAGGACCCATCTCCGTGTTCTCAAGCCTCGCAGGATCCATCTCCGAGCGGGATCCAGATCACCAGCATCGTTGGGCGCCTAACACAACCGTCGACTCTCGGTTTTCATTTCCAGGCGGGCCTAGGCGATGGACGGTGGCAAGGAGACAGGGCAGGGAGGGGAGGGTACGTGAGGGGATGGCAGGGAGGGGAGGGCGGGAGGACAATGACCCAAGGGGAGGATGAGAGCGGTGCACGACTGAACAGAGTGGTGGCGACAGGAGCAGAGGAGCGGAGCGGAGCTGGTTGTGAAAAAACATGGAAAATTGCACAATAAAGTGTTGGTGGGCGGAACTAGTCCTCGAACCTGGGATGCGCGCCGTCAAAGGTGGAGGAGGTGGGCCCACCAGTCAGAAAACATGCCACGTCATCATCCCCTGTTTCTGATGCCCATTAAAAAAATAAAACATGCCACGTCGGCATGCCCTGTTTCGTTACTACAATTCGACGGTATATAGTGGTATAGAAATAATACCGTATAAACATAAGGGCACAGTCGTCAACATTTATAAAATGGAACCCGGTATCCTACCTGTCCTGGTACATTGCCCGATGAGGTGGATAGCCACTACCGATCTTTTTAATACGTTCGCACTCTTATGCTGAGAAGAGAAATAAGATTGAGCACTTAATGCAATGAGTGTCGAATTATTACCCTCTCAAGAAATGGGACATGATTATTTTCACCCGTGCCCATAGTCCAAACCTACTGTCAGTCTGTCAATCCCCTTCTCCGACAAACCACAGTTCACCTTGTGTAGCTCTACCATGCCGCACCACCTAGGGTAACATGGCCCGGCCTAAGCAGCCGCCAACACTGCCGTGATAGCTGCCAAAAGTGGGGTTTTTAGCCCCTCTAAGGCAGGCCATGAAGCTATACTTCAAGGCCGGTCTCCCATCGCCCTGCCAGGCAGATGATTTCACTGAATGTGCTGAATAGGCTGCGGCTGCGGTGGCGGCGTCGGTGTCATCGGCGTCGGATGCAGCGAGCAGGGCCAAGAGAGCACTGTGGAGAAATCGCACGACAGCATTACGGCATGCTCTAGGTAGGGGGACAAGGTACGTATCAAATCGTTCATAAGAGCATGTCGCCGAGGGTACACACCCTCGAACAGGGCAGCACCAAGGTCTAGGAACTCTCGCATCCATGCTTCAGCACGGACTACCATACCATAGTGTAGGAGGCTAGGAACACGCCGTCTGAGGCAAATACGCTCCATCCAACGTACCGTCGGAGGCCGTACCGCGGTGGCGACCAAGCGTCTACACTCAACATGTTGGATTGTTCGACAGCTAGAGCCGGCGGCGGGCATCACCTCAGCGCCAGAATTCAGGTTCCAGTTCACATAGACCTACGATCCCAAAAAGAAGATGCCGAATTTCAGTTTCAAAGAAATCGTTGTAGCGGGGCGGATAGTCCTACTAAACTGGGACTGGCGCACGCAAAGCGGTCGTGCATGAACGATGCAGATTTTTGTAGTTTGGCGGGAGGCAATATATTAGTTTGGGTTAAATGATCAAAGAACTTACGTCCTCTCAAGGAAATTGGCCAGCCAACTTTTCTGGTGGAGATCTGCAGTTTCTTCAGTGTAGAATAGTTAAGTTCAGACTGAAGAATGGCTTTTGTAGATGAAATGTTGACGTATTTTTCTATAAACTAGTAGGAAGTTTACCCCACTTTTGTGCAGTTATAAGACCCTTTTGTATGGAGGTACTACTGTTTTAAACAAATACTATTAAGTATCTATTTCCTTCAATTAATACTCGTGGTTAAATCCAGTTAACCGCCATTTTTTATCCCAGACAGATAAAATTGAGCCGGCAGTTTATGTATAGATTTTTGCATCTGATGTTTGTGTTGTGAACCATTTTTCATTTGTCATGTGTTGTGTGCAAAATGGTCCTGCAGTTCAACGTGTTAGAAACCAGTAGATAGTGTTATAAGGATCATCATGTAATCTTCATTTGAAACAAGAATCATTTATTGGCTTCCACCGTTCATCATTTGGCACAATAATCTAGCTACCTTGTACTCTAAGAGGAGATGGACTACATTTTCATGGCATCCACAGAATTGACATTGCTCATTGCCAGTCCGCCCTATTTACATGAGGTTGTCCTTGGTTATTCATAGAAATTATAAAGCACGGTGTTCAACACAAATGCATTAGACACGCATAATTCAAATTCATTACCCACACATACTACATCGATTCAAACTATTAGACATTTTTAGTTGCTGGTAACTTCCTGCTACACTGTCCATGCTACAAATTCATTAGCCACACATACTACAGCAATTCACTAGAGCTCTGTCTTCACTCGAGGTAAATCAGAACCACCAGCTTGTCCAAGCCCAGTTCCGCCACCGAAACTGTGTGCGCCGTCGCGAAACGGTGGTGGTCCTGTGCCATCGATCCTTATAGGCCAACACTACAGGCGACGAGGATGCTTTCTGGCCGCCTCTTCGGGGTCCTGAATGCAATGCACCGATTCCAAAACCTCCTCCAGGTGGATGATAACCAGGTGCTTCCAGCAAAGTTGTATCCCTGTCATGCTTGGAGTCTGCAGCTCGTACATCTTACGAACGGCGTTAGGATCTTTCAGCCACACCTTTACCTCGATGACCCATCTGTCGCTCGATGGCGCGATCTCCACCAGCTCACCGCCAAGGCTACTGATGACCTGCTTAAGGGACTCTGGCTCCCAAGCATCCAATGGGAGGCCGTCAATGCCGAGTTCGGAGAAGAAACGAAGCTGCTCCAAGTGATCGTCCCACCCACAGGCGCGATTCCAACGCATGAAGATCCTTTTCTCCTCGTAGCACTCGAAAGAACGGGAAGAATGCAGAACACGCTTGGTGTATGAGCTGTGCTCAAACCGGGCGAAAAAATCGAATGGCGGCGCGCATACCTCAATCTTGACCTCATTTTGTCTAATCCCAAATTGAGACCTCAAAGCCGACAGCAACTCTGCCGGCGACACAGCGGGACGGACGCCCATCACGGTGGCCATGAGAGCGTAGTCGTCGAACTGTTGTTCTAGGGCTACCATGCCTGGGGTGCGCGGCAGCATGCAACTGCCCGAGGCCGGTCGCCGGCCAGGATCACCCGACGGGACGCGCTCCGCCGTGCGAGAAGGACTAGCCAGAGGCGAGATATTACTCCAGGGACGCGAAGCTCCGATACGACGGACAATGCAATAGCGATGGCTGTGAGCTTCGATTAGGGGCGTGGGAGGTTGAACGGACATGGCGGGGATGCAAATTAGAGCAAGTGCAAGCTCCGATCTGAGACGAGCAGCTGAAGCTAAGCAAAGGTTATGGGGAGGGGAGCAGGGGAGAAGAGCAAAGCAGAGCAAAGAAATAGATCTGGTCCATGCAGGGGTAAACTAGTCCTCGACCGCAAAAGATAACAGGGAATACTGACAGGGTGGTCCAAGAAGAGTTGACCTAACGGCGGTGTTTGAGTTCACCCATTTTTCGTTTGGTTCAAACAACCGTTTGGCTGTTAGATTTGTATTCACCTCCATTTGGCCCTTCTGGACAATTGGCGATTCTACTATGGCCCCTCCGCAAGATTGAAGCCAACTCAGGTACCGGGATGCACTCGCGCGGGAACTCTCGGGCCGCAAACCAACAAGTCCACGATGTGGTGAGAGCGCGAGCTATGCCGAGGCTGCTCCGGTGAACATGAGGCGAGGGCGGGAAGGGCCGGTAGCGTCGGCCGACAAAAAGAGCGCGCAGCGAGGAGCAGGCAGGGGCGTGTGGGGGCATCGGTGTCCGTTGACCACTGCATCAGCCGGCGATGGGATCCAGCGGCAAGGGGCTCGGTCGGCGGGAGTATTCGGACCGGGACGATGAAGAGGCGCGGGTGGCAGCGTCCGTCAACCATGATTGCGAGGGAGAGAAGTATAGTGGGATTTGGTCTGACCATTTCCACCGTGCCCTTTTTTAGAAACTTCTCCACTTTGTCCTAAACCAGACTCCACGTGTGCAAAACCACCAATTAGAACAACCTACACGTGTTAGGGGACAATTTGTCAGGTTTTGGATAGTTAGGGGGTTATTTGACCCATATTAAACATAAGGAGGTTAGCATTGATATTTTGGGATAATAATAACATGTATTGATTTAAACAATAGTATAAAGATTATATAGGAGAGAGGAGGAGCCGGGTAAACCAACTTAGGCTATAGTCCTAATTCAATTCAAACACAACTCTAATACCCCCTGCAGTGTCAACGTGAGGTGCCATGATGTTGAGACTGGATCGAATATCTGTAAATGCTGCAGTGGAGAGACCCTTGGTGAAGATATCTGCAAATTGTGCGATGTTCGGAACATGAAGAACTCGAACCTCGCCGAGAGTCACCTTCTCTCGAACAAAATGAATATCAATCTCTATATCCTTGGTGCGACGATGCTAAACCGGATTAGAGGCCATGTAGACTGCAGATATATTATCACAATAGACAATGGTAGCACGCTCAATTGGTCGATGTAGCTCAGCTAGAAGCTGACGTATCCAGACTGCTTCGGCCATTGCATGAGCAACCGCCCGGTATTCTGCTTCCACCGAGGACCTAGAAACTGTAACCTGCCTTTTCGAAGACCAAGAAATAAGATTATCACCCAAATAAACACAAAAATTGAATGTGGATCATGGAGTATCTGGACAACCTGCCCAGTCTGCATCAGAATAAATTATCAAGCTTGTAGGAGAAGAATTATTTAGAAGAAGACCATGGTCGAGAGTGCCTTTGAGATATCGGAGAATTCGTTTGACATGAAAAATGTGGGGAACACGAGGAGCATGCATATACAAGCAAGCTTGCTGAACATAGTAAGAAATATCAGGACGAGTAAGAGTATCATATTGTAGTGCCCCTGTGAAACTACGATAGAGTGTAGGATCGGGAACGGGATCACCATCCGTCGATAGTGTTGCGCCAATATCAGCAGGGGTACGACTGGGCTGATAGTCAATCATGCCAGCATGAGATAGGAGATCGAGAATATATTGGCATTGAGAAAGAAAGAGAGTGGATGAATTTTGAGAATCGGTAACATCGAGAAAATGATGAAGTGGTCCTAAACCAGTCATAGAAAATTCCTGATTAAGAAGGGCGATAATGTAGCTAAGAAAGGAGTCGGAGGAGGCAGTTAAAACTATATCATCGACATAGATAAGAAGATAGGCGGTTTGAGTAGAAGAGCGAAAAATAAAGAGAGATGAATCAGATTTAGATGGAATGAAACCAATAGTCTGAATAAAGGTGGTGAAGCATTGAAACCATGCACGTGGTGCTTGTTTGAGACCGTAGAGAGACTTTAGGAGATGACACACAAAGTCAGGATGGGAAGAATCTACAAATCCAGAGGGTTGTTGACAATAGACGGTCTCATTGAGAGTGCCATGCAGAAAAGCATTTTTAATATCAAGTTGATGAATCGGCCATGAGGAAGATACAGGAAGACTGAGAATAATGCGAATAATGCTTGGTTTGATAACCGGATAAAAGGTTTCATTGAAGTCAATCCCTTGCTATTGAGAAAAACCTCGGCATACCCAACGAGCCTTGTATCGTGCGAGAGACCCATTGGAATTATATTTGTGGTGAAAAACCCACTTTCCTGAAACCATGTTGGCGCTGGGAGGTTTAGGAATGAGAGTCCATGTATTATTTTGAAGGAGGGCATCGAACTCATCACCAATGGCAGAATTCATAAGAGGATCTAGAAGAGCTCATTTGTAGGAGGTAGGAATTGGGGAAATATTAGGGGTGGCATTGAGGTTAAGGAAATGGCGAGGAACGTGAAAGCCCTTTTTACCACGAGCACACATGACATGATCGTTAGTGGGAATAGTGAGGGGAACGGTGTGAGGAGGAAGTTGTGGAGTGGGAGAGTTACTCGGAGTACTAGCGGCGCCAGTAGGAGACGGGGTAGGTGGGTCTGTTCCTACAGAGGACGTGGTGGTGGTGGGCGAGGACCCAGTAGGGGATCCTGTCGCGGCGGGAGAAAGTGGTGCGGCAGGCTGCCACCGGGCCTCGGCAGGCTGGTTGGCTGCCGCGGCAGAGGTGATCGCGGGCACGAAGGCGGGATAAGGGAGCGTGGCGTGATCGTATGTTGGGTAGGCGGGTAAGAAGTAGGCGTAGACGACTGGACGATGGAGTATGGAAAATTATTTTTGTTGAAGATGACATGATGTGAGACAAGAACACGTCCAGAAGAGGGGTCGAAACATCGAGAGCCTTTGTGATTGTCGGAGGGTCCGACATAAATGCATGGTAATGAGCGAGGAGAAAGATTGTTAGGGGCGGTGGAGGCGGTGTTGGGGAAACAAAGACAACCAAAAACACGCAATTCGGAATAGTCAGGATGATGTAGGAAGAGAGACTGAAAGGGAGTATAGAGTGGACACGTTTTGGTTGGTCAGATGTTGAGGAGATATGTTGCCGTGCGAAGGGCTTCAGCCCAAAACCGAGGGCGAGAGAGGCTTAGATGAGTAAAGTACGGAGTATGTCATTGATGGATCGTAAGGATCGTTCGGCTTTACCCTTTTGAGGAGAAGTGTATGGACAAGAAAAACGTAAAAGAATGCCTTCAAAGAGAAACAAATATCTGTTTTGGGTATTGTCAAACTCTCAACCATTGTCACATTGGATAAAACGTATGGGAAGGCCGAAGTGTGTAAGAACATATCGCCAAAAATTTACAAAAAATTGAGTGCACATCGGATTTGGCGCAAATAGGAAAGGTCCATATGTAGTGAGAATAATCGTCAAGAATAACAAGATAATATTTGAAACCAGAAACATTAGGAAGCGGAGAGGTCCATAGATCACAATGTAATAACTCAAACGAAAAAGTACTATAGGTAGTTGATGTGCCGAAAGGTAATCTAACATGTTTGACGCATTGACAGGCATTACAAATAGAGGGATCATGAGGAGAACTAGAACTATCAATAGGGAGACTAAATTCTTGAAGCAAAGACGACATAGTATTTTTATTGGGGTGGCCGAGCTGATAGTGCCAAAGGTCGATGGAGGTGTGCATGGCTTGAGGTGTGGAAGATGGTGCGCCAAGTAGAGTATAGAGATCGCCCGAGCTATTGTAGCGAGCGAGGACCTCCGCCATTTTCAGATCTTTCACTGATAAGCCGAACGGGTCAAACTCTAAAGAAATATTGTTGACGATAGTAAAGCAACGAACAGAGATGAGATTTTTGATTAAAGATGTAGCAACAAGAACATTGCGGAGAAGAAAATTTGTGTGGGGATTAGAGATGTATGATTGACCGGCACAAGATATAGGAATTGAAGAACCATCACCAATAGTTATAGAGGAAAAAAGGGAAGAAGAACAAGCCGATAGAAAATCCATATTTGAAGACATGTGCGAAGATGCACCAGAATCAAAAATCCAATCTATATCTTCATGGTTGTTGAGTGTGAAATTGTGCGATGAAGGCGGATTGGTCCCAACTTGGTGGAGCGGTTGATGAAGCGGTTGATGGCGATGGCGTAGGCATGTACGATAGTGCCGGAGGAGCCTCGTACATGTAGTTCATTGGCGTCGAGGATGGCATGTAGTATTATGGCGCGTGGGGCCCCATGTAGGCCGTCGGTGGAGCTTGGACGGTGTAGACCTGCTGCGGAGGTCGAGGTCCAAGAGGCCCTGGTGAGCCTATAGATGGACGAAGACTGGTATTCCATGTCCTGGTGTAGGCCAGTGGGGCGCCATAGGGAGAAGGAGCTGACCAAGGCATAGGCCATGCCTGAACGAGACCCGTCCATGGATCGTGCTGCGGCTGCCAGGTTGGTGAGGGGGCGCGACGGAGGGAGGTATCAGCGCTGGTGGAGTCGGCGCTGGAGGGGCCGACGTTGGAGGGGCCGGTGCTGGAGGAATTTGGTGGAGAGTAGCGGTGAAGGAGTAAGATAGAGGTGCGCCGGCGGCGCGGGATTTGGCCGACGTCTAGAGTGGATGCATCGTCGGCGGCGGCGGAGTTGGCGGAGCCATCTAGGTACGGAAAAACCTAGGCGTCTGATACCATGATATTTGGGGATAATAATAACTTCTAATGATTTGAACAATAGTACAAAGATTATATAGGAGAGAGGAGGAGCCGGCTAATCCGAGCTAGGCTAGAGTCCTAATTCAACTCAAACACAACTCTAATAAGCATCCCAAATCCAATAGATAGGGGGTTATTTGGACTTCTTTCTAATAGATTATACGAACGAATGCAAAACTCCAACCGGGTTACTGGACATCAACTCTAGCAGCCAAAACCAGCCAACATAAACACAGCTCGAGATCATCTACTCCCTCCGTCTCAAAATAGATGTCTCGGATTTGTCAAATTTCCGATGAATCTAGACATTATTTAGTATATAGATTCATCCAAATGTTGATAAACCTGTGATATCTATTTCAAGACGGAGGGTGACATGGGTATACCCTACAGGTACTCGAGTTTGATATATACGGCCCAGATACGGCAGAAACCCACGGTGTTGCCAAGGCCCAATGTAGAATTCGGGTGACCCACGGAATCTTCAATTGCTTGCGAGACAAGAAGAAGGTTAAAGATAGAAAGTTCAAAAGGCGAACCCTAATCTATATCGACTCGACCATATACTCGAGACCTAGCCTATCTATATAAAGGCTAGGAGGGGCGGCGAGGAGGACAATCACAACCCTAGTTTCCACAACTCTCGCCAGATTGCATCTGCGCGCCCCTGTAATCTTCAATTCCTTCGTTAATTCCAAGAGCAGACAAGCAGGAGTAGGGTCCTCTATGAGGCCTAAACCTGTGTAAATCTTCGAGTCTCACCGTGTGCTTGTTTGCTAGCCGATCGAGATTTCCAGCGCTCCTCAATTCCTCGAACCTAAGTCCATAATAATGGGCATTGATGAGTTAACCCCTCGTCAATTGGTGCCGTCTGTGGGAACTGGGAGCGCTGATGTTGCAATCTCGATGGCCCCATCACCACTGATCTAGGATTTGTTGGCTACTAGATGCCATATTTTCTTCGGCTCTTTCATAACCAAGTGGTGGGCAGATCACATCCGATCGATTCATCCGCGTCGGTGCGTTCAACTTAGTCATCAACTAATCTGCCACGTCGCATCTAATCTTCATTGCAGCCGCGTGGCCGACTCGCCATCGGTGCGTTCTATAATCAATAAACGGCAGCAGCGTATTCATGAAAGACCTAGAGATCAGAAGCTGCTTCGTCGAAAGCTAGATCGACTCAACTCGATCGTTTTCAGCTATAAAGGAATCAAGTCCCCGTGCTCCATCGTGAGACCTTGTCGCGTGCGGGAGACGTGACGTGGAGAAGCTGCACCAAGATGGTCCGATCAGTTGTTGTGTACATGATGCAATCGTATTCTTTTTTGGATCCCGGAAGCATGCATCTCTCGTGTCAGATAGGTCAAAAGAAAAAAGCGATTCGGATAGCACGGCAAGATAAAAAAAAATCGGACCAAGTGCTATTCACGAGACTTGGTCATGTACGAAAAGAGAAAAAAAGGGGATCAATCAAACGGCTGGCTAGTCTGGCCCTTGCATGGACGTATCAGTACAAAAGGCAAACTCAGTTTAGATTTATCTCTAAATTACTCCGGTCCGCCGCATGACCTGCTGTCGCGGTGACTCCTTTCGCCGCACGACTCGCCACCACGTCGACTGCGTCCACGGTGTTGAATATATGTCCATTGTGACTCCGGTGACCTCAAATCTACATTTAGGGGCTACGCCGACTCCGCCGCATGATCCACCACAATCTTCGACTCCGGTCCGCCGAGTCGATTACGTCCGCCACACGACCCAATGCAGCCTTCGGATGTGGCGAACCACCGCCTCCATCGGCTCTGGCCACCCGATGGTCCCGTCGACTCCTTCCTCCAGTGACCCACTGTGGTCTTTGGCTCCGGTGACTCGGGGGCTCCGCCGTACAACCCGCTACAGTCCTCGACTATGGTTGCTGAAGTAATCTCTGATTGTGGTGATCTGATGCGGTCTTTGACCACGGTGACCAGTTATGGCCTTCGGATATTGTGACTCGCTACCAACATCGGCTTCGGCGACCAGCTGCCGCGTTGACTCCGGTCCGCCGCATCGGCTCATGAACACTGTATCTACTCCATCAACCAACTTGACACTACACTCGGGGGCTCTTTCGGCTCCAACAACCTGTTGCGGTTTTCGGATCCACTTACACGTTGCGGTCTTTGGATCTAGCGACTCTAGGGATCCCTCCGCTTCGGTGACTCACTGTGGTCTTCAACTTCAACGACTGGCTATGGTCTTCATATCGGGTGACTCGGGGGCTCCCTCGAGTCCCGCCACCACGAGTCGCTACAATCTTCGACTTCCGCAACCCGCCGATCGCATCAGATCTTGCGACTCGTTCATCAAGACAACTTTCAATAAAGCTAAGTTTCTCTCAACATAGAGCTGATTTCTTTTGAAATCGCACTTGAAACACTCGGGGGCTGCACCCTCTTCGAGTAACCTAAGTGCCATCGATTACACACAGTCGAGCACCTCATACGCGACAGCCCGAGTAGCCGATTCTTCCTAATCGTCGAATCCTTGAACTCTGAGTACCTCGGCAAGGTACTGAGACAAAGGGTGATCAGGCTAATGAAAAGGCCTAGCATGCAGTGCAAAAGTGTTGACTCGATTGGCACCAGAATCTTACTTTACAAGTCGACATGCAGATATTATTTACAAGATACAAGTACTTTACAATTCTATATGTTTTCTACAGCTTACAAGGATGTCTACTTCGTCGAGCTATTCTATCAGGTCCTCCAACAGGAGTCGACAAAACAACTGGCTATGCCATAAACTCAATACCCGAGTCGAGCCCCTCCTTGGATGGTCACATTGCTTGATGCTACAAAGATGTGACACTGGACACGCACCTGACAGAAGACACAACATCGACTCCATCCGCATCGTCGACTCACCCGGCTAATCGTCGCATGACTTTAACTACATCATCGACTCTTGGCTCCTTATGCATGAGACGCTGACTCGATGCACTTCGGGATCAGTGGTTTCTCCTCACGTGATTGTCGACTACGTTTATAAGATACAATACTCGAGTCTCTGCCCGAGTCTATGACTCCGCCAGACACACAGGGGCTACTCCAAATTGGATTGTTGAATGTGCATATACAAGATATTTGAGTGGCACGCTCTGAATCCTCACTCGAATCCATGATTCGACTAAGGACTCGGGGGCTACTCCCATAGGGAGAACTAGCCACGCACTCGAAGAAATTTGTGAAGATATCCAAGCATTATGAAAACCCTTCACTCGAATCCATGATTCGATTGTGGGCTTCGGGTTAGTCCCATAGGGAGCGCTGAAAGAATATTCGACTGAAACAAGCAAAAGACGACAACAGTCGCAAAATACGTATAGTCCGCACTCAAGTCTATGACTCGAATAGGCACTCGGGGGCTACTCCCATAGGGAGCGCTGGTCGCGCACCCTGTGATTATTTTTCCTTGTACGTCGTAATGTGTGTCGATCACATCCACACTCAAATGCTATGGCGACTCCACCTCATATTTTCCCTACAAAGAGATTACGTCTCCTGGGCCACCCGAATCATCTCCGCAATGACAAAAAATACGGATGTCACGCTTACAGCGTGAAGATAAGACACGAATAAGGCCTGGCAACGCATCTGCTGCGCTCTACCAGAAATAATCCGTCCCTTCAGGTACGATGAAATAAGTCTTGACAGACACGTCGAGTGCTAACACTTATACACTGGAATTCGACTCCTGTAAGACCTCCGCAGCCTGAGTCGAATTACGCCAACACTTTTCCGAATTCGAGTCCGGGGACTCGAGTTTGAGTAGATTGCGTTGTTTTGCCATAAGGAAGTTAACTGATACCAATACATCGGATAAATTAGGCACGTATATCAACGATCCCTATGACACAAACAGAACACTCGGAAAAATGCTCAGTCATGCACTCGAAAGACTTCATAAAGTCCCCAGTCGAATCCGCGATTCCACTGGACACTCGGGGGCTACTAACATGGGTATACCCTACAGGTACTCGAGTTTGGTATATACGGCCCAGATACGGCAGAAGGCCATGGTGTTGCCAAGGCCCAATGCAGAATTCGAGTGACCCACGGACTCTTCGATTGCTTGCGAGACAAGAAGAAGGTTAAAGATAGAAAGTTCAAAGGGCGAACCCTAATCTGTAACCGACTCGACCTGCTACCCAAGACCTAGCCTATCTATATAAAGGCTAGGAGGGGGCGACGAGGAGGACAATCACAACCCTAGTTTCCACAACTCTCCCTAGATTTCATCTGCGCGTCCCTGGAATCTTCGATTCCTTTGTTAATCCCAAGAGCAGACAAGCAGGAGTAGGGTCCTCTACGAGGCCTGAACCTGGGTAAATCTTCGAGTCTCCCAGTGTGCTTGTTTGCTAGCCGATCGAGATTTCCAGCGCTCCTCAATTCCTCGAACCTAAGTCCATAACAATGGGCATTGATGAGTTAACCCCTCGTCAGAGGGAGTACCATTGATGGCAGAAGAAGCAACCTAGCTTTTATTTTATAACTCGTGTCGGGAGGATTTCAAATATAGTAAAGTGTACAACACATGGATCACGGATGCAAGCTCATTTGGTTGCCTGGATCGATAAAAGCTGGAGTGACACATAGAGACACCATTGGTAATTTAAATAAAAATAACCCAAAATCGAAACAAATTTAAATAATAAACCTATTAGCAAAGTAATTCAGAGCGGGTAACCCTTTTCTGGCACTCCCGCCCGCGCGGCGCTACACGCAAGGCTGCGGCGCCACCACAGACGGTGCCGCATAGCTGCCACGATGGCCCTGTGGGCCCTCGCGCTGTAGCGCTGCCACGCCGGCTTGACCCTGCAGCGCAAGCCAAGATGGCGCCGCATGTACCGCTGCTGCTCCCGTCGGTGCGGCGCGGCATACCCTGCCACGCTGGCGCATGGGCCCCCTGCAGCATAAGTGTTGCGCCGCTTGGGGTGGCGCCGCACCCTTGCCTACTGCGCCACGGTGCATGCCGCCGCACAAGCAGTAGCACTAAGCCGCGCGCGGCTCGGCCCGGCCCGACCCTGTTCTTCCTTTTCCTCTCCAACTCCTCACAGAGAGCACACACACCATGGCGGCGGCGGCTAGGGTTGATCTCTCCCTCCTCTAATCCTTCTCCAATATGAAGATTTTACCCGTGGATCTTGTTGTTGAGCACCTCCTCTAGGTATTTGTCCAAGAAATCCCCCTCTTTGTCCAATGAATATCACTAATTTTGATAGTTTAGGGAAACCCTAGTGCATCCCAAAATCAAGGCATATAGTTGATTTGTTGATTACTTAAAGGAGGATAGATATGTGGTAGTGTGTCTAGATTTAGAGATGCCAAATAGAGATGCTTGTAGCTTAAAAATATTAGTATGTATGCTCACATATAGATGGCCACATAGAGATGTCAAATATATATGCTTAAAATTATGTGTGTGCTTGTAGCTTGAAAATATATGCTTAAACTACTATGTTTGTGCTTGAAAATATTTGTAGTATGTACGCTCACATAGAGATGGCGGTTAGCAATACTTCATCATGTGCTTGTTAGCCCACATAGAAAGAATGGTTCATAAAATTTGCTCATATAGATATGACCATATAGAAAGCACTCTATTCATATTAGTATGTCATTTACAATATGCTCACCTATTTAGTTGTACTTTCTTTTTTAATTATATAGTATGTCGGAATCGAAAGAGGAAGAAACCCATGCCCCAACCTATGTAGAAAGCGGGTATGTTGAAGGCACGTCGCTTCTTGAGACGGCGTATGATAAGCGTCATCGTGGCTACCTGATGGCCAAGCGGGTAAGAAAAATAAACCCAACAATTCATGATATGTTGCTAAAGTTTGATGGACATGTTATAATCAGATTGTATGTGTGCAGACTCATGTTCCCCTACGACTGAGGTATCACGGGCATTTCCAAGAGATGATGTCATACGATGATCGGTATACGGTGCACATTGAAGCGCTAGGACTGCTCCCATTCATCCATATGATCAACCGTGGTACACCGCACATGAACCCTGCTGCCATCACCGTGCTTGACGACCGGTGGAGGCTAAGACGCATAGTTTTTACCTCTGTACCGGTGACATGACTATGACTCTCCAGGACATGTCCATAATCCTTGCACTCCCTATCCAGGGGGGTCCTCTCTGCATCAACACAACCTCTGACAACTGGCGTGACCGGATGTGTTCCCTTACTGGTGGTAAGTGTCCCGGTGACACTATAAACTCACAGGGGTAAAATTGGGGGTCACAGCTAGGGCTACTTTCAAGTAGATATCACAGAACTTCAATACCTTCCCTGAGAATGCTAGTGATGATGAGGTCATGATATATGCCCATGTGTATGTGTGGTATGTTATCACGAAGATTATATTTCCTGATGGTAAGGGCAACATGGCTCACTGGCACTGGCTGAAGGCTTTGACTAAAATGGATAAGAAATGGAGCTGGGGTTCCGCGGCATTGACCTTCTTGTACCGGCAGGTAATGAAGTGCTTATATTTTCCCATCTTTACATGTTCTCTTTGAATGTCCCCATGATTAAACTTTGTTTGCTTTGGTGCGTAGCTAGACGAGGCTTGTCGAAGGACTGGTCCTGAGGCTTACATTGGTGGTCCATTGCTACTTCCCTCGGTGTGGATGTGGGAACGCTTTCCAGTTGGACGGCCCAATAAAATGCCCGCCAAGGATTGTATCGATGGAGGGAACAAATCGAGGCGGCCAACTTGGGCTTACAATTAGGACGTGGTCTCCAAGCCCCCAACCGACCTACAAGCAGCATAAGTTAGATAAACCAATGAGTTTGACAACCTTCTCCCGGAGCAAGTAAGAATTTCCAATCCATATACCATTTAGCATTCCATTCAACTACTTTTCTTATTAAACTATCTTGTGTGTGATTAAGGTTGTATGGGAGGTATATGGTCCTAGGGACAATTTTGGTTGCAAGGATTTTCGTCTTAACCCACGGTGCGACACCGAATGTAATCTCTGGTACATCTAGTGCCCCATGATATGCATGTGGGTTGTTGAGCGTCATATGCCGCAGCGGGTTATGAGGCAGTTTGGTCTCTATCAGTCTACCCCTCCGGATTGTTAGGACACCAACATCGATATTCACCGGTAAGAATTGCTTCTATACATGTTTCCCAATACGATGTATGATAGTTGTGTGTGCTCAAAAAATTGTGCTTTGTTCATATACAGGTTGGACAGGCTCAATAGCAAGAAGACGGACTGGGACAAGATTCACTAGAAGCACTTTTCTCGGTTTCTCATTTGTGTGAAAGAAGCTACGAAATCAAAAAGAATGATCGCACAACCCCATTGTGAGGATGCTTTCAGCGAGTACCTCCGCTGGTTTCTAGAGAACACTCGTGTTAAGATCCTACGGGATTCCTATCTAGAAAACATTTTGGAAGAGCCGATGCCTGGTTTTGATGACCTAAGCAACCTTGAGGACAACCAGATTGTTAGAGAAAGGCGCCAAACCTCCTTTGCTCCCGTGATCAACTTTGTGATAAGTTGGGCAGTTTTTATTCGTGTTACCACATCAACAAAATGTATAATCCGTGTCTTCATTTCCTTGCATGTCAACGCACGGAGGTCCAGAAGAAGGCGGATGAATTGGAGGGCGCTTTAGAGTTTGCAAGGAATGAAGAGGGCCATAACAAGTTAAGGGAATTTCTTAAGCGGCAGGCACAAAAGTTACGTCGCCTCGCAAACTTGCTTGGTTGCCGGGACCCCGAGGTTGCGACGTCGTCCAAGCAACGGGCCAAGTCGACATCAGAAGAGGGAGGTAGCCCCAAAGAACAGCAATCTACTACGGTATGACATAATTTGACCGATAATATCCTTTAATGAATTACCATGTATCACAACTCAAATTAGATCATTGTTCTCATTCTAAAGGCTGAAGATGAAGATGAGGCCGTGCCAGATGATACGTCCAAAACGTATCAACTTTCCTGAACACTTTTGTTATTGTTTCTTCTCTAATTTGTGTGATTTGGATACAACTAATGTGGACTAACGCTGTTTTCAGGAGAATTGCTTTGGTGTCTCGCTTTTGTGCAGGAAATCAATTTTCAGGAAAAATCCCGGAAAATATCGCAATACTCCTATTTTACCAGAGGACTCATGGAGCCAGAAGACGAGACGAAGAAGGGCCACGAGGGGCCCACACCACCTGGCCGTGCGGGCCAAGCCAGGAGGTGGTGTGGCCGCCTCGGACTCTGCCTCAACCTCTCCTTTCGCCTATATGAGCCCTCTGACCTAAAAACCGAGGGGGTTCGATGTTTTCCCAGATAGAGTTCCACTGCGCTGCCACCACCAGAAACCGCGATTTGGAACCAAAAACTCCGTTCTGGCACCCTGCCGGGACGGGGAATTGGAGGAGATCGTCATCATCATCGCTTCTCCATCAACCATCCATGATTCCCGCATCCATGAGTGAGTAATCCCCCACAGTAGGCTATGGGGATGGTAGGGATTGCATGAGATCGTTCATGTAATGGCATCAGATTGGTAGGGCATGGTGCCTAGTTTCTATTGTTAGTGCTTTTTGACATTGTTGCAACTTGTTATGCTTAATGCTTGTCACTAGGGCCTGAGTGCCATGATTTTAGATCTGAACATGTTATTGATTCATGATGATAGTATTGTTTATGATCTTACCTGCAAGTTGTATACACACATTATTGTCCGGAACCCAAGGCCCCGAAGTGATAGAAATCAGGATAACTGGAGGGGATGGCTATGATGTGAGGATCATGTGTGTTCATGGAGTGTTAATGCTTTGCTCCGGTGCTCTATTGAAAGGAGCACTTTAATTTCTAGTAGATTCCCTTGAGGCCCCGCTGCAACGGGCTAGCGGGACAAAAGATGTTGTGCAAGTTCTCATTACAAGCACGTATGACTATATATGGAACACATGCCTATGATTATTTAGTACTTGGATGCTTTACATTATTTATCTGCAAATGCCATATGTCTTGATTATTACATGAATTGTCTTGTCCATGCTAGGCCTATCCATCCATCCCTATGCCTACCACGCTTTAATCCTACTATTTACTGCAGTTGTTACTACTGTCTTTACTTTTACTACTGCTATTACTTTGTTATTGCTATTACAAAACTATTGCTACTGAGAAACTACTGCGGGCAAGACTGTTTCTAGGTGCAGCTGAATTCACAACTCAGTTGTTAAGGCTTATAAATATTCTTTGGCTCCCCTTGTGGCAAATCGATAAATTGGGTTTTACTTCCCCCGAAGACTGTTGCGATCCCCTATACTTGTTGGTCATCAAGACTATTTTCTGGCACCGTTGCCAGGGAGCATAACTCTATTTATCAAGTTCACTTGGAATCATTATTGTTCGCTGCTATCCATTCATCATGGGTAAAACTCGTGATGGAAAAGTTTCTATATTACCATCCACTACAAGGAGATGTACAGTTCTAAACACCTCTATTGCTCTTGATTCACCATCTGTGATAAGTAAGCTCCTTACACCACCACCACATACACATGCTACACATACTGCTACTTCTGCTGAATCTGAAATTGCGTCTAATACTTATGATGCTACTTCTACTGTGCTTGATAAGAGTGGTTCGTGAGGTCCTTTCCTAGATGCTACAACTATAGTTGGAAACACTGAAACTCCTAATGAAGATACTACTACACCTGTTAGTTCACCTGAGTCTAGAGAGAGCTATGATATTGATGACGGTTATATAGAAATGACTGATGAATTTATTGAAGAATGTCGAAACACTCATGGTACAAGTGCTATTAAGAGTCTTCTTGAGATACGTACTATTAAACCTAAATTATCTCCTAATTCTAAGTTTGCTACATCTCCCATAAACATTAAATATAAGGATTATGATTTCTCTCTAGATTTATCTTACATAGCCATTGTTGAGAAAGAACCTTTTCGTGGTACTAAAAATGAAAGTGTTGTAGCACATATGACTGAGCTTTCTACCATGAGTGGCCTATTTTCTGATGATATTAAGATGTGCACCTACTTTGTTACTAACATTTTCCCTTTTTCACTGAAAGGAGAAGCTAAAGCTTGGTTTAAGAATCTACCTCCTGGATCTATTAATAGCCCTGATTGCTTGATTGATACTTTCTTTTAGAAATATTTCCCTCCTAGTGCTCAGAATGCCATTTTGCAGGAACTTTTTGATTTTAAACAGGGAGAAGAGGAGAAATTGCCTGAATCATGGGCAAGGTTTTGTGCTTTAATTCACGCACAGACTGTATGTGCAATACCTAAAAATGAGCTTCTTGATATATATTATAATGGGCTAACTGATGAATCTAGGACATACCTGGATAGTTGTGCTGATTGTATTTTCAGGAAAAGAACTCCCAAAGAAGCTGAGGAATTAATGGCTAAAATAAGCAAGAACTATGATGACTGGACTTCACCTGAGTCAACTACACCTGAGTCCACTATTCCTAAGCCAACACCAACACCAAAGAAAAGGGGAGTGATTGAACTAAATGATGAAGTGATGAAGGAAGCTAAGAAATGTCTCAAGGCAAAGGGTATTAAATCTGAAGATGTGAAGAATTTACCTCCTATAGAAGAGTTATGTAAGCCAATCTCCCACTCATCCACTATTGAGGTACACTCTCTCCAACATTTTGATGAAGGTGATATTCCTTATTCTAAACCTCCTGATCATTTCTTAGAAGAATTTGATATCTTTGTTGTTAAGCAACATAATTTTAATAAGAGAGTGCAGAATCATTTAATGGAAAATTCTAGAGCTATTAATGAGTTGAGGGATATTGTGGAAAGAACAGCCAATGATGTTATAATGCTTTTTGAACATTTCCAAATGGTTCAAACTCAAATTGATCAGCTTATTAAAGTACAAAAAGATTTGCTAGTTAATGCTTCTAAAGAAAAACATGCTTATGAAATTAGAACTAGAAGTGGTGCTGCCACTCAGGATCCTCTATATCCTGAAGGGCATCCTAAAAGAATTGAGCAGGATTCCCAACAAATTGAAAATAGTGGTACTTCCTCTAAGAGAAAGAAAAAAGAAACATAAAACAGTTGAAGAATCTTCTAAAACTACTAAAGATCCTAATAGTATATTTGTCTCTGATGCTGAAACTGAGAGTGGTAATGAGAAAAATGATGCTCCTGATAAAGAAGAAATTGAAGAAGAACCTGAAAAGCACACTAAGAATACTAAGTATACTAAGGAAGATTTTGTTACTAATAAACATGGTAGTGAAAGAGAGCCCTAGGTTCAAAAACCAATGCCTTTCCCTGAAAAGAAACACAAGTCAAAGGAAGACGAACACTATAATAAGTTTTGTGAGTGGATGAAACCTTTAATTTTGCAAATTCCTTTGATTGATGCCATTAAATTGCCTCCTTATTCAAAGTATATGAAGGATATTGTCTCTAATAAAAGGAAGATCCCTAATGAGGAAATTTCTACTTTGCTTGCTAATTATTCCTTTAATGGTAAGGTTCCAAAGAAACTTGGAGACCCAGGGATTCCAACTATTCCATGTTCTATTAAAAATAATTATGTTAGAACTGCTTTGTGTGATTTGGGAGCAGGAGTTAGTGTTATGCCTTTTTCTTTATACAAGGGACTTCAATTGGAGAAATTAATACCAACCGATATATCTTTGCAAATGGCTGATAAATCTACTACTATTCTTGTTGGTATATGTGAGGATGTTCCTGTTCAAGTGGCTCATAATTGCTTGATATTAACTAACTTTGTTGTGCTTGAAATGCCTGAAGATGATAATATGTCTATTATTCTAGGGAGACCTTTTCTTAATACTGCAGGTGTTGTCATTAATTGTAATCAAGGAAAGGTAACTTTTAATGTTAATGACAAGGAGTATACCGTCTATTTCCCAAAGAAGATTGATAAGACTTATGGCCTAAATTCAATTGAAAATATTGAGGGCATCCAAGTTGGAGAAATATATTGTCCCATACCACGAGAAAGCTATGAAATAATTATGATTGGGACCATCGCTATCAAGGTTGAGGTAACATAATCATTTAGTGGAATACTAAGTTTGGTTTCATATAAAATTGTTTTGGTAACAAGACCTGATCAACCTTGTTAACAAAGGGATTTTAATGAACAAAACAAAGTTTTCACCATGATTATCCTTGCTTACTTTTATTTTATCCATTTTAATTTCTGTTTTCACTTAGTTTACTTTTCTATTGCTAGTTGCTTGCATAATTGAGTGTCTTAGAACTTCTGAAGTTTTAGTTTTGTTTTGTTATTGCATCATTCCAAAATTATCTTTCTGCCAGAAAATCATTCATCAATACCTGAAAATTGCTCAAACATAAAGTGTCTCAAAAAATTCCAGAAAATTCATATTAAATTTTTACGTCCAAAGAGGGGTAGAGAAGTACCTGGAATGACCCAGGGGCCCACCAGTCAGGCAAACCACCTGGTGGCGCGGCCACACCAGGGGCACGCCTGGCCATGGTGTGGGCCACCCCTGGCCCTCCACTTATTCTCCTTCTTGCCACGTCTCTCTCTCTCTCCCGAGAAAATACCAGTTCATTGCTCAAACTCGTGCTCCTGCTGTTCTTGCTCGTGATTTTCAATCTCCTTAATCAACCCTCCTTTGCTGCTGAGATTTGGAGCATTTGTTCTCCGGTATGTGACTCCTCCGCTTGTCCAAGTAGATTTGTGATTGGTAGATTATATCTTGAGTATTTTGCTACTGTAGGTGATAGCTTATGTGAGATTGCATGCTTGTTCTATGCTTAGAGAAATTGTTTTGATGCATGTTTAGCCCTCTTGCAAGTCCCCATAAGTAGTTCCTTTCATTATGTAATCACTTTGCAATTATTATTTGTGATGGTTGTCTAAAATTTTAGAAAAGGAGATGAATGAACACCAACTCAACCAACATGAATTAAGGGTGCCCGAGGTTATGAAAGTTCACCATGAGGAAGAAGTTTTCCCTTCTATTTATCCATGCCCCGAATTCATGAGGGCTGCAGGGATTTCTCAAGATTTCCATACTCTACTTTCTAATGAAGGATTGGAGCATTTTGTGGGAGATGAACCTTACTAATATGTGAAACTAACTATGTCTGTGGTGTAGGATTTTCGATTTAGTTGGTCCTTGCCTAACCCCATGGTTCATTACAAAATTTACAATATAGCTGTCGATCTCCCTTTTGATGATTTTTGTGCAGCCATTAAAGTACCACAGTGGTGTTCGTGTGAAAGGATTAGAGAGCGGCATACACCACTCGTGGACCTATATGCAGAGATTTGCCAAGGGAGCAGTTTCTCAAAGGAGAGTGATAAAATTCGTAATATTCATCTCCCGTCTATTCGATACTTTGCCTACTTATTCCCATTTGCGTTCTTGCTAGGAAAACTGCTTGTAAATTATGCTCATATGATCTAGCCTTTATCTCAGCTGCCTTGAAACAAGATAGGACTTATAACTTGGGTGCTTTGATAGCTTTCTGTCTTGCTGCTAACCGCGAGAAAGGTGGAATTTGTGGAGCCCTCACCGCCTCTTTTTTATTAGCTTTGCATGGTGTAGCGCCTCATCATTCAGACCTTCAGTTTCCCACAGAGACGCTTGATCTTAATTCCATGATACAACATAAATTCATTTCTTCTTGGGCTAATTTGAGTGATTTATCTTATGAAATAACCTTTCTCAAGAATGGATGGAGAGGAGGTAAGACCGAGCGAGTGGTTCTTTTGCATGTGTCTGCTTTGTTTAACCTCGATACTAGGGTAGGATGGTCACTCACTGAGGAAGAGCTCGACACATATCTAGGGGAGCTCTCCCAGCAAGAGCAGGCTATTGGAAGGGAGGTTACAGATGATTTCGTCCAGCCCTCCAACGAGGGGGAGTCTTCGTACTAGCAGCGTGCCTATGATTGGGGAGTTTCTTCTTCTTCGCGAGGGCCTAATTATGATCATTTTTATGATGACCCGCTGGCTTGGAGTTCCTACCTGCGGTTGGGTTGATCCCCACTTAGGCCAAAAGCCTAAGCTTGGGGGAGGTATACCGACATCACACTCATCTACATATCATATTTAGTTGGTACTTTGCATATCCATAATTCTCTTTCTTTTTAGTTTTTGTTCTTGCTTTATTTCCGCTTTCGAAAACACGAAAGACCAAATATATTTTCATTACTTTTCTTTGTTTGCTTCTTTATATTTTAGCCTTGTTTTGCTTCATCCTTTTTAGCTTTGATTTGATTATTCGAAAAACCCAAAAAGATTTTGCTTTGTTTGCTCTTTCTTTCGGTTCGTGTCTTTAAAAAATCAAAAACCCAAAAATATTGGTTGTTCTTCTCTGGTTTTGTAAAGTTCGTTGCAGGGTTCAGCGGTCCTCAGTGACTCCTTGGAGTTTGGTTTTATCTTATTATTCAAGTCACACAAGTGAAAGGCAATGATGATTTATGACAACTCGAGGTGTGGTAAGAGGCTAGTATGAACTCTATTTGTTTTCATTTTTGTACATATACTCATCATTGTGGGCATGCTTAGTCTTTTCATGTAAGGTGTATATTATTTAATGGATGCTCAGTAGTTCTTGCTCTCTTATGATCAGTTCCAATCCATTAATAGTTTGTAACATGTCATATAAATGTTTTCTTGTATTTTCCTATTCATAACTTGGTATGACATTGTGGTATCCTCCTCTGAATGTTTAATCTAAATCGACTTGGCACATGCTCACGCATGCATATGACTAAACAAAAAGTCAGTTAAGCCTCGATGATTTATTCTGCCCTTAGAGTTCTTGTGTCACTTTTATGCCACTATTAATTTTGTTTTGTCGCAAGCATGATTATGATAGTTACTGCTCTCTCGATTGATGCTCCCTTTCTATTGCTAGACTTCACTTGCGTTGGGTATAAGATTTACTCGTGCATCAACTCCCCAGAACCAAATTGTCAAAAAAGAGTCCACCATATCTACCTATTAGCATCATTGTTATTCCTTGCATATTTATTATGCTTTATTTTCTCCCAACAAAAGTGTTTGCTTTTTATGAGAAAATTAGTTAGTAAAGCTCTCACAAACTTGATGGCACACTTTACTTTCTTGCACTTAATGAACTTGAACCATTGTGTCCATCTATGTTGCTATATGCTTACGCTTTATAAGTTGTGAATTAGCAGAACCATGTTACCATGAGGAACGCTTTCAACATTGCACATTATGTAGTTGATATCATGTTCTTTTGTCTATGGATCCCGGTGGTGTGAAATAAAAGGGGATCTTGTAAGATCATAGAGTTTGTATATGTGTTAGAGAAATGCCTAGGTGGCTAGCCTAAGCCATGCCTAATCATGGTGGAAACTTGCAGCATAACCATAGTGAGCAATCTGTGAAGCATCCTCAATAAAAACCTATGCAAATAGCAAATAAAAAGATCGGTGAGATGCTCATTGTCTGTTGCCTTGTCATTTTGGTATGGGATAGCTCTTGTATCATGGGACAAGGGGTACCCCATTGGTGGTTCTCTAGGATACACATGTACTTACAGTGACAAGAACTTACTCGTGACTAAAGTTGAGTAGCATGAGGTCCGGTACTCGTAAGCAAGGGGCATGAGATTTTCAACTTATAACTTGTCAAGCATATCCTCATATTTGTGTCGCATTAACCTTAGTCACCTCAAGATTCGTATGATAGGGGTAATGAGAGCTCAAAGCTAAAGAGTACCATACTTTCAACATTTGGAAGCCTTTCAAACTTCTCAAATCTTTTCTTTCACTTTTATATTGAGTCACCATTTATTCTTTGAGCACCTTCCCGAGAGCATATCTGTCATTCTTAGTGTAATGTGCTTGTCCCAAAACACGGTTAATTGTGACATAACCTTGACGCTTGTATCTTTGATATTTTTATTTCTAGTCTTCTCTTAAACTTCAGAGGTGCCTTGGCATTTATGTTTTGCTCCAAAGAAAGGCAAGCGAGATACCACTTTATCATATCTTCTAATGAGCACTACAATCCTGCATATGCTTATGTGTCATGTTGCTTATTATTAATGAGGTGGAATCTCTTCATAGCTTGCATGACTACTGGGTAAACTTATTTGCATACTCCTTATTATGAATTGCCTAAGTACTTGATCATATGCTGAGAATATATACATCTTATGAAGCAAATGTGTTCGTGAAAGTTTCTTTTATCGCACTCAGTTTTCAACTAAATTGCTTGAGGACGAGCAATAAGCTAAGCTTGGGGGGAGTTGATACGTCCAAAACGTATCTACTTTCCCGAATACTTTTTCTATTGTTTCTTCTCTAATTTGTGTGATTTGGATACAACTAATTCGGACTAATGCTGTTTTCGGCAGATTGCTTTGGTGTCTCATTTTGCGCAGGAAATCAATTTTCAGGAAAAATCCCGAAAAATATCGCAAAACTCCTATTTTACCAGAGGACTCATGGAGCTAGAAGACGAGGCGAAGAAGGGCCACGAGGGGCCCACACCACCTGGCCACGTGGGCCAGGCCAGGCCGCGCTAGGAGGTGGTGTGGCCGTCTCGACCTCTCCTTTCGCCTATATAAGCCCTCTGACCTAAAAAAAGAGGGGTGGTTCGACATTTTTCCAGATAGAGTTCCGCTGCGCCGCCACCACCAAAAACCGCGATTCAGAACCAGAAACCCCATTCTGGCACCCTGCCGGGATGGGGAATTGGAGGAGATCATCGTCATCATCATCATCATCATCATCATCGCTTCTCCATCAACCATCCATGATTCCCCCATCCATGAGTGAGTAATCCCCCACAGTAGGCTATGGGGATGGTAGGGATTGCATGAGATCGTTCATGTAATGGCATCAGATTGTTAGGGCATGGTGCCTAGTTTCTATTGTTAGTGCTTTTTGACATTGTTGCAACTTGTTATGCTTAATGCTTGTCACTAGGGACCGAGTGCCATGATTTCAGATCTGAACATGTTATTGATTCATGATGATAGTATTGTTTATGATCTTACCTGCAAGTTGTATACACACATTATTGTCCGGAACCCGAGGCCCCGAAGTGATAGAAATCGGGACAACTGGAGGGGATGGCTGTGATGTGAGGATCATGTGTGTTCATGGAGTGTTAATGCTTTGCTCCGGTGCTCTATTAAAAGGAGCACCTTAATTTCCAGTAGATTCCCTTGAGGCCCCGCTGCAACGGGCTAGCGGGACAAAAGATGTTGTGCAAGTTCTCATTACAAGCACGTATGACTATATATGGAACACATGCCTATGATTATTTAGTACTTGTATGTTTTATCTTATTTATCTGCAAATGCCCTATGTCTTGATTATTACATGAATTGTCTTGTCCATGCAACGCCCGTCCATCCATCCCTATGCCTACCGTGCTTTAATCCTACTGTTTACTGCAATTGTTACTATTGTCTTTACTTTTACTACTACTACTTTGCTATTGGTATTACAAAACTGTTGCTATTGATAAACTACTACGAGCAAGACTGTTTCCAGGTGTAGCTGAATTGACAACTCAGTTGTTAAGGCTTATAAATATTCTTTGGCTCCCTTGTGTCGAATCAATAAATTGGGTTTTACTTACCTCGAAGAATGTTGCGATCCCCTATACTTGTGGGTCATCACCGGCCGACATGCCATTGGAGAGGTACCGAGTACAAGCCTGCAATCAAACTAAGCCCAAGGTACGGTTCACAATCAAGCTAAGGCCAAGGAACCCTCCGATTATCGAGTCCAAGGATGATGAGGAGCCACGCCAGAAGATTGCTCTGAGGAGAGGAGGAAAGAGCAAGTGTGCGAGAAAGTAGTGAACTTGGCAGAAGATTGCTATTTGGAAGTGAACTTGTTAGATACTATGTTTGTGTGAACTTGTTGGAAGTGTCTTGTTGAATCTGTCATTTGGAAGTGGACTTGTTGGATATATGTTTGTGTGAACTTGTTGGAAGTGTCTTGTGGAACTTGAATCTATCATTTGAATCTGTCAGTATGTTTGTGTGGATTTGTGTGAACTTGTTGGAAGTGACCAACTGACTTCCTGCAATCCTCCAGGTCTGCGGCGCCATGGGCGGTGGCGCTGCACCCTCCAGACCTGCCGCGCCACGGGTGGTGGTGATGTAGGGGCAGATGCCTAGTTTTGGGGCTAAGGGCGCCGCTTCACACCTCTAGGCCTGCCGCGCCGGCTCGTGTGGTGCCGCACATCTCCAGGCCTGCCGAACCACGGGAGGTGGTGCCGCACATCTCCAGGCCTGCCGCGCCTTGGGAAACTCTGGCGCCACATCCACATGTGCTGCGCCGCCCACAACGGCGCCGCACATGCATCTCCAGGTCACCTGACGCCGCAGGTTCCCAGGTGCGTCGCGTTGTTCATCGTGTGGCACCACACATCTCTAGGCCTGCCGCGCCACGGGAGGTGGCGCTGCACACCTCTAGTCCTGCCGCGCCATCCGAGGTGGCGCTGCTTGATGAAATAATGAGTTCGCAAAGTATACTGACCCGATCGATGTCGCCCCTTGGGCAACGCTGGCGCCGCATCTGCACGTGCTGCGCCACCCACCACGGTGTCGCCAATGCATCTCCAGGTCACCTGGCGCTGCAGGTTCCCAGGTGTGTCACGACGTTCGTCGTGGCGCTGCACCCACAGCTGCAACGCCACCCATGCTGGCACCGCATGATCTATAGCACCCAAACCCCCTTCTGAAATATCTAAGGGACTCAAATTCCTTTGGTCACATAGTTCACACATCGCATACACATAGTTCTCAATATAAGTTTTAGTCACATCGTTCACACATCGCATACACATAGTTCTGAAAATAAGTTTTGGTCACATAGTTCACCTAAGGTTCACACATTGCACGAAGAAATAGTTCATCCCGAGCCTCGCCGTCTACAAGTCTAGAACACGAGGCCATTTTCCCTTCTTCTTGCGCTCTTCGTCTTCCTCCATGGAGCGCCACGCCGTTTGACGCTTCCTTTCCCTCTCCGCATCACGAGCCTCCTTAGTGATGCGCTTTTCTTCCTCCTCTATCTTGTGACGCTCGTCCTCACATTCCTTGTGCTTTTTTGACATCTCCTCGTTACGCACAGCTTCATTGTACCGGCGTCTAACTATTGTAGCATCGATCTCCTGGATAGTCTTTGTAGCGTGATCTTGCTCGAGATCTATCCAACTATAGTACCTGCATACTGGAGGGGGAGACTACAAGAAAATAGTGCATGTTAGTATTATGACAAGAAAAAGAGGTTCTTAAACTAACTTGCGTTGTGCATATCGGTGGGGTATTATATGGGTTGCAGGTATGCATGGGAGAGTGAGAGTAGTTGGGACACATGAAGAACTTCCTTCCGCAAGTATCAGAATTATAGTCGATGGACTTTTTAACAATGCAATCATCTTCGCACCAACAAATTGGAACCTCCTTTCCATGGGCCTCAGATGTACGAAACGCCCTCCGCGGCCTTTCGTCTTGATTGGCGCAAGGTGGCCTAGCATTGGCCCTCATCTTCCTCTCTTCGTCTTCCTTCTCCTTTTTCCTCTTTCGCTCTTCCTCTTCCTTCCCTTTTTTCTGCATGGTGCTCTTCTTCCTCTTCCTTCTCCTCTAACGCGGCGCTCGTGATTATAATCGACATGGAGCTTCCGAGACGCACATAGCAAGTGAGAACAAGCGAGATGAAGCAACAATGGCCTTCCACATGTGCAATCACAATTCCTTAGGGAGACCTTGAAGGCTCGGCCTCCATGTTGGACACCATCCGAAGTGGATCCTCTAGGCTCGACCACTTGGTAAACGAGCTCGTCATTATCAAAAACCATGGCAACTTGGGAGTCCGCCTTCTGTGACTGAAATGTCATGCAATCATCAACCTTGGGTGGGTACTTGTACTTGTACTTGTTTTTGTTCTGTCCCGCAATTTTCTTATCCATTTCAAGTGAGTAGTTCAAACAATAACCATTCAACTTGTCAAATGTGTATCGAACTATTGCAGTGACTCGCAATGCACGGACACCCTTAAGCACCTTGTTGAAGGCATTTGCCATGTTGCTTGTCATTTGACCATACCACCAGTCATCCTCATCATAAGCTCGTGCCCACTTTTCCCGGATTTAAATGTGCCTACTGAGAAACTCTTGACCCTTCGAATCGAGTTTTTTGTTGTTCAGCAATCTGAGATATAAGTTTCTGAAACGTCGGTCCGTGAAAGCAAGACAACAATCTTGAAGATCATCAGAAAACTCCTTACTCTTACATGCCCTATAGAAGTTGGAAACAAAATGTCTCATGCACCATCGGTGGTGCAAAGGAGGATGATCGGGAATGTCGATCATCACCGCATTGAGAATTCCTTGATGGCGATCTGAGATGACACATATTTCCATATCAAGAGGTAATACCTTGGTTCTCAAAAGACGTAAGAACCACTCCCAATTAACATTGTTCTCCGCCTCAACCAAAGCAAAAGCCAAGGGAAACAACTGGTTATTTGCATCATTTCCAATTGCAATCAAGAGAGTGCCACGGAACTGCCTGGTCAAGAAGGTGCCACCAACGGATATTACCGGCCTACAATGTTCGAAGCCCCTTACACATTGCTCGAATGCCCAAAAAGCACGCCCAAATACTCGAACATTTCTTCCGTTACGAACCATTGTTTCGGGACCATATGGCTCAACCACATGAACCATGCACGGGTTAGCATTGGCCATTGCTAACAACAACCTAGGGATTCGGCTGTATGATTCTACCCACCACCGTACAGCATCCTGAATGTGGCTTGCTTCGCCTTCTAGGCCTTCCCGTACTTCACCTCATAGTTAAATAGAGCTTCCACGATCTCCATGACCATCTTGATGGTCATTGTTGGAAGTGATGAAATTTGGTTCGAAAGCCTAAAGGCGAGGAATTCGGAGGTCAGCTGGCGGTGCTTGTGCTTCACATCTTTGCCATCCACCCTTTTTCCATGGCACATGTGTGTTGACACACAACTTGAAATGCACCAATCGGGCCCTCCCTTGTATGGTCTTGCCCGCATAATCCAAGGGCATCCATCATCCTCGCATTTAAATATGTAACGCTTCTTCACGTCCGAGTGAACCATCGTGAATGGCTGATGATACCTAATAGAGAAGTCCTTTATCAATTGCTTAAGTTCCAACAATGTGGCAAACCTAAGTCCTTTTGAAATCCCATTCTTCTCATGGCTATCATCCCGGTACTAAGTTGGCCTTGCTCCAAGTACTACACCCTTGCCGCCATCAACCGTGGCTTCATCCGCTAGACTGACATCGCACATCAAGGGCATCTGAGGATCCCTACCCAATACCTTCTCGTGCACTTCGGCCTCATCCTGTGTGAACCCCTCTACATCAACCTCTCGATCAGGGCCATCCTCATCCGAGTCCGATGCATACATTCGAGAACATAGGATGTCGTGATCCATATTCTCTTGTGTAAGATATAGGTCCAAATCTCCAACAGTGTTGTTATTGAGCTCCACCTCGTCCTCACTATCCTCATACTCATCATTGTCCTCTCCCAATGCTTCATCTTGGTTGTTTGAAACGGGGCTCACACTTGTCCTCACTTCATGTTGTTGGGTCAAAGGAGGCTTAATAAATTCCTCTTGGTTAATGGGTGGAGGGCTCTGAGCTTCATATGGGGAGGCAACTTGTATGATACTCTTTTGCATATTAGCATCAATTTTTTTTGTGGGAAATAATTCAAGAGCTTTGTCTTGTGATTCGGCCACCACTTCCTTATATGCAACCCAACGTTTCTTAGAGCTAATACGCATTGTCTTCAAACAGTTGTGCATCCCAAATCCAACATTTTGCCTACCTTCCAACTCAACAACATCATTAGGATCAATCCAATTCAAATCTACCCGAACTTGGTGCAACACCTTGGCATAGGTAGGACTACGCTCGAACACCAAGTCAATCTCATTCGGGTCCGACTCAATATTGTCTCTCAAGAACCCGTCCTTGTCCATATGATGAACATGCACAATTCTAGCCATACCTAAAACAAGTATAACAAAACAACGGTACATGAATTCAATAAGTATCTATACCAAATTTTGCACTAACAACATGCTCACAAAACCAAAAACAAAACCTTACCGTTATCTTAACCCTAATCCTTGTCTTAACTCTAACCCTAAAAATCTTAGCTACCTACACAAGAAGGCTTAGTATACCAATCCTATACCAATACTAACTCTACATATCTACCAAACATGTCATTGCTCCATACAAATTTACATATCTAATGGGATTCTAGATTTGGACGAATTTTGCAAACTATGAACAAATAACTTAAAATTTCCGGGTGAAATTGAGGGAAGTAGATGAGAATACCTTGGGAAAGCGATTGGGCAACAAATCTCCCGAATTTTCCTTCGAATCTTGTGTTTTTGGTGGAGATTAGACTAGGAGAGAGAGAGAGCCGCCGCCGCCACCTTCTTGCTCAGTTGAAAATGGGACAAGAACTAGAAGAGGGTCAGACCGGGCCGAGCCGCGTGCGGCTTAGTGCTGTTGCTTGCGCGGCGCCGTGCGCCGTGGCACGGCAGGCAAGGGTGCGGCGCCACCCCGAGCGGCGCAGCACTTACGCTGCAGGGGGCCCACACGCCAGCGTGGCAGGGGCTGTCGTGCCGCACCGACGGGAGCAGCAGCGGTACATGCGGCACCATCTTGGCTGGCGCTGCAGGGTCGAGCCAGTGTGGCAGCGCTGTGGCGCCAGGGCCCACAGGGACAGCGTGGCAGCTGTGCGGCGCCGTCTATGGTGGCGCCGCAGCCTTGCGTGCAGCGCCGCGCAGGCGGGAGTGGCAGATAAGGGTTACCCGCTGTGAATTACTTTGTGAATAGGTTTATTATTTAAATTTATTTTGATTTTGGATTATTTTTATTTAAATTACCGCCACCATCCTCATCGATTATACACGCATACGCTACGTGCTACCGGCCCTTTTTTCCAGCACGTTTTTGGCGGCGACTTACACACGTACAGTATATATTACGGCAACGCCAACTCCCAACATTAACGAAGGGCCTTGTGTGACGCCATACCTGCACTACACGCCCGACGAGTAAATTAGGGACTAGACTAGATGATCGTACGGTGGTTAATAGTCTGTAGTACATGTGCCAGCCGTATTTTGTACTGACATATACTAATTCCGTCCCAAGGCTTAAGGCATATAACTCTTTTCAACAAATTAATTAAAATTTGACCAAGTTTTTAGAGAAAAATATTAATATTAACACTATGTAATCCACGCCATTTCATACATCATGAAACATATTTTCACATGGTATCTATATAATCTAATAGTTCTTTATAGTTTTTTCTAAAAGTTTGGTCAAACTTTGCATGGCTTGACTTTTCAAAAAAGTTAAATGCCTTAAGCCTTGGGATGAAGAGACTACTACCGTATACTGACACATGCCATTATATAAGTCGAGGCCACGAAGATTGCGCTCTCGGTCGTTTGCTGCCACCAAAGTCCAACGAGAACACTTGTGCATTGTTACATAGTAATGTGTTGGAGGATTAGTCAATTTCCGTATGAGATTAATTACCGAAATCAATATTATGTAAGTATTAGTAAATTTAATCACATGCAATCAAACAATCACATCTAATAGAACTGAAAATCTAGCAAACACTAGTGTATACAAAGAAAGGAATAACACGTACAGGTTGATCGGAAAGGTTATCATCGTAGAAATACCTTGGTCTTTGTTATTATCGCCCATGGTGCTGTTGAGGTTGTCGGTTCAAGAAGAAGAACACGAACGAAAGCAAGCAGTCGCGCCGAGACACTCTCCAAAAATCTTATCGCCCGTCTCTCAGTGCAAGATCTCAACAGACGGGGTTTCGGAGGTCTGTTCTTCCGGACAGCCGTGCACGCAGCAGCCGGGATGCAGAAGCCTAGAGAGCTGAAGGAGATATACCCTAGAGGCAAATAATAAATAGATTTTTATTGTCATATCTCAATTAGTTTATAATAGTTTCATATTATGCTATAACTGTGCCAAGTAGAAATATTGGTACAGGTGTGGTATGAAACAATCAAGTCCCTAGTAGCCTCCATCCATACTAGTTCGTTGGTCGCGAAGATGATCTGGGTTTCAAGATCATGGGCATTTATGCCGACTGACAACGGGATCATATCATTGGAGAATGATGTGATTGGACATTCCTCGAAGGATTGCAACACGATCAAGTCATATAATTTATTGTTGCAACAGCTATACCTAGACTCCTTCTCCTTAGATCGTGATCTCATATTACTCACTGTTTCCCGAGGCTGCTTAGACTGCATTAACCGTCATCTGGTAATACGGTGGCCATAAAGGTGTACGTTGCGTATTCCGAAGGAACAGTAGATGATATGTGACTGCAAGACCGGGATTTGTTCACCCACATGACGGGTAAAGATACATACGGCTGGCTTGATGAGATTACATCCATAAATGTTGCAATATGTGACTAGGTCACGGGGATGTAATATCACGGTAACAAGAAAATAGAACTTACTGTGAACGAGATTGAACAAGGTATGGAATACCAATGATCGGATCTCAGACAAGTTGTATCGAGAAACAAAAGGAAGAGGATGCTACATTTAGACGGTTTAAATGACATTGTCATCAGGAATGCATAGGGGTCACATGGACATTTCTGGTCCCTTTGTTGATCATTGATACAGATCATGTCTAGAGCATTCCCGAGCCGTGAGAGGATACACTTAAGGGTACGATGAGAGCGATCATTCGTAAGACGGAATCACAGTAGAGAAAGAAAGAAAGCTGGAAATGTTCCACGGAGAGATCCGAAGTTGTTCGGAAAAAGAATAAAGGAAAAGACCGAAAAAGTGTTTTCGGATAAATGGGAATTTAAATATATATTTATTATATGTTAATTATGAATTAATATATTATAATAAAATTTAGATCAAGATTTATAAAGGCAACTTTTATATTAGGCTAAATCCCGGAGAGAAATAGTCTAGAATAAAAGCTGCAGAAAAATAAAAGGGAAAAAGGAAAACAGCCAGCCCAAGTGGGCGGTGGATAACAGCCGCCGCACTGAGCGGCAAATAGCTGGGCCACGCTCGCCAGCAGGCGGCGGATAAAGTGCGCCGCACGGGGGCGGGCCGCAGCTTCCAGCCGCCACCTGGGCTTGCTCGACCCGGCACACGGGGGCGCACGGGGAGCTGGCGCCAGGGACGGGGTGCCGGGCCACGGGGGCGGGCGCCGGCCCACCCGGCCGCTGCAGCGCTGGCTGCTGCCAGCTCCACTAGGCCGCGGTGGGGCTAGCAGGCCCACCCGCCTGCTGTCCCTTTTTCTTTTATTAGTTGTTTTTCTGTTTTGGCTATTGGGCTGACTTTTGGGCCATTCGGACAGGACGAAAATAGTTGTTATTTTCCTTTAACTAATAGTCTCACATGGCTAACCCAATGGGGAGGGTACACCCCCTCCGCCTATATAAAGGGGTGCCAATGGGTGGGATTAAAGACACCAAATACACAACTTGAGAAGTCCTTTGGTTGACTTTCTCCCTCCCTCTCTCTATACCTCGTAACCATGGCCCCAAGTCTGGGCTATGCGATCGAGGCACACCTGCAGTACGCCGTTGCACTGCAGGGATTCCTAGCCGGATATGAACTTCCGCACTCCCGGCGGGATCGGGGAACCGGAGGTCTCATCATGCACCGGATGTGTACGAAGACACGAGGCGCAACACTTGGGGCGCTTGAATGTCGTGAGCCAGAGCTGTTGCACGATGAAGATCAAGAAGGAGCAAGGGGTGACATGCGAGGATCTTCGCGACCTTGAGGTCGGCTACAAGTACGAGTACTTCAACCACGTTCCCCACGGAACGTTAACCGTGTACGGTCTACAATGGTATGTATTCTATACGCTCCGGCCGTTACCGCATTACATATAGATAGATCCTAGGCAGTTTTTAGGGTTCCATCATAGGAAATTTTTTGTTTTCCGCACCGATCCCCAACAGTGGTATAAGAGACGATCTATGCGTAGGAGTGTTGTACGGCCAGTACGCACAAGTTTTGTGCGGGCATTGATCCATTAGTTGTTACCCTCTAACGTGTACTTGTTTATATCGCGATAGTGTTTGATGAAGCGGCCCGGACCGACCTTACGCGTATTCGTACGCGAGACTGGTTCCACGCTCAACATACGGCTTGTACCGTATAAGTGGCTAGTGGGTGTCTGTCTCTCATTCGACAGTTGATATAACATTTACAACGGAGGGCCCCGAAAGGGATGTAATAGAGACAACTATCGGATCCATGTTGTGGTTGGAAAGTTCGTAGTTTAGAAACAGTTCTAGTGCGAAAGCCCTAACAACCACGTAAAACTTGCAATAGATAAAGTAGAGGCGTCTAACTTTATTTTGCAGGGGCATGTGATTATGATATGGCATTGGTCGTTACGAAGGTAAAGTGGTTTACTTTTCTGTTACTAAGTAGTATAGTAATAGTCATCATACCGATGGACGACCTAGTGGAGGCGTCGTGGACTTGGCATCAAACCAAGGGCACGATGGAGATCATGCCGGAGCGCTCGGTGGAGATCAAGGCGCAAGAAAGACCATATCATATCACATTATACATATGATGTTGATACCCGTTTTTACATCTTATTGTGTGCTAGTATTTAGATACTCAATGGTAGAAAATAAGATAATCCCTATTGAATTCCAATGTTACGTGTTCCCCTTATGTGTGCACCACCAAGAAAGTTTTTCGGTATGAGGCGATCTAAGGTTACAGGCCTGGGTGTCAGGCATATCTACGTTCGCATACAGTGGGTGTAAGCCATGTTGCACAGCGAATACACACAAGTTAGATTTGGCGAGCCTAGCACGCTAGAGAAGCATGGGGCTCGGAACACAAGAGATCGAAAGATCGAGCATAACTCACATGGATGATGTGATTGACATTGTTGAATGTCTACCTTTGATAATGCACTGATGGTCGTGACGATCGGAGGAGGTGCAGAGGATAGGGATCATGCGATCATTAAAATCGTCGAGGGGATGAAAATTTTAGTGGAGACCAATTATAAATTGATCTCTTATTATAAACTTAGTCTAGATGTCTGTTTGCAAATATCTTAGTAGATCTTAGCCTATCCCATTGAGTTCCTTTGCGACCATGGGAATATATTGCTTAATATGAAAATTAGCAAAAGGGTCCAGCTTCATAGATTAATACCCATGCCTGAGGGATATCTTCGTAAAAGGTGATCTTCTCTTCTTGATACAATAACCATTAGGAGATAATTTGATGACTCTAGAATGTTTGTAAAAACACTTAACGATCTTGCATTAGATCGAGTTGAGAACTTTTGGAAGGGCTTGATTGCAAAAGGAGATCATGGATGAAAAGGTATATGTTAGATATACAAAATTATAAATGTGGTTCTTGAAGAACTCGTTGTAGTTTGCAAAGTATTTGATACTTGTCCCGTTTTATGGAAACAGGATGATCTGCTTGAGAATTGCTGGTTTTGAGGCAACGTGACTTGATGACGGCAAGCAAAACAGTTGATGACCGACATCACCTCTTTCCTCAAAGTTTGTCATTTGGATTAGTGGACTTGAATATAGATTTGTAATCCTTGTTTGTGTGTCTTGCTTTTGGCAAGACGATTATTCATATGAACAAGTTACAAACCAGTTTGTACTATTTTTATGAATAATGCCTTATGGTCACATCATGATTATAAATAAGTTATTCTCATCACTATGTTAATGATAATGGTCTAAACATTTATAAAGGATTAGAATGCTAAAAGATATCCAAAGTTTAATAATCAAATGACACTATAGTTTAAGTCATTTTGGTTATTGCGTGTTCTTTATGAAAGATCGGGGTCCTAGATGCTTAATCTAGAGACTTTGCAAAACCATGCCTCTTGGGCAGAATGACTAAAACTCCGCATTCTGGTAAAACGGTGATATGCGAAGAAATGTTGAAACTTATACATAATGATGTATCATATTTTCAACATGATGTAGTGGAAATCATTTATTGTGGACTTAAGTGAATAAGTGTACTTACTTAATGAAACATGAAGTTTGAAATGATTTGAATTGTTCAAATGAGTTCATAACTAAATAGGATATTGAATTGACTGAATTAACAAGTCTCTTTGATCTGATCGACATGACTAAAGTATTCAAGTTAAGTTTAGCATAAAAAGGAACTTGTCAAAGATGTTTCACAAATTATGATAATTGGATGAAATTCAAACTTTATTGAAGTGTCTAAACATCATAATCATTATGTATTAAGATACATATGGTATAATATCATCACTTATAGGGTTATAATTGTCATTTAGAGTTAAAGATCAATATAAGCAAACATTCATTTGAAATACAAAGGAACATCTAAAAGATTCGTGGAAACAACACCATAAGTGTTATGGCACGTTCGAGTTTTTGGAGATTTCGACAAGTCGAAATCATGGCGAATAAACAAGTCTTTGTAGAGCATTCTTAGGAAGCTATGAATGCATCTTCCACGAAGGGGCAAACCTTGTGTTGTCCTAAGTTGATGTGTGTTGATGAAGATACAGGTGGAAGAAAGTAAAAGATCAAAACAAGATATTTGACCTTATCTCCAATATGTTGAGTGGCACAGCAAAATTTGTTTCGTGAAACCAAACTCTACACATAGAGGAGAAACCAATAATAATAATCATAAAGTTTCAGTGAATAATTTTACTAAAGCAAGTAGGATTCAACTATATATTCTACAAGTTTGTGGAATTATATTGTTGATTCACTTGTCATGTTTTGAACAAGACATACCTACAAATTACAAAGAAGCGTGATGGACCCGAGTGCGAGAAATGACAAGGAGTCATAAAATCCTGTATTAAGTTACATTTAAGATTTCAAAGTAACATGTTACTTGATATTATTAAAGTAAAGAAGTTTACTTGATATTTCTCATTGACTGCAAAGTCATAAGAAGGAAATGAAACTTAATGAATGACAAAAGCTCGATTTGTCACAAGTTTGGACAAATTCAAGGAGTTGACTGCAACAGTAGTGATGCTTAAGTCTTTTGGATTCACACTAGAAATATATGGATATTGAAGTCTCGTAATTGGAATTCTCAAATTGATAATGATCAAAGAATTTTGGAATGTCCAAGATTATCTAGAGGACCTAGATTTGAGAGGGAGCAAATTAGCTTGGCTAATTCATAATATGTAGCTGACATATTTTGAGTGAGAGCTAAGTGAAATCCCTTAATCTCAAACATGAATGTCCTATTTGAGTGGGAGCTAAGTGAAATCCCTAGATCTCAAACATGAATGTCATATTTGAATGGGAGCGTGAAATCATTCTGGGATATTTGACAACATATATGAATGATGTGATTGTTGTTAATAACGTTTAAGTTAGAAAATAAGGATGAAGTTGAAGTTATTAAACAATAAGATCTATCGAGATAGATTGGTAAGTTTAATAAACACTGAATGTCGAATGCTTCCTGGACTTGATTCTAAAAGATGTTCAGGACGCCCTAAGCTAGATTCTGAAGAAGCTCAGAATGGAACAAGGTGAGAAAGTAGTTCTTACCATGTGAAGCATTGAGTTAGTATTGCAACTATGGTTGAAAGAAAGAGATGCGTTGCATCTCCTATGCCTCAGTCATAGGTTCTTCCACATAACCATGGTGTATACTCGACGTAATGTGACCCGGAGTTCTGGTTGGTAGGACAAAGTCTTAACTATAAGAACATGTCGTTAAGTGATTCCTGAGTTGATCACTGAACCAGAGTTAAGTTTGTACTTAAATAGTAAGATGCAATGTAAGTGGCATAGTTGTATTTCATGCACTAGGATCTACATAGATATAGAAGTATAAAAGCTCCATCTGATGTGATATATAATGTTGTGGCGGGGCTAGTTCGCTTTTAACGTAGAATGATGGGTCGCAAGGCCCAGTGCCCATGAGAAAGCCCTCGAGGTTGATCTAACGTCACTAAGCTCCTAGAATCCGGCCTCGTTCTGCTGCCATGACTATAGTATATACACAAAGGATAGCAAAGTGTGTTTCGAAGTTTAGATGACAACGGTGAAAACGACCGTCATCATAAACACTAGAAACAAAAGTCTCACTTTGTTGCCAAACAAATACTTCGACCCATTATAAGATAATGGTGTGAATGTCAAATTAGGAAGACATTAACGATTTGCAAAAGACATAATGATCTGGTAAAACAGAACATGGACATGATGTTTCCCATGAGCATGCATGATCTGTAAACGCATATGGTATATGGTTTATATGAGTAAAATGCAAGCTAGGTTATTTGTACTCTAGTGCAAGTGGGAGACTGGAGGAGATATGCCCTAAAGGCAAATAATAAATAGAATTTTATTGTCATATCTCAATTAGTTTATAATAGTTTTATACTGTGCTATACTGTGCTATCACTATGCCAAGTAGAAACAATGGTACAAGTGTGGTATGAAACAACCAAGTCCCTAGTAGCCTCTATTCATACTAGTTTGTTGGTCGCGAAGATGATCTAGGTTTCAAGATCATGGGCATTTATGCCGACTGACAACGGGATCATGTCATTGGAGAATAATGTGATTGGACATTCCTCGAAGGATTGCAATACGATCAAGTCATATAGTTCATTGTTGCAACAGCTATACCTAGACTCCTTCTCCTTAGACCACGAGGTCATATTACTCACTGTTTCCCGAGGCTGCTTAGACTGCATCAATCGTCATCTGGTAATACGGTGGCCATAAAGGTATACGTTGGATATTCCGAAGGAACAGTAGATGACATGTGACTACAAGACCGAGATTTGTTCACCCACATGACGGGTAAAGATACATATGGCCGGCTTGGTGATATTACATCCATAAATATTGCAACATGTGACTAGGTCACGGGGATGTAATATCACGGTAACAAGAAAACAAAACTTGTTGTGAACGAGATTGAACAAGGTATGGGATACCAATGATCGGATCTCGGACAAGTTGTATCGAGAAACAAAAGGAAGAGGATGCTACATTTAGACGGTTCAAACAACATTATCATCAGGAATGCATAGGGGTCACATGGACATCCCTGGTCCCTTTGTTGATCATTGATACAGATCATGTCTAGAGCATTCCCGAGCCGTGAGAGGATACACTTAAGGGTACGATGAGAGCGATCATTCGTAAGACGAAATCACAGTAGAGAAAGAAAGAAAGCCGGAAATGTTCCGTGGAGAGATCCGAAGTTGTTCAGAAAAAGAATAAAGGAAAAGACCGGAAAAGTGTTTTCGAATAAATGGAAATTTAAATATATATATTTATTATATGTTAATTATAAATTAATATATTATAAATAACATTTAGATTAAGATTGATAAAGGTAACTTTTATATTAGGCTAAATCCCGGAGGAAAATAGTCTAGAATAAAAGCTGCAGAAAAATAAAAGGGAAAAAGGAAAACAGCCAGCCCAAGTGGGCGGCGGATAACAGCCGCCGCACTGGGCGGCAAATAGCTGGACCATGCTCGCCAGCAGCCGGCGGATAAAGCACGCCGCGCGGGGGGCGGGCCACAGCTTCCAACCGCCACCTAGGCTTGCTCGACCCGGCCCACGGGGGCGCACGGGGAGCTGGCGCCAGGGGCGGGGTACTGGGCCGCGGGGGCGGGCGCCGGCCTACCCGGCCGCTGCCAGCTACACTGCGCCGCGGTGGGGCTAGCCATCCCACCCGCCTGCTATCCCCTTTTTATTTTATTAGTTGTTTTTCTGTTTTGGCTATTGGGCTGACTTTTGGCTCATTCGGCCAGGACGAAAATAGCTGTTATTTTCCTTTAACTAATAGTCCCACATGGCTAACCCAATGGGGAGGACACACCCCCTCCGTCTATATAAAGTGGTGCCCATGGGTGGGATTAAAGACACCAAATACATTACTTGAGAAGTCTTTTGATTGACTTTCTCCCTCCCTCTCTCTATACCTCGTGACCATGACCCGAAGTCTGGGTTGTGCGATCGAGACACACCTGCAGTACGCCGTTGCGCTGCAGGGATTCCTAGCCGGATGTCAACTTCCGTACTCCCGGTGGGATCGGGGAACCGGAGGTCTCATCGTGCACCGGATGTGTACGAAGACACTTAGCACAACACTTGGGGCACTTGAATGTCGTGAGCCAGAGCTGTTGCACGATGAAGATCAAGAAGGAGCAAGGGGTGACATGCGAGGAGCTTCGCGACCTTGAGGTCGGCTACGAGTATGACTACTTCAACCACGTTCCCCGCGGAACGTTAACCGCGTACGGTCTGCAAGGGTATGTATTCTATACGCTCCGTCCGTTACCACATTACTACATAGATAGATCCTAGGCAGTTTTTGGGGTTCCATCGTAGGAAATTTTTTGTTTTCCGCACCGATCCCCAACAAGAGCAGCGTAGCAAGAGGAACACACGGCGAGAGATACATGGAAAAAACAAGTTACTTCTAGATTTGATCTATCTCTCTCTATATAGCCTGGGAGATGAGCCGACCGAGTCGCCCTGTGGTGGAAAACAAGGACACGTGTCAAACATGTACACGAATGTTGACACGTACCTAACAACCGGTGCACCATGCAAAAATTAAGTCTTCCACAAAACGAGTTTCTAATTCGAACTGGATTCACGCGACACGACGCGCGTGCGGGCGAGGCGGGCGGTGGAGGAGGAGGAGTGTGTGTGGACTCCTCTTTTCACTCACTTAGTGGGAATGAAACATCTCACCTTATAAGCTGGTCCAACTCTCTCCCAACTAGCAATATAGGACTACACTTTACCTCCCACACAACTCCCAACCTGCCATAGTAGACGGGTCTTGAGATTTTATAATTTAGAGTTAAACATCCGACTATCAAGTTGCCACCCATGAGCGCATTGGTCACTAACTGGGAAAATGCAAACTATCGGTCCCGAAGTTGTTAGTCATTATGTCACGTCCGTCGTTAAGTTGCCGACGTGGCTATCCGTTTTTTGCAAATATCCCCTAAAATTTAGCTTCTTCTAATTGCTAGGTCCCTTTTCCATTAAACTGTGTAGGACAATCTTCGTTGGTCTTCCCGCTGTGCTCACGCTAGCCCCGTCACTTTTATGGGATAGTTGTGTCACCGAATAGTAGTACCAAACCGGGAATTGTTCCACAAGCTAAACTTTGTGCGGCAGCTGAATTCTCCTGAGCCTCCATGCTGCATTGTTGCTCCTCTTTTGCACATGTACGATCCCAAAATGGCAAGAACAACTTGAGGGTAATTAATCGTACTTTGTTCTCTCCATAGATAGGAAAAGCTCCATGTTGATCTATAAGATTCTGGGATGATTGTTTCTAAAAAAGCTCAATAACTTTGTCATTCTCAAAAGATCCTGAGTGGATATGTGCGCGCGTAGAGTTCCTGGCCGCCCTTGATCTCGCCGACTTCGACCGTGTCACGGCGGCAAACAAGCGCTCCGAACCAGGCCATGCTGGCAGGAAGGACAGTCTACGTGGCTGGCTCGCAGCCGACTTGCGCACCCCTGCTGGACACGGCAATTGACGAATGGCTTCCCTGGTGCGTACATCCATGAGAGGTATTCGATAGACTGCCTAGGAGAGATTCAGGGGTGAAGAGGCTAACATGTGGGGCCTAAATCTATTTTGGTGGCCCAACCATAGGATAGTGGAAAAAAGGACCTAGTAATTAGAGAAAATAACATTGTAAGGATTATCTGAAAAAACATGTAGCCACGTCAGTGACTTAGCGGCAAACGTGATGGAATGACTAACATGGCACATCCATACATCTTCGTGTCCGATATTTTGCATTTTTCCGGTTGGCGACCAATGCGCTCATGCGTGGCAACTTGATAGACCACACGTATATTTAACTTTATAATTTATTTGACTATACGTGGCCGTGGCCGAACTGTGTTCTCCGTAGCACTGAAGCACTAATGGAGTACCCATGAAAAGACACCAAAGATCTAGCCCCACACACAGTAGAATGGCAACGCAGGTCATATGCATACTGTACACGTATCTAGCTACAGCTAGTCGATCCATGGACACAGAAGGGCCCGTCGTCAAGGTTGATTTTTTTCGTTCAGAGCTGCATCGATCGGCACGTACATTAAAGTGTAGGGGTCGCTACTGTTCGCCTCGCAGAAGCCCATGTGTATTCCACAGCTGCTACCACGTACCTCTCCAACCCAGTAATTATTGCTACGTACTGTTGTTGAGGGAGTGTCATCGACAGAGAAAAGGGAGGAAAAAGACGACCGAGAGAAAGATACTAAGAAAAACTCACGGAGATCACAAGAAAGCTGGTTCGCTTTCACAAAAAAGACCCTACGAGTCACTAGCCAGCAGTCGCTGGGTGTCAAACCTAGAGGAGAGAGTTGGGTCCATAAGGCGAGACAGATTGCTCTTGCCCAACTCTATCTCCCGTCGTTTTGACCCCTACCCCCGGCCTGCCCCTGGGCGCGCACGCATCTTTGCTTAACAGGACAAGACATGATTCCACCTAGCTTGGTCTAATGTTGCGTCCATTCCTTGCAGTTCTTGTCTGAGACCCATTTTTTAGTCGGGCGACTAGTCAAAATTCATACTCCAATTGAGTCTACAGTTGCATGGCCTCGAGACTGGGTCCGCGGTGCACCAGCCAACCCGATCCTGACATTTTGAAGGTCCGGGGCCAAACAAAAACCATGAGCCCTTAATTAAGTTATTAAAATAATAATAATATGCATTTTTATGTTAATTAACATTACATATTGTTAGTAAAAATTAGTATTAAGTGAAAATATTTAAATTGCGTTCGAACATATTGTATATATAAAAAGTTATAGATATCAACTCCAATCATAGATAAATATATCTGCTATTCAACTCTTTTTTCACTTATTCGTGCGCCACTACGAGAGAATCATTACCGTAAATTCATGAAGATGTTTTTCCTCATTAATTAGCAACCTTAACCTCTTCTCTTGGGCTATAAGCATAAAAATAAAAAATAATGATTTATATATGTCTATATAAAACTATAAGTCTACAACAAAAACTCTAATAAATATTTATATGAAATGATTTACACATATTTTATGAAAACTCCACAGGAACAATGTCGCGTGGTACCTGATTTTTTAGTGTAGTCTCCTCTCGCCAGCTTAGCCGCTTTGTTTGTTTTTCATAGTACTACCTCTTTCCTCTCGATGTGACATTGGCGGCAACGAGAGGGACGACAATTAGTCGTCTCTTACTCTTGTCCAAAAAATAATCGAATAGTGTCTAGGACACCGTTCTATAGAGAGATAATTTTTTGAGAAAACATAAAAAGCTCTTTGTGTTTCATTATATTGAAAAGGCAGAGTCAGATTACAAGCCTCCTAGGAGGTTAAACGCACTCCCACACTCACATACACACATGGGTGGGTTCAGTGTACATCCCATTTCGTCGGCACTATATCTCTAAGGCCTTTTGCCCCTGCCAGGCTGCCGCTTCCTCCTTGATCTTGCCAACCAGCGCCGGGACAGATGGCCTCGCTCGCTCGAAGACGCAGTCATTGCATTGTTTCCAGATCATCCATAGGACTAGGAAGGCTGCTGAAGCCAGTCCCTTGTGCATGGCTTTTGGGGTGTTCTCCTTTGCCTTGGTCCACCATTCGAGGAGTGAGCTCTCCTGGGTTGGCGGCGAGTAAGCCATACGCAACTAGGCCAGGATCTCATGCCAAATCTAGCGGGAGAAGGGGCAGCCGACGTTGAGCTGTTGTATTGTTTCCATAGCTTGGTCATAGAGGAGGCATCTTGCGTGGTGTTGCAGTTGTCTCCTGGTGAGTCTCTTTGCCGTCCAGCAGCGGTCCATGTCTGCAAGCCAGTAGAAGAACTTGACATGGTTTGGTGCCCAAGTTTTCCAGATGAGCTTCCAGGATGCCCAGCCGGTCGAGCCATGGAAGGCTACGAGGTATGCGAATTTGGTTGAGTATTCTCCGCTCGCTTTCCACTTCCAGGTGAGTTTGTCTGGCTCCGCAGACAGGGTTGTAGGGGCGATGAGTTGCCACAGCTGTAGGTATTGCCCCACCTCGTCGATGCCAAGTACACCTTGAATGTCCTGCGCCCATCTGTTCATGCCCAGTTCATCAACAACCGTGCGCATCTTGCGGCGTCGCTTGGGGACACAATCGAACAGTAGGGGTGCGATCTCGCGGATGGATCGCCCCTGAATCCATCGATCCTCCCAGAATTTAGTGGTCCGCCCATCTCCCAGCTCCGTGAAGGTGGAAGCAAAGAAGAGGTCACGCTCTTCCGGGGTCAGTTGCAAGTCAAGGCCACTCCAGGCGCGGCTGCAGTCTGTTCTGCTCAGCCGCTGCCAGCGTAGCCGTAGCGCGGTGCTCTGGTGCTCCAAGTCATGTACTCCCAAGCCTTCGAGCGAGGTCGGCTTGCATACACGGCGCCAGTTGACGTGGCAGCTCCCGCCCTTGGCAACCTCGCGGCCCTCCCAGAGGAAACCCCTCTCAATCCGTTCCATGGCGCGGAAGGTTTTCTTTGATGGCGCGAGAACCAATAGCTGGTGCATGGACATCGCCCCCAACACGGATTTTACGAGTGCTAGTCTTCCAGGTTTTTGCATCAGGTGTGCCTTCCAGGTTGGAACTTTGGCTGCCATCCGGTCGATCAGCGGTTGCATCTGTGCCGATGTCAGCTTATGCAGCGTGAGGGGGATCCCGAGATAGGTGAGGGGGAACTCCACGATTGGGCATCCTAGGGGAAGCAGCACCGGCTCTACGATCTCCCTTTCGCATCGGATCAGTGTGGCCGAGCTCTTGTTGAAGTTTACTTGCACCCCGGATGATTGCCCGAACAGCTTTAGTATTTCCCTTACCGAAGTGACATCGCTGTATGTTGCATGGTAGAACAATATCACGTCGTCCGCGTAGAGCGATATCGATGGGACCATGCGGTGCGGGTGCAGTTGTTGTAGGATCCCGTGCTCAATCGTCCGCTTCACCGGTTTCCCAAGCGAATCCATGGCGACGATTAATAGTTGTGGCAACAGTGGGTCTCCCTGGCGTAGCCCCGGCGGTGCCAAATGGGGGGGGGGGGGCTCGCCGTTTAGCAGTACCTTGGTATTGGCCGAAGTAAGCAATATCGAGAGCCATCCCAAGAAGCGATCACCGACACCTAATTGTCGTAGCACCTCGAAGAGAAACGGCCATGACAGTGAGTCAAATGCGGGTGTCAGGTCGAGCTTCAGTAGGACTCTAGGGGCGCCGAGGTGATGCAACAACCGTGCAGATTGACGGACGAGCATAAAGTTGTCATGTAGACTCCGTCTGGCGATGAACATGTTCTGCACCGGGCTGACGATGTCGACGAGCTTGGAGGCGAGGCGAAGGGACAACAACTTGGAAAATATCTTGGCGACGAGGTGAATAAGACTGATGGGCCTATAGTCGTCGAGTTGGATCGCATCAGGTCGCTTTGGAAGTAGTGTCAGCAGTGCCCGGTTCAGCTTGGTGAAGCCCCGGCCTTTAAGCTCGTACAGCTGTTGGAACACACCCACTAGGTCATGCTTGACAATGTGCCAACACGCACGCATGAATTCTGTTGTGAAGCTATCGGGCCCTGGTGCTTTCCGCGCCGGGAGCTTCTTAATCGTGTCCCATATCTCTTCCATGCTGAAAGGCACGTCCAAGTCGTCAAGGTTGCCGACCGGGTCTAGCAGCTGTTCTAGCTCAAACGTGTGTTCACGTGTCACTTCTATGCCTAGCAGGTTGTCATAGTGGTGGAATGCTGCTTCAGCCATGTCTTTGTGGTCAGTCAATACGTGATCCTCGACTCGCAGACTGTGCACTCTGTTCTTCTGACGGCGGTATGTTCATTGGCGGTGGAAGAACGTTGTGTTGGCTTCACCATCTTTCAGAACCGCGATGCGAGCTCGTTGGCGAGTGATTGTTCGATCTAGCGAGACTATTAAAGGTAGGAGACCTTGGTCTGTCACCGAAGCCAATCTTCACCGGGTGTTAGGACTCGATCTTCTTGTGCTTTCTCGAGACGTAGCAACAGTTCCCTGGATAGGGCCATCCTGTGGCGCACGTTCCCAATGGACTTCGCGCTCCAGCTGACCAGCTCTCAAGCTGTGGCTTGCATCCGAAGCGCAAGCTGTGCGAAGGGGTCGGGGTCCTGAATCGAGTGCCATGCCTCAGCCACAGCTTCCTGGAATCCATCCTGCCGGATCCAGTAATCTTCAAAGTGGAATCGCTGGGCCATTTGTGGCATGGGGGTGCAGTCAAGTAGCAGCGGGCTGTGGTCCGAGACGACCGAGGCGAGACAATGTAGGTGGCATTCCATGTATAGCTCCTCCCAGTCCGTTGTACAAAGCACACGGTCAAGGTGCACTAACGTCGGCGGTGTTTGCTCGTTGGACCAAGTGTATATCCGCCCGTTCAGGTAGACCTCTTTCAACGCAAGATCGTTGATTGTACGGCGGAATCTGCACATCATGCGTCTGTTTAGGTGCCCGGTGTTTTTGTCCTCATCTCTGTAAATGATGTTGAAGTCGCCACATCTCATCCATGGCTCGTCGCAGTCACCGCGCACTTCCTTGATCTCAGTGAGGAAGTTGATCTTATCTGCGTCATCTTGTGGCCCATAAACCACAGTGAGCCGCCACGGGAAGGTCAGGCTCATGGTACTGGACACCTTAGCGAAGAGCGTGTTTGTGGAGACGGTCTGGTCGGAGAGGGTGACTTCTCTGCTATTCCAAGCCAAAAGAATGCCTCCTCGCGTGCCGCTGGCCGGAAGGTATACATAGTCGGCAAAATCAGGACCCAGCGTCTCGAGGACGATCGATGTGCAGAGGAGCCCCACCTTTGTCTCTTGAAAGCATATGATCGATGCCCCGACCGTGTCTACCAGGGAGCGTATGGCAAGTCGACGAGCTCGCGAATTCAACCCACGCACATTCCATATAATGATATGAAGTTTGTGATCCATAAAACAAGAGTTCGTCTGTTTGAGCGACGGGGCATGCCTAGACTTGCACGGGACCGTCTACTGGCTGCACGCCTGCCTGAAGGATGTTGTCAGGCAAGGTGTGGCCGAGCAGCGCTGCAATGGCAGACAAGATGGGGAGGGAGACGGGCATCGCGAAAACATCAGCGTAAGCCTGCATCTCCACTTCCGTGACCTTCTGGTCGATGCCAATGACCCCTAGGGTGCGCATGAGCTGCACCTGAGCACGTCGTTCAGCGGTGGGCGCCCCTATCTTGGTTGTCGCCGATCTGCCATGCCTGGGAGCAAAGTTGAGCGGCTGCCTACGGGGTTGTTTCCCAGGCGTGGGTAGCACAGCAGAGATCTGTTTAGTTGCCACTGCAAGGAAAGCTCCAAGCGTCCATTGCGCCGGGGGAGTCGCGGCGGCGGTGCGCTGCCTTGGGCGTCGTTTGTAGACGAAGCGCGACGTTGTTCGTGGTGTGGATTTGCTCGTCATGCGCGCAGGTGGGCTAGCCTCTTCAGGCCTAGGTGAAGGGCTCGCGGGCCGTGGTGTGCGTGGGCTGGCCGGCCTCTGCAAGATGCGGATCGGGGGAGGCGTCCTGGCCTCTGGTCCCCACCAATAGAGAGAAAATTAATTTCTATGCAGTCATAGCCTTAAGCTTGGCCAAGCAATCGCTCGATGAAAGAGAAAATGCGCCGTTTATTTATTGAGCTGGAAAATGCGTCAAGTATGTTGCGTTCTGTGGATTAATATTCCGGTCGTGGTGCAGCTTTGGGCCCCACCCCCATTTTTATTTATCCTCTTATGCTTTGTTTGGATGCACAGAATTAAATTTAGGAAATAAATTAGGTGGAAATTCCAATTCCCGACCGGAAAGGAAATGGGTGCTAATTCGAATTCAGTTGTACCCAATTCTAATTTCTGTGGGTGGTACCCAATTCTAATTTCTGTTTGGATGTCCAAACCATGGAATTGGATGTTTTTTACTTTTAGCTATTTTATACTTGTGTAAATGCATGAATAGTCACATTTGTAAATATTAGAATGTGTACATATTATTTTCATTAAAATCATCCGAACAAAATCATAAAAAGTACATTTTTTATCACACGGCATATGGATGTACTACATTCAGCTGGTAAAAAAGACATGGAATATTGATATGTGCACCGAGCCTTTTCTAATTGAGGTCATGATTTGTGTCTACTATTGCCTATGAAAATAGGAGAGTATGTGGCGTTGACTGTGATGGCAAGGGACCAATGGCCTCGAGGTCCCGAGCTCCGATTTCAACCAGATGCCTAGTACAGTAAGAAAGACCAAAGTATTTCAGAAGAAGTTACTGGAAATTCAAGTCACGAATTAGGAATTGCCACACGGGCGCAGGGTCGAGTTTGCAGGAGGCACAGCGCGAGGCGCGCACTCCACTGAATTGAGCATTGCTCTATTCTGTCGTTGTGAATTTTTTGTGTGAAGTAGCTGGCTCCATGTTGCTTGCTCGATGGGGACTTGGTGATGCAAATAAAAAACATACAGAATATTGACTAATCTCTCCTGAGCCATGGGAGACTACTTGAGTTTGGAAAACACAGTAGCACAGAAGTCAGTTTGAGGGAATTAGCAGTGGTCGTGTAAAAAATGACAAAATAAATCTGATCACGCCATGAACTCAAAGAAGGGATGATTGGTAGCACAAATACTGGGTGGGGATGGGTTCCCACCGCCACCACACCTCAACCCGCCACGATCACCCCTCAATATGCCGCAGATTACTTGCCATCTGTCGGTTGCCGAACAGGCAGAGGGAGACGGTGGAGATGGGCCACGGGCAAACCTAGTGATGGGAGAAGGCAGGTATGAGAATGGAGGAGGGCGGGGAAGCCGCGGGGATGGGGAGGGAGTGAGGGAGGGAGGAGGGCGAGCTTACCGGCGGCCGGCGGAGTGCTGCAGCGGGAGTTTCTCGATCGGATCCTGTAGCACAGAACGAAGCGGTAAGCTGCGGGGTGTGGTTTCCATGATGATTCAGAGGCCAGAGGGTCCGAATTGGATACAACCTGATGACGGGCCGCGCGGGGGTGCGTGGAATTGAGGCTTTGTTTCCAGGACAAAATTCTAGGACAAAACAATCGGCAGAATTCGGTCCCCATTTCCAATTCCTCAATTCTAGGTCCAATAAAATTAACAAGAGCACATCGAACTAAAGGAAAATAGGCCCAAACTCTAGTCCACCGGAACGCATATCGCTTCGTCTTGTCTCTGCCTATACGAGGAAAATCGTCCTCATACGTGCTCTAATGGCGCAGCCACGGCATATGCATAGCTAATTGGGAGACCGAGAATTGGGTCCCTCCTGGTTTCAGGGCCCAGGACAGCTGCCCCTCCAGACCCCTCTTAGGACCGGCCCTGCCAGCCATAGGAGCCATAGTACTACTGTTTGATTATTTCCCTGGTCCAAACGTTAAGTGCGTGTCTCACTCTAAACTCTGGGCCATAAATATTGTCCAATCCTCGATGTGTGCTTGAAGATGCGATGGCCACGGAAAAAAAATGCGAATGTAAAGGGGAGAATTAGCTAGCACGTAAAATCAACGGATCGATGCACTACACGCCACGTCGATACGATCGAAGTGGCAACGTGGATATGAAGATATTCGCTTGGTCTTTCCATAAAAGGGTAACTTTAACAAATGACATCTTGTTAAGAGGAATTGGTATGAGAGTACATAATATATTTTTTGTCAATCATGATGATATAATCCGGTATTTATTCTTTTAGTGTAAATTTCCTCATGTTATATGGCCAATAATCCAAGTAGTCTCTGGTTTATCTTCCCCACGTTCGGTGGCCAATGTATTTGGTAACTGGTATCACGGGCATTTTCAAGAGATGATGCCATACGATGATCGGCACACAGTGCACATTGAAGTGCTAGAACTGCTCTCATTTATCCATGTGGTCAACCATGGTACACCGCACATGAACCCTGCTGCCATCACCGTGCTTGTCGACCGGTGGAGGCCGGAGACGCATAGTTTTCACCTCCGTACCGGTGAGATGACTGTGACTCTCTAGGATATGTCCACGATCCTTGTACTCCCTGTCCAGGGGGATCCTCTTTGCATTAACACATCCTCTGACAACTGGTGTGACCGGATGTGTTCCCCGTGCCAGTTTGCACTCTCTCTGAATTTTTATGTTCAAGTCCTCGTGGATACGGATTCGGGTTTTGACATTTAAAACCAAAATGTAGTAGCGATGGCCTTCGTACCAGTTTCCTCTCAAAAGATATAAAAGAAACGTCCATTCCACTGAAAAAATGCCTATAATTCATTATTATTTAGTTCGCCGTATATTTCCAACTTAGTTATTACTATCTTTTATTTTGCAAGCAAACTCTTTAGATTTGGAGATGTTCATAATTAGAAGATACTCTTCCATTACTTATAGAATGCAGAATTCTTGTATTTTGAGAACAATGTCATGGTTGTTTGCATGCAATGTGCAAAAACAGGAAATTTAAAGATGGCTAAATGTAACTTGTCATTGGATAATAATAGGGTTAATTGTTGGCTAGCCCTCGGAGGCGTCCATGTACCCAGTTTTGCCCCTAGTTGCAAATGGTGCTCAGTTTTGCCCTTACTTGGGGTGCATCTACTATGGCGAGGCCAAACAGCCAGTCTGAAGTCCATTCCGTCTGGTGGCGTTAGTGGAAGTGGGTCTGGAGCTTACAAGTGGGACTGCGCAACGACGCCAAACCGGACAGAGCCCAACCCGACACACCCCAACCCTACCCCCAATCTGTCCCTGCGCCGCCACCTGCTCCTGAACGGCCGTCCTGCGGCGCCACCAGCACTTGCGCCGCCACCACCTGCGCCGCCACGGTCGTCCCATGTGGCCACCTTCTCCACCGCCACCTGCTCCGCCGCCACCATCCTGCGATGCCACGGGTGGGGCACTCGTTACGCCACTGCGCCCGCCACCTGCTCAACCTATGGTGGCACTCCTTCCGTGTGCCCGGCCATAGCGCTGATAGGTGGGTGCTGGTGCATAAGGAGGAAGTAGGAGGGTGAACCCCAGGGAAAAATGGCGAGCGGCGGTGACCCGGGAGTAGTTGGTGAGGCAGGCATCGGGCCGGAGACCCGCCGCTCCACGACTGGGTTCCTGCTCAATAGTCGATTTGACATGGGACGCCATTGGTTTGCGGTTGATTTTGCTATTGGTGTGCTGATTGCGTCTCTGTTTTTTGTAGGTTAGGATGGAGTTGCGGTTTGCTTTCTTGGTGAACATTAGAAGGGACCGGTACATCGTGGATGCAAACAATAAGAGGAAATTTCATGGAGCATTCAATTATCTATTGCCAATGGATTGTAACGGGAGTTCCAGAAAATTTGGGGAGGTAATTTGCATCCCATATCCTTGGGGTTTGCATGATGAAGTGGAATTCAAATACTATGATGGGGGAAGTAAATGGGTGAAAGTTAGTAATGATGCAGAGCTCGCTACCATGTTTGCTAAGCATAAGGAGAAAGTCATGTGAGACTACAAAATGATGTGGTTGTGTGCCAGCACTTGGACCTAGGGTGGCGGGTGCACCTTGTCGGACAGAACCATGTCGTCAGAATGGCAGCTCTAGCCAAAACAGTTCAGTTAGTGCATGGCGACATGATGGCTCGACAAACGTGAGCACCAGCAGAAGGGCCCCCCTTGAAGTGGAGCATGATTCCTACAATTCTAGGGATGGTGAAGAGAGGCTATTCTGATATTGTTTAGAATTTACAACAGGCATCTCGGTCTAAAAACCAAGATGAGGCTGACAATGATGTCCCTGAGGTGGATGACGCGGTGGGTGAGGACGAAAACCTTGTAGCTGTTGAATGGGACCATGAGAACCCTTAGATGGAAGAAGGTTCCATTTTTGCATCCATGACTGAGGGTAGAAATGCACTTGTGACGTATTGCATCAAGGCAAATACGTTCGAAGTTGGCAAGAGCGATCAAGTATGTAACAGAGTGCACTATCCGACTGAGGATTTTCCATGGAGGATACTCACACCTAAAATGCGAAATAGCACGAATGCTCAGGTCAAAGTGAACCCTTTTAGGCACACATGCCATGAATCAACCCTTAGGAAGGAAATAATTAGTATAACCAAGTTAAGATGGGTGGCGGAAGAAGTAAAGCGGTGGGTGGCAGAAAACCATCAAGTGGGTACAAAGGAATTGCAGAAGTACATCAAAGACAAGTTCAAGATAGACTTACCATACATGAGGGTGTTCAATGGTAAACAACATGCTATGGATTCTATTTATGGTAACTAGCAGGAAAGTTTTGAATTTTTGTATTCATTCAAAGCTGAAGTGGAGAGGACCAGCCTAGGTAGTATTGTAGATATTAACCACCACTCTGTGGAGTAGACAATGAAGGGAGTGACAAGGATGAAGGAATGCTTTAGGAGGGTTTTTGTCTGCTTCGAGGCTTGTCGCCGGGTTTTTTTGACAGGTTGCACGACATATTTGGTTGTTGATGCTACTTCTCTCACAGGAAGGTTTAAAGCTTATTTAGTTGCAGCTTGTGAAATTGATACACACAATTTCGTATTTCCGTTTGCGTACGGTGTGCTGGAGACAGAGACTGTGGACAGCTAGACTTGGTTTTTGCAGAATCTGCGGTGGGGCTATTGCACATCCCAATGGGTTGGTAATTCATAAAATGCCTTCAAGCGTTTAGAAGTGGCCGTGGACAATGTGTTCCCTAGAGTAGAGCATAGGGAATGCATGTGTCACCTTGCTGCAAATTTTGGGAAGAAATACGGAGGAAAGTTGTATACCGACAATTTATAGCCAACATCTTTGACTTGCAGTGTGAAGAAGCACAACTACCACTTGAGGAAGTTATACATGAATGAAAAAGTGAAGGAATACTTGAAAACACACCACTCCAAGTTATGGGCCAGAAGCCTCCAGTGAACTAAGCAAATTTGACTATATGCACAATAATCTTGCAGAGTCTTTCAACTCAACGATCCGGAAACTAAAGAGTCTTTATTTGGTGGATTTACTTGACAACATAAGGATAGCATACATGCACAAGTTTCATGTTCGTGCAGGAATAGCCACGGCAAAATTCATGGGCCACATTATCATCCCTTCTGCGATGAATGAGTTGTAGCAGAAAACAAGAGGCTATGTAATGGACATGAATCTTTGCTCGGCCACCACAATAGAGGTATCATTTTTGGATAAAGAGCAGATATAATGGAGATATCCAGTGGATTTAGAATCTAGAACTTGCAGCTATATGCAATGGCAAATAACTGGGTTGCCATGCATTCATGCCCTATTTTTCATCACTACTCTCTCTGGTCCAGCAGGGAACATACAACAGTATGTGCATGATTAATACTCTATTGCAAGGTTGAAAGCCACATATGCACATGCCTCACCTGCTTTGGAGGGAAAACAACAATGGGACATAGTGGACCCTGGATTCAAGCTTTGTGCTCCAATTTTGAAGAGAGCAGCAGGTAGACCGAGGAAGAGTCGAATAAGACCTTGGAGCGAATGAGCTGGACTTGGAGCGAGGAGGCGTAAGTGCACAAGGTGTGGTGGATCTGGTCATTTTGCTAAGTATTGTGATAGCGAAGTAGATCTAGTGTTCGGAGAGTGTTTCGATGAAAATGTTGGTTAGCAACCAGTTGCAACGGATGATGAAAATGATGGTCACCAGCTGCATGATTTTGACGATGATCCAAATGATGATTTTGACAATGATCCAAATGAGGCTCCAAATGATGATCTGAATAATGATCCAAATGAGGCTCCAAGTGAGGCTCCAAATGGTGATCCAAATGAGGCTCCAAATGATGGTGACCCACCTGCTGTGGTTGTGAGTTCTGCTAGGTATCTAAATCTTGCCAATACTAGTGTATATTTATCACTTGGCATGATCTCACTACTCTTTATGTTTTGTACAACTCTATGGTATGTTTGAATAAGATGATTAAGGTACCTACAACCAAGAGGAGAAGAGAATACGCAATGAACACAAGGAGCTGGAGGACTTGGGCGTGGTTTCTTCCTCAGCGAGGCTGAACATGCGACCAGCCTTGGCCTTGTTGTACTTCTCTATCATGACAAAGAGTTCTGCCGCCGTGCTGAGGTTTTCCCCCAGATGCCGATCTTCTCCCTCATCCGGACGTCCTTGATGCACTCGGAGAAAGCGGTGATGATGTTGGAGTCCGAGATCTTGGGGATCTTGTTGCAGACCTGGCTGAAATGTTGCAGGAACTTTAAGAGGGTTTCACTGTGCTACTAACATACTTGATGGAGGTTGTAGTAGGTGAGGGGGTGCTCATAGGTTCCCTTGAAGATGGCGATGGAGAGTGTGTAGGGGGTGGGCCATGAACTGATGGACTTCTCGGGGAGTTTCATCAACTAGGTGTGTGTCGCGTCCTTCATTGCCATAGGGAACCAGTTCGCCATGACGCGGTCATCGCCTCCTGCGGCCTCGATGCCAGTGGTGTAGAGCTGCAGGAACTCGCATGGGTTAGTGGTTCCATTGTAACGCGCTAGTATCTCCAGGCGGAACTTGTGTGGCCATAACACCTGGTGGAGATCCTTGGTGAACGTGAGGAAACCGTTGCTTTGAGCCTCCTTTCTACAGGCTAGGGCTGCATGATTCCTCTGGCCCGCCATGACGATCTCCTCAATGATGCGGTCCTCTCGCCCGCGTGGGGGCATGGTGACCACGCGGGTAGCCTCGGGAGGCGGGATGATCTGGCAGCTATTGCCGAGCGGAGGGGCAGTGTCGCTAGGCTTGGGGGCGTCGTCAGAGCACATGGGCGGTCGTGAACCCGCAACCCCCTATGATGGCTCCTTGGCGCGAGCCCAGGAAAATTCTTGATTGGGCGAGGTAATGTCGATAAGCTCAGCCATGGCTAGCTCCACTTCTCCTGGCCAAACTCGTCCGGTGGGTGCTACAATAGCTCTTGCACCATGCGCTTGGTGGCCTTCAGCATGGTCTGGTCAGCCTTGTCGCGAGAGGACGCGGTGCGGGAGAGGGAGATGTTGCCTTAGGTTGAGACCAGCTGCTCTCGGGACAGTCGGAAGGAGGAACCTTCCTCGTCCTCCATCCACGGGGTTTGCTCCATGGTGGTGCATCGTGGGACAGGCTCCGTCTGAGCCTTGATCACGGCGCGGTGGAGGGCACTCTGAAACATTGCAAATGTATCTATAATTTTTGATGTTCCATGCTTGGTTTTATCCACTTTCTTGTGTTTTGTCCACACTTTGGAGTACTTTTCATATGATTTCCTGGACTAACCTATTAACAAGAGCCACAGTGCCAGCTGCCTGTTTTCTGCTGATTTTCGTTCCAGGAAAGTCAGAAAATGAATATTCTCGGAATTGGACGGGACAAAAGCCAAAGTGCCTATTTTTACGGAAGTCATCAGATGCTAGAATACAAGATGGAGAAGGGCCAGAGGGCGGCCACACCACCTGGCCGTGCGACCAGGCTTGGCCCGCGCCAGGGGTGGTGTGGCCAGCCCAGGCACCCCCTCAGCCTCTCCATCCGCCTATAAGATGCCCTCAGGACGAAAACCCTAAGTACTGATCAAAAATCCACGAAAGAGTCTATAGCCGCCGTCATCTCGATCCCTAGATCGGGAGGGATCTGAAGCTCTTCTCGGCACCCTGCCGGAGAGGGGAATTCACCCTGGAGGCCTTCTTCATCACCATGCAAGCCTCCGGTGTGACGCGTGAGTAGTTCATCCTTGGACTACGGATCCATGTAGTAGCTAGATGGCTGATTCTCCTCCTTTGTGCTTTCATGTCTAGATCTTGTGAGCTCCATTCATGATCAAGATCATCTATTTGTAATTCTGCATGTTGTGTTTGTGGGGATCCGATGGATATTGAGATGCTATTTCAGATTGATTATTGATTCTATCATGTCTTTGTTATTTGTGATCTTGCATGCTTTCCGTTGTTAGTAGCTATCTTGGCCAAGTAGATGCTAGCAACTCCAAGAGTTAGTATTTATGCTCGATAGTGGGTTCATGCCTCTGGTAATCTGGGGAAGTGACAAAAATCTCTAAGGTACTAGATGTGATGTTGCTACTAGGGAGAAAACAACAATCCTTTGTTCATAAAACAATCGTATTGTTTACATTACATGCCATTCGTAAAGAAATAATCTGTTGCTTGCAACTTAATACTGGAGGGGGTTCGGATGATAACCTGAAGGTGGATTATTAGTCATAGATGCAGTTGGATGGCGGTCTATGTATAATGTTGTACTGCCCAATTGAATCTCAAAGGAGTCAAGATTATTAGTATATGCATTTATTGCTTTCTCGATGTTTGTCAATTGCCCCCCTATAATTTGTTCACCCAGCATGTTATCTATCTTAAGGAGAGCCACCTCTAGTGAACTATCGATCCCAGTCCTTTGTTTTACATACAATCTATAAACTGTTTACTGCTTTGTGTTTATTTTCTACAAACTATTACTTCCTTCCAATCGATACGTTTAATCCTTTGTTTTCAGCAAAACACGGTGAGATTGACAACGTCATCGCAAGTTGGGGACAGAGTTCTGTGGTTGTGTTGTGCAGGTCTCCACGTTGCTACTAGCACCGGTAGTGCGTCCTACCAAGGCTCAGCTAGCAACACCTTTGGGGTGTTTCCTTGCTCCTACTGGTTCGATTAAACCTTGGTTTCATAACTGAGGGAAACTTGCTGCTGTGCTCATCATACCTTCCTCTTAGGGTTCCCAACGAGCTCTACATCAACACTGAGCCATCAAGCATTTTTCTGGCGCCGTTGCCGGGGAGTCAAGGACATCTTCACAAGGGGAGTCCCTCATAACCAATCTCTTTACTTTGTTATTTTTGTTTTGCTTAGTTTCCTTTTGCTTTGTTTGCTTGTTTTGTTATCAAAAACACACAAAAAATTAGTTTTACTAGTTTGCTTTCTTATTTGAAAACCCAAAAAAATGACTACTCTTGAAAACACTAAGTTGTGTGACTTCACTAGCACCAACAACAATGATTTTATGAGCACACCTATTGCTCCACCTGTGCCTGAAGATAGTTTCTTTGAGATAAAACCTCCTTTACTCAATCTTGTTATGAGAGAACAATTTTCTGGTATTGGTAATGAAGATGCTGCTGCCATCTAAATAACTTTGTTGAACTTTGTGAGATGCAAAATTATAGGGATGTAGATGGTGATATTATTAAGCTGAAATTGTTTCCTTTCTCTTTGAGAGGAAAAGCTAAAGAATGGTTGAATTCCTTAACTAGGAATAGTATTGATTCTTGGACTAAATGCAAAGATGCTTTCATTGGAAAATACTATCCTCATGCAAAGATTATATTTATGAGAAGTGAAATAATGAAGTTTAAACAATCTGATAATGAGCATGTTGCTCAAGCTTGGGAAAGAATGAAATCTTTGGTAAAGAATTGTCCCACTCATGGACTGACTGCTTGGATGATCATCCAAACTTTTTATGCAGGATTGAACTATTCTTCAAGGAACCTATTGGATTCTGCTGCTGGAGGTACCTTTATGACCATCACTTTGGGTGCTGCAACAAAACTTCTAGACAATATGATGGTTAATTATTCTGAATGGCATACTGAGAGAGCTCCACAAGGTAGAAAGGTAAATTCCGTTGAGGAAACTTCCTCCTTGAGTGATAAGATTGATATTATTATGTCTATGCTTGTGAATGGGAAAGCCCATATTGATCCAAATAATGTTCCTTTAGCCTCTTTGGTTGCTCAAGAAGATCAAGTTGATGTGAACTTCATAAGAAATAATAATTTTGGCAATAATGCTTATAGGAATAATTTTGGTAACAACAGTTACAAGCCATATCCTCCCAACAATGGTAATGCTTATGGAAATTCTTACAACAATAATAGGAGTGCTCCCTCTGAACTTGAAGTTATGCTTAAAGACTTTATTAATAAACAAACTGCTTTCAATAAAACTATTGAGGAAAAACTCTCTAATACTGAAAGAAATATAGCATCTTTGGCTGAAGCTCAATCTCCTTTTAATAAAATGACTGCTAAACCTGAAACTAATGATAATCGCTTTGCAGCTACTAATGCTATACAAGTAAGAATTGATGAAAATGTTAGACTATTAGCTGAATTACATGCTAAGTGGGAAAGATAAGATGAAATTGCTAGAAACATTAGTGTTTCTACTATCACCACCACTAGTGTTGAGGCTAGTAATAGCTCTACTACTTTAGAAGATAATTTTGATTTTGATCTTGATGGTTGCAATATCTCTGAAGTTATTAAGTTCCTACAAAAGCTTGCTAAAAGTCCTAATGCTAGTGCTATGAACATGGCCTTTACGAAACACATTACTGATGCTCTCATAAAGATTAAAGAAGAAAAGATGAAACATAAAGCTTCTATTCCTATAAATCAAGAAGATGGTTGGGAACCCATCATTAATATGAAAGTGAATGACTTTGATTTCAAAGCTTTATGTGATCTTGATAGTGGTGTTTCTATTATGCCTAGAAGGATTTATGATATGCTTGATTTGCCTCCACTTGAAGATTGTTATTTGAACGTCCCACTTGATGATAATGCTAAAAAGAAACTCATGGGGAGTCTTAATGATGTTCTTATTATGGTTAACAATTCCTATGTCCCCGTTGATTTCTATGTTTTGGATGTTGAATACAATGCTTCTTGTCCTATTACTTTGGGAAGACCTTTTCTTAGAACAGTTGGTGCCATTATTGATATGAAAGAAGGCACCATTAAATATCAACTCCCACTCAAGAAAGGTATAGAACAATTCCCTAAGAAGAGAGACAAGATTTATTTTTCCTCTCCTATGAAAACAAAATTTGCTCTTAATGCTTCTTCATTTGAGAACACTTGATTCTTTTTCTTGCTTCTTATGCCTAACTTAAAGGCGTTAAAGAGAAGTACTTATTGTGAGATAACCCAAAAGTTTTAGATGAGTCTTGGAAGTTATTACTTCAGTAATAACTGCTCCTTATCCTTTTTATTTGCTTTTTGTGCCAAGAGTAACCTCTAATGAGAGAGAAGTAATGATTGGGAAAGTTGCTGTCCCGAAACAGATTTCTGTGCTTCATCGTTAAAATTCGTGTAAAATCTCTGAACGTATTTTTGAGGCGTGAATTTTTGTGCTTCAGACCCAGGTTGTTATATAACTTTAGTTAGTTCAACACTTTTTGATTTGATCAACAGAAGGTCTTCGAAAAATTCGTCTTTACCTGCTGGTCTGTTTTGACAGATTTCTGCCATTTTCTGCATTTGCTTCTTGTTGGTTCCTTTTTGAGTTCTTTTGGGGAATTGAGATTTTTGAGGGAAGTACTACAGTAGATAGTGTTCTAATGGAAGCTTATTTGGTGTTAGAATTGAACCTTAAGACTTATTATCTTGAGTGCACTAATGTTGCCAATAAAGATTGTGTGAAGTTTTGTACGAACGAAAAATTTCAGGTGTATGGAAGGAGTGAGTAATGAGATGAAGGATGTACTAAAGCTCAACCTTGGGGATGCCACGCGTGTCACCCCAAGAAAAATCCAAGAAGTACAAGCTTCAAATCTTGGGGATGCCCAAGGCATCCCCTTCTTCATCAATAAAAATCTCAGGTTTCTTCCAAACGCTTCATTTTAATTGTTTCATGCACAATTATGTTGTTCTTGAGAGTCTTCTTTTTCGTTTTCATTTTCATTTTTCGTTTGCTTTTGTTTGCTTAGTTTTCTGAATAAATTTGTTGGACCCCCTCTTTCATACGTTGGTTTTCAAATAGTTTAGTTCGGTTTGGAAAAGAGTAGGAAAGGTCATACTTAAGTGGTAAAAAGAGCTCGTTTTTGACTGTGGCCTATGCTTTGTCATGCCATGCTTGATATTGTTTTGGCTTTATGCTTAGTATTATTTGCTGTAGCATGACTTGTTATAAACAATTGAGATTGCTTAATGTGCCTTGGATGAATCATGCATTGTTTTAGCATATTAAAGCATAGTATAGTGGTATTCTACTTCGATGCTTTATTTGGGTTGACTTGGCGCATGCTCATACCATGTTATGACTATCTCAAGTCACCATAAGCCTTTATGATCCTTTAGTTTTCAAGTTGTAGTATCACTTTATGCTTTGATCAATGATGTTTTGTCGCTCTGCATGATTATGGTCATTATTGCTCTCTTAGTTTGTCGCTCCCAGTCTTTTGCTAGCCTCCACAACCAAGTATGAGGTCCACTCATGCATCCAACTCCTTAAACCAAGTTATTCCAAAGAGTCCACCATACCTACCTACTAGCTTATGCTATTCCAAGTATATTCATGCTTTTGTTTACCTTCCAAATTAAACTTGTTATGAGAAAACTAGTGATTAAAGCTCTCACGAACTTGATGGCACACTTTACTTTTCTTGCCCTTAATAAACTTGAACCATTGTGTCATATATGTTGTATATGCTTGAACTTATTTGTTGGGAATTAGCAGAACCATGCTTTCATGGGGAACGCTTTCAACATTGCACTTGGTACTTGTACCTAGTCGATATCATGCTCTTTTGTATATGGATGTCGTTGGTGTGAAATGAAAGGGGAGCTTGTAAGTCCATGGAGTTATGTATATGTGTTAGAGAAACGCCTGGGCCGCTGGTCTAATCCATGCTAACATGGTGGAAACTTGCATCGTAACCATAATGAGCTGTCTATGAAGCATTCTTCTTATAAAAAAGGAGTCCTATATTGAGAAAAAAGAGAAAAGAGGAAAAAAGAGATTATGAAAAGAGGAAAGAGAGAAAAAAGCACCATATTCCCATGGTAAATAAGAAGATTGCTGAGATGCTCGTTTTCTGCTTGCCTTGTCATTTTGATATGGGGATTCTTCCGTATCATCGGGCAAGGGGTACCCTGTTGGCGGTTCTCTATGATACACATGTACTTACGATGACAAGAACTTACCGGTGACTAAACTTGAGTAGCATGAGGAGTGATAAATTGCAAATGTATCTATAATTTTTGATGTTCCATGCTTAGTGTTATCCACTTTCTTGTGTTTTGTCCACACTTTGGAGTACTTTTCATATGATTTCTTGGACTAACCTATTAACAAGAGCCATAGTGCCAGCTGCCTGTTTTCTGCTCTTTTGGTTCCAGGAAAGTCAGAAAATGAATATTCTCAGAATTGGACGGGACAAAATCCAAAGTGCCTATTTTTTTGGAAGTCATCAGATGCTAGAATACGAGATGGAAAGGGGCCAGAGGGCGGCCACCCACCTGGCCGCGCGGCCAGGCTTGGCCCGCGCCAGGGGGTGGTGTGGCCAGCCCAGGCAGGCTTGTTCGTCTGCGGTACCAAAGTTGGCAGGCCAGCGCATGGCGGTACCTAAGTTGCCTGAAATCACCACGTTTCGAAAATCACTACCGAGAGGGGCCATTTTGATGTAAACTCGTCTCACCCCTACCAAATCCAAACATGCCATGAAACTGCCCTGTGAAGTAGACGGTCGGGACCCTCATGTCAGTAATATTTCCGTGACGCGAGCGCCAACGCGGCAACCATGTAGGCGAAATGAGATACTAAAGGAGCATCGTGTGTTGACCAAATTCACAAATCCACCCCTCCCTCCTTTCGCATGAACCCTAGCACCGGCGGCGTCGAAATCCCCTCTCCAACCAGAAAGATCTCGTCGGGCATTTGACTTCCGGCGCCAAGTTGCTGCGCCTACTCGCTGCTACCGAGCTCTAATGCCGAATGTCGTGCTAGCCGTTGCGACGATCTAGCTTGCCTCTACCGCCGACGAGATGAGCAACGCGGAGGATGGCAGATCCATTTGCCGAGGAAGAAGTACTTCTGGCTAATTTCGGGTGAGCTACTCTTCTCTTTGCTATTCGCACTACCTATAACTGCTAGCTGGCTATTGGCATTACAGAGATATATCGAACATAGAATTTTTTGCTAGCACGACGCTGACAAAGAATTCTTATCTTTTGTCTCCAATTTTCTGTCAACTAGGATCTCCGCTGAACCCAGCTACACGGTTCTGGTGAGAATATGCGGCCACCTCATTAAATTAGCACATGGGAAGAACACGTGGAAAGAGGCTCAGAGTCTGAAGATGGAAGTGGCGCCTGTGCAGTTATGCACTATCCCTGGTTTGGTTGCTGCTGTGCGTGAACTTTCTGAAATGAGGCCAGAGCAGACTGCACGGTTTAGCCTCGTTGATGACCGAGGCTTCAAGGTTCCTGTAGCGCGTGACAGTCAACTAATTGGGTTGATGAAACATCATGTTAGGCTTCGCGTGGTTACGCTGGTGTGTAACATAGTGGATGAGGAAGCTCCTGCTACTAGGAGTCGCCCAGCTATTATTGGACAGGGAGGTCTAACTCGAACCCCTGCTGTTGTTGAGCAAAATGTGGTTCCTCATCCGCGACATGCTTCTGTCAGGCAACCTCCTTGTAGGAGTCCCCGTATTGCCGTTGTGGAAAACTCTGCTCTGGAATCTGCTGGTATTGGTCGTCCCCGTCCCCGTGCCCGTGTTGCTGCGGCTGCTGCTCACCTAATCCATGCTGCTGTTGAGCAAAATAAGGCGTCCGGAGGCTGCCCCGCTGTTGTTGCCAAGACCGCCGCCTTGTGTGCTGCTCCTCCTCGAAACCGTCCTCAAGTAGTGTGAACCCGTGCTCTGGAATCTGCTGGTACTGGTCGTCCTCGTGTTGTTGTTGATCTGGACGTTGTTGACCCAATCCCTGCCGCTGTTGAGCAAACTAAGGCTTCTAGAGGCTGCCCCACTGTTGTTGCAAAGACTGAACCATTCTCTCCTCCTCGAACCCGTGCTCAGGTTCAGCAAGCTGTTGGTTTGAAGCCAGCTCATGGTCTGGACTCTGCTAGCACTCGAAACACTTCTGTTGTGGGGACTGCTCCTGATCGTCGAGGTGGCATGGCGGCAACTGATCCTATTGTGGCTGCCGTTAGAAGGGGCCTGCCTGTCCACCATGTAATGTAGCTCCCGCTGCTAAGGCCCTCGCCTTGCTCCTGGTCATGGTACTTCCACCGAGGTTGATCCAGCTAACGATGACGCTGGTGAATGGCGGCGGTGGCATTAGGGCTGGGTCTGATGGTGCCGCTCCATCTCTCGAACCTCTCGGAGGTTTCTATCCTAAAGAACCTGATGATGGCAAAGTAATCGTTCGTATTGGTCTCGCGGATTATACTACAAAATTTGATGATGGCACAGGAAAATTCTATGATGAGTTTGATGTAATCCTTGGCAGATACGACCCTGAAGTGGTAGAGTTATCTGACCTGATGGCATCGTTACGTGTGAAGGTGTTGTGGGGGTCCTCCCAGGAAGCACGTTTATTATATTATGGTTACAGGAGCTAAAAGGCTATCGAAGTGAAAGATACTAGGGATTTAGTCATACCGTTTACAAGGAAACATTATAGAGGTGAAGTTTACTTCCACTTGGTAGTGCTCATGGTTGGAGAGGAATTGGAACTTGACAATAGAGATGGACTTTTAGAAGGCATGCATGACCTGATCCATGGCATCACTGGGGCTGGTGCGACTGAGGGTGGCTTCGAACAGAGGAGAGTCTTACAGAGGAGCGTCATAAAGAGGAGCAGGAAGAGCATCCCCAGAAAGGGCACCCCGAATAAGAACGTCACCAAGGAGACCACGCCAGAGAAGAGGATGCCCAAGAGTCACACGACAAAAGGCACCATGCCGCAGAGTACACCCCTGAGATCCAGTCAAAATGCCACACCGAACGGTAGCAGCAAAAACGCTAAGAGGGCTAGCACGGTGGTGAACACTCCCAGGAGTGGTAGCAAAGAGGCGAAGATGGCCAGCACGGGTGCTACCACACCCAGTGGGAGCAGAAAAAAACACTAATTTGGAGCGGAACACGTCGCTGTTAGGGAATTATGCAAGCACGAAGGAGAACACGCCCAATAGTAGCAGCAAAAGGGCTAATTTGGAGCGGAACACGCCGCTGAGGTCAGGCAATAACGCCAGCACAAAGGAGAAGACGCCCAATAGTAGCAGCAAAAGGGCTAATTTGGAGCGGAACACGCCGCTGGGGTCAGGCAATAATGCCAGCACGAAGGAGAACACGCCCAATAGTAGCAGCAAAAGGGCTAATTCGAAGAAGAACACGCCGTAGAGGTCAGGCAATAATGCCAGCACCCTAGAGCCAACACCCGTGAGGGGAGGCAGTAAGGAGATCACACCCAAGAGCGGCAGCAAAAGGCATAGTTCGATGGGGAATGGAACGCGGATGTCAAGCCCTACTGATACCATCAGGAAAGATTACATCAGGAAGGAGGATGTACACATGAAGAGCAAGAGGGTTCTGTACACTCAAGATAAAATTGATTCTGACTGCTATTTGTCCACTGAAGTACCTGGGATGCGTGCAAACATAAGACCACCCCATGTGGTTGCAGCAGAACCAACCGAGTGTCTTGGAGAAAAAAGAGTTGCTGGTGAGGTGGACTGGGGCAATGTTCCTGTCCATCCGGGTGGAGACGATGGTGCAGCCCCACCCATGGGAGTCAATATGATGTGTGCAGTACTAGGCATTAGAGACGATGGCGAAGATTCTGAATCAGATGAAGAAGCAGGCACTGTAGAGGATCAAGAATCTAGTGATGATGAAATAGACGAGGAACTTAACGATGAGGCTGGTATTCTAGTCGATGATTTGGGTGTTGAAGTAGAAGAAATGAAACATGACCAAGAGTATCCTATAATTTCGGTCGGCACCGAGTTCAGGAGCATGCATGAGTTCAGGATGTCGTTCCGGCATTTTTGTATCAAGGGGGAGTTCGATGTTTATCGACTGAAGAACTCTGTCGAGAGGTATGAGGCCGTTTGCAAGTTAACATGGATGGATGGACGGGCCGAGGTACATTGTCCATGGAGGATCACAGCAAGATCCTTACTTGCATCGACTGCAATTAGGGTATTGGGGCAATGAATGCAGCAAACCATTAGAACTCTCTCTCTCTTTTCACTCTATAACTACAATTGATGTGCGATATCTTTCTGGCAACTAGTCGACTCCGCTTATCTTTTAAATGAATCTATGTTGCAGGTGAACAGAATGGGCCCTGCACACATGTGTCCGATAGGAAGCAAACTGAAATCCTCAATGCCGGATACGGAGTGGGTGGCTATGCAATCTATCTCCATACTAAAGTATAACCCTAAGGAGACCGCGAAGAATATTCAGACTAGCCTCAGTTCTAAATACAACATTGTCCTTCCATATTACACGGTTTGGAAAGGTAAAGAGAAAGCTCTGGGGGTCTTGCAAGGGGATTGGACCAATAGCTTCAGGATGCTGTACAAGCTAGGTGTCTGGGGAGTGTTGTGGAGATTGACACCGAATCAGAAGGTGGTAAAATATATTTCAAAAGATTTTTCATGGTGCTTAAACCTTGCATCGATGGATTCAAGGGTGGCTGTAGGCCGTATCTGAGTGTAGACAGCACTATCCTAACTGTCAAATGGAAAGGCTGCCAGCCATCTGCCACAGCACTTGATGGTCACAACTGGATGTTCCCAGTGGCATTCGGGCTGTTTGAAACAGAAACGGAGGAAAACTGGGTCTGGTTTATGAGGCAGCTCAGGAGATCGATAGGCCACATGGATCCATTGGCTATATCCACGGATGCATGCAAAGGGCTGACGAATGTAGTGAAGGAGGTGTTCCCGCGAGCTGAAGGTAGAGAATTCCATGCCCATATGATGCTCAACTTGTACTCACACTACGCAGGCAGCGTATTTTGTTACATGTTTCCTGCTGCTAGAGTTTACAAACCTAGTAGCAGCGATTATTTCATGAGCAAGATTTTTGCCAAAGCCCCTGAACTTCCAGAGTACTTAGCCATCCATCATTCGCAGCTATGGAAGAAGAGTCAATTCAACCCTGACATCAAAGTTGATTACATAAACAACAACCTTGCAGAATGCCTGAATAACTGGGTGAAGGACATAAAAGTGCGTCCTGTTCATATCTTGATGGACAGCATACGTGGTATGATCGTGATGTTGTTAAATATAAGGAGAGAGAATGGTAGGAGACTTAGAGGACATATGCTACCGCCAGTTGTATAGCAACTGCACAAGAGATGCCGAGGACTTGCTCATCTTAAGGTTCTTCCGTCAACCAATAGAAGCTGTGAGGTGGTCGATATGTCCAAGAGTGGCAAAAGGGATGTTGTGAACATCCAGCTGCGAGAATGCACCTGCTTAGAGTGGCAGCATACCGGGAAACCTTGCGACCACGCCTTGGCCTTCTTGGTGAAGAAAAGAACTCTACTACATTTGGATCAGTATTTGTCAGACTACTACTCTATGGAAAAGTTCAGAGCTGCGTACGCTGGATCCGTCGAGCCATGTACAGACCCATCTCAGTGGCCTCAAGTCCAACTGTCTTTCGAGCTTTGCCAGCCAGTTACAAAAAGGGGCAGAGGAAGACCCCAGTTGAATTGGTTTAAGAATTTTCTCGAGAAGAAGGGTTCGGCTTTCTATGCTATAAAGAAGGGCAAAAACAGATGCAAGATCTGCCATCTTATAGGCCATAGAGCAGCTGGATGTCCCTTTAATGCTCCCAAACCTAGGTATGAGATGGTACATTCACACAAAAAAATTGTTTATAGTCTGTAGATATAAGGTAGTAATCCATGTACTGTTTTTTTATAGGAAGCGCAAGGTGAGAAACAAGACAGCCGACTCAGTGATTTTGCTGCGGGAAGAAAACCAAAACGAGTGGAGTGATGATGCCGGACAAGATTCTGGTGCTGATTGGCCACACTTCCCTCGGCCCGGAGATGCAGGGTACGTGAAGGTAAGAAAATTGGCACCCATGAAGAGGAAGAAGGCAGGAGATGAAGAAGCCAGTGGACGTGAAGGAAAGAGGAAGAAAGTTGGCACCCAAGCAGAGAAAGAGGGCTAGCAGTGTAGCAGCCTAATGATGTATTGAACTTGAACCTATATATGTAGTTCGGTTAAACTCTGAAGCTGTGTGCGTGGAACTTGTCGGACGAAACAATCTGCCTCTCGTACTAGCAGTAAAATGTATCGCGACTTTAGGATTTGATACGGCTGAGGCCACTAGTTGAATCCAAAACTGTGACTGTGCCACTACTATCTGAACAATCGCGATAGCTGAGCGGTTAAATCCTCTCCAAAATCGATGGGTGTTAGTGGCCCAGACGTGATTTATTTATAGGCGCTTAATAAATCCCTGCTGTTGGCATTACACTTATGATAAGTTTCTGGGCTGGAAAACAATTTCTTAAGCTGGCCGCTACACTCCACGAAGCAGCAACTTATTTCAGCTGCTGGACAATGACATGGCAACATAAACTGCAAATGCAACAGATAATGTCCAGATAATGAGGAAATTGTGTCCACTATCTGGCCTATTCTTGAGCCCGTCTGTCTCACCACCTCCCTGCCCCTGCCTCCCCTGCACCTGGCGAAGGTCCCGGATCTCTCGCTCCATCGCACGAATCTCCTCTTTCTTGTCCCACACAGCATCACGCAGATCCTGAACAAGCTCTTTGTGAAAACCTGTCAGTGGCTTTTCGATCCACACAAACTTGTCACAGCCAGTCCCCCTCCCTTCCTGCATAGTAGATCGAAGGAAACAAAAAAAATAATTACATTACGCTTTCCAGATCCGGGTTACCATTGTACCTACAGTAGGAACTTACCGCTCTGATGATGCAGTTGCTGAATTTTCCTGCAGTATTTTCGTCGGTCCACGAAATCCATCTCGGCATCTTCTCACCACACAAACACAACATATCGGGGTAGTAATCGTAGGGCGCCCTCCGGTACCTGATGGGGGCACCCGCCTGATGGCGTTGAGCCGACCCTGATTCTGCCTGAGACGAACTGCACGAGCTGCGAGCCATGAGCCAGGGGAGCGAGGGCAGAAGAAAGAGGAGCCTTTGCATGTCAGGGTAGTGGTGAAGCATGATTTATCCCTACTTAATAACTCAGGCAGAATCCTACCGTCCACATTCGGCTGACAGGTGGGGGACCTAGCGTGTGGACTTGTCAAAAGAAACTCACGCCTTCATGGTTCAAAAGCCCTGTCGCGCGCATTGGACGAAATTTTTTGGTACCTTGCCCGCGTACATATCACTGGGAGGTCTTGCTCAGGAACCAGACATGCCAGGCCCACAATCTTACTCCCTCCTAGGAACTTGTCATGGCTCGCGCCGGCAGATCCATCCGCTCCACCGCTTCCGGTAGGGCTCGCTGCGGCGGATCCACCCCAAGATCCTACCGTCGCAGTATCAAATGGCCATGGTTTCTTGAGAGGAGCGACGACGCTACGTATGCGAGCTCGGCCCCTCCTACCTGTAGAAGGACTGATGCGGCATCGAGCTCGAGCAGGAGCCGCCAGGCGCGACGACGCTCAGTCCATGCCAACCATGTCACCTTCGTCATTGTCGATTTCGATGTGGAGGGCGACGGGGACGAAGCTGTGCAGAACGCCATTGTTGCCTCCTTGGCGAAGGGCAAGCCACGGGCAGGAGTGGATGTCATCGGGAAGGGCACGGTGGTGTCACCAATCGAGGTTGCCTCCAACGACAGCTGTGTGATGTGGGTTTAGATGTTGTTTAGGATGGTTGCAATTTTGGTTATGTTTAATGCGAGTACAATTATTGTAATGTCTTTGTCGAGCTATATTAAGAAATGTGTGCAATAGCAGCCGGTGAGTGCTTCCACTTTAGAAATTGTGTCTGTGCCATTTGCATACTGCATTATCAACGTAGATTACTTGTAAACAATCCAATGAAAATCATCAGATTACAACCATCGGACGGGAGTGGCAGGATGGAAGAGAAGTTGGGACAGTGGCTTCGAGGAGAAGGACACTGGCAGGTGGGCCCTCGAAACACGTGACACTGACATGCGGGAGCGGGAGCACACGGTATTGCCGGTCTGTCCAAAGCAAGCGGACTTTGCAACGCGACAACAGCAAGCTGATTGGACCAATATAATAACTCGTCGAAGTATTAAGGAGTACTGAAAACTACAACTGGGGTACATTCGCACAACACGTATGCTCTAAGCACGTGAGAAGCATCACTTAAGTCTAACAGTAACGACAGCACAAGTACTACATTTGTCTATCGGTCTTCTCGATACAAATATAGAAATGCATCTGCCTGTTCGGTCCAGCACCGACAAGGTACTGAGATGGCACGCATAGGATCGACCTTAGGTCCACATACTCCACCTCCCACGGCGTCGGGCATCTCGGCGCCTCGGCTAGCACAAGAATGCTATCCGACGACGGCGGCTGGGCGTTCGCCCACATGCGCACCGTGTATACGTGCCAGGCGCACGAGACCGACCTGACGCATACGACACCCACGACGGTCGGACCGGATCTGGTTCCTGGAACACCGGCGGTGATGGTCAGGACGAAAACAGAGCCATCCCCCCCTGGAAAATTAGCAGGCGGCGTGCCGAGTCAGTGAACTACACCTGCTCTTGGAGAAGTTGGGCTTGCCCATACGAGATCCTAATCACTTCGATCAAGTGCTCATCTGCAAGGTGGACGACGAGCTCTGCCGGCGGGCCAGTGTAGTTGCAGCCCGGCTCCGTGCAGGCGCAGGCGCCATGCGAGCACGCGAGCTCGTGGAGCGGGAGCTCGCGGTAGGAGTAACGGAGAAAGCATCCTGGGTGGGAGCACACGAGCGGCAACGCCGCTGCGAAGTTGCGCGCGAGGATCTCTAGATTCTTGGGCTCCCACATCTGCCACAACTGAAGTTCGTCGAGAAATCGGAAAAAAGATCAGCAGTTAGATTGGCGAATAGCAGGAATGTGTAGGATAAGTTCAAAAGCTTGTAAAATGATTTCTTACCATGAAGGTAGCGACCGGAGAATTGGCGGATGTCATCGGCTTGCGGCTACGGCATGATGGAAGTGAAGTGGGGAAAGTGGCTTCAAGGGGAAGGAAGAGAAGTACGGGGAGGAAGAGAAGTAACGGGGACGTGGCACTGGGATATGGCCCACTGAACTCGTGAGTCGTAACACTCGCAACATGCCAGTTTGTCCAGAGCAAGCGTGGCCAATCATGCCGCAGAACAGCCTACTCGAGGATCGCTCTCACGAAGACCATCCCAATCGTCCAAGCACCCCAATCGAACGGTATGTAACAATCGTCAAGCAGAACAACTGTGTTATGGCGTGCCTTCTAGAAGACTCGGTCTAACGGTGGATCCATTGGGGGAAGTGCTAGTTTTAGTATAAGAACAAGCATGAAATGACCACTGGTTGATCCATAAGTTGTTTGTGGAAAAGAACACACATGCAATGACTCTAATGGGTCCACATGTGTGGTTTGTGGAAATAACACACATGCAATGACTCTAATGGGTCCACATGTGTGGTTTATGGAAAGAACACCCATGCAATGACCACTTGTTGATCCATAAGTTGTTTGTGGAAAATAACACACATGCAATGAGTCTAGTGGATCCATGTGTGGTTTGTGGAAAAGAACACACATGCAATGACTCTAGTGCTGGTTTGTGGTTTTAGTATAAGAACAAACATGCAATGACTCTAGTGGTTGATCCATGTGTGGTTTGTGGAAAGAACACACATTCAATGACTAGTGGTTGATCCATATGTGGTTTGTGGAAAGAACACACATGCAATGACACTGGTGGATCCATGTGTGGTTTGTTGGAAAGAACACACATGCAATGACTCTAGTGGTTGATCCATGTTCGTTTGTGGAAATAACACACATGCAATGAATCTAGTGGTTGATCCATGTGTGGTTTGTGGAAAGAACACACATGCAATAACCACTGGTGGATCCATGTGTGGTTTGTGGAAAAGAACACACATGCAATGACTCTAGTGGTTGATCCATGTTTGTTTGTTGAAATAACACACATGCAATGACTCTAGTGGTTGATCCATGTGTGGTTCGTGGAAAAGAACACACATGCAATGACTCTAGTGCTGGTTTGTGGTTTTAGTATAAGAACAAACATGCAATGACTCTAGTGGTTGATCCATGTGTGGTTTGTGGAAAGAACACACATGCAATGACCACTGGTGGATCCGTGTGTGGTTTGTGGAAAATAACACACATACAATGACTCTTGTGGTTGATCCATGTTTGTTTGTGGAAATAACACACATGCAATGACTCTAGTGGTTGATCCATGTGTGGTTTGTGGAAAGAACACACATGCAATGACTCTAGTGGTTGATCCATGTATGGTTTGTGGAAAGAACACACATGCAATGACCACTTGTGGATCCATGTGTGGTTTGTGGAAAAGAACACACATGCAATGACTCTAGTGGTTGATCCATGTGTGGTTTGTGGAAATAACACACATGCAATGACTCTAGTGGTTGATCCATGTGTGGTTTGTGAAAAGAACACACATGCAATGACTCTAGTGTTGGTTTTAGTATAAGAACACACATGCAATGACTCTAGTGGTTGATCCATGTGTGGTTTGTGGAAAGAACACACATGAAATGACTCTAGTGGTTGATCCATGCATGGTCTGTGGAAATAACACACATGCAATGACCACTGGTGGATCCATGTTTGGTTTGTGGAAAAGAACACACATGCAATGACTCTAGAGCTGGTTTGTGGTTTTAGTATAAGAACAAACATGCAATGACTCTAGTGGTTGATCCATGTGTGGTTTGTGGAAATAACACACATGCAATGACTCTAGTGGTTGATCCATGTGTGGTTTGTGGAAATAACACACATGCAATGACCACTGGTGGATCCATGTTGGTTTTAGTATAAGAACACACATGCAATGACTCTAGTGGTTGATCCATGTTTGTTTGTGGAAATAACACACATGCAATGACTCTAGTGGTTGTTCAATGTGTGGTTTGTGAAAAGAACACACATGCAACGACTCTAGTGTTGGTTTTAGTATAAGAACACACATGCAATGACTCTAGTGGTTGATCGATGTGTGGTTTGTGGAAATAACACATATCCATGACTCTAGTGGTTGATCCATGTGTGGTTTGTGGAAAAAACACACATGCAATGACTCTAGTGGTTGATCCATGTGTGGTTTGTGGAAATAACACACATGCAATGACTCTAGTGGTTGATCCATGTGTGGTTTGTGCAAAAGATCACACATGCAATGACCACTGGTGGATCCATGTGTGGTTTGTGGAAAAGAACACACATGCAATGACTCTAGTGGTTGATCCATGTTTGTTTGTGGAAATAACACACATGCAATGACTCTAGTGGTTGATCCATGTGTGGTTTGTGAAAAGAACACACATGCAATGACTCTGGTGTTGGTTTTAGTATAAGAACACACATGCAATGACTCTAGTGGTTGATCCATGTGTGGTTTGTGGAAATAACACATATGCAATGACTCTAGTGGTTGATTGATGTGTGGTTTGTGGAAATAACACAGATGCAATGACTCTAGTGGTTGATCCCAGTGGAGGAGCTACCAGGTATGCCGGGTGGGCCTTGGCATACCCTGGAGCAAGCCGTGTCTAACATGTAGTAGTACTGGTACCAAAACAATTACCGATCGATGTGTGCAAAACAAGCCAGCTGAGTCCCGTACGTACTCCTTACCTAGGAAAAAAACAAAGACATACCACGGCGATTATTAGCAACAACTACACGGTCTAATCGATCGAGGCCTCGAATACGCAGCCACGACGCGTACGCCTATCCCCGCCAGGCCGGAGTATTTGATCAGCGATCGATCTGCGGCGGCGGGCTGCAGCAATTCTCAAGTTGCGGCCAGTACCGGCGATTATTTCTGGTTTTGGTCACCGGCACGACTACTCTCCGGTCTCTGCCTCGCTCCACAGTACCGTCGCCCCCAACGCGTTTCGAGATTTCCTGGAGTCAGGTTCCGGCAAGCTGCATACGTGCATCGGTAATGATCTAAGTACTCGCTCCGATCTAAATTAGTTGACTCAGATTTGTCTAGATTTGAATATATCTAGATTTGTTAGTGCTAGATATATCCGAATCTAGACAAAATCAAGTCTAGTAATTTGGATCAGAGGGAGTAGTTGATTCTCTAAAGGATCAACATCCCTATGTATGTAGCATTTTGTGATTAAATAGTTCAGTACAAATAACTGGTGAATATCTATTTTATGATTGTTCATGTTCTTTGTGCAAAGAGACTAGCGCTGCATATGTATTTTCTTACACATGTTGTATATAGCCGATTTATGGTACTTATATTGTTCTTTTTTAATTATTCAGGTATGAAGAAGAGAGAAGGAGACATTGTATCATGTTTCAAACGCGCAGCAAAGAAGGTTGCCGCTGCTTCAAATCCTTCGTCGGCTGAAACTGCGGTGGAAGAGCACCCTCAAGAGCAAGATACCATAAGTCAAGAAGTTGTGAATCATATGCCACCATCACCGCCGCCACCACCACCACCCCGTCACCACCGCCACCGCCACCGCCGGTTTATGACATGACCAACCTTGTATATGATCCAGGTGAAAGGCAACCCATTCAAAGTTATCCTGTTAATGATCAAGATGCAACTATAAGAGCATATATTCTTAAAGGTCCATTCAAACCTTATACACATGTTTTTCCAAAAAGAAAGATTGGAAAAAGAGATCGTCAATTCAATTTGGTATGGCTTTATAATCATGAGTGGCTTGAATATAGTATCAAGAAGGATTCTGTGTTTTGCTTTGTATGTTACTTGTTCAAGAAAGGTACTGGATCAGATACATTTATTATTGATGGCTGGAGAAATTGGAATATAGGAGAGAAAGCACTTCTGAAACATATGGGTTCAAAGGCACATAATGCAGCTCAAGAGAGATACATTTCCTTCGGGAATCCAAAGGTAGAAATTGATTATCACATTGACAAGTGGAATGCTGAGGATCTTCGTCTTTACAAGATAAGGTTGACATATTCACTTAGATGTATCAAGTTTCTTTTGCATCAAGGATTGGCATTCCGTGGGCATGATGAAAGTGAAGATTCTAGCAACAGAGGGAACTTTCTAGAACTTTTGGAATTTCTTGCTGGAAATAGTGAAGAGGTGCATAAGTATGTTTTGAATAATGCTCCAGGTAATTGCATCTTAACTAGCCCAGAGATACAAAAGGATATTATTGAATGTTGTGCCATAGAAACTAGAAAGAAAATAATTGAAGAACTTGGTGATGAGCCTTATGCAATTTTAGCTGATGAGTCTAGTGATATATCACATAAAGAACAACTAGCTCTATACTTGCATTATGTTGATCAATCTGGACGGCCATGTGAACACTTTATTGGGGTTGTTCATGTAGATGATACTACCTCTTTATCACTTAAGGGTGCAATTGAAGCTTTACTTGCTAGTCAGGGCTTGATTATGACTCAAATCCGTGGTCAAGGTTATGATGGCGCTAGCAACATGAAAGGGGATATTAAAGGACTAAAAACACTGATCATGCAAGAGTTACCTTCTGTGTATTATATTCATTGTTTTGCGCATCAGCTCCAACTAGTTCTCATTGTTGTCGCTAAGGGAAATACAGATTGTGTAAGCTTTTTTGATCAAGTATCTCTCTTGTTGAATATTGTTGGAATTTCGTGTAAGCCTCATGGCATGCTTCGAAATGCTAGGCTTGAGAGTATCAAGAAAGCGCTTGATTGTGGTGAACTTGAAACTGGTAGTGGATTAAATCAAGAGATGGGGTTGCCTAGGCCTGGTGACACTCGGTGGGGCTCTCATTTCAAAACTGTATACAACATCGTTGTTATGTTTTCCACAATTCATGATGTACTCACCGAGCTTGGGGATGATATTTCATATAAGGATGATTGGACAAGAATACATTATGTGCTTGGAGCATTTGAGACCTTTGAGTTTGTTTTCTTTGCACACTTAATGGTTCTAATTCTTGGATATACAAATGAATTATCTGAGTGTTTGCAAAGAAGGGAGCAAGATATTCTTAATGCCATCAGACTTGTTAATGGGGCAAAGAACAGAATGCAACAACTGAGGTCTAATGGCTGGGTTCAATTTCTTGAGAAGGTCACTTTGTTTTGTGAGAAACATGGTGTTGAAGTTCCTTCTATGGATGGTAATTATGTGCCTTACGGAAAATCATCAAGGTATGCTCGTGCTCGAAACCAAACAAATGATGACCACTTCAGAAGAGAAGTATATATTGGTGTCATCGATCAAATTAGTCAAGAGCTTGATAATTGGTTTGATGAGGTTAATATGGAGTTATTTTCTTGTATGTCAGCCTTCAATCCTTCAAACTCATTTGCTTCTTTTGATGCACAGAAGGTACGCAAACTAGCTGAGTTTTACCCAAATGATATCCCAGGAAATTATTTGCTCAAGCTTGAATTGCAACTTGATAATTACATTGATGACATGAGAGGAGATGAGAACTTTCAAGGACTAGATAATGTTGTTGACCTCTCAGTTAAGCTTGTTGAAACAAAGAGACATAAAGTGTATGATATGGTTTACTTACTTCTCAAATTGGTATTGGTCCTACCAGTGGCAACGACAAGTGTTGAAAGAGTGTTTTCTGCAATGACTTTAGTGAAAACGAAATTAAGAAATAAGATGGGTGACAGTCTCTTGGATGATTCTCTAGTCACATATATTGAGCGAGATATTTTTTCTGAAGTGGATGAAGACGATATAGTCGAGACATTCATGTCACTAAGGACGCGTAGGCCACACAAGTCAAACAAGTCGTATTGTAAGTTTTATATTAATATTTTAGATTGGTGATTAGACTATCAGTATGGTTACTTATGCATTTTTCATCTTTAATCCTCAATTACATATTGTTTATTTCTTATATATCGTATTACAATGCAAATTTACAATTTTGTATACAACCGTCAAATAGATTTTATCTAGACGGTCATCAAAATTTTGGGGTGGCATACCCATTGATAAAATCCTAGATCCGCCACTGGTTGATCCATGTGTGGTTTGTGGAAAGAACACAGATGCAATGACTCTAGTGGTTGATCCATGTGTGGTTTGTGGAAATAACACACATGGAATGACTCTAGTGGTTGATCCATGTGTGGTTTGTGGAAAGAACACACATGCAATGACTCTAGTGGTTGATCCATGTGTGGTTTGTGGAAAGAACACACATGCAATGACCACTGGTGGTTCCATGTGTGGTTTGTGGAAAAGAACACACATGCAATGAGTCTAGTGGTTGATCCATGTTTGTTTGTGGAAATAACACACATGCAATGACTCTAGTGGTTGATCCATGTGTGGTTTGTGAAAAGAACACACATGCAATGACTCTAGTGTTGGTTTTACTATAAGAACACACATGCAAAGACTCTAGTGGTTGATCCATGTGTGGTTTGTAGAAATAACACATATGCAATGACTCGAGTGGTTGATCCATGTGTGGTTTGTGGAAATAATAGACATGCAATGACTCTAATGGGCCACATGTGTGGTTTGTGGAAAGAACACCCATGCAATGACCACTGGTTGATCCATAAGTTGTTTGTGGAAAAGGACACACATGCAATGACTCTAGTGGATCCATGTGTTGTTTGTGGAAAAGAACACACATGCAATGACTCTAGTGTTGGTTTGTGGTTTTAGTATAAGAACAAACATGCAATGACTCTAGTGGTTGATCCATGTGTGGTATGCGGAAAGAACACACATGCAATGACCACTGGTGGATCCATGTGTGGTTTGTGGAAAAGAACACACATGCAATGACTCTAGTGTTGGTTTATGGTTTTAGTATAAGAACAAACATGCAATGACTCTAGTGGTTGATCCATGTGTGGTTTGTGGAAAAGAACACACATGCAATGACTCTAGTGGTTGATCCATATGTGGTTTGTGGAAATAACACACATGCAATGACTCTAGTGGTTGATCCATGTGTGGTTTGTGGAAAAGAACACACATGCAATGACTCTAGTGCTGGTTTGTGGTTTTAGTATAAGAACAAACATGCAATGACTCTAGTGATTGATACATGTATGGTTTGTGGAAAGAACACACATGCAATGACTCTAGTGGTTGATCCATGTGTGGTTTGTGGAAAGAACACACATGCAATGACCACTGGTGGATCCATGTGTGGTTTGTGGAAAAGAACACACATGCAATGACTCTAGTGGTTGATCCATGTTTGTTTGTGGAAATAACACATATGCAATGACTCTAGTGGTTGATCCATGTGTGGTTTGTGGAAAGAACACACATGCAATGACGCTAGTGGTTGATTGTGGCATCCCGCTAAAACCACTACTAGAAAATCGTTGTATTTTTGTGCATTGCATCATCATGAGCGCATGCTCATGTCATCATGCCACATTGCATTTGAGCATCGTCATCATCATGCATCTGTTTGTCTGAAACTGTTTTCCAAAAACCTGGTTTTGTTTTCTAAACGCCCCGTCTTTATTTCAAATCAAACCCGGGTCTCCGAATTATTTTGTTTCGTCTAAAAATAGTTTCTAAAAGCCTTATTGTGATAAATAAAATATTTATATTATTTTTAGGGGGCAGCCGAACCAGGCCCGACCCGGCCCAGCCGTCCACCCCCATTAAACCAATCCTAACCCTAACCCTAAACCGACCCACACCCCAAACCCTACCTACCCTAAACCAGCCTAACCACCCCACCCTCACACACACAGCAGCCGCGCGCTGCACTCTCCCTCCACCACACCAGCTGCCACCTGCACTTCCCCCAACCCACGCAACCCACACACACACACGCACTAGCACGCACACCACCGCACCCATTCCCAGCTGCCGCCCCGACCGCGTCCACCCCGCGCCCGCCTGGCCCCACCACGTGCACCCCACTCCCACAAACCGCAACCCCGCTCCATTCTGGCCCACCCCGACACGAACCTCGCGTGGATGCGATGCAACCCCGCCCCAGCGCCACCAACCCCGTGCGATCCCCTCCGTCGCCTCTGCCTTGCTTCGATCTCCCCAGGCCCCGCCACTGCGGCTCCTCTCGTCCTAGACGGCCGCACCGAGCTCACCAAGTGCCGCTCTCCGCTCACCCTCGGTGCGCCGCCGCTAGCGGAACCCCGCCTCCGCGGTCACGTGCGCGCATCGCTGCCGCAGGCCCCGGCTCATCCGACCTCGCCGGAGTCTGCCGGCCTCGCCCCGGCTCGGTCCCCGGCAGCACGTGCACCGCGACCGCCGCTGGTCCCCCACCTCGTCGCCGGAGCCCTGTCGCGCAGGCGCCCTCCGCCGTGTCGCCTGCACGTCCCCGCGAGCACAGCCTCCCTGCGTCGTCGCCACTTGCCTCGCAGGCACCGGGCCTTCACTGGAAAACCCCACCGCCGCCAGCGTTTCCTCCGGCCGCCCTCCGTCGACCCTGTGTTGCAGGTGCTAGGCCACCTCGATGCCATCTGGTGCATCCTAGACAGCAAGCATGTCGCGGACGCTCACCCCCTTTGCGCTCCAGCGTGCACCGCCATCGCGAGCAAGTCCGGGTGCCGCCTGAGCCCGTCCCGCTTCACCTCGAGCCCCTGCGCCAGGGTCGCTGGCCTCGAGCGCCCTACTCTGCCGCAGCTCGTCGCCGACCTCTTTTCTGTGGGCGATGCCTCCCCGAGCATGCCAGGGAGCTCCTCTTCCTACTGCCAAGCTAGACCTGCTCGCGTGCCTTTTTTCCAGCTCCTGTTGTTTTGTTGTAGTGTACTAGAGTACGTGCACCGGTGATATGAAGATGGTCTAAAGGGATGCCGTGGTATCATTCTCGGTTACATTACCTTGGCTTGGTGTGTGTGAAGATGTTGAGGATGTTGATCGAGGCACCCCGACAGATGAGAACAACAACTCGGCCAAGATCTCCGAGAAGGTATCCGAAGAATGTCGACGTTGAGTCCAAGTTCGACACCCAGACCCGACGATGCCGAAGACCCCGAGTGCGCCTACACGGATCTGATGACCGAAGGTCTTCTACCCGAACGCCAAGATCACCCACATGGAACCAAAGAACGATCCTGCCGAGCCCGAACCCCCGTCGAACCCTCGACACCCAAGATCTTCGGACCTTAATGTGTGATCCCTTTTTCCAAGATCTCTATTTTTATAAATGACATATACTTGTTGCATATAAATTGTCATGCTTGCATACATGTCATCTGGTGGGTTGGGTTAAATAGCCGAGTCATCTAATAATTAAATATGGAGTCCATCTGTGGGATATCTTTATCTTATTCCGGACTCCATTTCAATTGATGTAGCGAAATGATGCTGTGTTTTGTCTTGTCAATACAACATTTAATCTGCGGGGTAGATAAATAACTTGAACCATATAATTAATTGTCGGGACCCCGGTTCTGCTTAATACTGCCTAATTGCACCGCATCTGCATCATATCATAAGTATGCCGGATCTTCTACCGTAGTATTAAATATTGCATCCGGTGTTTCTTCTAGTGTTTGCTTCTTCGCGGATTAGGCCGATGAGTTGATGCGAGTATCGACAAGTTCTCTGGATATGTACCTTCGGCAGTGTTCCCAGACGAGCATCTTCCCCTTTCTACCTATTTTGCATTTATAGTCTTTACTTCCTCCTGTTGATCTACTGCTATCCGTATTGCGATGCTTTAGTTTCCCTGCGCCATTTATATTCCTTGCAACCCTATATTGCCCTGGACACATCCTATTGCCTATTGTTTGATAGATAGTCGGCCTTGCGAGTCGTAGTTTCTTGCTCAGGTGCTGCTTCGTGTCGTTGTTGTTCCACCGTTATTGGAAGGTTGGCACATGCTTAATGGTGGAGATGCTTAATGGTGGAGAGGATCATGACTTTAAATAGAACTATTAAATTGCTGGGATAACTAATGAAAGAGGCACCTGTGGGCAATATATGCTATTTGGTTTTCACGTCCACTTGTGTCCCGTAGGCCCCGAGTACTTGATACCTGTTCCTTGACTATTCACACTATCCACATCCGGGAGTCTATGAATCCCCCTTAGCCAGAGCTTGATTCATTTCTTATTTCTTGGGGCCAAAAACTAGTTTGGGGTTTTATTACTATCCTGTACTTATGCCATGCTTTACTACTTTATTTATGATTGTGCGTGGAGCACCTGTACTGTTTTGGATGCGGAGTGTTTTCGCGGTATCGACAAGCCAGTCAAACTTTCGGGTTCCCAGTCGTTTACAGCCATTGACGCAAACCCTGGGTCCGTCTCGGAGCCGGCCAACTTCGTTGCGGGTAGCTTAGTGGGGTGGCCCCCTGAAATATTTTATGAATCCTGTGATTGCTTTGTCGTGAAAGCCTCGTTGATTTGGTTTTTCCAAGGTTGATCGTGTGTGTGTTGCTATTTGTGCACCCCTGCAGGGTAAATCTTTCTGAAAGCCGTGTCCGCGGTTATGGACGACATGGAGCACAGTATCTCGATCATAGACAAGCATAACTAAAGTAGTGCTATAAATTTGACTTAATATGTGACTAGTAATCAGCTTCACAACAATGGAATGGTTAATAAAAGTGCCAACAACTGGTGGAACTAGTGTGTATGGTGTCATGTTATACCTGCCTAGTAAGTATCGCAACCCCAATGGAATGAACTAAAAGTGCCAACAACTGCTGGGTTTGGGAAGTCACATGCTAATTGTATCTAACTAGTAAGTACTGCAACTACAACTGAACGGTTAACTAAAACTGCCCACTACTTATGCTATCAGGATGACTCATGCTATCTATATCTGACTAGTAAGTGCTTCAACTATAATGGAATGAATAAAACTGCCAACTGTGTGAGTTCCTCGGTTTGACTTCCTCGTTCGGTCTCTAGGGGGAATACCAAGATGGGTATGATTGGTGTCAGTATAAGGTTTGTTCCGAATAGGTCTTTCTTATCTCTCTCTAATAGCCGACAGTTAATCGAGTCTCTATAGGTTATTTAGTGCATGTTGCGCTGTCGCTTCAGTCCACCATACCTGTGTAGGCGAGGACCGCCGAATTCTAGCCTCACCATGTACTGGCCTTAGTACTGACGCTCCTCTTTTTCCTTTGCCCTTTGTCGGCACCCCTTTTGTTTTAGCAGGTTTGAGATCGATGTCATTAGCAGGGTTACCCTTCCGGCTTGGCCTGGGCAGGGTTATGGACGCCATTAGTTATTTTTCAGGGCTCTTAGCCCCATTTGCATCTTGTCCGTACTCGGACGCTGTAATGTTTTCAAGGTGTTTTGGATCTTTGTATTGTATATCTGTATTCTTGACTCGTTGAGTCGCTGTTGTATATATATCTGTTCTGTGGGTCCCATCGAGGACTGTTGTGTAATGGTATTACTTCGTTTTCCACCCACACGAAAGTGCCTAGTGGGCGTCCTTGAATCATTTCTATGCGGGTTTGGCGGAAAGGGATAAAACTTGCATAGGGCCTATTCGAGGGTGATACATTGATCCATGTGTGGTTTGTGGAAAGAACACACATGCAATGACCACTGGTTGATCCATATGTGGTTTGTGGAAAGAACACACATGCAATGACTCTAGTGGTTGATCCATGTTTGTTTGTGGAAATAACACACATGCAATGACTCTAGTGGTTGATCCATGTGTGGTTTGTGAAAAGAACACACATGCAATGACTCTAGTGTTGGTTTTAGTATAAGAACACACATGCAATGACTCTAATGGTTGATCCATGTGTGGTTTGTGGAAATAACACATATGCAATGACTCTAGTGTTTGATCCATGCGTGGTTTGTGGAAATAACACACATGCAATGACTCTAGTACTGGTTTGTGGTTTTAGTATAAGAACACACATGCAATGACTATAGTGGTTGATCCATGTTTGTTTGTGGTTTTAGTATAAGAACAAACATCCTCTCTCTCTCTCTCGTAGAAGCCCAAACCTGTGCCCACTCTATCTGCTATGCCCTAATTGGTTGTCACAGCTGTCACACGGATCGTGCACACCAACCGTTGATCCTGTGTGATCCAACGAGGCTCGTTGCACATGTCGTGCCCTTCATAGGACAGAGCAAGACAGCTCAGACGTCTCCCTCAACGAGACTTCTACAAGAAGTAACACGATGCCGTCCATGGAAAAAGTCTTCGAGTGGTCATGTCATGTTTAATCTAGTCTGCATAGGCTACAAGTCTACTACATGGCAACTGGTCATCCACGAACCACCGGCTATACCATTTTTACTACGCAGCGCGCCTGCACTCTCACTTCCGTCAGGCCCCCACCACACGAACCTTCCACGCGGCAACCGCAGCCGGAAGAGCTGTCAACCGAGGCCCTCGAGGAGGCCTAAACATCCCCGCATTAAAAACCCAGCCTATCGGGTCCTCCATTCGCACTCATCCACTACTCTCTCTTCCCTATCCAGCAAAACACCACAATCTTGAACGTACTTGCACGAACCTTCTCCATGAAACCAGTGCGTGGGGGTGCATGTCCAGGCATCGCCACCGGGGTGGTGCTTCACGCGGCAGATCTAGAGGAGCATCACGCAGCACAGGCCGAGGAGGACGTGCAGTTCAACCCCTTCGGAGGCGCCGATGAGGGCGTGGAGTTCGATGAACACGCTCCGCTCGTGTACCCGGAGGTACATCTATTTCTACACGTTTCATATTTTCTGCTCGAGCTTAATCTATCTAGGCGTCATAAAAAAATCTAGTCCTAATGATTAGATGCAACGTACGAAGCGGTACATGGAGAGATCTAGTCTGTTCTGAATGAATCCACATTATTTATTTATTAATAAGTTACCAAGAACACAAACCACATTAATTTAGGAGCGAGCTGGGGAGACGGCCGTAATGAACTGCTGAACCTGTATAGACATGTTATTGCATCGAAAGTAACTTGGAATGGTGGAAGGAATATATATTTATTATTTTGCTCACTTCGGTTTGTATTCCATACATTACAGGTGTATTCAAGTGAGATGGACTCTAACAAGGAGACCAGGGACAACAAGAGCCGCCATGTCATGAAGAAGCTCAAGAGCGGGATAATCCCTTTCCGCACTCGACTTGGGGAGCTCACGTGCCCTTTCTGTAAGAAACGAGTCAACCCGAGGATTGCCAGCTTGATCCCGCATGCGGTTGGCATCGGTAAAACCCGGCTAGTAAACACAAGACGGCGACCAAGGCTAAGCACACTGCTTATGGCAAGTTCCTGAGGGAGTATGTCAAGAACGGCCTAGTGTCCCCTTACCTAGGAATCAGCAACTCCTAGCCGACCAACCCCGTCACTGTGTTGGCCCGGCCACTAATAATATTTAGTTCTCTTACCGTATCTAGACCCTTAAACTATGTGGATTTCTATTTTCGTACCCTTCAAAATATATTCAAGTTATATGTTTATGTTGTTAAAGTTCCGGTGGCATACTCATTATTTTGCATGGATAGAGGGGTGCCCCCGACAGATATAAGGGTTATCCTGTCCGCTAGATCACAGAGGATCAATGGTTGGTGGACAAAACTGAGTACAACTGAATCGCCATGGTTAGACACGACGGAAAAAAACGTGACTCACGGTACGCGTGTGCGGTGCACGGGGCGGTAGCGGACACGTGTGGCCATGCACGGTGCATTAGCCTACGCGGTGCACGGTAGTGCAACGAAACGCCGCTTCCCTTCTCCTTTAATAGAGGCCTCCCCACTCCCACTCCCACTCATCACGCACTCGCTCACTCAACCGTTTCCACCGTCCCATCACCTTCTGCAAACGCCCAACAAAACCCCAACCACGCCGGCGATGGAGAAGATCGGTGCGGTGGCCATCGGCACCTCCAAGGCAGCCGGCGAGGAGCCCCCCGTCCCCGTCCCCGCATCCGACGTAGCCTCCTACGAGGAGGCCCCCACCGGTCTCGGACATATCCCACTCGGCTAGGACCCCTACGAGGAGGTTGTCTACATAAGGCCGGGGAACCCCTTCGACACCAGCATCACCGACCCGTGGTCTAAGGTAACCAGGGTTTTCTCCCCTTCCCTTGTTCTTCCCCCGTTCCCATCGTTGGATGCTAGATCGTATGTTATTAGGGCTCGGCTGTTCGTATTTTTTACAGTAGCTAATCCTATTGTGTTAGATCTCGATTTTTGATGAATCCCCCTATTCGTAGTTGGGATCAGTATTCGATTTGGTTTGAGATTTGGGGAATAATCGGGAGATCTCATTCGGTTAATTTATGCAAAAAATCAATCCCAATAATCAAAGTATCTCAATCATGTCCTTATTTCACTCTTCTGTTTTTTTCCAATAGGAGGATAGCAGCGACCTCCGCAGCGACGACGAGTCGCAGGACACCAAGACTCGTCATGTGCTGAGGAGGCTAAAGTCCGGTCAGTACAATAACTTCTTCGCCAGCGACGTGTACAGGTGCCCCTTCTGCCCCACCAGGAGGCTCCGCGGCACGGACTTGAACTCCCCCGTGAAGCATGCCGATGACGTGAGGACCTGCCGCGAGTCCGTGAACGTCCACGGCTTCAGGGCCAAGCACCAGGCGCTCGGTATTCACCTCCACAACCTCCAGAAGGTGGCTATCAAGGAGGGTCGCATGCCCCCGATCAGACCCAAGGTGCCCAAGGTCAAGGGGCTGGGCAACAAGAAGTGGAGGAGGCGCCAGAGGGAGGAGGCGGATGCCCTCCTGGCAGAGGCCACGAGGGGCCACTGATCAGCTGCTGCTGTTGTAAAGCAGCTTCTTTTGTCTTGTTTGTGTTGAAGTAGTCCGCTGCTACTGCTACTGCTGCTGAGCAGCGTAATTGTCGAACCTCGTTAAGTACCGTGCTATATAACCTATATTAGCTGCTTTATCTACATCTGCTCTGTTTACTAAATTTATTTATGGTGCTGGTTTGTTTTGCTGCTCTAGATTTGCTACCAGATTGGGGTAAAACGATCGCAAAAGGAACACTGAATCAAGAGAGAAGCTGCTCTAGATTCCCTACCTTTTTGGGCAAAAAAACACAACTGTTAGAGAGAGAGAGGAAAATGCGCTCTTTAAAAAGGCCACTTTAGGCGTCATGGCGCACGTAACGGCCAAGCCTTTGACCAGACGGCACCCCCCTCCGAGCGCATGTGAGGGCTTCGGAATATTGGGAGGGCAAGAGTTAGGACAAACGAGACACAAAGTTGCTATAGGTAAATCTGACAAAAAGCTGAATTTGGCTTTATCATGCAATTTGGCTAGAGATCCACAATGTAGCTATTCTGAATCCCTATACTATGTGGTGCGTTGAAACCTAATGCTTTTCCACCGACACATGTGTTGCAAAGTTGCTTGATCGTGCATGCTTACACAAGTGGCCTACAGAGAAACTTATAGAACCATGGGCAAACAAGTTTCATTTTGGCAAACTCGGGACAAGCTTTGCGCAATCGGTAGGCCTGATCGGGTGGGTAGCAGCCCCGGGGTGCAGGGATGCTAGGTACATGTCTATGCTTACACTTCTTAAACTTGTTAGGAATTAATAATAACTGTACACTTTCTTCTGTCCTGTCACGTTACGTCGTGTCAGCACCGCGCACCCACTGCAGATCAGCAACGGGACGATGGTCTATGTGACCGGTCTCTGCCATGCCAAAGCCATGTCGCACACCCGTCCCATCGCCTACCGGGACGGACGCCGAATTTAATCGCTAGGATTGGAAACCATCGGTGCTCGCCCGGTCAAACTTGCTTCCGTATGGGTATGATCGGAATATTGGTAAACGGAATTTAAGCATCGCCTTCTATCTCCTCAGGACATCACTGTGCAAAAATCCCCAACTCGTTCCTTCCGCCGACGCCGCCACCGCAAGAACCATCGACGCTGCCGCAGGCACCGCCTGGCCATACCACCGCAACAGATCACTCCACCTCCACGCCCAGTCCCAGCCACCGCTACCGAAACTAGGCCACCGCAAACGAACATTAGCTGCTGCCATGGACGCAGAGTAAGGCGTGTTCGGCGACGGGAGCGACTACACCGACGAGTACACCGTCACCGCCCATGGCACCACCAAGCTGACGGTCGTCCACACAAATGGGTCAGCAGAGGTGGCCAAGGTCATCGCAATGTACGAGCGGTGGCTACAAGATCCGATGGACAGGTACAAGATCGTCGGCCTTGACCTCGAGTATAACAGAGATAGCAAGAGGACGGCGCTTTTGCAGCTGTCCATGCACAACCACTGCCTACTATATCACGTATGTAGGGCTGAATCTGTATGCCCGGAGCTTCGCGAGTTCCTACATAGGAGGGAGATCTACTTCGCCAGCGTCGACATCAAGAACGACACTCCGAAGCTAGAACGTGATCTCCTCGTTCATGTCGTCAACCACGTCGATCTCCAACGTTTGTGGAGGTACCTGGATGGCGGTACGGGGAAAGCCGGCATGGCTAGACTCGCTTCTGACATCATCGACCGCGAGTACGCCGGCATGAAAATCGAGTTCCCGAAGCACCTGCACGAGCGATGGGAGTGGAGGCACCTGGATTACGATGCGATCAAGTACGTAGCCAGGGACGCGTATGTCTGCTACGAGATGCTCAACAGGATCTGGCGGGTGGGTGAGTGTGTTGTTTAACACTACTAGTTTCGCATTTCGTTCCTAGTTTTATCTCGCCTGTATTTTATCTCGCCTGTATTTTCTAAGCATTCTGTGTGTAAGAACCAAGCTCGTATGATCCCTGTGCTATTAGCTACTTAACCTGTATTAATTACATTCCCCCTTTTGTATGCTGAACATTCATTCTTACAAATTCTGTCTGTGCCATTTGCATGCGGCAAAATCCAGGACTGACATGCATAAGGTGTGATACAGTCATAAGTCATAACCAAACCCAGATTATAAGAGGAGGATACAGTCATAAACTAGATTATAGTTTGACAAAGGTAATACACAACAGTTCGTAATTGCTCACAGAGTGTACTTATGAAATAACATGTTTTCATAAACACAACAATCATGCACTAATAGTCTACATCCCAGCCTGTTGGAGAAGGCAACCGATCCCAGGATGCCTTCAGTCGCTTGCTCCGGTTTGTAGATTCATCTACGATCCGACATCTGGGACAAACAACCTGCCTTGGTGGTGGTTCAATGATGCGATGCCTGGAACGAGCTTTTACAATCTGGCGGTACAGCTCATGGCTAACATACCCGTCAATTGTAGCGTACTTCAGATTAGGTTCAGAAAGTGGCTTATCCTCCCAGTAATCATGCCCTAAACGCCTCCACGAACATCTCGGCAATCTGTCCTTCATGTCAGCGTACCATGGATCTATGAGTTCGGAGGCAACAGCGGCTATCCCGGTCTTGCTTCCCTTCGTCCCTAGGATCGAATAAATTTCCTGGATGTCCACTCTGCACTCCTTTGGGATTCTAATGTTGACAGTCGGGCTTTCAAGCAGTTTACTGTCATTTGTGATGTCAACACTGGTAAATGTTATGTGCTGGTTCACGAGAAAGTCATGAAACAGATCCCTAATGCTTTCGCCTCACCTGCATGAAAATGAATTCAGACAAATAATATAGCAATAACTTCTGCAAACAGACGGTTCAGGAACAAAAAGACAGCAAAGTCTCCTAGATCCCGTCAGCCCCCTTCTCGCAAAAAGGCTGGTATATGAGGACGTGCCCCTTCATGGAGAGTTGCACCACGGCGATCCTACGGGAATCGCGGGTGTACTCGAGGTCGAGACCTACGAACCTGTTTCTTCGAACTGCAGCCAACTCGTGAAATTATTCAGAGTGTTCCTCACCGTCCGAGGGTCGGTGTTGTAGACGACATCGATCTTCTTCCGCCATGTACTTCGATGTCGAAGTGCGCAGTTTCTTGCCTGCCATTGTTTCGGACGTCCAGAGCGTCCATGACTACATGCACAAAGGAAAGGATACGGAGGAAGAGGGTGATGCGGTGGTGGAGGAAATGGATGAGGCCGTGGAGGAGAAAGATGATGAGGCCGTGGAGGAAGAAATGAGAGGGAGAAGTGAAAGATTGGAACCACCCTTACCAATATCTGAATGGTGCACGACCGTTCGTAGTAGGGTGAAGGTGGCGAAAAACGGCGGTTTTACACGTCGACGCTAGCACTTCCTAAATTTTGTTCTGCGCCACTTGCATGCGGTGGAATCAATTCAAACGTAGGCATGTTTACGCATGCCGACCTTCACTCACTGACAGACGGGCCGCACATTTCCCTTTTATGATTTATTTTTTCACTTCTTAGACGGTTCCGGTGCCCGCCCTCAATAATTACGCCCCCCGTTCTTTTCTTCCACACGGACGAGAACCGGCGGCGGCGGCGGTTCCTTGCAGATTCGCTCCCCACTCGAACAACTGCCCCCATCCCTGATTCCACCCCCTCTCGAATCCATCCGCCTCCTCATCACCACGCCTCCATTAATCCACCGGATTCCAGACTCCATTTGCCGCTATGGGTAGAGCTTGGGGTAGCAGCAGGCTGAAGCGAAAGGCATGCGACGACGACGCGGATGGCCAGGGCAACCGCTACCGCGAGGATTGGGGATGGCCGAACCTCAGCGCTGCGAACGTGCATAGGATCGCCTCGGAGTTGGACATCAGCTCAGCCGGCCGCCTCGCTCGCTGCATCCCTGGCTACCCGTGACGATGCGGAACATGGACGAACAACCGTTCGGCACGCCAGGCCTTCTTTACCCCGATAATAGCAAATGGCCAGATGTCCGCGATGGCCACGTAAGTTCCAGCATCTAGCTTATTCGTTCAGTGATATCATTGATTCATATGTGCTGAACTCTCATCGGAATCCTATGTTCCTTTCTTCGAACGTGTTGTGTGCACGCGCGGTTTGAACAAATCGAACCATTTAAGACTATTTTGTACAGCGGAAGCTCTGCTCATACCTGATATTCTAGTATTTTCACAGTGACGAAGTATTACTTTAGGTGATAGACGAGTTGTCAATTTCGATTTTGCAATGGAATGCCTGCTAGGTGATATTCTGTTTCCTCAAATAAAAACAAACAGATTAGACGATTTAAGGCTGTTATGCCCCGAGCTGTTTAATTATGATCATCGTCAGGAGTTTGTTCTGGGGGGCTCTGCTCCTACTCCATATATTGAGTATCTTCGTAGTGACACAGGCACAATTTAGGCGATATCTGAGGAGACATTCGTATTTAGGCGATATTTTGTGTACTTTAATATAAAGGTCCAGTTGTCAAATTGTATCTGCAATGGAATCCATGCTAGGTGATTGTACCAACTAACAACAAACTTTGCAGAATATTCATGCAAAACTGATGCTGCTGGATAAGTGGTCGGAATCAGTAGTGGTGAATATCAAGGAAGAAGAAGAGACGGAAATGAGAGATGACCAGAACTGGGTGGGTGGCAACGGCGAGTGGCTGGTCCTTTTATCCCAGGATGGGAGTACTTGGACTCTAAAAAATTGCTACAGATCGGAGAGGCTAGCAGTGCCATCTTTGAAGGGTTTCGGCATTACTGCATTCAACAGCGGGTTGCCGCTGCCCATTTCCGAATTCGCTTACAGGTTCAACATGGCAGAACTTGAGCTCGTGAAGGTACAGCTCCCACATAGACCGCGGGAGGGGGCGTGGAAGAACTGGGAGTATGACCTCTTGGCGGTGCTCGACAAGGCAATCGCAATCATTAGATGCGCAGAAGACAATGAATGGACAGTCTTGCGCGACGACTTCCTGCGGCCGGAGAAGTATGTCAATGCCGGCTTCACCTACGGCTGCTCTTCGTATAGACCGCAACGCATTTCTGCAGTCACTGAACCTAGCGGTGACATGCGTGTTTGGGAGCCGTCCATTTGGGGTGAGTCATGGTGTCATATAGCATGTAAAATCCCATTCAAAATTCTTCTTACTGACCGTTAGTAACACGCAGGTACCCACACAGCCCCGCGCATAATTCCAGCTCCGGTCATCGAAGATGCAGTAGCAGATGCTGAACTTGGGACACGGCACTGGTTCCTGGCACCTCTCAGAGACAACACGAAACATCATGATGAACACTTGTGGATTCATATATGGGGAGCACTAAACAGCATTGGTGATACAATAAAACATATGTGGACACAACTTTCTTCATACCCATCGCTACGGTGTCACATTTTCTCGAGGTCTGCATGCCCATCCGAAGACCCACTAGAGCAAGTCTGGAGCAGAGTCAACAATCTGAAGGGACAATCTGTGTCTCTTGGGATCAACTACCCTTTCTTTGTCAGAGCCCCTGGAGCTATTGAACCTGTAATTGCTCAGGCAGCCCTAGCCCTTGATGCCGCTGCTGGTGGTGGTGGTGTTGGTGGTGGTGGAGCTGACGAAGAACTAGCTACTGCTGCTCCTGGTGAAGCTGACGAAATACGTGGTGATGCTGCTGCTGGTGAAGCTGACGAAATACTTGCTAATGCTGCTGCTGGTGTAGCTGACAAAATACCTGCTGAGGCTGCTGCCGGAGTCCAGGAAGAATATGCTGGTGTTGTTGCTGAGGTGCCAGCACTTCCAGTGTTGATAGCAGACTGTGTGTTTGCTGTACACTCAGGCCCCTATCATGTTGACACTCCAGATCCGACCTGGAGCCGAATCCACGTCGGGGGAGGGGGGCTACAATTGGCTCATCAGTGGGGTCGTACTATTTGAAGGAGAATGAAAGACGTCCAAACGCAGCATTCTGGTTCGTTCCGACGATACCACCAGCTCCAGGGACCTAGTGCTCATACTGGCAGATCCGATGAACCATTGTTCTTTATCTTTATCATTAGTTACGCTTATGTGTGTAAAGACTAAGCTGTGCTTATTGGTGTAAGACTAAGTTAGGCCTAACTGCGTAATATTCAGTGAAGCCCAGCTTTTCTTTCCACGCCCATAAAAAACAGAATTGCACCATAGAACATACAAATGTAATGTGCATACCACGCATTTTTGCTCAGGATAACAACCACTTCAAGCAAATGATACATCGTGTACACATTTGAATGCATCACTAGAATGTGCCACCTATTGATGATTGATGACATGGATCTAGCTTTTCTGCGCTTATTTGCATTGAATCGCTCATTGATTTGTTCACATATTTTTTGGCAATGGCCGATGAACTCCACTCGCTTGGTAACTTGCTTCGTCAGCGAGCACTTGTTGATGCAATGCAAAGTACAGAACATGGTCGTCATCGTCATTCCATTTAGGTTCTCTATGTTTCGTCATCACGGAGCTACTAATTTCAAATGAAAATCTAGTAAACAATATATGTGTACATTGTTAGAGTATGCTACGGCCACGGTACATACATGTTTTTTACAATCACAAGAAGAAAACTTGATGCATTTTCACCTTGTTGGCATTGTGCCGAACTGGGTGGATGTGGCTTTGGGGTTCGGAGAGGAAGGCGTCGTGGCTGGTGCGTGTGCGACCACGGCGACGGCGAGCTCGGATTCTAGAGGAGACCAACAGGACCGAGCATGGTCGGCATGGGTACACATCTCACCCGGGAAGGAATTCCCGTCCCCACGTCGTGCCAATGGTGCGGTCATGGTGAGGGCGAGCTCCGATTCGGGATGGGAAGGAGAACGGGCCGAGCAGGTTTGTCCAAGTCCTAGCTCCATGCCATGGCCGCGACCATAGATTGCCGCCCCGGAGGAAGAAGCAGACGCGTACAGGATGCATGCGCCACGCTGCAAGCCTACATGGCAGCCTACATGGCAGCGACATAACGGCAAAAGCTGACAGTGGGGGCCCAACTTGACGGCCGTTAGCCTGATTTTTTGTATTGAAACGTAAAGTTGAATTCGTGCTGAAAAGGACCCTCTGAGTATTTGGAACGCCAACTATAGTCATCGCGGATCATATTAGGGAACTCGGGTACCGCGTTGCCTGGCCACCCCAACTTTTGGGCCGCAAAATGATATTCTCAGCCCAGGCACCCCCTCGGCCTCTCCTTCTGCCTATATATTGCCCTCGGGATGAAAACCCTAAGTGCCCGATCAAAAATCCACGAAAGAGTATGTAGCCACTCTCGTCTCCATCCCTAGATCGGGAGGGATCTGAAGCTCTTCCCGGCACCCTGCCGGAGAAGGGAATTCACCCTGGAGGCCTTCTTCATCACCATGCAAGCCTCCGGTGTGATGCGTGAGTAGTTCATCCCTAGACTACAGATCCATGTAGTAGCTAGATGGCTGGTTCTCCTCCTTTGTGCTTTCATGTTTAGATCTTGTGAGCTCCGTTCATGATCAAGATAATCTATTTGTAATTCTGCATGTTGTGTTTGCGGGGATCCGATGGATATTGAGATACTATTTCAGATTGATTATTGATTCTATCATGTCTTTGTTATTTGTGATCTTGCATGCTTTCCGTTGTTAGTAGCTATCTTGGCCAAGTAGATGCTAGCAACTCCAAGAGTTAGTATTTATGCTCGATAGCGGGTTCATGCCTCTTGTAATCTGGGGAAGTGATAGAAATCTCTAAGGTACTAGATGTGTTGTTGCTACTAGGGAGAAAACACCAATCCTTTGTTCATAGAACATTCGTATTGTTTACTTTACACACAGTTCGTAAAGCAAGAATCTGCAGTTCGTATTCTTTCCATTCGATACGTTTAATCCCTTGTTTTCCGCAAAACACGGTGAGATTGACAACCTCATCGCAAGTTGGGGACAAAGTTCTATGGTTGTGTTGTGTAGGTCTCCACGTTGCTACTAGCACCGGTAGTGCGCCCGGCCAAAGCTCAGCTAGTAACACCTTTGGGGTGTTTCCTTGCTCCTACTGGTTCGATTAAACCTTGGTTTCATAACTGAGGGAAACTTGCTGCCGTGCTCATCATACCTTCCTCTTGGGGTTCCCAACGAGCTCTATGTCGACGACGAGCACATCAACCGCCTATAATCCCTGGAGACGCACCGTGAGGATGCCTAGAACGAACTCGACAATCGTCAACTCCAACTTGATGAGTGCAACACCCAACTCGACGAGTGTAGTTGTGACCTCGTTAATATGAAGGCCAAGATCCAGGAGAGGATCCTGCACTTCAACCGCTGGTTTGTCGATGAACGCAAGAAGTTGCGGGCAGACAGCCTTAAGGCGCTCGCCTCGAGCCACAAGAGCCTACGTGATGACTTAGTGAGGAAAGCCAAGCTTCAGGAGCAGCACTTCCCGACAAGGAAGGCCAAGATGGCGAAGGCGTAGCAACGGAAAGGGGAGAGACTCTCTCAATCTCTTACCTACCTCTAGGAGGCGAGGAACGCTAGGGACGACACCCTCGCTCAAACCAATTCACTCGGCTAGGAACTTGCCAATCTCAGGCAGCAAATAAAACCCTTGGTCGATGCTAAGGATCTTCGCAAGTAGGAAGAGGCTGACCGTCGGGTGCTTGAGAGGCAGTGGTGTCAGATGTACTAGTACCTCGGTCTACGTGTCTCCACTACCTTGGGATGCTTCAGAGTGGAAGGCTTCTACACTGGTGCCCCTACGGATGCCGGAGCGAGGGGTGCCTACCTCAAGCTCTTCAACTGTATTACCGTCGAGCTAGAGAAGGCAGATCCACTCTACTAGAACTTCTTCGAGAGGGAATGTCGTAAGTTACTGCACACCACTGTGACCCAACTCTTCTTCAACCTCCATAGGATCGATGCCCACTTCCCCTAGAGGCAGCTCCTGAGGAAAGTGAAGCACTCCAAGACGGCTCGCCATGGGGGAGCGTGCGGAGGCTTTCATTCGGAAGTTTTCCCGCAAAAAGGAGGGCGAGAGTGGTCCAACCTCTAGTGATGCTACTGTTGATTCTACGAGGGACTAGGGAGGCGAGAGCGGGGATGATGACCTTGGGAGCAGTCAGTCAAGCAGTAAGGAGGATGACGAGGAGTCCGTTGATGATAGTGCCTTGGATTTTCAGTCTTGAGAAAGTGTTTCGACAGCTCGTGTGTCTGCTTTGCTTCATTGAGGCTAAGACTTCTGATGGTGGGGCCACCTTTTCGATACTGTACGTGGTATGTTTCGCTTGATCCTTGTAGAGGAGACTTTAATATGTATGTGTTGTTGCTGGACTCTTGATGGAGCTGTTACGAGTTCCTTATGGTTGCCGAGCCATGCAGCGGGAGTGCCCTTGCGAGCTATGTTGTAGGCTCCTTGTGGAAGTAGGTGTAGGCTTTTTCTCTAGCGTGGACCTCTCGAGCAACAGGTGTCACCGTGATCCATTTGCGCATGTGGCTACCGGGTATCCTTGGTCCTTTGATTTCTTTGGGGAGGAATCGCAGATTTAGCTTGTCTTTCATTTTTGTGAGGTGGTGGCCTCTTGACTTGTTATCCTGTTGATTCTTCATGCGAGTAATCATAGGGCAGGTACGTTCCTATTAGTCCCTTATGGAGGGGCTGTAGAAATTGTACGTTGTGGATTACGTGAGGAGGGAGCATCCTCATGAACCGTCTCGTAAGTTCCTCGTGGAGGCAACCGTAGGACCCATACTTATCCTTTTAACTTCTGGAGGAGATAGTCGTAGGTATAGTGCGCATGTTTCCGCTATGAGAAGTGAGCTCTCTCGTGGGCTGTCCTGTGAATTCCTCGTGGAGTAAATCATGTGACTTGTGCTTTTACTGATGGCTCCTCAGGGATATAGCCATAGAATTTACACATTTGAGGTTTCCGGAGGGGCAAGCGCGCTCGTGAGCCGCCCTGTAGGTTCCTCGTGGAGGAAACCATGGGGCTCGTACTTGTCTTGTTAGCTTCTCGGGGAGACAACCGTAGGTATAGCACATATGCGACCCTTAAAAGGTATGGTTACCCTTGAGAGTCATCTCGTAGGCTCCCCATGTGGGTGGCCGTAGGACCCGCATGCTCCCATCAGGCTCCTCAAAGCAGCCGTGGGTTTGTGCGTTCCAGCGCTCTATTTTGGTGGCGAATACACTTGAACAGTTTGTGCCGCACGTGCTTGCTAATTCTACTATGTGTATTATACGAGGATTTCAAGCACCAAGAACCGTTATTGAGGTGACTTTATTGCTAGAGATAGTCCGCAAGTCAGAGCTCGACTCTTTAGGTCTAGGCGTTGATGGGTGTGGTCTACTGATAGACACCGTGCCTAGACCCCGCTCGTATGATACATATGTGAGAACGTTAAGAGTACATGGATAGAAAACTTTTTGTGAACTATGATATTCTCTTATGATGTTTAAGCACAAGGCAAAATATCAGTGAAAGTTCTCTGATGTTTGATACAATGCCACCATGACCGTGCGCGGGGCTTTAGAAAAAACGAGCTGTAAAGGAAGGGAGATGGGGTTACATGTCACCTTTGAGGAGGGGGAATGACAGACCGTCCGTGGAGGGTTGTGTCCTCATGGGCACTAGAAGAGAAAAAGTGGTGCGGCCATACGAGTCTTATGGAGACAGCCCCCAGACGCCTGGCCACAGCCACGCGGATACGAAACTGGGGTCCTGCCGAGGTCACATGCTATGGACCTCGGGAGCCCCCAGCACCTTACATGCTAGGGCGCTCCTCTTTGTTAGTGTGTTGTTGTTTGGAAGTTTTGGCTCGGCACATCCTTCCTTGCTCCTCCCAAGGTGGTCGCTGATGGTTGTGAAATACCACCTATTTTAGCCATATTAAATGTGCCATTTATCTCTCATATAATGTTTCTTCTAGCTATAGCTATGACTTATATGCATGACTTCTAGTTCTCATTTACTTTCATATGAGCTTTCCACATTTAGTAGTTTAGGTAGAATTTTATCACTTTCCTTGTCTATGACATCTGTGTAGGTGTTGGTGAAGATTATGGATAAAAAGGAACAAAGAGAGCATAGTATGGAGGAGCTGCAGGGACCAGACTTAGCCATTTGAGAGGTTGGAAAAGTGAATTTTTCCAACGTCTCAAAATAAATATCCAAGAACATGGGGTTGTATCCCTCGACGATACAAACTCAACGAGCCCAAGAACACCCAAAATGGAGTTTGTATGAAGAAATGGCAACCAAAATACTAAAGGATCTACAAATGCAACGACCAACTATACGGCCGGAACTAAAAGTTCCCTCTGTATAGTTTGACCGTATAGTTGGTAAAAAGGTCGCAAACAACGGGATTTCACCCCAGAGAAGCTCCAAAACCTTCCCTAAATCATATGACGATATAGGGGAACCCTAGGGCACCCCAAGGCCTATATAAAGGAGAGAGGACCCAAGAGAGAGCCACCAAGCCATATCCTTCACCATGGCGGAGCCCTGCCACTGTGCCACTACCATAGCCGCCTCCAATCAGCTCTACACCATCACCATCACACAAGAGGAGAAGGGATTAGGATCTTGAAGGCCTCCACATCGATCTACATCGTCATCTTCATCAACAACGTCTCCATCACCGATCCTCTTTGGTTACTTGTTGTAATTCTAGATTGAATCTTGGATTTGCACTTGTCTTCAATTGTATCATCATACTTCATCCATATTCTATCCATGATGTTGATTGCCTTCATGTGTGAGTTTCCATTGTTCTTGGGGATATGGAGAAACCCTAGTATGAGATCGAATTGAGATAAAGATTATTATGTGATATTGTTCATTATGTGTTTGTGTTAGATTTACTTCATCTTGATGTTGGGTGAAGCGCGCCACTCAATATTTGCCTCACTGAGGACTAGATGGAGGGAACTACTTGTTAGTAGATGGATATATGATAGCACTTACAGTGACTTTAAAGCTGTTGTCATTCCTTACGTATCAACTTGGGAACCGAGGAGAACTCATGGAACATTATCCATGCCATGGGATACATCCTACGGGGTAAAGTCCCTTAATAGCATAGTAATTCGATTGATGTCGATTTCTATCAGCTGTGGTTATGAGGGATGATGTGTGAAGTTGTTCTTGCTTATTCGTCCATATATGGAGCTCCTCCCACACATATCATAACATTATAATAATTTTGATCACTCTTTCTAATTACTAGCGGTGGATCCACTACTCCCTGAGAACTCTTTCCATCATCTTGTAGACTTTCGTAATCATACTTGCATGTTCTTGTTTACTTACAACTTTAGTCTACTTATTGTTCTCTTATTTGAAAACCCAACAATATCTTTTACACAAAACTCACATTTTATCTTGTTACTTAGAATGTTATTTAGCATTACTACTTCAGTATTTAGTTCTAAGAGTTATTAGACTTCAGACTCTTGCTCCCCGTGGGATCGATATCTTTATTTCAAAACTAGCTAGAAATAATCTGTGCACTTGCAATCATCAAGCTATTTTCTGGCACCGTTGCCGGGGAGCTAAGTGTTATAAGTCTTTTAGCTTTTGTTTATTTATTTTAGTTTTGCTAGATTTTGTTTTAAGCTTTCTTTATTTGCTGCATTTGTATTTTTTCTTTTTTTACAAACCAAAAACCCATAAAAATATGTGTTACTAATCATGTCTTCCGAGATAACTACCTTCCAACAGATGAAATCTATAATTCAGGAGTCAAAGTAAAGGACTTTGGGAGATATTCATAAGATGCAAGGCATATTAAAAGAATGGTTGACTTGGGTGGACAAGTATTCATCCACACTATGTGCCTCTTATCAATTATGGTGTGATCGTTGTGGATCTCCAAATCACCTCACTTACCAATGTAAGTATAATTATTTTGATACCGAACTAGCAGGCTATAATAGAGATGTGTTTAAATGCCTTGATGGGGAGGACACATTACAATTTGTGCTTTTTACTGGTTGAAAAGAGTTGTTATTTCGTTTAAGAGATATACAGGTAGAAAGTAAACCACTCGATATGATCTATAAAGAAGTTCACCCTATATTCTGCTATTTCCAAGATAACTTCCATGATAATGAATTTATTGTTGGGCAGATTAAAGCTAGGATGGAAGAATATAACCTTTTTGCAGGGTGCTCCAAAATATAATATGGTGGGAACTCCACTCAAAGAGCCTCCACCTAAACCACCAGAACATGTTGTTAATAAATAGGTGGCACTTGATGTTGCACCCTCTCAACTAGTGGAAGGTAAGCCCAAAGGTAAGACTATCGTTGAGCTACTCACGAATTAGCTTAGTAAGAATGAAGAGGAGCAACTTGATCAACCACTTGAATCTCCTACTTCTGAAAATAAATTTCCACACACAGATAGTATGCATGCAAACGATATCTCATTATCTAGTAATGATTTCTATAAGTCCCAAACTTATGATGATTGTTCTGAGGAGGATTAGTGCCTTGACAGTGATTTTGGGGACTTTGGTGAGGGACTAGAAGATGAATCTTTCTATGAATATTGTGATGCTACTAAATGGGACAGGAATCCTCATTGGAAGAGGAGGATGAGTATTTTTAAGAACAAGTGAGCAATATGACGGTAAGAGAAATGTATTCCCAAATAGTGGAATATGCTAAAAAGTTAATTTTTTGGATACGATAGATGATCCAATAATATGTCCTCAATGTATGAAACTTGGGCACTACTTTTGTTTTCAATGCTTTGATACCTTTAATCAATCTTCAGTGTGTTATAATAATGTTGATGTTACTAGTGAAGTATTAGAGTATATTATCTTTGAAGGTGCCCATGAGTTGATAATACATGTCATATCACGTATTAATAGTGAAGATAGTGTTCTCATAAAAACAGCTTATGAAATCCTGCAACGTATTTCTTGGTATTCTCATGAACATTTTAGTGAGAATACACTTATTATGAGGAGTAAGGCACGGAGAAAACCCGTAACGCACAAAGTTACTTGTTTGCATGAAATTTCATTGGAGAAGGATGAAGTTCCTTCCCAAGAAAAGGATAAACACGAAGAAGAACTGCAAATCCCATTGGATGAGGATGAAGTTCCTTCCCAAGAAGAGGATGACCACGAAGAAGAAACACTAATCCTTGAGGATATGCAACTAATGGACATGTGGGAGCAGGTGGATTACTGTTCTAGTAATTTGTCAGATTTATTCAAACGGATGAGGCAATATAATGGTAAACCTAACAAGCTTTATGATTATGAATGCATTCCTCTCTTTAAAGAATTTTTATCAACCAATACTCACATAAACAACAATAATGTAAAACTCTTGGAATACATAGTTAATGAAGGGTCTCATGAGCTGCTTAGGAAAATTGGTATTATTATGAAAAGTAGCGATAATGAGGATTTAGCAAGGTATCATAATATTATGGATTATATTGTCATTTATTGTCAAGAACATTTTAGCGGGAATGCACTTGTGATAAAGAGTAAGGAGCTATGTAAAACAATAGTTCCCGAAACTAACATTTTGTAGGAACCACTGGATAATAAGGAGGAACACCAAAAAGATGAGGTTGAAGACAAACATAATTCTACTAATAATAAGTTTTTTATGATGCCTTAGCCTCTAGTAATGATTCTTATTGTGTTGAAACTGAAGATAATTTATCTGCGGAGGCTTTATGCCTAGATAGTCATTTGGAGAACACTAATAATTATGAACTAGAGTTAAATCCTTGTAGCATTAATGAGCAGGTTTCGGGAGAGCATATCTTTGATGAAATATTTGTTGATGATGCTTCTTTTTGTGAGTGGATTGATAACTCTAGAACTGATGAACTTGATAGCAAGGGTGATGAACTAGAGAATAGAGACACTTTTGAATTTTTCCCTGCGGCTAAAGATGAGTATTATGAAGTGTTCCCTCGTGATAGTGTAGCCCAAGAAGAGTACTATGAATTCTATCCCGGTGATGCTATTAAAGGTAAAAGGTTTGAATATATATGTAAATATCTAATCCTTTTGTTGAAGCTATCTAGGGAGGTATGCTCACCACACATGGCGCATCAATCACCATTTGTGAGCAATAACACATTTATCTACATGACTCTGATGCACCATAAGCGGGTGAGACTTCGACTAGGCTATAATAGTAAGTGCTCCAAACCACTTTTGGAGGTAAGAATAAATAATTCTCTGGCTCCTATCTATTGAAATAATAATGGAGAAAAGCCTGGCTACTTGGTTATAAGAAAGTGCTTCCTGGGAGGCAACCCGGAAGTTATTAGGTGTCTTTCTTAGTTTTCTGTCTTGAGTCTTGATGCATTCATTTTGCATTTGCATTTTTTATTCCTTGCATGATTTGCTATTAGAGTTATCTTGTTGTATTTTTCAAAAGTTAGAATTTATTGTTACTATGTGTTGCATAACTCGGTTGTACTTAAATCCCGTTTTATATATGTTGTTGTTGGTCGAAAATTAAAGTTGTTATTTTACGGTCAAAACAAAGTGTTTCGCTAAGTTTTAGGATAAGAAAGAATTATCGAACAAATAGAATTTTTTAATGTCTACTGAAGGTTTAAAGACCAACTATACGACGAGAATAAAAAAATCTAGCCGTATAGTTTGGCCGTATAGATATCTTTGCCATCGAAATTTTTTCTGTCGTAGGTACAGAAGGTTTAACGATAAACTATATAGCGGAAATAAAAATTCCAGCCGTATAGTTCCGGCCGTATAGATATTGATGCCTTTGTCAAAATTATTTTTCAGGATACTGAAGGTTTAGCGACCAACTATACGGTGGGAATAAAAATTCTAGCTGTATAGTTCCAACTGTATAGATATCGATGTCTTCGTCAAAATTCTTTTCCAAGGTACAGTAAGTTTAATGACCAACTATACGGCGAGACCCTTTTGGTTTGGCCGTATAGTTGCGCCTGTATAGTTGGTAAAAACCCTCAAACACCAACTAGAAGGTAACCATTGCTCAAAATTTTATTCTTTCTTCTTCTAAAAACCTCGAAACACCACCTGGAAGCTTCTCTCATGATCTAGAGAAGCCGAGCATATGTAAGTCATAAAATTCTACCTCAGAAACCTCCTAGACTGTAATTCTCTATAGAAGTTCATATTTTATTTTTACTTTATTTTTGTCGATTGGGTGAACGAACTTCATTCGTACACCAAAACAATGTCTTTTATTTTGTGTGTTATTTTCACAGGGAATTGAACCTTGTGTGACGACGTGTACGGTAGTGCCGACCATGCAAACACTCACATGAGTCACTTGGTTGCTTCAAATCAACATGCTTACATATTAATGTCTGGTAAAACTGTCCAAACTCGACCTCTCCCAATTAAGCACATAGCGGTTGCACACTCGTGTTTCATATTTTGTCTCACTTGCACTTCATTAAAATCTGGGAGTATGTACAACTTTTGGACTTAGTTTGTTGACTTAAGCATGGTGCTTAGGTTGATGAACCGATTCAGTGGGACTTGTATTTTTACCACTTTGAGCTAATCCCCGTGCCTTCAAGAAAATACAAAGTGTTTTATGTTCTTCTTAGTTTCCAAGCAGGTTCTCAAGGAAGGCAGCCACTAGGCTATATCAAGAACTATACGTTAAAGCAAAGGTTCTTTGTCCAACAAAAGATGGGTTACTTGTACCTCAACGGTAAATTGTGTCACCCTTGTTTTCAACTAAGCTTGGGGAGGTAACCACTTATCACACTCTCTTTGGGAAACTTTAGTTTCTCTTTTCTTTTGGCAATATACTCAAGTTTGGTTCTTGCAAAGTTCTAAGCTTGGGGAGGTTACTTCTGCATGTGTAGAGTCTTGTGCAATGTTCGTATTCGATGAAGGTTTAATGCAATCATGTATCCCACTATTTTGAATGCTTGTTTAAGTGAGTCTAGTTCTGTATTTATATGGGGATACACTTGCTCATGATAGGCACCATAGAAGTTGACCTAGAGCTTGTATGCATCTTGCCAAATTGTTTATCAAGCTTGTGACACTATTTGTGATCCTCTAGAAAACATTGCCACAATCTCTACACTTGGAAAGAATGAATACTTGATCAAGATCTTTTGAAATTTGTTGGTTGTCACTAAATAGCTTTGTCTTAAATGAATAGGTTATGCTCGACCCCATAATGTCAAAACAATAGACTTGATAGTTTGCTTACGGAAGTAGTTGTCAATTGGAAATGATATTTCGAATTTTTGAGTTATATGCTAAATAAGGTGTTGTTTAATTGTCTTAAGAGTTTAGCCATAAAGATACTCAACACTATAGATGTCGTGGAATTGACCACGGCAGATGCTATAGGGTAGCTTACCTAGAGGAAAGGGCAAGGCGACGTAGGAGAATCCGGGAGCGAGATTGGCACACGATGTACCCAGGTTCACGTCCCCTCGGTGGAGGATCGCTACGTCCTGCTATCAATCCAGTATGTGATCATAGATTGGTTTACATGGAGCCGCCAGAGGCGGAGGGGGAGACTAGATCTAATCTTATGTGGGAGAGCTCTAATACGACGTACCCCGTGGGGGTGCCCCTGGTGGCTTTATATATGCAACCAGTTAGGGTTTACAAGTGCTAATGAGCCTTTTATTGGAATCGCTGTCTTGGGCCTCCAGTCGGCATGGCGTCTGGATCCAGTACGTGCCAGTCGCCGTATTCGGCGAGTCGATCCGCTCTGGATTGGCTTCAGTCGGCTCGCCCTAGGTGGCCACTCCGTTTCATGGGTATACCCCGATTGGTATTCCCCCATCAGTAGTCCCCGAGCGCGTTAGGGACTCGGCGATGACTTCAAGCCGTCAAATTGGCGTAGGCGATTCCAGGGTGGAGTCGATGGCTAGTCGTTGGCGAGCTCCTGAAATAGAGAAATAGCTCATGAAGTAGTCCATTCGGCTGGGCGAGTCGACGCGCCAGGCGAGTCAGTGTTGGGCGGAGTCGCCCCCTGGAGAAGTTTAGCTGGAGCCTTGTCAACTTGCTGTCGTAGAGGACGTGGAGGCCACCAAATCATTGATGGAGAAGTCACCAAGTCGGTGCAGGGGAATACGCGAGACGAGTCCACGGTGGCGAGTCCCCGAGCGTGTTGAGTACGCGAGGGCGAGTCCGTGGTGGCGAGTCCCCGAGCGTGTTGAGTACGCGAGGGCGAGTCCGTGGTGACGAGTCCCCGAGCGTGCTGAGTACACGAGGGCGAGTCCGCGGTGGCGAGTCTCCGAGCATGTTGAGTACGCGAGGGCAAGTCCGCGGTGGCGAGTCCCCAAGCGTGTTGAGTACGCGAGGGCGAGTCCGCGATGGAGAGTCCCCGAGCGTGTTGAGTACGCGAGGGCGAGTCCGCGGTGGCGAGTCCTCAAGCGTGTTGAGTACATGTGGGTGAGTCCGCGGTGGCGAGTCCCCGAGCGTGTTGAGTACACGAGGGCGAGTCCGCGGTGGCGAGTCCTCGAGCATGTTGAGTACGCGAGGGCGAGTCCGCGGTGGCGAGTCCCCGAGCGTGTTGAGTACGTGAGGGCGAGTCCGCGGTGGCGAGTCCCCGAGCGTGTTGAGTACGCGAGTGCGAGTCCGCGATGGCGAGTCGCCGAGCATGGCGAGCCACGGTCGTGAAATCACGCGCACACGCAGTATGCCTAGGAGTAGTCCCCGAGGCTCGAGTTGGCTTGTAGAGGCGACTTGAGGCTCTTTAGAGCTACATAGTAGAGGTTGTTCTCGAGCATGGCGAGTAGCGCTCGGCACTGTATGGAGTGCGGCGCGTGGCGAGGTTGGCGACCGGCGAGTGCCGCTGTCTGGAGTGCGCCGAGTCCCCGGGTGCGGCTAGTACGCAAGGGCAAGTCTACGAGGGGAGAGTCCCCGAGTGTGGCAAGTCCGCGATGATGTTGATTGCGCTGTTTTTGTTAGTGAGTCTCTCGTCTTGGCCTGGGGGGGCCAGTCGCTTGGCGACTCCAAAGATGGCTCTCGGCTTGGCGTTCTTCCTGGATGATCCGATGCTCGGTTTGCGAGTCCTCGTCCGCAGTACTTGGCCGTGCGAGTCGCGCTATCTAAGGTTGAGAAGGACATGGTGCTGTTTGTGTAGCACTGCCATTTGTCTTGGCTCGGAAGGCCAGTCGAGCAAGGCGACTCCAATGATGGCTCTCGGTTAGCGTTTTTCTTGGACGATCCGAGGCTCGGTTTGCGAGTCCTCGTCCGCACTACTTGGCCATTGTGAGTCGCTCTTTCAAAGGTTGACAAAGGCGAACTGATTTTTCCCGGAGGGAAGAGACGCCCAGTGGTGATCCATGCAGCGTGGCATGCGACCCTCTCTGGCGGCTCGTATGATGAGGGGCCCTTAAAATGCATGGCGTACGCATTCGACGTAGCGGAAGTATAGGCGCTCTTTTGCGAAGTCGACGCGACGGACGGAGGTCGTGCTATGGCGAAGTCGACGCGGCGGACACGGAGTCGACGCGGCGGACATAGGTCGCGCTAGGGCGAAGTTGACGCGGCGGACACGGGGTCGACGCGGCGGACGGAGGTCGCGCTAGGGCGAAGTCGACGCGGCGGACATGGGGTCGACGCGGCGGACGGAGGTCGCGCTAGGGCGAAGTCGACGCGGCGGACACGGGGTCGACGTGGTGGACAGAGGTCTCGCTAGGGTGACGTCAAGGCGGCGGACACGGGGTCGACACGGAGGACGGAGGAGCTAGGGCGAAGTCGAGGCGGCGGACACGGGGTCGACGCGGCGGATGGAGGTCGCGCTAGGACAATGTCGATGCGGCGGACACGGGGTCGACGCGGCGGACGGAGGTCGCGCTAGGGCGAAGTCGACGCGGCGGACACGGGGTCGACGCGGCGGACGGAGGTCACGCTAGGGCGAAGTCGACGCGGCGGACACAGGGTCGACGCGGCGGACGGAGGTCGCGCTAGGGCGAAGTCGACGCGGCGGACACGGGGTCGACGCGGCGGACGGAGGTCGCGCTAGGGTGAGGTCGACGCGGCGTACACGAGGTCGACGCGGCGGACGGAGGTCGCGCTAGGGCAAAGTCGACGCGGAGGACACGGGGTCGACGCGGCGGACGGAGGTCGCGCTATGGTGAAGTCGCGTGGCGTGTAGCCGGTAGCATGGCGAGTCTGGGACACGCAAGTCGAGGGCGGACGAGTCCCCGATTGCAAGTCCACGATGGCGAGTCCGCGAGGGTGGTGCATTCGCGAATGGTAAATGGCGATGGGGTAACCGAGTTTTATCCCCGTGATATCCAAACATACTGGTATATCGATAGGGTCGACTACCGTCGACGAACCTGGAAAATCCATGCGGACAATGACAATATATGCTGATAGCAAAATATATTGCGAGTAAGTAATACGGTACCAATTGAAGAGAGATTAGAACAATTGGACCTGACGAGATTTCTCTTCGTAGTGTATATGATCAAGAGTTTTCTTCTCATGAGCACTAGTAGAAAATTGATTGATGTTCAGGCATACGGCTCGGATCAGTCAAATCGTCTTTTTTTCTTGGGATATACAGGCATGTCGCAGAGCGCAGCTTGCTGGCGAATCGACGCGGCTGTCGAGTATCGCTGTGCAATACCGTCGGAGGGGGTGCCACCACCGCCAGGAAGAGGGATGCGCGTAGCCTCGAGGTCGACTTGGTCGGGTTTCTCCGATTTATTCCTCGCACAAGTTCACGAATAAAAGCAACAATGATTAGCATTGATAATTTAGTCAAGTATTATCCCAGTTTAGGAAACAAAATTCAAACACGCACGACGCATGTGGTCGGGAGTTTTGAGTTTGATACAATGCTGAAATTACGAAATAGATCTGTGCTAGCTTGTACTAGATTAAAGTAGTACGTACCTGAGCTGGTGTCCACCAACGAAAACACAATCTCCCTTTTTCCCTTGTTGTCTGTGCTAGCTTGTACTAGATTAAAGTAGTACGTAGTCAAGTAGTAGTATCTGCCTTGGGACTTGGAGCCGCGGATGTCGGTGCTTGCGCTACGATCCAGGCCTGGCTAAACCACGATTATTGCATACACAGCTGCCTCTAGATCGATCTGGCTCATAGCCGCCGCAAACGGGCAATCTTGGCGACTGGATGGATGCGACGTGATGCAAACGAGTTGATGGTGAGGGATCCGCCCGGATCATCACCTCCAAGCACCGCTTGTCTCACGGTGGGCGCCAACTGTCATGGAATTGACCACGGCAGATGCTACAGGGTAGCTTACGTAGAGGAAAGGGCAAGGCGACGTAGGAGAATCCGAGAGCGAGATTGTCATACGATGTACCCAGGTTCACGTCCCCTCGGTGGAGGATCGCTACGTCCTGCTATCAATCCAGTATGTGATCATAGATTGATTTACGTGGAGCCGCCGGAGGCGGAGGGGGAGACTAGATCTAATCTTATGTGGGAGAGCTCTAATACGACGTACCCCATGGGGGTGCCCCTGGTGGCTTTATATATCCAACCAGTTAGGGTTTACAAGTGCTAATGAGCCTTTTATTGGAGTCGCCGTCTTGGGCCTCCAGTCGGCGTGGCGTCTGGATCCAGTATGTGCCAGTCGCCGTATTCGGCAAGTCGATCCGCTCTGGGCTTGGCTTCAGTCGGCTCGCCCTAGGTGGCGACTCCGTTTCATGGGTATACCCCGATTGGTATTCCCCCATCAATAGATGTGATGATTGACTTGATAATACTCTTTGAAAGGATTTGTTTGAAGAAACTAATATTTAGCAGTAATTGAGATGCATGCCAAATCTTGACTTGTTGATTAAATTATGATATTGCTTTATGCGTTTCTGCACCACTATCGCACAACATGGGATGCTAACAACTCCGCTGGCCTTTGAACAGTCCAAAAGGAGGAAACTCTTGGAGTTTGGCTATGAGTTTCCCAACATATGTAGCAGAAATGCTATATTTGGGTACGCATTGGTATTCTCATGGGCCTGCGTTCAAAGCAAAAGAGGGAATCCTCCTCTGGCCGTTATGAGAAATCATTATACCAAAAAGGGATACCTTGGTAATGGTCACGAGTATCCATTCTTAGCCTGCACAGTCTGATTAAACACACTAAGTTTTGGCATGATCTCATTACTGATGAATTGAAGTTTTAGAAAGACAAAGAATAGAAAATGCGTGTTTGATATACATGATTCATTGATGTGGATGACCAAAAGAGATACTCTAATGCTATGCTTCTTTTGACATGTTCTCGCATTTCCTTTTGGCATAAATCTCGTTACTAAGAGATAAACTCTCTGAAACTCAATAACTGATGTTTGCACTTGAGAGCCTTAGCAAGATGACATGATTGGGTAGAATCGATAAACTTTATTCCTATTTATGCTTGACATCTATTTGTGACTAAGTTTTGCCTCATAAAAAATAATGATATGAAAATTTATAAAAAGGTGCAATAAGAGGATCATAAGTTTTTCTGCAAGTAGATTTACTGTTGACATGGAGCATATAAGTTTTGACGAATCTTTAGTCGTCTTTATAACTGAGCTTGTGTATCCTTGTATGAATACATGTTTTCTCTCTTCAAGCTTGTAGAAGAAATAATGATGCAAGGGATTGATTTCCAATGATAAGCTATTTCACAACCATTAATTTATTATCGACCCTTCCTGCTCGAGGACGAGCTAAGTTCTAGCTTAGGGAAGTTGATGGCTATGAAATACCACCTCTTTTAGCCATATAAAATGTGCCATTTATCTATCATATCATGTTTCTTCCAGCTATAGCTATGCCTTATATGCATGACTTCTAGTTCTCATTTACTTTCATATGAGCTTTGCACATTTAGTAGTTTAGGTAGAATTTTATCACTTTCCTTGTCTATGACATGTGTGTAGGTGTTGGTGAAGATTATGGATAAACAGGAACAAAGAGAGCATAGTATGGAGGAGCTGCAGGGACCAGACTTAGCCATTTGAGAGGTTGGAAAACTGAATTTTTCCAACGTCTCAAAATAAATATCCAAGACCATGGGGTTGTATCCCTCGACGAGAAGAACTCAACGAGCCCAAGAACACCCAAAACGGAGTTCGTATGAAGAAATGATAACCAAAATACTAAAGGATCTGCAAGTTTAACGACCAACTATACGGCCAGAACTAAACGTTCCCGCCATATAATTTGGCCATATAATTGGTAAAACGGTCGCAAACGACGGGATTTCTCCCCAGAGAAGCTCCAGAACCTTCCCCAAGGGCTTGTTTGATTCATAGGATAGGAAAAGCATAGGAATAGGAAAAACATAGGATTGAGATGTCATGCCAACTTGAATCCTATGGGAAGAGGAATCATGTTTGATGTAGCAAAGGATTTTTTCCATGAGGTCTGATCTAATGTTTCTTTCCTCTAGGAATTGCACTACAAGATTCCTATAGGATGTGTTCCTATGAATCAAACAATTACATAGGAAAAATTCCCATAGGATTCAAATCCTACACAATTCCTATGCAATTCCTATGAATAAAACAAGCCCTAAATCATATGACGGTATTGGGGAACCCTAGGGCACCCCCAATGCCTATATAAAGGAGAGAGGACCCAAGAGAGAGCCTCCAAGCCATATCCTCCACCACGGCCCTGCCACCGTGCCACCGCCATAGCCGCCTCCAATAAGATCTACACCATCACCATCACACAAGAGGAGAAGGGACTAGGATCTTGAAGGCCTCCACATCGATCTACATCCTCATCTTCATCAACAACGTCTCCATCACCGATCCCCTTTGGTTACTTGTTGTAATTCTAGATTGAATCTTGGATTTGCACTTGTCTTCAATTGTATCATCATACTTCATCCATATTCTATCCATGATGTTGATTGCCTTCATGTGTGAGTAGTTTCCTTTGTTCTAGGGGAGATGGAGAAACCCTAGTATGAGATTGAATTGAGATAAATATTATTATGTGATATTGTTCATTATGTGTCTGTGTTAGATTTCCTTCATCTTGATGTTGGGTGAAGCGCGCCACTCAATATTTGCCTCACTAAGGACTAGATGGAGGGAACTACTTGTTGCTAGATAGAGGGATGATAGCACTTACGGTGAATATAAAGCTGTTGTCATTCCTTACGTATCAACTTGGGAACCAAGGAGCACTCACGAAACATTGTCCATGCCATGAGATATATCCAACAGGGTAAAGTCCCTTAATAGTGCAGTGATTCGATTGATGTCGATTGCTATCTGTTGTGGTTATGACGGATGATGTGTGCAGTGATTGGTGCCTATTCGTTCATATATGGAGCTCCTCCCACACATATCATAAATGGTCTTATTCATTATAATAATTTTGATCACTCTTTCTAATTACTAGTGGTGGATCCACTACTCCCTGAGAACTCTTTCCATCATCTTGCAGACTTTTGTAATCATACTTTCATGCTCTTGTTTACTTACAGCTTTAGTCTACTTATTGTTCTCTTATTTGAAAACCCAAAAATATCTTTTACACAAAACTCGCATTTTATCTTGTTACTTAGAACGTTATTTAGTATTACTATTTCAGTATTTAGTTAAAAGAGTTATTAGACTTCAGACTCCTGCTCCCTATGGGATCAATATCTTTATTTTGAAACTAGCTACAAACAATCTGTGCACTTGCAGTCATCAGCCGCTTTGCACGTTGTCACGTTCACCGCCATGCGTGCGCTTCCTCTGGTTGTCCTATTCTAGTCGGATCATCTTGAGCTTGAAACCAGTGTCGTGCCCCAGCTTTTGGTGGAAAACGTAGAAGGGCGATAACTGCTTCCTCCCTCCGTGTTATCCTTGCAAGGATATTTCTATAGCTTTGGCCACACGGGCGACAATGACCTAGTTTCTGGCTCTCGTGAGAACCAATGCATGGGGGGTGGTTTCATCCTTATCATGAGCGAACATGCGCCCTGTCATTGTTTTTTCACACCGGTCAGCCATGACGAAGAGCTCCACCACAGTGGATAGGTTCTCACCGTGGTACCCGATCTTGTCGAGCACCACAATGTCTGTGACACCCTCGGCAAAGGAGGATATGATCTTGGCATCCTAAATCCTGGAGATCTTGTTGCAGCACTAGTCAAAGCGTTGTAGGTACTTGTAGAGGGTCTCTCCGTGCTTCTAGTGTACTCGAGGTTGTGGTACGTGAGAGGGCATTCATCTGTACCCTTGAACTTGGTCATGAAGATGTCGCAAAGCGCAGGACACGAGCCGATGGATCCCTCTAGAAAGTTCATCATCCAGGTGCGTGCCGCGACCTTGAGCCCCATGGGAAACCAGTAAGCCATTACATGGTCATCGCTGCATGTAGCCTCGATGTCGGTGGTGTAGAGCTACAAGAACTCTATGGGGCCAGAGGTGTCGGCGTATCACGGTGGCATCTTCTACTTGAACTTAGGGGGCCATACCACGCGGCGAAGCTGCTTGGCGAGTGTGAGGCAGCAACTGTTGCGGGTTTCGACACCGTCCATGAGGGCTACGCGACTCTGGCAACCCGCGGCTATGACATTTTGGGCGACGCGGGCCTCTCGCTCTTGGCGGCACGTGAGGGTCACGTGACCATCCTCCATCGAGCGAACAACTCGTCTATCACTGCCGGTGTTATGCGAAGACCATGTCTCATGGGGGTAGCGTCTGCTTCCTGAGCCCTCGACCTAAATAGGGAGAGCGGGTGGAGGGGGTGCGTCGTAGGATACCTCCCCAGCTCGGGCTCCAGGAGAAGCCGGTTTGGGTCGGTCCACGTGACGTCAATGAGGGCAGCGAGACGCGTGTGTCACTCCTCTCGCGTAACTTCCTCTAGAGGGTAGCGAAGAAGTTCTTTCACCGTGAGCCACGCAATCCCCAATTTGAGCATATCCTTGCGCTCGCGGGATGGCACAATGCGTGAGGATGACATGTTTCCACGCTCAAGGAGAAGCGCCCCTGAAAAGATGCGAGGGGATGAGCCTTCCTTGTTTTCAGCATGTGTTGTACAGCGCGGAGGAGGCTCTGGTCCTCCTGCGCCTCGCCTGCCCCTGCTTGTTGAACACGCCCGACACGACTGTCAGTGCGAGGTGTGATGGCTCGGTGTTGATGTAGAGCTCGTTGGGGAACTCCAAGAGGAAGGTATGATGAGCACAGCAGCAAGTTTCCCTCAGTTATGAAACCAAGGTTTAATCGAACCAGTAGGAGCAAGGAAACACCCCAAAGGTGTTTCTAGCTGAGCCTTGGTAGGGCGCACTACCGGTGCTAGTAGAAACGTGGAGACCTGCACAACACAACCACATAACTTTGTCCCCAACTTGCGATGAGGTTGTCAATCTCACCGGTTTTGCTGAAAACAAAGGATCAAACGTATCGAATGGAAGGAAGTAATAGTTTATAGAAAGTAAACACAAAGCAGTAAACAGTTTGTAGATTACATGTAAAAGAAAGGACCGGGATCCGTAGTTCACTAGAGGTGGCTCTCCTTAAGATAGATAACATGCTGGGTGAACAAATTACAGCGGGGCAATTGAAAAACATCGAGAAAGCAATACATGCATATACTAATCATCTGGACTCCTTTGGAACTTGATTGGGCATTATAACATTATACATAGACCGCCATCCAACTGCATCTATGACTAATAATCCACCTGCAGGTTATCATTCGAACCCCCTCCAGTATTAAGTTGCAAGCAACAGATTATTGCTTTACGAATTGCGTGTAAAGTAAACAATACTATTGTTCTATGAACAAAGGATTGTTGTTTTCTCCTTAGTAGCAACAGCACATCTAGTACCTTAGAGATTTCTGTCACTTCCCCAGATTACCAGAGGTATGAACCCACTATCGAGCATTAATACTAACTCTTGGAGTTGCTAGCATCTACTTGGCCAAGATAGCTACTAACAACGGAAAGCATGCAAGATCACAAATAACAAAGACATGATAGAATCAATAATCAATCTGAAATAGCATCTCAATATCCATCGGATCCCCGCAAATACAACATGCAGAATTACAAATAGATGATCTTGATCATGAACGGAGCTCACAAGATCTAGACATAAAAGCACAAAGGAGGAGAACCAACCATCTAGCTACTACATGGACCCGTAGTCCAGAGATGAACTACTCACGCATCACACCGGAGGCTTGCATGATGATGAAGAAGGCCTCCAGGGTGATTTGATGGGTTCGTGGCATGGAAAACAAAAAAATTCTACCGCAAGAACGAACAAAACCCAGATCTAATCTAGATAAAAGCCAAGAACTAATCTATTAGACATGTGCAACGAGATAGATCTGTACTAACCCTTGTAGATCTGAAAGCCTTGTGCGAGATCGGATCTCGTGGTTGATGTAGACGATCACTTGCCGATCTCAAGATCGAATGGACGAGCCTTCCGGCGCCGCGTTCCGGCAGCGCTTCCGCAGATGGTCACACATGCAGAGTCGATCTGGACCTTCCTCTCCCCGTTCCAGCGGGTAGTGGAGGTCATAGATCTCTCCACGAAATCCCAGCAGCACGACGGCGTGGTGGTGGTGGTGGAGTAGAGAATTCTGTAGGGCTTCGCCTAAGCCAGAGCAGAGCGAAGGAGGAGGAGAGAGGCGGTTGGAGTAAGTAGTGGAAGGGGCAAGGGGGTGGCGCCTCCACCCCTCTATTTATAGAGGGAGGGGTGGCGCCTAGGGATCCCACCACTAGGCCCACCACCTAGGGCCGGCGCACAAGGGAGCTTGGGGGGAGAGTCCTTGCCCCCCAAGTTTCCCTTTCTTGCCCCCCAAGTTTTCCTTTATCCTTTCTTGGTTTTCAAGTAAACTCCAAAAAAATCTTCTAGAATTTTCCGAAACATTCCAAAACCTTCTAGAATCCCCATATAAATACTCCAGAAAATTTCCTAACCTAGAAAACGATCTCCATTATATGAATCTTATTCTCCGGACAATTCCGGATCTCCTCGTGATGTCCCAGATCCAATCCGAGACTCCGAACAACATTCGGTCTCCAACTCACATTCCATATCTACCTAAACAGCATCGAACCTTAAGTGTGTCACCCTAAGGTTCGTGAATATGTAGACATGATGGAGACACCTCTCCGATCAATAACCATCAGCGGGATCTGGATATCCATAACGGCTCCCACATACTCAACGATGACTTCGTGATCGATAGAACCATTAACATATGAAACCAATTCCCTTTGTCACGCGATACTTTAATTATCCGAGGTTTGATCGTCGGTATCTCCATACCTAGTTCTACCTCGTTACTGATAAGTACTCTTTACTCGTTCCGTGATATGTCATCCCTTGTGACCTAGTCACATGCTTGCAAGCTAACTAGATGACATTCCACCGAGAGGGCCCAGAGCATATCTATCCGTCATATGGATGGACAAATCCCAATCTTGGTCCATGCGCTTCAACACATACTTTCAGAATACCCAATGTCACCTTTATAACCACCTAGTTACGAAGCAGCGTTTGATGTCATCAAAGTACCCATTCGGTGATGGTGATTAACATAACCTCATGGTCGAAGGATTAGGTTACTATGCATTTGAAAATCTTGTAGCAAAACGAACTTAATGACTTGATCTTATGCTATTCTTACTATGGGTGTGTGTCCATCACATCATTCTCCTAATGATATGATCTTGTTATTAACGACATCCAATGTCCATGATCAGGAAACCATGATCATCCATTAATCAACAAGCTAGTTTAACAAGAGGCTTACTAGGGACTCTTTTATGTTTACAAAACAGACAAGTATTAATGTTTCCGGTTAATACAATTATAGCATGGGATGTAAACATTTATCATAAACATAAAGATATAATAATAACCACTTTATTATAGCCTCTTGGGCATATCTCCAATAGTCTCCCACATGCACTAGAGTCAATAATCTAGTTAAAAACTTGTGCATTCAACACCTATGGCTTTCTGGTGTTGTATAGACACTATTGCTAGTGGTAAACATAATCTTCGGATTTGACACTTCCAGGTCCGTGTGTATTTGCATGTCCTTGCGTCTCTACGCATTACTCATTCTCCAATGAGATGGCATTGTATAAATTTGGTCCTTTGGTGAGACCTTTAGTTCCTTGGGATTAAATCATGTTGATACACTTGTCGTACAATGTATCTTCATAGTATTATTCCGCTATGAACCACACCTAGTTTGATACCAACTACTTGACGCAAATGCCCTCATTTGCTTCTACAATAGCAGTCATATACTTAGCCTTTTGTTGTAGTATCTGTCACAATGTTTTAACTTTGGTACTCAACCAAATCTGTTATGGAACTTCCTTTCCATTACATTGTGCCACCCATAGTTTAAGTTGAGATAAACTTAATTTGTCACAAAACTAGTATCAATGTAACAATTTACAATGAACTATTTGTCACCACTATATAAATAATATATTCTTAGTTCTTCCAAAGATCATAGGAATATCCCTACTATTGTCCAATGATCATCTTATGAGTCATTCTGGTATATGCTCATAACATTTAGAGCATAGGACATATCTGGATGTGTACATCTCAAAGAATGATTGATCAAAATATTCTTGTGATTTCACCAAGTGTCAAAACACTTGAATCTCGTGTCAACACACTTGAATCTTCATTCAGTCCTTTCCGTGCTTCAAGAACCTTTCTTGTTGTTTCCATATTGAACTCATTCAACATCTTATCTATGTACATTTGGCAAAACCATATTAGCGCCTCAATCTATCCATATAGACATTGATGCCTATTTCTTGGGTTAAGCCTAAGTCTTTCATCGAAATGAAATTCTTAACCTGTGTCAATAAAAGATACATCATTTCTAATCAACAATATTTCTTTCACATAATGTATTAGAAATATGTCTTAGCGCTCCCACTTAATTTCTTGCAAAATGCAAACATCTTCATCGTCTCTGATGAAACTAAACCTTTTAACGGTTTCATCACGGTGAAGATTCCAACTCCGCGATGCTCACTTCAACCATTGAAGTTTGCATACTCTTTTAGCATCCTTTGAATTAACAAAACCCTTTGGATCGTGTCATGTACACGTCCTAGGTAACCATTCTTTTAGAAGAACTTGTTTTGTTTGTTCAACTACCATATACCAAAATATATGTAGTGGTTGCTACATTAATCCGTCAAGACTAAATATCGCTATGAAAGATCAAATCTTATCATAGTCAGTTCCTTGAACATTTGTCGTAAACTCTTTCTGACATGTCGACTATTTCATAGATGTGAAACATCCATGTCTATTTCTTTATAGATCCATATACGACTGTAAGGTCTTACACCTTTCCAGAGGGTCTTTCAAATTCAAAGCTTGATTTCTCGTGTATGGAATTATCACGGATTTTATGGCTTCAAGCCACTTACGAAGTCAGGGCCCATCATTGCTTCTTTGCATGTAGTCGGTTCATCATTGTCTAACAACAATGATTTAACTCTCAAATCTTGGCATTTGATTACTTACCCGACCTACTTGGTTCAGTAAGAACTTAGATCTCCGTGACCACAACCTTTGAGGCACGTGAGCCATGAGCATTGTTGCTGCCTCCGAGACACTTTCCGACGCTGCACAACTCAGCACATATTAGCCAAGGTTCAACAACCTTGTCAAAGTTTTATTGTCCTCCCACTTAACTTTTTACCAAAAAATTCCTTCTCAAGAGACTCGACATTCTAAGCGACAAGGACTTTTGTCTTCGGTGTTATGGAGGAATACCCAATGGTTATTCGAACTAACCTACAAAGACATGCTCATCCGACTTTGGTTGTAAACATTTTACTTATGCCTAGCATACCAAAAATTTAAGAAAGAACAACCTGGGTTTTATCCCAAACCATGACTTATATGGTGTCATTTCAACGGATCACGATGGAGCTCTTTTCAGTGTAAAAGCGGTAGTCACTAAAGCTTTAATATTTAAAATATAATGGCAGTTTTATAAATGACACATTTGATCTTACCATGTCAAACAAGGTTTCATTACATATCTCGAACACTCCATACTCCTATGGTGTTTTGGGAAATGCAAATCCATGGAACGATTCCTCAAATCTTAGGTGTTTTGCTAAACTTGTAACTCAAACATCTTTCTTTATGATCCAATCATAAACTCTTTTATTTTCTTGTTACAATGATTTTCCACTTCATCTTGAAAGTCTTTGAACATTTTCAAATGTTTCATACTTCTTCCTTATTAAGTAAGTATATACATATACTCACTCAAATCTTCGGAGAAAGCATATGCAGTTGAAATCCATCGCCCACGACTACACATAATGGACTATATACATAAATATGTACAAATTCCAATCAGTTAGTCGTCCGTTCCTCTTTGGCCTACGAACAGAGTTTTAATTATCTCCAGGAAAGTATCACAAGCGTCATTTGATCAAAATCAAAGACTCGAAAAATCCATCAACATGGAGTTTCTTTATGTATCCCTTTCAATATAATTTAAACGGCGATGTCACTTTGCAAGTGATCTTTTCAATCATTTGTCTTGCGACATTTTTAGCATTAGCTTTATGGTCGTTATTTCTCCAACCAGACTCGTATATCATCCATCTATTATGGAATACGGTAATTATTTCAACAACCTTTTGTCTTCATAATACCTAATCAAAATAACAATTATTGAAACAAATCTTGAAGGCAAGCTTTGATGTTATCGAGCAACACAACAACCCTTTGTTTGTTTTCGATGAACATCATCACATATTCTCTTGCTAGTTACTTAGGCCATTGCAGTTCATGAATTGTGTTGTCCTGTATGACACTTCATACCAACAAATTCGGTATCCAATACCTCAGAACCACATTGTTTAACAAGCAAGGAATACAGCCATAACATGTTTATCTTCTATATACCTAAGTTGGACATTTCCAATCTTTTCTTTTCTGCCAAATATTTTATAGATTCTCTTTCAAAAATTCCTTTTCTTTTAAAAGAATCTATCAACATCAATAGTGGTGTCATTCACATGACACATAGTACAAAGTGTGTATAGTCAAATACTAATACCTTTGGACTTGCACTTTGAAGTGGATCATGATCATCAAATGTTTGGCATTCTTTCAAAAATCCATTCTTTAGTAATCTTTTAGTGTAGTAAACATTTTACTTACATCTTCTATTCATCCTTATCATGACAACTTTCATGATCAAGCTGCTATAGCTTATAAAGGTGATGAGTATAATGTTTCTTTTCCAAAACCTTTTGGAGGATTAGGAGGACTAGCGTCTCTAACCTTCACAAATTCTCATAAAATATGAGGACATATACTCTATCATGTTGTAACCAACACATTGTTTTAGATATCGCAATACCTTTCACATATGATGGTTTCTGAAACATTGCTTTCAGCTCTTAGATAAACTTGATATTAAAAACAATCTTTTGAGTATCAAGAATCATGGAGGCAAACATGATACATTAGATACTAACATTGGAATTGTTACTCTTGATTTAATACTGTTTATTAAACTTCACAAAGTAAGCGGAGTTTGCTGAAAGTTTGCAATAGGACTTTTAAACTTTAGATTGACACTCAAAACAATACGATACCAGTTCGTAAAGCAAATATCCAGAATTTCTATAGTTCCACTATCTCAACTATAACTAAGCGTAAGGTGGTGAACGGATGCCAATGACTACAACAAACTATGCAAATTCACTTTGATTCTGTTTATGATAAGTTGAGTTCGACTAATCCAAATTACAAATGAACTCCCACTCAAAACAACATCCCTCGAGTTGTTTTAGTGATTACACGAACCAAATCCACTACACCAAGTCCGATCATCACGTGAGTGATGTAGCTTCGAAGGGGAACAATCAACATGTTCATCATATCATCCATATGGCTCATGCTTTACCTTTCGGTATTCCGTGTTCCGAGACCATGTCTGTACATGCTAGGATCGTCAAGCTTAACCTTAGTATCCGCATGTGCAAATCTGGCTTGCACCTGTCGTATGCACACGTAGAATCTATCACACCCGATCATCACGAGATGCTTCGAAACGATGAGTCTTAGCAACGGTGCCCACTAAGGACGAACACTTTATTACTTGATATTTAGTGAGAGGGATCATCTTATAATGCTACCGTCGCGATGTAAGCAATACAAGATGCATAAAGGATTAACATCACATGCAATTCATAATATGTGATATGATATGGCCTTTCTTCTTGTGCCTTTGATCTCCATCTCCAAATCATGGACATGATCTCCATCATCACCAGCGTGGCATCAAGGTCCGTGGCGCCGCTTCATGATTGTCCATCACCAACAGCAACTATTACAACTACTTGGAATAAAGCTATGACATGATGAATAGACACGCATGTCTTAAACAAAATTTAAAGAAAACCATTAGGCTCCTGCCGGTTTCCATATTACAATAAGGATCATTGCATACATCAAATATAATCACAATAACATAATGGCCATATCCATCACAAAACCCCTGCAAAAACGAGTTAGATGCCTCTAATCTTCTTTGCATGTTTTACGTGGCTTGGGGCTTTCGAATAAGAACGGATCTTACCTACGAACATGAACCACAACATTGATACAAGTGCTATCAAGTGCAAAGTGTAAATTGATCTACACTATGATGGGAGAGACAGACACCCGCAAAGCCACTTGTGCAATACGAGTTGCACGTCAACTGTGGAGGAAGTCTCATGTGCGATGACATGTATGGTTAGCCCGAGCCGCTTCATCCCACCATCCCGCAAGATGCAAAGTACACAAAAGCAAAAAAGACAGCACGAGCATCAACGCCCACAAAACCATTGTGTACTACTCGTGCAACAGATCTACGCATAGACGTGGCTCTGATACCACTGATGGGTTCGTGGCATGGAAAAAAAAATTCTACCGCAAGAACGAACCAAACCCAGATCTAATCTAGATAAAAGCAAAGAACTAATCTATTAGACATGTGCAACGAGATAGATCTGTACTAACCCTTGTAGATCCAAAAGCCTTGTGCGAGATCGGATCTCGTGGTTGATGTAGACGATCAGTTGCCGATCTCAAGATCGAGTGGACGAGCCTTCCGGCGTCGCGTTCCGGTAGCGCTTCCGCAGACGGTCACACATGCAGAGTCGATCTGGACCTTCCTCTCCCCGTTCCAGCGGGTAGGGGAGGTTGTAGATCTCTCCACGAAATCCCAGTAGCACGACGGCATGGTGGTGGTGGTGGAGTAGAGAATTCTGCAGGGCTTCGCCTAAGCCAGAGCAGAGCGAAGGAGGAGGAGAGAGGCGGTTGGAGTAAGTAGTGGAAGGGCAAGGGGGTGGCGCCTCCACCCCTCTATTTATAGAGGGAGGGGTGGAGCCTAGGGTTCCCACCCCTAGGCCCACCACCTAGGGCCGACGCACAAGGGAGCTTGGGGGGAGAGTCCTTGCCCCCCAAGTTTCCCTTTCTTGGCCCCCAACTTTTCCTTTATCCTTTCTTGGTTTTCAAGTAAACTCCAAAAAAATCTTATAGAATTTTCCGGAACATTCCAAAACCTTCTAAAATCCCCATATAAATACTCCAGAACATTTCCTAACCTAGAAAATGATCTCCATTATATGAATCTTATTCTCCGGACAATTCTGGATCTCCTCATGATGTCCCAGATCCAATCCGAGACTCCAAACAACATTCGGTCTCCAACACACATTCCATATCTACCTAAACAGCATCGAACCTTAAGTGTGTCACTCTACGGTTCGTGAATGTGCAGACATGATGGAGACACCTCTCCGATCAATAACCATCAGCGGGATCTAGATATCCATAACGGCTCCCACATACTCAACGATGACTTCGTGATCGATAGAACCATTAACATATGAAACCAATTCCCTTTGCCACGCGATACTTTACTTATCCGAGGTTTGATCATCGGTATCTCCATACCTAGTTCTACCACGTTACTGATAAGTACTCTTTACTCGTTCCGTGATATGTCATCCCTTGTGACCTAGTCACATGCTTGCAAGCTAACTAGATGACATTCCACCGAGAGGGCCCAGAGCATATCTATCCGTCATATGGATGGACAAATCCCAATCTTGGTCCATGCGCTTCAACCCATACTTTCAGAATACCCAATGTCACCTTTATAACCACCCAGTTACGAAGCGGCGTTTGATGTCATCAAAGTACCCATCCGGTGATGGTGATTAACATAACCTCATGGTCGAAGGATTAGGTTACTATGCATTTGAAAAGCTTGTAGCAAAACGAACTTAATGACTTGATCTTATGTTATGCTTACTATGGGTGTGTGTCCATAACATCATTCTCCTAATGATATGATCTTGTTATTAACGACATCCAATGTCCATGATCAAGAAACCACGATCATCTATTAATAAACAAGCTAGTTTAAAAGAGGCTTACTAGGGACTCTTTTATGTTTACAAAACACACAAGTATTAATGTTTCCAGTTAATACAATTATAGCATGGGATGTAAACATTTATCATAAACATAAAGATATAATAATAACCACTTTATTATTGCCTCTTGGGCATATCTCCAACAGAATTCCCCTCTCCGGCAGGGTGCCGGGAAGAGCTTTAGATCCCTCCGATCTAGGGATGGAGATGACTTCGGCTATAGACTCTTTTATGGATTTTTGTTCGGGTACTTAGGGTTTTCGTCCCGAGGGCATCTTATAGGAGGAAGGAGAGGCCAAGGGAGTGCTGGGGTTGGCCAGACCACCCCCTGGCACGGGCCAGGCCTGGCCGCGCGGCCAGGTGGTGTGGCCGGCCCCCAGCCCTTCTCCGTCTCGTATTCTGGCATCTGATGACGTCCGGAAAAATAGGCACTTTGGATTTTGTCTCGTCCAATTCCAAGAATATGCATTTTCTGACTTTCCTAGAACAAAAAAAGCAGAAAACAGGCAGCTGGCACGGTGGCTCTTGTTAATAGGTTAGTCCAAGAAATCATATGAAAAGTACTCCAAAGTGTGGACAAAACACATGAAAGTGGATAAAACCAAGCATGGAACATCAAAAATTATAGATACATTTGCAATGTATCAAGGTGCCATGACATCAAGGTTGTTGAAGATCTCGAGATAGCGCCTCAATCCCCCTACCTGGCGCGCAAAATACCAGAGATTGAAGTTATGTGAAGGAATTGGGGTACCAGCAAGCCCTGGATTCGCAAGGGGATTGAACACGCGCTTAGATCTTCTTGTGGATGATAGCAGCGATGGAGTCCGAACACGACAGAGAGATGACACATGGGTTTATAATCCAGGTTCGGGACCCTCATGGGGAGACAAAGCCCCTACCCCTGCTTGGTTGTATTGCTCGTGGTGCTTCGCGAGGGTACAATGGCTAGTGAAAGCCTAGGGTTTTAGATCGTAAGGATCGACCCCCTCTAAGGTTGGGGCGGCCCCCCTTTTATAGTGGCAATCGTCCTATTCCTCCAATTCTTGGCGGGAAGGGTCACCACATTCCCGCCTAAGGAGAGACAGTGTACGCCCCTACTTTACATGGACTAGGTACAGAGTCTTCAGGGAGCTTCAGTCCAAAGGAGCGGTCGCCTGGTGACATCCCCTCTGCGGCTCCAGGTCATCTTCTACCCTCTTGCACCAAAGCAGTAATGCCGAGCTTTGGGAGGGCAGCGGTGCCGTCGGCCCTGCTTTAGCACGGAGACGGCCAAGTAACATCTTCTTTTACCGAGAAGGGAAACACAGATGAGAGGAAAGCGGGATTGTCCGTTGGGTTGCCGTCTTGCCCTTGTGGAGCGAAACGAGAGGCGACGTAGATATTTGTTGGAGGGAGTTATAGCCTCGCCGAGGGTCCTGGCACTGGTGCCGACGTCCTCGCTGAGGCTTAGGTCTTGAGGGGCGTTGTAGCGGACCAGGCCAAGGGCCAGTGGTCCGTATCCCACCTAGCCTCTTGAAGGGAGCCTGCCTCTTGAGACCGCTAGCAGGAGCGCGACGGGGGCCCAACAACTGGTCGGTCATGGTACCCCATGTGCCAGGGATCCAACAATTGGCCAGATCAACTTCAACATGATGGTTATCACGGGAGCATTGTGGATTTTTGGGATAGATTCGTAGCGGATGGGGCATAGTTTGGATCGGCCGCAGGCAACATGACATATCGAGATTGGGGATATAGCAGCTCACCCTAAGAAACATAAACATAAGAAGCGAGCTCCAAAAGGATTGCTTAAATTGGGCTGGGCTTCTATGCGTACATGGGCACATGTAGTAGGCATGGGTTTTGATACTAATCCTCACAATTAGCACATATACATGTATACCAAATTCTTAGGAGGGGTCTGACCTCTGATCGCCCCCCCCCCCCCCCCCCCAAGCTTGCCGCTCCAGCAACGGGATCGGAGGTGTTGGGACCATGGACCTGCACTCCGCTCGTTGTAGTTGGGTTTCTAAATTTAGAGTTTAGCGGAGGCGCTATTATAGATGGTGGTGGTGGCACTATGCCGAATAATAATACTTGGGCTTCAACCCCATCTTGGCATCAATTAGTCAGTGGGTATGTGTCGTTGCCAAATTTGTGCACAGGCTTTATGTGGTGATGGTGTGGTCGCCGGTCTATTGGTCTTGTTGGCGGTGTTTTCATCTCGTCTGCAGCTCTCGAGTGTACATGAGCTGACCCATCATCCCCCATCAACGGTTCTAACCACACCATCGGCATGGATCAGGGGCGTCCCCCCTCCCCCGCCAATTCGGCTTCTTCCGTAGATTTCATCGTACATCGCAGGTGGCTACTATGGTGACTTTTACAAGGATTATGCCTTTACATGTATGTGTGGACGACTCAATTATTGCTCTACATGTCTTTGCTCTCTTCTCGCGATGCGATGACAAACCGACAAGCAGCTGTGGATTCAGTTGCACAAAGTTTTAGTCGAAGTCTTGGATGGATGTAGTCTTCTCATTGCCCTATTTAGAAATGTACGACATGGCGATCCAACTTAGTCGGCGACGCCTTCTCTGACTCCAGCTAGATCTTGCCTTCTACTCGCCGACTCTTAAGCTCATGGGAGAAGATGTGTTGGTTGTGTTGCATCAGAGTCGTTGTCCTTCTTTGGTGGTGTCTTGATTGGATCATGACGCGGCTGTGTACCTCTGTGCACCATCTCCTCCATTCTTGGAAGGAGGTTGGGCAAGGCAAATCGTTATCGCCGGGTAAATGGTTAATTGTGCGTTGTAAGCTGTTTGGCACCATATCATGTTGGATGTGTGAAGTTGAAGCCTTCACATGACATTGTACGGGCCGCCGGCCTCTTGCTTCTTCCATGAGATTGATGTGTCTTTCATGACGTATCCTTGAAAAGAACATGTTGTCTTGTGTTATTTGGATGTTTTTGTTTTTGAGAGTATAATATTTTGGAACAAGCTGTCAAAAGTAAAGTTTATGGCCGCGGACTAATTAAACACCCTGTCAGTTAGGGAAAATCTGGCTAAACTTGTTTTGCGAGTTGCAAGTTACAACTCACGATAACCTAATCTGGTACTTTGATTTATTCTGCCTTTTGGACTGTCGTGCACTGCATTTATGTTGGAAGCCATCGGCCTTTCAGTTTTGTCAATACGTACCATTGTAGTACCAATCTAGATCTGGACAGAGCTACAGCTGCACATGATTACTTGGACCAGTGCACCATACTTCCTCGTTTCAGCTTTGGATTTTATGGCTTTGTTCTTCCCAGCCCATCAAAATATCTGTTAGTTCATCGCTTCAGCCGTACGTAAAAGCATCATTTCCGTCTGTTGTTACGCTGTTAATTACTTGAATTTAAGACTCAGCCATGATACACACATGAATGATTTAATACTGTACTAGGTGAAATGAATAATTGATAGTATTTTGTTTCTTCAAAGTGATGAAAAGATAAAGTCTTGACATGACTATCTGCTTTAATTTACAGGCTTTCATATGACTGACTAAATCAGGTTATGATAATGCCATGTGTGAGTGACCGACCTAATCTGCTTCTGAGGCGGCAGCATCGATCATAAATCATTCTTGCATTGACCATGCTGACCAAGATCACCCTTCCTTTTGCTTTTAGTGGGTTGTGCTTGTTAGGTTATTGGATAGCACGATCCTTATAAAGCTTCAAATGATGGTTAGGAATCAAATCATAGGATAAGATCTTGGTTCCATCTTTTCTCACACGTTGTATCCTTGGTAGTACTAAATTAAATAAAACGGGCTGGCAACAACAGCATCCATGCTGATATGCATGCCTGCCGATCCAGATGCAAATACACCCATGCAAAAGCTGTCCTACTTCATGTGTCATGGTTAGGAAAGTTGGAATAGAACTAACCAAAGCAGCGAAACCCAGCATCATGGAAACGCCTTTCCACCTGAAAGAAGGGCGGATGCGATGACAGCCATATACGGAAAAAAGTACTTTCCGAGCTTCTATGGTAGCCTCGTCGACAGAGATGAAATCCTCAAATGGGCCTCCACACATCCACGTGCCGTGAAGACGTGAACCCAGGGAGTGCTAGCAAAGCGTGTTGCATGGGGAGCTGTGGCCGGGCGCCATGGAGATCGTAAAATTTTCGGGCTTCTACCTGATCATTTTGCGGCAACCCATTCATTTCTTCTACCGGAACAAGAACAATAGCCATGGATTAAACAAACACCTTCTATTTAGCGCATGTGTTTGTTGAGGGATTGCATGAGGAGGCAGGACGCCCTGACAAATAGTCACACAAAACAGTAGTACAGTAGCTTGGAGTGTGGACCGAGGAAAAACTACGCATGCATGCAGGAGCTGCATGCCGCAGCTGGCAAGATGGACTTCTTGGAGGCGTGCCAAAATTTCAAACCCGTGGAGCCGACCTACCACGTACGAGAGAGTGCGTACAACAAACCCATATACGTGCATCCAAAACGTCCCAGAGCTGCAACACCACGCATGATTGATCAGACCTCTCCTTCCTGCCTGACAAGTTAGGCATGCATCGATCTCGGCGGCCAAACGGACCATGCGAACACGTCGATCTAGACGGACGAATCGTCGGGTATACATGGACCAATGCGAGTCATCATATATATTGGGGACATGCAGGACCAATTGCTCATCAAGATTCCAGCTCTCATGTCTCGTCCTCCGGATCTCTAACCAATAAATACGCCATGACAAGAATGACAAGAGATGGAACCCAACAAAACCATCTGCATCGATCATGTTGGTCGTATACTACATATCAGGTAGAAAACAGACCTTTGGTCTAGGGATATTAGCCCGGTTTTGCTACAAACCAGGACTAATGCTCGGTCTAACGGCTAGAACTGGCCCCAAGGGGGTGGCAGGCACTAGCCCCGGTTCGAACGGGACCTTTAGCCCCGGGTCGTGTAATAAGCCGGGGCTAAAGGGTTTCACGCAGGCCAGGTCGGGCGTCAGACCCTTTAGTCCCGGTTTGTTATACGACCCGGGGCTAAAGGTGGACCTTTAGCCCCGGTTCTAGACGCGAACTAGAGCTAAAGATCTGGCTATATCTCCTTCCCCTGCCCGAGCCACCATTCAAGCTGGTGGCTCTCCTCTCTCTCTCTCTTTCTTGCTTCAAGCTCGAGTTCATGCCCTTTTTTCCTCAAGATTTGTCTATATTTTGTGATGCTCCATTTATCCAAATGTTCTAAAATGTGAGCAACTTCATCCTTTGAACTCTCATTGTTATATTAGCTCATTTCATGCTCTTATCTTATAGATGGATTTGTGGATTTAGTTTGGTAGTAATTTTTGCAATGATAGCATGAGATCGATGTTTAGATTCTATCTATCTTGTATTAATGTAAGGAACTCTAAGGTAAATATCACAATATGTGGATTTTATCTATATATATCTTGTTTTGGCACATAGTCTCGAAATTTGATTTTAGAAGCACACACATGCATGAGTTCATCATTCTAACTAGCTAGCTGGGCAAAATATCCTTCTTCGTCTACCAGCGTTCAATAAACTGAAAAAATTGTAACAAATATAGGGTTAATTCATAAAAGCTTGATAAGAAGACATCACAATTCACATATTAGGGAGTGCCTCTATGGCGAGCTCCTCGAAGATGTCTAAGGACGGGATCCTAAGACATCTTCGAGAAGCTCTGCCGTAGTGGTGTCCCTGCTCTCCCACACCATCTTTTGGTTTATATCTTCTCTAGCTAAATCAGTATGCTGGTGAAGCTAACTAATTTCACATATTAGAGAGTGCCTCTATAGCGAGCTCCTCGAAGATGTCTGAGGACGACGTCCTAAGACATCTTCGAGAAGCTCCGCCGTAGTGGTGTCCCTGGTCTCGCACACCATCTTGCAGTTCTTCACAAGAATGCATACCTATTTATAGATTAAGCAGCACAACATAGTGTCAGGCACTGATGACATAATGTCGACACACTCACCCTGGCATAGTGTTGCCACCCACCCAAAATAGTGTCGGCATGTAATTTACTAGCTTAGTGCTGCCTACTGAGGACATAGTATCGACATGTTGTCTCCATATCCACATTTAGTCCCGGTTGGTGCCTCCAACCGGGACTAAAGGTTCATCATATCTTTAGTCCTAGTTACTAGTATTAATTTTGTTTTTTAGATTAGTACTAATTAATTATGATTATGCTGTTACCCACCCAAAATAGTAGAGTCATTTAATTTACTGGCTTAGTGCTGCCCACTGAGGACATAGTGTCGACATGTTTTCTCCACATCCACATTTAGTCCCGGTTGGTGCCTCCAACCGGGACTAAAGGTTCATCATATCTTTAGTCCCAGTTGTTGGCTTTAATTTTGTTTTTTTGATTAGTACTAATTAATTATGATTATGCTTGATGTACTTAATTAATTATATAATGCAGATGAGCCGGCAATGGATGTACGTTGACCGCCTCTCTAACGAGTTCATTAAAAGCGTGCATTCTTTTCTTCTTGTGGCCGAGGCAAAAAAGCGGAATGATTTTATGTCTTGTCCATGTGGTGGCTGTCGGAATCATAAAGAATACTCTTCCTCAAGAGTCCTTCACAGCCACCTGTTTTGGTCCGGTTTCATGACCGGCTATAATTGTTGGACCAAGCACAGAAAAAGAGGGGTTATGACGGAAAAGAACGAAGAAGAAGAGAATGACAACAACTACCCTGAATACGATGGTACTACAATGGAAGACATTGATGAAGAAAAAGATGAAGAACGGGCATCAGATCTGCCCGATGATGATCTTAGTCGCGCCATTGCTGATGCCCAGGAAGAATGCGTAACTGAAAGGGAAAGGTTGAAGTTCAAGAATATGTTAGAGGATCACAACAAATTGTTGTACCCAAATTGTGAAGATGGGCACAAAAAACTGGGTAGCACACTGGAATTGCTGCAATGGAAGGCAGAGTACGGTGTGACTGACAAAGGATTTGAAGAGTTGCTGAAAATAATGAAGAAGTTGCTTCCAAAGGATAACGAACTGCCCACCAGTACCTACGTGTAACTACCTCGGTGAATTACGCTCTTAGTTAATGCCTGGATGAAAGAAAGTGGTTAAAATAGTACGGCGGGGCCCAGGGCCACTCACGGTAGACCTTTCGGCTGTCCTAACCACTTTCAGACAACGGGACAAGAACGAGCGGCGTAATCGGCAGGCGAAGGGATCAACTACATACACAAATGAGTATGTATGCAAGCCACATACAACAGTCCTCAGAGCCATTCCATCTAAAAGAAATAGAAATATAGCAACGCCATACGGCAAGATCCAACTGTCCTAGATAGATATAATAATTTAGGATAGCTCCTCATACATCACACATCAGAGTATCAGGCGAAAGCGGAAAACAAGATCCGAGTACGGATAAGAAGCAAATTGGCATAAGATGCCCCATAAATAAACACATCCCGCCCACAGATCACACGGATCCCCGTTCCCGGAATCTCTACGCCGAATGATCGTTGCCAACATCATCTGTCTCTTCCACCCAGTATCCATCTTGCGGGTACATCTGTTCATCTGAATCAAACAATTTATCGTGTGAGACCCTAGGGGTACTCAGCAAGTCTTTATGCCACTAAAGGGGACACAACCTGGGGTGACGCAATTGCAGCAAAAGATAATACCTAACTATTCTATAGAGACTCGCTAACCTTCCGCCTAACCAATGATAGACGGAAGTCCGTGAATTAAGAACAACAGTTATAACAGTATAATTAACAGATCCATCCTCCTCCTCGCTTACCAACGAGGAAGCGGACGAACAACCCCCATCATCCGTTGGCAGTTTTATCAACCATTCCATGAGTATTGCACTATTTACTAGTCAAGTACTTAGTCAAATTAAAAGCGGTACTTTAGTTATACTTGTCTATGATCGAGAAACTGTGCTCCAAGTCGTCCATAACCGCAGACACGGCTTTCAGAAAGATTTACCCTGCAGGGGTGCACGAATAGCAACACACACTCGATCAACCTCAGAAAAACCAAATCAAAACCCAACGAGGCATTCACGACAAAGCAATCACAGGATTCAGAAACATTTCAGGGGGCCACCCCATTAAGCTACCCGCAACGAAGTTGGCCGGCTCCGAGACGGACCCAAGGTTTGTGTGGACGGCGGTAAACGACTGGGAACCCGAAAATATGAATGGGCTTGTCGATACAGCGAAAACGTGTCACGTTCCAAAACAGTACAGGTGCTCCTCGCACAATCTTAAATAAAGCAGTAACATGGCATAAGTACGGAATAGTAATAAAGCCCCAAACTAATTGTGGCCCCAAGAAATAAGAATGAATCAAGCTCTGGCTCAGGGAGATATATAAGGCCTCCCGGATGTGGATAGTGCGAATAGTCAAGGAACAGGAATCAAGTACTCGGGGTCCTACGGGACACAAGTGAGCATGAAAAACCAAATAGCAGATATTGCTCACCGGTGCCTCTTTCATTAGTTATCCCATTACTACTCAGGTTAAGTTGTTTAGGTACCTCGTTGTTCATCAGACACTCACATACCCTACTCATGTTCTTCTACGACTCGCATGGCTCAAAAAACTCCTGTAGTAATGGCTCATGGGACCGGAACAGGCTTAGTGTGGTTTAAAAATAAAGGCCATGCAGTACTTGGGATTCAATTTAATGAAATCGCGACTCAATGATGCAAGAATAAGATAGAGGCAATAGGTACTGTATGTCTGCAAGCATGTGGTAGTGCTTGCCTGGCAGCTCAGTTGAAGCGAGAGATGGATCTGGGTAATACTCCTGTGATTCCTGGTAATTCTCCTGCTGGGCGTCTATTCGAAGAAGAACCAAACAAACAAGGGACAACATAAATAAAATGCACAAGCATAGGAATTAAAATGCAACAAGCAAACAAGCATGCCATGATGAATGATGCACAATTTGCATGGCATTAAAGTAGCATGGCAAAGGTGAGGTGTAGATACAAGAAATAGAGCAATTTATTATTTATTAGCCCAAGTTTTATTGTCATAAACAGTTCAGATTTTTGATGTTGACATGATGCATGCTTCAATTCAGAACAAGGACTGCATAAATAGAACGGGCTCGTCGCGCTGATCGATTTAGACATATTATTTGTCAAATTTGGAGTTATAAAACAAAAGTTATTAATTAAATAAGGAAAAGGGCATTTTCTTGTAATTTTAATCATCTCGAAAATTAAAATGTTCAAAATATATTTTTAAGGGCATATTTGAATTCCTCACATTTTTCTGATTCCAAAACATATATTATTTGTATTATTTGGATTTGTATTTTAAAAATTATTTAAATCTGATTTGAATTTGAATTTCAAAAACAATTTGGAAAAGTTTAAATAAAAACAGACAGCCGGAATTACTTTTCTCACTCAGGAAATTCTAGCCACAGACACTGACAGGTGGGCCTTTGTGCTGACTGGGCCACGCGCGGGAAATACTTTTGTCACCGCGGGCTCGGATAGCCACTGAGGCTGCGGGGTGGGCCAACTGGCGCAGGCCCGCGTGTCAGCGGTGAGCGAGACAGGGGCTGACAGGTGGGCCGGGGGTTGGAGCGCGGGTTGTGGCTGCGAAAGGCCGAGGGGTTTTCTGCAAGATGCTCAGGGTGGCTGGCAGGTGGGGACGCTAGGAGCGCGCGTTGCGAGAATTAAAAAGGTGGGGGGCTTTTTGCAATTCGACCATGACCCCAGGTTACTGTTTTTCTTCCTCTCGCGTCTGGCGGCAGGTGGGTGCGCGGCGCGGAGCGGGGATTTGATCCCGGGTCGCGGGAGTGCGCGCTGAGGGGGCTGACCGGTGCGGCGGGCTAGGGGAGCTGACAGGGAGGTGGGCGCGGGCTAGATAAGGGGCTGTGCGGCGCGGAATATCTGCAGATGCCGGCGAGCTCTGGTGCGCGGTGGGTGTTCGACGAAACGCACAGCGACGTTAGGGCGGTACGGCGAGGCGGACCATGTCAGGGGGAAGGGGAGGCTCACCGCGGGCTCGACGGTGGGCTCGGATCGGACGGGGATGCGGCGGATCGTCTGGGATGCAGGCGCTCCGGCGGCTAGGGTTTGGCGTCGGCGGCGATGGTACTGGCGGCACTGGGGAGCTTCTCGTCCAAGACAGCGTGTACGGGGCGACGCAGAGGAACGTCCTCGATCTTCCCGGCCTCTTCCACGACGAGCTCGGCGGTTGGAACGAAGAAGAAGAGGTGGTGCTGGCGGCGACCGGCGTCGGCTGCTGGTGGTCGGAGAGGAAGATGGGGAAGGAGGGGGCGGCTCGGCCAGATCTGGGAGAGGCCAGAGAGGCTTGGGGAGGAAGAAAAAAGGAGGGAGAGAGGGAGGAGGCAGCTGGGGCACGGCAGAGATAAGGTGGCCTCGTGCCACCTTTTCTCTCCTCCTCGAGCACGTGCTCGGCCGGCTGGAGGGGGGCCTGAGGCTGCAGGTGGGGCTGGAGGAGAGAGGCCAGGGAGAAGGCTGGAGGGGACCCTCGGTCAGGGAGAGAGTAGAGAGGGAGGGGTAGCTAGGCTAGGTAGATGGGGCATGGCTTGGGTTAGGGTTAGCTAGGGTTAGGGAGAGGGTTAGGGTTAGCTAGGGTGCTGCTCAGCAGGTTAGAGAGAGAGGGAGGAGATGGTCAAGCTAGAGAGAGAGAGAGGGGGGGGTTTTAGAGTTAGGGCTTAGTAGAAATAGGGTTAAAAGAATAATGAAGAGAAAACTAGGTTTAGATTATTATTAGGTGTTTAGTGATTAATTTTGTTTATGAGGACATCTCAAGAAAGATCATGGGGCTTGGACTAACTTGAGCTAGAAGGAATGGAAACAAGAAAGAAAGAGGAAGAAAAGAAATTAGGTGGAAAAAGAAAAACTCAAATGATCATGCATGCAGAAAAATAAATTAAAAGAGAAGATTGTGGGAGAGGATATGAGAATGGTGGAGTGTAGAAGATGTTTTCCACTAAGATAGGAACCAACAAAACCAAAGAAAAACCAAAGGAGAGGAAGGTAGTGAAGACTAGTGCATGGCCCATGCAAAAATAATAATGCCATTGATTAATTTTGTGAAAACAATATTAATATGATGGCATTAATCTTATGCATTTCCAAGAAGTGGACAAAGCCAAGCAAAGAAATTTAAGGGACTAGATCCACCCTATTGCCCATGAGCTAGAGAAAATCCAAAATAAAGACAACAAGCTCATGGTCTAGTAGGATGGTGGAATTATAAAGTGGTGGAAAAGCAATGTGGTGGAATGGAAAAAAAAGATATGCCCCCAATTCAACTTGGGCATTGAACAATATATCAAAAGCCAAATACAATATTAAGAGGCAAATACAATTAATAATGCATGTGAGAGAAGAGCCAAAAGAAAAAGGGTTTTATATGATGCTCAAATGCAAGGTGGCATGATGACATGAGCATGATATCATTATGATGCAACAATAATATCTAAGGAGTAGCCAATATCTTACTAGGACAAGTAGCATTACAATTGTTAGACAATTGGGGTGCTACAACTCTCCCCCACTAAACAGGAATCTCGCCCCGAGATTCTAGGAAGAAGTAGACTCAAAGAGGGTAGGATACTTGGCACGGAGCTCATCTTCACGTTCCCAGGTGGCTTCATCAACGGAATGGTGCGACCACTGCACCTTGCAGAACTTGATGGACTTGTTGCGAGTCCTTCTTTCTGCGACTTTGAGAATTTTTGTGGGGTGTTCTTGATAAGACAGATCTTCTTGGAGATTGATGAGTTCATGGTCCACGGTCCGGCCGGGATCCTTGAAGCACTTCTTGAGTTGGGAGATGTGAAAAACATCATGGACTTTGAGTTGTTCAGGGAGCTCAAGAGCATAAGCAACTTCTCCTCTTCTTCCACGAATTTTGAAAGGACCGATGTATCTAGGAGCCAGCTTTCCTTTGATACCAAAGCGGTGCGTACCTCTCATGGGAGTGACACGAAGGTAAACGAGATCACCAGGGACATACTCCATGTCTGTGTGCTTCCTGTCATAATTGCTCTTCTGGCGACTTTGAGCAATCTTCAGATTTTCAAGAATGATGTGAACTTTCTCCTCCGCTTGAGTTACAATGTCAGGGCCAAACAATATTCTTTCACCTGTGCCCGACCAACCAATCGGAGTTCTGCACTTGCGACCATAGAGAGCCTCAAATGGTGCCATCTTTAGACTTTTCTAGAAAATGTTGTTGTAAGAGAATTCAGCATAAGGAAGACATTCTTCCCACTTCATGCCGAAAGAGATAACGCAAGCACGGAGCATATCTTCCAGAATCTGATTGATCCTTTCAACTTGTCCTTGCGACTGAGGGTGGTAAGCTGTGCTGAAGTTTAACTTTGTTCCCAAAGCATTTTGGAAACTTCCCCAGAACTTGGAAGTGAAGATGCTTCCACGGTCTGAACTGATCTCAAGAGGAACTCCATACAGAGAGACAATTCTATTGATATAGAGCTCAGCCAACTGAATTGCAGAAATTGTTTCCTTGACTGGAAAGAAGTGAGCTACTTTGGAAAGCCTGTCAATGACAACAAAGATTGCATTGTTGCCCTTCTGCAACCTTGGGAAACCAGTAATGAAGTCCATCTCTACTTTCTCCCATTTCCATTCCGGAGGCTTCAATGGCTGTAGAAGACCGGAAGGTTTCTGATGGACAGCTTTAACTCTGCGACAAACATCACACTCTGAGACATACTTGGCACAATATCGTTTCAAACCAGGCCACCAATATTGTGTTTTCAAGTCCATGTACATCTTAGTGCTGCCAGGGTGGATAGAAAGAACAGAATCATGCGCCTCCTTGAGAACTTGCTCTCTTAAACCCGGGTAGTTCGGAACAAACATCTGGTGTTCAAAGAAAAGAGTGTCTTGGTCATCTACGTGGAAAGACTCATACTTCGGAAGTTGAATGTTGGAGATGATCTTTTTAGTGTAAGGATCCCCAAGCTGAATTGAACGGTCCTTTTCTTCCAAGAGAGGTGTTGCTAGAAGGTTCAGAAGATAACCTTGATCCACAATTTCAAGGTTGAGCTTGCGGAATTCCTCGCACAAGAGAGGCTGTTGTTCTTCCACCATGAGATTGTTGACATCAGCTTTTCGGCTGAGAGCATCTGCCATGACATTAGCTTTGCCCGGAGTGTAGTTGATGGTCAAATCGAAATCATTGATTGTTTCAATCCACCTCCTCTGACGAAGGTTGAGATCAGGCTGTGTGAAGATATACTTCAGACTCTTGTGATCAGAAAAGATCTCACAACGGCTTCCCAGCAAGTAATGCCTCCATACTTTCAAAGCAAAGACAACTTCTGTGAGTTCGAGGTCATGTGTAGGATAGTTGATCTCATGCATCTTCAACTGACGAGATGCATAAGCAACAACTTGCTTTTCTTGCATAAGGACCGCACCCAATCCTTGCAATGAAGCATCACAGAATATCTGGAAAGGCTTTGATGTATCTGGAGGAACTAAGACTGGTGTGGAAGTGAGCTTCTCTTTGAGTGTTTCAAAGCTTGCTTGACATGCAGGAGTCCGAAGGTATTTCTTGCCTTTCTTGAGGAGATCGGTAAGAGGCTTCGCAATCTTCGAGAAGTTTTGAACGAAGCGATGGCAGTAACTGGCCAAACCAAGGAAACTCCGGACTTCTTTGACATTTATGGGTGGAAGCCAGTCCATAATTGTCTTAATAGTTTCTGGGTTGACGGCAATGCCCTTGGCAGAGATGACGTGACCAAGGTAGGTGACTTGAGGCAGCCAAAACTCACACTTGGAGAACTTTGCATATAGGCGGTTCTCACGAAGCTTGTTTAGGACACACCGAAGGTGTTCTTCATGTTCTTCCTTCGACTTAGAATAGACTAGAATGTCATCCAGGTAGACCACAACGAACTTATCAAGATACTCCATGAAAACCGAGTTCATAAGCCTCGAGAAGGTGGCAGGTGCATTGGTGAGACCGAAAGACATGACCGTGTACTCATACAGGCCATATCGGGTGGTGAAAGCTGTTTTGGGAACATCTTCCTTGCGGATCTTGATTTGATGGTAACCACTTCTCAAATCAAGCTTAGAGAATACCACAGCTCCAGCTAGCTGATCGAAGAGATCGTTAATCCGCGGAAGGGGATATTTATTCTTGATTGTTTTAGCATTGAGTGCCCGATAGTCAACACAAAGTCTATCAGTCTTGTCCCTCTTCTTCACAAAGATGGTTGGACTACCCCAAGAAGAAGTACTGTGCTGAATGAAACCCAACTTCTCTTGTTCATCCAACTGACGCTTAAGTTCAGCCAACTCAGCAGGACCCATTTTATAAGGCCGCTTGGAAATAGGAGCGGTACCAGGTTCAAGTTCAATGACAAACTCAACCTCACGATCCGGAGGCATACCTGGCAACTCTTCAGGAAAGACAACTGGAAACTCACAAACTACAGGAACACTCTGAATACCTTCCATAGCATCATCATTCAGAGCCGCCAAAGAATAAAGCTGAATTGCAGGAGTCAGACTTGGAGAATAGACTATATGGCCTTCAGGAATTTTCAGAGAAACCGAACGTTCAGCACAATCAATCACAGCTGCATTTGCTGTCAACCAATCCATTCCCAAGATAACATCAATATCAGAATTGCCCAGAATAATTAAGGAAGCCGGAAATGAAGAACCACCAATCTCAATTTGATTGCCATGGCTGATATGAGCAGCCCTCATGTTTGACCCAGGAGATTGTACCACAAGACGGTGCAATAAAGGAACCATAGCCAGATCTTGCTCATGAGCAAACTTGTGAGAAACAAAAGAATGCGAAGCACCAGAATCAAACAAAACTCGTGCAGGAACTGAGTTAACAGGAAGCATACCCATGACAACTCCAGGAGCATGCTCAGCTTGAGCGGCGTTGACACAGTTAGCACGAGCAACCGTAGATCCCGGCTTAGTGTTGATGTTGAGAGCCCGAGGTGGAGGTGCACGAATCATAGGAGCACTTGCCGCAGGTCTTGGAGGTGGTGGTGGAAGAGCTTTGTTGTTCATTGGACAATTCCAGTGCTGATGCCCAGTGTTTCCACAAGTATAGCAAGCACCAGGTGGACGTGGAGCAACATAGCCAGAATGATAATAATCCAAAATAGTACCAAAATGGAATTAATCAAGATTAAAGAATGCAATTCACTGAGATGATATTAAAATATCAGCAAAGTTCAAGGCAACTAGAAGATACTAAACATAACACAAACGACTGAACAAGGAGTGTGGTATACAAACTAACAAAGAAATTTTTTCCAAATTTCGGCATTAAAATACCACTATATGCGCAAAATCACTTAACGAATCAAGATTAGTAACTCTACTAGTTCAATATACAAAAGCAAATGACAAAAGTAGTGGTATGGTCGCGACTCCATCCCGCACTCAAATCATTACTCCGCACATGAATCAGTAAAACACATATCCCAACAACTTCTTCTTAAGATGAACCTAAAGATTGTTAACTACGGAAAAGAACACCCCAACAAGATAACATCGGATAACAAAGCGTAAGATAGATCGCATCGGTGTACAACGAATCAGAATAGATCACGTCGGTTTACAAAGAACTGTCGGTAGGGAATGTACCAACAGTTGATAACCAAAAGGCAGATAGTGATAACATTTGGATGCAACAGATAGACAAGGAATTCACACACACACAGACACACAAACACAAACACAACCTATGGTACTATGGAACCCAGAAACGTGAATCCTAGTTTGAATTTAAGAAGAGGATTGAAAATGTTACACTTCCTTACCAGAAAAGGGTGGGTGGGTGGGTAAGAAGAAAAAAGGAAGCATTCCTACTCTCACGTTTGTTTTTCCCTAGTATACATAACTACCAAAATATTTGCTAGACTGACAACGACCATTTTGGCTGAGACCCTGAAGGGCGGGATGGCTCTGATACCAATTGTAACTACCTCGGTGAATTACGCTCTTAGTTAATGCCTGGATGAACGAAAGTGGTTAAAATAGTACGGCGGGGCCCAGGGCCACTCACGGTAGACCTTTCGGCCGTCCTAACCACTTTCAGACAACGGTACAAGAACGAGCGGCGTAATCGGCAGGCGAAGGGATCAACTACATACACAAATGAGTATGTATGCAAGCCACATACAACAGTCCTCAGAGCCATTCCATCTAAAAGAAATAGAAATATAGCAACGCCATACGGCAAGATCCAAATGTCCTAGATAGATATAATAATTTAGGATAGCTCCTCATACATCACACATCAGAGTATCAGGCGAAAGCGGAAAACAAGATCCGAGTATGGATAAGAAGCAAATTGGCATAAGATGCCCCATAAATAAACACATCCCGCCCACAGATCACACGGATCCCCGTTCGCGGAATCTCTACGCCGAATGATCGTTGCCAACATCATCTGTCTCTTCCACCCAGTATCCATCTTGCGGGTACACCTGTTCATCTGAATCAAACAATTTATCGTGTGAGACCCTAGGGGTACTCAGCAAGTCTTTATGCCACTAAAGGGGACACAACCTGGGGTGACGCAATTGCAGCAAAAGATAATACCTAACTATTCTATAGAGACTCGCTAACCTTCTTCATAACCAATGATAGACGGAAGTCCGTGAATTAAGAACAACAGTTATAACAGTATAATTAACAGATCCATCCTCCTCCTCGCTTACCAACGAGGAAGCGGATGAACAACCCCCATCATCCGTTGGCAGTTTTATCAACCATTCCATGAGTATTGCACTGTTTACTAGTCAAGTACTTAGTCAAATTAAAAGCGGTACTTTAGTTATACTTGTCTATGATCGAGAAACTGTGCTCCAAGTCGTCCATAACCGCGGACACGGCTTTCAGAAAGATTTACCCTGCAGGGGTGCACGAATAGCAACACACACTCGATCAACCTCGGAAAAACCAAATCAAAACCCAACGAGGCATTCACGACAAAGCAATCACAGGATTCAGAAACATTTCAGGGGGCCACCCCATTAAGCTACCCGCAACGAAGTTGGCCGGCTCCGAGACGGACCCAAGGTTTGTGTGGACGGCGGTAAACGACTGGGAACCCGAAAATATGAATGGGCTTGTCGATACAGCGAAAACGTGTCACGTTCCAAAACAGTACAGGTGCTCCTCGCACAATCTTAAATAAAGCAGTAACATGGCATAAGTACGGAATAGTAATAAAGCCCCAAACTAATTGTGGCCCCAAGAAATAAGAATGAATCAAGCTCTGGCTCAGGGAGATATATAAGGCCTCCCGGATGTGGATAGTGCGAATAGTCAAGGAACAGGAATCAAGTACTCGGGGTCCTACGGGACACAAGTGAGCATGAAAAACCAAATAGCAGATATTGCTCACCGGTGCCTCTTTCATTAGTTATCCCATTACTACTCAGGTTAAGTTGTTTAGGTACCTCGTTGTTCATCAGACACTCACATACCCTACTCATGTTCTTCTACGACTCGCATGGCTCAAAAAACTCCTGTAGTAATGGCTCATGGGACCGGAACAGGCTTAGTGTGGTTTAAAAATAAAGGCCATGCAGTACTTGGGATTCAATTTAATGAAATCGCGACTCAATGATGCAAGAATAAGATAGAGGCAATAGGTACTGTATGTCTGCAAGCATGTGGTAGTGCTTGCCTGGCAGCTCAGTTGAAGCGAGAGATGGATCTGGGTAATACTCCTGTGATTCCTGGTAATTCTCCTGCTGGGCGTCTATTCGAAGAAGAACCAAACAAACAAGGGACAACATAAATAAAATGCACAAGCATAGGAATTAAAATGCAACAAGCAAACAAGCATGCCATGATGAATGATGCACAATTTGCATGGCATTAAAGTAGCATGGCAAAGGTGAGGTGTAGATACAAGAAATAGAGCAATTTATTATTTATTAGCCCAAGTTTTATTGTCATAAACAGTTCAGATTTTTGATGTTGACATGATGCATGCTTCAATTCAGAACAAGGACTGCATAAATAGAACGGGCTCGTCGCGCTGATCGATTTAGACATATTATTTGTCAAATTTGGAGTTATAAAACAAAAGTTATTAATTAAATAAGGAAAAGGGCATTTTCTTGTAATTTTAATCATCTCGAAAATTAAAATGTTCAAAATATATTTTTAAGGGCATATTTGAATTCCTCACATTTTTCTGATTCCAAAACATATATTATTTGTATTATTTGGATTTGTATTTTAAAAATTATTTAAATCTGATTTGAATTTGAATTTCAAAAACAATTTGGAAAAGTTTAAATAAAAACAGACAGCCGGAATTACTTTTCTCACTCAGGCAATTCTAGCCACAGACACTGACAGGTGGGCCTTTGTGCTGACTGGGCCACGCGCGGGAAATACTTTTGTCACCGCGGGCTCGGATAGCCACTGAGGCTGCGGGGTGGGCCAACTGGCGCAGGCCCGCGTGTCAGCGGTGAGCGAGACAGGGGCTGATAGGTGGGCCGGGGGTTGGAGCGCGGGTTGCGGCTGCGAAAGGCCGAGGGGTTTTCTGCAAGATGCTCAGGGTGGCTGGTAGGTGGGGACGCTAGGAGCGCGGGTTGCGAGAATTAAAAAGGTGGGGGGCTTTTTGCAATTCGACCACGACCCCGGGTTACTGTTTTCTTCCTCTCGCGTCTGGCGGCAGGTGGGTGCACGGCGCGGAGCGGGGAGTCGATCCCGGGCCGCGGGAGTGCGCGCTGAGGGGGCTGACCGGTGCGGCGGGCTAGGGGAGCTGACAGGGAGGTAGCCGCGGGCTAGATAAGGGGCTGTGCGGCGCGGAATATCTGCAGATGCCGGCGAGCTCTGGCGCGCGGTGGGTGTTTGACGAAACGCACGACGACGTTAGGGCGGTACGGCGAGGCGGACCATGTCAGGGGGAAGGGGAGGCTCACCGCGGGCTCGACGGTGGGCTCGGATCGGACGGGGACGCGGCGGATCGTCGGGGATGCAGGCGCTCCGGCGGCTAGGGTTTGGCATCGGCGGTGATGGTACTGGCGGCGCTGGGGAGCTTCTCGTCCAAGACAACGTGTACGGGGCGACGCAGAGGAACGTCCTCGATCTTCCCGGCCTCTTCCACGACGAGCTCGGCGGTTGGAACGAAGAAGACGAGGTGGTGCTGGCGGCGACCGGCGTCGGCTGCTGGTGGTCGGAGAGGAAGATGGGGAAGGAGGGGGCGGCTCGGCCAGATCTGGGAGAGGCCAGAGAGGCTTGGGGAGGAAGAAAAAAGGAGGGAGAGAGGGAGGAGGCAGCTGGGGCACGGCAGAGATAAGGTGGCCTCGTGCCACCTTTTCTCTCCTCCTCGAGCACGTGCTCGGCCGGCTGGAGGGGGGCCTGAGGCTGCAGGTGGGGCTGGAGGAGAGAGGCCAGGGAGAAGGCTGGAGGGGACCCTCGGTCAGGGAGAGAGTAGAGAGGGAGGGGTAGCTAGGCTAGGTAGATGGGGCATGGCTTGGGTTAGGGTTAGCTAGGGTTAGGGAGAGGGTTAGGGTTAGCTAGGGTGCTGCTCAGCAGGTTAGAGAGAGAGGGAGGAGATGGTCAAGCTAGAGAGAGAGAGGGGGGGGGTTTAGAGTTAGGGCTTAGTAGAAATAGGGTTAAAAGAATAATGAAGAGAAAACTAGGTTTAGATTATTATTAGGTGTTTAGTGATTAATTTTGTATATGAGGACATCTCAAGAAAGATCATGGGGCTTGGACTAACTTGAGCTAGAAGGAATTGAAACAAGAAAGAAAGAGGAAGAAAAGAAATTAGGTGGAAAAAGAAAAACTCAAATGATCATGCATGTAGAAAAATAAATTAAAAGAGAAGATTGTGGGAGAGGATATGAGAATGGTGGAGTGTAGAAGATGTTTTCCACTAAGATAGGAACCAACAAAACCAAAGAAAAACCAAAGGAGAGGAAGGTAGTGAAGACTAGTGCATGGCCCATGCAAAAATAATAATGCCATTGATTAATTTTGTGAAAACAATATTAATATGATGGCATTAATCTTATGCATTTCCAAGAAGTGGACAAAGCCAAGCAAAGAAATTTAAGGGACTAGATCCACCCTATTGCCCATGAGCTAGAGAAAATCCAAAATAAAGACAACAAGCTCATGGTCTAGTAGGATGGTGGAATTATAAAGTGGTGGAAAAGCAATGTGGTGGAATGGAAAAAAAAGATATGCCCCCAATTCAACTTGGGCATTGAACAATATATCAAAAGCCAAATACAATATTAAGAGGCAAATACAATTAATAATGCATGTGAGAGAAGAGCCAAAAGAAAAAGGGTTTTATATGATGCTCAAATGCAAGGTGGCATGATGACATGAGCATGATATCATTATGATGCAACAATAATATCTAAGGAGTAGCCAATATCTTACTAGGACAAGTAGCATTACAATTGTTAGACAATTGGGGTGCTACACTATGAAGCAAAGAAGGTTGTCTGCCCTCTAGGATTGGAGGTGCAGAAGATACATGCATGCATTAATGACTGCATCCTCTACCGGCGGCGAGGAGTACGAGAATTTGGATGCATGCCCAGTATGCACTACATTGCGGTATAAGATAAGACGAGATGACCCTGGTGATGTTGAGGGCGAGCACCGCATGAAGAGGGTTCCTGCCAAGGTGATGTGGTATGCTCCTATAATACCACGGTTGAAAAGTTTATTCAGGAACAAAGAGCATGCCAAGTTGTTGCGATGGCACATGGAAGACCGTAAGAAAGACGAGATATTGAGACACCCCGCTGATGGGTCGCAGTGGAGAAAAATCGAGAGAGAGTTTTCGGACTTTGCAGGTGATGCGAGGAACTTATGGTTTGGTCTAAGTAAAGATGGCATGAATCCTTTTGGGGAGCAGAGCTGCAGTCATAGCACCTAGCCTGTGACTCTGTGTATCTATGACCTTCCTCCTTGGTTGTGCATGAAGCGGAAGTTCATTATGATGCCAGTGCTCATCCAAGGCCCGAAGCAACCCGGCAACGACATTGATGTGTACCTAAGGCCATTAGTTGAAGAACTCTTACAGTTGTGGCACGGACAAGGTGTACGTGTGTGGGATGAGAACAAGTAGGAGGAATTTGACCTACGAGCGTTGTTGTTCATAACAATCAATGATTGGCCTGCTCTTAGTGACATTTCAGGACAGACAAACAAGGGGTACAATGCATGCACACACTGTTTAAACGATACTGAAAGTATATATTTGGATAAATGTAAGAAGAATGTGTACCCGGGGAATCGTCGTTTTCTTCCGCCCACGCACATCCTAAGAAAGAAAGGTAAGCATTTCAATGGTGAGAAGGGACAGCCGGTGTAAGCTTATCCGTCGTACTGGTGATGATGTATTTGACATGGTGAAGGATTTAAAAGTAATCTTTGGAAAGGGTCCTGGTAGACAATCTGTTCCGAAGGACGATGTCGGACACGCACCCATGTGGAAAAAGAAATCTATATTTTGGGAGCTACCCTATTGGAAAGTCCTAGAGGCCTACTCTTCAATTGACGTGATGCACCTGACGAAGAATCTTTGCGTGACGCTGTTAGGCTTCTTGGGCGTGTATGGGAAGAGCAAAGATACACCTGAAGCACGGCAGGACCAACAACGTATAAAAGACCAAGACGGCATGCATCCAGAGTTGTTTGAAGGTACTGCTAGCTACGCTCTTACCAAAGAAGAGAAGGAAATCTTTTTTGAAGTCATTTATAGTATCAAGGTCCCGTATGGTTTCTCGTCGAACATAAAGGGAATAATAAATATGGCAGAGAAAAAATTTCAAAACCTAAAGTCTCATGACTGCCACGTGCTTATGACACAGCTGCTTCCGATTGCATTGAGGGGGCTCCTGCCGGAAAATGTTCGAGTACCCATTGTGAAGCTATGTGTGTTTCTCAATGCAATTTCTCAGAAGGTAATCAATCTAGATAGTCTACCAAGGTTACAGAAAGATGTGGTCCAATGTCTTGTCAGCTTCGAGTTGGTGTTCCCACCATCCTTCTTCAGTATTATGACGCACCTCCTAGTTCACCTAGTCGAAGAGATTAACTGTCGTGGTATTGACCATGGCAGATGCTACAGGGTAGCTTACGTAGGAGAAAGAACAAGGCGACGTAGGAGAATCTAGGAACGAGATTGGCACACGATGTACCCAGGTTCACGTCCCCTCAGTGGAGGATCGCTATGTCCTGCTGACAATCTAGTATATGTTCATAGATTGGTTTACAAGGGAGCCGCCGTAGGCGGAGGTAGAGACTAGATCTAATCTTATGTGAGAGAGCCCTCCAAAGGGGTGCCCCTGGTGGCTTTATATATGCAGCCAGTTAGGGTTTACAAGTGTGCTAATGGGCTTTGTATTGGAGTCATCGTCTTGGGCCTCCAGTCGGCGAGTCATCTGGATCCATTATGCGCTAGTCGCCGTATTTGGCGAGTCAATCCGCCCTGGGCTAAGCTTCAGTCGGCTTGCTCGAGTTGGCGACTCCGCTTCGTGGGCATATCCTGATTGGTATTCCCCCATCAGTAGTCCCCGAGCGCGTTAGGGACTCGGCGATAAATTCAAGCCACCGAATCGGCGCAGGTGATTCCAGGGTGGAGTCGATGGTGAGTCGTTGGCGAGCTCCTGAAATAGAGAACTAGCTCGTGAAGTAGTCCATTCTCCTGGGCGAGTCGACATGCCAGGCGAGTCAGTGTTGGGCGGAGTCGCCCCTTGGAGAAGTTTGGCTGGCGCTTTCTCAACTTGTTGTCGTACAAGACATGGAGGCCACCAAATCATTGATGGTGAACTCGCCAAGTCGGTGCAGGGCAATACACGAGACGGGTCCATGAGGGCAAGTCCTGAGCGTGTTGAGTACGCGGGGGCGAGTCCACGGTGGTGAGTCCCGAGCGTGTTGAGTACGCGAGGGTGAGTCCGCGGTGGGGAGTCCCCGAGCGTGGCAAGCACCCGAGGGCGAGTCCGCGAGGGCGAGTCCGTGGTGGAGAGTCCCGAGCGTGTTGAGTACGTGAGGACGAGTCCGCGGTGGCGAGTTCCCGAGCATGTTAAGTACGCGAGGGCGAGTCCGCGGGGGCGAGTCCCCGAGCGTGTTGAGTACGCGAGTGCGAGTCCGTGGGGCGAGTCCCCGAGCGTGTTGAGTACGCGAGGGCGAGTCTGCGGGGGCGAGTCCCGAGCGTGTTGAGTACGCGAGGGCGAGTCCATGGCGGAGAGTCCCCGAGCGTGGCGAGCACGCGGGGGCGAGTCCACGGTGGCGAGTCCCCGAGCGTGGCCAGCACGCGAGGGCGAGTCCACCGTGGCGATTCCCGAGCATGTTGAGTACGCGAGGGCGAGTCCGCGGTGGGGAGTCCCCGAGCGTGTTGAGTACGCGAGGGAAAGTTCGCGGGGGCGAGTCCCGAGCGTGTTGAGTACGCGAGGGCGAGTCCGCGGTGGAGAGTCCTTGAGCGTGGCGAGCACGCGAGGGCGAGTCCCCGAGCGTGGCGAGTACGCGAGGGCGAGTCCGCGGTGGCGAGTCCCCGAGCGTGTTGAGTACGCGGGGGCGAGTCCCGAGCGTGTTGAGTACGCGAGGGCGAGTCCGCGGTGGAGAGTCCCTGAGCGTGGTGAGCACGCGCGGGCGAGTCCGCGGTGGCGAGTCCCTGAGCGTGGCGAGCACGCGAGGGCGAGTCCGCGGGGCCGAGTCCGCGGGGGCGAGTCCCGAGCCTGTTGAGTACGCGAGGGCGAGTCCGCGGTGGAGAATCCCCGAGCGTGGCGAGCACGCGAGGGCGAGGCCGCGGTGGTGAGTCCCCGAGTATGGAGAGCCGTGGTCGTGGAACAACACGCACACGCAATATGCCTAGGAGTAGTCCCCGAGGCTCGAGTTGGCTTGTAGAGGCTACTTGAGGCTCTTTAGAGATGCATATTCTGAAAATAGTAGTGGTTGTTGCCGAGCATGGCGAGTCCGTGTGGGGAGAGTTCGCGGTGAGCGAGTCCGCGAGGGGAGGGTTCGCGATGATTGCGAGTCCGCGAGGGGAGAGTACCCGAGTGTGGCGAGTCCGCGATGATTGCGAGTCCGCATAGGGAGAGTCCCCGAGTGTGGCGAGTCCGCGATGAATGCGAGTCCGCGAGGGGAGAGTCCCCGAGTGTGGCGAGTCTGCGATGATTGCGAGTACGCGATGACGTTGATTACGCTGTTTTTGTTAGCGAGTCTCTCGTCTTGGCCCGGGGGGGCAGTCGCTTGGCGACTCTAAAGATGGCTCTCGTTTTGGCGTTCTTCCTGGACGATCCGAGGCTCGATTTGCGAGTCCTCGCCCGCAGTACTTGGCCGTGCGAGTCGTACTGTCTAAGGTTGAGGAGGACATGGTGTTGTTTGTGTAGCACTACCATTTGTCTTGGCCCGGAAGGCCAGTCGAGCAAGGCGACTCCAATGATGGCTCTCGGTTAGCGTTTTTTGTGGACGATCCAAGGCTCGGTTTGCGAGTCCTCATCCGCACTACTTGGCCATTGCGAGTCACTCTTTCAAAGGTTGACAAAGGCGAACTGATTTTTCCCGGAGGGAAGAGACGCCCAGTGGTGAGTCCATGCAGCGTGGCATGCAACCCTCTCTAGCGACTCGTACAAAGAGGGCCCTTAGCAGGCGCACCGTACGCATTCGACGTAGCGGAAGTATAGGCGTGCTCTGGCGGAGTCGACGCGGCGGACATATGGTCACGCGGCGGATGGGTTCGCGCTATGGCGGAGTCGACGCGGTTGACACGAGGTCGACGCGGCGGACGGAGGTCGCGCTATGGCAAAGTCGACGCGGCGGACACAGGGTCGACGCGGTGGACACGGGGTCGACACGATGGACCGAGGTCGCGCTATGCCGAAGTCAACGCGGCGGACACGGGATCGACGCGGCGGACGTATGGTCGCGCTTTGGCGAAGTCGACGCAGCGGACACGGGTCGACGCGGCGGACGGAGGTCGCGTGTCTGCGATGATGATGAGTTCGCGAGGGGAGAGTCCCCGGGTGTGGAGAATCCGCGTGGGCGGCGAGTCACCAAGCGTAGAGAATCCGCATGGGCGGCGAGTCCCCGAGCGTGGATATTCCACAACGGCGAGTCCCCAACCGTGGTGGGTCTGCAGCGGCGAGTCCCCGAGTGCGGATAGTTCGTGAGAGCCGAGCCGGCGATGGCGTGTAAAACAAACGCCGCCGCGAATGTAATACATCATCACTCCAGCTTAATTGTCGGCTGCCGGACGTAGCCAGACTATCCAATTCTGCATTCATGGATTAATCTCCAAACAGATTCGCACAAACAACGTGCGTGCATATTAGATCAAATAAAATAGTTAAATAGCAGAGCAATTAATAAGAGAAACGAAATTGACTCATCGAAAATTAATTTGGTGCAGCTTGTACACCGTCTATCACCCGTGGTGTAGTCACGGCCGGCATATTCCATAGGTACAATGCAACACGAAAACGCCTGCTCGCATGGCCTTGCTGACATATCGTACCATGGAGATATAGTCTGATTCGACTTTGCTGCTAGGACCCAATCCTCGAAGCCATACAAGTACATGTCAGCTGCACTCGGAAGGTTAGATCAAATAAATAATTAATTGAAAGAGACATAGAGAATCCATCGGTGTGTATAGAACCGATACTGTGTTCATGGTTAATTTTCCAACTGGTGCATATAGTCAACGTGCATGCAAAATTAGGTCCTAATAAAATAAGCGATTTGCAAACAATCAGTGAGAGATAAAACTCAGCGTAGAGTAGATCGTGTAGCCTCGCGCCTCTGTTATTTTCTAGTTGGCATCTGTGGCAGCTGGACCTGATCCAACAAATCCCAACGCCTGAGTCCACATCACGGCCGGCACCACAATCACGGTCGTTGGCAGCTGGACCTGATCGGTCACGGTCGTTGGCAGCATATCGAGGTTCTTGCGCGGCACACCTCGGCCGCCACCAAGATGTAGACGACGAGACGAAATCGGCCGCCGCCAAAAGATGTCGGTGAAGAAATCAGCACGCCGATGTGGATAAGTTGGCCAGATGCGATCTGGTCGAGGTTGATGGTGAGGAATCCCGTCCGAATCATCACCTCCAAGCACCGCTTGTCCCATGGTGGCGCCAACTGTCGTGGTATTGACCACGGCAGATGCTACAGGGTAGCTTACGTAGGAGAAAGAGCAAGGCGACATAGGAGAATCTGGGAGCGAGATTGGCACACGATGTACCTAGGTTCACGTCCTCTCGGTGGAGGATCGCGACGTTCTGCTTTCAATCCAGTATATGTTCAAAGATTAGTTTACAAGGGAGCCGCCGTAAGCGAAGGGAGAGACTAGATCTAATCTTATGTGAGAGAGCCCTCCAAAGGGGTGTCCCTGGTGGCTTTATATATGCAGCCAGTTAGGATGTACAAGTGTGCTAATATGTTTTGTATTGGAGTCGTCATCTTGGGTCTCCAGTCGACGAGTCATCTGGATCCATTATGTGCCAGTCGCCGTATTTGGCGAGTCGATCCGCCCTAGGCTAAGCTTCAGTCGGCTCGCTCGAGCTGGCGACTCCGCTTCGTGGCCATAACCTGATTGGTATTCCCCCATCATTAACATTCTCGGTCCTGTATTTTTACACAATATGTTCCCCTTTGAGAGGTTCATGGGAGTCTTAAAGAAATATGTTCATAGCTGTGCTAGGCCAGAAGGAAGCATCTCAAAGGAATATGGAACAGAGGAGGTCATTGAGTTTTGTGTTGACTCTATTCCTGACCTTAAGCCCATCGGTGTTCCTGAATCACGGCATGATGGTAGACTCAGTGGAAAAGGCACGCTAAGAAAGAAAGCAAGAATATGTATGGACGGACATTCTCTCACTAAAGCATACTACATAGTTCTGCAAAGTTCCACCTTGATGGCTCCGTATATCGAGGAAGACAAGAATATTGTACACTCCAAAAACCCGGGAAAGGCTGACTCCTAGATTAGAGATGAACACATGAGGACTTTTGGCGGTTGGTTGCAGACACATCTCATGAATGACATCAATGTTGGAGAGTAGTTGTACTTGTTGGCCAGGTCACCATCTTCGACTATATTGACTTTCCAAGGGTACGAGATAAATGGGAATAAATTTTAGATGATCGCCCAAGATAAAAAGAGCACCAACCAAAACAGTGGTGTCCGATTTGATGCAACTGACGAGAATAGGCAAAAGGATACATATTATGGTTACATAGAGGAGATATGGGAACTTGACTATGGACCTTATTTTAAGGTCTCTTTGTTTCGGTGCAAATGGGTCAAGCTGACAGGAGGCGGGGTTGAGGTAGACAAGAAATACGGAATGACAACAGTGGATCTCAACAACCTTGCATATAGAGATGAACCATTTGTCCTAGCCAATGATGTGGCCCGGGTTTTCATGTGAAGGACATTTCTACCAAACCGAGAAAAAGGAAAGATAAGAAAAAGAATACAGCATACGATGAGCCAAAGCGTCACATAGTTCTTTCAGTAAAAAGAAACATCGTGGGGGTGGAGGATAAGACAGACATGTCAGAACATTATGATAAGTTTCATAAAATTCCGCCCTTCACTGTGAAGGATGACCAAAGCATCCCGTTAAGTAAGGAAGATGATCCATGGTTACGGATTAGAAGAAAACCCTAACAATAGAGATGTGTGGATGTTGGTGATGTACAATATTATCAAACCTTTGTTTTTAATGATCTACTTATATATATATATGAACTGTCTCGATTTTAATAGGTAGTATTGCAACTTGCTGTGGCAGACATTTATTAATATTAAAACGTAAAAATTAGTCATAATCATATCTAGCCCTGTAGTACACAGCTTCAGGGTTGTCTTCGGAATCGTCGTCGTCATCGTCGTCGCTCGTAGCACGCGGCTAGATCCTCAGCCCTTCTCCGGCTTGTGTAAGGGGGAACGGGGGAGGGGGCACTTGCCACTCTGGCCTCGGATTTACCACGCGCGGGGGAGGGGGCTCCCGAATGACGACCCCGGTACGCCATTGGCCTTCACCACCACCACCATTCTTGTGGCTATGCGGCTGGTGAAAGTGCGGGTACCTCAGGCAAGGATGGTCTCCCATGGCGATGTAGCGCATCACGCCGGCGATAGTCTGGTTCGCCCACCACAGGCGGCGACTGGCCTCGTTGTGGTTCACTGGGGTGGGCCGTCACCCTCGTACCTGGCGAGCTCCCTTTCCCGTCGGTTTGCGAAGAAGGCATTCCAAGTGTCGAGGTTGTCGAGATCCCAATGGGGATCCATCCGCTGCTCCGGCGTGAGGTCGAGGTAGATGTGGTTCGTGATGGCCGCCTGGTGGGCCGAACCTTGAGGCACATGAAGAACAGAAACCCCTCCAGCGCTCAGTATCCAGCCGGCGGGCAGCCGGTACCCCCGGCGGGCATGGGTAGCTAGAGGCGCATAGCGCCTCGGTCTCCTCGAGCGTCAGAAAGGCCCAGTAAGCGGTGTCCATTGTTGTGAGAGAGAAGGTGTGGATATGTCGATGGACATGGCGGTCAGCCTAGATATAGAGGGAAATGGTGAGAAAACATGGCGGGAAGCGGGGGGAAATGGCGAGAAAACATGGCGGGAAGCGGGGGAAATGGCGGGAAAACATGGCGGAAAGCGGGGGAAATGGCGGAAAATATCTAGTCTCGGTTAGTGGCTCCAATCGGGACTAAAGGCCCTCGAAATATGTTTTAGTACTAGTTACTAGTTTTTGTATTAAATATTATATTTCTAATGAGTATATTATTTTTGTGAATATTTTGGTATATTATATGTATTTTTCTGTTTTTTAATAAAAAACTATATTTTTCCAACATTTGTACTAAATATAATACTTGTTAAATAATAGATAATTTCATTTAAGTTGTATAATAGAGTATGATAATAGATTTGAATTATAGATCTTTTTTTCTGAAAATTTTGATAAATAATACAAAATTTTCTGAACACCATAAATCATTTTTATTTTTGGCGCCAAAAACCCCCTTTAGTCCCGGTTTGTAATACAAACCGGGGCTAAAGGCCCTTTAGCCCCGGTTTGTATTACAAACCGGGGCTAAAGGGGTATGGCGCGCGGGAATAACGGCGGGCCAAAATAACCTTTAGTCTCGGTTTGTAATTAGTCCCGCTTTGTATTACAAACTGGGGCTAAAAGTCTAGGGGTATAAATACCCCCACCCCGAGTCGAGCCCTGACCCGGAGCACTAATTTTCTTCAAAAACCACCACCGCCGCGCCCGAGCACACCGCCGCCCACGCCCGAGCTCGCCGCCGCCGCGCCGCCCGTACGTGGAGGAGCAAGCCGCCGCCGTCCATCCCGCTCGTCGCCGCCGCGGCCGCGCCCACCGTCCTCCCGCGCCGCCGCCCACGCCGCCGCCCGTCGAGGAGCTTGCCTTCGCCGCGCCCTCCACCGCCCCTACAGGTGAGTTAGGGTTAGTGTTATTGTTAGGGATTTTAGTTAGTATTAGGGTTAATTAGTATAGGTTAATTAGGTGTATTTAGTTAATACTATAATTAGTATTATTAGGTTAATTTAGAATTAGTATTAGTATTAGTTGTTAGAATTAGTATTAGTTGTTAGTATTAGTATTAGTTGTTAGTATTAGTATTACTATTAGTTAAGTTAGAATTAGAATTAGTATTAGTATTAGTTGTTAGTATTAGTATTAGTTAGGTAAATACCCCCACCTCCACCCCGGGTCTAGCCACGACCCTTTAGTTAAGTTAGCCTGGGCTCCACCAGGTTGGCACTGGGAGGTGCCACCTGTTGGGACTCGTACCTTGGTGAGGAATCCGAATATCATCGTCGACCCGAAGCTTCTTTGGTGGCATCCACGAGGTCCAGAAGCGGTGCAAAGGGAGCCATCCTCCAAGGAGGTGGTACGTCATCATATCAGAGAGAAGGACGAGCCCGTACGATGATATATGTATCTTTTGGAGACCAGGTTCTCTAATATCTGGCAGGTTTACGGATCTCACCCGAGCTATTCTCCGGTGATGGTTCCTGTTCTCTGGGTGCAGAGCTGCCGTGGCACAGAACACGGCAGCCGAGTTCGCTAGTTTGATTATTATTGTACTTTATCTTATGAACGAGATATGAGCGAGATATATTAATGATGTACTTTATCTTATATTATTGTACTTTATCTTAATGCAAAATTGTTTCATTATTAGTACATAATCTTTTTTCTGTATCCGAATTGTCGCAATTGTAATATTCTTTTACTTAACACAAAATTGTTTTTTCTGTATTAGTTAAGTGATACATTGCTAACGTATCCATAATTTTTAACGTTCCATGCTTGGTTTTTATCTACTTTCTTATGTTTTGCCCACACTTTGGAGTACTTTTTATACACTTTCTTGGACTAACCTATTAACAAGATGCCACAGCGTCAGCTGCCTGTTTTCTGCTGTCTTTGGTTCCAGGAAAGTCAGAAAATGAATATTCTCGGAATTGGACGGGACAAAAGTCAAAGTTAGTTTCTCACCGAGGGGGACACGGAGCAAGAATACGAGACGAAGAGGGGCCAGAAGGCCACCACACCACCTGGCTGGGCGGCCAGGCCTGGCCGGAGCCAACGGGTGGTGTGGCCGCCAAGGGCACCCTCTAGGCCTCCCCTTCCGCCTATAAGATGCCTCCGATACAGAAACCCTAACTACCCGATCAAAAATTCCACGAAAGAGTCTGTAGCCGCCGTCATCTCCATCCCTAGATCAGGAGGGATCTGAAGCTCTTCTCGGTACCCTACCGGAGGGGAGAATTCACCCTGGAGGCCTTCTTCATCACCATACAAGCCTCCGGTGTGATGTGTGAGTAGTTCATCCTTGGACTACAGGTCCATATAGTAGCTAGATGGTTGGTTCTTCTCCTTTGTGCTACCATGTCTAGATCTTGTGAGCTCCGTTTATGATCAAGATCATCTATTTGTAATCCTACATGTTGTGTTTGCAAGGATCCGATGGATATTCAGATGCTATTTCAGATTGATTATTGATTCTATCATGTCTTTCTTATTTGTGATCTTGCATGCTTTTCGTTGTTAGTAGCTATCTTGTCCAAGTAGATGCTAGCAACTCCAAGAGTTAGTATTTATGCTCGATAGTGGGTTCATGCCTCTAGTAATCTGGGAAAGTGATAGAAATCTCTAAGGTACTGATGTGTTGTTGGTACTAGGGAGAAAACAACAATCCTTTGTTCATAGAACAATCATATTGTTTACTTTACACGCAATGTGTAATGCAATTATCTGTTGCTTGCAACTTAATACTAGAGGGGGTTCGGATGATAACCTGAAGGTGGATTATTAGTCATAGATGCAGTTGGATTACGGTCTATGTATAATGTTGTAAGGCCCAATCAAATCTCAAAGGAGTCAAGATGATTAGTATATGCTTGTATGCTTTCTCGATGTTTGTCAATTACCCCGCTGTAATTTGTTCACCCAACATGCCATCTATCTTAAGGAGAACCACCACTAGTGAACTACGGACCCCGGTCCTTTCTTTTATCATCAATCTACAACTGTTTACTGCTTTCTGTTTATTTTCTGTAAGCTTTTACTTTCTTCCACACAATACTTTTAATCCTTTGTTTTCAACAGAACCGGTGAGATTGACAACCTCTCTGTAAGTTGGGGGAAAAGTTCTGTGGTTGTGTTGTGCAGGATTCCAAGTTGGCAACAACACCTTGGAGGTGTTTCCTTGCTCCTACTGGTTCGATAACCTTGGTTTTATAACTGAGGGAAAACTTGTTGTTGTGCTCATTATACCTTCCTCTTGGGGTTCCCCAACGAGCTCGATATATTTTGGGCCATCAAGCTATTTTTCTGGCGCCGTTGCCTGGGAGTCAAGGATATCTTCACAAGGGGAGTCCCTCATAAGCAATCTCTTTACTTTGTTGTTTTTGTTTTTCTCAGTTTATTTTGTTTGTTTGCTTGTTTCTTTATCAAAAACACACAAAAATTAGTTGTACTTGTTTGCTTCCTTTATTAAAAACACAAAAATGACTACTCTTGAAAACACTAAGTTGTGACACTTCACTAGCACCAACAACAATGACTTCATGTGCACACCTATTGCTCCACCTGTTCCTGAAGCTACTTTCTTTGAAATTAAACCCGCTTTACGCAATCTTGTTATGAGAGGACAATTCTCTGGTATTGGTAATGAAGATGTTGCTGCTCATCTAAATAACTTTGTTAAACTTTGTGAGATGCAAAAGCATAGGGATATAGATGGAGATATTATTAAGCTTAAATTGTTTCCTTTCTCTTTGAGAGGAAAAGCTAAATAATGGTTGCAATCTCTAACTAGGAATAGTATTGATTCTTCAACTAAATGCAAAGATGCTTTCATTGGAAAATACTATCCTCCTGCTAAGATTATATCCATGAGAAGTGAAATAATGAAGTTTAAATAATCTGATAATGAACATGTCGCTCAAGCTTGGGAAAGAATGAAATCTTTGGTAAAGAATTGTTCCACCCATGGACTAACTACTTGGATGATTATCCAAACCTTTTATGAAGGGTGAACTATTCTTCAAGAAATCTATTGGATTCTGCTGCGGGAGGTACCTTTATGACCATTACTTTGGGTGCTGCAACAAAGCTTTTGGATAATATGATGGTTAACTATTCTGAATGGCACACTGAAAGAGCTCCACAAGGTAAGAAGGTAAATTCTGTTGAAGAAACCTCCTCCTTGAGTGATAAAATTGATGTTATTATGTCTATACTTGTTAATGGGAAAGCTCATATTGATCCAAATCATGTTCCTTTAGCCTCTTTGGTTGCTCAAGAAGAGCAAGTTGATGTGAACTTTATAAGAAATAATAATTTTGGCAACAATGCTTATGGTAATAACAATTATAGGCCTTACCCTCCTAATAATACTTATGGTTATAATAGCAAACCTAGAATACCTAGTGAAGAAATAATTTTAGAAGTTGAAAGAGCCACTAAAAACTTCATGCAAATGCAATATGAACAAAATAAATTATTTACTAAGACTATGGAGGAACAATCTACCATTTTGAAGAATATTAGTCATCAACTTGAGATTTTAAATAGGGAAATTCCTAGTTTGCAATTGAAACTTTCTAATGCTGAAAGAAATATATCATCTTTGTCTGAAGCACAATCCTCTTTGATTAATAAAATGGCTGCTAAACCTGAACCTATTGATAATCCCTTTGCTGCCACTAATGCCATACAAGTTAGAATTGATGAAAAAGTTAGATTGTTAGCTGAATTGCATGCTAAGTGGGAAAGAGAAGATGAAATTGCTAGAAATATTAGTGTTTCTAGTATCACTACCACTAGTGTTGAAGCTAGTAATAGCCCTACTACTTTAGATGATAATTATGATTTTGTCTTGATGGTTGCAATATCTCTGAAGTTATTAAGTTCCTACAAAAGCTTGCTAAAAGTCCTAATGCTAGTGCTATGAATATGGCCTTTACAAAACAAATTACTGATGCTCACATAAAAATTAAAGAAGAAAAGATGCAACATAAAGCTTCTATTCCTATGAAACAAGAATATGGTTGGGAACCCATCATTAATATGAAAGTGAATGATTTTGATTTCAAAGCTTTATGTGATCTTGATAGTAGTGTTTCTATTATGCCTAGAAGGATTTATGATATTCTTGATTTAGCACCATTGGAAGATTGTTATTTGAATGTCCCACTTGATTATAATTCTAAAAAGAAACTCATGGGAAGTATTAATGATGTTCTTATTATGGTTAACAATTCCTATGTCCCCGTTGATTTCTATGTTTTGGATGTTGAATGCAATGCTTCTTGTCCTATTACTTTGGGAAGACCTTTTCTTAGAACTGTTGGTGCCATTATTGATATAAAAGAAGGCACCATTAAATATCAACTCCCACTCAAGAAAGGTATAGAACACTTCCCTAAGAAGAGAGAGAAGATTTCTTTTGCCTCTCCTATGAAAACAAAATTTGGTTTTAATGCTTCTTCATTTGAGAACACTTGATTCTTTTTCTTGCTTCTTATGCCTAACTTAAAGGCGTTAAAGAAAAGTACTTATTGGGAGATAACACAAAAGTTTTAGATGAGTCTTGGAAGTTATTGCTTCAGTAATAACCTCTCCTTATCCTTTTTATTTGCTTTTTGTGCCAAGAGTAACCTCTAATGAGAGAGAAGTAATGATTGGGAAAGTTGATGTCCCGAAACAGATTTTTGTGCACTAATGGAAAAGTTTTACTGGTGTTAAAAGTGAACCTAAAGACTTATTATCTTGAGTGCACTAATGTTGTTAATAAAGATTGTGTGAAGTTTTGTATGAAGGAAAAATTTTAGGTGTATGGAGAGAATGATGTAATGAGATGAAGAATGGATTAAAGCTCAAGCTTGGGGATGCCACCCCGTGTCTCCCCAAGAATTATCCAACAAGTACAAGCGACAAAGCTTGGGGATTCCCAAGACATCCCCTTCTTCATCAATAAAATCCAAGGTTTCTTCAAAACACTTCATTTTTATTGTTTAATGCACAGTTGTGTTGTTCTTGGAGCGTCTTCATTTTTTGTTTTTGGTTTTCGTTTGCTTGGTTTTCTTAGTTTGCTTCAATAAATTGGTTGGACCCCCTCTTTCATACATTGGTTTTCAAATAGTTTGGTTTGGATTGGAAAAAGAGTAGGAAAGTTCTTGCTTAAGTGGTAAAGAGAGTTTGTTTTTGACTGTGGCCCATGCTTTGGCATGCCATGCTTGATATTGTTTTGGCTTTATGCTTAGTAATCTTTTTTGTATCATGACATGTTATAAACAATTGAGATTGCTTAATGTGCCTTGGAAGAATCATGCGTTGTTTTAGCATCTTAAAGCATAGTATTGTGGTATTCGCCTTTGATGCTTTATTTGGGTTGACTTGGCGCATGCTCACACCATGTTATGACTATCCCAAGTCACCATTGCCTTTATGATCCTTTAGTTTTTGACTTGTAGTATCACTTTATGCTTTGATTAATGATGTTTTGTCGCTCTGCATGATGATGGCCATTATTGCTCTCTTAGTCGGTCGCTCCCAGTCTTTTGCTAGCCTCCATAACCAAGTATGAGTTCCACTCATGCATCCAACTCCTAAAACCCAGTTATTCCAAAGAGTCCACCATACCTACCTATTAGCATTTGCTATTCCAAGTATATTCATGTTTTTATCTACCTTCTGAATTAAACTTGTTATGAGAAAACTAGTGATTAAAGCTCTCACGAACTTGAAGGCACACTTTACTTTTCTTGCCCTTAATAAACTTGAACCATGTGTCGTCTATGTTGTATATGCTTGCACCTATATGTTGGGGATTAGCAGAACCATGTTGTCATGGGGAACGCTTTCAACATTGCACTTGTACTCTGTACCTTGTTGATATCATGCTCTTTTGTCTATGGATGTCGTCGGTGTGAAATGAAAGGGGAGCTTGTAAGTCCATGGAGTTATGTATGTGTGTTAGAGAAACGCTTGAGCCGCCGGTCTAAACCATGCTATCATGGTGGAAACCTGCAGCGTAACCATAATGAGCTGTCTATGAAGCATTCTTCTTATAAAAAAAGAGTCAGATATTGAGAAAAAAAGAGGAAAAGAAAGAATGAGATATGAGAAAAGAGGAAAGAGAGAAAAAAAGCACCATTTTCCCATGGAAAATAAGAAGATTGTTGAGATGCTCGTTGTCTGCTTGCCTTGTCATTTTGATATCGGGATTCTTCCGTATCATCGGGCAAGGGGTACCCCGTTGGCGGTTCTCTATGATACACATGTACTTACTATGACAAGAACTTACCGGTAACTAAACTTGAGTAGCATGAGGAGCGGCCCTCGTATTCAAGGGACATGAGATTTCCAACTTATACTTTGTCAAGCATATACTCCATAGCTTGTTCACTTTAACCTTAATCACTTAAAGATGCTTATGATAGGGCAATGGGAGCTAAAAGCTAATAAGTACCATAATTTTTGGAAGCTCTTTATGAAACTTGAATCCCTGCTTCCTTCTATGAAAGCCTGTCTTTTACTTTTATGTTGAGTCTCCACCTTATATCTTTATGAACCTATTTTGAGAGCATAGTTGTAACATCCCAAAACTTTAATCCAAGTTATCAAGATCCAAAACACCCAATTTTGGGTTAACAAAAACTTTTTCTCATTTAAATAATTAAGCATGCATATGTGTGTTGCATTAAATAGGAATTGTTTTGAATTACCATGATTGTTTGTTCTAATGGTATTAAAATGATCCCAAGATGAATGCCACATCATCTAGATCATTCTCAAGCAAAATCCAAAGAAAAAGAAATCAAATAGAATTAATAAATGGAAATGGTCACTTTTGCCATTTTAACCAACTAAGCCACTTTGGGTGTTCCTAGCACTCAAATTCAAACAGAAACAATTATGGATCTTTCCACCCCTTGATAGTACAAGTAAAGATGTACCAAGGCCCACCTTGTGATCTTGCAAAAACATTTAAACCCTAATTTAAAATGGCAATTGAAAATGGAATCTATTTCATATGTCTAGATCCCTTTTTTTGAAAAACCATTCAAATGACTTCAACATGACAAATCCCAGCAAACAGAGATGCTCAAGCATAAGATCAACAACTCCACTAAAAATCATTTCAAAATTTAAAAGTTTGTTTCATGCGGCCATTGTGTTGAACAGGTGGCATGCACAAATTTTCTGCCTAACTATTACTATTTGATGACCAATGCATTGTCGAGTTTTGGGGAAATTTTGGTCCCCTTGTCTCCCCTTGTTCTAACCAGGCCCTAAACCAGCCACTCCCTAGTCCCTAGCCACAGTGCAGCGCTACCCCGAAGCCATGTCCGCTGGTCGAGCACGAGCAGCTCGCAGGAGACTACCAGCCCCTCTCCGCCGCACTAGAGAGGTAGGCGTGATCACACCGCCATCCCCTGTCCCTTCCCCGGGCACTGCCACGCCCTAGACCACCGAGGAAAAGCCCCACACTGACCCTTTGCGTCGTGCCAGCGCATGCCAGAGCGCCATCCCTGGCAGGCCAGCACACGCCTCCCCTCGACCACAGCCCGCGCGCGCCGCTCCGCATTGACCCCAGAACCCCGCCGCGCGACCAGTAGTCACCGCTCGCCGCGTCGAGCACCGCCTCTGTCGCTCAGAGCGCGAGACGTGCCCGACCGTTAGCCACAGCCCCTAGCATCGCCATCAAGCTATAGCTGACCGCCAGGGAACCACCCACCGTCCGCCTACCCAGCCCATGCCGATAGAGCCATGTGCCGTCATCACCGACGAGCTCACCGTCGCCCTCTCGGTCCCCTCGACGAACCTATATAAGGAGGCCACCCCCAGCCTCATTTTCCACACTCCCACACTCTCCTCTCACCGCTGATCATTCCCCACCTCTTGCCGGAGCTGCTCGAGTAGCCAGCCGCCGGAATTGCGCCGGAGTTAGCTGCAGCAGAGGAGGAGACACCCCCGTCAATTTCTTCCACCCCTGGAGCTGCCACGACCTCGCCTGAGTCCGTCGTCGTCTCCTCGTTCGATCGCCCCCATCGCCGCACTCGCTGGAGCCCTGGTGACAAGGGTTTAACTCATCAATGCCCATTGTTATGGACTTGGGTTTTGGAGAAGGAGGGAGCGTTGCAAGTCTCGATCGGCTAGCAAACAAGCACACAGGGACGCGAGGTTTACCCAGGTTCAGGCCTCTTAGAGGACCCTACTCCTGCTTGTCTGCTCTTGATTGATGAAGCATCCGAAGGATTACAATGTCGCTGATGGCGGTGTATGCGCAGATTAGATCTGGCGTATGTGCTAGGTTTTGCGGTGTCTAGATCTATTGTGGCGTAGCATGTCCTCCTCGTTGGACCCTCCTAGCCTTTAATATGGGGATGCTAGGTCTCAGGTACCACGAGTTGGTTACAAGTTAGATTAGAACTCTAGTCTTGAGCTTTCCTTGTCTTGCATGTTTGGGAATCCGTGTTCATCTGGGCTTCATACCACTCGAACCGTCATAGGCATCATGGACCTTGGCAATTCGTCGAGTGGGCCTTCCGTCGAGCCGCACCAGGTAGGCTGTAGTCGAGTGCCTATTGGGCATACCCATGTCAGTAGCCCCCGAGTGTCCATGTGAATCGTAGATTCGGATGGAGACTCAGAAGTCTTGGTTTTTGCATTAGGATGTCGGAGTTAACAATTATGTAGAGGGTGAAGCACTTCACCCGGAAGTTCATCGGGTCAGTCGAATTTATAGTAGTTCATAGGGATGATGGTAAACGTGCCTGGTGCACTCGACGGATCGGGACCAGTTAATTTCTCTAGGGCAAAAACAACGCTACCTACTCGAATTCGAGTCCCCAGACTCGAATTCGGAAATTGCTGGCGTAATTCGACTCATGCCACGAAGGCCTTACATGAGTCAAATTCCAGTGTATGGGTGTGAGCACTCGACGCGTCCGTCAAGACATATTCATCGTACCTGCAGGCACGGATATATCTCTGGTAGTGCGCAGCAGATGCATTGCCAGGCCTTATTTAGGTCTTATCTTCACGCTGTAAGCGCGGCATCCGAATTTTGTCATCGCGGAGATGATTCGGGTGGCCCAGGAGACGCAATCTCTTTGCAGGGAAAATATGAGGCGGAGTCGCCATAGCATTCGAGTGTGGATGTTATCGACACATAGTACGATGTACAAGGAAAAATAATTATTGGCTGCGCGACCAGCGCTCCCTATGGGAGTAGCCCCCGAGTGCCTATTCGAGTCGTAGACTCGAGTGGGAAAGCTATCGTCTTTTTCTTGTTTCAGTCGAATATGTTTCCAGCACTCCCTATGGGAGTAACCCGAAGTCCACAATCGAATCGTAGATTCGAGTGAAGGGTTTTTATGATGCTTGGATATCTTCACAAATTTCTTCGGGTGCGTGGCCAGCGCTCCCTATGGGAGTAGCCCCCGAGTCCTTAGTCGAATCGTGGATCTTATATATGCGCGACCAGCGCTCCAGTTTGGAGTAGCCCCCGAGTGTCTGGCGGAGTCGTAGACTTGGGCAGAGACTCATGTCTTTTATCTTGTAGACGTAGTCAACAATCATGCAAGGAGAAACCCCTAACTCGGAAGTGCATCGAGTCAGTGTCTCATGCATAAGGAGCTTGAATTGACGATGCAGTTGGAGTCGACACGGGCACTTCTGTCGGGTGTGTCGCTAGCACCACGTCTTTGTAGCATCAAGCGATGCAACCATCCGAGTAGGAACTCGACTCGGTCATGAGTGTATGTCGTAGTCAGTTGTTTTGTCAACTCCTATTGAGGGACCCGATAGAGTAGCTCGACGAAGCCGACATCTTTGTCAGCTGCATAAAACATGAAGAATTGTGAAGTACTTGTATCTTCTAAAGAATATTTGCCTTTTGGCTTGTAAAGTCATATTCTGGTGTCAATCGAGTCGACACTTTTGCGTTGTATGCTAGGCCTTTTCGTTAGCCTGATTACCCTTAGTCTTAGTGCCTTGCCAAGGTACTCGGAGTTCAAGGATTCGACGATCAGGAAGAATCAGCTACTCGGGCTGTCGCATATGAGGTGCTCCAGTGTGTGGATCTGATGGCACATTAGGTTACTCGAAGAGGGCGCATCCCCCGAGTGTTTCGAGTGCGATTAAAATAAATTGTTAAAAAAGAATCAACTCTAAGTAGAGGATAACTTAGCTTTGCAGTTAGTTGCCGTGATGAACGAGCCGCAAGATCCGATGCGATCGGCGGGTCGCGTGAGTCGACGATTGTAGCGGCCCATGGTGGCGGGAGTCGAGGGAGCCCCCGAGTCACCCGATATGAATACCGTAGCCGGTCGTTGAAGCTGAAGACCGCGGTGGGTCGCTGAAGCGGAGGGAGGCCCCGAGCCCTTGAGTCGTTGGAGCCGAAGATCGTAGCGAATCGCTGGAGTCGAAGACTGCAGCAGGTCGTGAGATCGACACCACATGAGTAGTCAACGTGGCGGCCGAGAGTTGTGCAGCGGTCATGTAGTTGACGTAGCAGCGGGTCACACGGTGGACGTAGTCGATGCAATGGATCAGAGTCGCGTGGTGATGATGAGTTGCCGAATCCCGAGACTGTGATGGGCCATAGCAGTCGAATGCCGCCTCGGGTCACCGCACCCGAAGACCGCAGAAGAGTCGCTGCAGCCAAAAGAGCCCCCGGGTGTAGCGTCGAGGTGGTTGATGGAGTCGTGACGGCGTCCGTGAGTCGGTGCGGCGGACTGGAGTCAATGCGGCAGCGATTTGCCGAAGCCGATGGCGGCAACAGTTTGCGACAACCGAAGATCGTAGTAGGTCGTAGCAATCGAAGATTGCAACAGGTCATCAGAGCCGAAGGAGCCTCTGAGTCGATAGAACCGAAGACCACAGCGGGTCATCGGTCGTCGAAGATTCTAGCGGTTCACGTGACGGAGCCCCAGGCATAGAGTTGATATAGCGAGCATGTCAACGCGGTGGATGCGAGGTTGACGGAGTCATGCGGCGGAACCGGAGTTAACGCGGCAGCGCCTCGCTGACGGAACGAGTCGACATAGTGGCGAGTGGCGCGGCGGTCGACTAGTCCATGTGGTGAAGCCGACGTAGCCCCGGGCGTAGAGTCAGCGTGGACGACAGAGTTGTCGAGGCGGATGTATGGTCCAATTCGATGGAGTCGTGTGGCGGACTTAGTTGACGCGGCAGACCAGAGTCGCCATGCAGACACGTGGCGTCGACTCGTCGTGGACATTTGCCCTTGTACATGCACATACAAAACAATTAGTAGTCATAATAGAATATAATAAATAGAATAAGTTTGAGGGGATAGGAATTTTTTGTGCTAGTCCGATGTGTATGTGCTTGATCGCAGTAATCCATGCATTCTTGTCGTGTACGTTTGGGTTAGTTGTTTCCTTTCTTTTCTTGGTACTTGAGCTTGACTGTTGATAACACCCGACGTGGAGAATTTTCTTTTGCTTGATTTGATTTAGAAACCTGCTACTGTTCCTGCCATACTTGTCCCGGACTCGTAGTGGTAAATTGTCCAAAATCAAGAGCCAATTAGTTCGATTCCCACACCAACTCATGCAACCAAAAACAAGTCTGAATAAACAATGTCACGGTGACTCGTTGCCGTGACTTCCCGAGTAGACCGCGTCCTTGCTAAGCTTCTCTGTTCTTCTTTGCTACTGGAATCGGGTTGCTTCCCAGCTGATGGAAACTTGACCATGCCACGTGATGTAGCAGCCTAGTTATTCTCTCATGAATATGAATATTCTGTAAACAGCAGTGCGTCAGGCGCTGATACACGTTAAGTCGGACCAGCGTCATATCATTTTTTTCTTTTCTTGGTCGCTGCCTCCACCAGCTTCGGTAATTGCGATCGGATCGTACGGGCACGATTGGGCTCTCCTAGATTTTCAGTATAACTGCATGCCGCGTCTGCCGGGTCTGCCACGTTGTTGTGTGCGCGTGGTCTTCCGCAAGTGCGTGCAACACTAGCTCTTGTCAAACTTGGCTGCGCTCATGTTGGTGTAGATGAAGCCGGCTGTTGCGGACATATCGATGATGAAGCTTTGCTCGCTGGTACAGATTTTTCTTCCGGAAACCGTCAAGAGGAGGCGATTTTCCGCTGTAACGAAGTCGTAGATCACGGTTGATGGAGCCGTCGAGATCGTAACATCAGCACTCCCGATTACCACATATGGCGCCAATTGATAAGAGTTTAACTCATCAATGCCCATTGTTATGGACTTGGGTTTTGGAGAAGGAGGGAGCGCTGGAAGTCTCGATCGGCTACCAAACAAGCACACAGGGACGCGAGGTTTACCCAGGTTCAGGTCTCGTAGAGGACCCTACTCTTACTTGTCTGCTCTTGATTGATGAAGCATCCGAAGGATTACAATGTCGTCGATGGCGGTGTATGCGCAGATTAGATCTAGCGTATGTGCTAGGTTTTGCGGTGTCTAGATCTATTGTGGCGTAGCGTGTTCTCTTCGTTGGACCCTCCTAGCCTTTATATATGGGGAGGCTAGGTCGCAGGTACCAATACGAGTTGGTTACAAGTTAGATTAGAACTCTAGTCTTGAGCTTTTCTTGTCTTGTATGTTTGGGAGTTCGTGTCCATCTGGGCTTCATACCACTTGAACCGTCATAGGCATCATGGACCTTGGCAATTCGTCGAGTGCGCCTTCTGTCGAGCCGCACCAGGTAGGTTGTAGTCGAGTGCCTATTGGGCATACCCATGTCACCTGGTATGCCCCCACTGCACCCCCACTGAGCCGCTAGGGTTCCACCTTGCCGGCGACATGTCTGTCGTCGACGACAAGTCCCAGCCGTAGATCTTAGTTCTAATCCTACGGTCCACGTTGCCCCGTACCGCTTCGCGTTTAAAGAGCCACTGACAGGCGGGACCTCCCTGTCAGCTATTCTCAGCGCCGTGGAGTGAAACCGGGCCGGCCCATTAGTGTTCCAGCGCGACCCAGCAGATTCAAATAAATATTTTTCTTTTCAGAAGTAAACTAGATTTTGTTCTATAGTTTGAAAATCATTTCAGAAAGATCTAATGAACCAAATTGAGTGATTCCAATTTTATTGGAAAGATAATTTAAATCTCTATCTAAGGCCGTTGGATTTAAATCAATTAGAGTTATAGATCTCTCCTAGCAAAAACAACAAGACAGAAGCTTTTTCACATTCAAACATTTTTCTAAAATCAACCATATTAGCTTTGGAGTTGATTCCACCTCTCAAAAATCACATTTGAATATACCTATCTGAATATGTAACAATATTAAGGTTTGCATGCAGTGACTTTGGACTAGTACCAAAATAATGCTATATAGGCATTTCTAGTCACTTTAAATTATTAAATATTGAACTTAAACTTATTAAAATGAGATCCAACATTTAAATCACATTCCCATGTATTAGAATATGTGGTGATGACATGTGTCCACATGATCCCATATTTTAATTGGAGAATATTAAATCTTAGTTAATTTCAATGAGTAGAAATTACTTGTCTCAAATAAAATAAATGAAACTAGTTCATTAAAATCTTGTGATGATTGTGATGATACTAGATCATCAAATGTGTCCTTTAGTGTTCTAAGTAGACTAGTTAAGTAATGTTTGGTGATTGTGTATTCTGTGTGTATTTATAGACGATAGTACCGACCAAGTCTACGAGGAGGAGGAGTTCTATCCCGAAGAAGACGAGGAGAATTTCAACCACTGCATCAATCAAGGCAAGCTATTGTTGGAAAGCTAGAATTAAGCTAGATAACCTAAGCAAGATGCATTAGGCATGCTTTGGTTATACCTTTTGACTTATACCTACTCCAAGTTTTATTTACAAGCTTTACCTTCTTTTACGTTACCAAAGTTTCTTACTTGTTTATAGATAGCATAAAGAGTATAAAACTTGACCTATCTAGATAGACTTAGATGTCATTCTATGGCATGAGAATTGATATTAGCCTCCCACATTAGTGAACACTCTTAACTTAGTGATTAGAGCTAAACCAAAAACTTGATCACTTTAGATGGGAATACTTGGTGAAAATGACTTGTGAAAACCTTGGAATGATGAGTCATTCTATTGAGATGTTTTGACATGTGTTGAGAAACACAAATGGTTTATGATGATGAAAATGTTAAGGCATGAGCCTTATCCCTTTTATAAAAACTGATGGTTGGGTTCGGATGTGATACCATTCCAATTTTACCGTACAACCACAATACCTGAATTGGGTAAGGCTTAGCCAGAAGTTTATATGCATTAGTATTAGTTCCCTCACGGGAGAGGTTTGAGCTAAGGCCACCTCTCAATGTTGTCCACCTATGCAGTGCCTAGAATGGCAGATGGCCATGGCTAGGAGGCCAAGCTCATAGGAGAGGTTCTTATACTAGAGTGTGTAAAGGAAAGGTTATGTTTGATTATCTGCATACTAAGTATGATGATTCAGGGTTATCCCTGACAGATGTGTCGAATTTTGTGGTGAAAGTGTACCACCTCTGCAGAGTGTCAAACTATTCGAATAGCCGGGTCCGCGGTTATGGACAGTTGGAGTGGCCATACTGTTCCGATGTCAGATATTTTTAAAATGACTTATGAAATGAATTGTGACATGATTTGACCACAACAGAGTTGTGACTATGACAATTAAGTTCCCACTTAGGTGATTTCAAACTTTATTTTATCTTTCTTTGTTTCTGAACTCAGCTTAGGTTTCAAACTTAACTTTACAAATAAACTTAGAACTTAGCATTCCTACTAGAACTACCTTACTTGTTAGTGATAGTTTGCGAGTACTGAAAGAGTACTCATGGCTTTTGTCCCTGGCTATTCCCGTTGCCAGACGATGAGGAGGACTACCCTGAAGGAGGACATCGGGACGGCTACGACAACTAGGATCATTTCCCATCGTCAGCATTGCCTGTGACACTAAAGATGGAGCCCACCGCTACGCTTATTATTCCGCTACTTGTTTGTACTTAGACTGGATCATGAGATCCTTTATTTCTATAAGACCTTATTATGGTTTGTAATGGATGATGTACTGTGATATCCAATCTGTTATGTCTCGCAAAAATGGTAATCCTGGGATTGCGATGTATGGGATAACAGGCATCTGGGATTAAAAATCCGGGTGTTGACAATAGTGGTCATTCTTAGTTCTATGTGCATTGTCCCAAGACTTGTTGATTGATGCATAACTTTGATATTGCTTGTTCTGAAACTATTTGTATCTAGTCACTCTTATGAACTTTGAAGGTGTCCTATGCAATTATGATTTGCTACATTATGAGGGACAAGTTGAATGCTACTATGCTATGTTTTCTTTATGTGAAACAAACAAATGTCTTGCAAAGAATTGTTATTCATGAATCTTTTGTTTGTGCCTTTTCATGTTACAACATAGTTGCTATGTCCTATTGTAAGAACTTTATCTTTCATGCTATGTTGAAGTACTATGATCCCAGCTATCAATGTTTTACAAATACTTTGGTCAAGTTTATGATTGTGCATGTCACCTCAAAAATTATTCTTTCTTTTTATCACTTACCTACTCGAGGACGAGCAGGAGTTAATCTTGGGGATGCTGATACGTTCCTAATGTATCCATAATTTTTGATATTCGATGCTTGGTTTTTATATACTTTCTTATGTTTTGCCCATACTTTGGAGTACTTTTTATACACTTTCTTGGACTAACCTATTAACAAGATGCCATAGTGCCAGCTGCCTGTTTTCTGCTGTTTTTGGTTCCAGCAAAGTCAGAAAATGAATATTCTTGGAATTGGACAGGACAAAAGCCAAAGTTAGTTTTTCACCGAGGGGGACACGTGTAACACCCTGGATAAAACCACTAATAGAAAATCGCTTGTTATTTTTGTTTGTGCATCATCATGACAACATGCTCATGTCATCATGCCACATTGCATTTGAGCATCGTCATGTTATCATGCATTTGTTTGCCTAAAACTATTTTCTAAAAGGATATCTTTGTTTTATGAATATCCCTTGTATTTATTTCAAATTATAAAACTAGATCCTTCTAGATGTTTTGTTTGTCTAAAAACTAATTGTAATAGTTTTCTAAATGAATAATTAAAACTTATATTATTTTTGGGAGGCAGCCAGCCAGGCCCAAAAGCCCAGCCGGCCACCTCCAACTAAACCCTAGGCTACCCCGAACCCAGCATCCTACCTACTCCCTCCCTGCCACCGCCACACAGCGGCAGCACACAGACATGCGCACAGCCACGACCCAAATGCCCTCTCCCCACCCATCCTAGCCTCCAACCTGCCACCACCCAAACCTGTACAAACGCATGCGGCGCACCTACTTGTCATGTTGCACACAACACGCACCCGAGACACGCGAGCTGAATGCCATCCATTCCTGTGAGCTGGCCCCACCATGTGCGTCGTACGCGACCACCTACCCCGACGCGGTCTTCCTCGCGATCCCCTCCCTTTGTCTCCCCATTGCCCCACCTACCGTGTCGCTAGCCTCGCCCATCCCCGTCACATGCCGCCGCCAGGAGCTCCGCCGCTGCGAGATCCACCTTCCCCGCGCGACCTTGCCACTTGTGCCCCGCGTCCTCCCTGTGCCCCTCTCGCCGGAGCCCGAGCTCCGCCGCCCCCGAGCAGAGTCCCGGTCTCGCTGCCCCTGGCCGCCTCCTCGCCCCGCTGACCCCGCGCCCTCGCCTTCCCTCGCGAGGCCGCTGTCGCCAGAGCATCGTCCTCCCTAGCTCGCTCCTCCGCAACCGGCCGCCGGAGCTCAAGCCCCTGCGCCGCCAAGCTCCGCGCCCGGCCCCGTGTCTCCGGCCGCTCCTCTCCCTAGCGCGCCGCCTCGCGTCCTCCTCCCGTGGCCCGAGCCCGCCGCCTCTTCTCCTCCTATCCGCGTGAGCCGCCATCCTTGAGCTCACCGCCGTCGCGAGCTCCTCGCCAGCAGCGCCCGTCCAGCCGTTCCACTGCCGCTCACCGTGCGCGGTCGCCAACCGAGCTCGTCCCTAGTACCCCGGCCTTGCCATCCTCTCCGGTCGGCCTGCATCGTCTGCGAGGCCCTCCTCCATCGCCATGTCTGCGGCCGCCGTTCCCAGCCCCTTCGACCCCAGCGGCCACCTCGACCATGTGTGTGCCCAAGCGCGCGAGCCCGCCTCCAGTTGCCGTGCGTGTCCCACGGCCTCTTGTGGCTCTCCTGTGTAGGTGTGAATGTTGGAGTACCGGTGTTGCTATTGTGGTGCCAGTACGACAACCGATGACCATAACATCCCTAGCATGTGCCCTGGTTTCATCAAGTTCGACCGACGCCAAGAGCTGCCACGACCTCCACCGGCAAGTCAAGATTGACCACCAACAAGAACACAATTGAACATGGCAAACGAGACCGACACGAGACAAGACCCGAGGGACTAGGCAAGACCACGGCGCCAAACTCCCACACATTCTTGGAACATCGAGTTCTCCGATATGAAACCCGAAGGCGATGATGCCGGTTCGACAACATCTCCCGATATGGACTTCAAGGCCTCCTTCCCAGAAACCAAAGACGATGCCACTCAAGATCTTCTCGGACTCGAAGACCGATCCCGAACCCAAACCCGACGCCTGAGACCGAACCTGTCGAATCCCCGGAACCCAAGATCTTCGGAAGCACATGTGATCCCCTTTCCTAGACCCCTATTTTTATAATATGGCATATACACTTGTTGCATATTAAGTTGTTCATACTTGCATGCATATTGTGGGGTTTAAGGGCATTATGCCGATTCACCCCATAATTAAATATGGAGGCCATATGCGGGCTTTTCTAGTCTTATATTGGCCCCATTTAAATTTGAGTAGTGAACCGATGCCATGGTTTGCCTTGTTAAGACAACATTTAAATTGCGGAGAATCTAAACAACATGAACCTTATAATTAATTGTCGGGACCCGGGTTCCGCTTAATATTGCCTAGTTGCATCGCACCTTTGCCATGTCATACATCATACATGCATCATGCCCGATCTTCTGTCGTAGTATTAAATAGTGCATCCGGTGTTTCTTCTAGTGCTTTGGTTCTTCGCGGATTAGGCCGATGAGTTGATGCGAGTATCGACAAGTTCTTCGGATAATGTATCTTCAACAATTTTTCCCAAGCGAGCACTCTCCCTCTTTCTACCTATTTTGCATTTATAGTCTTTATTTCCTCATGTTGATCTATTGCTATCCGTGTTGTGATGCTTTAGTGTTCCGTACCAGATATATTCCGTGCAGCCTTTATATTGCCTTGGGCACCTCCTATTACCTGTTGTTTGGTAGATAGATGGTCTTGCGAGTCGTAGTCGCTTGCTCAGGTGCGATCCCGTGTCATGAAGTATCACACAGTTGTTGGAATGTTGCCATATGCTTTACGGTTGAGAGGATCATGACTTTAAATACAACTATTAAATTGCTGGGATAACTAATGAAAGAGGCACCGGTGGGCAATATATGCTATTTGGTTTTTCATGTCTACTTGTGTCCCGTAGGCCCCGAGTACTTGATACTTGTTCCTTGACTATTCGCACTATCCACATACGGGAGACCCTATGGATCCCCCTTAGCCAGAGCTTGATTCATTTCTTATTTCTTGGGGCCACAAACTAGTTTGGGGCTTTATTACTATCCTGTACTTATGCCATGCTTTACTGCTTTATTTACAATTGTGCGTGGAGCACTTGTACTGTTTTGGAACGTCGAATGTTTTCGCGGTATCGACAAGCCCAGTCACACTTTCGGATTCCCAATCATTTATAGCCGTTGACACAAACCCTAGGTCCGTCTCGGAGCCGGCCAACTTCGTTGCGGGTAGCTTAGTGGGGTGGCCCCCTGAAATGATTTACGAATCCTGTGATTGCTTTGTCGTGAAAGCCAACTTCGTTGGGTTTTGATTTGTTTTTTGCGAGGTTGATCGTGTGTGTGTTGCTATTTGTGCACCCCTGCAGGGTAAATCTTTTTGAAAGCCGTGTCCGCGATTATGGATGACTTGGAGCATAGTATCTCAATCGTAGACAAGCATAACTAAAGTAGTGCTATAAATTTGACTTAATATGTGAGTAGTAATCAGCTTCACTACAATGGAATGGATAATAAAAGTGCCAACAACTGGTGGAACTAGGGTGTATCGTGTCATGTTATACCTGCCTAGTAAGTATCGAAACTCCAATGGAATGAAATGAAAGTGCCAACCACTGCTGGGTTTGGGATGTCACATGCTAATTGTATCTAACTAGTAAGTACTGCAACTACAACTGAATGGTTAACTAAAACAACCCACTACTTATGCTATCAGGATGACTCATGCTATCTATATCTGACTAGTAAGTGCTTCAACTATAATGAAATGAATAAAACTGCCAACTGTGTGAGTTCCTCGATTTGACTTCCTCGTTTGGTCTCGAGGGGGAAATACCAGGATGGGTATGATTGGTGTTAGTATCAGGTTGGTCCTGAAAAGGTCTTTCTTATCCCTCTCTAATAGCCGACAGCTGCATCGAGTCTCTATAGGTTGTTTAGTCCATGCTTTGCTGCCGCTTCAGCCCACCATACCTATGTAGGCGAGAGCCGCCGAATTCTAGCCTCGCCGTGTACTGGCCTCAGTACTGACCGCTCCCTTTTTTTTCCTCTGCCCTTTGTCGGCACCCCTTTTGTTTTAGCAGGTATGAGATTGACGTTGTTAGCAGGGTTACCCTTCCGGCTTGGCCTGGGCAGGGTTATGGACGCCATTGGTTATTCTTCAGGGCTCTTAGCCCAATTTGCTTCTTATCCGTACTCGGATGTTGTATCGTTTTCAAGGTGAATTGGATCTTTGTACTGTATATCTGTATTCTTGACTCATGGAGTCGTTGTTGTATATATATGTTCTGTGGGTCCCATCGTGGACTATTGTGTAATGATATTACTTCGTTTTCCACCCGCACGCAAGTGCCTGGTGGGCATATTTGAATCGTTTCTATGCGGGTTTGGCGGGGATCGCTGAAACTTGCATAGGGCCGATTCGAGGGTGTTACAAAGTGGTATCAGAGCTCAGCAGTTGCGATACCCCAATGGTCCAGCCTGTAGGATAACCTAGCTAACAGACGAAGTAGAGTGTCAAAACTATTTTGCAAAATCGGATTGGATAGATCTGATTAGGTCTGCTTTTACTCCTTATCCCTATGTTGTTCTCCTCTTACCTTTGCGTGTTTTGAATCTGCTCTCTTACCTTTCTTCGAGTCCAGAATTTCTCGTGGTTGGGTTTTCCGTCGTACCTTCAGGATTTTGCTTCCTCCCTTTTATAACGGTGGTTTCTATGTCAGATAAGCCAGCTTCACTCCTTTGTTTTCAGTCCTTGCTTGTGAAGATCTTCAGTCTAATTCTGAGAGTTGGTTGCATAATCCTTCTTTTCATGTACAGAGTAATGCTTTGAGTGCGGGATGGAGTTGCGACCATACCACTACTCTTATCATTTGCTTTTGTACATGATGGATCGATGCAATCTTTACTCCTTACACAGAAGTTAGAGGTGGCCTTTTCTTTCGATACCTTTACCTTCATCTTTGTTTCTCCGGAGTGTTCTATTGACAAACGTGAACAACGACCTCTTGTTGGTGGTGTCGCTGATTTCAAGATGGAGAAAGAACCCTTGTTAGTGGTGTCGCGAGGATCTACACGAAGCGAGAAGAGTTCTGACCATCAGCCTTCTTTTCGGTACCATGAGGCGGATCTGGAGGGCGAGATCCATTGTTAGTGGTGTCGAATTGTAGCACCCCGGCTAAAACCACTAATAGAAATCGCTTGTTATTTTTGTTTGTGCATCATCATGACAACATGCTCATGTCATCATGCCACATTGCATTTGAGCATCGTCATGTCATCATGCTTTTTTTTGCCTAAAACTATTTTCTAAAAGGCTATCTTTGTTTTATAAATATCCCTTGTCTTTATTTCAAATTATAGAACTAGATCCTTCTGGATGTTTTGTTTGTCTAAAAACTAATTGTAATAGTTTTCAAAATGAATAATTAAAACTTATATTATTTTTGGGAGGCAGCCAGCCAGGCCCAAAAGCCCAGCCGGCCACCTCCAACTAAACCCTAGCCTACCCCGAACCCAGCATCCTACCTACTCCCTCCCCGCCACCGCCACACAGCGGCAGCACACAAACATGCGCACAGCCCCGACCCAAATGCCCTCTCTCCACCCATCCTAGCCTCCAACCTGCCGCCACCCAAACCTGTACAAACGCATGCGGCGCACCTACTTGTCACGTTGCACACAACGTGCACCCGAGACACGCGAGCTGAAGCCATCCATTCCCGTGAGTTGACCACACCACGTGTGTCGTACGCGACCACCTACCCCGACGCGGTCTTCCCCGTGATCTCCTCCCTCGTCTCCCCATCGCCCCACCTACTGTGTCGCTAGCCTCGCCCATCCCGACACATGCCGCCGCCAGGAGCTCCGCCGCTGCGGGATCCACCTTCCCCGCGTGACCTTGTCGCTTGTGCCCCGCGTCCTCCCCGTGCCCCTCTTGCCGGAGCCCGAGCTCCGCCGCCCCCGAGCAGAGTCCCGGTATCGCTGCCCCTGGCCGCCTCCTAGCCCCGTCGACCCTGCGCCCTTGCCTTCCCTCGCGAGGCCGCTGTCGCTAGAGCGTCGTCCTCCCTAGCTCCCTCCTCCGCAACCGGCCGCCGGAGCTCAAGCCCCTCTGTCGCCAAGCTCCGTGCCCGGCCCCGCGTCTCCGGCCACTCCTCTCCCTAGCGTGTCGCCTCGCGTCCTCCTCCCGTGGCCCGAGCCCGCCGCCTCTTCTCCTCCTCTCCGCGCGAGCGGCCGTCCTCGAGCTTGCCGCCGTCACGGGGTCCTTGCCAGCAGCGCCTATCTGGTCGTTCCACTGCCGCTCACCGTGCGCGGTCGCCAACCTCTCCCTCCTCTCCGGTCGCCCTGCATCGTCTGCGAGTCCCTCCTCCATCGCCATGTCTGTGGCCACCGTTCCCAGCCCCTTCGACCCCGACAGCCACCTCGACCATGTGTGTGCCCAAGCGCGCGAGCCTGCCTCTTGTTGTCGTGCTTGTCCTGCGGCCTCTTGTGGCTCTCCTGTGCAGGCGTGAATGTTGGAGTACCGGTGTTGCTGTTGTGGTGCCAGTACGACAACCGATGACCATAACATCCCTAGCATGTGCCCTGGTTTCATCAGGTTCGACCGACGCCAAGAGCTGCCACGACCTCCACCGGCAAGTCAAGATCGACCACCGACAAGACCGCAATTGAACATGGAAAACGAGACCGACACGAGAAAAGACCCGAGGGACTAGGCAAGACCACGGCGCCAAACTCCCACACCTTCTTGGAACATCGAGTTCTCCGATATGAAACCCGAAGGCGATGATGCCGGTTCGACAAGATCTCCCGATATGGACTTCAAGGCCTTCTTCCCGGAAACCGAAGACGATGCCACTCAAGATCTTCTCGGACCCGAAGACCCCGAACCCAAACCCAACGCCCGAGACCGAACATGTCGAACCCCCGGAACCCAAGATCTTTAGAAGCACATGTGATCCCCTTTCCGAGACCCCTATTTTTATAATATGGCATATATACTTGTTGCATATTAAATTGTTCATACTTGCATGCATATTGTGGGGTTTGGGGGAATTATGCCGATTCACCCCATAATTAAATATGGAGGCCATATGCGGGCTTTTCTAGTCTTATATTGGCCCCATTTAAATTTGGGTAGCGAACCGATGCCATGATTTGCCTTGTTAAGACAACATTTAAATTGCGGAGAATCTAAACAACATGAACCTTATAATTAATTGTCAGGACCCCGGTTCCGCTTAATATGCCTAGTTGCATCGCACCTTCGCCGCGCCCTCCACCGCCCCTACAGGTGAGTTAGGGTTAGTATTATTGTTAGGGATTTTAGTTAGTATTAGGGTTAATTAGTATAGGTTAATTAGGTGAATTTAGTTTGTATTATAATTAGTATTAGTTGTTAGTATTATTAGTATTAGTTAGGTTAATTTAGTATTAGTATTAGTTGTTAGAATTAGTATTAGTTGTTAGTATTAGTATTAGTATTAGTATTAGTATTAGTATTGGTATTAGTATTAGTATTAGTATTAGTTAAGTTAGAATTAGAATTAGTATTAGTATTAGTTGTTAGTATTAGTATTAGTTAGGTAAATACCTCCACCCCGGGTCTAGCCACGACCCTTTAGTTAAGTTAGAATTAGAATTAGGGCTAGTTAGGGTTAGTTAGAATACTTTGATAGAAATTTCTTCATTGTATACCTTGTGCCTTCTCTTGTCAAAATAATTTCATTAGGGCTAGTTAGGGTTAGTTAGGGTTAGTTAGAATACTGAGTTAATTAGGTTTAGTTTAGTTAGTGTTAGGTTTAGGGTTAGTGTTATTAAGGCAATACTTAGTGATTTAGTTCCTATTTATGTTTTATGATTGTTTATTGTTGTTATTTAGTTATGTCGCGTCCTCCTCGTCCGAGCCTACTAGACTACGTCGGTTCCGGGATGTCCGAGCCTGGGCTCCACCAGGTTGGCACTGGGAGGTGCCACCTGTCGGGACTCGTACCTTGGTGAGGAATCCGGATATCATCGTTGACCCGAAGCTTCTTTGGTGGCGTCCACGAGGTCCAGGAGCGATGCAAAGGGAGCCAGCCCCCGAGGAGGTGGTACGTCATCGTATCAGGAAGAAGGACGAGCACGTATGGCGATATATGTATCTTTTGAAGACCAGGTTCTCCAATATCTGGCAGGTTCACGAATCTCACCCGAGCTATTCTCCGGTGATGGTTCCTGTTCTTTGGGTGCAGAGCTGTCGTGGCACAGAACGCGGCAGCCGAGTTCGCTAGTTTGATTATTATTGTACTTTATCTTATGAGCGCGATATGAGCGATATGTATTAATAATGTACTTTATCTTATATTATTGTACTTTATCTTAATGCAAAATTGTTTCATTATTAGTACGTAATCTTTTTTTTGTATCCGAGTTGTCGCAATTATAATATTCTTTTACTTAATGCAAAATTGTTTTTTTTGTATTAGTTAAGTGATACATTGCTAACATATCCATAATTTTTGATCTTCCATGCTTGGTTTTTATCTACTTTCTTATGTTTTGCCCACACTTTGGAGTACTTTTTATACACTTTCTTGGACTAACCTATTAACAGGATGCCATAGTGTCAGCTGCCTGTTTTCTGCTATCTTTGGTTCTAGGAAAGTCAGAAAATGAATATTCTCGGAATTGGATGGGACAAAAGCCAAAGTTAGTTTTTCACCGAGGGGGACACGGAGACAGAATACGAGACGAAGAGGGGCCAGAGGGCCGCCACACCACCTGGCCGCGCGGCCAGGCCTGGCCCACGCTAGGTGGTGATGTGGCTGCCTAGGGAACCCCCTCGGCCTCCCCTTTCGCCTATAAGATGCCTCCGATATAGAAAACCTAAGTACCCAATCAAAAATTCCACGAAAGAGTTTGTAGCCGCCATCATCTCCATCCCTAGATCGGGAGGGATCTGAAGCTCTTCCCGGCACCCTGCCGGAGGGGAGAATTCACCCTGTAGGCCTTCTTCATCACCATGCAAGCCTCCGGTGTGATGCGTGAGTAGTTCATCCTTGGACTACAGGTCCATGTAGTAGCTAGATGGTTGGTTCTTCTCCTTTGTGCTACCATGTCTAGATCTTATGAGCTCCGTTCATGATCTAGATCATCTATTTGTAATCCTACATGTTGTGTTTGCGGGGATCCGATGGATATTGAGATGCTATTTCAGATTGATTATTGATTCTATCACGTCTTTGTTATTTATGATCTTGCATGCTTTCCGTTGTTAGTAGCTATCTTGGCCAAGTAGATGCTAGCAACTCCAAGAGTTAATATTTATGCTCGATAGTGGGTTCATGCCTCTAGTAATCTGGGGAAATGACAGAAATCTCTAAGGTACTAGATGTGCTGTTGCTACTAGGGAGAAAACAGCAATCCATTGTTCATAGAACAATCATATTGTTTACTTTACACGCAATGCATAATGCAATTATCTATTGCTTGCAACTTAATACTGGAGGGGGTTCAGATGATAACCTGAAGGTGGATTATTAGTCATAGATGCAGTTGGATTACAGTAATGTATAATGTTGTAATGCCCAATCAAATCTCAAAGGAGTCAAGATGATTAGTATATGCTTGTATGCTTTCTCGATGTTTGTCAATTGCCCCGTTGTAATTTGTTCACCCAACATGCCATCTATCTTAAGGACAACCACCACTAGTGAACTATGGACCCCGGTCCTTTCTTTTATCATCAATCTACAACTGTTTACTGCTTTCTATTTACTTTCTTCAAGCTTTTAGTTTCTTTCACACAATACGTTTAATCCTCTGTTTTCAGCAAAACCGGTGAGATTGACAACCTCACAGTAAGTTGGGGGCAAAGTTCTATGGTTGTGTTGTGCAGGATTCCAAGTTGTCAACAACACCTTGGAGGTGTTTCCTTGCTCCTACTGGTTCGATAACCTTGGTTTTATAACTGAGGGAAAACTTGATGATGTGCTCATCATACCTTCCTCTTGGGGTTCCCCAACGAGCTCGATATATTTTGGGCCATCATTAAGCTATGGACGGTAGACAGGATGAAGAGGAGATTCTCAACATGATAGATGAGGGTACTGGGGTTCTTATTACGATGATGGCTCGCAGTATCTTAATTTTTCTGGAGGAGACGAGGGTGGAGACGATGGTGCTGACCATGGTGGAGACCATGGTGAAGACACCTTAATAACAAAGTCCGGCGAGGTATATAAAGCCTCTACCGATCAATCACTACTATAGATGCACTAATTGATTCGTATATATGTACTGACGAATGTTTCTTCTCTTAGACCTCCGCATCGAGCCAATCTTCTACAAGGAAAAGAGTGTAGCACCCCGGTAAAACCACTACTAGAAAATCGTTGTGTTTTTATTTTGTGCATCATCATGACCGCATGCTCATGTCATCATGCCACATTGCATTTGAGCATCGTCATCATCATGCATATTATTTGCCTAAAACTATTTTCTAAAAGCCTATCTTTGTTTTTTAAATACCCCCTCTCTATTTCAAATTAAAACCCTGGATGCTACTAGATATTTTTGTTTGTCTAAAAAACCTATTTGCAAATGTTTTTTTAAATATATATATATCTTCTACCGGGGGAGGCAGCCCAGCCGTTTGCCAGGCCACCTACTACCCCGGTAAAACCTGACGCAAACCCTAGACCTAAACCGGCCAGGCCCAAAGGCCCAGTCGGCTGGACCAAACCCTAACCCTAGTTCCCATGTCAAACCCTAGCCTAAAATCACCACACCCAGCATCCAGCCGCCGCTACACCTAACACACACGCGTACACGCATGCCCTGGATCGCCTCACATCGTGACCCTGCCCTCTTCAAACCTGCATCGCCACCCTGTCGCTCCCGCTTGCTCGGCCCCACCCTGGCCCCACCTACCTTCTACCCAGCCGTCGCACACACACCGACCGGAGCCCACAACGCACGCACACAGCGTGCGGCGTAACCCAGCTCGACCGACATAGTGCACACACCCAGCACATACATCGTGTGCACAACTAGCCACCAACCACTCCCTGGCCATTTTCAGCTAACCCCCTCCACCGCGTTGGTCAAACGCCATCGGGTCCTCGTCGTCCTCCTGAGCAACCAACGCGAGCCCAACGCTCACCTCGATCGCCACCAACTCCCGTCATCGATCCCCACCACCTCGCCCCGCTCCCTCGTCCTAGGCCCCGTCGCCACCTACTGCCCATGTCCCCTCCCTTCGCGAGCATAGCCAGGAACTTCACCGACGCTCCTCCTCGTGGCCTCCATCGCCGGAGCCCGGCCCCGCGCCTCGCCCTCGCCCTCTTCTACGAGCTGACCCCGAGCTCGGTCGCGCGCCATCGCGACCTCCCCGAATCCTGCCAGCAAGCCCCCCTCATCGTCACACCCTCGGTCTTCCTCTATTCCCGTGACCACCGCGAGCGCCGCCGGTCCTATTTGCGTCCAATGCCGCTCAGGGCCGCCTCCTCCCCGCATCTCCGGCCGGCGCCCTCCTCTACATCTCTGGCCGGTGCCAGCCTCCGCGTGCTCGCACGTAGGCCCTGGTTCAGGTGGACTTTCCCGGCAGAGGCAGCCCCTGTTCTGGCTCGAGTTCCGCCTCGACTCACGCCCTCGCCTCCTTGAACCGCATGGTCATTTCTGTCAGTTGTTCTCCCATTCTTCTGCCTGCAGACGTTTTGGCATGTGGGACTCCTGTTAGTGGTGGTTCTGCAGGTTTTGTTCATTGCCCATCGAGGTTTCTTTTGGATCCGGACCCTGCCTAGGTTGTTATCTGTTTCGGTGGTGTATTGCTATTAGGAATCAAGGAGGTGACCAAGTGGTGCTGCAGGCCTTTGGAAAACAAGTTCGACATGCACTTCGTACACTGCCTAGATCTACATTCGTGTCTTGACCGAGACCAAGACCTCCTTCGTGGATCCCAGGGCGGAACCTCGAGGAACCCGATGACCGCCAAAGTCGAAGATCTTCTTCACGGCATGCCAAGACCTTCACACGAAGCACGGAAAACCCGGACCCGAAGAGCGAACCCCCGCGCGCCAAGTTCTTCCTCTCGGACCCGAAGCCCCAACCCTCGGACCCCAACATCTCTGAACCCCCAAAGTGTGACCCTGATCCGAGCCCCTATTTTTATAAATGTCATCTATATAAATTGTTGCATATTGAATTGCTCATAATTGCATTCATATTTTGTCATTTGGGGCATTTAGTCGATTCACCTCATAAGTAAATATGGAGCGCATATGCGGGCTTTTCTAGTCTTTGATGGGTTCGTAGCATGGAAAACAAAAAAATTCTACCGCAAGAACGAACAAAACCTAGATCTAATCTAGATAGAAGCCAAGATCTAATCTATTACACATGAGCAACGAGATAGATAGGAACTAACCCTCGTAGATCCGAAAGCGTTAATTAGATCTCGTGGTTGATGTAGTCGATCACTTGCCGATCTCAAGATCGTGTAGACGTTCCTTCCGGCGTCGCGTTCCGGCAGCGCTTCCGCAGTCGGTCAAGTGGACGATCCTTCCAGCGCTGCGTTTCGGCAGCGCTTCCGTAGTCGGTCAAGTGGACGATCCTTCCAGCGCCGCGTTTCGGCAGCGCTTCCGCAGTCGGTCACACGTGCGGAGTCGAAGCAGACCTTCCTCTCCCCGTTCCAGCGAGCAGCGGAGGTAGTAGATCTTCTCCACGGAATCCCAGCAGCACGACGGCGTGGTGGTGGTGGTGGAGTAGAGAATTCTGCAGGGCTTCGCCTATGCCTGTGCAGAAGATGGTGGAGGAGAGAGGCGGCAGAGATTGGGTGTTATGGGAGCAAGGGAGGAGGGGGCGCCCATGCCCCTCTATTTAAAGAAGGGAGGCGCCTAGGGAGGGGGAGTCCTTGTAGGACTCCCCTCCCTCTCTAGGCCGGCGGATTGGGAGGTGAGGGAGGAGTCCTCCTCCCCACAACTCCTAGTCTTAACCCACCAGGACTCCTTGATCCCTATCTTGATTTTCAAGCAAACTCCAAGATATCTTCTAGAACCTTCCGGAACATTCTGAAACCTTCTAGAATCCTCATATAAACACTCCGGAACATTTCCTAACTCAGAAAATGATCCCCTATATATGAATCTTATTCTTCGGACCATTTCGGATCTCCTTGTGATGTCCCGAATCCAATCCGAGACTCCGAACAACATTCGGTCTCCAACGCATATTCCATATCTACTTAAAACAACTTCGAACCTTAAGTGTGTCACCCTACGGTTCGTGAATATGCAGACATGATAGAGACACATCTCCTATCAATAACCATCAGCGGGACCTGGAGATCCATAATGGCTCCCACATACTCAACGATGACTTCGCGATCGATTGAACCACTTACATATGAAACCAATTCCCTTTGTCTCGCGATACTATACTTATCCGAGGTTTGATCGTCGGTATCTCCATACCTAGTTCTACCTCGTTACTGATAAGTACTCTTTACTCGTTCCGTGATATGTCATCCCTTGTGACCTAGTCACATGCTTGCAAGCTAACTAGATGACATTCCACCGAGAGGGCCCAGAGCATATCTATTCGTCATATGGATGGACAAATCCCAATCTTGGTTCATGCGCTTCAACACATACTTTCAGGATACCCAATGACACTTTTATAACCACCCAGTTACGAAGCGGCGTTTGATGTCATCAAAGTATCCATTTGGTGATGGTGATTAACATAACCTCATGGTCGAAGGATTAGGTTACTATGCATTTAAAAGCTTACAGCAATGCGAACTTAAATGACTTGATCTTATGCTACGCTTACTATGGGTGTGTATGTCCATCACATCATTCTCCCAATGATATAACCTTGTTATTAATCACATCCAATGTCCATGATCAGGAAACCATGATCATCAATTAATCAACAAGCTAGTTCAACAAGAGGCTTACTAGGGACTCTCTTATGTTTACAAAACACACAAGTATTAGTGTTTCCTAATAATACAATTATAGCATGGGATGTAAGCATTCATCATAAACACAAAGATATAATAATAATCACTTTTATTATTTCCTCTTGGGCATATCTCCAACAGTCTCCCACTTGCACTAGAGTCAATAATCTAGATTACATGGTAATATACCGAACACCGATGGCGTTTTGGTGTTGGTCATGCTTTGCCCTAGGGAGAGGTTTAGTCAACGGATCTGCCACATTCAGATCAGTGTGTACTTTGCAAATCTTTATGTCACCATCTCGGACATACTCGCGAATAGCGTGGAAACGTAGCTTGATGTGCTTCAGCTTGCTATGTGACCTTGGCTCCTGCGCATTAGCTATGGCACCTGTGTTGTCACAGTAGATGGCCATCGGGTCCAACGCACTGGGAACCACGTCGAGTTCAGTAATGAATTCCTTCATCCAAACGGCTTCTTGAGCAGCCTCCGAAGAAGCTATGTATTCCGATTCAGTTGAAGATTTCGCCACAACGCTTTGCTTCGCACTCCTCCAGCTCACTGCAGCACCATTCAAAATAAATACGTATCCCGACTGTGACTTTGAGTCATCCGGATCGGTGTTCCAACTAGCATCGGTGTAACCGTTTACAACAAGCTGTTCATCACCTCCATAAGAAAGAACCATATCCTTAGTCCTATTTAGGTACTTTAGGATATTCTTGACCGCTGTCCAGTGCTCCATTCCAGGATCACTTTGATATCTGCTAGTTAAACTAACAGCATGTGCTATATCCGGTCTTGTACACAGCATGGCATACATGATAGAACCTATGGCCGAGGCATAGGGAATTTTATTCATTTTCTCTCTATCTTCTGCCGTAGCTGGACTTTGAGTTTTACTCAAGGTCTTACCTGACAACATGGGCACGAACCCTTTCTTGCTATCTTCCATTCTAAACTTCTTTAGAACTTTGTCCAAGTATGTACTTTGTGAAAGCCCTATTAGGCTTCTCGATCTATCCCTATAAATCTTGATGCCTAGAATATATGCCGCTTCGCCAAGATCCTTCATTGAAAAACTATTATTCAAATAGGTTTTTACGCTATTAAGAAGTTCTATATCATTCCCAATCAACAATATGTCATCTACATACAGTACTAGGAATGCTACAGAGCTCCCACTCACTTTCTTGTAAATACAAGATTCTCCATAAGTTTGTATAAATCCAAAGTTTTTGATTACTTTATCAAAACGTTGATTCCAACTACGGGATGCTTGCTTCAGTCCATAAATGGAGCGCTGAAGTTTGCATACCTTGTCAGCATCTTTAGGATCGACAAAACCCTTGGGTTGTACCATATACAACTCTTCCTCAATGTCACCATTAAGGAACGCCGCTTTGACATCCATCTGCCAAATCTCATAATCGAAATGTGCAGCAATTGCTAACAAAATCCTCACAGACTTTAGCTTCGCTACTGGTGAGAAAGTCTCATCATAGTCAACTCCTTGAATTTGTCGGAACCCTTTCGCGACAAGTCAAGCTTTATAGACGGTAACATTACCATCAGCATCTGTTTTTTCTCTTGAAAATCCATTTGTTCTCGACAGCCTTAAGGCCATCCGGTAAGTCCACCAAAGTCCACACTTGGTTTTCGTACATGGATCCTATTTCGGATTTCATGGCTTCTAGCCATTTGTCGGAATCTGGGCTCACCATAGCTTCTTCATACGTCGCAGGGTCATCAGCGTTGTCTACCAACATGACGTTCAATGCAGAGTCATACCAATCAGGAGTGGTACGAACCCTCGTTGACCTGCGAGGTTCAGCAGTAACTTCATTTGAAGTTTCATGATCATTATCATTAGCTTCCTCTCCAATTGGTGCAGGCGGCACAAAAACATCTTCCGGTGCTGCGCTACTCTCAAATCCGAGAGAAGGTTCAATAACCTCATCGAGTTCTACTTTCCTTCCAGTCACCTCTTTCGAGAGAAACTCCTTCTCAAGAAAGGATCCATTCTTTGCAACGAAAAATTTGCCTTCGGATCTATGATAGAAGGTATACCCAATTGTTTCTTTAGGGTATCCGATGAAGACGCATTTCTCCACTTTGGGTTCTAGCTTATCAGGTTGTAACTTCTTTACATATGCTTCGCAACCCCAAACTTTAAGGAACGACAACTTAGGTTTCTTACCAAACCACAATTCGTACGGTGTCGTTTCAACGGATTTAGACGGTGCCCTATTTAAAGTGAATGCGGCTGTCTCTAATGCATAGCCCCAAAATGATAACGGTAAATCTGTAAGAGACATCATAGACCGAACCATATCTAAGAGAGTTCGATTACGACGTTCGGACACACCATTACGCTGTGGTGTTCCCGGCGGTGTCAACTGTGAAAGTATTCCACATTTCTTTAAATGCATGCCAAACTCATAACTCAGATATTCACCTCTGCGATCAGAACGCAGAAACTTAATCTTCTTGTTACGATGATTTTCCACTTCACTTTGAAATTCCTTAAACTTCTCGAAAGTTTCGGACTTATGTTTCATAAAGTAGACATACCCATATCTACTCAAGTCATCCGTGAAAGTGAGAACATAACGATATCCACCACGCGATGCTACACTCATTGGACCGCACACATCGGTATGTATTATTTCCAATAAGTCTGTAGCTCGCTCCATTGTACCAGAGAATGGAGTCTTAGTCATTTTTCCCATTAGACATGCTTCGCATCTTTCAAGTGATTCAAAATCAAGTGATTCAAGAAGTCCATCTGAATGGAGTTTCTTCATACGCTTCACTCCAATGTGACCAAGACGATAGTGCCACATGTATGTAGAATTATCATTCAATTTTATTCGTTTAGCATCTATGTTGTGAACATGTGTATCACTACTATCGAGATTCAGTAAGAATAAACCATTCATCTCAGGTGCATTACCATAAAAGATATTACTCATATAAATCGAACAACCTTTATTCTCGGACTTAAAAGAGTAACCGTCTCGCATTAAACAGGATCCAGATATAATGTTCATGCTTAACGCAGGCACCAAATAACAATTATTTAAATTTAAAACTAATCCCGAAGTAGATGTAGAGGGAGCGTGCCGACGGCGATCACATCAACCTTGGAGCCATTTCCAACGCGCATCGTCACCTCGTCTCTTGCCAGTCTTCGTTTATTCCGCAGCTCCTGTTTCGAGTTACAAATATGAGCAACCGAACCAGTATCAAATACCCAGGCACTACTACGATTACTAGTAAGATACACATCTATAACACATATATCAAATATACCTTTCTTCTTGATGTTGCCGTTCTTCAGATCCGCCAGGTACTTGGGGCAGTTACGCTTCCAGTGACCAGCACCCTTGCAGTAGAAGCACTCAGTTTCAGGATTAGGACGAGCCCTGGGCTTCTTAGCAGGTGCGACAGCTTTCTTGCCGTCCTTCTTGAAGTTTCCCTTGTTCTTAGGCTTGCCCCGTTTCTTGAAATTGGTGGTCTTATTGACCATCAACACTTGTTGCTCCTTCTTGATCTCCACTTCAGCAGTTTTCAGCATGGACGACAGTTCAGGCAACGTCTTGTTCATGCAGTGCATGTTGTAGTTCATCACAAAGTTCTTGTAACTTGGTGGCAGTGATTGAAGGAGACGGTGAATCCCCAATTCATTAGGAATCGATATTCCCAACTCTTGGAGCTTCTTAGCGTACCCAGACATGGTGAGCACGTGCTCGCTAACAGAGCTTCCCTCTTCCATCTTACAGTTAAAGAATTTCTCGGACGCCTCATAGCTCTCCATGGCCGCGCGAGTCTCAAAAATTAGCCTGAGCTCCTTAATGATCTCGAACGGGTCGTGGTGCTCAAAACGCTGTTGGAGCTCTGCTTCTAAACCGTACAGGATGGCACACTGAACTGTGGAGTAATGATTCTTCCGAGTGGCGAAAACATTCTTTTCGTCATCGGTGGCATTATCTGCAGGTGGGTCACCTAGCGGTGCATCGAGCACATAGGTCAACTGACCAGCCCTGAGGACGATCTTCAGTCCACGGAACCAGTCCGTGAAATTGCTTCCATTGTTCTTAAGTTTTTCTTTCTCTAGGAACACATTGAAATTGATGGAGGGGGTCGCCATAATGTACAACAATTTGCAAGTAGTTTAGACTAAGTTTATGACAAATTGAGTTCAAATCTAATTATTAAACTAACTAGGTGAACTCCCACTCAAAACAACATCCCTCACATTGTCTTAGTGATTACACGAACCAAGTCCACTACACCAAGTCCGATCTTCACGAGAGAAGATGTAGTTTCATCGGCGAACAATCTTCATGTTCATCATATCAATTATATGACTCATGCTCTACCTTTCGGTATTCCGTGTTCCGAGACCATGTCTGTACATGCTAGGCTCGTCAAGACAACCTTAGTTTCCACATGTGCAAATCTGGCTTGCACCCGTTGTATGCACACGTAGAATCTATCACATCCGATCATCACGAGATGCTTCGAAACGACGAGTCTTAGCAACGGTGCCAACTAAGGGTGAACACTTTATTACTTGATATTTAGTGAAAGGGATCATCTTATAATGCTACCGTCGCGATCTAAGCAATACAAGATGCATAAAGGATTAACATCACAGGCAATTCATAATTAGTGTGATATGATATGGCCTTTTCTTCTTGCGCCTTTGATCTCCATCTCCAAAGCACGAACATGATCTCCATCATCATCAGCATTGCGTCAAGGTCAGTGGTGCCGCTTCATGGTTGTCCATCATCACCAGCAACTATTACAACTACTTGGAATAAAGCTATTACAAGATGAATAGACACGCAGGTCTTAACAGAGTTAAAGACAACCATTAGGCTCCTGCCGGTTGCCATATTACAACAAGGATCATTGCATACATCAAATACAATCACAATCACATGTTGGCCATATCACATCACAAAAACCCCTGCAAAAACAAGTTAGACGCCTCTAATTTTCTTTGCATGTTTTACGTGGTTTGGGGCTTTCGCATAAGACCGATCTTACCTACGAACAAGGACCACAACGTTGATACAAGTGTTGTCAAGATGCTCATTGTAAATTGAATCTTAACTATGGTGGGAGAGACAGACACCCGCAAAGCCACTTGTGCAAAGCAAGTTGCACGTCAAGCGTGGAGCAAGTCTCATGTGCGATGACATGTAATGTTAGCCCGAGCCGCTTCATCCCATCATGCCGCAAGATGCAAAGTACACGCTAAGACACCGACAACAAAAGCATCAACGCCCACAAAAACATTGTGTTCTACTCGTGCAACAGATCTACGCATAGATACGGCTCTGATACCATTGATGGGTTTGTAGCATGGGAAACAAAAAAATTCTACCGCAAGAACGAACAAATCCTAGATCTAATCTAGATAAAAGCCAAGATCTAATCTATTAGACATGAGCAACGAGATAGATAGGAACTAACCCTCGTAGATCCGAAAGCGTTAATTAGATCTCGTGGTTGATGTAGTCGATCACTTGCCGATCTCAAGATCGTGTGGACGATCCTTCCGGAATCGCGTTTCGGCAGCGCTTCCGCAGTCGGTCAAGTGGACGATCCTTCCAGCGCTGCGTTTCGGCAGCGCTTCCGCAGTCGGTCAAGTGGATGATCCTTCCAGCGCCGTGTTTCGGCAGCGCTTCCGCAGTCGGTCACACGTGCGGAGTCGAAGCAGACCTTCCTCTCCCCGTTCCAGCGAGCAGCGGAGGTAGTAGATCTTCTCCACGGAATCCCAGCAGCACGACGGCGTGGTGGTGGTGGTGGAGTAGAGAATTCTGCAGGGCTTCGCCTATGCCTGTGCAGAAGATGGTGGAGGAGAGAGGCGGCAGAGATTGGGTGTTATGGGAGCAAGGGAGGAGGGGGCGCCCATGCCCCTCTATTTAAAGAAGGGAGGCGCCTAGGGAGGGGGAGTCCTTGTAGGACTCCCCTCCCTCTCTAGGCCGGCGGATTGGGAGGTGGGGGAGGAGTCCTCCTCCCCACGACTCCTAGTCTTAACCCACCAGGACTCCTTGATCCCTATCTTGATTTTCAAGCAAACTCCAAGATATCTTCTAGAACCTTCCGGAACATTCTGAAACCTTCTAGAATCCTCATATAAACACTCCGGAACATTTCCTAACTCAGAAAATGATCCCCTATATATGAATCTTATTCTTCAGACCATTCCGGATCTCCTCGTGATGTCCCGAATCCAATCCGAGACTCCGAACAACATTCGGTCTCCAACGCATATTCCATATCTACTTAAAACAACTTCGAACCTTAAGTGTGTCACCCTACGGTTCGTGAATATGCAGACATGATAGAGACACATCTCCTACCAATAACCATCAGCGGGACCTGGAGATCCATAATGGCTCCCACATACTCAACGATGACTTCGCGATCGATTGAACCACTTACATATGAAACCAATTCCCTTTGTCTCGCGATACTATACTTATCCGAGGTTTGATCGTCGGTATCTCCATACCTAGTTCTACCTCGTTACTGATAAGTACTCTTTACTCGTTCCGTGATATGTCATCCCTTGTGACCTAGTCACATGCTTGCAAGCTAACTAGATGACATTCCACCGAGAGGGCCTAGAGCATATCTATCCATCATATGGATGGACAAATCCCAATCTTGGTTCATGCGCTTCAACACATACTTTCAGAATACCCAATGACACTTTTATAACCACCCAGTTACGAAGCGGCGTTTGATGTCATCAAAGTATCCATCCGGTGATGGTGATTAACATAACCTCATGGTCGAAGGATTAGGTTACTATGCATTTAAAAGCTTACAGCAATGCGAACTTAAATGACTTGATCTTATGCTACGCTTACTATGGGTGTGTATGTCCATCACATCATTCTCCCAATGATATAACCTTGTTATTAATCACATCCAATGTCCATGATCAGGAAACCATGATCATCAATTAATCAACAAACTAGTTCAACAAGAGGCTTACTAGGGACTCTCTTATGTTTACAAAACACACAAGTATTAGTGTTTCCTAATAATACAATTATAGCATGGGATGTAAACATTCATCATAAACACAAAGATATAATAATAATCACTTTTATTATTGCCTCTTGGGCATATCTCCAACAGTCTTATATTGCCTCCATTTAAATTTGTGTAGCGAACCGATGCCATGTTTTGCCTTATTAATATAACATTTAAATTGCGGGTATCTTAAACAACATGAACCTATTAATTAATTGTCGGGACCCCAGTTCCGCTTAATATTGCCTAATTGCACCGCATCTTTGCCATGGCATGCATCATACATACATCATGCTGGATCTTTTGTTGTAGTATTAAATAGTGCATCCGGTGTTTCTTCTAGTGCTTTGGTTCGTCGCGGATTAGGCCGTTGAGTTGATGCGAGTATCGACAAGTTCTTCGGATAATGAACCTTCGGCTATGTTTTCCAGGCGAGCATTCTCCCCCTTTCTACCTATCTTGTATTTATAGTCTTTACTTCCTCCTGTTGATCTATTGCTATCCGTATTGCGATGCTTTAGTTTTCGTGCACCATTTATATTCCTTACAACCTCTATATTGCCTTGGACACATCCTATTGCCTGTTGTTCGATAGATAGTCGTCCTTGCGAGTCGTAGTTGCTTGCTCAGGTGCTGCTTTGCGTCATTGTTGTTCCACCGTTATTGGAAGGTTGACACATGCTTAATGGTGGAGATGATCATGGCTATAAATACAACTATTAAATTGCTGTGATAACTAATGAAAGAGGCACTGGTGGACAATATCTGTTATTTGGTTTTTCATGTCCACTTGTGTCCCGTAGGCCCCGAGTACTTGATACATGTTCCTTGACTATTCGCACTATCCACATACGGGAGACTCTATGAATCCCCCTTAGCCAGAGCTTGATTCATTTCTTATTTCTTGGGGCCACAAACTAGTTTGGGGCTTTATTACTATCATGTACTTATGCCATGCTTTACTGCTTTATTTAAGATTGTGCGTGGAGCACCTGTACTGTTTTGGATCGTGCCACATTTTCGCGGTATCAACAAGCCCAGTCACACTTTCGGGTTCCCAGTCGTTTACAGCCGTCGTCACAAACCCTAGGTCCGTTCTGGAGCCGGCCAACTTCGTTGCGGGTAGCTTAGTGGGGTGGCCCCCTGAAATATTTTATGAATCCTGTGATTGCTTTGTCGTGAAAGCCTCATTGGGTTTTGATTTGGTTTTTCCGAGGTTGATCGTGTGTGTGTTGCTATTTGTGCACCCCTGCAGGGTAAATCTTTCTGAAAGCCATGTCCGCGGTTATGGACGACTTGGAGCACATTATCTCGATCATAGACAAGCATAACTAAAGTAGTGCTATAAATTGACTTAATATGTGACTAGTAATCAGCTTCACTACAACGGAATGGATAATAAAAATGCCAACAACTGGTGGAACTGGGGTGTATCGTGTCATGTTATACCTGCCTAGTAAGTATCGCAACTCCAATGGAATGAAATAAAAGTGCCAACAACTACTGGGGTTGGGATGTCACATGCTAATTGTATCTGACTAGTAAGTACCACAACTACAACTCAATGGTTAACTAAAACTGCCCACTACTTATGCTATCAGGATGACTCATGCTATCTATATCTGACTAGTAAGTGCTGCAACTATGATGGAATGAATAAAACGGCCAACTGTGTGAGTTCCTCGGTTTGACTTCCTCGTTTGGTCTCGAGGGGGAAATGCCAGGATGGGTATGATTGGTGTTAGTATCAGGTTGGTCCCGAATAGGTATTTCTTATTCCTCTCTAATAGCCGACAGTTGTATCGAGTCTCTATAGGTTGTTTAGTGCATGCTTCGCCGCCGCTTCAGTCCACCATACCTATGTAGGCGAGAGCCGCCGAATTCTAGCCTCGCCATGTACTGGCCTCAGTACTTACGCTCCTCTTTTTCCTTTGCCCTTTGTCGGCACCCCTTTTGTTTTAGCAGGTTTGAGATCGATGTCGTTAGCAGGGTTACCCTTCCGGCTTGGCCTAGGCAGGGTTATGGATGCCATTGGTTATTCTTCAGGGCTCTTAGCCCCATTTGCATCTTATCCGTACTCAGATGTTGTATCATTTTCAAGGTGATTTGGATCTTTGTACTGTATATCTGTATCCTTGACTCTTTGAGTCGTTGTATATAAATGTTTCTGTGGGTTCCTTCGTGAACCTTTGTTTAATGGTATTACTTCGTTTTCCACCCGCACGCAAGTTCCTGGTGGGCGTCCTTGAATCGTTTCTATGCGGATTTGGCGGGAAGCGCTAAAAAACTTGCATAGGGATGATTCGAGGGTGTTACAAAGAGGCCCGGCACAAAAGTTGCCCGCTGATGTCCATTTCAGCATTGACTTCGTCTCTGCGTTGGGTCAACCGTTGGAGCCCAAACAATCTGTGAATGCATGTGTACATCAATGCGAGTGATTGTTAGAGACACCGTCCTGATCACCACGCGAGAGTGGAATAAGCCAGGAAAGAAAAGGGATCCAGCTGGGGCTAGTTTTGTAGATGACAGAGCGAGAGATGCGATGTGGAATTCTCTCATGACACATTTCACCCTACCAGTCTTGGAGACTGATGAGCTCACACAACAAATGATGAGGAAAGTCAAGGAGTGGGCTCTTAAGAAGATGGGCGAACTATTCAAGCACTGGAAGAAAAGATTGTACCACAACTATGTATTTAAGAAAAAACTCCTCCATTCACTTGCCCACTAGAGATGCAGCAGGATAACTGGGCCGCATTTGTGGAATAAAAGACCTCGGCAGCACCTATCGCAATGTCAGAAAAGAATAAGATAAATGCAGCCTAAAAGAAATATCACCATCATATGGGCACAACTGGCTACAAGACTGCCATGCCTAAGTGGGATAAAGTCGACGCCAACCTGGCAGCTAAAGGGATCACTCCAACTATGTTTGATTGGCCCTTGAGGTCAATAAATTGGTTACTCAGGCATGGGGCATCGTATGACCCAGAAACAGGCGAGATTGTTTCAGCCAAAGAAGTTCCTACACCCAAGGATGAACTTATTAAAGTGATAAAAGAGGTTGAAGAGGGAAAGTTTGTTCCCAACAGAGAGAACAATGAGATGACAAAGGCCCTCGGGAATCCTGAAAAGGCTAGACGAACAAGAGGGTTCGGACCTTCTTATCCATGGGCTATCGGGTTTCCCTAGGACCTTGACACGTACAGAAGCCGATCGAGAAATACAAGGCAAAAAGTGGAGGATGCGGAGCGGTTCGCGAGGTTTGAAACCATGCTGTAGGAGCATCGGCAGGATTTTAATGAAATTAAAGGACTCCGACAGCAAGATCCTACACCAGACAGTACGGTCGGCCCATCGCAACGGAAAAGCAACGTGGCTTCCACGGAGGGCCACGGTAATGATGCAACGATGGATGTGTACCCCATGGATGCAATTAAGGAGAAGACTAGTTGTGAGCCGTATGTTGAACTGAAGAACATATACATGAAGGTAGCGGTCGGCTTTGCTTAACCTTCTGCACCGGGAGCGACCTACCATTGCAATCTGGTTCCAGTTGGCTATGCTCGTGTCGGTGTGGATGAAGTTCAACCACTGTGTCAGTCACTACTGCTTGACTTCCCTGAAGGTGAAGGGGAGACGACACTGGTAGAAGTCACGAGTGGCTTCATTCTTTGGAAAAAGGAATACATCAAGTTTCCAGGCTCGGCACCAAGGCCACCTTCTCCACCGAGAAGCAATCCATCACCTCCAAGGCCACCGTCTCCTCCCAATAAAAGTCCACCTCCAAGTCCACCTCCAAGGGCACCGTCTCCTCCCAGTAAAAGTCCACCACCTCCAAGTACAATCCATGACCTCAACACGAGTCCATCTCAATCTACACAACCGCCTGATGTCTACGCACTTCTATTCTTGTAGACAGTTGTTGGGCCTCCAAGTGTAGAGGTTTGTAGAACATCAGCAAGTTTTCCCTTAAGTGGATCACCCAAGGTTTATCGAACTCAGGAAGGAAGTGGTCAAAGGTATCCCCTCTCAAGCAACCCTGCAATCAAGATACAAGAAGTCTCTTGTGTCCCCAACACACCCAATACACTTGTCAGGTGTATAGGTGCACTAGTTCAGCGAAGAGATAGTGAAATACAAGTGGTATGGATATAAGACAATGGTGCTAGAAAATAGCTCGATGGCATGGAAAAGACTAAAGGCAATCTGAAATAAAGATGGAAGCAAGCAAACATGTAACAGATCTAGTTGCAAACGGTGTTTCAATGCTTAGAAACAAGGCCTAGGGATCATACTTTCACTAGTGAACACTCTCATATAAATATCTTCTCTTTATGATACTACTCTTAACTGCTCTCCGGTTGGACACTCTAATCGATGGTAGGGCTATAGCAGCACACCTCAAAGTAAGCCTTTCCCATCTAGATAACCCCACACTCTCACCTTGAACACTAGATGGTTCCAACAAACACCACAATTTCATAAAGACATCCAACTCCAAATATAACTCATAACAAGTATTTGCAATCTCTAGCCTAAGTGCCACCATGGTGTGCACACTATCAACTTCACACACATGGGGAGAGCAGAGATCTATTAAAGCACTTGAGTAGCAAGGTAGATCTATAGATTACAAGCTCATGATCTCAAAAAGATCATGCATAGAAAGAGAGATGCACACATAGCTACTGGTAGAACCCTTAGCCTCGAGAGAGAACTACTCCCTCATCATCATGGGAATCAGCAATGGTGACGGAGATGGTGGTGGAGATCAATGGAGATGGCTCCGGGGGCACTTCCCCGTCCCGGCAGGGTGCCAGAACAGAGACTTTCTGTCCCCCGAATCTCCCCTTCGGTGGCGGCGGCACTGCGGAAATTTTCGTGGCTGGAGGCTTGATGATTTAGGGTTTTTGCATCGGGAGGCATCTTATAGGCGAAGAGGCAATGTCGGTGGGCAACCAGGGGGCCCACACCACCTGGTGGCATGCCCAGGGCTTGCCTGCTCCAAGGAGGGTGTGGCCACCCTGTGGCCCCTCTCCGACTATCCTTCTGGCTCCGTGAGTCTTCCGGGAAAATAACAACTTTGTCTTTTGTCCGGTCCAATTCCGAGAATATGGATTTTCTGACTTTCCTGGAACCAAAAAGAGCAGAAAACATGCAACTGGCATTGTGGCTCTTGTTAATAGGTTAGTCCAAGAAATCATATGAAAAGTACTCCAAAGTGTGGACAAAACATAAGAAAGTAGATAAAACCAAGCATGGAACATCAAAAATTATAGATACGTTAGCAACATATCACCGCCTCGACCCACTAAGGGCCAAAAGCGGAAGAATATCACTGCTCCATCGAGCGATAACCGACGCCCAAAGCGACATTTGTCGCCCCTCTCAAGAGTACCGCCGGTTCCTCCCAAGAGGGCTTACGACCTGAACGATGAGGAGACCGATGCAGTCGTACGGGCCAAAGTGGATGCTCATTTTAAAAAGAAACAACATGAGCTAGAGGTCCAAATAAAACTGAAAACCAAGGAGCACTTTAGGAAATTACTGACGCAGTCATCCCAAGCTCAGTTAAATGCACCATATGACTATACACGATGTCTTCAGAAGACACTGAAACAGAAGAGATCAAGTGGTAGAGGAAGCATCACAAAAGACGTTCCGCTGCAGGGGGAACAAGGAAAACAATCGAGTGGTAGCGGAAGCATCAGAATGGACGTTCCCCAGCTGGGGAAACAAGCAAAACAATCGAGTGGTAGCCGAAGAACCAAAAGAGACATTCCCCAACTGGGGAAACAAGCAAATCAATCGCTCCCCCCGCTCCAGGTGTACATATCCGAACCTCAACTATATAATGGAGAACCTTTGCATATGGAAACAGCTAAGATATTGGCCGAGCAATTTAATATGTCTATTCATGACATTATTCACGATGCTCATATGCCCAAGGCTGAGGTAGCACCCAAATTTGTTCAAGGGGAGCCTCTGGTCAGTTCTGAGAGGCTTCGGGATATGCCAGCAAAAATGCGACGATTGCATGAATGGTACATGAAAGTATCAAAAGAAGAGCGATATTGGCTCATACTGAAAGTTCGAAAAGAGCATTACTTCACTGAAGACGAGGTCCCTTTTGAATTTACAGAATTCTTTCAGTTATTCAATCTAAAGGAACTCGACAAATCTATCCTCAGTTCCTATTGTCTGTAAGTGATTACTTTATTTATGTAATTAAGTATCTAGCTCAGCTTGTTCAATTCATTGCCGGTAAGTATACTCACTATATTCGTTTGTACGCTATATATAATGATGCAGATTGAAGATTCTCGAATGTAAAAGAAAGGCTATCAATGGATTTGGGTTCATTGACCCACATCAAGTTAATGGAGCTGTGCTAAAGGATAAGCCACTGGAGACCGAGCAAAACTTGCTCCGGTTTCTCACGAACCAGTATTTCTGTAATGAAATACTATTTCCTTACCACTTCGGGTGAATGTGTTATTATCTTATACACATTAACTTTTGCTTACTCGATGTGCAGTGTAACGATGAGTTACTGACGTATGTAAACCTTGCGTACCTACCACTAGATTCTTCTAAGCATTTCAGTTGACTTGGGAAGAGTTCACATCATGGACTCACTAAACAAAGATATGGAAGAGTACCGCAGCATTATCGATATGCTCTAGAGGTAATTTCAACCATTATCGCACTATATCGGTTTCTTTCATTCATTTTCTAGGATATCAAGTAGTTATTAACTCATACATTTATTTTCTTTGTCGGGTACTGTTTGGACACGGTTCAAGAACAAGGTCTGCGGTCAATGGCATGAGGAGCTATTTTTTAAATCGGTCTCAGTAAGTAGTACGAGCTAGGTCCACGCATCTATTTAATTCTAGTTTATGTATATTTATCATGCTAGAGTTATTATTTGATTGAATTCTATTCTTGTAAAGTGTGCGAGGCAGCCACGGGGGACTAATCTATGTGGATTCTACGTGTGCGAGTTCATTCGCATCACTACTGAGAAGCCCTTGGAAACTGTTCGAGTAAGTAAACAATATATTCACCCTTTATTTTTATTACAAAAAGTTGTGTTGAGTCTAATTCATATGATCTCCTTCTTTATAGTTGGACGCGATGCGGGACAAGCTCCTACCACAGGACCGCCTACTAGCAATCCAAGAGAAATTGGTTGGATTTCTTGTCGACGAGGTCATATACCCATATGGAGAATATTCTATAGATAGACCCTAAAGCATCCATGTAATGATCTCCATGTAATCAAATAGACAGACTCTGGACCTGGTTGGGACTCCATGTAATGGTCGACATCCATGCATGTATGCTTGTAAGAGAAACTATATTATATATGCATCAACGTGTACAAGTACTGTGTAGTAGCGTTGTGTATATATACGAAAACTTGTTTGTAATGAAAACATAGAATGAAAAATAATTCAACACAAAACACAAAATGAAAAGAAAAACACAAAACTCTAAAACCCCATCTCCTGCCGCGGCAGCCAAATGGCCCAAAATGCTGCCGCGGCAGGGAACCTTTAGTCCCGGTTCATGTTACGAACCGGGACTAAATGTCCTCCAGCCTAGCGCGGCTTGCGGGGCCACGTGGTGGACCTTTGGTCCCGGTTCGTAACAGAACCGGGACTAAAGGACGGACCTTTAGTCCCGCTTTGGCAGTCCCGGTTTGCAATCCAGGACTAAAGGTCCTTACGAACCGAGGCTAATGGCCTGGTTTCTACTAGTGTATAGTACCAAGAAGATAAAGTCCAGTGATCTAGCACATACTTATTGGGCCAGGCTTGCCCGACCTAGCTGTCAGTGAAGAAAGCACGCTCGGCTCGCGGAGCATTGCTAACGGGTCAAGTCTGCCCATTATTTGACTGGAGTACAGTGCTGGGTGGGAGTCCTATTTGGGCTTCGGGTCTGGTCTGACGTCGCGGAAGGCCCTACCTGTGCGCTGCGGTTACTAGGTATGGGCCCACATTTTGCATTGTAGACTGGGCTAGGCATATACAACTTGAGCTGGCCCTTGTTTCTTTTTTGAACAAAACGGGCAATCTTGCCTCATTTTAGTTAAAAAAGTCGAAGAGAATTGACTGGTTCATTTGCGGGGGAATCGGCCAAAAACCCATACAAATGCACCAATGTCGTCATGGAACACGACCACATTGGACACACCACTACAGCCAACCCGGCTACCCACACAACACACACACACAAGGAGAGCCACGTCGAGGTTGCCACGAGCGTCATCGTCATCACTTCTCCGCGAGCCAACGACTCCGACTTCACTAACGACTTCCCAAACCGAGCATCACCAGACGGTGCCGGAGCCCATGTCGGCCCATGCCATCGATTGGCCACACGCGCCAAGGACAGACAGCTCCAAGTCAGACAACGAGCTTTACAGGGAAATTATGCTGATCTTGCACCGACCAAGACTCTGCAGAGGCCACCAATGGCCGGTCATCATCGTCGCCTGGACACGCTTCCGCCGCAGCTCCGACTCCACAACAACACGGCAAAGCAGAAGAACTCATCGAACACGCCGGGACAACCGACTACCAAAGCTCAGCCGTGACCCATGTTTAGTTCGACGCATCATCATTGCCAAACTGCACACTTGGACCTAGCGCAGCTACCCGGCACCAAGCTATCTTCCCTAGACCACTTGTCGGAGGTGGCTCTAAGATGATGCCCTCAAGAAGGAAAGAGATGCAGCAGCGCCTCCATTGCCTGATCTACGATCCGAGGTTTCCCTCCGAAGCCAAGGCCACGGGAGGAGTGAGCCCACCTTGATGATGCTTCCAAGAAAGTCCGCGACACCCACAGTCACCACCATCGCCATCTTCGGCCAAGCAGAGCAAGGATTTCTCCTGGAGAAGCTCAACAAACCAACTAAACGGCCGCCCACAAGCCACCACCATGCGCCCCGAAGCCCGCCGACCACCACCCTTGCCAAAGCCATCTCCACACCTCCAGGCCGAGCACGCCAGCGCAGCACAGAGCTGTAGCAAGGACAAGCCTCGCTCCAGATCAATGCGCATACACCAAAGTCCTCGCCCTTGTCCACCTCCCTCATAGCAAACCGAAGCCGATAGGCCAGATCATGGCGCCGACAAGATCCAGCGCCCGAAGCACCAACAAAACAACGAGCACGGCGACCAGCCATCACCACAGCATAGCCCAGGAGCAGGAGGGAGGCTGACACCCCACCCCGACACATCGACGAATAGGAATCCAGCCGGCGCCGCCACACAGGGTGGAGACCGAAGACCGACCTTGGACCAGCGGGGCGCTGCAGAGAGGGCCTGGATGGCGGCGGGGATGACGGCCACCCCACCGAGATCTCGCGTCGCCAGGGGGCGTTGCGCGCGCGAGACGAAGGCCCCGCCGCTGCCATCCACCACATGGGCTTCGCCCAGCGGTATCCTGTGGCGGCAGTGGCACAGCGGGAGAAGGGAATGGAGGGGCGATGGCACGGCAGGCTAGCTAGGGTCCCCCGAGCCGCTAGGGAGGGCGACACAGGGGGTCGGGTTTATTCTAGTTAGGCAAGGAGCTGGACTTCTCTTGCCAGCCCTGCGTCCTTGGCGCCCCGCAGCAAATGGTACAACTATGTTTCCACTACTTCACATCCATGTGGATCAAGGCTTAGCCTGGTGGCAAGAACATGTTTTTATGGCCTCCATACTCGCATTCTCGATGTGTACACACAATTCAGTGGCGAAGCTAGCCCACAATCCATGGCGGTGGGGGCAAAAGTGAATATGTGAATATGGCCTCCATACTCACATTCTCTACTTTTTTACATCCAAGTGCCTCAAAAAAATCTTCGGTGATTGTTCCAAGTCTTGGGGGAGGGGAGGGGCTTACACATAGCTCTTCCACTGGCACAATTACCTCCATCAATTAATTTAACAGTGTGGCGGCATCTCACGTGACCCATTGCTGCATGCAATAACCAACACACGTGTCTCTATTGATAGTGCGGGTTTGTACATGCAGGGCAGTATCCGATGAAATGTGGTCACTTAGTTAGCGGTGCAGGTAGTGGAGATGCAAGAGCGCCTTCGGCGAACTAGCAACGACCCATTTACGCGTGCTAATAATTAGGTCACGTAAGGCCTTTCGCACTATACATCTTAGCATGTTATATGAACCTCCCTGTCAAATTGGTCATTGCATCTCAAGCTATGTACTAATTGACACTGCTCTCCATTCCCGCGAGCACTATCAAGTTCATCAACAAGTTGAAGCAGATATTCCTTTGATCGGCAAAGGGTCCAAACGCTGAGAGAAAATGCAAAGTAAATTGGGAGTCAGTTTGCCGCCCCCAAAAGCTTAGCGTTTTAGGGGTGCTTAATATGGATAAGTTTGGCAAGACTCTTTATTTGCGTTGGCCTTGACTAGAGTGGAAAGATCCCTATAAGATTTGAGTAGGGTCGGGAAACCCCTTGCACAACCGAGGATATGAATATATTCTATGATGTCAACACCATCACCCTAGGGAATGGAATGAAGACTCATTTTTGGCACGTTCCTTGGTTGGAAAGGAAAATTCTCCACATAAAGGACCAAGATTGCATCTAAATTTCAAAAATGAGCTAGGGTTTCCTTACTAGCAACAATAGACTCAAATTTTTGATGAAATTGACGGGAGAGAGGAATAATATCTTGGGGAAGGGATTGGGGGCAAATTCCACGGAGTAGATCTTGGCCATTTTGAGAGGAGGATTTGAGAGGGGAGCTACCGCCACCGCTTGCTCTTCTTTCTCGGGAGGGAAGAGTAGAGTGGTTGGTAGGGTTGGGCCGAGCTGGGCCGGCCGTTTGTGCCCTAACTATGCCAAGGGGTAGCGCCACCACGTGTGGCACTATCCTAGATGGGGTAGCTACCGTTCCTGCCCTTGGGCCCTGCTTCGCCGCGCGGGGGGGGGGGGGGGGTGTGGGGGGTTCCTAAGGCCCACACGGCTGGACCTAGCCTCAAGGGTTGTTTTGTGAAATTTGTTTGTGGTGAGTTTATTATTTAAATTTCTTTCACCTCAGAGTTCAATTTTATCTTTTTCATGTCCTTGCCTGAGCTTGTATCCAGCCAGCCCTGCTGGAACTCAAGGTATGCTTTAGTGTGCCCACCAGAGTCGGTACTTGCTACAGTCGTACTATATGTACCGAGAATCATATGTCGGGCAGGGTGCACACCTTTTTTTCCCTTTCGGTTTGGTTTCCAAGCAAATCTTGGAGGATTAGCATCCGAGCTATGGTGGGAAAATATAGAAAGAAACTACTTCCAACTAACCTCCACCCTGACGTTTAGACAAAAACGTTGCTACCAGCAGTATATGGACAATATAGTGCATCCAATTCCAAGGCAGTCGCTCCGAATCTCCTTTGAAGTTAGGCCAACGGCCATCCGGGAACATGTGCATTTACATGAAAAGCCAACACACTGTGAATCAACCGGAATCTAGCTGGCTTGTCCGCATGCAGCTGTACGTAGCTTTCACGTACGAAAGAAAGAGCCAACGCCCTACACGTACTCGTACATGCACGACCCCTGTCTATTGAACAAATGAATGGAATGATTAAGTTAGAGAAGGCTCGCATTAAAGCTTTAGGAGCTTGCTTTGGTAGCTAGTATGAACAAGCAAGGATTTCTCCTGTAGGTAGCTGGAGACTGAAGTGTTCGTGCACGCGTACGGGACAGAAATGATGAATCCAGGCGCTCTACCTGGTGCGTCGTCGTCTTAAACATGATCCATGATCTCGCGTTTGCAGTAGCAGCCGCATTTACATTTACATTTACATTAGGGATACGATAACTGGGACAAGAGGAAACTCTCTCACGACCTGGACATTTTTGGCCATTAGATCTTGCTGTCTGGATATTTTCGGCCGTCGGATTAACATTGCTTCCCGTACTGGGCCAACTATTCCTAGGGATGCTACTCTGGGCATCAAATTGGCATGTTGGGGATATGATAACTGGGACATGAGGGAGCTCTCTCACGACCTGGACATTTTTTGCCATTGGATCTTGCTGCATGGACATTTTCGGCCGTCGGATTAACATTGCTTCCCATACTGGTCAACTATCTCTGGGGATGCTACTCGGGCATCAAATTGGCCTGTTGGGATGTCTTGGGCCGAATTCCCACTAAAGCTCACGGATTTGTGGCTAGGCCAAGCTCAGCTTTTAACATTTTTGGCCATTGGATCTTGTTGCCTGGACATTTTTGGCGGCCGGATTAACATTGCTTCCCGTACTGGGCCAACTATCCCTGGGGATGCTACTCTGGGCATCAAATTGGCCTGTTGGAGATATGATAACTGGGACAAGAGGGGGCTCTCTCACGACCTAGACATTTCTGGCCATTGGATCTTGCTGCCTGGACATTTTCGGCTGTCGGATTAACATTGCTTCCCGTACTGGGCCAACTATCTCTGGGAATGCTACTCTAGGCATCAAATTGGCATGTTGGGGTGTCTTGGGCCCGAATTCCCACTAAAGCTCACGGATTTGTGGCTGGCCAAGCTCAGCTTTTAACACCACGTACAAACCCCACGCGGATTGAGAATTAAAACTACAACGGGAAGAGATCGGGGATGGGGGCGGAGCGGGCGATGCGGAGAGCGAGCACGATCCAGGTGACGCGGTGGGCGCACGAACCCAAGCGCCACGTGCTCCCGATTGGACATGGGCCGGTCGATGGATTAGCTCATCCATCGCCAATGAGCGGTAGCGACATTCCGATTAAGGAAACGATCGTCTGGCCGACCGATGCGGGAGGCGGATGCGAAGCTGACCCGCGGGTGTTGACTCGATCAGTAAAATTTTTGTTTCTCAAATCCATTAATGGACACTCAGCCGGCGGCGGATAGTGGAGCTACGTTACTAAATGTGTTGCTACCTGCCCTTCCTTCTGTAGGCGGTACGCGCACATAGATAAGCTCTGTCTACTCTGATTCTCCTCCCCACTGCTTACTTCGGTACCTCGAAAAGCTTTACTCACGCCTTGGTTGCTCATCTATCTTCATCTTTGCTTTAGATTTTTGAACCGTACTATTTCCTCTTCCTCCCCTCTGGTTCCTTCCAATTCATGATGTTCTTTCTCCCTCTATTTCTTGCAGTTGCTATCAATTTTCAGCCGTGGGCGATTGATGTGCTCGCTAATTCCATCAAAGCCCGGGTGGCGGCCCTAGCGAAGTCCCGGTTGGCCGGTGAAGGAGATGTGACAGAGCGTACAGGGCGTGCGGTGAGTCAGTAGTGCCTCATATTCATCCCCGTTGCAAGACCAGTTCCCTTTTTATGCCACACCGGCGACAAGGCGGTGCCGATGGCCACCGTTGAAGCGACTAGGCATTCTTCTCAATTGCCAAAGAATCATAAACATATAGTTTGTCTAATACAAACTAGAATCTAATTAACGCATGTGTCTGGCCTCGTGGCACTCCATGGGAAGCTAACAACGCAGGTGAACGAGCTAAACCCAATCTGTGACCTCGCCTCCATTTGGGTAGAATACCAATCACATCTCAAGTTTTGGGAGTAATCCCTATGTGTGTATTGGTAGATATTGGTATCTAATCTATTCGTGTATGCTTACATTTGGGAATAAACGGTGACATGATTTATGGAGCTTGCTATTTAATCAAACAGGCGTTTAGTCATATACTTATGGTATTTTTGTGAACCTAGATTTAAATAGTTCATTTCAGTCACTTGCTTCAGTAAAAAGAGTGATTGTCACCTCTGTCTACAAATACCACTATGCAGCAACTGTTGATTGGTGCTTCCAACTTTCATTCATAGCGGAAGGATGGCCGGTGGAGGACACTTTGATTCTGTCACATAAATGGATGTCCAGTATCATGTGAATTTTATTTTCACACACGGACAAATTCAATGATCAATTGTGTAATCAGCTAAACAAAATATGCATTTTTCTCAAAATATGCATTTTTCTTATATATTTTTGCGTTACCTGTACAGTATATAAACAAATCTTTTATTTTTGCGAATAGTACAAAAACAACTCTGACAACCTCTTTTTGATCTGTTGTGTAGAAACCATATTTGAAGATGGCACAACAACAATGGTTTTGTGCCTCTTTTTATTGGCACCAACTTGTGCACAAATCGGAATATTCTCTTCCAAAAACTATAATTCTCTCAGTTGATCCATAGCATTGTATTTGGACCACATAATTCTTGGATGCCTTAGACTGGACAATAAGAATGATGCCGATCTTGAAAAAGTAAATATGATGGAAAATTTTAAAAGGTAAAAACCTTGGAGGTTTGGAAGAGGTAGTTATGCGGTGCTCTCCTGGTTTTCGAGGCCTCGCGAGATAGTGTTTTCAAGGAAAATCGACTTTCAGGATGCATACCTCTATTTATGTCTAAATGCCTACCGTTCTTTTGCCAAAATCAACGGACGCGGCAACGCGCGCCATCATGATCTAGTTAGTAAATAACATTACTACATAGACTCTACATACAGTTTACGTTAGAGGTAGATCCTGAAAATAACTTCATCAAATATCTGCCTACTATCTACAATAAAGGGCTATCGGAGGCGCCGGCCGAATTCACGCCCAGCCTACCCCCAAATTATTTTTGGTGCCGACGCGGCCCGTTTTGTTATCCGACGTCCCAGGCCGAACACAACCCGCGGGGGGTGGATCTAGGCAGGGGCGCTGGAAATCGCGTTTCTTGCAGGAAGGCGCAGGGAGTCTGGGGTGCGAAATGGCTGGTTGTCGTGGACCACCCATGTCAGCGTTAGCGGACGACGCGATCGGTCCGTCTTCCTTATCGCCTGCCGCGTCACATTAATGGCGATGTTGCCCGCTGATCAGTCTTTTACAGGCGAGCAACCGATGCGTCCTGTCCGCCACGCCCCCCACCTCGCCTTCCACGCCACCGCCCGCATTCAATGGCCGCGCCACCACCCCCTTCTTCCCCGTGGCTGCTCCACAGCCCAGTTCCATCCTCGCATCCCCTCTTCCGTCTTTCCCAGCCACCCAAACCGCCGGCCATGGAGCGATACCCCGGAGACGGGGCCGCCGTGAACAGGTTTGGGCACCGTTCCCTGCACGTTCACGAGGCACGCGCTCTGTGGGAGGCAGGGTACCCAGCGCCGCTGGACGTGCGTTGCCCTGGTGGCTGGTTCATCAGTGCCGGTGGCCGGCCCATCCCGCCGGTGCCCCGTTGGCAGGCGCGGCAGGCGGAGATCTACCGCCACTACTTGGAAGTCCTCTCGCTGGAGGAGTGCAACAACCCGGCCTAGGATCCCGATGACACGGAGGCGTGGACCGCGTTCTTCGAGGCCCAGCACTAGGACCGCCTCACCGCCTACGACGGCAACGGCCCCCGGCCGCTGGATATGAACATCGAAGGGCGCACCCGGTGGTGGAGCGCGCCAAGCCAGTCGCTATCCTGGGTCCTCGAGTACATCGCCACTGGCAACAACCCGCCGTTGACGATGCCGCCTCATCACGCCGCGCCACGCCACCCGCTCTTCCTCCACGTCTTCCTCGTCGAGGTTTTTGACACCTTTGACCCGCTACTCCCCGTACTCCACGCCGTCGCCGCGCTTCTTGGCTATCCTCGCGCCGGTGAAGGACGAATACGAGGAGGCTCCTCTGTCGCGCCGGCGCCCTGGCTGGCGCGAGCGGTCTCCTCCTCGTGGTCGCATGTGCCTCGGCACGCCCCAACGCCAGGTGAAGAAGGAGTGGACGCCGCCGCCGGAGTAGAAGGCGGCGGCCCTCCAGCTGAAGATTGACGAGGATCCGGAGGAGTTTCCGGGCCAGCGTGTCGCCGAGCGCACCTCCTATGAGGCCATGACGCCAGCGACAGACGAATTCACGGAAGCATGATCTGCGGAGGGATACCGGCGCGAGAAGGCAGAGCGAGCGCGTCGCCTCAGCCTGTTCGTCGACCTTGAGGGCGACGACGATGACGAGCCAAGCTGCTCGAGCTGGGGCGGTGATCCGGGCCAAGGCTGAAGCACCATGTAGCCGCCGAAGCAGGAGGCCAGCGACTACACGGCGGCGATGTACCGTCGCCTTGGACTGGGCGGCCGTGGCCGGGGCCGCCACTAGTGTTTAGGTTTTTTTAAAAAAAAATTGTACAAACATGTTTGAACTACAATAATATCGACATGTTTTCGTATTTTCAAATATTTAAATATTTTGTATGGGGGCACGGCTGGGAAGCAATGCCTCTCATATCGTGAACGCATCCAGCGTTCCCCATATGGCCTAAAATCAGTTCACGCCGAACCCGTATGGAGGGACGTGTGAAGATGCTCTTAGACTGTACCTTGGTCAACACATTATTGCAGGAATGGACCAAGCAAATATTAATTCGGTGCATGGTATAGGTGCAGAAGTGTGACGTCGACACGGGTGGATCGATGGACACAACCTTGGCTATTTTCCGCATGGTTCAAAATAGGCAGTTAGCTTGCACGACCACGCCAACCGGAAACACTTCATGTGGCAGACCACCAAGTCACTATAGTTATTAGAAGAACTAAATCCGAAATATGAGCCATCCTTGCTGTCATGTACAGAGAATGGGAGAGGGATATAGATCGATCGATCGATCGACCGAGCTCGTGAGCTAGCTGAATCCCCGGCCGGGAGGAGCCATGCATGCATTTGATCGACACATCCACGTGTTGACTAGGCACGCATCGATCATTTGAACAAGGCAGCATCGATGCTGCCTGCTGTGTCTTCTTATCATGCCCCAGGACGACAGGCAGATGCATATGGATCTCGCTCGGTTGCATGCATGCCGTACTGTTGGTAATCAGTGACTCATCCCGCCTGGCGCTTGTGCTTATCCCCTGTATCTGTGTCTGTGTCTGTGACGGCTGGCCTCGTTAAAAAAGATCTACAGTAAAACTTTTCGCCGCAGGAGAGCTCACGCGTGCCGCATGCATACACAGATACACCGGTACACAGTCCAGCGGAGCCTCCTTCACGCCCAGTCACCTGGAAACTAACACTTCACGCACAGTATTTGTTTATTAGCTCCTAGAAAACGAACAAGGAAACTAATTATTAAAGAGAACTGGACGGGGAAATAAAACAACTACCGTACTACTACTACTAGAAACCATGCTTTGACCACTTGCCAAAGGGCAAGAGAGCTCGTTGCTAGACATGGCGCGCAGTACTAAAATTTCTGTAGCACGTAATAATGTAATTAAATATGATTATACGAACGAATGCAAAACTCCAACCGGGTTACTGGACATCAAGGCTAGCGGCCAAAACCAGCCAACATAAACACAGCTCGAGATCATCTATCTAGCATTGATGGCGGAAGAAGCAGCCCAGCTTTTGTTTTATAACAACTCGTGTCGTGTCGGGAGGAGTAGCACTACAGTACAGTGTACAACACACAGATCACGGATGCAGGCTCATGTGGTTGCCTGGATCGATAAAAGCTGGAGTGACACATCGATCGAGCCACCATCCTCTATCGATTATACAGCATACGCGACGTACTACCGTCCCTTGTTTCCAGCACGTTGTTGGCGGCGACTTAACATACGTACAGTATATATTACGCCAACGCCCACGCCCAACATTAACAAAGAGCCTTGTGTGACGCCGTACCTACACGCCCGACGAGTAAATTAGGGACTAGACTAGATGATCGCCGTACGTGGTCAGTAGTACATGTGCCAGCCGTATTTTGTACTCTCGAGGCCACGAAGATTGCACTCTCGGTCGTTTGCTGCCACCCCAAAGTCCAACGTGAACAGTGTGCATTGCTACAGAGCAACGCGCGCGGCAGAACTGCATTCTCTGTAGCACTGAAGCACCAATGGAGTAGCGAGGAAAAGACACCACAGATCTAGCCCCAGACCCAGTAGAATCGTAACGCAGGTAATATATGCAGTGCATGTACTCCCTCCGTTTTAAAATATTAGATCTTTTAGTTTTATAAAAATAGTGTATCTAAATTCTTTTTAGCGTAGGATCATATTAAAAGTGTCCACACAGCTAAAAAGATCCTATATTTTAAAACGAACGGAGTATCTAGCTACAGCGGCGGCCGTCGATCCGTGGACGCAGAGGGGCCCGTCGTCGAGGTTGATTTTTTGGTTCAGAGCTGCATCGATCAGCACGTACACTGAAGGTAGGGGTCGTTATAGTTGGCCTTCCAGCACCCTCGTGTATGAGCGCCTCTCCACCGGACCGAACTAAACGGGTGACCGAAAAGGTTCGTTATGTCCATTTGGAGGCCTGTGGTCACGGTTCGGTCTGTCCGGCCAGCCGCGCCTAGCGCCGCGATCTATCTGTTCGCGCCTGGCGTTTTTTGGTGTCATCGTTGGCCAAGGCTTTACCAAAGGTCAAACACTCAAATTCACAGACAATAGCACACAAACTGATTATTAAATAAATTGGTAGACGTGTGCCTTTGGGCATCGCCAATTAGTAGCCAGTGGATCTCCTATGTGCAAAAGAGGGCTATATCATACAGATTATTCAAAAGAACGGCAGCTTCCCTGCCCAAAAAGTTGCAGTCGTCGTCGCTATTGCCGCTCAAGCATCGCGTGCCCAGACGGTCTGCTGCCTACGCGCGACCCAGGCCCTGCGATCGGGGTCGGCAATGGTGTCCAGGTCAGTGAGCATGATGGCATTCTTCTCGGCCATGATCTTGGCTTCGGCCTCCTTGGTCTTGGCCCGTGCCTCCGCCACCCTAGACCTGGCCTCTGCCTCCTTGGCCTTTGCTTCGGCCTCCTTCGCCTTTGCCTTGGCCTCGATCTCCATTAGCCTAGTCTTGGCGTTGGCCTCCTCCACTTCGACAGACCTCGTCTGGAGCTCGACAAAGGTCTTGGCGGTGGCCTCTTTCTCTTTGCGCCGCCTCTCTTCCCTCTCAGCGATGGCCTCTTCCTTCTTCTTCAGGATCTTCTTCAACGTCTCTTGGAATGCCAAGGAACCAGCCTGGCGGGCGATGTCGGCGTTCGTAGCCTTGTGGCCTCTAGGCCGGCGGGCACGAGCGCCTACCGGGTTGGCGAAGCCTTCATCATTGTCGTTGTCTAGGTCGATGACACCAGCCGTAGAAGCATTTCTCTTGCCCTTCTTCTTGTTGTCAAGTTCTTTCCAAAGGGCATAGCTGGTGTCCTATTTTTTGCAGTCCTTGATCAACGTCAAATAATGGGACAACGTGAAGGCCTTGTTGTCATTTACCTTCTTGAAGTGCTCCATTGTTTTTATGACCTACACATATGGATTCCAACAATGGCTCAATGCATATGCAAGACATCGACAAGGAGAGGAAGAGGTTTTACCATGTCAACCGACATCATGCCGCTTATTTTCCTTTTCGTCACCATCTCATAGGAGCCTTGGAACTTCCTACACCCGGCATGGATGGTGCCCTATCGCTTGGAGAGAGAGATCATTTCAATCGCTATAGAAGGCGTCCTTCCGGAATTTCCTATGCTTATGGAAGAACTTGCCCACCTTTTTCCAGTAGGCAAAGCCCTTTTGCTCGGCGCCACATAGTGGATCTTGCGAAACCTCCATCCATGCCTTGCATAGGATCTTGTCCTCTTCGGTGGGGTAGTTCGAGGTTCATTGGCTCAACTTCTTGCTGTCGACGAGCGATACGGCAAGTGAAGCGGCCAGCGACGCGACAGTGACCCCCACGCCCATGGAAGCGCCATCGTTTCCAAACAATGATTCGTCTGCAATGTTGTAGGCATCTTGTTGGGTCTCTTGCTAGGTCAGTTGCTAGGTCTCTGCAGCCTCACCATAGACCTCGCCAAAGCCGTCACCATAGTCGTCGCCACCCTCGTTGATCATGTCATGCATGGCGTCCTCGACATTTTTGGCCACGAAATCCTACACCAAATTTGGCCATGATAAACAGACGGGAGCGGTGTGTAGGCGAAGGCAGAGAAATGTCGAGACCATACCGTGCCATCGTCGGTCGGCGACACGATGCTCATTCCGCCGAACAGGTTGACTGGCGCCGACATGTCCGCGGCGGAGATGGACCGTTGCTTCTCCGACACCTCCGGGGTGGTGTTCGGGTTCGTTGGAGTCCGGTTGAGGTCGATGACAGGCTCTCACGCCTCCAACGATGTCGTGCGGGGATGGACGAACCGGGAGAGCGCGGCGACGTTCCTAGTGTGGCCTCCGAGCGAAGGTGTGCGCGGACCTAGCACCCTGGGCTGGCCGCAAGGGGTGGACGTGAAGGAGATGGTAGAGGATGCGCCGGCCATGGACCTGTCGGGGATAGTGATACATCCAAAACGTATCTACTTTCCCGAACACTTCGGCTATTGTTTTTCCTCTAAACTTGTGTGAATTGGATACAACTAACACGGAATGATGATGTTTTCAGTAGAATTACTTTGGTGTCTAGTTTTTGTGCAGAAAATCAACTATCAGGAAAAATCCCAGAAATATGCCAAAAATCCTATTTCGCCAGAAGACTCACGGAGCCAGAATACGAGACGGAGTGGGGCTAGGCCCATGCCACACCACCTGGCCGCGCGGGCTAGGCCTGGTCGTGCCAGGGAGTGGTCTGGCCGCCCCAGACACCCCCTCGGTCTCCCTCTTCGCCTATAAGTTGACTTTTGACCTAAAAACTTAGGGGGGATTCGACGTTTTTTCAGAAAGAGTTCTGCTCTGCCGCCACCACCAGATTCCATGATTCAGAACCAGAAACTCCGTCCTGGCACCCTGTTGGGGCAGGGAATTTGAGGAGATCATCGTCATCATCATCACCATCGCTTCTCCATCGACCATCCATGTTTCCCCCATCTATGAGTGAGTAATCCTCCGTTGTAGGCTATGGGGATGGTAGAGATTGGATGAGATCGTTCATATAATGGCATCAGATTGTTAGGGCTTGGTGCCTAGTATCTGCTATTAGTGCTTTTTGACTTTGTTGCGACTTGTTATGCTTAATGCTTGTCACTAGGGCCCGAGTGCCATGATTTCAGATCTAAACATGTTATTGATTCATTATGATAGTATTGTTTATGGTCTTACATGCAAGTTGTATACACACGTTTTGTCCGGAACCAAAGGCCCCGAAGTGAAAGCAATCGGGATAACCGGAGGAAATGGCTTTGATGTGAGGATCACATGTGTTCACAGAGTGTTAATGCTTTGCTCTGGTGCTCTATTAAAAGGAGCACCTTAATTGCCAATAGTTCCCTTGAGGCCCCGCTACAAACGGGCTTGTAGGACAAAAGATGTTGTGCAAGTTCTCAATGCGAGCACGTATGACTATATATAGACCACATGCCTATGATTATTTAGTACTTGAATGCTTTATCTTATTTATCTGCAAATGCCTTATGTTCTGATTGCCATGTGAATTGTCTTGTCCATGCAACGCCCGTCCATCCATCCCTATGCCTACCACGCCTTAATCCTACTGTTTACTGGAATTGTTACTACTGTCTTTACTTTTACTGCTGCTATTACTTTACTATTGCTACTACAAAACTGTTGCTATTGATAAACTGCTATGAGCAAGATTGTTTCCAGGTGCAGCTGAATTGGCAACTCAGTTGTTAAGGCTTATAAATATTCTTTGGCTCCCCTTGTGTCGAATCAATAAATTGGGTTTCACTTCCCTCGAAAATACTGCGACACACCCCTATACTTGTGGGTCATCAAGACTATTTTGTGGCGCCATTGCCGGGGAGCATAGCTTTATTTATCAAGTCCACTTGGAATCATTATTGTTCGCTGCCATCCATCCATCATGGGTTAGTCTCGTGATGGCAAAGTTATTATTTTACAATCCACTACAAGAAGAAGTACGGTCCTAAACACCTCTGTTGCTCTTGATTCACCATCTATTGTGAGTAAGTTCCTTACACCACCACATACACATGCTACACACACTGCTACTACTACTGAATCTAAAACTTCTGATACTTATGATGTTGCTTCTACTGTGCTTGATAAGAGTGGTTCCTTAGGTCCTTTCCTAGATGCTACGATTGCTAGAACTATAGCTGGAAATACTGAAACTCCTAATGAAGACACTACTACACCTGTTAGTTCACCTGAGTCTAGAGAGAGCTATGATATTGAAGACGGTTATATTGAGATGACTGATGAATTTATTGAAGAATGTCAAAACACCCATGATAGGAGTGCTGTCAAGAGTCTCCTTGAGAGGCGTACTATTAAACCCAAATTGTCTCCTGATGCTAAGTTTGTTGCTTCTCCCATAAACATTAAAGATAAAGATTATGATTTCTCTCTTGATCTATCCTATATAGCTATTGTTGAGAAAGAACCTTTTTGTGGGACTAAGAATGAAAGTGCGGTAGCACATATGACTGGGCTTTCTACCATGAGTGGTTTGTTTTCTGATGATATTAAGATGCGCACCTACTTTGTTGCTAAGATTTCCCCTTTTCACTAAAAGGAGAAGCTAAAACTTGGTTTAGTAATTTACCTCCTGGATCTATTGATAGCCCTGATTACTTGATTAGTACTTTCCTGCAAAAATATTTTCCTCCTAGTGCTAGACATGCTATTTTGCAAGAACTTTTTGATTATAAACAGGGAGAAAAAGAGATATTGCCTGAATCATGGGCAAGGTTTTGTGCTTTGATTCATGCACAGGCTGGATGTCCATTACCTAAGAATGAGCTTCTTGATATATTTTATAATGGACTAACTGAAGAATCTAGGACATACCTGGATAGTTGTGTTGATTGTGTTTTCAGGAATAGGTCTCCCAAGGAAGCTGAGGAATTAATGGCTAAAATAAGAAAGAACTATGAAGATTGGACTCCTCCTGAACCAGCTATACCTGAAACAATTATACCTGAACCAACTATACCTGAAACAATTATACCTAAACCAACTATACCTGAAACAATTATACCTGAACCGACGCCTATACCATCATCTAAGAAGAGGGGAGTTATTGCATTGAATCATGAAGTGATGAAGGAAGGTAAGAAATGTCTTAAGGAGAAGGGAATTAAAGCTGCAGATGTCAAGAATTTACCTCCTATAGAAGAATTATGTAAGCCAATTCCCCATTCATCCACTATTGAGGTACACTCTCTCCAACATTTTGATGAAGGTGATATCCCTTACTCTAAACCTCCTGATCAATGCTTAGAAGAATTTGATATTTTTATTGTTAAGCAAGATAATTTTAATAAAAGGGTGCAAAATCATCTAATGGAAAACGCTAGAGCTATTGTTGAGTTAAAAGATATTGTATAAACACCATCTAATGATGTTAAAATGCTTGTTAAACATTTTCAAATGGTTCAAACTCAAATAGATCAACTTATTAAAGTGCAAAAAGACTTGCTAGTTAATGCTGCCAAAGAAAGACATGCTTATGAAATTAGAACTAGAAGTGGTGCTGCTACCTAGGATCCTCTATATCCTGAGGGGCATCCTAAAAGAATTGAGCAGGATTCTCAACAAGCTGAAAATAGTGGTACTACTCATAAGAAAAGAAAAAAGAAACATAAAACTATTGTAGAACCCTCTGAACCTGCTAAAGATCCTAATAGTATATCTGTCTCTGATGCTGAAACTGAAAGTGGTAATGAAGAAAATGATGTTCCTGATAAAGAAAAAGTTGAAGAAGAACCTGAAAGGCACACTAAGAATGCTAAATACACTAAAGAAAATTTTGTTGCTAAGAAACATGGTAGTGAAAGAGAGCCTTTGGTCCAAAAACCTATGCCTTTCCCTGATAAGAAGCACAAGTCAAAGGAAGATGAACACTATAATAAGTTTTGTGAGTGGATGAAACCTTTATTCCTACAAACCAGGCATTGTACGCCATGGACCTTATTTTCCTCGGCCCGCTCAACGACGAGCACTGTACTAACCACTTGGTTGGTAGCGGAGATGTACAGCAGTAGTGGCTCCCTTTCTCGTGGAGTCACCAGTACTGGCGAGGTGGATAATAGGCGCTTGAGATCTTCGAATGCTTCTTGCGCTTCCTTGGTCCATTCGAATTTGTCAGCTTTGCGGAGGAGCTGATAGAAGGGCACTGCCTTTTCTCCCATTCGACTAATAAATCGACTGAGGGCCGCGATTTGTCCGGCTAGTTGCTGGACGCCTCTTATGTTCTTTGGCTTCTCCATTGCCAGTATGGCCTTTATCTTTTTCGGGTTTGCCTCAATCCCTCTCGCGGAGATAAGATACCCGAGCAGCTGCCCAGATGGTACACCGAAGGCGCATTTGTCCGGATTGAGCTTAATCCGGTAACGATCGAGATTGGCGAATGTTTCGCGCAAGTCGTCGATTAGAGAGGCTTCCTCCTTGGTTTTGATTACTATGTCGTCGACATAGACTTGGATGTTGCGACCCAATTGCTCCTTGAGGCAAGCCTGCATGCACCGCTGGTAGGTGGCTCCCGCGTTTTTTAGCCCGAAGGGCATTGTGTTGTAGCAGAACACACCGAAGGGCGTTGTAAACGCGGTCTTCTCCTGGTCTTCCTCCTTCATTCGAATTTGGTTATAGTCTGAGTAGGCATCAAGGAAGCAGAGGCGCTCGCATCCAGCGATGGAGTCGATGATTTGATCGATCCGTGGTAGCGGGAAGTGATCTTTTGGGCAGTGCTTGTTTAAAGAAGTGAAGTCCACGCACATCCGTAGGATATCCGTGTCCTTTTTTGGCACCAGCACCGTATTGGCGAGCCAAGTGCTTTCCTTAATCTCGCGTATGAATTTGGCCTCGAGGAGTCTGTTGATCTCCATTCCAACTGCCTGCGCTCTTGGCTCAGACAGTCGCCTGATTGTTTGCTTGACTGGCCTTGCGTCGGGGTTGACGTTGAGTGCGTGCTCGGCGAATTCCCTGGGAACTCCTGGCATGTCCGCAGGACACCAGGCAAAAATTTCCCAGTGCTCACGGAGGAATTCGACGAGCGCGAGTTCCTATACGGGACTCAAGTTGTTGGTGATGAGGGCCGTTTTGGCGGGATCTGTCGGATGGACCTGCACCTTCTTTGTGTGCACAGATGAGTCGAAGGAGAGATCAGGTGAGCTTGGCCTACTCAGGGGAGGCAGACTGTTGTCTGTCGTTTCCTTCAATCGCGCGAGCTCCTCCTGCATGCCGAAGGACTGGGAGATTCTGTTGAATTCCCTGTCGCAACTGTCAGATCGCTCAAAGCTCCCGTTGATCGTGATGACGCCGTTGGGACCTAGCATTTTCATTTGCAGGTAGGTGTAGTGGGGTACCGCCATGAACCTAGCGAACGCGACGCGTCCGAGGATGCAGTGGTATTGTGAGGGCCAGTCGACGACCTCAAAGTCAATGCGCTCGCGCTGGAAGTTCTTTGGTGTGCCGAATATGACTTCAAGGTTGATTTTGCCCAGGGGGTATATGCCTTTCCCTAGGACGATGCCGTGGAACGTTGTGTCCGATGCCTCCAAGCAGGTTAGAGGGATCCTCATTGCTCACAAGGTACTCGCGAATATGAGGTTGATGCCGCTTCCGCCATCCATGAAGACGCGACTCATGTCGAAGCCTCCAATTTGCGCCTCGAGTACGAGGGGGCAATGACCTGGGCGAGGTACTTGAGGCGGGTGGTCGCGTTTATCGAAGGTGATGCACGACTCACTGCCACTGAGGTACTCAGTGGTGGATGGTGGTGAGTGCGTGGCCAAGTTGACTTGGCGAGTGATGGCTTTCTGCACCCTGTTGGAGGGGCGCCCCTTTTGGATCATCATGGTACCCATGGCCCGTGGGTACGGTTCTCCTCCGTGGTGCTGGTCCGGTGCAGCTCCGTTCGGGGGTGGCCCCGGTGGTGGTGGCGGTGCACCATGTGCCACGGCGCCTGGAGCGGCTCCGTAGCCTCTTTCGAATGCGTTGCGGTTCATCCGAACCAATCCCTCGTGTAGCTTGAGGAACTCGCGGAAGTCCTTGAGGAGGTGGCTGGAAGTTTAAACCCCTTAGGCATTCGCTTCTGCCTAATGGATCTGCTGAAGCATCTGGCGCCGCAGAGCTCCCCGTCTTCCTCTTTCGAGTCAGTCGACCGAGCACATCGTGCCCTTGACTTGTCGATCTTGCGTTGTGTGAGGTCGTTGCACGCATCGTAGTCGCGATCGTGTCGCCGTGAGTGACGGCGTCGAGACGGGTCGTGACTGTCATCGCTGGATGAGGGCGAGGAGTAGCGTTTTGCTAGCGCTTTGCCCTTTTTTGGGTCTGGTACCGGCTCCATGTCGAGGGCGGCCTCGATTAGCCCCAAACCCGCGATCGTAGATCGGTGCATGGCGGTTCGGGGATCTCCAGCCGGTGGCTGGTTGTTGAGGAGGTACATGGTGGTTGTTGTCACCGCGGCCTGCGGCGTCCTGGGGACCACGTTGCCTCTCGTGTCGACTGTCATAGAGCCGAAATCGAGGAATTTCGCGGCGCCTATGCGCTCTTGTTCGGTGAGGTGAGCCATTCGCGACTACCTCTTCTTGGCGATGTACTCGTTGCCTCGTGAGGAGGATCCTCCGTAGGAGGAGAGCCCAGCGCGACGAAGGCTCGACTCGTCCGCCGCCTTTTTACGCGCCTCAAGTTGCGTGATTGCTTGTTTTTGGCGCGTGAACTCTTCTTTTAGGAGCCAGTGGTAGCCCATCAGTAGTTCCTGCGGGGACCCAAGGGGTAGAGGTGCACCTCGTAGGGCTTCGCGGCAATGCTCCCACTCTTGCTCGTTGAGCCTGATTACGACGCGTTCGCCGGTTTGTTCATTGATTATGCTGGGAGGTTCGACTGCTCCCCCGTTGGCGCCGTTACCGCCGTTGCCACCATTGCCAGTGTTACCTCCATTGCCGTGCGTTAATGATGGTGCACATGAAGTGATTGGGGAAGCTGCTGCTTCCACAACTTTCAGATTCCAAACCGTAGGTTCCATCTTCTGTGGCCAGATCGCTCAGATCGGAGTCGCGACTGCTGTCGCTGATCGTGTTCTCGACTGCCACCGGAGCATTGAGCTCGCTGAGGGTGCCAATCGATGGAGGGAACCATGATGCCAGGGCAATCGCCGGTGCTGTCAGTTGATCAGGCATGCGAAGCGTGCCCATCTGACCAACTTGGAAGCGGAAGCTCCCAATCGCCAGGCTAATTCCGTCGTCCACGGATTCGAAGGCCGGGCGGGTGGCCGGCGTGTGGACGGTGAAGTCGAAGGCGCCGAAGAGCTGGCGAATCTCCGCTGTTGCGGAGTTGTAGATCGCAGTTGATGGGGCCGAAAAAGCCGCAACATCAGCACTCCCAGTTCCCACAGACGGCGCCACTTGACGACGGTTTAACTTATCAATGCCCATTGTTATGGACTTGGGTTTTGGAGAAGGAGGGAGTGCTGGAGACATCTATCAGCTAGCAAACAAGCACACAGGGGACAAAAGATTTACCCAGGTTCAGGCCTCGTAGAGGTCCCTACTCCTGCTTGTCTGCTCGTGGAATTATCGAAGGAATCGAAAGTTACAATGGTGCGCAGATACAATCTGACGATAGTTGTGGAAACTAGGGTTGCGTGTGTCCTCCTCGCCGCCCCCTCCTAGCCTTTATATAGATAAGCTAGGTTTCGGGTAGCAGGTCGAGTCGGTTACAAGTTAGGGTTTTCCCCTTCAAGCTCTCTATCTTTAGCTTCTTCTTGTCTCTCAAGCAATCGAGAGTCCGCTGGTTACTCGAGTCCTTTCGTCTGGGCCTTGGCGACACCGTGGGCCTGTACGTATTTAGACCGTATATACCAAACTCGAGTACCTGTAGGGTATACCCATGTCAAATAGTGTGAACATAATCTCCTTTTTTAGATCTTGGGTAAACATCATATTGCACAAACCGAAAAGAGTTAGAAGAATTGATACAAAAATAGAGAATTTATGTAAATAAGTATATGCAATTTTTCTATGAAATATGGTTATCTGTGCGCAGTGAAAAATCAGAAAATAAACTGCGGCATAATATTGTGGAATAACTTTTTGTGTGTGTGTTTTTGTCCATATCATATTTGCAATACTTACATGTTTCTACTTATGCTTTATATGTTGTTTAACTGATTTGTAGTAGGTTTGGAAAAATAAGAGAAATCATATGTTCCTAGTTCCTGATATTCTGTCCCACGATGTCCGTGCCCCTATACGCTATTATTGTTTGTCAGAGAATAATTAGTGGTGACAATGACTGATTACTTTACTTCCTATACATAAACAGCAACGGGCAGCTACCTAGTACTCTACTCTAAGAATGACCTTAATTAGCCATAGCTATAGGTACTGCTTAACAGCTCTGATTAATGAATGGCTGGGTGTGATTCGACCTATTTAGTGATTCTTTCCTTGAGGCTCAAGTCACGATTGTTCGATATGGTTCTATTTAAGCAAACAACAACTGAACCGACAGAGATGATTCGCCTGCGATTAAAGTAAACGTCTGATCAATGCCGGTATATGTATATGGTGACGGACTGATGTGATACTCCTTCGTGATACATGAATACGAGTTGTATTTACAAAACTAATCATTGCACCGACCTACTTGCCGACGTACGTCAGCCGCCGCGGCACATCGCCAGTTGCAATTTTGTGGCTCGGAGAGAAGGAACAGCTAGCCGATTGTTGCCTGTACGGGTACAACTCTCCATGGACAAGTAAAGAACATTGTTGTGGAACGGGTATGAAGCAAAACAAGAGTGATACTTGCATAGGTTCATGCATCTGCTTTATTCAACTAAATACTTCTTCAATAAGTATACTCACATTTCGCAACAAAAAAAAGTATAGTCACATTCCTGCTAGAAGATCGTAATACAGTGCTGGTTTTGAATATGAAACAGGAAAATCATCGCCTAGGTATTGCAAATTTCCTATGGAAATTTGTACTTCTAAATGTGATAAAAAAATCATAACCGTGAGTTTGATGTGGAACTCACACCTACTCCCTCCGTTTTAAAATATAAGATGTTTGAATTTTTGTAAAACTAATGTATCTAAACGCCTTTTAGTGTGTATATTCGGAGTAAATCTACACACTAAAAGGGGTCTAAATACATTCATTTCACAAAACCTAAAACATCTTATATTTTAAAACGGAGGGATTAGATGGCTATGAAGAATGATGGAAATGAGTGTGGCGATGGTGGTGATGGCGGAGGCAGAGCTTCAACGCTGAGGAATAGAGGTGGTGCTCTCTGCGGTTGTTTTTCTCTCTCCCTTATATGGGGATAGTGGACGAAGTTAGGTTTTTGACGGCAATCTCTTGCGAATATGCGAGGGTTGCCTTCACGGAGATTTCTCAGTTTGGCCGAGGAGATCCACCAACATGACGTACGACCGGGCGCTATTGTACCGTTGCTTGTTAAGTTTAGTTCTTCTTTGTTTTAGGATCCTATTGACTTGGGCAACTTTCTAACGTGTGATTCCTCCTTTATTTGCTCTGATTTCATCATAAATGCATCAACCTGCAATAAAATAAAGTAAACAATGTGATTTGTATATCTATGCAGTAACTAGTGATAGATTAGAGAAATAATCTCATTAAAATATAAAAAAGTATCCGCTTTTTAAGCAAAGATGAAAATAAGTATATTTTCCACGCATCATGACACATAGCAGACTATCGCACATAGAAAATACCTAGCATCTGGCTTGTAGATATTGATAACGAGCTCCCCCGAATCCTATGATAACAATGCCCAAACAATTCTCGCCATGTTGCACTCGATCAATGTGTGGCTCCATGAGTCCGGCGAGCCGCACAACACAGACGAACACTGTGTCGCCATGTTTCAATGATGAAGGAGGAGCTCCGAAGTTGGGAGAGATTGCCTTGCTAGCCTCCACATGATCGAACACTGCCAACTTAGATGGCACCCTCACCTACCACTACGATGTCCAGTTCTTCCAATCACCTCTAGCATCGGATTTTCCAGCGATACCCTAGAGCCACGTTGTCCTCCTTTCTCTAGTATGGACAAGCATTCTACACACTAATTATAAACAAAGAACATCCGTTTCTTGTCATAGTGCCACACCCAACGTTCCTCTTGCCTTCTCATCGGAAGAGGTGTTAGCTTTGCGACAAGTAAATAACGAATAATGAAAATAAAATCGCAGCGAGGGGGACACAGATTTAACGTGGAAAACCTTCTCTAACAAAGAGAAGGGAAAAACCACGGGCGCCAGCCAGCGAAACTTCACTATATCGGAGAGTGTTTACACAACGCCGGGGATTTCACAGATACAACTTATCCCAACCGGCGGCTTACAAGAAGTATATAGTGGTGGTAACCTAGATCATCAACGATCCGGCGATGGGTCTCGCTCCGCTTCGTCAGAAGTTGGTCTTTATTTTATAGAATTTGGATCAACATATAACAAGAGGCATGTTGTAGATCACCTCAGCATCTATTGGTGCCACGTACAAACTTATCTCTCCCTACCCCATTACCTATTGAGCGCATCCAAACACCAAGTCGCGACGGTTGATAGTCCCCCAACTGCGGAGGGATAGGTGTAGCAACTTCCAATATAAAAATCTGAAAAGGTGCATCATCCTTGAGCTTGCTATCCTCCAAACCGAGCGAGTAAGCTATCATTCATCATAGCGGTAAACTTGACTGGCACGGTATGATGAACAGCCGCCATATTTTCAGTGCCCTCAGAAGTGTACATGTTTATATAAAAAAATGTGGTCATAAATATTGCGCGACCTGAAAACCATAAGGAAAAAAATGGAGAGCCTCCTAATGGGCCGGATCTTGGGGGTACGTCCCCACCTGCTCATTTTCAAACGTGAATGCATCGCGAAAGTGTTACAAACGGCCCATAACGGCGGGGTTTTCGTCCATGACCAATATGGGCACGACACGTCGATGCTGAGGTCGGAGCACGCGGACGCCCCTCTGCGGAGACAAGGCGATGCTGCTGTGATGGCATCTCATGATTGCGATCAGCTCAATACCTCGCGCATCCATTCCATCGCGGGATAGCCATGATGCGTCCATACAGCACGCATTGTGGCCGGCCAGGCAAAATGACTTGGATCGGAAGTCACGGAAAAAAGGAAGCAGCACACAGAGCCGCAAGCTCCATCAAAAAGCAGGCAGGTGGTTTATCCACAAAGCGATCCAAGCTTATTTATGAGCCACGTAGTACACTACTCGTCGTCTTTTTCCCACGCGCCAACTGGGCAATTAGGCCGGAGGCTTTCCGGCGAATCGCATCGCTTGGGCTCCTCATCTGCCGCAGCACTCGAAGAAAAAGCGTTGCCCCCGTTTCGGATTCCCCTTGAAGCTGTCCAGGACAGCGATAAGTGCAGCCATGCACCACGATCCATGTGACCCGATCCTTTCCTTCCACATGTACTACACAGGCCACCCTCGCACGGAATGCACGAAAAGAGGAGGCAGGAAAGACGAGAGGCCTGCCGAGCCGAGATCGGAGAAGCATATGCTACTGCCCTACATGGATTATGGATATACAGGGAAAAGGGCGGGTCATCATCTTCTCGACCGAGGCTTGTTTGCAGGGCACGGCAGGGCCTGGAATGGAATGGGAGCACGTACCGTACGTCCCAGCTGTCTATTGCTTTGCCTACTCCCGAAATGTAAGGATTCTTGTTTTTGCCGGTCTCGCTAGTGTCTGTAGTGGTCCAAGAACATACTTGTAATTTTTATTAATTTTGGAGCTATTTTTACTACTGTTGATAAAGATTGGTGGAATTTCACGAAAAACAGCTTACAATTTTAATTATAATTCATACTTATGAAATATACACAAAATTAGAATTAAGATATATGAAATGAAATAATTCTGCAAAACAAATGCATGTAATCGTTATTGGATTATGATCGAACCAGTAAAAGATAGACAAAAGGTTTTCATCCCACAAAGAGCAGGTAACATTGCATGAAAAAACACCATACTCTTAATGGGGATCAAATCAATCAAGTTTACATCTTCAACATAGGACACACCACCTTCAAGACCCGACTTTCATACGCGTAGCTTTCCTAGATCAAAATCGATGAAGACTCGATAGAGAGCATGAAGAAATGCTAGGACTCCATATTATGCTTGTCGCCGGATCCAAACAAAACAATAAAGGTCAGATCGCATTTGCAAGCCAAGCCTACCGGGGCCAAAAGAACACCGGTCGGGAACTCCTTCTCGCTGCAAGTTACACAAGTTAAGTTGTAGCTTGATCAAATTGTTATTTTTGCGGTTCAGAAAGTATTATTTGTAAGTTCCAATTTAACACACATGCCTGTATCCATTATCCTTTTGTAAGGTACATGTATCCATTATCTACAATCATGAATTTTAGTGTTTTTTTTTTAAAATAAGTGATTTTGGCTACACTTTTTACGGTGATCATTTTTTTTAACAAACGAGCTTCCCTTGTCTATCTCATAAAAGAGGCCGCCAGGGTTTTGCGAACACCCAAAAAAAGAAAAGAAAAGGTGTCACCTTACAACAAAGCTAGATGATTAGGTAACATAAGCATTACAAGACAACTTCTTCGGCCAAGCTAAGTCAGGGGTAAAAAGCTAGTAACATAACCAGCGGAGGAAACTAAGGTAGCAAAAGCAGATAGCAAGAACAAGGAAAGTAAGACAACCTCAACCCAATAGCTTTGCGGAATTCATCGCCCGGCCATGCGAGCGTGATTACGTGAATACGCATCTCTGATCGCCATCTTGAGCTTCACCACTCCTTTCTCAAGCATTTTTCTGTCTTGGTTTGTCTGCAACATAGCTCATGAATTAATCATATTGCACAATCTATAAACCACATTAGCTGGATCATCTAGAAATCTCTTTTTTTTGAAACATCCATCGTTCCTTGTCTTCCGGATAGTCCAACAAGCACCTGCTCCGCCACACATGACCAATTTCCTATGATATGCGGGGAAAGACTGCATCCATGGACCAGCCAGGTCCAAAGCACCCTCGGGAGGCCTAACTAGGGCAATTTAAATTTCTTAGAATTTCCAATCTTCCAAATCACTGTCTTTTTCCTCATTAACTTGAGTTTCTTCCACCATGTTTCTCAAGCTCTCCCATTGTATAGCTGTCTCTCCATACTGCAGTCCTCTAGGTCATCATATATACCTTGGTTTTTTTTTGGGTGTGTTCTCCGGTCTAATATCGCTTGCTACACAACGTGCGACTAGAAATGAATACGAATACTCCCAAATAATTCTACGCGGGCATCACCAACGTCCAAAGAAATGCCGGCAAGTACTAGCTACAAATCCTTTGCCTCCGTAGGTGGGAAAAGGAGCTACGGCCGAAGTCAAGGCCCCCATGTGCGGCTCAGTCGCACGTGCCGTCCAGCTCCTTCAAACGGCCGCTGTCTCCAGCCCCGTCCCGTGGAATCCTAGGCTTAGCGTGACGCTGCGCTTTGCCCCTAATAATAATCAAGTAAAAACTGCCCAAAATTTAAACCAAAGCCTGCGAAAAGTGGCCGGGATTTGGAATCGCCAGCAGAGAAAGATGCTCGTGCAATTAAGCAACTCATAATTGGGCTGTCTCTCAAGAAGAATTTCTCATGTGCCAGCGTACGTACGGTATGCGATCTAATTATGCGCATTAGTTCCGTGTTGGTTGCTAAGAATGGGGTCATGCATGAGGAATCATCATCTGCTGCTTCGACTGTACTGTACGACGGCTGTCTTAATAGTTTTCAGGATCGTGTCTCTGGGTCACCGATCTCTTGCTAGCTTTGTCTGGTCAATCATCTCTTACTACTCCTAGTTAATCGTCCTTTCGCATTGATCTCTACGGTGCATGCTGCATATGAGGTCGTCACAGTGTGATGTTACTATTTCAAATGGCTTCCTGGAGCAATAATTTCGCCGGAATTTCACTCGTGGAATCACAGACTTTTTACGGTGTATGCTAGTATTCCGCCAGAATTTCACTCAAAGTTCTTGTGGAGTCACAGATTTTTTGTTATTTCAAAGTGCTTGTGGAGTCATATGCTATCTGTGAGCGAGCAGATACATTGTCCTCAGACATACGGCATTCGCATGAGTTCCATCATAGCCAACACAGGCAACGCCTCTTCACATGACCCGGACCCAAAACCATGCATGCATGTTTCTTCCTCCAGCTAGCTTGAAATCTGGACTTCTTTTCCTTCTCATGATCTTCATCAATGCGGTGCCATAGATTCTCGCCCAACTTTGTTGTCCCAAAATAACAAGGTATCACGGAAACAGGTACTACTCCTTTAGAATGCTTATTGATGTGTATATATTTCCACTAAAAGGATAGGGCAAATACTTCTTCCTCCGTCTGCACTCAATTTTGCACTGCCCTTTCTCTTTCACATGTTGGACCTCACATGGATTCTTCATCTTTTTTAGTACACAGTATGGATGTAAGGTTACCATTTTTACCATTTACATGTTGCACACAATGACAGATTGGTCCATTGCATGATTTATACAAGCAGCTATTTATTTGGCGGTGTTAGAGCCATTATTTCTAGAGCAACCACATGATAATATACTTTTAAGACAACTTATTTTCATTTGAACGAAGTAATAGTTTTAGTCCGCAGAAGCCAGATGGTAGTACAATTTTTATGGTTTATCCGAAACAATTACGAGAGATTTTAAATTTAAGTACTCCGGTTGCACTAAATCAGCTACACTTATTATGGATCGGAGGGAGTACATTGTTTTGTGTGGCTGTTTCCGGCATGAGGTAGGGGTGACCACAATCTGCCCACTGGCTTTAATCTGTTGCAGTTAGTATCTGGTTCTGAAGAACACCACACTAGAGATGATAGGGGTATCCTAGGGCTGCTGCTGCTGACAGTTCATTAAGTCTAGTTAATATAAGGAATTGACTGTGTATGCTGTGGTCCAGCAGTAGTAGGCATGATCTCTTCCTAGCTAAGAGGCGATCTTTTCCTGATAGTAAGTCAGATTGGAGTACCAAACCACACACTTAGTGCTCCGTGCTGAAGCTGTAAAAAACGGTTGAGTGCTTCTAGGCCGTGCCTGTGAGTGGCCAGCAGGAACAAAGAGGGATCCGATCTATCCATACTACTACTAGTATACTACAACCACGGATCACAAGAATTTATAGCAGTTTTACAGGTAAGAGGAGGTGGTTCAGAATTCAGATAAGATAGTATCTTCCCTGACGATGCTCTGGATCTCCTAATACCCCAAACAGTCAATCATGCAGTTTGGACATTGAATAATTTCTGTCTCACAAGTTGGAGGCCGCGGATTTGTATACACGCAAAGGCATCCATGATCCATCCATATGCCCTGTGACGTATGCCTGGGTAAGATCGTGGTGCGCAGTAGTAGCAGTTGTTAAATCTTGCCTGGTAGCCATTGGAAGTACTTCACAGAAAATGTTTTTTTTCTTTTGAAGTTCTGAATGAAATGGCTTTAAAATTCTGCTGGTGGTGCCTGAAAGATTCTGCAGTGGTTGCGTCTGCTTGCTGCAAAGAATTCTCAACGTAGCTAGGCACGCGCGCATGCGTGTTTGGTCCATGACCTAGCTGCTCCGAGGGTAAATGCTGTGAGGTATGTACATCAGTCATCAGTGCATAGTACTCCCAAGGAGTAGTACATGCTTTGCATTGCCTATTTTTGTGATGAAATATATTCTCTGAAGATGATGCGTGCATTGTGAGGTAAGAAATGATTCCCGTTATGATTCAATGCAAAAACGTGTTGTCCTTGCAGCAGCAGTTCAACGACTGGGCGCACTGTAATATGCGCTGCAATGTCCTGGGTAGAGCCTCGAAGACAGCAGGAATAAGGACCGGTTTGGAAAGCCACGCAACGCAACAACGCACAGATTAGCTCGTTTCCCCGTGACTGCATGTCGTTGACATGCGCGCGCCTGCCCAAAATCTCACCGACCTCATGCATGGCAACTCGTAAACAACCTTCTTTCTTTGCGGCGAACAAGAAAGTTTCTTTGCAAAATATATGCAAATGCGCTTTTTGCCATATTCGATGCATATGCATGCATGCATGCTCGGTATGGGTTCTCTATTATTTTGCGAGCACGTACGTTCATTTTATGTCTTTAACTACTATTTTTGCATGCTTAGTATGGGGTAACTTGTCCCAAAGATTAAAATCGTATCAAATCTATATCTTTACCATTGTATGAGTGATCCAATGGAGATATGTGATCAAACGAAAAAAAAATTATAGCCCAAATAATATGTCGCAGGAAGATCACCTGCCCCGAGGGGTGGATCCACCATCTATGGACCTAACCACCATTCACGGACTACCCGGGTTTACCGATATGAGAATATATCGTAGGTATACCTGACGAGGGTTTAACTTATCAATGCCCATTGTTATGGACTTAGGTTTTGGAGAAGGAAGGAACGCTGGAGACATCTATCGGCTAGCAAACAAGCACACAGGGGACTCGAAGATTTACCCAGGTTCAGGCCTCGTAGAGGTCCCTACTCTTGCTTATCTGCTCGTAGAATTATCGAAGAAATCGAAGATTACAATGGCGCGCAGATGTAATCTCGCGAGGGTTGTGGAAACTAGGATTGCGTGTGTCCTTCTCACCGCCCCTCCTAGCCTTTATATAGATAGGCTAGGTCTCGGGTAGCAGGTCGAGTCGGTTACAGGTTAGGGTTTTCCCCTTTTAACTTTCTATCTTTAGCTTCTTCTTATTCTTCAAGCAATTGAGAGTCCGTAGGCCACTCGAGTCCTCTCTTGGGCCTTGGCGACACCGTGGGCTTCTGCCGTATTCAGGCCGTATATACTAAGCTCGAGTACCTATAGAGTATACCCATGTCAGTAGCCCCCGAGTGTCCAGTGGAATCGCAGATTCGACTGGGGACTTTATGAAGCCTTTCGAGTGCATAAATGAGTATATTTTCGACTGCTTTGTTTGTGTCATAGGGATTGTTGATGTGCGTGCCTGATTTAACCGATGCATCGGTATCAGTTAACTAACTTAGGGTAAAACAACGCAATTTACTCGAACTCGAGTCCCCGGACTCGAATCCGGAAAAGTACTGGTGTAATTTGACTCAAGCCACGGAGGTCTTACAGGAGTCGACTTCTAGTTATGGGTGTGAGCACTTGACGCGTTCGTCAAGGCATATTTATCGTACCTGTAGGCATGGATATGTTTCTGGTAGTGCGCAGCAAATGCATTGCCATGCCTTATTCAGGTCTTACCTTCACGCTGTAAGCGCGGCATCCGAAACTTACCGTCACGGAGACGATTCGGGTGACCTAGGAGACGCAGTCTCTTTGTAGGGAAAAACTATGAGGCGGTGTCGCCATAAACTTCGAGTGTGGATGTTATCAGCACACATTACTTTGTACAAAAATCATAGGGTGCGCGACCAGCGCTCCCTATGGGAGTAGCTCCCGAGTGCCTGGTTGAGTCGAAGACTCAGGCAGGGACTAAAGAACTTTCACGACTGCTGTCGTCTTTTGTTCGCTTGTTTCAGTTGAATTTGTTTTGGGCGCTCCCTATGGGAGTAACCCATGTACATAGTCGAACCATTTTTTGAGTGGTTGGGTTTGGCTTGATTGTCCATGTTCCTGCAAAATAAGAAGAAAAATTCGTAGGGTGCGCGACCAGCGCTCCCTATGGGAGTAGCCCCCGAGTGCTGGGTGGAGTCGAAGACTCGAGCAAGGACTAAAGTAGTCGAAGTCTTCTGCTGCGTAGCTTTGATGACGTCAGTGCTGACGATTTCCGGACCTTAGTTGCCCGCGTGAGCGAGTTTGACGGGACGTGACGAGCAGTGGGTCCCACTCCCTGACTTTGATTTGACTGGGCGTGCGTAATCTTTATTTTAACTGTGCCTCCTCGATTTCTGCACGTAATGGGAGCAGTGGGGGGACGGTTCACGTTTCCGCTCCTCCACGTGTCTAGCACGATGTTTGCCACGCGTCCAGTAGGGTTTTTCTGAGCCGTTGGATTGCATCTTCCAGGTGTTAAGTAGTGACGTTTGCGACGGTAAAATTCACAACTGCTTTTCGCTCATCTTCTGCCCTCACGCCATTGCCGCTGCTCCATTGCTTTCTCTTCTCTCTTTTCTTCCGCGGTGCTGGACCATCTCCGCGCATTTCCCAGCTATTTTCTTCGATCACATCGCCGTCGCACAATGGGGAAGAAGAAGGGAGGTGCTGCAGCCGATTCCGCGGCTACCGCTGCTGCGGCGAAGAAGAAGGGCGGCTTCGCCGTCGTGGGTACCAGCACTGCCGCCGGTGGGAAGAAGAAGGGCGCGGGAACCCGCGTCACGAATGGTACGTGGCGTCCCTCCATCATCAAGTCTTCTGATCTCCGTCTTCTTCGCCAAGACGGAGTGCTGTCCGTCGCAGTCGCCGACGCGCGCGTCCCTAGTAGTGAGATAATTCCTTCTCCTCCCGTTGGCTTTCGAGTGATGGTCTTGGCTTTCATCATTCGCGGCCTTTCTTTACCCCTGCATCCTTTCTTCAGGGGCCTCCTTTGTTTTTACGGGCTTCAGCTCCATCAGCTGTCCCTGAACTCTATCCTCCACATCTCTTGCTTCATCACCCTCTGCGAGTGCTGGCTCAGAATCGAGCCGCACTTCGGCCTCTTCAAGCGCCTCTTCAAGCTGAAGCGCCAATCTGCGTCTGGCTCTTTAGTCTAAGATGTAGGTGGCTGTGGAATCCATGTCGACCCATCCGCCACCTATTTCGACATCAAGCTCACGGCGTCCGTCCAAGGGTGGAGGGACAAATGGTTCTACATCCGCGACGAGAAGGCTAACGGGGAGCACTTCGGACTCGCACCCTTCGATCCCGCGACGCCGTGCAAGAGGAGGCGCTCCTGGAAGAACGTAGTCATGCCTAGCGAGTCCGTGGAGACAGATGTGTTGTACGAGCGCGTTTGTGACCTCCCGAGTCGCATAGGTAAAGAGGAGGGAGGCTGCGCCCTCATTCGCACGTGGCTGCGCTATCGCGTCCAGCCCCTGCAGGCTAGAGTCCACCCCATGTTTCAGTGGGATGGCGCTGACGAAATCACTCGCGTGTCTGCCGATGGCATGTCCGCGAGTGAAGTGGATAAAAGGGTTCGACTGGTCACCAAGTACACCGTCAAGGATGTGCTTCCCAGTGAGCCAGTTGTTCCTCCGTTTGATGCTGCTAACCCTCCTTCTGAGGTATAGTTGTGCTACGCAGTAGCTTAATTTGTCGATTGCTTCTTTGCTGTTTCTTATCTTTGCGCTAAATTGTTGTCTTTATGCAAGATTGGGCGGTGTCACCCTGTATGCCCCCTCTTCCTGAGGGGATTATCCCTCGCGAAGCCTTGGAAGAGGACGAGTCGGAGTAGATCGTCCCATCTGATGTGGAGGAGGAAGCCCCCGAGTCCGATAGTCTGGATACTCGCAAATGTTCGCGTAGCGAGGATTCTGATGCGTCGTCTCCTTCGACTCCGGAAGGTGCAGGCGTTGGGGTGGAGTCGCCGATCCCTGCCATTCCTGTGAGTACCGTGGCGCCTTCTTCTCGCAAGAAGATGCGACTGCCAAAAGAGTCCTCGTCGGAGTCGGGGGAACCAACCTTTGACTTTGATAATTTTGATTGGTAAGTATTCAAATCTTCCTTTTTTGGTTCTTCTTTGCAGTTGCCTTTTCTTGATGTTGATTTTATCTTGCAGTCAGCAGGCGTCGTCATCTTCTGGCGATTTCCAATTTCTGAAAGAATCTAGAGTTGCAACCTCCGGTGCCAAGAAAGAGGTTGAGCGTGCTCCTTCTCCTCCATTGGCGGCCCACTCTAGGCACAACTCTTCCAGCTCTTCGCATGAGGGGGAGCATCGAATGGTTGCCCGGATGACGACACACCAGACAACTTTGGAGTCATTGAAGGATCATGTAAGTGCAGTATTTCTTCTCCTCGTGCTGCAGTCGATGCTGCTTATGGCATCTGATAACTTTGTTGTTTTCTTTGCTGCGATAGCTCCTTGTGAAGGAAGCTGCTCATCTGGCGGACCAAGTGCTTGCAATGGGTCGCCAGCATGCAATGCTGGATACGCGATATCGCGTGGTGGAAAGTAAGTACCTTTCCTTCTCATTCTTCTACATCGTTGTCTTGTAGTCGATTGATAGCCAATCCCTTTTGTGTTGTCTTGCAGCTGAACATAATGCCCTTCTTCATGACGCTGCCGCCATGGAAAAGACGCTCGTCGCGGCTGTGAAGAGCCGTGATGAGGCAATTGTGGCACGTGACGAGGCGCAAAAGCGTGAAGAGGGCCTCCGTGCCTCTATTGCAGCCAGGGAGAAGTTGTTCGAAGAACAGCTTTTCTCGATTGCCAAAGCCCTCTCAGGTACCTTGGTTGGATATCATTGTTGTTCTCTTGTTCGGTGTTTTGTCGTTGGCGTTGATGTTTATATAAATGTGTTGGTTTGTGTACAGATGCTAGCGGTTTGAGCTTCGATCCTCAGGCCCTCCGCCGCGATGACGCTTGGGGGGTTGCGCTTTTAGTAGTCGAGGACCGCAGTGATGCCATTTAAGATACGCTTTCCAAGGCCAAGGGCGTTCTCAGTCGCCTCCGGAGGAGTTGATGCCCAAGGCTGAGCTAATCGAGAACATGGACGAGCTAGTGGAGTCTCTCGCCGGGGGTGTTCCTTCAAGTTTCAAGAACTCCCTCCGTGCGGCTGGCGCATCCATGTCACTTGCCATGGTGCAGGCCCACGGAGTCGAGGTCGATCCTGCCACAGTGTCAAATACGGCCAGCAGGTAGTCTTTGCTCCTTTCGCGACTGCATGTGGCAAATATGGGCCGCAACTGATAAAGACGGTTGCGAAGTACTCTGAGGAGCTACAACGCGCCAAGAAGGTGGCAAAGGTTGCGGCATCAGGGGCTGGCGGAAAGTCAGTGGCATCTGACACTGCCACGGACTCGATGAAGCCCCCGAAGCCGTCGAAGAAGCCAATCGCTCCTCAGTAGATTTGTAATAGTTAACTAGTTTGTGTCCTTTGTTAAGAACATGCCTGCTGGCGAGTGTATCTGCTGATACTTTTTGCTAGTCTTGAATGCACTTGAATCTTTTGTCTTTGTGTTGATTTGGTCGTCTTATTTGTTTCTATCTTGCTTGTGGTAGGGTACATCAAGTGATGCTTTGAGGGAAACTCAGGACTCGTCGCCTCTTGATGATACTTTGACACCGCCGCACTCCAGGGTAGGTGAGCTATCGCCACTTTCGCAACTACGTGACCGCGTGAAGCAGCTGGAGCGTGAGTTGCCCATGCTCCGCGGTAGCGCGGATGTATGGAAGTCAAAGGCGGAGAAAGCCGCCGCCCGAGACAATGCACATAGAACTAAGAATGGCCACTATGCTCTCAAAGTAGGTGCATAAAGATAGAAGGTGGAGACTCAATATAATGGTGGAAGAAAAGCCTTTTGTAAAAGGAAGTATGGATTCAAGTCTCATAAAGAGCTTCCAAAAATTATGGTACTTATAGCTTTCAGCTCTGATTGCCCCTATCATAAGCATCTTGAAGTGATTAAGGTTAAAGTGAACAAACTATGGTGTACATGCTTGACGAAGTATAAGTCAGAAATCTCATGTCCCTTGTATACGAGGGCCACTCCTCATGCTACTCAAGTTTAGTCACCGATAAGTTCTTGTCATCGTAAGTACATGTGTATCATTGAGAACCGCCAACGGGGTACCCCTTGCCCGAAGATACGGAAGAATCCCCATATCAAAATGACAAGGCAAGCAGACAATGAGCATCTCAGCATTCTTCTTATTTACCATGGGAATATGGTGCTTTTTTCTCTCTTTCCTCTTTTCATAGTATCTCTTTTTTTGTCTTTTTCTCTTTTTTTCAGCATAGGACTCTTTTTTTATAAGAAGAATGCTTCATAGACAGCTCATTATGGTTACGCTGCAGGTTTCCACCATGTCAGCATGGATTAGACCAGTGGCCCATGCGTTTCTCTAACACATATACATAACTCCATGGACTTTCAAGCTCCCCTTTCATTTCACACCGACGACATCCATATACAAAAGAGCATGATATCAACTAGGTACAAGTAACAAGTGCAATGTTGAAAGCGTTCCCCATGAAAGCATGGTTCTGCTAATTCCCGACAAATAAGTACAAGCATATACAACATAGAAGACACAATGTTTCAAGTTTATTAAGGGCAAGTAAATTAAAGTGTGCCATCAAGTTTGTGAGAGCTTTAGTCACTAGTTTTTTCATAACAAGTGGAAGGTAAACAAAAGCATGAATATACTTGGAATAGCATAAGCTAGTATGTAGGTATGGTGGACTCTTTGGAAAAACTTGGTTTAGGGAGTTGGATGCATGAGTGGAACTCATACTTTGTTGTGGAGGCTAGCAAAAGACTAGGAGCGACAAACTAAGAGAGCAATAATGGCCATAATCATGCAGAGCGACAAAACATCATTGATCAAAGCATAAAGTGATACTAGAAGTTGAAAACTAAAGGATCATAAAGGCTATGGTGACTTGAGATAGTCATAACATGGTGTGAGCATGTGCCAAGTCAACCCAAATAAAGCATCAAAGGAGAATACCACTATACTATGCTTTAATATGCTAAACATGATTCATCCAAGGCACATTAAGCAATCTCAATTGTTTATAACAAGTCATGCTACAGCAAATAATACTAAGCATAAAGCCAAAACAATATCAAGTATGGCATGACAAAGCATATGCCACAGTCAAAAACAAGCTCTTTTTACCACATAAGCATGAACTTTCCTACTCTTTTCCAAACCAAACCAAACTATTTGCAAACCAAAGTGTTAAAGAGGGGGTCCAACCAAATTATTCAGAACACTAAGCAAACCAAGAAAACTAAAAACCAAAACAAAAACGAAAAAGAAGACGCTCCAAGAAAAACAGAACTGTGCATGAAACAATAAAACTGAAGCGTTTGGAAGAAACCTGGGATTTTTATTGATGCAGAAGGGGATGCCTTGGGCATCCCCAAGCTTTGACGCTTGTACTTTTCGGATATTTCTTGGGGTGACACGCGTGTCATCCCCAAGCTTGAGCTTTAGTCCATCATTCATCTCATTACTCATTCCTTCCATACACCTAAAATTTTCCTTCATACAAAACTTCACACAATCTCATTAGCAACATTAGTGCACTTAAGATAAATAAGTCTTAAGGTTCAGTTATAACACCAAATAAACTTCCATTAGAACACTAGCTACTGTAGCACTTCCCTCAAAAATCTCAATTCCTCAAAGGAAGTCAAGAAGGAACTAACAAGAAGCAAATGCAGAAAATGGCAGAAATCTGTCAAAACAGACCAGCAGATAAAGACGATTTTTTTTGAAGACCTTCTGTTGCTCATATCAAAAAGTGTTGAACTAACGAAAGTTAGATAACAACCTGGGGCAGAAGCATAAAAAATTACAGCTCAATCCGACGTACAGAGATCGCTCAGAAATGTTTACGGTGAAGCACAGAAATCTGTTTCGGGACAGCAACTTTCCCAATCATTACTTCACTCTCATTAGAGGTTACTCTTGGCACAAAAAGAAAATAAAAAGGATAAGGAGAGGTTATTACAGAGGTAATAACTTCCAAGACTCAACTAAAACTCTTGGGTTATCTCCCAACAAGTAATTTTTTTAACGCCTTTAAGTTAGGCATAAGAAGCAAAGAGAGAATCAAGTGTTCTCAAATGAAGAAGTATTAAAACCAACTTTCTTGCCCTTACCTCTCTTATTTTTATTATTAACCTTTGGGAAAATATGATTGTTTGGTGGATAAGAAAGGTGCATGGTCCCCTTTCCCACATCTATTATTGCTCCAAGAAGTTCCAATAGGGACCTTCCAAGTGTAATTTGTCCTTTTCCTGCACATTCAATAACAAGATAATCAATAGAAATCGTTTTCCAAAGGATCTTTGTAAACACTCCTTCAGCTATTCCAAGAGGTAATATGGTAGTATTATTATTAAGAGGTATTTCTTTTCGTCCTTCAATGAGCCCCCAAGTATTCAGAGATTTATAAATATCTTTGGGCATAAGACAAGATTCAGACATGATATCACAGCGAGTTTGAAAAGTTCCAGCGTGTATCTCAATCTTTACTGTAGGGAACCACTTTGATGGTTCAGAGTTTATTGGAACATAATCGTGATGTTCCCTAAGCGTATTATAGCAGCCTTCTAATATGGTAGTGCTAGCCTCAAGAGTATCCAACCTAGCAAATATTTTTGCGAAAGAAGTATCAGTTTGGCTAGGCATGTTGTAAGTGAGGATCAATTTATTTATAGCATAAATAGCATCATCCTCATTACATTGGAGAAAATCTCCTCCCACAATAGCATCTAGAGCATATCTATAGCAAAGAGCAATCCCAAGGTAAAAACTGCTAAGGAACAAGCTTTGAGTCATTTTAGGCTCAGTTTTTTCATGTAGATCAGAGATTCTAGACCAAGATTCTTTAAAACTTTCCTCAATTCCTTGTTTGAAAGTGAAAATCATTTCCTCGTGTGACATAGCGATTGGAGCAAGGCTAGACATAGTGAAAACTAAAGGAGACTTAATTTTTTTGTGTTTTTGATAAAGAAAGCAAACTAGTAAACCTAATTTTTTGTGTTTTTTTTGAAGAACAAAACAAGCAAACAAAGCAAAAAGAAAACTAAGCAAAAAAACAACAAAGTAAAGAGATTGGTTGTGAGGGACTCCCCTTGTGAAGATGTCCTTGACTCCTCGGCAACGGCGCCAGAAAATTGCTTGATGACTCAATACACGGCACCCAGAAAAGTGCTTGGTGCGTTGTGTTGATGTAGAGCTCGTTGGGAACCCCAAGAGGAAGGTATGATGAGCACAGCAGCAAGTTTCCCTCAGTTATGAAACCAAGGTTTAATGGAACCAGTAGGAGCAAGGAAACACCCCAAAGGTGTTACTAGTTGAGCTTTGGCAGGGCACACTACCGGTGCTAGTAGCAACGTGGAGACCTGCACAACACAACCACAGAACTTTGTCCCCAACTTGTGATGAGGTTGTCAATCTCACCGTGTTTTGCGAAAACCAAAGGATTAAACGTATCGAATGGAAAGAAGTAATAGTTTGCAGAAAGTAAACACAAAACAGTAAACAGTTGTAGATTGTATGTAAAGAAAGAGGATCGGGATCCATAGTTCACTAGAGGTGGCTCTCCTTAGATAGATAACATGCTGGGTGAACAAATTACAGCGGGGCAATTGACAAACACCGAGAAAGCAATACATGCATATACTAATCATTTGACTCCTCTGAGACTTGATTAGGCATTACAACATAATACATAGACCGCCATCCAACTGCATCTATGACTAATAATCCACCTTCAGGTTATCATCCGAACCCCCTCCAGTATTAAGTTGCAAGCAACAGATTATTGCTTTAGGAACTACGTGTAAAGTAAACAATACGATTGTTCTATGAACAAAGGATTGTTGTTTTCTCCCTAGTAGCAACATCACATCTAGTACCTTAGAGATTTCTGTCACTTCCCCAGATTACCAGAGGCATGAACCCACTATCGAGCATAAATACTAACTCTTGGAGTTACTAGCATCTACTTGGCCAAGATAGCTACTAACAACGGAAAGCATGCAAGATCTCAAATAACAAAGACATGATAGAATCAATAATCAATCTGAAATAGCATCTCAATATCCATCGGATCCCCGCAAACACAACATGTATGAATTACAAATAGACGATATTGATCATCAACGGAGCTCACAAGATCTAAACATGAAAGCACAAAGGAGGAGAAACCAGCCATCTAGCTACTACATGGATCTGTAGTCCAAGGATGAACTACTCACACATGACACCGGAGGCTTGCATGGTGATGAAGAAGGCATCCAGGGTGAATTCCCCTCTCCGGCAGCGTGCCGGGAAGAGCTTTAGATCCGCCGTGATCTAGGGACAGAGACGACGGCGGCTACAGACTCTTTCGTGGGTTTTTGATCGGGTACTTAGGGTTTTCGTCCCGAGGGAAACTTATAGTCGGAAGGGGAGGCCGAGGGGCTGCCGGGAGCATTCACACCACCCCCTGGCGCGGGCCAGGCCTGGCCGCGCGGCCAGGTGGTGTGGTGGCTCCCTGGCCCTTCTCCGTCTCATATTCTGGCACTTGATCACTTCCAGAAAAATAGGCACTTTGGCTTTTGTCCCGTCCAATTCCGAGAATATTCATTTTCTGACTTTCCTGGAACCAAAAACAGCAGAAAACAGGCAGCTGGCACTGTGGCTCTTGTTAATAGGTTAGTCCAAGAAATCATATGAAAAGTACTCCAAAGTTGGAACAAAACACAAGAAAGTGGATAAAACCAAGCATGGAACATCAAAAATTATAGATACATTTGCAATGTATCAGCGGGTAGCACTGCTTCGGCTCCACGCACCATAAAGAATGGCGTGTACCCGTGGCACTGTTTGGAGTTGTGCGTAGGCTCCAGAGTACTGATTGCAGTTCGTTTGGCCAGCAACCCGTGGCTTGCCCGAGTGGCCGGAGGAGTCGCTTCTTGATGCTGCCGCAGACGAGCCCGTTTTCTTTTTCCACCTGACTGTTAGTCTGTGGATGTGCTACCGAGGCGTAGCTGATGTTGATCCCAAGATTCTTACAGATGATGCTGATGATGCTACTGTTAGTCCTTGGATGTGAAGTTCGTCCCATTGTCGGTGATGATGCTGTGCGGTACTCCGAAGCGGTAGACGATGGATTCGAAGAACTTAACTGCGCTGTGTCCTGATTGGTTGGTCACTAGCATGGCCTCAATCCACTTGGTGAATTTGTCGACTGCGACCAAGAGGTAGACGTAGCCTCCTCGTGGGGACCTTGGGAGTTTGCCAACCATGCCGAGTCCCCATTGCGCGAAGGGCCGGGCCAATGGAATTGGCTGGAGCTCTGCGCTAGGTGCGTGCGGCTTGTCCGCGAATCATTGGTAAGCGTTGCATTTTTGGACGATGTCCTTAGCATCACGCATGGCCGTAGGCCAATAGAATCCAGCTCGTAGAGATTTGGCAACAAGGGCGGACTGCCGGCGTGGTGCCCGCAGGTCTCCTCATGGATATCGAGGAGAACAGCTCTTCCATCGGTCGTGGAGACGCACCGTTGGAGTACTCATGTGATGCTGCGTTTATACAGTTCGCCGTTGATAATAGCGAATGCCTTGGACCGCCGGGCGATGTGCCGTGCATCTGTCGGATCGTCCGGTAACCTTTTGCTGAGGAGGTACGTGATGTACGGTTGCGTTCCGGATTGTTCAATCATCATGACGCTCATTGGTCCCTCGAGTCCTGTGTCCAGCTCCAAGTCATCGAGTTCCATTGACTCTTTGGGCTGCGTAGCCCCCGAGTTTGTTGCTGCGCTTGTTTTCTTCTCTGCGGCCTTTGGCTTGATGGAGTGTTCGCAGATGCGCTCGAGAAATACCCCAGGTGGTATGGGGGCACAGGTAGAGCCTATGTTGGCGAGTGCGTCCGCCTCTTTGTTGCTTTTGCGACCTACGTGCCGCAGCTCGCAACCGTCGAAGTCTCCTTCGAGTGTGTCGTAGAGGTCGCGGTACGCGATCATTTTATCATTCAGTGCATCGCACTCATGCATCATTTGGTTGACGACCAACTTGGAGTCGCCGTATATAATGAGCCTCTTGGCGTCGCAGGCTTTTGCCATCTGCATCCCGTGCAGAAGGGCTTCGTACTCAACTTTGTTGTTGGAGGCGGTGAACTGCATTCGTAGGATGTATTTCAGCTTGTCCCCTTGAGGTGATGTCAGTATGACACCGACGCCTGCTCCGTCCTTCCGCTTGGATCCATCGAAGTGCATGATCCAGAAGTAGGACATATCTGGTTTGTCAGGGAGCTGGTTCTCCATTCAGTGCACGAGGAAGTCAGGGAGAACTTGCGATTTGATTGCGTCGTGCTTTTCGTATGTAATGTCTCGTGGAGACAATTCTATTCCCAAAGTGCGACTCGTCCCGTGACGTCAGGGTTATTGAGGAAATGCCTCAATGGGGCATCGTTGACCACCACGATTGGGTGCTCCTGAAAGTAAAGGCGCAGTCACCGGGCGGTCATGAAGACGTCGTACGCCAGCTTCTGGTAGTGCGGGTACCGCTGTTTTGTTGGCGTGAGGACCTCACTGAGGTAGTAAACTGGGCATTATACTCCGTGGACCTTGTTTTCTTCGGCTCGTTCGACCACGAGTACTGTGCTGACCACTTGGTTGGTGGCGGAGATATACAACAATAGTGGTTCCCTTTCTCGTGGGGTCACCAGTACTGGCGAAGTGGACAGCAGGCGCTTGAGATCTTCGAATGCTTCTTGCGCTTCATTGGTGCACTCGAATTTTTCAGCTTTGCGGAGGAGCTGGTAGAAGGGCAGTGCCTTTTCTCCCATCTGGTTGATGAATCGACTGAGGGCCACGATTCGCCAGCTAGGTGTTGGACGCCCCTTATGTTTTTCAGCTTCTCCGTGGCCAGTATGGCTTTTATTTTCTTCGGGTTCGCCTCGATTCCCCTCGCGGAGATGAGGTACCCGAGTAGTTGCCTAGATGGTACGCCGAAGGCGCATTTGTCCGGATTGAGCTTGATCCGGTAGCGGTCGAGGTTGGCGAAGGTTTCGCGCAAATCGTCGATTAGGAAGGCTTCCTTCTTGGTCTTGATTTCTATGTCGTCGACATAGACTTGAATGTTGCGACCGAGTTGCTCTTTGAGACAAGCCTGCATGCACCGCTGATAGGTGGCTCTTGGATTTTTTAGCCCGAAGGGCATTGTATTGTAGCATAACACACCAAAGGGTGTTGTAAACACTGTTTTTTCTTGATCTTCCTCCTTCATTCGAATCTGATTATAGCCTGAGTAGGTGTCGAGGAAACAGAGGCATTCGCATCCCGCGGTGGAGTCGATGTTCTGGTCGATTCTCGGTAGCGGGAAGTGATCCTTTGGATAGTGCTTATTTAAAGAGGTGAAGTCCACGCACATCCGCAGGATGTCCGTGTCCTTTTTTGGTACTAGCACCGTATTGGCGATCCAAGTGCTCTCCTTGATCTCGCGTATGAATTTGGCGTCGAGGAGTCTGTTGATCTCCATCCCGACTGCCTTTGCTCTTGGCTCAGATAATCGCCGTATTGTTTGCTTGACTGGCCTTGCGTCTGGGTTGACGTTGACTGTGTGCTTGGCGAATTCCCTGGGAACTCCTGGCATGTCCGCTGGACACCAGGCGAAGATTTCCCAGTGCTCACAGAGGAATTCGACGAGCGCGAGTTCCTATGCGGGACTCAAGTTGTTGGCGATGAGGGCTGTCTTGGCGGGATCCGATGGGTGGATCTGCACTTTCTTTGTGTGCACCGATGAGTCGAAGGAGAGATCAGGTGAACTTGGCCAGCTCAGGGGAGGCAGACCGTTGTCTGTCAACTCCTTTAGTCTCGCGAGTTCTTCCTACATGCCGAAGGACTGGGAGTCTGTTGAATTCCCTGTCGCAACTGTCGGATCTCTCGAAGCTCCCATTGATCGTGATGACACCATTGGGACCTGGCATTTTCATCTGCAGGTAGGCGTAGTGGGGCACTGCCATGAACCTAGCGAACGCGACGCGCCCGAGGATGCAGTGGTACTGTGAGGGCCAGTCGATGACCTCGAAGTCGATGCGCTCGCGCCGGAAGTTCTTCGGCGTGCCGAAGATGACGTTGAGGTTGATTTTGCCCAGGAGGAATACGCCTTTCCCTGGGACGATGCCGTGGAATGTTGTGTCCGAGGCCTCCAGACAAGTTAGAGGGATCCTCATTGCTCACAAGGTACTCACGAATATAAGGTTGATGCCGCTCCCACCGTCCATGAAGACACGGCTCATGTCGAAACCTCCGATGTGCGCCTCGAGTACGAGGGGGCAATGGCCTGGACGGGGTACTTGAGGCAGATGATCGCGTTTGTCGAAGGTGATGCAGGACTCGCTGCCGCTGAGGTACTTAGTAATGGGTGGTGGCGAGTGTGTGGCAAACTTGACTTGGCAAGTGATGGCCTTCTACACCTGATTCAAGGGGCGTCCCTTTTGGATCATCATGGTGCCCATAGCTCGGGGGAACGGTTCGCCTCCGTGGTGCTGATCCAGCGCAGCTGCATTCGGGAGTGGCCCAGGTGGTGGTGGCGGAGCGCCATGTGCCACGGCGCCTGGAGTGGCTCCATAGCCTCTTTCGACTGCATTGCGGTTCATCTGAACCAATCCCTCGTGTAGCTTGAGGAACTCGCGACAATCCTTGAGGAGGTGGCTAGACTTCTTCTTTCCATCATGCTTGTCGATGTAGAAGTGTACCGTACATGGCACGGACAGTTTGTCCTCAATGGATGTCGCGGGTGCCTCATCACGATTGCGGCATTGCCACACTTGCGTAGTTTTCCCAGAGTCACGGTATCCGCCGCTACGGTATCTGCTATTGCGGTTATCGCCGCGTCTGTCGGCGTAGCCAGCTGCGACCATGTTGACGTCATCGCGATCGTCGTAGATGCGCATGCGGCGTTTGCCTCAGCGATCACGTCTGCGCTCGAGTTCCGCCTGCTCATCAGAGTGAACGCGATTCTTCACCGAATCTTTTCCATCAGCCCACCGATTCGCGATTTCCATCAGGTGGTCGATGGTTTTGGACTTTGAGCGGCCTAGCTCCTCCCTGAGTTCTAGGCGGCGAACGCCGCCGTTGAACGCGTCAATCACGTGATCCTTCGAGATGTTCTCTGCAGAGTTCTTGATGATGGACCACCTTTGGATGTAGGAGCGTAGTGATTCGCCCGATCTTTGCTGGCAGCACCTCAGCTCTTCGATTGATGCGGGCCGCTTGTACGTGCCCTTGAAGTTGCGCACGATGCTGTAAACTAGTTCATCCCAGCTGCGAATGGATCCGCGCGGGAGGTTGTTGAGCCATGCTCGAGCGACGCCTTGCAGCTGTAGCTATCAGCATTGCATGGCCATGCTTCGACTAACACCGTGGAGCCTGACGGAGGAGAGGTGGTCCTCCGCCAGATCTTCGGGTCCTGTAGGCCGTCAAACTTCGGGTTCTCTGATGGAAGTTTGAATCCCTTAGGCATTCGCTTTTTCCTGATGGATCTGCTGAAGCATCTGGCGCCGCAGAGCTCCACATCTTCCTCTTCCGAGTCAATCGATCGAGCATGTCGTGCCCTTGATTTTTCAACCTTGCGCTGTGTGAGGTCGTCGCGCGCATCATAGTCGCGGTCGTGTCGCCGTGAGCGGCGGTGCCGAGACAGGTCGTGAGTGTTGTCGCTGGATGAGGGCGAGGAGTAGCGCTTTGCCCTTTTTCGGCTCTGGTGTTGGCTCCTTGTCGAGGGAAGCTTCGATTAATCCCAAGCCTGCGATCGTAGATCGGTGCATGGCGGCTCGGGGATCTCCAGCTGGCGGCTGGTTGTGAAGGAGGTACATGGTGGCCACTGTCACCGCAGCCTGTGGCATCTTGGGGACCACATTGCCCCGCGGATCAACTGTCATAGAGCTGAAGTCGAGGACTTTTGCAGCTTCTATGCGTTCTTGCTTGGTAAGATGGGCCATCCGGGATTGCCTCTTTTTGGCGATGTATTCGTTCCCCTTTGAGGAGGATCCTCCGTGAGAGGAGAGCCCAGCACGACGAAGGCTCGACTTGTCTGTTGCTTTTTTGCGCGCCTCGAGTTGCACGATTGTTTGCACTTGGCGCTTGAATTCTTCCTTCAGGAGCCAGTGGTAGCCCATCAGTAGTTCTTGCAGCGATCTAAAGGGTAGAGGGGTGCCTCGCAGAGCCTCGCGACAGCGAGCCCATTCTTGCTCGTTGAGCTTGATTACGACGCGTTCGCCGGTTTGCTCGTTTATTATGGTTGGAGGTTCGACTGTTCCTCCGTTGTTGATGGGGACGCGATTGCCGTCGTTGCCGCCTTTGGGCGTTGGTCCACCATTGGGTATGCCACCATTGGGCGGGTCGGTTTCATTGCCACGGTTGGCAGAGGTGTCACCCGCGTTGATGACGGCGCACATGAAGTGGTTGGGGAAGCTACTGCTCCCGCAACTTTCAGATCCGGAGCCGTAGGCCCCGTCTTCAGTGGCCAGATCGCTTAGATCGGAGTCGCGACTACTGTCGCTGACCGTGTTCTCAACTGTTGTCGGGGCGTTGAGCTCACTGAGGGTCTCGATCGATGGAGGGAACCATGATGCTGGGGCAATCGACGGCACCGTCGGCTGGTCAGGCATGCAAAGCGTGCCCATCTGACTAACTTGGAAGCGGAAGCTCCCGATCGCCAGGCTAATCCCATCACCCATGGACTCGAAGTCCGGGCGAGTAGCCGGCGTGTGGACGGTGAAGTCGAACGCGCCGAAGAGCTAGCGAATCTCCGCTGTTGCGGAGTTGTATATCACGGTTTATGGGGCCGAAGAAGCCGCAACATCAGCACTCCCGATTCCCACATACGGCACCAATTGACGAGGGTTTAACTCATCAATGCCCATTGTTATGGACTTGGGTTTTGGAAAAGGGGGGGGCGCTGGAGACATCTATCGGCTAGCAAACAAGCACATAGGGGACTCGAAGATTTACCCAGGTTCAGGCCTCGTAGAGGTCCCTACTCCTGCTTGTCTCCTCGTGGAATTATCAAAGGAATCAAAGATTACAATGGTGCGCAGATGTAATCTGGCGAGGGTTGTGGAAACTAGGGTTGCATGTGTCCTTCTCGCCGCCCCCTCCTAGCCTTTATATAGATAGGCTAGGTCTCGGGTAGCAGGTCGAGTCGGTTACAGGTTAGGGTTTTCCCCTTTTAACTTTCTATCTTTAGCTTCTTCTTGTTCTTCAAGCAATCGAGAGTCCGTAGGCCACTCGAGTCCTCTCTTGGGCCTTGGAGACACCGTGGGCTTCTACCGTATTCAGGCCGTATATACTAAGATCGAGTACCTGTAGAGTATACCCATGTCAATACCTATTTGGTATATCCACAAGAGAGGTCCAATCTTGGCTTGATGCCTAGATAACACCCTCGCAAAGAACAACGTATCCTACAACATAGCAATGATGTTAGGTGGGAGGTTGTGAAGCTGTAAACCGTAGTGTTGTAGCACCTCGCAGAAGAATTCGGAAGGGGAGAAGGAGAAGTCGTGCTCGACCTATGACTTGGTGATCGCCGACTCTTCGTATTGCAGAGTTTGATGTGGCTCGCACTACGCACCATCCGCCTAGCTCCACTCTCTTAAGTGTGTAATCTCTCAGATCTAAGGATTTTATTGTGCTAGTCGGACAGAGACAACTTGCTCGACTAGCCCTTACAGTTGATCTAGCTAATGTATCTATTCCTTCTAGCCAATGAAAGCGGATAGCATCTCCATATACATAATACACACAACATTCTCATCTTCCGTCTTACATATAGTCTCGATGGTGAGTGTCTAGCCCAACCTCAAACGACCAAGGACAAAACAACATGAACCGAAATAAGTACATAGTTCCACACTTGCATCATATACACCAAATACAATTAGTTCAAGTTAGGCAATCATATAGATACAACTTGCAAAGTGATGCGTCTCGGGCACCATGCATAACACTTATCTCTTCCCTAACCTCTCCCAGCGACTCACTACCCTAGCAGAGGGTACTGGAGAGGCGGCAGCCGGCGATATCGACAAGATTCCGAATCCTTGAGGTGTCGAGCACGTTGGCGGCAGTGAGATGCTAGATCGTGGACGTATTGCGAGGGGTAGCCACAAAGTACGTCACTATGTATTTTGGGAGTTCTTTTACCTAATCTCTAAAATACTAATTTGGTGTCTTCCATTTCTCGACCAGGGCATCATGCCGAGATGGATTGGTTAAAATGTAAATGGATAGACCATCATTTGCAAATCATATTCTGGTCTACTTTGCAAGTTTGGCCTACAGTCACATTCCCTCATCGTAGTTGACTCGGGTACAATATTATCGAGGCTGACAGCTTAAACATGTCCTCGCCTCTTTCTTTTTTGCAAACAAAAATTGCTCTCGCCTTGCTACATTTGGATGAAGGGACGCGTTTGGTAGCCTGCAGAAGGTCTGGGCAGGCCCGTGTGCGACAAAAACGGGTTGTTTTGGTTCCCCATATGCTCTATTGAGTTGCATCCTCCCGAACCTCAAATCACCCCCCCCCCCCGCCGCGGTTAGGCCCAAGGACAGCACTCCATTCATGATTTTTCCTTGAGCCATCCTCGCTGCATGCAAAACCAAGAACCGGCAACGGAGCTCATGCGGGTAGGAAGATGGCGGGAGCTCATGCGTGACATCAAAATTCTAGGGGGGGAGATAAGTGTAGGGGTTCCGCGCATAAAAACAATAAATTTTACTCTACGCCCCTGAACCCCTGAAGCTGCTAGGACCTATCTATTAGTAATACAGTAACGGGAGGGGCTTTTCGTGAACTTACCCTTGAAGACCGAAAAGCCTTGTCAATGCTCAGGAGAGCGTGGTTGATGTAGACGAGCCGAAGCCGACCTCAAGGTCGTGATGAAGTCCTTACGCTCCTTCTGGCTCCAACGACTTGAGTGCCTCAAGTGTGACACCTCGTGGGAGTTACACACGTCCGGTGCCTGACGATGACTCTCGCTTCCCCGATCCAGCAGCAGTTGCGGAAGTAGAGCTCCCGGATCCGAATCCCGCAGCGCGACGGCGCTCCGCGGTGAAGATGTCTCTCGCTCGCGCAGTCCAGACTTGGGACCATAGTCACGAGAGAGAGAGGGGGGGAGAGAGAAAATATCAATTGGAGGTCCTCCCAAAAGTGGGGCGACCTTTATTGATTATTGGGTGTATTTTCTAGGCCAAATACCCCACCTTATATAGGGGGAGGGGAGGTACTACCTCCCCTCAAGTCCCGGGGTGGGACCAAAGGAGAGAAGGGGGAGGGGAGGCCGCCGGCCAGCCCCTGGTAGGCCCCGCACGGGGGGGGGGGGGCAAAGCCCAGCCGGCCACCCCCCTTTGGTCCTCCTCCCTCTCTCCTTTCCCTAATGGGCCCTCTCCCTCCGGAAATTGGCCCATTAAGCCTTTTGGCCTTTTAATTTATTTTCTCTTTATTAAATAATTATGAATAAATGATTAAATCAATATTTAACATTCATTCACACATTATCTAATCTCCGTGGCCATGGAACACCTTCCACCTCCACTGCGGACATCCTCCGGACTTACCGAAACCCTTCCGGTTTTCTCCCTTCTTTTCTTCGGTGATTCTATCGATTCTATAAACACTCTCTAAGCATCATCAAGCCCTTAAGCCTGATACCCTATGGTTCGGGAACACTCCAGACATGGTCGGGACACTCCCGCACCAATGATCAACAGAGGGACCTGGATGGCCATGTGACCCCTGTGTGCTCCACGAAGATCTTTCGGCGTTTGAACCGGGATAGTCGTGTCTTATTCCCTTTGTCATTCGATACTTGCATTGCCCGAGATCTGATCATTGACATCACCATGTCGGGTTCAATATCGTTACTGAACAATGCTACTTAACTCGTCCCGACAAGTGATATCGCCGTGATCCAATCACACGCTGCGCAGCTATTGGATATAACTTCTCCGAGTGGGCCCTTGAGTATCTTCCCGTCACATGGACGGACAAATCCCGCTCTCGACATATATTGCCTCTACGGTTTCCTCCGAATACCCGAACACACCTTTATAACCACCATTTTACCAGATGGCGTTTGATGATATCTAAGCACCCTCGGGAGACAGTGATTGATATAGCCTCACGGTCTAAGGAATAGTCTACGAGGATCCATTTCTAATCATCGTAACTTGAACTTCGTGACATGATCGGGTCACGATGTTTAGGTTGGGTATTGGTTCATCATCCCATTCTCCGAATGAGATGACCTCATTTCCAACTGGCATAAATGCCACATGATCAGGAAACATGATCATCAGTTCACCAATGAACCAGTGACTAGAGTTTCACTGGGAACCCCTGGTAGTTTGTATATCACACATGTATTGATGTTTCCACTCAATACAGTTATAGCATGATATAAAACTTAATCATAAACTATATGAAATGATAATAGTCCTTACTACTATTTGTCTCTAGGGCATATTTCCAACAGTCTCCCACTTGCACTAGAGTACAAATACGCTAGCTGCATTTGTTCTCAATCATTGGCACCATATATCCGGTACCCTGAACATGCTTGCTCATGGAAGAGGTTGAGTCTTGGGTCTATACTTTACAGTCCCAAATCCTTTGCAACTTACTAATGTCACCTTGATTGACATTAATACTCTATCATCACATGATAGCATCTATGTGTATGCATCGTCGCCATGGCAGCAGAATGAGGTCTGATTCCAGGAGCCTACAGTGACGTTAGATCAACCTCGAGGGCTTTCTCATGGGCACTGTGCGCTGGGACACATCATTCTACGTTAAAAGCGAATTAGCCCCGCCATAACATTATACAACACTTTAGATGGTACCCTTATTTATTATTATAAATGTATTCATCGAAACACTAGTGCACTCTGTGCAACTTTCGATGTTTTGTTCACCTTGCTTCCTATTTGACTTTAATTGGTACTACAGGAGTTTCCAACATATTCCCTTATAACATAACCCTTTATGTTTTAAGATATGTTATCCTTTATGGATTTGGAAAATATGTCCATAGTTCTCTACTAGACACTACGGACAAACTTAGCTCAATGTTTTGTGATTTGGACTTGATCACTTTCAAACGTTCCTTAATCAGATTACATATTATGCTAAGTTACCATCATGGTTTACTAAGATAGAACCTATGTCTCAACATAGTGGATGACGATCATCCTTTTCTTTCTTTCAACCATTGATGTAATACTATTCCTAATTCGATTCATTAAGGACCAGTTCCTTAATTAACTTTTATTCTGAAACACTTTTCAGAATCCCTTAAGAAATACTACATAATATCATAATACACCTATTATCAACTTCTACATCTTATAAATCATCATTTATAAGTATTTGCACTTTCATCCTTAATTTAATTTAAGAATTACTCCTATAAACTCCCACTCAAACAATGTTGCTAACATATTTGGGTATGAGTCAGTACTCTTACTCAAACTATGTTCCTACATATTTGAATTTGAGTCTTATGTTGCTCCCACTTAAAAATATGTCAATCACATATTGTTTTAGGAAGACTTTCATAGCTCCCACTCAATTTTATGCAAATTGCATATCTCCTTTACTATTTTGAATAACTTCAAAATCCTTTGATCAAATATCAAACTTGGAGATTTACTATGAGATACTAGTACTTTACTAGTTTTAAATCCACTAGACATTTTAGCACACATGAATCAAATTCATTTGAATTCATCATATTCTTGATAAATTGTGCTTTTGTCATTTACCCCTTTTCATACTATGGCTTTGCAGTCATTTGGGAAAATTCCAAGCAACTCCTTTACTTGTGAGATTCAGCAACGAATTGCTTTCTAATCTCAAGGGAATCTTGCTTCTAGGATTTCTCATAATTCTAGTTTACCATCATTTCCTTTGTAGTTCGTAGGTATGTCATATTCCAAAAATCATGACAAGTGATTCACAAATGTCTCCATACAAGATATGGATTTACATTTTGAATCCTACTTCATATAGTGAATAACAATAGTGGAGGGAAAAACACAATGATCAAAATCATTGATTCTTTCCTTCTGTGAAGAGAATCGTCCAGGGACGTTGTCCGTTGCGCTTCTCAACACTCTGATGCAGGGTTTTGAATCCTCATCGTGTCTTACACTAATTTCCATTTGCTCCATAATTGAGAAACATCACTAGAAGCGAGCTTTCTCAAGAATGCACCAAAATCCAAGCAATACGAATTTTGCTTTTCTTTTGGTTTGAGCTATGGGTTTCGTATTCAAATTTTCCAATGAATACTCTACAAGGACTTATTCGCTATTGTTTTGGTTATATCGAATAACCCCAAAACTTTCACGAATTCAAATGGTTCGCTAATTCTAATTGAGTGTTAACTATTTCTAACTAATGGTCTCTACATATACTCTAGAACGATTTGTTTGGTGCCTTCTATTCAACCCCCTTTTGATATCTAATATCACATTGTGATGCTTTGTATTTTGACATTTCAAAACACTTTGCATTCCACAATTTCTTTCATGCCATTCTTATAAAGTTGAATTTCATTACTATTGATCAAATCATAGCAATTAGATTCTCTTTTATATTTATACCCTTTGTTGATGAAACATTTTGATCAAATCAAATAGTTTCATATTCATGTTTCCTTTGGTAAACTACTTTACTCATTTAAACAATCATTTAATGATAATTACAATTTTCGTTAAAACACAATACATCGAATATGTATTTACTTTCAACAATTCTTTAAACACTTTGTATTCAAGTAATACATGGTGTTCAAGTTATTTCGCCGAACTTAGGCATGATTTACATGTGAGAAGAAATCGAATGACTTTCACATATTATCACATAACTTTGAATTTAAACAATGGTTTCGTTCATTAATGAAATATCATTAAGTTGGGTATTTTAAATAAGGAATTTTAATGTTTTACAAATGTTCATACATTATCAATTAGTTTCAAACAATAAGGATAATTCACATATAATCAAACAAGATATGAACACGAATAGAAATCATTCATAAAAGCAGAACAACTGTTTGTTACAAACTTATATGAATAACCGTCTCACGAAGTGTGAGACAAACTAAAGAAGTTCACAATCTCTTGATTACATTAATCATCCTAAAACACAAACTAAATGATAAATGTCGAGGGAGTGTGTCGTCGGATGTCATCATCATGCTCGCCATCAACACGCAACGTCACCTCCTCTCCAGCAAGCACCTCTATGCAGAAGGACCTGTTTTTAGTAAAACAGAACAAGTATCAGATATACTTAACACTGCAATGTGTTTGCAAGATTATAACATTTATAAAACTCTATATCAAATATATACCTTGGTCATCAATGACCTCTCCGGCGATTGGTTCAACCTTTACATTCTAAAAATGTAATATGAACTCATGGAAATCTAATGCTTCCGTATCACCACTCATGATGCTACTCTGGACATGTCCTTTGTAGCTGGGAGTCAATGACCGAAGCAGTACGTCTATCACAAATGGATCAGCCATCCAGTAATCCACGAAGTGAACCAGTCTTGTGTGTGCATCAAGCATGCGCTCCAAGTGACTCTTCAGACACATATGCTCCTCCATCTGTATGGAAAGGAACTCTCCAAGCAACTCGTGTTTCCACATGCACACATGGCCTATGAACTCTGCTCTCAGCTGATCCACCATCGAATATGGGTCAAGATCACCCATGTGCGGATGCAGTTCATCCACCATCCTGTAACGCATTATTATCTGAATGTAGGTGGACATCTCTTGGCGATAGTAGCGGTTTGCCAGCTCTTGCGGGGTCTCATAGTATTCTGGCTCAGTCAAATCCATCGTGCGGCGTATGTAGTCTACCACATGATTCCTAGTAAGGAGATCATCTAGGCGCACAAGCCAACTAGGGAAGTTGGATCCATCAAGTCTAAGTTTTTCACCCTTTACCCAATCCCCAATCTCAAAGTAAGCTTCATGGTGAGCCATCTACATTTATAATTGCAAAAGGAATTTAGACTAAGTTTATAATTAAATGAGTTAATAATAACTCCACTCAGAAACACCTATCCCCAAAGAGGGTTCCTAGTGATAACATGACCCCTATCAGCCACATCTCCCCCGATCATCACGGCCATCAATGTGGGTTCAAGGGTGGACGCTAAACGTCGGTCACATCATTCATGCGACTCGTGCTCGATCTTTCGACAATCCGCGTTCCGAGGCCACGCTTCTCTAGCATGCTAGGCTCGCCAACTCAACCTTAGTGTATTCGCTGTGCAACATGGCTTGCACCCACTGTATGCGAACGTAGATATGTCTGACACCCGATCATTACGGCCTGCCTCATACCGAAGAACTTTCTTGGTGGTGCACACTAAGGGGGAACACAATCATTGGTTATTTTAACAGGGATCATCTTATTAGGCTACCGTCGAGTATCTAATACTAGCACACAATAAGACATACAAACGATAGCATTGAATGTAAATGCTATGTGATATGGTCCTTCACGTCGTGATATCCATCCGTCGTCACCGGGTTCGGGCGCCAGGGTTCCGGCGCCGTAGACACTAGGGTACTGATGCACTCGACGATCGACGTAGAGCTCGTTGGGAACCCCAAGAGGAAGGTATGATGAGCACCGCAGCAAGTTTCCCTCAGTTATGAAACCAAGGTTTAATCGACCAGTAGGAGCAAGGAAACACCCCAAAGGTGTTACTAGCTGAGCTTTGGCAGGGCGCACTACCGGTGCTAGTAGCAACGTGGAGACCTGCACAACACAACCACAGAACTTTGTCCCCAACTTGCGATGAGGTTGTCAATCTCACCGTGTTTTGCGGAAAACAAAGGATTAAACGTATCGAATGGAAAGAAGTAAAAGTTTGCAGAAAGTAAACACAAAGCAGAAACAGTTTATAGATTGTATGTAAAGAAAAAGGACCGGGATCCATAGTTCACTAGAGGTGGCTCTCCTTAGATAGATAACATGCTGGGTGAACAAATTACAGCGGGGCAATTGACAAACACCGAGAAAGCAATACATGCATATACTAATCATCTTGACTCCTCTGAGACTTGATTAGGCAATACAACATAATACATAGACCGCCATCCAACTGCATCTATGACTAATAATCCACCTTCAGGTTATCATCCGAACCCCCTCCAGTATTAAGTTGCAAGCAACAAATTATTGCTTTACGAACTGCATGTAAAGTAAACAATACGATTGTTCTATGAACAAAGGATTGTTGTTTTCTCCCTAGTAGCAACAGCACATCTAATACCTTAGAGATTTCTGTCACTTCCTCAGATTACCAGAGGCATGAACCCACTATCGAGCATAAATACTAACTCTTGGAGTTGCTAGCATCTACTTGGCCAAGATAGCTACTAACAACGGAAAGCATGCAAGATCTCAAATAACAAAGACATGATAGAATCAATAATCAATCTGAAATAGCATCTCAATATCCATCGAATCCCCGCAAACACAACATGTATGAATTACAAATTGATGATCTTGATCATGAACGGAGCTCATAAGATCTAAACATGAAAGCACAAAGGAGGAGAAACCAGCCATCTAGCTACTACATGGATCCATAGTCCAAGGATGAACTACTCACGCATCACACCGGAGGCTTGCATAGTGATGAAGAAAGCCTCCAGGGTGAATTCCCCTTTCCGGTAGGGTGCCGGGAAGAGCTTCAGATCCACCCCCCCCCCCCCGATCTAGGGATAGATACGATGGCGGCTACAGACTCTTTCGTGGATTTTTGATCGGGTAATTAGGGTTTTCGTCCCGAGGGCAACTTATAGGCGGAAGGCGAGGCCAACAGGGTGCTGGGGTCGGCCAGACCACCCCCTGGCGCAGGCCAGGCCTGGCCGCGCGGCCAGGTGGTGTGGCCGGCCCCCAGCCCTTCTCCATCTCGTATTCTGGCACTTGATCCCTTCCGGAAAAATAGGCACTTTGGCTTTTGTCCCATCCAATTCCGAGAATATTCATTTTCTGACTTTCCTAGAACCAAAAACAGCAGAAAACAGGCAGCTAGCACTGTGGCTCTTGTTAATAGGTTAGTCCAAGAAATCATAATAAAAGTACTCCAAAGTTGGAACAAAACACAAGAACGTGGATAAAACCAAGCATGGAACATCAAACATTATAGATACATTTGCAATATATCAACATCCCCAAGCTTAACTCCTGATTGTCCTCGAGTAGGTAAGTGATAAAAAGAAATAATTTTTGAGGTGACATGCACCATCAAAGACTTGATCAAAATATTTGCAAAACTCAAAGCTGGGATCAGAGTACTTCAATCATAACATGAAAGACAAAGTTCTAGCAATAAGCAAAGAAACTATGGTGCAACATGAAAAGGCATAAACAAAAGATTCATGAATAACATGCTTTGCAAGACGATTGTTTGTTTCACCTAAAGAAAACATAGCATAAAAGTATTCAGCTTGTCCCTCAATAGAGTAGCAAATATAAATGCATAGGACACCTTCAAAGTTCATAAGAGTGACTAGATACAATAGTTTTAAACAAGCAATAACAAGTTATGCATCAATCAACTAGTCTTGGGACAATGCACATAGAACTAAGAATGGCCACTATGCTCTCAAAGTAGGTGCATAAAGATAGAAGGTGGAGACTCAATATAATGGTGGAAGAAAGGCCTTTTTGTAAAAGGAAGTAGGGATTCAAGTCTCATAAAGAGCTTCCAAAAACTATGGTACTTGTAGCTTTCAGCTCTCATTGCCCCTATCATAAGCATCTTGAAGTGATTAAGGTTAAAGTGAACAAACTATGGTGTTCATGCTTGACGAAGTATAAGTCAGAAATCTCATGTCCCTTGTATACGAGGGCCGCTCCTCATGCTACTCAAGTTTAGTCACCGGTAAGTTCTTGTCATCGTAAGTACATGTGTATCATTGAGAACCGCCAATGGGGTACCCCTTGCCCGATGATACAGAAGAATCCCCATATCAGAATGACAAGGCAAGCAGACAACGAGTATCTTAGCATTCTTCTTATTTACCATGGGAATATGGTGCTTTTTTCTCTCTTTCCTCTTTTCATAGTATCTCTTTTTTTTCTCTTTTTCTCTTTTTTCTCAATGTTGGACTCTTTTTTTTATAAGAAGAATGCTTCATAGACAGCTCATTATGGTTACGCCGCAGGTTTCCACCATGTCAGCATGGATTAGACCAGCCGCCCAGGCGTTTCTCTAACACATATACATAACTCCATGGACTTACAAGCTCCCCTTTCATTTCACACCGACGACATCCATATACAAAAGAGCATGATATCACACCCGATCATCACGAGATGCTTCGAAACAACGAGTCTTAGCAACAGTGCCAACTAAGGACGAACACTTTATTACTTGATATTTAGTGAGAGGGATCATCTTATAATGCTACCGTCGTGATCTAAGCAATACAAGATGCATAAAGGATTAACATCACAGGCAGTTCATAATATGTGATATGATATGGCCTTTCTTCTTGTGCCTTTGATCTCCATCTCCAAAGCATGGATATGATCTCCATCAGCACCAGCGTGGCATCAAGGTCCGTGGCACCGCTTCATGGTTGTCCATCACCAACAACAACTATTACAACTACTTGGAATAAAGCTATTACATGATGAATAGACACGCAGGTCTTAAACAAAATTTAAAGACAACCATTAGGCTCCTGCCGGTTGCCATATTACAATAAGGATCATTGCATACATCAAATATAATCACAATCACATAATGGCCATATCACATCACAAAACCCCTGCAAAAACGATTTAGACTCCTCTAATATTCTTTGCATGTTTTACGTGGCTTGGGGCTTTCGAATAAGAACGGATCTTACCTACGAATATGAACCACAACATTGATACAAGTGCTATCAAGTGCAAAGTGTAGATTGGATCTATACTATGGTGGGAGAGACAGACACCCGCAAAGCCACTTGTGCAAAGCAAGTTACACGTCAAGCGTGGAGCAAGTCTCATGTGCGATGACATGTAAGGTTAGCCCGAGCCGCTTCATCCCACCATACCGCAAGATGCAAAGTACACAAAGCAAAAGACGGCACGAGCACCAACGCCCACAAAAACATTGTGTTCTACTCGTGCAACAGATCTACACATAGACACGGCTCTGATAGAACTGATGGGTTCGTAGCATGGAAAACAAAAAAATTCTACCGCAAGAACGAACAAAACGCAGATCTAATCTAGATAAAAGCCAAGATCTAATCTATTAGACATGTGCAACGAGATAGATCTGTACTAACCCTCTTAGATCCGAAAGCGTTACGAGATTGGATCTCGTGGTTGATGTAGTCGATCACTTGCCGATCTCAAGATCGAGTGGACGATCCTTCCGGCACCGTGTTCCGGCAGCGCTTCCGCAGTCGGTCACACGTGCGGAGTCGAAGCAGACCTTCCTCTCCCTGTTCCAGCGAGCAGCGGAGGTAGTAGATCTTCTCCATGGAATCCCAGCAGCTCGACGACGTGGTGGTGGTGGTGGAGTAGAGAATTCTGCAGGGCTTCGCCTAAGCCTGAGCGGAAGAAAGGAGGAGAGAGGCGGCTGAGGTTTGGACTGGAGAGGGGCTAGGGGGGGTGGCGCCTCCACCCCTCTATTTAAAGGAGGGAAGCGCCATGGGAGGGGGAGTCCTAGTAGGACTCCCCTCCCTTCCTTGGCCGGCGGATTGGGAGGGGGGGAGGAGTCCTCCTCCCCCACGACTCCTTGTCTTGCCCCACAAGGACTCCTTTATCCTTTCTTGGTTTTCAAGCAAACTCCAAGAAATCTTCCAGAACCTTCCGGAACATTCTGAAACCTTCTAGAATCCTCATATAAATACTCCGGAACATTTCCTAACTTAGAAAATGATCCCCAATATATGAATCTTATTCTTCGGACAATTCCGGATCTCCTCGTGATGTCTCGGATCCAATCTGAGACTCCGAACAACATTCGGTCTCCAACGCACATTCCATATCTATTTAAAACAACTTCGAACCTTAAGTGTGTCACCCTACGGTTCGTGAATATGTGGACATGATAGAGACACATCTCCTATCAATAACCATCAGCGGGACCTGCAGATCCATAATGGCTCCCACATACTCAACGATGACTTCGTGATCGATAGAACCATTTACATACGAGACCAATTCCCTTTGTCACGCGATACTCTACTTATTCGAGGTTTGATCGTCGGTATCTCCATACCTAGTTCTACCTCGTTACTGATAAGTACTCTTTACTCGTTCCATGTTATGTCATCCCTTGTGACCCAGTCACATGCTTGCAAGCTAATTAGATGACATTCCACCGAGAGGGCCCAGAGCATATCTATCCGTCATATGGATGGACAAATCCCAATCTTGGTCCATGCGCTTCAACACATACTTTCAGAATACCCAACGACACCTTTATGATCACCCAGTTACGAAGCGGTGTTTGATGCCATCAAAGTACCCATCCGGTGATGGTGATTAACATAACCTCATGGTCGAAGGATTAGGTTACTATGTATTTTAAAGCTTATAGCAAACAAACTTAATGACTTGATCTTATGCTATGCTTACTACGGGTGTGTGTCCATCACATCATTCTCCTAATGATATGATCTTGTTATTAACGACATCCAATGTCCATGATCAGGAAACCATGATCATCCATTAATCAACAAGCTAGTTTAATAAGAGGCTTACTAAGGACTCTTTTATGTATTAATGTTTCCGGTTAATACAATTATAGCATGGGATGTAAACATTTATCATAAACATAAAGATATAATAATAACCACTTTATTATTGCCTCTTGGGCATATCTCCAACATGAACCCACCATCGAGCATAAATACTAACTCTTGGAGTTGCTAGCATCTACTTGGCCAAGATAGCTACTAACAACGAAAATCATGCAAGATCTCAAATAACAAAGACATGATAGAATCAATAATCAATCTGAAATAGCATCTCAATATCCATCGGATCCCCGCAAACACAACATGTATGAATTACAAATAGATGATCTTGATCATGAACGGAGCTAACAAGATCTAAACTTGAAAGCACAAAGGAGGAGAAACCAACCATCTAGCTACTACATGGATCCGTAGTCCAAGGATGAACTACTCACGCATCACACCAGAGGCTTGCATGGTGATGAAGAAAGCCTCCAGGGAGAATTCTCCTCTCTGGTAGGGTGCCGGGAAGAGCTTCAGATCTCCCCGATCTAGGGACAGAGACGACGGCGGCTACAGACTCTTTCGTGGATTTTTTATCGGGTACTTAGGGTTTTCGTCCCGAGGGCAACTTATAGGCGGAAGGAGATGCCGAGGGGGTGCTGGGGTCGGCCAGACCACCCCCTGGCGCAGGCCAGGCCTGGCCGCGCGGCCAGGTGGTGTGGCCGGCCCCCAACCCTTCTCCATCTCGTATTCTGGCACTTGATCCCTTCCGGAAAAATAGGCACTTTGGCTTTTGTCTCATCCAATCTGAGAATATTCATTTTCTGACTTTCCTGGAACCAAAAACAGCAGAAAATAGGCAGATGGCACTGTGGCTCTTGTTAATAGGTTAGTCCAAGAAATCATAATAAAAGTACTCCAAAGTTGGAACAAAACACAAGAAAGTGGATAAAACCAAGCATGGAACATCAAAAATTATAGATGCATTTGCAATGTATCAGGTACCAGTGTCATTCCGGCGTGGTAGTTCGTCACCTTCGTGACTATCTACTACTATGCAACAAAAGGTAATTACTTTACCTTTTCCACAACCATATCACAAAGCAACGCCCCCCTGCAAAACAAAGTTAGACGCCTCTACTTTATCTTTGCATGTTTTACGTGGCTGAATGGGCTTTCGTACGAGAACCGTTCTTACCTACGAACTTTCAGCACAACGTTGATCAAGTAGTTGTCTATACTACACCCCTTTCGGGGCCCTCCGTTGCAAATGGTATACCAACTAATGCGAGAGAGACAGACACCCCCCTAAACCACTTTATACGGTACAAGCCGTATGCAAGCGTGGACCAGTCTCACGAAGGGACGCGTAAAGTCGGTTCGGGGCCGCTTCATCAAGCATTACTGCGGTATACGCAAGTACACGTGGGAGGGTAATAACTAAAAGATCAACGCCCACACGCTACATCTCGTGTGTTCTACCCATACTAGCATTACTACACATAGATCTAGCTCTGATACCACTGTAGGGCTTCCGCACATAAAAACAATAAATTTTACTCTACGCCCCTGAACCCCTGAAGCTGCCAGGACCTATCTATTAGTAATATAGTAACGGGAGGGGATTTTCGTGAACTTACCCTCGAAGACCGAAAAGCCTTGTCAACGCTCAGGAGAGCGTGGTTGATGTAGATGAGCCGAAGCCGAGCTCAAGGTCGTGATGAAGTCTTTGCGCTCCTTCTGGCTCCAACGACTTGAGTGCCTCAAGTGTGACACCTCGTGGGAGTTACACACGTCCGGTGCCTGACGATGACTGCTGCTTCCCCGATCCAGCAGCAGTTGCGGAAGTAGAGCTCCCGGATCCGAATCCTGCAGCGCGACGGCGCTCTGCGGTGAAGATGTCTCTCGCTCGCGCAGTCTAGACTTAGGACCACGGTCACGAGAGAGAGAGAGGGGGAGAGAGAAAATATCAATTGGAGGTCCTCCCAAAAGTGGGGAGACCTTTATGGATTATTGGGTGTATTTTCTAGGCCAAATACCCCACCTTATATAGGGGGAGGGGAGGTACTACCTCCCCTCAAGTCCTGGGGTGGGACTAAAGGAGAGGAGGGGGAGGGGAGGCCGCCGTCCAGCCCCCGATGTGCCCCACGCGGGGGGAGGGGGGGCAAGGCCCAGCCGGCCACCCCCTTTGGTCCTCCTCCCTCTCTCCTTTCCCTAATGGGCCCTCTCCCTCCGTAAATTGGCCCATTAAGCCTTTTGACCTTTTAATTTATTTTCGCTTTATTAAATAATTATGAATAAATGATTAAATCAATATTTAACATTCATTCACACATTATCTAATCTCCGTGGCCATGGAACACCTTCCACCTCCACTGCGGACATTCTCCGGACTTACCGAAACTCTTCCGGTTTTCTCCCTTCTTTTCTTCAGTGATTCTACTGATTCTATAAACACTCTCTAAGCATCATCAAGCCCTTAAGTGTGATACCTACGATTCGGGAACACTCCAGACATGGTCGGGACACTCCCGCACCAATGATGAACAGAGGGACCTGGATGGCCATGTGACCCCTGTGCGCTCCACGAAGATCTTTCGGCGTTTGAACCGGGATAGTCGTGTCTTATTCCCTTTGTCATTCGATACTTGCATTGCCCGAGATCTGATCATTGACATCACCATGTCGGGTTCAATCTCGTTACTGAACAATGCTACTTAACTCGTCCCGACAAGTGATATCCCCGTGATCCAATCACACGCTGCGCATCTATTGGATATAACTTCTCCGAGTGGGCTCTTGAGTATCTTCCCGTCACATGGACGGACAAATCCCGCTCTCGACATATATTGCCTCTACGGTTTCCTCCGAATACCTGAACACACCTTTATAACCACCGTTTTACCAGATGGCGTTTGATGATATCTAAGCACCCTCGGGAGACAGTGGTTGATATAGCCTCACGGTCTAAGGAATAGTCTACGAGGATCCATTTCTAATCATCGTAACTTGAACTTCGTGACATGATCGGGTCATGATGTTTAGGTTGGGTATTGGTTCATCATCTCATTCTCTGAATGAGATGACCTCATTTCCAACTAGCATAAATGCCACATGATCAGGAAACATGATCATCTGTTGACCAATGAACCAGTGACTAGAGTTTCACTGGGAACCTCTTGTTGTTTGGATATCACACGTGTATTGATGTTTCCACTGAATACAGTTATAGCATGATATAAAACTTAATCATAAACTATATGAAATATGATAATAGTCCTTACTACTATTTGTCTCTAGGGCATAGTTCCAACAATAAGGTCACTACCAGTGTACTCTGCTCCCTATTTAGAGATGGCTGTGTCCCTTCCCCCAAACCAGAATCCACCATTTCCCCCTGCAAGCTCCTTCACCATTAGATCTAGGGTGATGACGGGTGAGTCTTCAATGTCGCCCATGAAGACGGTGATCGTGTTAGCTTCTCTAACGAGCACGACGATGGTGAGCATGCCATCTTCATCCTTAAGCATGGCAACAATTGTGCCTAGCATCTCCCTCGGCACGATGACGGTGATCTTGACGGATACTCCTTTGACCACGGTGACAGTGGTCCTTCTGGCATCTACATCATCCCCAACCTCTATGCTGCATCTGTTGGAATTATGCCCTAGAGGCAAATAATAAAGGATGTTTATTATCATATTTCATTAAGTTTATAATAGTTTTATACCATGCTATAAATATATTAATTCGAAAGCAAACAAACCAAGTCCCTGGTGAGCCTCTATTCAACTAGTTCATTGGTCAACTGATGATCAAGGTTTCCTGGTCATGGAGCATTTATGCCAATTAACAATGCGGTCATATCATTAGTGAATGATATGATGGATATGTACACAACATAAGTATTGTGACAAGATCAAGTCATAAAGTTCATCATTGCAATAATTAGAAACGAAGTATCCTACTCCCTGACTGCATCAACCGTCACACCGTAACAAGGTGATCATAAAGGTGTCTATCAAGTATTCCAAAGGGATATGTTGAGGCGTATACATTGAGATTGATATTTGTTCTCTCGCTTGATGGGACGATACACCAGGCCCACTCGGTGATACTGCATCCATATTGCTGCAAAACGTGTGACTAGCTCACGAGGATGGAATATCATGAGAACAAGTTAAGCAGCACTTGTCGGTAACAAGATTGAACAACATATCATGATATCGGTGATCAGATCTCGGACAAGTCAGGTATCGAAGTAACAAAGGGAATTGGAATTGATGCTTATTGTTTGAACGACATTGATATCCAAATCCCACTAATGATCATTATGGGTATCCAGATCCTATTACTGATCATTGATCCGAGAGTCATCTCTATCATGGTCGTGATGTTCCCGAACCGTAGAGTAACACACTCAAGGATTCTATGATGCTTGGAGATTTTTTTGGAACCATCGGGATCATAGGAAGAAAGAGAAGAGAAATTCAGAAGTGTTTCGTGAGAGAACCGGAATTGTTTTGGGAGAATCCGAAGGAAGTTCAGAATAATCGAAAAGGAGTTTTTGATCATGAAGAAGTGTTAAATATGTTTATAATATTAATGACTTAATGTTTAAAAATATTATTTAAAATAAAATTTTGGGTGAAAACTTCCCTAATGGGCCACTTCCCTGGGAGCCGCCACCCGAGGGATCCTGCCCGGCCGGCGCTGGGCTGCGTGCGGGTTGTTGGGGCCCACCCGGCCAGCCTCCTCCACAAGGTTTTTAATTTGTGGCCCAAAAGTTGAGATAACAAGGCATAGTGGGGTCTGGGTTGCTTTCCATCGGATCGAGGTACCCATATTTGGTGTGAATTGTCTAGAGGGTCTTTTTCAGCACAAATTCAACATAACGCTTGAACAAGAAAAATCATGCTAACACCTGTCTAGTTGGGCCCCTCTTGTCAGTTTTGACTGTTATGTCGTTGTCATCATGGCTGCAATATAGACTTGCAGCGTTGGTGCCCCATCCATTCCCCTTTATTCTTGGCATCGCCTTCTTCTTCTCCATGGCGCCGATCTAGGAGGCAAATTCCTTCAGGGGTGGGATCTGGCACCTAACCGAACCTCCTCGGCCCCGCTCTCCTCTACTGAATCGGAGCTCGCCCTCTCCATGGTCACACCTATGGCACAGCACCGAGATGAGAATTCATTCCCAGAAGAGATCTGTCACCATGTCGAACCTTCTCAGTCCCGATGCCCTCCTCCTGAATCAGAGCTCGTCGTCGTTGTGGTCGCATCTGTGCAAAGCCACTGCATCTTCCTCTTTGAACCCCATGGCCAAATGTATTGTGTTCGGCACAACACCAACAAGGTGAATTTCCATCCACTTTTCTTCTTGTGATTGAGGTAGAAGAACATGTACAAATATGTTGTTTACTAGATTTTCCTTTGAGATTAGTAGCTCCGTGATGAAGAAATAGAGAGAACCTAAATGGAATGATGATGTAGAGCATGCTCTGTACTTTTCATTGCATCACCAAGGGCATGTTGACGAAGCTTATTACCAAGAGAGTAGAGTTCATCAGCCATTGCCAAAAATGGGAACAAATCCATGAGCGATTCAATATAATGCAAATGCAAGAGGAGCAGCTAGATCCATGTCATCAATCATGAATAGGTTCCACATTCTAGTGATGCTTTCAAATGCAAACACCATGTATCATTCATAACAATAACACTATCGACAATGTTGCTAGCTGTTTGTGTGAGCTATTCATTTTATATGCTGATGACACCTTGCTTTCCCTGGATAGTAATCTTGAAACTGCAATTAACATGAAGTGGTTGTTATCCTGTTTTGAGCAAAATGCCTTGTATGCACATTACGTTTGTCTGTTCTATGCTTCAATTCTGCTGTTAGGTGCAGAAAAAAGATGGACCTAACTTAGTGACCAAGATAGAGTCGCACACAAATATAGGCATCACTGAATATTACATAGATAGGCCTAACTTAGTCTTGCACAAATAGTCTTAACTTGTTCTTACACACATAAGCAAAGCTTAGTCTTACACAAATAAGCATAACAAAGTCTTGAGCAAAGAAGCATTACTTCGTAGAACTAGGGGGAAACTAAAGATAAATATAAATGGTTCATCGGATATGTTAGTTGAGCACTTGGTCCCTGGGGTTGATAGCATCATTGGAACGAACCAGAACGCTGCGTTTGGTCGTGGATCATGCCCTATCAAGTCGTATGACCCTAGTGATGAGCCAATGGAAAGCCCCCTTGACATGTATTCGGCTCCAGATCAGATCTGTAGGGCCAACATGATAGGTGTGTGAGTGTGCAACAAACACACAGTCTACTCTCAACATGGGAAGTGTTGGCACCTCAACAACAACACTAGCATGTTCTTCATGGACTCCGACAGTAGACTCAGGTTGTTTCTCGTCTGCACCAACAACAACATCAACAAGTATTTCGTCAGCTCCACTAGCAGCAACATTAGATAGTTCTTCGTTATCTCCACCATCACCAGCAGTAGCAGCGGGAGACGGGGCTGCATGAGCAATTATAGGTTCAACGACTCTAGGGGATCCAAGGAAGAAAGGGTAGTTGATCCCAAGAAACACAGATTGTTCCTTTAGATTATCGACTCTACTCCAGACTTGTTCTACTCGGCTTGGTCTGGACTTGCGGACCTTAAGAAAATGTGACACCTCAGCGATGAGTATGAATAAAGTAGTGTCCGCATATGCTCTATTGTATCACCAATGTTGTTTAGTCCTCCACTTATATGAATCCACATGAGTTTAGCATCACCTTTCGCGTCAGCTTCTAGAGGTGCCAGGAACCAGCGCCGTGATCCAAGCTCAGCATCTACTACTGCAATGGTATCTTTGATCACCCGATCTAGAATGACACGCGGGGCTGTGTGTGTACCTGCGTGTTACTTACAATCAGTATGATTGCTGCTAACAAAGCTTTAAGTAGAATTTTGAATGGAATTTTACATGCTATATGACAACATGACTTACCCATGTGAACGGATCCCAAACACATACAACACCGCTAGGTTCAGTGACCGCGTAAATGCGATGCAGTGTGTCGGACCAATAGGAGTCGTAGGTGAAGGCGACGTCGACATACTTCTACCGACGCAGGTAGTCGTCACGCAAGATTATCCATTCCTTGTCATTGGGATATCTAATGAATGTGATTACCTTGTATAACACCGCTATGACGTCATAATGCCAATTCCTATTCACCAGATGTGGCCTCTGTGGGATGTACCTTCAGGAGCTCAAGTTCTCCCATGTTGATCATGTAAGCAAATTCGGAGCTGGACAACCACTTGGATGCGAGTGCAATAATGATGACACCCTCAAACAAGGTAGTGCAAATATCATTGATTTATAGACATTTTTTAGAGTCCAAGTTCTCCGATCCCTGGATAAAAGGACCAGTCACTCGTCGTTGCCACCCACCCAGTTCAGGTCATCTCCCATTTTCATCTCGTCTTCTTCCTTGATATTCGCCACTACTGATCCTGACCCTTTATCCGGCATCAACGGTTTTGCCTGAATATTCTACAAAGTTTGTTGTTGGTTGGTAATATCACCTAGCATGGATTCGATTGCAAATACAAATTGACACGTAAATTATGACTGTCTCCTTAGCTCTCGCCTAAATTATGACTGTGTCACTACAAAAGTACCAAAATATCAAGTATGAGCAGAGCTTTCCTTGAACCAACTCCTGTCGGTGATCATAAACAAGTAGGGCCATAATAGTCTTAAATGGTCCAATTTGTTTAATTTTTTAGAAAACAAAATATCACCTAGTAGGCATTTCATTGCAAATGTAAATTAACACCTAGACCCTTAGATTATAGTGTTTATTATGACTGTCTCCTCAGCTCTCGCCTAAATTATGACTGTGTCACTACGAAAATACCAAAATATTAAGTATGAGCATAGCTTCCACTATACAGAATGGTCTTAAATGGTTCGATTTGTTCAAAATGTGCATGCAAACAACATGTTTAATGAAAGGAACAAAGGATTTCGATGAAATTTCAGAACATATGCATCAATGATATGAATGAAGCAATCATCAAGAGATTGGAACTTACGTAGCCATCGGAACTATGCCTTTATTACTGCCCTGTTACAGAACATCATTTGACAGAATCTAAGTCGGTTGATCCACAACTTAGATTGTGGGACAACCTCAGGTCTGAGGATTATATTGAGCCTAGCTCAACTGGTTGGGGGAGTGGGGATGTACAAACCCAACACCTGGGTTCAAATCCTCACGGAGGCAAATTTGGGTTCCTATTTATACTTAAGGATCAGGCTATCCTGGTACTCATGCAATTTATCCTGAGGACCAGGCTTGGGGCTTAACCAAGTTTAAAAATCCTAGTACTCATGCTTAATGGTTGTGTGCACTCCTAGTTGGTGCAGAGGCCACGGAAGTGAAATCCTCCCTCCATTTTAGCACGAGTCTTGGAAAATTGGATACCTCCCGAGTCGCCCACCGCTCGGGCGATCCCATAGGCTTCCAGCCGCGGCCGCCTAGTCCCTCCACCTCCAGCCTCGCTAGGCCGCTGCCGTTGCCGATGCCAGCGGTGGTGGCGGCACCCTTCTCGCCGAAGGCGGAGTACAGGAGAGGGCTCGTGCAGCTGATCTCCATGGGCGGTGGGGTACGACTTCGGCAGGTCTTGGATCTCTCGTGGAGGAGCAGATGTAGGACGAATACGGACGGGAACGGGCAGCGGTGGCCGGCGGCGGTGCGGTGTTGTGCTGGCGGCGACATAGTGCTAGAGGCGGGACAGGCTGTTCTGGACCCGATCTGGGCTCGATCTCGGTATTGTGTGATGCCTGCTGGCCATGCGGCTTTCTGCCCCTGTTTTGGCATCTCGAGTTCGTCTTCTTCTCCGTTGCCAGCCGGTGGCGTGGGGGCTGCTGGCGCGGCTTTGAATAAAGGAGGTGGTCCTTGGATTTCTCTCTCACCATGATGAAGAACTGCCTGTTACCAGTCTTCATTGATCTTGGGTGGACTACCGAGTTCCAGAAGACTCCGCCGGTGAATTCCAAATGGGCGACATGCCTGGAGTTTGCCGGTGCGGATGGTGTTTCAGTCATGCGCAACCATGTTTTTGAGGGTCGTTTGGTTTCAGAGGGGGCGGTGTGAAGCTCTATGGTGTGTTGCCATGATGGGACATGCCTTGGTTCCACGGTGAAGTCAGACGTGGAGAATGGCATGGAAACCGGGAACTGAAGGCAGTGGAAGTTTGAGTCCTGGTGGTGTAGGGATTCTGGCTTGGTGTTTTGTGACTTGGAGTAGCGAAATAGGCAAGTGTGAGCGACAAACAGGAGGAATTCAGTGTCTAAACCTGCAGGGTGAAACCCAAGGTCTGGACTTAATTGGTTGTGCCTAGCAATGACATTGTTGAAGGCATTGTTTTGTGAGTGTGGACTTTCTCCAGGATGATAACCTATGGTCTTTGATCAGGGCGATGACGGTGCTTGAGCACTGTTCCCTTCTTGGAGGCATCGCTTTTGGAGTTGTTGAATTGCTGGTGTTGTTTTGATGGTGTTTGGTCCGCAATTTCAAGGAACTAATCACTGTAGTGGGACTTTTTTATGTAATTCTTCTTTCTTTTTTCGGCCGTGTGCATCCGTCATGCCAATAGGGTAATGCGTTGTTACAGAGGCTGGGTGTAATTGGTATCTCCTGATATTAATATGTGCTCCTTTCCACAAAAAAATGTTGGCATTTTGTTGTATCTTAATATGAGTTTGTCTGACTCGCTAAACTCTTTAGCCGAGTTAGCGTAAATCGGAATAGCATCACCATTTCCATGACAAGTGGAACCTAGTCATCAACCGACTTTCATATTAGTTTAAGTTGTGTGTCCAGTACAACCTCAAACCATGGACATCTAGTATGAATAACATGAATATATAGTTTCACAATCGAATCACATATCCAGTGATACATATCAGATATTCATATTAGGACAACTTAATAATTTTATGAATACATTGGAAATTATATCATACATAATTGCCTCTAGAGAATATTTCCAACGTTTCAGGTGTGTGCCCATCACATCATTCATCAATGAAGTGACCCCGTGATCAATTGACATAAATATCCATGATCGGGAAACCTCGATCATTGATTGCCCAACAAGCTAGTCTACTAAGGATACTAGGGGATTGGTTTGCTTAAAATTTACATACTACACGTGTATTCATGTTTCCGCTTAATATAGTTATAGCATGGTACGAAACTTATTATGAACACTTGCGATATGACAATAAAATATTTTTATTATTAGCCTCTAGGGTGTATAACCTAAAAAAGGATCATATCATGAAATCCTAGAAAGAAACACTCGACACAAACTTAGTAGCTCATAAAGACGTATGCTGGCATGAATAGAACATAAAGACAGTTCGAAGAGGGTGACTTCGTGTATCTCAAAATGCAACCCTACCGTGAGAACTCCCTGGGTTTGAGAAACTCCCTGAAACTCACATCCAAATGGTATTTTCCATGTCAATCAGCTCAGAAAACACCTCGATCCAGGAGCTATATTTCGAACCCTCTTCTTCCCCTGGGTCACTGCTGACGGTAAGGTCAAGACTGTGCCTTGGGTGGTAGTATTAGATCTAGTGAAAAAAGAAGGCCGCTTGGTTTGCGCATGCAGGAGCGTGGTCGAGACGACCGGTGGCCACTGGCCGGTGCGATGCGTTCGAAGGAGCGCTCTGCCAGCAGACACGACATCGTGTCACAGCGCGTAACCCAGACACACACACACACATGCGGGCGAATCCAGAGCGATGCGCCGGGAGCCTGTGCGGACGGTGTGTCGTGCACGGCAGGGACGCACATCACACTCTGCTCAGCCCAAACCCAACACCCGCACCTTGATCTGCCCAAGCTGCTGGCCACGTGCAGCGGTGTCTTCCTGTCGATCGAGCAACAAGAACGCGGCGTATTGTATAACGGTATACTACATACGTTGAGACGTTGCCCCGGTTTCACACCTTGCGCGGGTCCGTCACATATTCTAGCTAGGGCGGTGCAGAGCAACGGTACGCCATATTCTCCGCCGCCCACGCCTGTGGGTTAGCTCGTGTTCCCAGCTGGCAGGAGACGTAGTACTATATGCCTCTGACATGGCATTTTCGAACGGAACAAGATTTCCCAGCGCGCCATCGAGCAAATTTTGTTGACCAGAGTTTGAATAGATCCCCCCTGCTGCTGCTGCTGCTGCTGCACACTGCGGGTCAAAGTAGTAGCGGGCAGTATTATTTGCGTTCACGGGACAGCTAATCCCTTGTGTTTCTTTATACTACTTAGTACCATTATCACGCAATGATCAGCCATCCGTCCACTCCTCTATCTGATCTATCCGTCTCGTCATGCCAGAGCCAGAGCCAGATCGAGCCCGTCGCGTCGCACGTTCAGTACTGAGACTCGCCCAGGCCTCACCAGCTTGTCACTTGCTAGCTGTAGCCTCAACCTTTACCTGACACGACCGAATGAAATACTGCTATCCAACCAAGACGACGAGTAGTACTCCTGCATTTCCCAATCAGCGCAGGCAACTGCCCGTGATCCCGTTCCGATCAACGTAGTGATGCGGTAATGACCAAGTAGTCTCACACGCACCACCTTGCGTTTGATTTTGAAACGATGAGCAAGTTGGTAACGCAACACGCCCCGTGAATCCGTGATCCGATCGGTCACGTAGCACTGCCGGAAAGCTAGATTAGTTTAGCCAGGAAAGGAGGCCGGCGAGTTGGGTGCATGCATGCATGCAATGCACATTGCACCCGACCTAAAAGCAAAACCACAGAGACGGACGACGAGATCGCGAACGATCATACGTACTGTAGTTATTATTTCTGCCTGCGACGACGCCGTACGTCACCGCTCCATCACCTCGAACGTGCGTGCCCGTTTAGTTTAATCGCCTCCGCACAAGTACTTGGTGGTGCTTCGTCCGTGGTACCGCTGTACCAAGCGAGCCGAGCTTGTAAATTCTTTAACCAAGTCGGCACAGACCGTGACCAGTAGTAGTAGCAGTAAGCAGGAACAGAGTAAAACCCCGGTGACACTGCCAGCGACACCTACAGTACGTCACAACGAGAGTCCGCAGGGGCGATGTGCCTTCTTCGACCAATGGTCTCGCCACATGCATGTTCAGATCAGGGCGGTACTGGGAAAGGGGCTAAACCCCCCACCCGTGGCCAGCATACGATAGTAGTATAATTAACCACTCCATCCCCTCGTAATCATTCATCAGAGCTCCCGAGCCCGTGGATCAGGTCACGTGGATGCCACATGGTAGGTGCGAGTGCAAGCTAAAACCCACCCAAAGCCAAAGCGATGCGTGTACAGTTGTGGATGTTCGCAACCGTCTGTCCTATCATCGCCTTCCTGCTCTCTCTGATGACGGTTGTTTAGCTCCAACTTGCTCGTTGATTTCGGTAAACAAATGGCAGATTCACGAACCCCGCGCCGCCAGTGCGTCACCTCACCTCACCTCGCCCCCATCAATAATCAAACCGGCTTCCTGCGACACAGAGAATCCGATGTGGGAGGTGCTGATGCCAGATGACGCGCGCTTTGCTTCAACGAACTTATTACCCTGTCTGTCTGCCGTAATCATTAACCTGTGTTCAAAAACACGGACCAACCAGCTGCGAGTCTATAGTAGTGAAGCCAACGGTGCCGATCAGATCACAACACCGCTGAGAGCATCTCCACCGGTGCTCACAACAGATGTCTGGCAAGCGCGTCGGCAGTTGGTTTGGGAGGCGCTGCTCAAAATTGCCGGGAGATTGGGGAGGCCACCCACATCGGCGCCCACAACGATCGGTTTCCGGACGATCACTGCACCAAAAAAAATAAACTTAAAGAAATTTCATTCAAATTTAGAAAATTTACATGATTTAAATAAAATTTGCACAAATTTAAACCTAAACCTAGATTACTAGGCGACGAGGTTCACCCACTCCGGCACCTACTAGTGGGGCAGGCCCCCATTGGTGTTGGTACTGGACGAGCAGTGGCGGTAGCGGAGGCTGCTGGAAGGGCGGAGGCGATGGAGTTACCGACGCAGCAACGAAAGCTTCAAGTGCCTGGAAGGTGCTGGCCCAGCACACCTCCTCTTCCAGATCCCGCTGCGCCTCAGACTCGCGCCTAGCGAGCTCGAAGGCCTCCGACTCGGTGAGGCCCGATGGATGAGGTCGGCAAAGTATTCCTCCTCCTCCTTCACCTCCCGGCTAGCACCGATGGCCGCTAGCTCCTTCGCCCAGTTGATGATCTCGAGTTGGTACTTGCGTTCGTTTGGCCACTCTGGTGAACGTGGTCGTGGCGCGGCGCATGGGAAGATGACGCTGCGTCGCAGAACGACGTCGGGGAGGAGAAGCCATAGGCGCTGGCCCTGTCAGCCGCGGCCCACCGAAGAAGGCATGGCGGCTTGAGTGACTGTGGTGAGGGCGGCGGAGGCCACACCTTGTGAGCACATCGTCGACTTCCAAGCCATCCTAGTAGGCATGGCGCTTGTCCCAGTTGTAGGGGTCGTCGTAGGGCACCACATCGCGGTGCACGACCCCTCGCGCTCATGCATCAGTATGACGACCCAGTAGCTAGGGACGGCGATAGAGCAGGTTTGGACGGATATACCAAAACCAAATCCAAATCCACAAATCTTATTTTAACCCGTCCATGAAGATATCCATGGACATAAATGTCGACCCAGATCCAAACCCGTCGGATATCTTTATATCCATGGATATCCAATGTTTTACACGCTATATATACATAATCATAAGAACATTCAGCATGACTGCGAGATTCTAGCAAATTTCCACAGCATTTCAGCAGAATTTCAGAAATATTATATGGATAATACATAAAAATATCAAATAAACAATATTTCCACCACGTAGTACTTAAAATATATCAAATCTCACACGGTAACACCACAAAGTACATAGATGTCTCATAACAATCTCAGCATAATTGCCTATGGAGTGATAGGCAAAATGGAATAGAAAATTAGGGATTAGTACTTAGGTGGGCCTTTGGGTCTGGGGCTTGAAAGTTGGAATGTTAGGCCTTTTAGTGAGTAATATGGCATATGTTAAAAAAACAATGTTTCACTAACATGTGGATCACACATGTCAACCGGGTATCTGTTGGATATCCATGGAGCGAAACCACTACCCATGCCCACCCAATGAATTAGCGGATATCCGTTCCATGAAATCCATGGGCATAATTAGCCCCTGTTGATGGCCCAAATATATCGAGCTCGTTGGGGAACCCCAAGAGGAAGGTATGATGAGCACATCAGCAAGTTTTCCCTCAGTAAAAAACCAAGGTTATCAATCCAGTGGGAGCAAGGAAACACCTCAAAGGTGTAGCTAGCTGAACGTTGACAGGGCGCACTACCGGTGCCAGCAGCAACGTGGAGACCTGCACAATACAACCACAGAACTTTGCCCCCAACTTGCGATCAGGTTGTCAATCTCACCGGTTTTGCTGAAAACAAAGATTAAATGTATCGAATGGAAGGAAATAATAGTTTGCAGAAAGTAAACATAAAGCAGTAAACAGTTTGCAGATTGTGTGTAAAAGAAAGGACTGGGTTCCATAGTTCACTAGAGGTGGCTCTCCTTAAGATAGATAACATGCTGGGTGAACAAATTACAGCGGGGCAATTGACAAACATCGAGAAAGCAATACATGCATATACTAATCATCTTGACTCCTTTGGAACTTGATTGGGAATTACAACATTATATATAGACCGCCATCCAACTACATCTATGACTAATAATCCACCTTCAGGTTATCATCTGAACCCCCTCCAGTATTAAGTTGCAAGCAACAGATTATTGCTTTACGAATTGCATGTAACGTAAACAATAGGATTGTTCTATGAACAAAGGATTATTGTTTTCTCCCTAGTAGCAACAACACATCTAGTATCTTAGAGATTTTTGTCACTTCCCCAGATTACCAGATACATGAACCCACTATAGAGCATAAATACTAACTCTTGGAGTTGCTAGCATCTACTTGGCTAAGATAGCTACTAACAACGGAAAGCATGTAAGATCACAAATAACAAAGACATGATAGAATCAATAATCAATATGAAATGGCATCTCAATATCCATCGGATCCGCGCAAACACAACATGTAGAATTACAAATAGATGATCTTGATCATGAACGGAGCTCACAAGATCTAGACATGAAAGCACAAAGGAGGAGAACCAGCCATCTAGCTACTACATGGACCCATAGTCTAGAGATGAACTACTCACGCATCACACCGGAGGCTTGCATGATGATGAAGAAAGCCTCCAGGGTGAATTCCCCTCTCCGGTAGGGTGCCGGGAAGAGCTTCAGATCCCTCCCGATCTAGGGACAGAGACGACGGCGGCTACAGACTCTTTTGTGGATTTTTGATTGGGTCCTTAGAGTTTCTCTATCGGAGGCATCTTATAGGCGGAAGGAGATGTCGAGGGGGTGCTGGGGTCGGCCAGACCACCCCCTGGCGCAGGCCAGGCCTGGCCACGCGACCAGGTGGTGTGGCCGGCCCCCAGCCCTTCGTCGTCTCGTATTCTGGCATCAGATATCTTCCAGAAAAATAGGCACTTTGGCTTTTGTCCCGTCCAATTCCGAGAATATTCATTTTCTGACTTTCCTGGAACCAAAAACAGCAGAAAACAGGTAGCTGGCACTGTGGCTCTTGTTAATAGGTTAGTCCAAGAAATCATATGAAAAGTACTCCAAAGTGTGGACAAAACACAAGAAAGTAGATAAAACCAAGCATGGAACATCAAAAATTATAGATACATTTGCAATGTATCAACATCCCCAAGCTTAACTCTTGCTCGTCCTCTAGTAGGTAAGTGATAAAAAGGAAGAATAATTTTTGAGGTGACATGCACCATCAAAGACTTGATCAAAGTATTTGTAAAACATTCAAGGCTGGGATCATAGTACTTCAATCATAACATAAAGAAAAGTTCTAGCAATAAGACAAAGAAACTATGATGCAACATGAAAAGGCACAAACAAAAGATTCATGAATAACAATGCTTTGCAAGACGTTTGTTTGTTTCACATAAAGAAAACATAGCATAATAGTATTCAGCTTGTCCCTCATAGAGTAGCAAATATAAATGCATAGGACATCTTCAAAGTTCATAAGAGTGACTAGATACAAATAGTTTAAAACAAGCAATATCAAGTTATGCATCAATCAAATAGTCTTGGGACAATGCACATAGAACTAAGAATGGCCACTATGCTCTCGAAGTAGGTGCATAAAGATAGAAGGTGGAGACTCAATATAATGGTGGAAGAAAGGCCTTCATAGAAGGAAGTAGAGATTGTAGTCTCATAAAGAGCTTCCAAAAATTATGGTACTTGCTACCTTTCATCTCTCATTGCCCCTATCATAAGCATCTTGTAGGTGATTAAGGTTAAAGTGACACAACTAAGAGGATATGCTTGACAATTTATAAACCAAAATCTCATGCCCCTTACTTACAAAGACCGAACCTCATGCTACTCAACTTTAGTCACAAGTAAGCTCTTGTCATTGTAAGTACATATGTATCATAAAGAACTGCCAACGGGGTACCCCTTGCACATGATACAGGAGCTATCCCATAATCAAAATGACCAGGCAAGCAGACAATGAGCATCTCAGCGATCTTTTTATTTGCTATTTGTATAGGTTTTTATTGAGGATGCTTCATAGAGTGCTCATTATGGTGATGCTGCAAGTTTCCACCATGATTAGGCATGGCTTAGGCTAGCGGCCCAGGCATTTCTCTAACACACATACAAACTCCATGATCTTACAAGTTCCACTTTTATTTCACACCGCTAGGATCCATAAGCAAAAGAACATGATATCAACGGGGTACAAAGTACAAGTGCAATGTTGAAAGCGTTCCCCATGATACATGGTTCTGCTTATTTCAACTTATAAAACACAAGCATATACGCAACAAAGAAGGACCCAATGGTTCAAGTTTATTAAATGTAAAAAAGTAAAGTGTGCCATCAAGTTCGTGAGAGCTTTAATCACTAGTTTTCTCATAACAAGTTTAATTTGGAAGGTAAACAAAAACATGAATATACTTGGAATAGCATAAGCTAGTAGGTAGGTTTGGTGGACTCTTTGGACTAACTTGGTTTAGGGAGTTGGATGCATGAGTGGAACTCATACTTGGTTGTGGAGGCTAGCAAAACACTGGGAGCGACAAACTAAGAGAGCAATAATGGCCATAATCATATAGAGTGACAAAACATCATTGATCAAAGCATAAAGTGATACTACAAGTTGAAAACTAAAGGATTATAAAGGCTATGGTGACTTTGGATAGTCATAACATGGTGTGAGCATGCGCCAAGTAAACCCAAATAAAGCATCAAAGGAGAATACCACTATACTATGCTTTAATATGCTAAAACAACGCATGATTCATCCAAGGCACATTAAGCAATATAAATTGTTTATAACAAGTCATGCTACAACAAAGAATACTAAGCATAAAGCCGAAACAATATCATGCATGGCATGACAAAGCATAGGCCACAGTCAAAAACAAGCTCTTTTTACCACTTAAGCATGAGCTTTCCTACTCTTTTCCAAACCAAACCAAACTATTTGAAAACCAATGTATGAAAGAGGGGGTCAAACCAATTTATTCAGCAAACTAAACAAACAAAGAAAACGAAAAACCAAAACTAAAACGAAAAAGAAGACGCTCCAAGAACAACACAACTGTGCATGAAACAATAAAAATGAAGCGTTTGGAAGAAACCTGAGATTTTTATGGATGAAGAAGGAGATGCCTTGGGCATCCCCAAGCTTTGATGCTTGTACTTCTTGGTTATTTCTTGGGGTGACACGCGTGGCATCCCCAAGCTTTAGCTTTAGTCCATCCTTCAACTCATTACTCATTCCTTTCATACACCTGAAATTTTTCCTTCATATAAAACTTCACACAATCTTTATTAGCAACATTAGTGCACTCAAGATAATAAGTCTTTTAGGTTCAGTTCTAACACCAATAAACTTCCATTAGAACACTAGCTACTGAACACTTCCCTCAAAAAGCTCAATTCCCCAAAAGAACTTAAAAAGGAACCAACAAGAAGCAAGTGCAGAAAATGGCAGAAATCTGTCAAAACAGACCAGCAGGTAAAGACGAATTTTATCGAAGACCTTCTGTTGCTCAAACCAAAAATTGTTGAACTAAGGAAAGTTAGATAACAACCTGGGGCAGAAGCACAAAAATTCACGCCTCAAAAGGACGTACAGAGATTTTACACGAAGTTTTACGGTGAAGCACAGAAATCTGTTTCGGGACAACAACTTTCCCAATCATTATTTCTCTCTCATTAGAGGTTACTCTTGGCACAAAAAGAAAATAAAAAGGATAAGGAGCGGTTATTACTGAGGTAATAACTTCCAAGACTCATATAAAACTTTTGGGTTATCTCCCAATAAGTACTTTTCTTTAACGCCTTTAAGTTAGGCATTAGAAGCAAGAAAAAGGATCAAGTGTTCTCAAATGAAGAAGTATTAAGAGCAAATTTTGTTTTCATAGGAGAGGCAAAAGAAATCTTCTCTCTCTTCTTACAGAAATGTTCTATACCTTTCTTGAGTGGGAGTTGATATTTAATGGTGCCTTCTTTCATATCAATAATGGCACCAACAATTCTAAGAAAAGGTCTTCTCAAAGTAATAGGACAATAAGCATTGCATTCAACATCCAAAACATAGAAATCAATGGGGACATAGGCATTGTTAACCATAATAAGGACAACATTAATACTCCCCATGAGTTTCTTTTTGGCATTATCATCAAGTGGGACATTCAAATAACAATCTTCAAGTGGAGGCAAATCAAGCATATCATAAATCCTTCTAGGCATAATAGAAACACTACTATCAAGATCACACAGAGCTTTGAAATCAAAGTCATTTACTTTCATATTGTTGATGGGTTCCCAACCATCTTCTTGTTTTATAGGAATAGAAGCTTTATGTTTCATCTTTTCTTCTTTAATCTTTATGAGAGCATCAGTGATGTGTTTTGTAAAGGCGATGTTCATAGCACTAGCATTAGGACTTTTAGCAAGCTTTTTTAGGAACTTAATAACTTCAGAGATGTTGCAACCATCAAGATTAAAATCAAAATTATCATCTAAAGTAGTAGAACTATTACTAGCCTCAACACTAGTGGTGGTGATAGTAGAAACACTAATGTTTCTAGCAATTTCATCTTCTCTTTTCCACTTAGCATGCAAATCAGCTAATAGTCTAACATTTTCATCAATTCTTACTTGTATGGCATTAGTAGTTGCAAAGGGATTATTATTAGTTTCAGGTTTAGCAGCCATTTTATGCAAAGAAGATTGAGCTTCAGCCAAAGATGCTATATTTCTTTCAGCATTAGAGAGTTTTTCCTCAATAGTTTTATTGAAAGCAGTTTGTTTACTCATAAAGTCCTTAAGCATAACTTCAAGTTCACAGGGTGCACTCCTATTATTGTTGTAGGAACTTCCATAAGCATTACCATTCTTGGGAGGATACGGCTTATAATTTGTGTTACCAAAATTATTCCTATAAGCATTATTGCCAAAATTGTTATTTCTTATGAAGTTCACATCAACTTGCTCTTCTTGAGTAACCAAAGAGGCTAAAGGAACATTATTTGGATCAATATGGGCTTTCCCATTAACAAGCATCGACATAATAATATCAATCTTATCACTCAAGGCGGAGGTTTCCTCAAAAGAATTTACCTTCCTACCTTGTGGAGCTCTCTCAGTATGCCATTCAGAATAATTAACCATCATATTGTCCATAAGTTTCGTTGCAGCACCTAAAGTGATGGTCATAAAGGTACCTCCAGCAGCAGAATCCAATAGGTTCCTTGAAGAATAGTTCAATCCTGCATAAAAAGTTTGGATGATCATCCAAGCAGTCAGCTCATGAGTGGGACAATTCTTTAAAAGATTTCATTCTTTCCCAAGCTTGAGCAACATGTTCATTATCAGATTGTTTAAACTTCATTATTTCACTTCTCATAGATATAATCTTAGCAGGAGGATAGTATTTCCTAATGAAAGCATCTTTGCACTTAGTGCAAGAATCAATACTATTCCTAGTTAAGGAATTCAACCATGCTTTAGCTTTTCCTCTCAAAGAGAAAGGAAACAATTTCAGCTTAATAATATCTCCACCTATATCCCTATGCTTTTGCATCTCACAAAGTTCAACAAAGTTATTTAGATGGGCAACAACATCTTCATTACCAATACCAGAAAATTGTTCTCTCATAACAAGATTGAGTAAAGCAGGTTTTATCTCAAAGAAAGTAGCTTCAGGCACAGGTGGAGAAATAGGTGTGCTCATAAAATCATCGTTGTTGGTGCTAGTGAAGTCACACAACTTAGTGTTTTCAAGAGTAGTCATTTTTTGTATTTTCAATAAAGAAAGCAAACTAGTAAAACTAATTTTTTTGTGTTTTTGATAAAGAGACAAGCAAACAAAGAAAAAGTAAACTAAGCAAAACAAAAATAACAAAGTAAAGAGATTGGTTATGAGGGACTCCCCTTGTGAAGATGTCCTTGACTCCCGGCAACGGCGCCAGAAAAAGTTGTTGATGGCCCAAATATATCGAGATCGTTGGAGAACCCCAAGAGGAAGGTATGATGAGCACAGCAGCAAGTTTTCCCTCAGTAAGAAACCAAGGTTATCAATCCAGTAGGAGCAAGGAAACACCCCAAAGGTGTAGCTAGCTGAACGTTGGCATGGCGCACTACTGGTGCCAGCAACAACATGGAGACCTGCACAACACAACCACAGAACTTTGTCCCCAACTTGCGATCAGGTTGTCAATCTCACCGGGTTTGCTGAAAACAAAGGATTAAATGTATCGAATGGAAGGAAGTAATAGTTTGCAGAAAGTAAACACAAAGCAGTAAACAGTTTGCAGACTGTATGTAAAAGAAAGGACCGGGGTCCATAGTTCACTAGAGGTGGCTCTCCTTAAGATAGATAACATGCTGGGTGAACAAATTACAGCGGGGCAATTGACAAACATCTAGAAAGCAATACATGCATATACTAATCATCTTGACTCCTTTGGAACTTGATTGGGAAATACAACATTATACATAGACCGCCATCCAACTACATCTCTGACTAATAATCCACCTTCAGGTTATCATCCGAACCCCCTCCAGTATTAAGTTGCAAGCAATAGATTATTGCTTTACGAATTGCGTGTAATGTAAACAATACGATTGTTCTATGAACAAAGGATTGTTGTTTTCTCCCTAGTTGCAACAACACATCTAGTACCTTAGAGATTTCTGTCACTTCCCCAGATTACCAGAGGCATGAACCCACTATCGAGCATAAACACTAACTCTTGGAGTTGCTAGCATCTACTTGGCCAAGATAGCTAGTAACAACGGAAAGCATGCAAGATCACAAATAACAAAGACATGATAGAATCAATAATCAATCTGAAATAGCATCTTAATATCCATCGGATCCCCACAAACACAACATGTAGAATTACAAGTAGATGATCTTGATCATGAACGGAGCTCACAAGATCTAGACATGAAAGCACAAAGGAGGAGAACCAGCCATCTAGCTACTACATGGACCCGTAGTCCAGAGATAAACTACTCACGCATCACACCGGAGGCTTGCATGATGATGACGAAGGCCTCCAGGGTGAATTCCCCTCTCCAGCAGGGTGCCGGGAAGAGCTTCAGATCCCTCCCGATCTAAGGATAGAGACGACGGCGGCTATAGACTCTTTCGTGGATTTTTTATTGGGTCCTTAGGGTTTCTGTATCGGAGGCATCTTATAGGCGGAAGGAGAGGACGAGGGGGTATTGGGGTCGGCCAGACCACCCCCTGGCGCGGGCCAGGCCAGGCCGTGTGGCCAGGTGGTGTGGCCGGCCCCTAGCCCTTCTCCGTCTCGTATTCTGGCATCAGATGTCTTCTGGAAAATAGGCACTTTGGCTTTTGTCCCGTCCAATTCCGAGAATATTCATTTTCTGACTTTCCTGGAACCAAAAACAGCAGAAAACAGGCAGCTGGCACTGTGGCTCTTGTTAATAGGTTAGTCCAAGAAATCATATGAAAACTACTCCAAAGTGTGGATAAAACACAAGAAAGTAGATAAAACCAAGCATGGAACATCAAAAATTATAGATACATTTGTAATGTATCAGCCCTCCATACCCGTACCCGCTGGGTCAGATATCCATGGATATCCGGATCCGTAGATAAAATTGCCATCCTTACCAGTAGCGCTTGTCGTGCCAGTCAGGGTCTTGCTGATTGATGGTCGGTAGTAGGGAGAGACGGTGCGCGATGACCTCGTGCAGGTCATCGCCGATGGGCATGGGCAAGATGGCATTGCCGTTGTGGGCAATGCTCCACCCGCCTAGAAGGCGCCAGTCCGGCATCACGAGGAGGTTTGCCTCGTAGAGGAACGTCGCCTCCTTGAGCATGAGGTTGCGCAACCTCGTGTCACCGCTCGTGTTGCCGCCAACTTCGTGGTCATTGCGTGGCATAGTGGCTCCCCAGAGTTTGTATGGGGAGGATATTTGGGAGATTCGATGGAGAGGAGTGTGCACCGGTGAGGGAGGGAAGGGTGCCTTTTACTGGTGTCGGGGGGTGGAAGGCCAAACGACCACTGTTCCATTAACTCCATCACGTCAGGAGACGAGCCATCACACGGGAGCTGGCGTCTGGAACGAGCGAGGTTCCACGTGGGCGCGTACAGGAACAATGCAAGTTCATTAATTACTTTGACCGGCCACTTTGTGTGTCTATCTACTAGGATCAACATAGATGGGTGCAGCTCGTCCGATGCGACACAAATTGCCAGCAGTCGCAGTCTGGCCCTAGTTACGGGGGGCGGTAAGGGGGTGTTGGACAATTCAGTGGACGACCAAACTACCGGTTGGGGGTCTCTGGTGTGGACATTTTTTTGGCCTCCACCCCAAATCAGTTGGGGCCCCAGTTTGGGGACACCAGTGAAGATGCTTAGAGCAACCCTAGCAGATCCCTTAAATTCCTAGAAACCGTATTATAACCGCCGTTTTACAGTTTTGAGGGAAAAATAGCGCCGAGTAGATATGGTAAACAGGGTTGACCGAAATATTTTTACGAGGGATGGAAAAAAGGCACGCCCGAACCCGTAGATACGCGGGCTCGGTGGCTGAACCGAGTTCAACCTATACTCGTGCTGAAATATATGGCGCTGAAATTTCCCCTTCCCCTATTATTTCCGCGCACTGCTTTCTGCTCCTGCCGCCTCCTACACAAGCTTTTCCTTCCTGCCAACACCTCTGACCACCCTCCGCTGCCGCCAAACACCCTACATGCATCAACGTCGTTGGTAGCTCGAAAATAGCCGGTTCCTGCGATGTTCTTCCACAACGGAAGGAGTAGATGCGGCAGTCACCATGGATGCGCCACAAAGGCCCGACACGACGCGTCGTCCACATAGGCTGCCAGTTCCCGTCCAGTCAGAGCTTCAACATGTGCCCCATGCTTCGCCTTCACGGGAGCACCTCAAATCGACCAATTTGAGCTCATGGTAAGATTCGCATCCACAACCCCTCGAGTTATAGCACCGGTTGTGCGGTATTGATTGGGTCTCTGTAGGATGAGAGAGACCCAATAGTTCTTCTTCGAAGACTCGTTGTCCTCCAACGATTCCGACATCGACGAGTTGCTAGAAGATGACGACATGGAGTAGATGGTTGTCATCCTCACGATAAAGGAGCTTGAAGATAGAATGAAGCCGAAGAGGATATACGAATCGATGATGGGCCATCTATGCACCCTGCACAACCTGTCGTCGGATTGATGACAAGTACGCCATGAGGGTGTTCTCGAGGCGTGTGGAAGAGAGGGGTGCGAGACGTACGGTGTTCCGGGACGGTGAGCACACAAGTTTACCCAGGTTCGAATCCGCCGGCTTGGGACAGATCCTACTCCTGCTAGCAATCCAGTAATACGACAGAGCCTGAATATGGGTTACAAGGATTTCGCCTGTGCGAGTTGAGATTGTATACTATTTTGAGGGTTCCCTAAAGGCTCTCCCTAGGAAGGCTTTTATAGATACCCGGCCTAGGGTTTACAGGAGAGATCTATCCGGCTACAACTAAGAGTCGGTTACAGAGTACATCTTGAACTACAAGTAACACCACGACCTATGTCAGTAAGTATTCTGGGCCTTCCCGTAGCCGGACTGGATTCCGTCTCTTCTCCCTGACTGGGCCGCCCGTGAAGCAAAACTCTAACCCGAAGTAGGCCACCCTGGTCAGTGAGGCACAATGAGGATACCCGGAAAGTATATCCCCAACAGCAGCCCCCGGAAGCCTCCAAGATCAAAAGTCAGATTCATCATCATCTAGCTTGATCTTCGGCTTGCAGAATCTTGAAGGGTTCCTGAAACTTCAAAAGAAAAGATACGATCCCGGTCTCAAAAAATGAGTCGGACCTATGAGTACGTTATTTGTGTTTCCAGCTCGAAATTCAAACTAAGCCGGAACTTGGTCTCTGACGTAACCTAACAACAGTGATGGTCAAGTCACATCACTTACATACATTTCCTGTCAGCACGACCGTTGGTGGGTCCACCTTTCGTGGAACCGAGGCGCTGTTTCAATGCATACGTGGAGATCGAGGCATCGTAATCATCGCCTGGGAGTTTCCCAGTCCTTTCCACAACGCATGGCATGTTCACTGTAGCGTTTACATGAATCTTGACGCGGCTGGTGGATAGAAGTGGTGAGGATTCTTTTCCCCATCTCCTTCACCAGTTCCTTGCGCCGTTTCCTGCTCCACTACTCCTCCCACGAACTTAGAGCTCCACTGCTCCCCAAAAAACCTCCAGCGCCGCCCATCCAAGGTCACTGACGCACCAGAAAAATGGCTTCTGCATCATCCTCCGGCTCGGCAGCAACGGCAGCGGCAGGGGCGGCGGTGGAGAAGGAGAGCTATCGCGGGGTTTGGATCCCGTGCATCCTCGACGATCCCAAGCTCCTTGTCGTTGAAGATGAAGGGCTCCTCCGCACCGGTGACTGGCGGAGCAGCTTCGGCGAAACCGTCCCCAACCCCCGCAATGACGAGCGAGTGCACTTCGGCATTCACCTTGACAGAGGTCTGAGTTTTCCTCCCTCGGATTTCTTTTCCAAGGTCATAGGTCATTACAGAGTTCATCTCCCCCCGAACTCCATCTTAGAGATGAGTGCGTATGCCCCTTTGTGAGAGGGGTATCTCGGCATTAGGCCAAGCCTTACTCTCTTCCAGTACTACTTTCATGTCCGGAGAAATTCCATAACTACCGGTAATCCTTGCATTACCGGTACCATTAGTTTTTCGGTTAGGCGAGAGCGCGTCTATCCTCGGATCATGGCTAGTGAGTCAGTCAAGCAATGGTCGTCCACTTTTTTCTATCACAAGGATATTCTCGCTCCTGACAAAGAACATGCTTTGCCGGCTTTCTTCGACGGAGCCGCCACACCCCAAGAGTCCTGGGACGAGCTCGCCCCGGCTCTTAGTGACGATCTGATCCTCGCCAAGAGGCAGATCGAGTATCTAATGAAACACAAGGGCCTGAAAGGGTCCGACTTAGTTCAATGCTGGGTGGCACGCCGGATCCAACCTCTTCAACATCATGGAGATCAACTGATGCATTCCACCACGTCGTCGAAGAAGGATTCACTCCGCATCAGCCCCAAAACTTTAGAGCCAAAAGATTATGTAAGCCAAATCAGATGGCTGATAAGGGAGCGGGTTGAGAGGAAGATTCTGGAGCTGTCCCTGGACATGCATACAGTGGAAGATCCCATTGTGCCGGTAAGCTTCAGCAGCAACTCTTTTTATTTTCTCATCTTTATGTTATTTTTGCAACACTGAGATACTTCTCCTTTTCAGCTTGCTGACCTCCCCGAGTCAGAGTTCGCTCCTATCGAGGGATATCCTCCTGAATTTTCTCAGGATGAGGGTGAATTGGTTCCAATGCCGGACGTCGTTCCTCAAAAACGCAAAGCTCCGACATTGGCCATTGGCACAAAAGAAGTGCCCATTGTGAAGAGGTAATCTTTCCTCACAAGGTTTTTATATTTTGATCGTAATTCCTTCTGAGATGCAATGTTCTTTGTTCTATTACCTTCTCAGAGCTAAACAGCTCATCAAGGGCAAGGGGAAGGGAGCTGCCTCGAAACCCCTGCATCCGTCGAAGCTCAAATTGGTTTCTCCTGTAGTGGCTCCTCCGACTCCTACCCCTCAGCCTTCTGCAACACCGGAGATTACTCCATCTCCGACCATTGTAGAAGATCCGGCTCAACCACCAGAGCCAGCGATCCTTGAATCGCAAACTGATGTCAACATGGGTGACTCAGGTGTTGATAAGGGTGAACCCTCTTCGGGTAATGATCCCTCGTTAGAGACCTTCGCCGACAATCTCCTGGACAATCCGAGACTTGCCAAACTTGGCTTATCTCGGAAGTCTGTGGAGGAGATTCAATGGCTGGCCCGACAATGCCTGGAGAGCCGGACCATCTCTGCCGAAGAAGAAGCGCAAGAAGTAGAGGATATCAAGCACACTGATCTTCTTGAACAAGTTCGTCTTCACGACGAGAAGCTGAGGACCGGCGAGCTTCCAACTGCGCCAGTTGTCCCCCTAACCCTCGCCGAGAAGGTTGCTGTTGAAGTGAATGCGAGCTTGGACAAACTCACTCGCGAACAATATGTAAGTCAGAATTCCAACTCCCATTTTTCCTTATTTCATATCATATCCTCTAGCCCCCAAGCATGAAGCTGGACAATCAAATTCGGTTTTATGCTTCCTGAGGATGCCAAAGAATGAACTAGTGTAGCCCCCAAGGCTCGTGCTGATATTAGTAAAAATATTAGCCTGAGTCTTTAGTAGAATTCTGACTCTGGATATTCTAACTTACATAAAGTATATTCCTATAACCCAGATTTGTTGAAGAATGTTTGCAACAAGCGGAAAGAAATCAGAGCTCTCCGGCTTGAAAATGCACAATTGAAATTTCTAGGGATGAGGCCGAAGGTAAACATTCCGAAATTCAAACCTTGTCTTGTATTTCATAGTCGAATTTTTTGTTGAACTATTGTTCTTTTGACTTACAGCACTGGTAAAGCAGTCCTGTGCTATGATTGAAGAGGCCGAGAATATTAAGACCCTGGTGGTGGAAAACAAGGAACTTCGCCAAGAGCTGGATAAGCTTAAGGAAGATCATGAGAAGAGCATTGCTCAAATTCTCGAATCCACCTCCATGGCCACCGAGGAGCGTGATCGTAAGATTACGCTTCAAGATAAGAAAATCTCGGATCTCAGCAATGAGCTGTTCAGAGAAAAGGACACTTCCGAGGCATTCCGGGCTGAACTCCAGAGTCTTTGGGAAGAGAAGGCCAAAGTCGACGATGTCATCTTTAATATGTTTCCCTTTTTTTGACTTATCTGGATCTTCCGACTCTTTGGAGTCTGGGTTTACTTGACTTACCCTTTGCATTATATGCGTAGGTCCTCTGAACTTGATGGACTCAGCCTCTGCCGAATCTCGCACCAACCGGCTTACCCAAGTCGGTGATTTGCTGCATGACTTCCGCCAATCCCTCGAAGATATTGGCGAAGTTCTCAAGGTTCCGAATATGCATAGCATGTCCGGCTTTGATGTGCGAGATAAGGCCAAGGATATGCCGCAGCTTGTTCAGGACTAGAACATGGCCTACGCGCGAACTATAGCGCAAAACGCTCTCAACATGGTTATGAGCCACCATGGAAACATGGAAATCTGGCAAGTAACCAGAGGATACTGCAAGGTGGACGAAGACGGACAGGAGCAAGACATCAAGGCTATCATGGACTCCTGCGTCGGATATGGGTGGCACGTAGCTGATTTGACTAGCTACAACACTCCCTTCTTCACCCGCGTGCACACGCCGCCTCCGCCTTCCGAAGAAACAGCTGAAGTTTCTGATGATGATCAAACCATATCGGATTTGAACATCTCGGAACGTTATCAAAACGTGGCTGATGTATCCAGCGAGCCGGCAGCTCCTACCTCTCCCCCTGCATCATAGAGTATCAAAAAGAACAATGTGTTATTCTGAAAATAATTTGGGTTTGTAAATAAGTAGTATAATACTTTTGCTAGTGCTAAGCTTTATTTTATCTATTCAGCACTTTTGGCTTTGATATTATGTGCCTGAAATGTTTGCATAAGCACTTGTAATTTTTTGTCTGCACTTATCGTTTATCTGGCTTTCCGCCTCGTCCCTTTCGTGAGCCGACCAACTTTTAGCACGGAAACTTTGCCGAGCAACGGAGCTCAATTGCTAAACTAGTTTAAACTCGGAAACAAAGCCGGCTTCCAGTACCAATAATTCACTACTCGAAAAATGCCTGCATCCAGCAATCAGACAAATAACCAAAGTATAGACTAGAAAATTTAAATTTATATACCCGAAGGTAGCAATTTTAGAATCAGAAATCTAAACCATAACAAACATGAGCATAAAGTACTTTCAAGTATTCTAAGATTTTTGACTATGACATGATCATTCGGAAACAAGATGGTAAAAACTTCTTAGAAAGATTTTTAGGCAACCAAGACTTTATTTCTCATTGAACATGTACACATATATGATTACAAAGAAAAATAAACTAAGAATAAAAGGGACATAGCTGAGCAATATTTCATGGTCTGTCTAACTCATCCGGATTTGTACTGCCTCCAGCTCTCTTTCTCTTCTTAGTAGAAGGTCATTCTTTGACTGGCCGCATATCACTTAGGTAGTATGAACCATTGTGCAATACTCGACTAACTAAAAACGGCCCTTCCCATACTGGGGAAAGTTTGTGCTTTCTTTGCTGCACAAGTCAGAGAACCAAATCACCCTTATTGAAAGACCGGTTTCTGACTCTCTGGCTATGATACTTGCATAACTTTTGCTGATAGGCTATTGATCTCATCTCAGCAACGACGCGAACTTCTTTGACTAAGTCGAGATCATTTTGTCGAGAAATTTTGGCATCCTCTTCAATATACGCGGCCACTCTAGGAGAAGTGTGAATCAAATCGCTAGGAAGAACTGCTTCTACGCCATATACCAAGAAGAAAGGTGTGTATCCGGTTGATCTGTTTGGAGTTGTTCGTAAACTCCATATTACAGAAGGTAATTCCTCTACCCAAGCCCCCGCAACACATCGTAGTGGTGCTTCGAGTCTTGGTTTTAGCCCTTGTAGGATTAAAACATTTGCTCTTTCGACTTATCCATTAGCTTATGGATGTGCGACAGGCGCAATGTCAAGCCGGATATTTTCTTCATTGCAGAATTCGGCAAGTTCTCCTATAGAAAAGTTACTCCCGTTGTTCGTGATAATGCTATACGGATAACCGTATCGGATTATGACATCCTCGACAAATCTTCTGGCTGTTGCTCCATCACAACTAGTGACGGGTTTAGCCTCAATCCATTTGGTGAATTTATCCACCATCACTAAGAGGTGAGTAAATCCACTTGGAGCCCGTTTAAACGGTCCTACCATATCAAGCCCCCAGACCGCGAAAGGCCATGTTATAGGTATTGTTCACAGCTGATCAGCCGGAACGTGAGCTTGTTTGGCGTACTTTTGGCATCCCTTGCACGTCTTGACTAGCCGTTCGGCATTTGCCTTGGTTGTAAGCCAGAAAAAACCGTATCGGAAAGCTTTTTCCACTAGAGATTTGGCTGCAGCATGGTGACCATACTCGCCTTCGTGGATCTCTCGTAAGATTTCCACTCCTTCTTCCGGAGATACACAGCGCTGAAAGACCCCAGATGCACTCTGATTATAGAGCTCACCACTAATTATAGTATAGGCTTTTGCTTGTCGGACGATCTACCGGATCAGAACTTCGTCTTTGCGTAATTTTCTGTTTACCAAGAAATCAAGGTAGGGTTGAGTCCAGCTGGGAATCACAGCCAGAACTGCTACTAAAGGTGAGTCGAATTTGGTCGGATATTCCTCGTCCACTCCCTTTATAGAGGGAACTTTGAGGTGCTCTAAAAAAGCGCAATCCGGGACCTTTTTCCGGGCAGAGCCTATTCGAGATAGTGCATCTGCTTCCTCATTTTATGTTTGAGGGATGTGTTGAACTTCAAACCCTTCAAACGATTTAGATAGTTCATCCACGACAGCCCTATATGCCGCCATGTGCTTGTTTGCCCTACAGATATCCGACACTTGTTGAGCAACAAGATCCGAATATCCATAACACATTAAACATCGGATGCCAATGTTTTTAGCAATCCAGATTTCATGCAGTAATTCTTGATACTCGGCAATGTTGTTTGTTGCCGTGAAGTGTATATGCAATACATAGAAAAGTTTATCTCCTTGGGGTGACTTGAGCACCACGCCAGCCCCCGAGCCCTCGAGCGCTTCAGACCCGTGAAAATACAAGGTCCTGTATTCCAACTCTGGCAGGGTCACATTCTCTGTTGTCTCTATCCAATCAGCGACAAAGTCAGCGAGGATTTGGGATTTGATTGTTGTACGAGGTTTGTACTCGATGTCGAAAGCTGAGAGCTCTATGCCCCATTTGGCGACGCGTCCTGTGGTGTCACTATTGTTGATTATATCTCTCATGGGAGATGTGCTCACCATGGTAATTGGATGTTCCTGAAAATAATGTCGTAACTTACGAGATGCTAAGAACACACCATAAGGCAGCTTTTGATAATGCGGATACCGCTGTTTTGATTCAGTTAAGACCTCGCTGACATAATAAGTCGGACGCTGCACCAGGTGTTCCTAATTTTCCTCTGGTCTCTCCACCACCATGACGATACTGATGACCTTGTTTGTCGTAGCAAGATAGAGCAACATCGGCTCTTGTGGTTTCGGTGCTGCGAGGATGGGAGCAGATGAGAGTATTGCTTTCAGGTCTTGTAGTGCAGCTTCAGCTTCATCGGTCCAAACGAATTTCTTGGTCTTTTTCAGGAGCTTGTATAGTGGTGCGGCTCTTTCACCGAGCCAGCTTACAAACAACCTGACTGCGGCAATACAACTAGTTAGTCTTTGAACGTCCTTCAAGAGATTCATCCTGGAAATATTGAGTATAGCCTTGATTTTGACTCGGTTTACCTCTATGCCTCTTTGAGATACGATAAATCCTAACAATTTTCCGGCTGGGATTCCAAAGAAGCACTTCTTCGGGTTAAGCATTATGTTGTATTTTCGTAGATTGGCGAACGTTTCCTCCAAGTCGGAAATCAAGGTTTCCTTCTTTTTGGACATCGCCGCAATATCATCCACATATGCATGTACATTGCGTCTGATTTGATCGTGGAGGCAATGCTGCATAGTGCACTGGTACGTAGCTCCTGCGTTTTTGAGCCCAAAGGGCATCGTAATGAAACAGAAGGTTCTGACGGGGGTTATGAATGAAGTTTTGACTTTTTCAGATTCCTTCATCCGGATTTGGTGATAACCGGAATATGCGTCGAGAAAACAAAGGAGTTCCGAGCCTTCCGTAGAATCGATAACTTGATCAATCCTAGGCAGAGCGAGCGGATCTTTGGGACAAGCCTTGTTCAAGGTAGTATAATCAACACACATCCTTAAATCAGTGGTGTCCTTTTTAGGGACCATTACAGGATTGGCCGACCACTCAGTGTGGATGACCTCTTCTATGAATCCGGCTAACTCGAGTCGGGCTAGTTCCGTAGCTATTGTCTTACGCTTTTCATCGCCAAAATGTCGTTGGGACTATTTGACGGGTTTAGCATTCGGGTGTACATTTAAAAGTGCTCGCCAAGTTCCCTAGGTACTCCGGTCTTGTTAGATGGCTGCCATGCGAAGATATCTTGATTTGCTTGGAGGAAGTTGACGAGCGCGCTTTCCTATGCGCTACCTAGGCCTACGCCTATCTAGGTCACCTTAGAGGGGTCATCATCCTTCAACGGCTTCTTCTTCGTCTCTTCCGATGCCTTGAACTCCGGACTCGGCTTTGTCACCTCCTTCTTTGTCGCGGGCATCTCGGACGGATCTATGGTCTTCTTGATATCTAGTACTCCTAGACGTGTAGCACGGCTTCAGCAAAGGCGGCATTTCCATCCTCGCACTCTCGCGCTTTCTTCTGGTCTCCCCTGATGGTGATCACGCCGTTGAGACCTGGAATTTTCATCATATTGTAAATGTAACACGGACGAGCCATAAAAGCCTAGTAAGCCGGACGTCCGAATATAGCATGGTACGCGCTATTGAACGGGACCACTTTGAAGGAAAGTGCTTTCGTTCGGTAGTTCTTTGGAGTTCCAAAGGTAACATCCAAAGTGATTTCTCCCAAGGAATTTGCTTGTCTTCCTTGGACAACTGCGTGAAAGATCACATAGATGTAATTCAGCTGGGTCTCCGAGATCTTCAGCCGGCGTAGCGTTTCGACATACAGAATGTTAATGCTACTACCGCCATCCATGAGAGTATTAGAGAAACCATAGCCATCAATAAGTGGATTGACTACTAAGGCGTATTTTCCTCGCATGTGCAACTTAGGCGGATGATCAGCACAGTCAAAGGTGATTGCTACTTCCGCCTAGTCCAAGAATTGGGGGACAGCCGGAACAGTCGCGTTGAGCTCATGAAGAACTACTTTCCTTAGCTGGTTGAGATCCGAGGAAGGTGACGTAAGTGTCTTTCTTTGTCGGGAAGTTCTTCTTCCCTTCCGGCTTGGGATTTGAAGCATCGACTTCCTCCGTGTCGGAATCATCCTTGGTCTCTTTATCTTTTTCGGGATTCTTCATTCCCTTCTTCCGCTTAGCTCTGTAGCCAGCGATATCGTCTTTCTTGATGTCGTCATTGAAATGACACTCGGTGTTTGTGTGGGAGGAGCCCCCATTGGCGTCTAAGTGTGCACACATGGGTTATTGGCAATGTCGGCCCAAGAGTAGGTTTTGCCAGGTTGCTGGTCTCCTCTACCCTGGACTCTTGATGTCCCATGACCGCGTCCACAGCCACCGCCGCGCTCTCCTCGTCCTCCAGACTCGAAAGTAGCAGTGACCACTGCCGTTTCTGCGTTGGGCTTTTCTTCCGAGGTGTTCTTGAGCTTCTGAGCTTGCTACTTTGGTTGTTTTGCCGACTCTGGCACTGCCAGGGCGTTAAGTAATCCCTCTGCGTCGTCGTCAGCATCTGCATACTTTCTCGTTGTTTCTATCATCTCTCCCAAATCAGTGGCATTGTCACACTTCAAGCGATGACATAGTAAACCAATTGGGAGTCCTGCAATGAAGGCTTCAATCACAGTTTGTTCATTTACCCCTTCACAGGAGTTTTTGTGTCGATCCATCATCCGAGATAATCTCGGCAAGTTTCTCCGGATTTCTGGGTGCAACGCTGTAGGTCTCCTACCGTACAGGGCCTCCGATATGTGCCTTCGAAATTCTGAAAGGACGCGCTTTGCATGTCATACCAGTTGTGGATGGTGTTCTCCAGAAGTTAATTGAGCCATGATCGTGCCGTCATCCGCAACATGAGTGGGATATATCGGGTCGCGACCTGGCTGCTTCTGCCTTTGGCGATACAGCAAGCCTGGAAAAAATCCTGGAGCCAAGTGTCTGGCCGAGCCATATCGTTGTAGGCCTGAATGTGCCTTCAGATAGCAAATAATTTTTGGAATTTGGTAGCTCTTATGCGTGGTCCGAAGCACTTTGGGCCCTCGTATATATCATCACTTTCGTAGCGCCGCGCCTCTATGTTGGAGTTAATCATGTGCCTTGTGTCACTTGGGGACAGAGATCTTCCTGAATGACAGCTATGGTTGCGGTGCCTTGGAGCCGGACTCCGGCTTCTGCCACCACCTCCTCCGCCACGACGCCCTCCTTGGCCTCCTTGGGAGCCGTTGTGATGGCTGCTTGGTGGAGAGGGTGGAGTAGCTAGGTTTTTTCCGGCTGATCGCCGGCCTTCGTCCGGAGCGTCATTATTCCGATTCCGGGGAGGATCTTCATTACGACGAGCCCCCGGCTGGCTTGACTCGGCACGGTGTCCGTCGTTCCTTCGTCCGTCAGCCGGACGGCTTGTATGTCTAGGAGGTGGCATTCTTTGACGGTCCTCCTCCCGATGTTTCTCTTTGTCTTCTTCCCTGCGATTGTTCAAATCTCGCCGGGGAGGATTCTTCGGATTTAGTGCAGCAATTGCCTCTTGCTCCGCAGCTGGAGTAACATTGCGCCAGTCGCGTGGAGCTTTGTGATGTTGTCCTGAAGATCCGGTTCTTGAGTAGTTGTCTTCCCGACGGTCGGAACGGTGATGCTGTTCCGGAGCGTGTTGGGGTCTTACGTCATTCCACGCTGCATCCGTGCGGCATTGGTCAGATTGGGAGACCAGTTTTCCGCTTCCGGACAGGGCGGCCTTCTACTGCTCCAAACCCTTGTTGAGTAGTTTAATGCCCAATCAAATCTGCTCTTGGCCTGGATTATTTGCTAGGATTTCTCAAGCCACAACAGTGTTTTGCACTGGTGTTGGATACACCCAGTCTCCCTTGCTGTCGAGTCGAGGCATCCCATGGTCTCCTCCAAAGAGGACTTTGTGAATTTTCGGGAATTGGTCGTCACAAGTGTGACGTTTCCGGCTCTTCTGATGCTACCGAGAGATGTACTTCTCTGCATTTGCCATGTGTTTCTTTTCTTCCTCGATGTTTTTGGCTTCATCAAGGAGTACTTGGCGACGCGCTTCTAGGGCCTGGGCCCTTTCATCCAGCTCTTCAGCAGTAAGTTCTGCAGCTGTAGGGATAGGTGTGGTTAGTGCAACATCGATGAGTTTACGCGCACCTGCGATGACCACGTGTCCATCCACCCGTTCTTCTTTGGGCTCTTCTGGGATAAGTGCTCCATCTGAGTCTTCCTCGTATTCCTGGGCAATCACCTCCTCTGTTGGAAGCTCTTTTGTCGGGGTCTTGGTCTTCTTGTTCTTCTTCTTTGCCTTTTTGGCAGTGCTAGTAGCAAAGACGGTTTTGGGTTCATTTTCCGGAGTCAAGGTCTGATCGGTACTTTCGGACATCTGGAACTCGGGATTATCTCCGATCTCCATATCATCCTGCGCTTTGGGAGAGTTTCCCCGGATCCTTCATCCATGGCTTCTCCTTCTTCTGCAGCTTTGGAGTTGTACTCCTCTTCGTACTCTGCGAAGAACTTTCAGAAATCCTCCGACGACATCGAGTCATCTGAAGATGCGGGTAACTCGGTGTTTGTTCCAATAGCCTCCAACACCAAGTCGGTGTTGTCTCCAGCATCGGCAGAGCCGGATCCAGATCCAACATATCCGACGAAGTGCGATGTGTGGGTCCTGAGGTAGTTGCGGCTTTCCTCGTGGGCTTCCCCGAAGATCCGGATGGTTTCAAGAACCTCATCCACGCCCGCGTCTTGCATCATCATGCGCCTCAACATGTGCCTCAGGAACGGTTGATCTGTTCCGGCGTTGGCAGGGCCAGGACCAAGGTTGTTGCTGCGATCCTCCTAGATTTCGACCTCAGCGGGTGGATCAATCTGGGATTCGGCCTCGCTAGGGAGATCCACTCCAGATTCGACTTGACCCGCAATGTCTGCTTCAGGCTCGGATTTCTCCACTATCTCCGCAATGGGTGCGGGCTGGGTGGGATTAGGGTTTTCTGAGATCCGGAACTCTGCCGCCTCTGTGGACAAAGGGGACCCAGAAGTTTCTTCTGCCTCTATCATCACCGCTGGGGTGGGTGGGACAGTTTCAGTTAATCCGATGTACACATCGATCTAGCCGAAAGACATGATGGTGTAGGCAGTCACAGTCTCCCTAGCCGGAATCCATGTCTCGTCGTGAACGATGAGAGGGACGTCGCTGGTGTAGAGGATGCGACCGACGGCGATAGTCTCGCCGATTCCGATTCTTGCAGATTCCGCTCGGAACGTAGATCCGAAGCTCACTTGCCCCACGGTGGGTGCCAACTGTCGTTGGATTGATGACAAGTACGCCATGAGGGGGTCCTCGAGGCGTGTGGAAGAGAGAGGTCTGAGACGTACGGTGTTCCCGGGATGGTGAGCAGACAAGTTTAGCTAGGTTTGAATCCGCCGGCTTGGGACGGATCCTACTCCTGCTAGCAATCCAGTAATATGATAGAGTCAGAATATAGGTTACAAGGATTTCGCCTGTGCGAGTTGAGATTGTAGACTATTGTGAGAGTGCCCTAAAGGCTCTCCCTAGGACGACTTATATAGATATCTAGCCTAGGATTTACAGGAGAGATCTATCCGGCTACGACTAAGAGTCGGTTACAGAGTACATCTTGAACTACAAGTAACACCATGGGCCTATGTCGGTAAGTCTTCTGGGCCTTCCCATAGCCGGACTGGACTCCGTCTCTTCTCCCTGACTGGGCCTCCCGTGAAGCAAAGCTCTAACCCGAAGTGGGCCACCCTGGTTAGTGAGGCACAGAGAGGATACCCGGAAAGTATATCCCCAACACAACCGCGCACTCGGCCACGCCCAATTCATGCAAGATTACTTCACTGAGGTACCAGCTTATCCGCCGCATATTTTTCATAGAAGGTATCAAATGCGTCGAAGTTTGTTTGTGAAAATTGTTTTTGCTTGCGAGGCAAATTGTCGCTATTTCACTCGCTGAGAAACTAGAAAGGAAACTCGATCATATTCAAGCATTTCTTGAGACGCATCGGCAGACTGAGAATTCGGCCAGCCACACTATTCAACTCAACAATGATCCCATCGAGCACCACTGGCAGCTCGCCATAACTGGCAATGAGCTATGTATTTGAGTTTTATTATTTATGTATGTGCGAGATGAACATTTATTTTCCCTCCGGACCATTCATTATTTATTTGATTGTTGTAATTTGAACCATTCATTATTTATTTGAACAATCTTGTAATTTGATTGATTATAGTGTGTTACAATGTTCAAAACATTCATATATATTTGATTATGTTTCTTTATTGTACATTTCCATATGAAAATGTTGCAAATGCAAACCTGTTTTACGGTTGCGCTTGGGCCGGCGCCGAGAAGATCCCGTAAAACCGGCGGAACCGTTAAACAGGTTTTCCACGAGCCGTAAACAAGATTTACCGATCAAGATTTTACTGATCTGCTAGAGCTGCTCTTCAGCCGTGGTAACGCTTGAGATTACCTGGAAAAAAAAACGCTTGCGACGGAGCTAGATATTTTAGTGACGACACGGGCGAATACACGTACCGATGCATTGGGGAAGATACAACCATTCATTTTGTGAGGATGTTTGCCAAGGCCAAAAATTGACGGTCATGAATGCAAGAAGAGGTTGGCCGGGCAGGCTAAAAAGTGTAGATTATATACCTTGAAGGTGGAAGAATTTCCCGAAGGCATGACATGGTTAATATTGTGAAAAAAAGCGATGATTCTATCATTGTGCTCGAGCCTGTGGCATCCGAGGACTTGTGGATTTGGCATTGGTTTTTTTATGCCGGAATCACTAAATGATATCAATGTGTTACTCCCTCTGATCCAAATTAATGTTCTTAGTTTTGTCTAGATTCGGATGTATCTAGCACTAAAACATGACGGGATACATCTGAATCTATTCAAATTTGAGAACATTAATTTGAATCGGACGGAGTACATAGATCACCTCTATTTGCTAGACTAGCTAATGGAGATGCTCCGACATGCAATTTCAAAGTCATGAACCATGAATAAACAATGGGCTACTATTTCGTCGACGACATATATCCTTCATGTTCAACCTTTGTCAAGACCATTCAAGAACCAGAAACAAGACGAGAATTCATTTTTGTCACGGCTCAACAGGCAGCATGCAAGGACATCTATCTCGTCGATGGCATATATCCTTCATGGTCAACCTTGGTCAAGACTATTCAAGAACCAGAAACAAGACGAGAATCCATTTTTGCCACGGCTCAAGAGGCATCACGCAAGGACATCTATCTCGTCGACAGCATATGTCCTTCATGGTCAAAATTTGTCAAGACCTTTTAAGAACCTGAAACAAGACGAGGATCCATTTTTGCCACGGCTCAAGAGGAACCATGCAAGGACATCGAAAGAGCTTTTGATGTCTTACAAGCGAGATATGCAATTGTTCGTGGTTCTGTTCGTTTTGTGGATAAGAAAATTCTCCAAAACATCATGCCATGTTGTGTGATTCTTCACAACATGATCATCGAGGATGAGAGAGGCTTGAACTTAGAATTATTCTATGACAATATCGGTAGACGAGTGAAACCCTAAAGAAAACCCGGTCGTATTCAAGCATTTCTTGAGACGCATTGGCAGATTGAGGATGCGGCCAGCCACACATGTCCAGCTCAACAATGATCATCGAGCACCACTGGCAGCTGCATGGCCGGCAATGAGCTATCTATTTGAGTTTTGTTATTTATGTATGTGAGATGGACTTTTATTTTCCCTCGGAACCATTCATTATTTGTTTGATTGTTGTAATTCGAACCATTCATTATTTGTTTGAACAATCTTGTAATTTGATTGATTATTGTGTGTTGCAATGTTCAAAACATTCATATATATATATATATCCGATTATGTTTCTTTTTTGTACATTTCCTTATCAAAATGTTCCAAATGCAAACCTGTTTTACGGTTCCGCTTGGGGCGGCGCTGAGCAGATCCTGTAAACCTAACCTGTAAAACCGGCGGAACCGTCAAAGAGGTTTTCCGCTAGCCGTAAAAAAGATTTACGGATCAGGATTTTACTGATCTGCTAGAGCTGCTCCTAAGCCGTGGTGGCTAGAACTGAATAACGCTTGAGATTACCCGGGAAAAAAAACGCTTGCGACGGAGGTGGATATTTTGGTGACGACACGGGCGAATGCACGTACCGATGCATCATCAGCCTTCGCTTTCCGTGACCACACGGGGCGGGGGAAAAAGCTTGGCACTGGCTGAAAGTGTGGTGGGGGTGTGTGCGAGGCGCGATCAGGTACAGTTTACTTGCAAAAGCGGGCAAGAGAGACGAGATGGTGATCTAGCCGCTAGACCGCATCGCTCAGAGACGAGAGCGCAGGCATGGCAATGGCAATGGCAGTCGCTGCGCTGGACCGCCCGCGCTGCCAGACGCTGCAGCGGGGCCAGTGCCTGTATTGGGCACACCGCCACCAGAGCGATCAGGCACACTGTGCACCATTTACGGGCAGCTTTAAGATACCAGCAAAGCCCCCCACTGATGAACGCATTGGCCGGATGCGGCACAAAGATGCCTACTGCACCTGTGTATGTATACAGATTGGTGCGAAGGAAAAATATCGAAAATTCAAATCATAAACACATACACCCGTCAGTCAAGTATCCATCCATTGCCATGGGCATGGGGTAGAGTGCAAATGGCAAAAGCAGGAATCATGAGGTGAAGAAAAGAAAGTCCAAAATGAAAGGCTGTAGTTACTGTGCAAAGTAATCAAGGAGCCGTACAAGCAGGAGCAGCGACACCAGGGACTAACAAGAGAGGAGAACTAACTGCACTGTAACAACACACGCATTGAAGAAGATGCAACCAAAATTTCCCTTCACCTCCTCCACACCATACAAGAATCTCTCTGCCTCTCTTTTTTTTTCAACGAGTTTTCTTCCAATTCACAAACTGTACAATGGCGAGTTCTTGTCGAATAATTCAAACGCCCTCGGCCTTTTCCCGCCAGCTTCCCTGCATCTTCTCTGTTCCGCATCCGTCGTCTGGTGGCCCCGTACGTCTCCGTCGCATCAGATCGCACAACTGCCCGCGTCAATGTCTCCAGCATGGCTAGCTGGAACCCAACCCATCAGCAGCTCATCGCCTCGCATTTCACCGGGAGGGTGCGGTCGAACCCGCCACGGGACAGCAGCGTGCCCACCACCGCCAGGTCGCGGCAGAACACACCTTGGTACACCGGAGCCGGGGAGGCCACGGTGGTCTTGGACAATGCTGGAGCGATCGCAGCGGCCTTCGCCTTCGGTTTCGCCGCCCCTGCCACCACGGTGCCGCTGTTTGTCATCGGAACACTGCTCGTCTCATCAATAGGAGAATTCTCCGGCATCGGTGCCGCGGGTTGCTGCTTCGACAACGCCGCTGCAGCTGAGGCGGCGGCGGCCTCCCTCGCCCTCTGCCTATCGGCAGCCTCCTCGTCGATCACGGCCGACATGATGAACGAGTACCCTTTCTGCAGCATCCTATACAGCAGCAGAGCGGACATGCGGGCCTGGTCGCGTACCGCCTCCAGGTCGCGGTGCTCGTCGACCAGCTCCAGCCGTTCGCCGAACACCACGGCACGGTCAGGCTTGAGCTTCAGGGACAGGAGCAAGTGCGCGCGCTCCAGCTCAGACCGGGTGCACCCGCGCCGAACGCCCAGCAGCGCGTAGTAATCGATGTTACACGCCTCGCCCACGGCGACGCGGCCTCGGAGTCCCTGGATGCGGGCGATCAGCTTGCGGTGAGCGCCGGCGATCTCGCGGTACCGCACGCCGCCCTGCGGACGCCATCTTGGGCCCGGTAGCTTGCCATCACGGAGCGCGGCGTCGTATAGGAGTTTGAGGTGGTCAAGGTCGCGGAGGGAATCGGTGAGTGCCCCCACGGACTGAAGAAGGTCCGCCCGGGCACGGAGCGCCGGGATGTACGCAGGGTCCAGTGCCAGCGCACGGTTGCAATCTGCAATGGCGTCTGCGGGTCGGCCGCCGGCCTGGAATGCAGAGGCTCGGCCGACGAGGCACGCGGCCGCGAAGGTGTGTGGAAGAACGCCTCGGCGTGCCTCGAGTATCTTGGAGAAATGGCGAACGGCCTCCGCTGGGAGACCCGCGTCGAGCGCCGCCATCGCGGCCGTGCGGCGGCGTAGAAGGAGCTTGACGTGAGCGAGGAGCTGGGACACGGCCTCCGACTCCACGGCCGGTATGATGAACGCGGAGCCGGACTTGGAGGCCTTGCCCGATGGCACCGAGGCGACGGCCGCGGCGGCGGCCGACGACGAGAAGCTGTCCTCCGACCAGCAGACGCTCTCGCGGCGGAAAGCCGCCGAGGCCAGGCGGCGGCCTGTCTGGAGAAGCACCATGGCGTCCTCGATGAGGCCGAGGTGGAAGCAAGCTTGGCCAAGAACCAAGTACCTCCACTGCGTGTCCGTGCTGGGGTTCTTGGAGAGTCCGGCGAGGACCCGGCGCTTGAGCTCGGAGACGTCGAAGCAGCGGAAGGAGCGAGCGGTGCCGGTGTCAGTCTCGGCGGCATCGGAGCGATGGCGGTCGGGAGAGAGGAGCTTGGCACGGGAGATCGTGCCGAGGTCGCCGGAGCTCGATGAAGACAGGGAGGAGGAGGACGAGGAGTCCTCCCCGGAGCAGGACTTGCCGCAGCTGGGGATGTAGTCGCGCAGCATCTCCGCGACCTCGCGGTAACGCCGCAGCGCGAGGAGCGCGCGCGCCCGCAGCTCCAGCGCGGCCTCCATCCGCGGGGACAGCTCCAGCGCTGCGTCGACCAGGCCGAGCGCCGCCACAGCGTCCCCGCCGCCGGATTCTGGCGCCGCCGCGAGAATCGCCCGCGCCTCCCGGAGGTATCGGTCGATCACCTGCCCAGACCGAACACAGAAACATGAGATTTTCGGCCCCGAAGTTGGATTGTTGCACAGATAGAGAAAATGTTGACTAATCAATTGAAGAAAGCAAAATTAAATTTTGGGGAGACAGAAGAACAACGGAAACCAACGAGCAGACAGAATGCGCTCAGATCAAGCGGTTCGATCTCGGAGAAAAAGAAAAGGCGCGCTAAACTCGAAAGAAGCAAAAATGGCTCATGAGTCAAAGAAATTGTGCTGGCATCTTGATTTTCGACGGCCCGACCAAACAACTTGTCTCGACGAAATGTTCTCGGCACTTGTGCGGTAGCCAAAGGCCAAACAGTTCTTGAAATGAGTAGGCGGTGGGAAGAACTGGGCGGTGGAATGGCACCCAGCGGATGGGGAGGAGAAAGAGCAGAGTGCGAGCAGGAAAGGCGTACTGACCTTCCTGTTGCTGTGGAGCCACTTCCGCTTCTTCTCCGGAGCAGAAGAAGGCGATGACACCGCCATTGCTCTGCACGCATCAATCGGCGCACAACCCAGAGGAAGCTCGGGGCGATCCGATCCCCAAAGGACAGGGGAGGGTGGAGACCGGATGGTAGAGCAGGGGAAGGAAGGGGGAGGATGAATGGCTAGGCAAGAAGGCAAGAGGAGAGAGGAGGTTATTTATACGGATCCCGTTCTACCTCTCCCAAATCTATCGCCCTACACGTATTTTATAATCGTTTTTCTCGGTTTGATTTGAATGGGTGGGGATGGAGGAAAATGAAATGGGGGATGGGCAGAGGGGAATATAATGGCAAATGAGGGAGAAATGCCAGCTTTGACTGCACTGCACTGCACCACAACCCCGTTCGCTGTATCTATAGACAGAGCCGGAGCGTCTCTCTCGCCAGCTGCTTCTTTTCCTTTGAGAGAAAGAAAGGTTGGATCCCTCGGGTCGACGTGCCTTAGCTGGCCAAGATGCCTATCCAACACATCGCCCCTTCCTCGCCTCACTCACAGATCACAGCACACATCACACACAGCCAGGCCCAGTTAAAATTAAAAAAGGGTCTCGCGTAGGGTGGTGTGAGCTTTTTAAAGTGCAGAGGGAGAATAGTATTGCAGCCCCACTACTACTCCTCTCCTCTCTACCCAACCATTTTCCTCCCCCTTTTCTTTTCTTTCTCTTCTCCTCCTCCTTTCTTTTTTTGACTTTCTATATGATTCGTTTATTCTCTCTCGCTTATTCTAGGTTATCGGACTCTTTCGATTCAGCAAAGCTATGAGTACGCGCGGCTGTGCGCGCGCGCGCACATGGCACATGCTGAGTTGCTAATTAGAGACGAACCAGCAACCAGAACAGCCGCGCTGCTATACATTTTCATCGTAATACGGCTGGTACCTACCACGCCAACGGGGGCCGGCAAATACCCAAAGATCTTGCAGAAATATGAAGCTACCACCGCTTCCTACCTTCCACACTGTACAGGAGTACGTACGTAGAATCACGTCGCGTCGCATCCGAGTTACTCCTCCGAATACACGGAAGGAACCCTGGGGAGGGGAGGCCTTTGTAGTACGTGGCACATACAGTTACACGCCGTGCAGTGTACAGTCCACGTATCCCTGTACGTACGTACGCTGTACGCAGGCGTACATACATGAAATACTAACAAAGACCGGAAAGTTTGGCGACGCAAACTTTTCGGGGGGGCATAATGGTCAAGACTGATTTGTCTCCATCACGGACAGGGCCGGCAACCGACGCAGGAGCGCGTACACGGAGAAAAGGGGGACTTTAATACGCCCTGCGCGCCCGTATTTATACAGCCTCACGACGCGTCATGCGGCGCGCTGGTCCATGTCACCGCTGAGCTGTCGGGCCCGCCCTGCCAGCTGGGTCCACGCCGCCAGAGAGAGAGAGAGAGAGAGAGAGAGAGAGAGAGAGAGAGAGGGGCTATTTGCCGTGAACCCAGCGGCGCGGGTGTCTCCGTGGCGTCACGGAGAAGTTGCACTGCCCACTACAATGGGGGGGGGGGGGGGGGGGGTGGTTTCGATCTTAATCATACCACTATCGGGGGTGGTTTCGATCTTCATCTTGGTGCGGCCGCCGTCCGGGCTGATCTGGCCATGGAATGATCGAAATCGAACGGGGTTAGGCCCGTGCATTGCATTGCTACAGCGATACAGATACGCACAGTGAGATTCTGAGACGACTGTTAACCCATGGGGTCTCGATCGCTTGATGAGGCGAGACTGTTAACCCATGTCCATGGGGTCTCGGGCTTAATTCGGTGTCTGCTGATGCCAACGAGGCTTCGTTAGGATAAGACATGCGCTAAAGCGGGCCGATCAGTTCTCTCATGCGTCGTACCATATCAGATGCAGCCAGCAGCGCGGACTTGTCAAATACTGCTACTACAAGCACAACCACCAGCATTTGAGCCTCTGTCTCGAGTTTAACACTCCTGATCCGTGTGGCACAGAGAGCATAGTGTGCTGCCGCATGCTATGCTATGCAATGCACGCCTTGTATCTACTAGCTAGGTACTCCCTCCTACTCCAGAGTACGTGAGAGAGCGAGAACGATGATGGATCCACGATCGACGCCGCGCATGTGGCGAAAAGTTTCTCCGTCCAGTACGTACCCAATGGGCAATGGCAGCTTGGATCTTATCCACATCCAGACGGAGGGCTCTGAATCTTGGCTCTCGCTCTGCCTCGTTTTACTTGCAACAAGCCAAACCCCTCGCCACCTTTTTCGCTGCTGCCTAGCTCCCATGCTGGAATTGCCACTGTGCTCGTGTCACTCGCCGCTGAGTTACAGTACTTCTTCCTTTTACTGCTCATCATGCATCGCATTGCATTGCATTGCACTCACCGGCGCCGTAGCCGTATCTGTGTAATGTAGCCCAATTTATTACGATCGGCCGGAAACGTGTAGAGTGCTGCAGAAGCAACACGCCACCCCTGTCTCGGTGGCGAGCTGGCACGCTCATATGCATACGCCTTTAAATACTACGCTTTTTCCCTCTCTTTTTTAATTAACCCCTACCGCCTTTACCGAATTCGCCATTCAATGTGTCACGTGACGACGAGATGTCAGCGTCGCCCCGCCCGCTTTACAGACGAGATGGCATGCACCAACTTTATCCGGCCTAACCCATGTTCGCATTCCCGTTACGGCCGCCTCATCGCCTCCTCCTCCTTAATCTGCCTGGCTGCCTTGCCTCAGGTCTAAATTTTACGTACGTAGTGGATCCACGTATACGGATACGGCTCGTACGTATCTGTGTACGCAAGTGCTTTGCGTCGATGGTACTCCATGCAGGGAATCGATCGGTCTGCCAAAAGTTGTCCCATCATTGGAGAAGAAACTAAACTTGGGGACGAGCATCTCTTGCTAAACATGTCTGCGTGTTCGACCTAATTAGCGTATATATTCTTTGACGAAGTGACTTGCTCGGAAAGTATGTTTGCTTCTTGTCACAATTTGGATCTATTTTTGGTTTGTTTTGATCAGCGTGCAATGGATATATATAAGATCCCGAGCATCACAATGAGGAAGCCAACAATCACCTCCCACTCCGCGTGTCACAATACATGCTCGAATTTAGGTCAATTACACGGTTTCTTAGGTTACACACACGCGTTGACCCATATTTTTCAATTTGACATTGTCCAAACCGACAAAAAAGAAAGTTAGATGATCGTCAAATCTTAGTGTGCTAGAATAACTTAAGTTTTTCATGGTGAGAATGTGCACTAGATGCATATTCTGTTGCCACGCGCGTGTCATCCTTTTAGACAATCTAAGAACAGGACCGGCTTTATATTTTTCAGGGTTCTGCCGAAGTCAACAAAAGGGCCTTTATAACAATATATATGTACGTATAACTAGATATATAGGTGTGCCCAATTTCACTTGTAAAATATTTAAAAATCCTAATCGAGGGATTAATTAGAAGGATTAGATGAGGGATTAAGAAGAAATTAAGGGCGTAAACTTACAGAGGGCAAGGCGTGTCCAAGGTTGTCGATGGAGACTGGAGAGCAGCAGGACCTGGGTTTCCCGGTCTTGGTGAGATTCGACTTCGAGACGGGCAGGGCATCGTCGCAGCAAGAAAGATGACAGAGAGTCCTGGTCTTCGGCTCTTCGCGAGACGGGCGAGGGCGAGCGTGAAGCGTCGCGACGTCTGGAATACATCACGATCGAGGATCGATCGATCTCCTAGGCATCGGGCGGGCAGGGGCCTCGCAAGTCGCGACCGGATCAACGGACCATGGCACCACGAGTCCAGGTCAAGGCCTTGCTGCTCGCGACCACCGACCAGGTCCTGCTCGCGACCAGGCCTGCTCGCGAGTCGTGACCCTGCTTGCCTCTCAGAACAAAAAAATATTGGCCCCCCTCCAGCCTAGGCCCTCGGCCGTCGCACAATCCTGCCATGGGCTAGAGCCGGACCTGTCTAAGAGCATCTCCACTCGAGACCCCCAAAGCCCCCCAAGCAATATATAGGGACACCGGCACAAAAATGACTCCCAATCGTCTCCCCTAAATTTGTTTTTCATCTGGCGCACACAAATTAGTTGTCTGGAGTCCCCATGCCAACCCCAGCCCACAGGGAGGCAACCGGGGGTGCCGGCTAAACCGCACCCTACCTAAAAACGTGTCACACGTCCGTGGACCACCTGCCTCCCACCTTTCTCTCTCCCACATCTCCCCCACCTACCGCCCACACCTCCCACACCTCCCACCTCTCCCCTCCCGCTCGTACGCCTCCTACCCAACTCCTCTACCTTGTCATCGCCACCTAGCTCCTCTGGCCTCACCACACGCCTCGTCGTCGACCTCTGCCTCTTCTTCAAGACCGGGGCCCATAGAAGAGCACCGGCGAGCCGCTCTCCAAGCACCGACGCGCACCAGGGTGGCCTTGGCACGAGAGAAACACGAGGCGGCCGCGGCGGACCTCACCGTCGAGTCCGTCCTCCGCACCTACCTGCCTCCCGAGGAGGTAGGGCCGAGACGATGGCATAGACCGTGTGTGGGCTATAAGGCGCGATGCGCGGGTCTCGGAGGAGCGGGCACGGCTACACGGGCGTAGGCCTATCCCTAGAGACGGGGGATCATATTTCGGATTGCATGGCTTCTAGCCATTTGTTGGAATCCGGACTTTCTATCGCTTCCTCATAGGTCACATGGTCATCATTTTCATCTACCATAAATTTCATAATTGGATTACTGTACAGTTTAGGAGCTATACGTGTCCTAGTTTACCTATAAGTTTCGGTAGTGTTCTCTTTTGGAGTTTCATGATCATTATCATTAATTCCCTCTTCATTTGGTGAAGTTAACCCCAGAAGATGTTCCAACGATGCACCAGTCGTCGTTTCTAACGGAGCACTATTCACCATTCCAAGAAGAGGATGTTCAGTAACCTCGTTGAATTCTACCTTCCTACTTATCACGCCTTTCAAGAGAAACTCCTTCTCCAGAAAGGATTCATTCTTGGCAACAAAAACTTTTCCTTCGGTTCCTTAGGGTATTCTATGAAGACATATTTTTCCACTTTGGATTCGAGTTTATATGGTTAAAGTTTATTCACATAAATATCGCATCTCCAAACTGTTAGAAACGATAACTTAGGTTTGTTACCAAACCATAATTCATACTGTGTCGTTTTCACGGATTTAGCTGAACTCCTATTTAAAGTGAATGCGAGTTTCTAGTGCATATCCCCAAAATGACAATGGCAAGTCTGTGAGAGACATCATATATTGAACCATATCTAATAATGTACGATTACGATGTTTTGACACACCATTTCGCTGTGGTTTTCCAGCAGGTGTGAGTTGTGAAACTATTCCACATTATTTTATGTGTATGCCAAACTTGTAACTTAGATATTCACCTCCACGGTCGGGTTGCAGAAATTTAATCTTTTTGTTACGATGATTTTCTACTTCACTCTAAAATTTCTTGAACTTTTCAAAGGTTTTAGACTGGTGTTTTATCAAATAGATATACTCATATTTACTCAAATCATCCATGAAAGTAATGAAATAATGATAATCTCCGTGTGCCGATACACTCATTGGTCCACACACATCCGACCGTATGATCTCCAGTAAGTTTGTCACCCATTTCCTAGAACCAGAAAACGAAGTTCTAGTCATCTTACCCATAATCAAGTGATTCTAGCAATCCATCAGAATGGAGTTATTTCATGTGTTTTACACCAATATGACCAAGACATCACTGCCACATATATGCAGCATTATCATCACTCAATTTAATTCTTTTTGCATCCACATTATGAATATGTGTATTACTACCAAGATCCCAAAAAAAATAAACATTTCTTCACATGTGCATGACCATAAAAGATATTATTCATATAAATAAAACAAAAATTATTCTCGATTTTAAATAAATAACTGTCTCACAACAAACATGATCCAAAAATAATGTTCATGCTTAACGAAGGCACAAGATAACAATTATTTAGGTTTAAGACTAATCTCGACGGTAAATGAATTGGCAGTGTCCCGACGACGATCACATTAACCTTTGATCTATTACCGACAGGCATCGTCATTAATCCTTGGCTAGATAATGCTTGTTTTGCAGCCCATGTTTCGAGTTACATATATTAGCAACTGAATCAGTATCAAATATCTAGGTGCTACTGTGAGTACTAGTAAGGTGCACATCAGTAACATGTATATCGTATATACCTTTATTCACCTTGTCCGCTTTCTTGTTAGCCAGATACTTGGAGCAGTTGAGCTTCTAGTGTCCTATGTTCTTGGAATAAAAGCACTCAGTCTTAGGTTTTGGGTCATTCTTGGTCTTCTTCTCGGGCACGGCAATAGACTTTCCACTCTTTTGGAAGTTACCCTTCTTCTTGCATTTTGATGCATTTCTTGAAACTACTATTCTTACTAACCATCAACACTTGATGATCCTTTTTTATGTCCACTTCAACAATTTTTAACATGGAAAGAAGCTCAAGTAGTGACTTATTCATGCCTTGCATATTGTAGTTCATATAAAAAGTTCTTGTAACTCGGTGGGAATGATTGGAGAATCCTATGAATTTCTAGCTCATTTGGAATCACAATTTCGAGACCTACGAGTTTATTGGTCTATCCAGATATTTTGAGTACGTGCTCGCTAACGGAACTGTTCTCTTCCATCATGAAGCTAAAGAAATTTTCATAAGCTTCATAACTCTCCATGTCAACATGGTTATCGAAAATCATTCTCAATTCAACCACATTATCGTAGGCATTGGTGACCTTGAAATGCTTTCGAAGCTCAGGATCCAGCCCATACGGTATACCGCAATGAACTAAGTGGTGATCCTCCCGATGAGTGAGAAAACACATTTTTCATCATCGGTAGCATCTTCGGCGGGAGGGCGTCCTAGAGGTGCATGTAGCACATAGCTCCTTTAAGCAGCCGAGAGGAGAATCCTCAAATTAAGGGCCTAGTCGATAAAGTTGCTACCATTGGTGCTAAATTTCTCCTTCTACATGAATACATTGAAATGGAAAGAAGGTGGTGCCATGATCTACAACATATTTGCAAAGACTATTTAGACTAAATTTAAAAAAGATTGAGTTCAAACTAATTCAAAATTACTAGTAGAACTCCCACTCAAAAACAACATCCCTCTAGTTATTTTGGTGATTACACGAATCAAATTAACTGCACCACAACCGATCATCACATGAGATGATGTAGATTTAAAGGCAAACATCGACATGTTCATCATATAATTCATATGACTCGTGCTTTACCTTTCGCTTCGTATTACGAGGTCATGTCTGTACATGCTAGGCTCGCCAAGTAGAACCTTAGTAGCATGTGTAAATCTATCTTACACCTGTTGTATGCGAGCGTAGATTCTATGACACCCGATTATCACGTGGTGCTTCGAAACGACGAACTTTCTTAATGATGCATACTAAAGAAAGAACACATGTTTATCTTGATATTTTAGTGAGAACGATCATATTATAATTCTACCACCAAGTTCTAAACTAGACATAAGCATAAATAAGATGTATAAAAGGGATAAACATCACATGCATAAATAAAGTGATATGATATAGTCCTTTCTTGCACTTCGAAATCCATCTTGTGCTCCATGGTATGATCACCATCATTTTACTGGCGTGGCTCCAAGGTCCATGATACCACCATCTTGGTTGTTCTACACTAATTCAAATTACATGAAATTTCCATTTCAAGCATGTAGGCCTTTAAAACAACCATATGGTTCCAGCTGGTTGTCATAACTTACAAATGATATCATTGCATACATAAACTTTATAACATATGACCATATCACATCACATGCCCTGCAAAAGAAGTTTAATGCCTCTAATTTATTTTGCATATTTTTATGTGGCTCTGTGCTTAAGAAGAATCGTTCTTCCTACGAACTTCAAACCATAATCATGATAAAAAATTTATTAACAACTCGTTGTAAACTAGATCATAACTATAGTGGGAGAGACAAACACCCGCTAGCCACTTATGCAATACGAGTTGCATGTCAAGCGTGGAACAAGTCTTATGTGCAAGAAAATATAAAGTTAGTCCATACCGCTTTATCCCACTATGCAACTAAGATCCAATATACACAAAAAAGTTGCAATAACATGATCATCAATGCCCACAATCATATGTGTTCTACTCGTACAGAATATCTATGCATAGATATCGATCTGATACCACTAAAGGGTTCGCACCAAAGAAAACAAAAAAAATCCTACGATAAGAGTGTCAATTGCGCCAAGACCTAATCTAGTAGATGCTAGTAACTAGTAAGATGGTAACCAGAATAACTTACCATAGAAGACCGAAAGCTTTTATGAAAACTGATTTCGTTGGTGATGTAGTCGATCAATTGTTGTTCTCAAGATTGTGTTGAAGAACGCAACAACCCAATAGTGTATCTGCCCTTGATAACAAGTCTGGCTCCCGACAACCTCCATGCCTCCACTCCTGCAGAGTAGCGGAAGAGTAGATAAATCTTACTCTAGAGGATCCAACAGAACATATACCTTGCTAATCCGAGGCCATGGGGAAATTGCTAGAGGGGGAAGAGAACCTTCACGAAGAGGTGGTGCTTCTAGATAGGATGAAGAGGGATCCTTTTATAGGGGGAGAGGCTACCCATGGGGCTTGGTCGCTGGTCATGGGTGTGCCCCCACCTCTTCCCTCATTCATGTGAGTGCATATCCCACTTACATAAACACCTCTTCCACGCACATGCATTTATTACCCATTAGCATAAATTCATTTTTCTCTTTAAATAAAATTTTATTTAATTTATTCAGATTTTTTTAATTATTTTAATTAACAAACATTCACATAAAACCCCTTGCATTGTTTCAATATCACACCTAAAACCATTTTTAGCGATTTAACCCGAAACACTTCGATGATCATTGAAACAATTTCAGCTCTAACAAAATTATTATCGGGTATGTTTTATTTACCACTTAGTGTTGTAGAATCTTAAGTGTGTCATACTATGGTTCGTGAATAATGCATACATGATAGAGACACCTCTCTTATCAATAATCAGAAGCGAGACCTAGAGATCTGTATTGGCTCCTGCACATTCAACGATAACTCTTGTGATCGTGTGAACTATCAACGTCATATCCAATTCCTTTTGTCTTGTGATACTTTACTTGTATGAGATCTGATCACGGGTATCAACCATACCCTAGTTCGATATCGTTCCCGACAAGTACTCTTTACTCGTTCTGTGATACAACATCCCTGTGACCTAGTCATGTGGTTGCAAGCGGTGTTGATGTGATATCATCGAGAGGGCCCAAAGTATATCTTTTTGTCATTAGGATGGATAAATCCCACTCTTGATCTATGAGTCTCAACATAACACTTTCGGAATACCTGAACCCACTTTTGTAGTCACCCTGTTACGATGTGACGTTTGATGTTATCAAGGCACTCTTCTGGTGTTAGTGATTGACATGATCTTATGGTCTAAAAACTAGGAATACTTTGAAAGTGTTTGATGTAGAAATGTAAACTTAATGACTAGAATGTGTTGCTAAATATACTTTGGGTGTATGTTCATCATATCATTCTTCTAACGGTATGACCCCGTTATTAACAACATACAATGTTCATGATCAGGAAACCTTGATCTTCTGTCAATCAACGAGCTAGTATATATGAGAGGCATTAATAAGAACTTTGGTTTGTTTATTAAACACACATGTATTAAAGTTTTCTATTAATACAATTCTAGCATGAGAAATAAACATCAATCATAAACTTGGAATAAGATAATAACATTTTATTATTGCCTCTCGGGCATATTTTCTTCAGAAGCTGATCGAGGTCCATATTGATGATCGTTATGGCCTCGGATGTTTATCCTCGCATCCTCCTTTTGTCCAGTTGTGTGGAAAATCATTCAGATGACTTTTATCATGTCAAAACCATTTGATACATTGTAGAGCTAGGTGGGTTTAGATTTTGAAGATCTAAAGGCTTGAGGAGTGATGTCTACGCACTTCTATTCTTGTAGACAGTTGTTGGGCCTCCAAGTGCAGAGGTTTGTAGAACAGCAGCAAGTTTTCCCTTAAGTGGATTACCCAAGGTTTATCGAACTCAGGGAGGAAGTGGTCAAAGGTATTCCCTCTCAAGCAATCCTGTAATCAAGATACAAGAAGTCTCTTGTGTCCCCAACACACCCAATACACTTGTTAGGTGTATAGGTGCACTAGTTCGGCGAAGAGATAGTGAAATACAAGTGGTATAGATAATTCTAAGTGGTAACGGTGATAGAAAATAGCTTGATGGCGTATGGTTGATGTGGGAAAAGACTAAAGATAAACTGAAATAAAGATGGAAGCAAGCAAACATGTAACATATCTAGTAGCAAACGGTGTATCAATGCTTAGAAACAAGGCCTAGGGATCATACTTTCACTAGTGAACACTCTCATATAAATATCTTCTCTTCATGATACTACTCTTAACTACTCTCCGGTTGGACACTCTAATCAACGGTAGGGCTATAACAGCACACCTCAAAGTAAGTCTTTCCTATCTAGAAAATCCCACACTGTCACCTTGAGTACTAGATGAGTCCAACAAACACCACAATTTCATAGAAACATCCAACTCCAAATATAACTCATAACAAGTATTTGTAATCTCTAGCCTAAGTGCCACCATGGTTTGCACGCTGTCACTTTCACACACATGGGGAGAGCAGAGATCTATTAAAGCACTTGAGTAGCAAAGTAGATCTATAGATTACAAGCTCATGATCATAATATGATCATGCATAGAGAGAGAGATGAACACATAGCTACTGGTAGAACCCTTAGCCTCGAGAGAGAACTACTCCCTCCTCATCATGGGAATCAGCAATGGTGATGGAGATGGCGGTGGAGATCGATGGAGATGGCTCCAGGGGCACTTTCCCTTTGTGTCAGGGTGCCGGAACAGAGACCTTTTGTCCCCCAAATCTCCCCGTCGGTGGCGGCGGCGCTGCGAAAATTTTCGTGGCTGGAGGCTTGACTATCTAGGGTTTATGCATTGGGAGGCTTCTTATAGGCGAAGAGGCAAGGTCGGTAGGCGGCCAGGGGGCCCACACCATGCCTGGCGCGACCTGGGGGGACCCGCGCCATGGGGTGGTGTGGCCACCCTGTGGCCCCTCTCCGACTCTCCTTCTGGCTCCGTGAGCCTTACGGGAAAATAGTAACTTTGGCTTTTGTCCCGTCCAATTCCGAGAATATTCATTTTCTGATTTCCTGGAACCAAAAATAGCAGAAAACAGGCAACTGACACTGTAGCATCTTGTTAATAGGTTAGTCCAAGAAATCATATGAAAAGTACTCCAAAGTTAGAACAAAACACAAGAAAGTAGATAAAACCAAGCATGTAACATTAAAAATTATAGATATATTTGCAATGTATCAAGGAGTTCACTAGGAGGATGAAACATAAACTATTATGATGGATGGCGAGTAGTACTATGAGGACATCAATGTTGGATAAATTTTTACGTGTTTCACTACATTAACTTGTTTGTAAGCTCGCATATGAACAAAAATTGTAACTATGTGCTCATGTAGGTTTATCCCAAGGTCACTGAGTTTATCAACAAGCCCATTGAAAGCTATGCTCAGATGAAGATCATCTACACCGTGGTCGGATTCTTAGAGCGCTCATCACTCCCACTGCGATACACATTGCTCTTAGCCATGTCATGAAGAACAAGGCACAACCGACGGGCATCCTGCTATGACCCCTGATCGCATGATGAAATGGTTCATGGCCTTTCTGAACATGCAATATATGTGAGGAGCCGGCTCATGGGTGGTGCTGATGGTGGTTCTGCTTGTGGTGATGATAATGATAACTATGATGTATATTTTAGAGTAGCTAGGCTTGACGGAAACTGATGTTGGATCTGTATATTTTCCGAGGTGATATTCAGTTGAAATCCCTCGTTGGACAATTGTTTATGAACACTCGTGCTGCTATATTAGTCATTCCCCTTATGCAATTCTCTGATTTTCTAGCTTGTTGTTGTGATGGGTAAGCTTACGAAATAGGACTACAGATAACACTACTAGACAGAATACACGTAACCAAACTACTAATATTCAGCCAGAACGTAAACTTCATACTACCAAAAACCAGGGGCTTGCTCCTACGATGCAAGGAACAAAATGAGAGCAACCAAACTAGTGGCACAACATGAATTGGAGGTTGTATGGGCGCACAACTTTAAAAAAAATGAAACAGTGCTAGGAGAAATTAGACACTTTTTATATAATAGAAGCGGGTCGGCATGAGAATTCCGAAAATTCGTCGACATGGATCAAACTCCGGTGCACCAACTGTAATCCAATGACTAGACTACTGCCCCGTTTTCTATGGGCGCACAGCTTTGGCAAAGCCATATTCTCCACATGTCCAAAATCGACACGAGCAACAAATCACTCCCTAAGCTAATTCTTAGCTGAATTAGCAAAACCCACCTAATATCTCTACAATGGGACTCAAGAGGAATAGTAGAAATTAAGATTAAATAGTACTCCAGGTGTTTCAAATGTGAGATATGTTTTAGCTTTTATGAAGAGAGTATATCTAACACCTTATATATACTAAGGTGTTTCAAATGTAAGAAGTTTTAGCGGGTGTTTCAAATGCTAAAACATCTTATATTTTAGAACGGAGGGAGAACTAACACCGTTAACTGAGTCGTGGGGTTTTCTCAACAATTGGTCTAGAGACCCAATAGTCTTTTATTTAGCCTACTACTAAGTGTGTAGACAAATTAAGGTAGGACAATAATAGGATGTTTCGGCTGCAGAGAAAACAACAAACCCTCGTTACTCTATACTGCAATTGACCAATCAACATTCGCAGTTCGATTGGTTCGAACCAGCCAAGAAAAGAAAAGACTTAATTGGTGGATGCCAACAGCAAAAACTACTCCATTGATTGAATTGCAACTGCCACCGTGCTGGATGCCGCATGCCATCCACAGACCACAGATCGTCTGACCACGCATCTCGTTCTGCATTTTCACAGCGTGTGACTTGGCGTGAATGCGTGCCATTTTGGCACGCAACACTGGCTGCCCCATACGGTCCGGTTTCCTCGCCATCATTCATAGGTGCTCGCTGGATTGACTTGCTTTGCTGCTGGGTGGGGAACAGTGAGAGATCGGCGTGTATCGCGGCTCCCGGGCGTGTCCGCGCGGCCATCGGCGCAGCCGCGACCATCATCGGATGCTCTGCTGCGTCAGTAATCCCCGTTCACTGTCTGCAGAGTTCGGATAGAATCCAATATCCCTGTTCGCGTTCTGGAGAGAGATCTCGTACTCCTAGCTATATACAGTACTATATCTTGTTATCTACTCGCACCGGTAGCTATTCCACGCATCATTGCAGTCCATTGGGTTTCTTAAACTCGCGTGACCCTGGATTATGGAGGAAGTCAACTGGCGAATGATCCAAGAAACCTCAACATTACAGTACGTACGCTATGGACAGATGCAAAGTTGACATGTATCCAGTCGTTGCGTAGTATTGTTAAAGTTAAACCCGGCCCTCAAGTTGCTTTATCTCTTACGGATACACATATATCGACAGGAATTTTTTGAACAAAACCATTAGTTTGCCTCATTTTATAAAAAAGTAGAAGAGAGTTGACCGGTTCATTAACGGGAAACCGGTCTAAAACCGCTACAAAGCACCAATGTGTCATCATGAAACACAATCACACCCTGCACCCCGGCCAATCTGGCTACCCACACGAAGCACGCCATCTAGAAGAGACGGCATCATTAGGGACGCCATCGAGCGTCATCGTCAGCACTCCTCCGCAAGCCAGCGACTCTGACTCCAACTTCGACGACCACCAACGAGACCCTCGCTGCAAATGACAATAGCCCATGTCGGCCCATGCCAAACAATCGACCACAAGCACGCCGAGGAGGAGGCAGCTCCGACTTCAACAGTGACCTTCCGAGGAGAAAGTTGCACACTTTGCACTAACGAAATCAACACAGCTGCTAGAGATCCAAGCACCAACACAACCCATCAAGTGGCATCGTTGCCACGAGTCGCCCCGCGACTGTAGCTTCGACTTCACCATCACGGCAGTATGATGCAGAGGATCCCAAATACGCACGGACAACACAACTGGTGACGAAGGATATGTCACGACTCCGATCCGCTCACTGATGTCATTGTCGCAACGCAACTTGCAACGCCAACACCACCATCTTCCGCTGGTCCCTCCAGCCCGAGCGAGCTCCAAATCGATGCCCCATGAGTGAAACGACTCAAGAGCACTGCCATCAACCAATCACGACGGATCTAGAGATTTCCCCGGAGCTCCCAAGGCAGGGATGATAGGACAACACCTCGATGACGCCTTCAAGAAGGGAGCGGTGCCCGTAGCCGTCGCCATCACCGGCCTCAGCCAGTTGCCGGTCGACCAGATGCGGAGGACAAGGCATTAGCCTAGATATTGATTCACCATCCCTCACCAAGCTCAAAGCCGGACCACTTGCAACCCTTGTCCCACCATCGCAGCCTCCAGCAACACCACCACCGGAAGACCTACTCGCAGCAACCACGAAGGCCAGCGCCGCTGCAAGAACCTGACTCCCATGCTGCACCAACTCCCACGCTGCACTGTCGCCGTCCACCAGTAACAACCAAACACCCAACCCTCCCCTGGATACCACCCGCGCGCCAGGGCTAGGTTGGCCCGCCCCGAGGGCAAAAAACACATAATTAACCTAATGACGGAAAGAAAACATAAAATAACCTGCTTTCAGAAAGATTTCACAATCTAACCTATTTTCTTGACGCCCTACCACACGACACCATGGGTAGTCGGACGACGCCGTCCGAAACGGCGCCATGGTGCCCATAACGCTCTAGTCAACGGCGCCATATATTGGTCCGACGTGGCGGTCGTCATCAGACTCGGGTCCAACTCGATAGGATGGCTCCATGGTAGACGGCGCCATGCTATCAAGCATGGCTCCTTGGCCGGCGGCGCCATACACCCTTGCATTCAATCTAGTCATGCATGTATGATCTCCGTGTAGTCTGGCCGTATTTCGGTGCATGCTCACCTATATACGGCGTTGTGGCTACATGCACGGATGCACCTATACTTCTCTCTTACTTAGGGATCTGAATCAGCTCAAGCATGGACCGACGGATGAGATGCATGCATGCATATGAACATATGGTACTGTGCTCTATACATGAATCACATGGTACGATCCATCAATACGAAACTGTATGCAATTCTTGATTAATCGATACGTTGCACATCACTCGGTCATGATCAAGTAAATATATATAACTGCGTAATGTACTAATCTGCTAAGAGCTATTACTTACATAACATATTGCGATCCGTCTAACACAGTTACGGTTATACATATGTTGCCACCTCTACGACTATACGGTAGCTAGATTAATCTGAGGTCGATCGGTCATCTCTGCATGCATGGAAGAGCTAGGGCAAGACCTTACAATACTGCAAAGCAAACTACCATAGTCAGTTCCAAGTTTCAGGGAATATGTGCTACTAATTGGGTGAATGTAAGGGTGTATGGCGCCGCCGGCCAAGGAACAATGCTTGATAGCATGGCGCTGTCTACCATGGCGCCATCCTATTGAGGTGAGCCTGAGCCTGGCGACGACCGCCACGTCGGACTGATATATGGCGCCGTTGAGTGGAGCGTCGTAGAAACCATGGCGCCATTTCGGACGGCGTCGTCCTAGTGACCATGGAGCCGTCTGGTATGGTGCCAAGAAAATAGGTTAGATTATGAAATCTTTCTAAAGATTGGTTATTTTGTGTTTTCTTTCAGTCATTAGGTTAATTCTGTGTCCGTGGCCCTCCCCCAGCAAAATTACAAAATGACTACTACGCCATAGTGCTACGGTGTATAAAGTCCACATGGCCCATTGAGTCCATGTATTTTTTACGGGAGTAGAACACGCTAGAAAACAGAGAATATCTCGACTCATCTCTCCTTCCGTCCTTCGCTCCATCTATCCTTGTCTTGGGCGCCGCCACGACTGGGTGGCCGGTGGCCGGCGGCCGGCGATGGGTGTTCGTCCGCGCAGAGCTCATCCAGCACTGCATCTCAGGCTGGTCGTCCGTGCCGGCAGCTGGTTTCCTGACGCACGTGACCCCCTCCAGTCTTGCTCCGTGTCCATGAGCTCCGACGACCACTAGTGAAGCACTACTGCAGTGAATGATCCGCTCCAATCCAAGCTTTAGGTAATTAGTGTAGCAATTTTTCTGTTTCTTATCTAATTGATTCCAATTTTGGCATCTCAATTGGGGAAACTTTAGACTAGGGAAATTATTGTTTACATGTTTGGGGAAATTGGTGTTTACCTACTGTTTTCTAAATATACAGTGAGGGGAAGATGGGTAAAGAGAAAAGAATCAACTCGTTTTTGAAAATAAAGAGGGACGGATTTGAAGCTAAAGGAACAGGAGTAGCACCTGAACAAGAAGTTGTATCTGAACTGGAAGAAACCCCTATTCAGTCTCCTCCGTTGTTGCTTGAATTTGGACATCAAAGTCATGAAGAACAAGGGAATCAAACTCACACAAATGAAGTAGTATTCTGTGGTATTGAATTCTTGGAGCGAGATCCAGCACTACGTCCACAAATATGGCAATATCCACATAATCAAAGAGATGAAGTGTGACGAGCCTATCTGAAACTAGGCCTTATGCATCCCCTTTTGCAGAATTATAAAGCTTTTGGAACACAAGGGCATCAGCGGCGCTTTAAGTACAATTTGTTCAGCATGTTTCCCTCATGGTTGGAGTACTCGGAGAGCAGCGATCGTGCATATTGCTTCTTTTGTTTTCTGTCTAGCAAAAACAAAAACAAGAGAGGTGGTTCAGATGTATTCATCGTTCATGGATTTTTTAAATGGAAGAAGGTCACTGATGGAAGGAAATGTGCATTCCTAAACCACATAGGTTCTGAACCTTGCTCTGAACACAACAATGCAACCAAAGCATGTCAAGATTTGTTGAATCGGCAAGGACATATAGAGCATGCTACAGCAGTGGGCACCCAAAGAGGTATAGAAAGAAACCAATTAAGGATGAAAGTCTCTATTGCAGTTGTTAAGTAGCTCACATCACAATCTTGTGCTTTTAGAGGCCATGATGAGACCGCCGAGTCTAAGAACCAAGGGAATTTTCTTGAGTTAAGAAAGCTTCTTGCAGAATTCAATCCCGAGATTGCGGAAGTTATTAGAGATGCGAAATACAATGAATAATACATCATAGAGAACCGCCAATGGGGTACCCCTTACACATGACATGGGAGCTATCCCATAATCAAAATGACAAGGCAAGCAGACAATGAGCATCTCAGCGATCTTTTTACTTACTATGTGCATAGATTTTTATTGAGGATGCTTCATAGAATGCTCATTATGGTTATGCTGCAAGTTTCCACCATGATTAGGCATGGCTTAGGCTAGCGGCCCAGGCGTTTCTCTAACATACATACAAACTCCATGATCTTACAAGTTCTACTTTTATTTCACACCGCCAGGATCCATAAGCAAAAGAACATGATATCAACTAGGTACAAGGTGAAGTGTTGAAAGCGGTCCCCATGATACATGGTTCTGCTAACTTCAACTCAGAAAGCGCAAGCATATACGCAACAAAGAAGGACGCAATGGTTCAGGTTTATTAAGTGCAAGAAAATAAAGTGTGCCATCAAGTTCGTGAGAGCTTTACTAACTAAATTTCTCATAACAAGCAAATATTTTATGGGAAGAAAACAAGGCATATTGAATATGCACGGGAGTATCAAATAATGCTAATAGGTAGGTATGGTGGACACTTTGGAAATATTTGGTTTAGGGAGTTGGAAACTGGAGTAAAACATACTCAGTGTGTGAAGGGTAGCAATAATAAGGGAGCGACAAACGAGAGAGCAATAGCTGTCATTATCATGCTTGCAACAAAACAGGACTACTCATGGCATGAAAGTGATTCAAGATCCTCAAGGCAAAATAATTCATCGAGGCTTAACTGATTATTACAGTCATGTGCATGTGTGAGCATGTGCCAAGTCAATCAAATGAAGCATTCATAGGAGGATACCACGGTGTCGTACCAATTTATGAATAGAGTAATGCAAGCAAACATTCATAAGACATGCTACAAACTATTAGCGAGCTAGGGCTAATCATAAGAGAGCAAAAACTAATAAGCATCCAAAGATAACATACACCCTACATGAACAGACTAAGCAAGACCACAGTGATAAGTATATGTACAAAAATGAAAACAAATAAAGTTCGTTACCAGCCTCTTACCATGCCTCAAGTTGTCATTAATCCTCATTATTGCTCTTCACTTGTGTGGCTTGAATAATAATATAAAACCAATATTCCACCGAGGACTGCTGAACCCTGTAGCAAACTCACAAAACCAAAGAAGAACGACAAATATTTTTGGTGTTTTCGATTTTTAAAACAAGAACCAAAGAGGAAAAACAAGCAAAGCAAAAAATCTTTTTGGGTTTTCCAAATAGTTTGAACAAAGCAAAAAGGAAAAAAACAAACCAAGGCAAAAAGGAGAAGCAAACCAAAGAGAAACAATAGAAATATTTTTGGTCTTTTTGTGTTTTAGAAAGAAAAAGCAAAAAGGAGAACGAAAAATAAAAAGAGAACGAAAACATGAATATACAAAGTACCGACGCAACATGATATGGAGATGAGTGCGGTGTCGGCGTACCTCCCCCCAAGCTTAGGTTTTTGGCCTAAGTGGGTATCAATCCCAAGCCGGCCAGGATGAAGTGTCACCATGGTACGACGAGGAAGTACCCTCGTCCTGGTGCAAGATCGAGTACGTCCCTCCATAATGTGCAGAGTAATCATAGGAGGGCATATCCTCCTGGTGCTGCTCATGGAAACCCAGCAAGCGGAGCTGCTCGTCCACCTCCTCCTTGGAGCGCGACCACGGTCTCATGTGAACACTAAACAAAGAAGGTTGTGGCAAAAGGATCTCCCTTTCATCCCCGTTAGTAAAAAGCATCCTATATACTAGACTGTCCAAATCAGAAGTAGCAGTGACAAAGTGATGAGTTTTCATAGCAACAAGGTCAAGCCTTTGTGGTGCCAGCATAGCATCATTGGGATCCACTAAAAGACCCAATGCATTGACTATACGCGAGGCAATAATGCCCCCATAGATAGCCCCCCTAGCAGCTAGGCGGCGAGCAATAAGCGAGCCAAGATTGTACCGAGTATCATTGTTAAGCGTAGCAGCAAGGAATGCTAAATGATAATTGGAGATATTACTTGTGTTCTCCCTACCAAGCACGCTAGTAGCAAGATAATATGCAAAGTATCTAAGAGCAGGGAGTTGGATATTTCTTAGCTTTCCGCGCTGCGCCGCGCGGTCATCATCATTGGTCACCCCTCGATAGAGCTCCAACAAATCAGCGAGTCGCCCTTGAATTTTCTTAGCGGTCCCTGTCATGCGTACACTTACAATACTGAAAAATCTCTCCAAAGATATGGTGAAGGGCAGATTATAGATTTTAAAAGAGACAGTCGATTGATAGGGTGTGTTAGTAAACGTGAAACTCTCAATAAAAGTTTTGGTGAGCATAGCGTATTGCGTACTCTCATCTTGCATATATGAGGTCAAACCAACCCTCTCAATCAGTAGCAAGAAATCATCAAGAATACCTACAGTTTGTAAGAAAGTAAAAGAAGGAAAAGAGGATGGGTGAGCATCTCCATCATCCCTTTCACTACCAATACGAGTTGCAATGAGATCTTCGTTGTATGATGGCCTAGCCTGAGAGGCTGATCTTGAGGGCCTCGACCTCCTAGGTGCATCACTCTCAAATATCTCTCCAAAAGTATGGTTGTTCATGCTTGGTATTCTGAAATTTAAACACCTATTAAACAAGTGATTGCAAAGTAAATATAATGAAGGATTCTACTCATAGGGACTTGTAAGAGGCATAAACATGCATCAAAACTATATCTCTAAGCATCAAACTAGCTTACAATCTCTCATAACTAGTCACCTACAGCAGTAAAATACTCAATATATAATCCACTAAACACAAATCTACTTGGACAAGGGGAGGATTCACATACCAGGGAACAAATGCTCCAAATTTCAGCAAGAAAGATGGGCTGAGCTAGGAGATCGAAAAAATCGAGAGCAAGCACAACAAGAACACGATTTTGAGCAATGAACTGGAGCTTACTCGGGAGAGAGAAGAAAGTGGCAGGTGAGAGAGTTAGTGGGGGGGCCAGCGGTGGCCCACACCAGGGCTGGCCGTGCCACCAGGTGGTGTGCCTGCCTGGTGGGCCTCCCTGGTACCTCCCAGGTACTCCTCTGTCCCTTTTTTCACACAAAAATTAAATATGAATTTTCTGGAATTTTTCGAGACACTTTATTTTTGGGCATTTTTCAGAAATAGGAGAATGATTTTGTGGCAGACAAATTTTTTTGGAAACAAGATGCAATGACAAAACAAGGCTAGAACTACAGAAGTTCTAAGACACTCTAACATGCAAGCAACAAACAACAAAAACAAAATTAAACGAAAGCAAAAACTAAAATGCAAAGGATAGAAATAAACAAAGATAATCATAATGAAAACATTGTTTTGTTCAATGAAATCCTTTTGTTAACAAGGTTGATCAAGTCTTGCTACCAAAACAATTCCATATGAGACAAAACTTTGTATTCCACTAATGATTATGTTACCTCAACCTTGATAGCAATGGTCCCAATCATAATAGTTTCATTTTTTTCTCTTGGTATGGGACAATATATTTCTCCAACTTGAATGCCCTCAACATGTTCAATTGAATTCAAACCATAAGTCCTTTCAATCTTCTTGGGGAAGTAGACCGTATGTTCCTTGTCATTACATTGAAGGTCACCTTTCCTTGATTACAATTGATAACAACTCCTGTAGTATTAAGAAAAGGTCTCCCAAGAATAATGGACATATTATCATCTTCGGGCATTTCAAGCACAACAAAATCAGTTAATATTAAGGAATTATGAGCCACTTGAATAGGTACATCGTCACATATACCCACAGGAATAGTGGTAGATTTATCAGCCATTTGCAAAGATATATCAGTTGGTATTAATTTTTCTAGTTGAAGCCTCTTATAGAGAGAGAAAGGCATAACACTAACTCTAGCTCCCAAATGACACAAAGCAGTTCTAACATAACTATTCTTAATAGAGCAAGGGATAGTTGGAATCCCTGGGTCTCCAAGTTTCTTAGGAACCTTACCATTGAAGGAATAATTAGCAAGCAAAGTAGAAATTTCTTCATTAGGGATCTTCCTTTTATTTGAGACAATATCCTTCATATACTTTGAGTAAGGAGGCAATTTAATAGCATCAGTCAAAGGAATTTGCAAGAATAAAGGCTTCATCCACTCACAAAACTTATTATAGTGTTCATCCTCCTTTGACTTGTGTTTCTTATCAGGAAAAGGCATAGGTTTTTGGACCCAAGGTTCTCTTTCACTACCATGTTTCTTAGCAATAAAATCTTCTTTGGTGTATTTAGTATTCTTTTCAGGTTCTTCTTCAACTTTTTCTTCATTAGGAACTTCATTTTCTGCATTACCACTTTGAGTTTCAGCATCAGAGATAGATATACTATTAGGATCTAAAGTAGGTTCAGAGGGTTCTACAACAGTTTTATGCTTCTTTTTCCTTTTCTTATGAGTAGAACCACTATTTTCAGCTTGTTGAGAATCCTGCTCAATTCTTTTAGGATGCCCCTCAGGATATAGAGGATCCTGGGTAGAAGCACCACTTCTAGTTCTAATTTCATAAGCATGTTTTTCTTTAGCAGCATTAACTAGCAAGTCATTTTGCACTTTAACGAGTTGATCTATTTGAGTTTGAACCATTTGAAAGTGTTTAACAACCATTTTAACATCATTAGAGGTTCTTTCCACAATATTTTTCAACTCAACAATAGCTCTAGTGTTTTCCATTAGATGATTTTGCACCCTTTTATTAAAGTTATCTTGCTTAATAGTAAAGATATCGAATTCTTCTAAGCATTGATCAGGAGGTTTAGAGTAAGGGATATCACCTTCATCAAAGTGTTGGAGAGAGTGTACCTCAATAGTGGGTGAGTAGGGAATAGTCTTACATAATTCTTCTATAGGAGGTAAATTCTTGACATCTGCAGCTTTAATTCCCTTCTCCTTAAGACATTTCTTAGCTTCCTTCATCACTTCATCATTTAATTCAATAACTCCCCTCTTCTTTGATGTTGGAATAGGCACCGGAATAGATGGTTCAGGTACAATTACTTCAGGTATAGCTTGTTTACGAGGAGTCCAGTCTTCATAATTCTTGCTTATTTTAGCCATTAATTCCTTAGCTTCCTTAGGAGTCCTATTCTTGAAAACATAATCAGCACAACTATCTAGATATGTCCTAGATTCTTCGGTTAGTCCATTATAAAATATATCAAGAAGCTCATTCTTAGGTAGTGGACTTCCAGCCTGTGCATGAATCAAAGCACAAAACCTTGCCCAAGATTCAGGCAATACCTCTTTTTCTCCCTGTTTAAAATCAAAAAGTTCCTACAAAATAGCATGTCTAGCACTAGGAGGAAAATATTTCTGCAGGAAAGTATTAATCAAGCACTCGGGGCTATCAATAGATCCAGGAGGTCAATTACTAAACCAAGTTTTAGCTTCTCCTTTCAGTGAAAAGGGGAAGATCTTGGCAACAAAGTAAGTATGCAACTTAATATCATCAGAAAACAATCTAGTCATGCTAGAAAGTTCATTCATATGTGCTACCGCACTTTCATTCTTAGTCCCACAAAAATGTTCTTTCTCGACAATAGCTATGTAAGATATATCGAGAGAGAAATCATAATCTTCATCTATAATGTTTATGGGAGAAGCAGCAAACTTAGCAACATGAGACAATTTGGGTCTAATAGTACGCCTCTCAAGGAGACTCTTAGCAGCGCTCCTATCACGGGTGTTCTTACATTCTTTAATAAATTCATCGGTCATCTCAACATAACCATCTTCAATATCATAACTTTCACTAGACTCAGGTGAACTAACAGGTGTGGTAGTGTCTTCATTAGGAGTTTCAGTATTTCCAGTATAGTTCTAGCAATCGTAGCATCTAGGAAAGGACCTAATGAACCACTCTTATCAATCACAGTAGAAGAAGCATCATAAGCATCAAGAGTTTCAGATTTAGCAATAGTAGCAGTGTGTGTAGCATGTGTATGTGGTGGTGTAACGAGCTTACTTATAACAGACGGTGAATCAAGAGCGGCAGAGATGTTCAGAACCGTACCTCTTCTTGTAGTGGATGGTAAAATAGGAAACTTGCCATCACGAGACTTACCCATGATGGATGGATAGCAGCGAACAATAGAGAATCCAAGTGAACTTGATAAATAAAGCTATGCCCCCCGGCAACGGCGCCAGAAAATAGTCTTGATGACCCACAAGTATAGGGGGTGTATCGCAGTATTTTCGAGGGAAGTGAAACCCAATTTATTGATTCGACACAAGGGGAGCCAAACAATATTTATAAGCCTTAACAACTGAGTTGTCAATTCAGCTGCACCTGAAAACAATCTTGCTCACAACAGTTTATCAGTAGCAACAGTTTTGTAATAGGAGTAGTAAAGCAACAACAGTAGTAAAGCAAAGACAACATTAACAATAGCAGTAAACAGTGGGATTCGAGTGCGGTAGGCATAGGGATGGATGGACGGAAGTTGCATGGACAAGACAATTCACATAGCAATCAGAACATAGGGCAATTGCAGATAAATAAGATAAAGCATCCAAGTACTAGATAATCCTAGGCATGTGTTCCATATATAGTCATACGTGCTCGCAATGAGAACTTGCACAACGTCTTTTGTCCTGCCAGCCCGTTTGGTGCTCGCCTTTAAAGCTACACCGACTCACGTGATGATCAGACTTGGTGTAGTGGATTTGGTTCATGTAATCACCAAAAAGACACGAGGGATGTGATTTTTGAGTGGGAGTTCATTAGTAATTTGGATTAGCTGAACTCAATCTATCATAAACTTAGTTTAAATATACTTTACAAATTCTGTTGTAGATGGCACCACCTGCTTTTAATTTCAATGTGTTCATGGAGAAAGAGAAACTTGCTGCGAATGGTAGCAACTTCACCAACTGAGCTATGAATTTGAGGATTCTCCTCAATGCTGCACATAAGCTATATGTGCTAGAGGCGCCGCTAGGCTCCCCACCAGCTCCTGATGCTCCTGACGAGGAAAAGAATGTCTATATAACTCGTCAGGAGGACCACAACTTAGTTCATTGCGGCATACTGTATGGGCTAGAGCCAGAACTTCGAAAGCATTTTGAAAATGGTAATGCCTTTGATACCATGGGAGAATTGAAAATGATTTTCGATACCCATGCTGCCGTAGAGAGTTATAATGCTTCTGAAAAGTTCTTTAGCTGCATGATGGAGGAGAACAGCTCCATTAGTGAGCACATACTCAAAATGTCTAGGTACGCCGATAAGCTTGTGTCCTTGGGAATAACGATTCCCATTGACTTAGGCATACATCGTGTTCTCCAATCTCGGCCACCTAGCTACAAGAGCTTCATGATGAACTATAACATGCAGGGCATGAAGAAGTATCTTCCCGAGCTTCTGTCAATGCTTAAGACTGCAGAAGTGGAGATTGGGAAAGAACATCAAGTGTTGATGATCAATAAGACCACCGGTTTCAAGAAGGACAAGAAAGGCAAGCAGAAGGGAAAGAAGGGCGGCAAATCTGTTGCCGCACCTGAAAGGAAATCCCGAGCTGGCCCTAAATCTGATACCGAGTGCTACTATTGCAAGGGGACTGGCCATTGGAAGCGCAACTGCCCCAAGTATTTGGCGGACAAGAAGGCCGGCAAGGCAAACAAAGGTATATGTGATATACATGTTATTGATGTGTACTTGACTAGTACTCGCAGTAGCACCTGGGTATTTGATACGGGATCGATTGCTAATATATGTAACTCGATTCAGGGGCTGCGGAACAAGTGACAACTAGCAAGGGATGAGGTCACGATGCGGGTCGACAATGGATCAAGAGTTGATGTAATCGCCGTCGGAACGCTGCCTCTCCATATGCCATCGGGATTAGTTATAAATCTGAATAATTGTTATTTGGTGCCTACACTGAGCATGAACATTGTATCCGGATCGTGTTTGATGCAAATGTTGGAGATATGCCCAAGAGGCAATAATAAAGTGGTTATTATTATATCTTTATGTTTATGATAAATGTTTACATCCCATGCTATAATTGTATTAACCGAAAACATTAATACTTGTGTGTTTTGTAAACATAAAAGAGTCCCTAGTAAGCCTCTTGTTAAACTAGCTTGTTGATTAATGGATGATCATGGTTTCCTGATCATGGACATTGGATGTCGTTAATAACAAGATCATATCATTAGGAGAATGATGTAATGGACACACACCCATAGTAAGCATAGCATAAGATCAAGTCATTAAGTTCGTTTGCTATAAGCTTTAAAATACATAGTAACCTAATCCTTCGACCATGAGGTTATGTTAATCACCATCACCGGATGGGTACTTTGATGACATCAAACACCGCTTCGTAACTGGGTGGTCATAAAGGTGTCATTGGGTATTCTGAAAGTATGTGTTGAAGCGCATGGACCAAGATTGGGATTTGTCCATCCATATGACGGATAGATATGCTCTGGGCCCTCTCGGTGGAATGTCATCTAACTAGCTTGCAAGCATGTGACTAGGTCACAAGGGATGACATAACATGGAACGAGTAAAGAGTACTTATCAGTAACGAGGTAGAACTAGGTATGGAGATACCGACGATCAAACCTCGGATAAGTAGAGTATCGCGTGACAAAGGGAATTGGTTTCGTATGTTAATGGTTCTATCGATCACAAAGTCATCGTTGAGTATGTGGGAGCCGTTATGGATCTCCAGATCCCGTTGATGGTTATTGATCGGAGAGGGGTCTCCATCATGTCTGCATATTCACGAACCGTAGGGTGACACACTTAAGGTTCGAAGTTGTTTTAAGTAGATATGGAATGTGCGTTGGAGGCCGAATGTTGTTCGGAGTCTCGGATTGGATTCGGGACGTCACGAGGAGCTCCGGAATTGTCCGGGGAGTAAGATTCATATAATGGGGATCATTTTCTAAGGTGGGAAATGTTCCGGAGTATTTGTATGGGGATTCTAGAAGGTTTCGGAATGTTCCGGAAGGTTCTAGAAGATTTCTTGGAGTTTGCTTAAAAACCAAGAAAGGATCAAGGAGTCCTTGTGGGGCAAGACAAGGAGTCGTAGGGAAGGAGGACTCCTCCCCCCTCCCAATCCGCCGGCCAAGGAAGGGAGGGGAGTCCTACTAGGACTCCCCCTCCCATGGCGCGTCCCTCCTTTAAATAGAGGGGTGGAGGCGCCACCCCTGGCCCTCCTCCATTACTCCAAACCCCAGCTGCCTCTCTTTTCCTCCTTTCTTCTGCTCAGGCTTAGGCGAAGCCCTGCAGAAATCTCTACTCCACCACCACCACCACCACACCGTCGTGCTGCTGGGATTCCGTGGAGATCTACTACCTCCGCTGCTCGCTGGAACGAGGAGAGGAAGGTCTGCTTCGACTCCGCACGTGTGACCGACTGCGGAAGCGCTGCCGGAACGCGGCGCCGGAAGGATCGTCTACTCGATCTTGAGAACGGCAAGTGATCGACTACATCAACCACGAGATCCAATCTCGTAACGCTTTCGGATCTACAAGGGTTAGTACAGATCTATCTCGTTGCACATGTCTAATAGATTAGATCTTGGCTTTTTTCTAGATTAGATCTGGGTTTTGTTCGTTTTTGCGGTAGAATTTTTTTGTTTTCCATGCTACGAACCCATCAGCAAAGTGGTTATTCGTTTAAATATGAAAACAATGGTTGTTCGATTTATATGAATGATATCTTTTATGGCCATGCACCTGTGTTGAATGGTTTATTTCTGTTGGATCTCGATAGTAGTATTACGCGTATTCATACTGTTGATGCTAAAAGGATTAAACTTTATAATGATATATCTGCATATATGTGGCACTGCCGTCTGGGTCATATTGGCGTTAAACGCATGAAGAAACTCCATTCTGATGGACTTTTGGAATCACTTGATTTTGAATCATTTGATACATGTGAGCCATGCCTTATGGGCAAGATGACTAGAACATCGTTTTCCGGGTCAATGGAACGGGCGACAGATTTATTGGAAATCATACATACTTATGTGTGTGGACCAATGAGTGTGTCGGCGCGAGGTGGATATCGTTATTTTGTTACTTCCACGGATGATTTGAGTAGATACGGGTATATCTATTTGATGAAACATAAGTCTGAAACCTTTGAAAAGTTCAAGAAATTTTAGAATGAAGTGGAAAATCATCGTAACAGAAAGATCAAATTTCTGCGGTCTAACCATGGAGGAGAGTATCTTAGTTACGAGTTTAGAACACATATGAAAGACTGTGGAATAGTTTCACAACTCACGCCTGCCGGAACACCACAACGTAATGGTGTGTCGGAACGTCGTAATCGTACTTTATTGTCTATGGTTTGATCTATGATATCTCTGACTGACTTTCCACTGTCATTTTGGGGTTATGCACTGGAAACCGCTGCATTCACTTTAAATCGAGCACCATCTAAATCCGTTGAAACGACACCGTATGAATTATGGTTTGGAAATAAACCTAAGCTGTCATTTCTTAAAGTTTGGGGATGTGATGTTTATGTAAAAAAACTTCAGCCGGATAAACTCGAACCCAAAGCGGAAAATGTGTCTTCATAGGATACCCTAAGGAAACGATTGGGCATACCTTCTATCACAGATCCGAGGGCAAGGTTTTTGTTGCCAAGAATGGACCCTTTCTTGAGGAGTTTCTCGCGAAAGGTGTGAGTAGTCGGAAGGTAGAACTCGAAGAGGTTATTGAACCTTCTCTTCATGAATTGACGAGTGGCGCAATACCGGAAGTTGTTTCGGAGTTGACTTCACCTAATGAAGAGAGAGCTAATGATAATGATCATGAAACTTCGAAAGAGGATACTGCCGAACCTCGCAGGTCAAGTAGGACACGTGCAACTCCTGAACTGTATGGCAATCCTGTTATGAATTTTATGATTGATAAAATAGATGACCCTGCGACGTATGAAGAAGCGACGATGAGCTCGAATTCCAACAAATAGCTAGAAGCCATGGAATCCGAGATGGAATCCATGTATGAAAACCAGGTTTGGACCTTGGTGGACTTACCTCACGATCGAAAGGCCGTTGAGAATAAATGGATTTTCAAAAGAAAAACTGATGCTGATGGTAATGTGACCATCTATAAAGCTCGACTTGTCGCAAAGGGGTTTCGACAAATTCAAGGAGTTGACTACGATAAGACATTCTCTCCTGTAGCGATGCTAAAGTCGGTTAGGATTATGTTAGCAATTGTTGCATATTTCGATTATGAATATGGCAGATGGATGTCAAAACTGCGTTCCTCAATGGTAATATTGAAGAAGAGTTGAATATGATACAACCTAAGGGTTTTGTCGATCCTAAGGATGCTGATAAGGTATGCAATCTTCAGCGATCCATCTATGGACTAAAGCAAGCATCCCGGAGTTGGAATCTCCGCTTTGATGAGGTGATCAAAGAGTTTGGATTTGTCCAAACTTATGGAGAGGCTTGTATTTACAAGAAATTGAGTGGGAGCAATGTGGCATTTCTAATATTATATGTGGATGACATATTATTGATTGGAAATGATATAGATCTTTTAAACAGTGTTAAAAGTTATCTAAACAACAAATTTTCAATGAAAGACCTTGGTGAAGCTTCATATATATTAGGCATTAAAATCTATAGAGATAGATCAAGGCGCCTAATTGGGCTATCACAGAGTACATACCTTGATAAGATATTAAAGAAGTTTAATATGGACGGAAGTAAGAAGGGGTTCTTACCTATGTTGCAAGGCAAGACATTGAGTAAGACTCAAAGTCTGGCTACGGCGGAAGAAAGAGAGATAATGGATAAGATCCCCTATGCCTCAGCCATAGGCTCTATAATGTACACCATGCTATGTACAAGACCGGATGTGGCACATGATATTAGTTTGACTAGTAGGTACCAATCTGATCCAGGTTTGGAACACTGGATAGCGGTCAAGAATATCCTTAAGTACTTAAGAAGAATTAAGGATATGTTTCTTGTATACGGAGGTGAAGAAGAGCTAGCCGCTAAGTGTTATGTCGCTGCTAGCTTTGACACCGATCCGGATGACTCTAAGTCTCAATCCGGATACGTATTTCTCTTGAACAGAGCAATAGTTAGTTGGAGGAGTTTCAAACAACCTGTGGTGGCTGGATCAACGACGGAGGCGGAATATGTTGCTGCTTCAGAAGCGGCACAGGAAGCGGTTTGGATGAAGGAGTTCATAACGGAACTAGGTGTGGTTCCTAGTGCATTGGACCCAATGGTGATCTATTGTGACAACAATGGAGCCATAGCCAACGCCAAGGAACCAAGGTCTCACAAGAATTCCAAGCATATTAAGCGCTGGTTTCACTCCATCCACGAGCATGTCAAGGATGGAGATATAAAGATTTTTAAAGTACACACGGACCTAAATGTAGCGGATCCGTTGACTAAAGTTCTCCCTAGGACAAAACATGATCAACACTAGAACTCCATGGGTGTTGGATTTATCACTATGTAAACTAGATTATTGTCTCTAGTGCAAGTGGGAGACTGAAGGAAATATGGCATGAGAGGCAATAACAAAGTTGTTATTATGTATTCCATGTGTATGATAGATGTTTATTTTGCATGCTATAATTGTATTGATTGGAAACGTCAATACATGTGTGTTTAATAAACAAAAAGGGTTCCGAGTTATGCCTCTCTTATAGACTAGCTCGTTTATTAACAAGATGATCAAAGTTTCCTGATTAGGGACATTGGATGTTGTTAATAACGAGGTCACAGCATTTGTGAAATGATGTGATGAACATTCATCCGAAGTATAGCATTACGATCAAAGTCATTATGTTTATATTGCTATAACATCATACGAAGTAGTCTTAGTCCTTAAACCATGAGATCATGTTAATTGCTAACACCAGAAGAGTATCTTGATAACATCAAACGTCACACCGTAACAGGGTGACTATAAAGGTGGGTTCAGTGCTACGAAGGTGTTATGTTGAGGCTCATGGATCAAAAGTGGAATTTGTCAATCCCGATGATGGATAGATATACTCTGGGCCCTCTCGGTGATATCACATTAAGGTAGCTTGCAAGCAAGTGATATGATCACTAGAATGTTATATCACTGGAACAAGAAAAGAGTGCAAGTCGGTAACGAGATCAAACTAGGTATTTGGATATCGATGATCGAATCTCGGACATGTATTATATCATGAGACAAAGGGATTAAATTACTAGCGTTAAAGGTTCTCACGATCACAGAAGTCATCGTTGAATGTGGAGGAGTCAGTATGGATCTCCAGGTCCCGCTTCTGATTATTGATCTGAGAGGAGTCTCAATCATGTCTGCATTATTCGCGAACCGTAGGGTGACACACTTAAGGGTTTCCGGACACCATTTTTGAGCACATATGTTTCAAATAAAAGGATTGCAAAGCGCAGGAATTGTTTCGATAGAAACAGGAATTGTTTCGATAGAAACCAGAATTGTTTCGGGTGAAATTGCATAAAGTAGTTCTGCATGTGATATTGAAATGTTGCAAGGGGTTTTATGTGAATGTTTGTTAATTAAAGTAATTAACAAAATTCTGAATAAAATAAATAAAAGAGTTTTATTAATTGAGAGTTGCATTAAATTTGGTGGAATTTAATGCATGTGAGTGGAATTTTGGGTGGAGTCAAAATTGATGTGAGTGGAGCTTCCACCACATGAATGAGGAAGAGGTGGGGGCACCCTCCTTGGCCGCCTGCCATGGGAGGGGAGGAGGCCCCTCTCCTATAAAAAGCCCCCTCTCCTCCCTCACAAAGCACACCTCTTCGTGAAGGATCTCTCTCCCCCTCTAGATATTCTCCCATGGTCTCGGATTAGCGAGATACATGTTCCCGGTGGCCTTGCATCTGGAAGGAGTTGCTGCTTCCGATGATTCGCTGGAGCGAGGAGGTGGAGGTTGTCCGGTGGCTTGGACATGTGTGCGAGGACGGATGCGCTGCTGATTTGCGGCGCTCGGACTTCCACACGATCTCGAGATCGGCAAGCGTACGACTACATCAACCACGAGTTCCTACTTGTTAACAAAGCTAGTTGTCTTCGAGGGTAAGTTCTCTATGGATATATATCCACCCGTTGCTCTGTATCTAGTAGATAGATCTTGGCGATAGTTCTCATCGTAGGAATTTTTTTGTTTTCTATGCTGCGAACCCAACAATTGTTCCAAAAAGAATTACATGTCATTTTGCAGCTTCGCCCCCAAATATTTTCTACAAGGTCCACCACTTCCCGCACACCTCCTCGAAGCCAGCAACCTCCACCGACAACCCTGGATCGCATGCCCACATCCCCTCAGCCTCCGTGCGTGGCCCGCATCGCACCTGCACGCCATGTCCACCGAGATAAGAAACCGCCCCGCCGCCACCATCCCCGGGCGTGCTCGTATTTGCTAGAACCTACTATGGTGGCGGCGATGCGGGGGACGGGTGGGGAGGCCTCGAGGGCCGGCGATAGCTGGGGTTTCCCCTGTGTCACCCAGAGGAGGGCAACACGGGGGGGGGGAGACGATGATTTTATATATCGATAGGATTAGGGAACATATGATCGGTCGCTTGCCTTAGGACATGACATAAAAACTCTCGCCACTTCTTCATCACCCGTGTGTACCTGTATCACCTTCTTACCCATCTTCCTTCTCTAACATCATGTTTATCGCTACTTTCTCTTCCTCACCCCCGTATTTTTTTAGATAACAGGCCACACGGCCTGACTTTAACTTAATAAAGCTAACAAACACGTTGATAGTCATACAACTGCTGAGGTATACAACTTCACCAAATGAGAAGGTTTAAACATGGATTGCAGCATACTACTTCGCCAAACTATTGAGGGAAAAATCTAAAGGGAATTAAGACGTCGCGATGAGCGCATCATGCGGGGGAACTCCTCTAGGCGATGCGTTTCTTGCATGCATATGTTTTAGCTCGTCTCTAGGGCTTCGAGAGTGGCCTTGTATTTTGGCTTGGCCGAGATTCTCCATTGCTACACAAAAATGAGTGATTTGTAAATGACATCCGCAAGGTGCTTGGGGAACTTATTTTCAATAGTGAATTTATTTGTGATGCGCCACTGTGCCCAACACTATGCCACAAACATGAGCCAAAGTAATCTCCTAGGTTGTCCCACAAAACCCCCGTGAATAGAATATAATTGAAAAAAGTTCTCTGGAGCCCAGGAACATCCCAACATTTCACGAAGCACACTCTAGAAAAATCTTGCTAGTGGGAAAATAAAGAACATGTGAGATGCATCTTCGGTTGCATTGCATAGTTTGCAGCTACCGTTGGTATGCCCCAGCCGCGCAAGATGTACGCTGCTAGGCAACTTATCCAATGCCAACTGCCAAGAGAAGATGCGGATCTTAAGAGGTAATTTGACCCTCCAAAATATCTCGAAAGTGTGCCACCGCCGCTCCCTCATATGATCTTATCTAGGCCAAGCCCCAGCTGCGGATGCCCAATTTCCGTGCAAAGTTGGTTCCACTGGGCCAGACCCTCTTGAGAGGGAGCTCGACGACAGAGAAGGAATCATTATTCTCCTTGTGGCACCTGAGCAACTCTGATCACAGGGTCAACCACAATCGCAAATAAATCCGAAAACCTGTCTTTGAGAGGTCTGCTGTCCGACCATCAATCAAACCAGAACAACATCCTACTATCGTCAACTACCTCATGTTTGGCACCTACCTTGAAATAGCATTTAATCTTGTTAAGGGTTTTCCAAAACTGGGAGCCTCCTGTCCCGAGCCCGCAAAGATATCATTCGAATTTTTAAACTTAGCGTGGATGATTCTCTCCCACAGAGAATTACCACCTCGGTATAGTTTCCATACCCACTTAAGGAGTAGCGAGATGTTCATGCGCTTGGTGTTGATTAGGCCCATACCACTACACTCTTTGGTCTACACACCGAAGGCCAGTTAACCATATTGAACTTCCTTTTAGGCTCCAATCCTTCCCAGTAGAATCTAGACCCGTGGGAGTCGAATTTGGCATGGACCCCATCTTGTAGAAGGAAAATTCCCATGGCAAAGGACGGTAGGCAGGTTAAGCAAGAATTGGAGAGTATCAGTCGTCCTCCTGAGGACATGAAACATCCCATCCAAGGTTCCACCTTGATCCCTAGCTTTGCAACCAAGAAGTTCCATTGATTGGCCATGAGGCATCGGTCCGGGATGGGCAACCCAATACAAAATAAACCGGAACTCTCCTCTACGACAGTTCAACAGGTTGGCGACCCTACGTTGTTCATATTCCTCTTCTCCCATCACTATCACCTCACTTTTGAGAAAGTTGATTTTGAGGCCTGACATATCTTTGAAGCAGAGTAAAAGGAATTTGAGATTCGCAATAGCCAGCTCGTTGTTTTGGATCAAGATGATCATGTCGTCTGCATATTGAAGGTGTGAGATCCCACCCGAGATGAGATGAGGAACCACACCCTGAATGTGGTCTGCCCGGGCCGCACTAGATAGGATGGCAGACAGTGCCTCCCCGATGAAATTATACAACACAGGGGAAAGCGGATCCCCTTGTCGCACCCCACTTTTGTTCACAAATGAGGGACCAACCTCGCCATTGATAGCAATGGCCGTGTGGCCCCCCGGACCAATTGCATGATCTTGTGAATGTATCCTGACTCGAACCATTTCCTACACATCATCTCGGATAAGAAATCCCAGTTTACCCTATCATATGCCTTCTCAAAGTCTAACTTAAGCAGGATACCCCTAGCTTCCTCACCCCTACATTGACGCGGCATTTCTGTTTCTCTTTGTCATGTCCCGATCACACAATACCTCTAAGCTGCACATTATCAGCCATGGGCCTAGCATACATCCCTTTCACAAAGTCTACCATGATTTTGAATTGTTGTATTTTACAGAAAGACAAATAAAAGAAAATTTAATATCTTTCATGCTCATTTTACATTTGCTTCAGTTTCTTCAATGAAATTGGGGGACCATGTGGCCCTTTTAATCAACAATTTTAAATTTTCTTAGACCACTAGAATGGTTTTTCTAGGAATCAATCCACTAAAAGAAATCCATGAAAAATCATTCACAAATTTTTTCTATGAAACCATTCAATTTTATGGGTTGCACTATGGTAGTACTTCTATTGTACACCATTTGCACATTTTAAAAATATACAACTACTACTTTCTAACATGGAAGTGTATTTTCATTTTCCCTCTTATTTCATCTGGAACAAGTATAATTTTTATTCTGAGTTGGAATCGTATTTTTAACATACACCGGTTGTAGTTTTAAAATATGCAGCTATTGCCACAATTTTAATATGCAGTCATACATATTTTTTTATTTTTAGTTCGCGGAATATTTTTGTTAGTTTTAAGTTTTCCAAGAAAAAGAATTTAGATTTATTGATCAAACTAGCCGTATAAACACCCTAGAAAAAATAAAGAAAATACACTGAGGTCCCTCGGGACCTTTCTTCTTCTTCCTCCTGAACAGTCCAATGGTGGACTGGCGCCGCAACCTATCCACCGCTAGGGTGAGTCTCCATTGGTCATGTATGAGATGTCATAAAGGCAAAGTCATGCTGGACCAGCGCCCTCGAGAACAAACCACCAAAGTCATCGGTGTTGGAAGAACGAGAGATCCAAGATCCTGACCTCAAACAACGCTCACATACCTCACGTTGACATCGGAGGCCACACTACATAGCGAAGAGTAGGCATGAGGACCAAATTGCAAAGGGATGCCGGCTTCAATCGCACTGATGACCCTAATCTTATTTTTGAGAGAGGTCAGCAAAAATCTATGCGTGCGAGCCATTGTGTCGCTACTGTCGATGATGTCGAGATGGAGATGCTTGAGGAAGAGTCTTGGCCAGATTGAGACCGTCGATACCACCAATGTAGCGATGCCATGTAGCCCTACTAAAATAAATCCAAAGCTGAGAAAACTAGCAGTCCATCTCGAGACGGGGGTCTCCGGAAACCCCTACACAAATGGAGGTGGCAGAGGAGTGGCGGTGCAATACTACACTAAAATCTCCTCTCTTCCGATCAGAACAGAGAGAGAATCGATAGCAATTCGATAAGACTGTCCTTGTTAGTTTGAAGTTGACTAGTAGGGTATGAAAGACCAGTCGACTTGCATTTCCAAGTCGTTGAGATTTTATGTAGTATTATTGAAGTTTCAAAATGAATACTTAACACATGTGACGAACAAGCATTATACGATCTGTCTCATAAATATACTCCCTCTGTCCCAAATTACTCTGCGTTTTAGATTTAGTCAAAGTCAAACTTCATAAAGTTTGACTGTAAATATAAGAAAAAATATTAATATCTAAAATATGTAATAAATATAGTTAGACTCGCCATAAAACATACTTTTATATTGTATACAATTGATATTATAAATATTATTATTCTGTTGAAGATGTTTAGTCAAGTTTTAACATGTTTGACTTTGACCAAACCTAAAACGCAGAGTAATTTAGGACAGAGGAAGTAAGATGCTACCACGACCAATATAGTTGTTGTAGTACTAGCATCTTATATTACAGGACGAAGGAAGTATCTTTTGTGTCGCCAATAGCTATTGGTTGCTAGTGCAATATGGAAAAAAAAATTAGGCTACGACCAAACAAAAATAAAATGAAATATTCGCGCGGCTAAAAGGAAGACAGAGGAGGAGGAGGAGTAGGCAAGAGCAAGTGTTGGAGGTCTTCATCAACCGGATTCTTTAGGATGTTTGGTTTATTAGCTTATTTCTGGTATTAGATTTTGGCTCATAAACCCAAAAAACAACTAAATATTGCTTTTGATTTTGAGTTTTACTTTATACCATTTTTTTTTGCAAGGTACTTTATACCATTGCCGAACCCTAAACCCAAATCCAAAATCAACTAACCTCAAGGAGCACCCCCTTCGTCCTTCGGTGTGCCGGGGTCCGGTCCGGGAGGTAGAGCAGGCGGCCTCAGGATCTGTGGAGTGGCAACCTGCCGCGTAGAAATGAATGGCCACGCGGGTCTACCTGCCCTCAGTCAAGTCCAACCTTGTAGCAACAGCTGTCGCCCTACGAATTGCCGTGTCTACATGAGTTTGTATTTGAATTTTCAGGGCAGGTAAAGCCTATGCCATCGTCACGTATTCGCAGACTGTACGACCCCGGAGCTTGGATCGACCAATGACCGCACCGGTCCACACGGGGTACCTTCTCGAGGTGCAAACTACGATGACAACCCTGTCACTTCTTGCTCTGGTAGACTGGTAGTAGTACACGCTACGTACGTATACGGTGTATCGTATCTTGAGCTCTTCGACCATTGGTTAATGTACTGTAGCGAGTGGCCAAACATGATGGTAGATCGACAAATAGTCTTATATTTCCAATTCAAACTCACGGTTATGATTTTTTCAATCAGGTTTAGTAGTACGACGGCTCATATTTGATATTTCATCATCTAGGTGCAATTTTTCGACTTCAACGTTGTTAGGATACGTACACAACTAAAGAACTCCGGACAACAGCGACCGCGGCGTCACTGTGTCCACGCCACTCCCGCTGTGACTGCGGAGGAAAGAGAGGAAGGGGACGCAGTCACCGCCCCTAGATGTCAGCCATGATTATGTCCACGCAGGTGATGATGACAAGGAGTAAATGACTTGGAATACAAGATGCTAAAGTCTTATTCTATCTTTAGTTGTGTACGTATCCTAACACGCGTCTCTCTCCTCCAAACCCTTGAGAGTCACTTCCGTCTCCGGGCGGCACGTACACCGACGGCTCCGCTTAACTGTCGACGCGGAGTATACAGCGATGTGGTGCGGTACGCTGACGCTGTAATGGTCGACGCCTACGGGGCAGTAGGCCGACGGTATTACGCTGACGGCTACCGTCGGCGCAACCTACGCCGATGGGATTTATGGGCTACGCCCGACGAGGGCTCGCCGTCGGTGCTATACTCGTTTCCTGTAGTGTCATGGGACTAGGCTGGAGAAGTGATGGGGGAGGAGCCCCTCTCTGTCCATAGTATTTGTCGTTGTAGGTTAGTGTTAGAGCTTATCCCTATTTTTCCTAATATGGAAGTTGGCGTGTTGCCATGGAGGCTGGGCGTTCAGATACTTGTGCATGGGGCCGAGCGTCCTTCGGTGAAGCTCTCCAGCGAGACTTCGAGGTGGACTTGCGGTAGTAGGGTTGCATATCCGGTGGAGCCTTCTTCAATAAGAGCGGTCTCGGGTCCGATCGTCCCGATCTTGAGGTTATATCCTGTCTCTCGGGTCGTCAACGTGACAGAGTAGGCGGGAGATGTCTTCTTGGCTGGTGGTGATTTGGTTACCGACATGGTTGCCTTGTTGCTGCAAATTGGAGCGCATCCCCAGCGACCCTTAAATAGCCTATTGTTGTTACGCCATCGACTCATATAGTCGAAGGGTGGCTGCTCCGAGCTCTGTCGCCGGCTTGCCGGCATCATTTCATCTTCAACCTCCCGACCAGCGTGCCAATCGGGAGGCTTTATGGAGATTCTTGCCGGCGTCCCACGCCTTCTTGCCACCAAGTGGTTTGTGCCTGGTGGAGTAAAGATGGACGAGGATGGAGTTTTGTTTTTGGTGGAGAGGACCAAGGACCCAATCGTGTCTTATGTATTTGTTTTAGGGCCCTCTATGCAATTCTCTAGGATTGTGCTCTATTTTTGCTTTTCTATAAGGTCCTTCATGTAAAACTGTACCCAATGACGATGAATTAATGCAGAAAATCGGGGTCCTTGGAGGCCCCTCTACCTGTTAAAAAACATCTAGGTGTCAATTTCATGTTACCATATAATTCAGGTGTATTGAAAAACCCAGCATTATGTTGGTATGATTTTCTAGCACGAATTTGAGTATACTTATATCGGAGAAGTATTTCTTCAAATAAAGCACATGCATGAACATATACAAGTATCGCTTCCTTTGCTTCGTATGTACAGTATCATATTCGTTGCAGAGCATGTTCTTTATTGATTCGCCAAAAAAACAGCATGTTCTTTACTTGTCCATAGAGAGTTGCACCAATACAGGCAACAACCGGTTGCCGTTTCTTCGAACCACATAATTGGAGTAAATTGCAAACAACGACCACAGTTGAGAACATCACTTCAAAAAACCACCATTTTACATTTTTTTTGCAAAAAATACCACTATTTAGTAATCCACTGGCAAAAAACACTGATCGTGCTATGGACAAGCTCTAACAAAGTTTCAGACAGACCAGACCCACATGCAGGCACATGCGTACATTGGCAAGTTGGAGACAAGGAAGGGCGTAGACGGTGTTAACTTTGCTCGCAACTGGTTGAACCTGACCAGATGGGCTTGCCCTCCAGGCCTGATTCCTGACCGGCGGATTGGAGCTGCCTGGTATTCACCTTCGTCGAAAATGGTCTCCTGAGCATCACCGCCACGTATCCCGCCAGCCTCTCCGGCATCCGTACCGTCTCGAGCAGTGCTGCCACCGTTGGGATCTAATCTGTCGTCGCCGCCTAGAGCCATGGACACGCGTGGGAGGAAGCGAGGACGGACGAGATAGAGTGACCTGAGAGTGACGACCCGAACGACTGCAGTTCAACCATCTCTGCCCATTAACACCGTGACGCCGTCTAAGGTCCTTCCCGTCTCCCAGCTGCCACGTAAGCATGGGTGAGGGCCTGACCTGTCTAAAATGCAGTTAGAGCTTGTCTAAAGCACAATCGGTGTTTTTGCCACTGGATTACCGAATAGTGGTGGTTTGTTGAAAAAAATCTGTAAGGTGGTGTTTTTTTGAAGTGATGTTTTCAAGCGTGGTGGTTATTTGCAATTTACTTACATAAGTGCGAGTGTCTGACATGTCGCGTGGCCGGTGACGTCGGTGAGGAGGTTGGACTAATGATCAGTTTTGTAAATACAGGTCGTAATCATGTACTCCTACGAAGGACAAGAAGGAGTATCGCCATCACCGTCGCCACCATATACATATACAGGCACTGATCGGACGGGTAATTTAATCACACGCGAATCATTTCTGTCGGTTCGGTTGTTGTTGGCTTAAACAGAACCATCGAACCATCGCTACTTGAGGCGCAAGCAACCACTAAGTAGGCCGCACCACTCCAGCCATTCATTAATCAGAGCTGTTAAGCACTGGCTATAGGTTATAGCTAGCTAATTAAGGTCGTTCTTAGGGTTGAGCGCTAGGTAGCTTCCGGTCGCTGTTTGAATATATAGGAAGTAATTCACTCCGTCCACGCTGCAGATTTATCCAGATTTGTACTCCCTCCATTCACAATTACTTAGCATATTGGGTTTACTAAAAGTCAAATTTTATAAACATTGACCGTATATTAAGAAAAAATATTAACATCTATAATGTAAAGTCTATTGTATTAAAGTTGTCATGAACTATATTTTTATATTATATGTCTTTTGAATTATGAATGTTGATATTTTTCCTCATATTTTTGGTCAAACTTTGAAAAGTTTAACAGTAAATAAACCTAGAAAGCGAGGTTATTGTGAATCGGAGGGAGTATGTCATGTAGACACATTTTAGTATATAAATACATGTGAATATAGGTAGATATAAGACATCTAATTCGTGATAGAGAGAGTAATACATTGGCGAACATTAGAGTATATGCGCATGGACACCGTTGGACCTGTCTCGAATTAGGAACTTATAGTTCCATTTGTTTATAACCTACTTCAGATAAGGATTTTTTTTGATAAAATTCACGGTAAATGTAGTACATGTAAAGCATAGATAGAAACGTCTGAGTCTATGACGAATAACACAAAACCGGGCTATTATACAGCATGATACAGTGACGTCGACAAAACTTATAATGCCGCATTTTGTTTTCTGATTCACTGCACGGCTCTTAGACTGTGCAATGATGTATTATGTATACACATTTTTATACGTAGTAGATTTGTGGCTTCTTTTATCTCCCTAAGCACTGTGCTGAGATTACACTTGAACGTGGAAGAAACTTACGGGACTTACACTCATTGATTTGTTAGTGAAGTTACACTATTTGTATTTGATGGAGAAAACACGTTTTTTGTGCTCTGTTTGTTCTTTTGGGTGGTGGGAGAACAATACTGGAGCAAAAATTGACACGCGCGCGTGGCGTCTAGCTATATTTTTCTCTGGTGCGTGCCACAAACATGCCCACTAACTAATAAATCAATGTTGTTATCACACCGTTGGGTGTAGGTACCGTCAACAATTGTATGACAAAATGATCATTCAACATCCTGTGTGATTTGATTTGGACAGGTAAACCGCAGATAGAGTATTTTGAGCCACCTGCCGGCATATTCTGCTTTGCCGCTTCCTTTGTAGCGATGTGGCGCGTGCTGCATTGATTTGTTGATTTTCATGTGCTAGCTAACTCTCCGCTTCCTTTTCGCAGTCGTATGTATCCGTGCTCATCAAATCTTCAAGTTCACTTTCGAGGAAAGGACAATGTATATATGCACGTACTGTACGATTTATTGCTAACCACCACTAGTCTAAAGCTAATGTACTAGTACCAAGCATGTACTCCCTCCGTTTTAAAATATATACTAAGATGTTTTAACTTTGTGAATGAAGTGTATCTAGACCCCTTTGAGTATGTAGGTTTATCTAGGTTTGGAGTAAACCTACACCCTAAAAAGAGTCTAGATATACTCCTTTTACAAAGCTAAAACATCTTATATTTTGAAACAGAGGGAGTACCATGCATAGTAGTCTCGGACTGACGAGTGTTAGTTTAGGCCTCACATTGGAGAGTCTCTTAGCACGTTTTCATAGGGGCACTTAAAAACTTAAGAAACAACTATGATAATGGAGTGTTTCTTAGGCCTTTTTCAATGGGTGTTTCTTAGCACGATATCATAGGCAAATTGCTTATGTGGCATCATATTTAATAAAGAGAGAAGGTGTTGTTGTATCTTAGCTTAGCTACAATCTTTGCACGGTATCATAGGCAAAATACATGGTTAGCCCAATCACATGCATGCATGTACCCAAAGTTATTAAATGTAGATATAACTCTTAAGATACAAGTCATTGTCCTAGTTGTCTCTTATGATACACCACTGTCTAGGATAGCGAGCTAAGAGACACCCCATTGTGAAAGGCCTTAGTTGGTGTTTCTTAGAAGGGTTGCATTTAATGATTCTAGTCTCATACATGAGCCAAAGTTTTTTGCCTATGATACCGTGCAAGGTGTAGCTTAGTTAAGATACAACAACACTCTCTTTCTTCATTAAATGACATACCACATAGCCAAAGCACCTAGGACACTACGCTAAGAAACAGTCCATTGTCATAGTTGTTTCTTAAGTTTAAGCGCTTGTCCGAATCCTGGAAGGCCTTATACGTACGGGACACCGCGCTTAACATTTGGACCATGGAAATCAGCGTGTCTCGAGGGCATTCAACTGTAGAGTCAATGCGACATTTCGGTGCAGTGCAACAAATAATATAGTAGTACTCCGTACGTAGCAGTATAATTTGTGACGGGTGAGGTGATTAATAAAATGGTTGTGAGACGAGAGCTGCAAGGAATGGACGCAACATTAGAGCAAGCTAGGAGGAATCATGTCTTGTCGTGTTAGGCATGCATGCACGCGCCAGGGCCAGGCCGGAGTAGGGGTCAAAACGAGTTGGACGAGAACAATCTGGTCTCCCCTTCTGGACCCTACGTACGCTCTCCTCTAGCTATGACACCCAGCCCAGCTACCACTACCATACTCCTGGCTACTCCGTCCTACCGCTAGGGGTCTTTTGGCTAAAGCGAACAAGCTTTCTTGTGATCTCCTCGCCTTTTCTCTCTGGTACAAATCTTTCTCTCGGTCGTCTTTTTCCTGCCTCAACAACAGTACTATAGCAATAACTACGGGGTATAGCAGCTGCCAAATATACACATGGGCTTCTGCGAAGCCAACAGTAGCGACTGCTTCCGTGTACGTGCCGATCGATGCCAGCTCTGAACGAATAAATCAACCTTGACGACGGGCCCTTCTTCGTCCATGGATCGACGGCCCTCGCCCGCTGCAGCTAGATACGTGCACTGTATGCATATTACCTGCGTTACGATTCTACTAGGGCTGGCGCTACTCCATTGGCGCTTCAGGGCTACGGAGAATGCACTTCTGTGGCGCGTTTACTTCTGTACCAATGCACAACTGTTCACCTTGGACTTTGGTGGCAGCAAACGATCGCGTACGAATGTGCGGTGCTCTCTGATCTTGGTGCCCTCGACTTAATTGCGTACGCGTACGGTCGGTATAGTATAGTATATGTCGGGATAAAATACGGCTGGCCACGATCATCTAGTCTACTCGTCGCGCATGCAGGTGTGGCGTCACACAAGGCTGTTGGAGATCGTACTAGAGTAGTTCGCCGCCAACAACGTGCAGGAAACAGGGGGCGGGGGTACAAGTAGTAGCGTATGCTGTAACTAATTGGATGGTGGCTCGATGTCGATCAAGCCTGCATATGTGTGTGTTGTACACTGTGCTGTACTGCTCCTGGCGACACGAGTTATAAAATAAAAGCTGGGTTGCTTCTTCCCGCATGAATGCTAGCTGATCTCGAGCTGTGTGTTCATGTTGCTTTGTTTTGTCCACAGACGGTAGAGTTGGTGTGATAATGTACAGTAACCCGGTTGGAGTTTAGTATGTCTTCATGCTTTACTTATGATATAAGTGCAGTTCGGCTGGTACCATACATGGAGTATCTACTACACCAACTTTAGTACCATGCCTACGAGCTCTCCGCCACTAATAAACAAACACAGTGCACCTACGCGTGAAGGTATCCTGAACTAACTACCAAACAAACACTCACATCCAAGTGAAGAGTAAATCCACTCACTCCCGTCCATATTAATGATCTCAATTTTGTCTAGATAAAGTTGATGCCATTTAATATGGACCGGATGGAGTATCTAAACAGAGAGAAGTAGGCATCGACGGAGGTAAAATAAAAGACGATTCCACGTAAGAGTATCCGTGAAAAACGAGGGTCATCCATTGGTCCAGGGTAAGAGCATCTTCGTCGGCGCCATAGACCGCCTATAATGGGTTTTGGGGTGTCGACATAGAAACCGCCTGAAACATTACCGGCACCAGAGCGGCCTAAAATACTGTCTCACACTCCTGTGCTGGTCCCGACCCAACTGGCAGGTTGGGGGCACCGGTAACACTGACCATGTTGGATCGCCCCCCCCCCTTGGTAGCAACCTAACCAAATCATACCCATTTACCGCATGAAGAAGAGAAAGTGGTCGAAGTTGATGCTAACAACAAAAACGTTACGAAGAAGGAAAACCGGGGCATTAGATGGAAGATGGCTGAGGATGAATGCCTATGTGATGCATGGAAGTCCGTGAGACTCGACCCTATTACTGGCGCCTAACAAACCACCGGGGCATATTGGAAGAGGATATTCGACCGGTTCAATTGTAACATCCTGAGGCTTATTAACCTAAAACAAATCGTCTTAGAGAGTGTAATTGTCCTTTGAGGCATTTTAAGCATCCAAAAATATAGAGAAATTCCAAACTTTTAGTGAAGAAGAGCAAGTAGATGATGATTCTCGCAAAAGGATGAATGCTTATTTCAAAACCTTGATTGCTCTTGTGTCTTGTTTGATACAACATTTGCTTGTGAGAAAGGTTGTTTCAATCTCGGATGATGTGTTTGAAAATTGGACATGGCCTTTGCTGATTATAGACGATTTGAACACAATTCAAATGTACAAGCAATATATGATGCATTAGCATCAGCACATGCCAATAATAAATAGAATTCAAACTTGGAAAGCCAAGCTTCCAAAGCAACAATAATACAACTAAAATCTTCTAAACAACTTATGAACCAATATTACAAGACTAATACTCAAATTACAATTCACGAAAATAATATTACAATCTAGTTAATGAATAAATGAAGAATAGAAGAATCTTTAAGAACATGAACACACACAGTTTATAAACTTACTCATGAATAAAAGAAAAATTACAAATAAAGAAACTCAAATCCTAGACCAAGATGATCTTGGGATAATCCAAATCTTCCATTTATTTCCAGTCATCTTCTCATCTTATCCATCTCCTTAATTTCTTCTCAACCTACCAACAAACAACCAAATAGTTAGTGGAGAGAAATTTGATCATAGCTTAGGCAACATCAGTAGTAGATATGCAACCAACAAATAGTATCGGAGATACAAGTTTTAGACCTAGATTTTGACCATAGAGACAAGGCAAGAGGCTAAGCATTAGAATTTAGATAAAGGACTAGTAGATAGAACCCACACAACCCGTAGCACATCCTATACTCTATGAAACAAACCTAATATCTGTCCAGGAGAACACCAGCACAGCCACACACTAGTAGTAAGAACAGTAGTGGATAAACTCTAAGCAAATCTCAAACACCAAGATTTAATAAAGGGAACATAAATAAATAACCTCAACAAGAACTCACAACAACAAACCATTTCAACCAATTAGATTCTTTAAAAAGGAATCAAACAATTACAAACTACAATTAGTGCTTAATCGCACTATCTAAATCGAGCATGAGGACAAACAAATAAAACATAATTGAACACTTGTCACTGTAAAAGTTGACTAGGGACATAAAAGGCAATGAGACAAAATCCTACTTGAATTGTCCAAATTAGGAAACAAATAAAACCCAACCATCATGCCATATTTGGCATATGGAGATGCATTGCATCTGCATATAAGACAAAGAGACATGGGCTTGGCTATCGAAAGTGGTTGTGCCACCTGCATTAGAGACAAGCTACTAGGACGGTTACACACATACTCACGCATCTCACTCACCTAAATGAATGGGTGTGGTGTCAACACCACATGCATTCTAGGGTCCTATAAATAGCTGGGTATCCCTGACTCCAAGCCTCACAATCCCCATCCTAACTTAGATCACAAACACACACACACAATTTTAGAGAGAGATTTGAGAGGGAAATCAAGCAAGAAAGAGGAGGCAAGGAGGAACAACAACAACAACTGGAGTAAGAAGAAGATCTGCTCTACAAAGGTTGTTAGCTAGATCTTTAGGATAACAAGTAGAGTAGTAGAAGTAGTAGTAGAGAAGTAGTGGGTAGAGGGATATATTAGTGATAGGAGAGGAGAGAAAGATTCGCTAATCCTATTAAGCGAATCTGGACAATAATAGCAATATGTCTAGTATTGCATTTTTAAAATATCTACAGACTTCATATCTATCTATAATTAATCCCTAGTTTGATCTAGAAAAGCTCCTATACTACTAGATGATCTCGTGATCACCAATATTAGCAAGAACATCTTAATAGCACCAAGAACATATAAAAGAACAACAGGAACACACTAGTAATTAAATTAAAATAATCAAAGCACTTGATTACTATTAATAACAACAAGTACTACACGAATAAAACATCTGGTACATTTGAATTTGGTTTGAACAAGAACTTACCTGACGAGATCATCGTGTCATAGAAGTTCCGAGGATCTTCTATGAAGATCTGTGATATGAATAATATAATTATACATTGGATCTGCGATGTTTCTTTTGTACTACTCGGTTGGGTGTACAATTTGTTAAACAGTATTTCGTGAGTGTTATTCCAACGACTTTCGCACTACAACATGTAGTGGTGTGCTCGGTCACTACATCAATGAATGTAAAGCTCTTTGGAGAGTATGCGAAGGTGCACATTGCCCGCAATAAAAATGCATTGTCTCATAGGTGGGACATTATGCAAGCAGCGTGTAATAAGTTTATGGAAATGTTTGAGACAATTCACAAAAGGAAGATAGTTGCAAGACCATGGAGGATCAAGTAAAACCCCATACTTTGTTCTATTTGGTCAATTTATCATGCATTGCTTCGCTCGTGTCTTGATATTTCTTTATTTTGCTAGTTGTGGGAGAGAAATAATTTCCTTTCATGCATTGCTTGATGTCTACGCACTTCTATTCTTGTAGACAGTTGTTGGGTCTCCAAGTGCAGAGGTTTGTAGAACATCAGCAAGTTTCCCTTAAATGGATCACCCAAGGTTTATCGAACTCAGGGAGGAAGTGGTCAAAGGTATCCCTCTCAAGCAACCTGCAATAAAGATACAAGAAGTCTCTTGTGTCCCCAACACACCCAATACACTTGTCAGGTGTATATGTGCACTAGTTCGGCGAAGAGATAGTGAAATACAAGTGGTATAGATAAAAGACAATGGTGCCAGAAAATAGCTTGATGGCGTGGAAGAGACTAAAGGAAAACTGAAATAAAGATGGAAGCAAACAAACATGTAACATATCTAGTTGTAAACAGTGTTTCAATGATTAGAAACAAGGCCTAGGTATCATACTTTCACTAGTGAACACTCTCATATAAATATCTTCTCTTTATGATACTACTCTAAACTACTCTCCGGTTGGACACTCTAATCCATGGTAGGGCTATAACAACACACCTCAAAGTTTGCTTTACCCATCTAGATAACCCCACACTGTCACTTTGAGCACTAGATGGTTCCAACAAACACCAATTTCATAGAAACATCCAACTCCAAATATAACTCATAACAAGTATTTGTAATCTCTAGCCTAAGTGCCACCATGGTGTGCACGCTGTCACTTTCACACACATGGGGAGAGCAGAGATCTATTATAGCACTTGACTAGCAAAGTAGATCTACTTGATTACAAAGCTCATGATCACAATATGATCATGCATAAAGAGAGAGATGAACATATAGCTACCGGTAGAGCCCTTAGCCTCGAGAGAGAACTGCTCCCTCCTCATCATGGGAGTCAGCAACGGTGATGGAGATGGTGGTGGAGTCGATAGATATGGCGGTGAAGATGGTGAAGAGGCACCGGCGGCGGCGCGGAGGACTCCTTTCCCGCCGCCGGTATCACAGGGGAGCACCGCCCCTTAGCACCCCTCCTTCATGGCTTCTTGGGAGCCTTTCCCCATGGAGATGGGATCCATGGGGGAGGCAAAAACGTGGCTTTGGTGGCTGCAAATTCGTGGGTGGAGGTGTCTCCCACGAATTAGGTTTCCTCCCTTTATATAGCTTCTCGGATTCCCGTCACCCCATCTTTGGTTAGGTTTCGTCCCTTTATATAGCTTCTCGGATTCCCGTCACCCCATCTTAGCCTACAGTAAATCGGGCCTATCTGGCCCGTCCGGACTCAGAATCAGCTATATTTTATGTTCAGAACGTTTGTCGCAAAATTTCCAACAACTTTGTAGTTGAAGAGTTTTTTGTTTGACATCGTCTTCGACCTGAAAGGTGACCATCTTCAAAAAGAGTTCCGAGACAGATTTCTGGAAAATCCCAATTTGACTCCAACAAGGTTTCCACTTGTATTCTTGGTAATTCCTACACATCAAAATGTAAAACAAGAACATGGTGCACTTTTGCAACTATTAGTAGGTTAGTCCAAATAAATCATAAACTTTATATAAAAAGGAGTATCAAAAGCATATTATTAGCATAAAACCATCAAAAATTATACATATGTTATGAATGTATCAACATCCTCAAGCTTAGTTCCTGCTCGTCCTCGAGTAGGTAAACGATAAAAACAATATAATTTTTGAGGTGGCATGCAGCCAACACAATATTGATCATCATTATTGTAAAAGCATTGATAGAGTTCTAACAATAAGACCCAAGATGGGGTATCTAAACATGAATATGAAAGATAGAGTTCTAAAAATAAGACATAGCAACTATATTGTAACATGAAAGGATACAAACAAAGATCATGAATAACAATGCATTAAAAGACGTTTGTTTGTTTCACATAAATAAAACACAATGAGAATGGTATTCAGCTTGTCCCTCATAGTGTAGCAAAACATAAATGCATAGGACACCTTCAAAGTTCATTAGGGTGACTAGATACAAATAGTTTAAGAATAAGCAATATCAAAGTTATGAATGAATCAACAAGTCTTGGGACAAAGCACATTAAACTAAGAATGACCACTATGCTCTCTCAATAGGTGCATAAAGATAGAAGATGGAGACTCAACATAAAAGTAAAAGAGAGGCCTTCATAGAAGGAAGCATGGATTCAAGTCTCACAAAGAGCTTCCAAAAATTATGGTACTTATTAGCTTTTAGCTCTCATTGCTCCTATCATAAGCATCTTGAAGTGATTAAGGTTAAAGTGAACAAACTATGGAGTATATGGTTGACAAAGTATAAGTTGGAAATCTCATGTCCCTTGAATACGAGGGCCGCTCCTCATGCTACTCAATTTTAGTTACCGATAAGTTCTTGTCATAGTAAGTGCATGTGTATTATAGAGAACCGCCAACGGGGTGCCCCTTGCCCGATGATATGAAAGAATCCCCATATCAAAATGACAAGGCAAGCAGACAACGAGCATCTCAGCAATCTTCTTATTTACCATGGGAAAATGGTGCTTTTTCTCTCTTTCCTCTTTTATCATCTTTTTTTCTTCTCTTTTTCTCTTTTCTCAATCTCTATCTCTTTTTTTATAAGAAGAATGCTTCATAGATTGCTCATTATGGTTACGCTGCAGGTTTCCACCATGATTAGGCATGGATTAGACCAGCAGCCCAGGCGTTTCTCTAACACACATACATAACTCCATGGACTTACACGCTCCCCTTTCATTTCACACCGACGACATCCATAGACAAAAGAGCACGATATCAACTAGGTACAAAGTACAAGTGCAATGTTGAAAGCGTTCCCCATGACAGCATGGTTCTACTAATCCCCAACATATAAGTGCAAGCATATACAACATAGATGACACAATGGTTCAAGTTTATTAGGGGCAAGAAAAGTAAAGTGTGCCATCAAGTTCGTGAGAGCTTTAATCACTAGTTTTCTCATAACAAGTTTAATTCGGAAGGTAGATAAAAACATGAATATTCTTAGAATAGCAAATGCTAATAGGTAGGTATGGTGGACTCTTTGGAATAACTTGGTTTTCTTTGGAGTTGGATGCATGAGTGGAACTCATACTTGGTTATGGAGGCTATCAAAAGACTGAGAGCGACCAACTAAGAGAGCAATAATGGCCATAATCATGCAAAGCGACAAAACATCATTAATTAAAGCATAAAGTGATATTACAAGTCGAAAACTAAAGGATCATAAAGGCTATGGTGACTTGGGATGTCATAACATGGTGTGATCATGTGCCAAGTCAACCCAAATAAAGCATCAAAGCAGAATAACACAATACTATGCTTTAATATGTTAGAACAACGCATGATTCTTTCAATGCACATTAAGCAATCTTAATTGTTTATAACAAGTCATGCTACAGAAATAATCACTAAGCATAAAGCCAACACAATATCAAGCATGACATGATAAAGTCTAGGCCACAGTCAAAAACAAGCTCCTTTTTACCACTTAAGCATGACCTTTCCTACTCTTTTCCAATCCAAACCAAACTATTTGAAAACCAATGTATGAAAGAGGGGGTCCAACCAATTTATTCAAGCAAACTAAGCAAACAAAAACTAAAAACAAAAACGAAGACGCTCCAAGAACAACACAACTGTGCATGAAATAATAAAAATGAAGTGTTTGGAAGAAACCTGAGATTTTTATTGATGAAGAAGGGGATGCCTTGGGCATCCCCAAAAGACACTTGTACTTCTTGGATATTTCTTGGGGTGACACGCGTGGCATACCCAAGCTTGAACTTTAGTCTATTCTTCATCTCATTACATCATTCTCTCCATACACCTGAAATTTTTCCTTCATACAAAACTTCACACAATCTTTATTAGCAACATTAGTGCACTCAAAATAATAAGTCTTTAGGTTCAGTTTCAAAACCAATAAAACTTCCACTAAGACACAAGATACTGAAGCACTTCCCTCAAAAAGCTCAATTCCCCCAAAGAGAACTCAAAAAGGAACCAACAAGAAGCAAATGCAAATAATAGCAGAAATCTATCAAAACAGACAAGCAGGTAAACCAATTTTTTCGAAGACTTTATGTTGCTCAAATCTAAAAGTGTTGAACTAACGAAAGTTGGATAACAACCTGGGGCATAAGCACAAAAAATCACAGCTCAAACCGACGTACAAAGATTTTACACGAATTTTTACAGCGAAGCACAAAAATCTGTTTCGGGACAACAACTTTCTCAAGCATTACTTCTCTCTCATTAGAGGTTACTTTTGGCACAAAAAGCAAATAAAAAGGATACGAAGAGTTTATTACAGAGGTAATAACTTCCAAGACTCATCTAAAACTTTTGGGTTAGTTCCTAATAAGTACTTTTCTTTAACGCCTTTAAGTTAGGCATGATAATTTGAGAAGATGCTCACATAAGAAATATGAATTGAAGTAAAAGAGGACATCAAGAAGCAAATTCAAAGCACATTTAAGTCTAAACCACTTCCTATGCATAGGAATCTTGTAAAGAAACAAGTCATGAAAGCACAAAGCAACAAGCATAGTAAAGCAAAACAAGTGGAACTTCAAGACTTTCAACATAAAGAGGGGAAACTTAATATTATTGAGATGCATAAAACCATGTTTCCCTCTCTCATAATAACTTTCAGTAGCATCACGAATAAAATTAACAATATAACTATCACATAAAACATTCTTATCATGAGCCACATGCATATAATCATTATTACTTTCCACATAAGCATAGTTATTCTTATTAATTATAGTGGGAGCAAATTCAACGAAATAGCTATCATTATTATTCTCATCACCATAATCATCAAATATTGGAGGCATATCAAAATCATAATTAATTTTCTCCTCAATAGTAGGTGGACTAAAAATATCACATTCAACATTGTAATCATCATATATTGGAGGTATAGTATCATCAAAGTAAATTTCCTCCTCAGTGCTTGGGGGACTAAAAAGATCATTCTCATCAAATCCAGCTTCCCCAAGCTTAGACTTTTCCATAGCATTAGCAATAATGGTGTTCAAATAATTCATACTAATAACATTGCTATTAGCACACAAATAAATTTCCATAGGTTTTTTAATTTTCTCTTCAAACAATTCATGTCCTAACTCAAGATAAATACTATAAAGCTCTCTAATTTTGTTGTTGTTTTCCATTAAGCCTAACTAGTGAAAACAAGAAACAAAAAGACAAAATTCCAGAATCTAAAGGAAATAACTTCGAGCACTCACACCGGAGGATGTGAGTACCTTTTACCTTACCTCCCCGGCAACGGCACCAGAAAATAGCTTGATGTCTACGCCAGAAAATACCTTACCTATACACCTGGAAGTCTATTGGGTATGTTGGGGACACAAGAGACTTCTTGTATCTTGATTGCAGGGTTGCTTGAGAGGGATACCTTTGACCACTTCCTCCCTAAGTTCGATAAGGTAAAAGGTATTTTATGGCGCCGTTGCCGGGGAGGTAAGGTAAAAGGTACTCACATCCTCCGGTTTGAGTGCTCGAAGTTATTTCCTTTAGATTCTGCAATTTTGTCTTTTTGTTTCTTGTTTTCACTAGTTAGGCTTAATGGAAAACAACAACAAAATTAGAGAGCTCTATAGTATCTATCTTGAGTTAGGACATGAAGTGTTTGAAGAGAAAATTAAAAAACCTATGGAACTTTATTTGCATGCTAATAGCAATGTTGTTAGTATGAATTCTTTGGACATCATTGTTGCTAATGCTATGGAAAAGTCTAAGCTTGGGGAAGCTGGTGTTGATGAAAATGATCTTTTTAGTCCCCCAAGCATGGAGGAGAAAATCTACTTTGATGATACTAGGCCTCCAATATATGATGATTGCAATGATGAATATGATATTTTTAGTCCACCTACTATTGAGGAGAAAATTAATTATGATTACAATATGCCTCCTATATTTGATGATTATGGTGATGAGAATAATACTAATAGCGATTTTGTTGAATTTGCTCCCACTACAATTAATAAGAATGACTATGTTTATGTGGGGAGTATTAATTCTTTTATGCATGTGGCTCATGATAAGAATGTTTATTGTGATAGTTATATTCTTAATTTATTCATGGTGCTACTGAAAGTTATTATGAGAGAGGGAAACATGGTTTTATGTATCTCAACAATATTAAGTTTCCCCTCTTTATGTTGAAAATTTTGAAGTTGCACTTGTTTTGCTTTCCTATGCTTGTTGCTTTGTGCTTTCATAACTTGTTTCTTTACAAGATTCCTATGCATAGGAAGTGGGTTAGACTTAAATGTGCTTTGAATTTGCTTCTTGATGCTCTCTTTTACTTCAATTCATATTTCTTATGTGAGCATCTTCTCAAACTATCATGCCTAACTTAAAGGCGTTAAAAAAGTACTTATTAGGAGATAACCTAAAAGTTTTAGATGAGTCTTGGAAGTTATTACCTCTGTAACAATCTCTCCTTATCCTTTTTATTTGCTTTTTGTGCCAAGAGTAACCTCTAATGAGAGAGAAATAATGATTGGGGAAGTTGTTGTCCCGAAACAGATTTCTGTGCTTCACCGTAAAAATTTGTGTAAAATCTCTGTACGTCTTTTTGAGGCGTGAATGTTTGTGCTTCTGCCCCAGGTTGTTATCTAACTTTCGTTAGTTCAACACTTTTTTATTTGAGCAACAAAAGGTCTTCGAAAAAATTCGTCTTTACCTGCTGGTCTGTTTTGACAGATTTCTGCCATTTTCTGCATTTGCTTCTTGTTGGTTCCTTTTTGAGTTCTTTTGGGGAACTGAGCTTTTTGAGGGAAGTGCTTCAGTACCTAGTGTTCTAATGGAAGTTTATTTTGTGTTAGAACTGAACCTTAAGACTTATTTATCTTGAGTGCACTAATGTTGCTAATAAAGATTGTTTGAAGTTTTGTATGAAGGAAAAAATTTAAGGTGTATGGAAGGAATGAGTAATAAGATGTAGGAAGGACTAAAGCTCAAGCTTGGGGATGCCAAGCGTGTCACCCCAAGAAATATCCAAGAAGTACAAGTGTCTTATTTATCAATAAAAATCCCAGGTTTCTTCCAAACGCTTCATTTTTATTGTTTCATGCCTAGTTGTGTTGTTCTTGGAGCGTCTTCTTCTTCGTTTTCGTTTTGGTTTTTATTTGCTTTGGTTTGCTTATTTTTCTGAATAAATTGGTTGTACCCCCTCTTTCATACATTGGTTTTCAAATAGTTTGGTTTGGTTTGGAAAAGAGTAGGAAAGTTCATGCTTAAGTGGTAAAGTGAGCTTGTTTTTGACTGTGGCCTATGCTTTGTCATGCCATGCTTGATATTGTTTTGGCTTTATGCTTAGTATTATTTGTTGTAGCATGACTTGTTATAAACAATTGAGATTGCTTAATGTGCCTTGGAAGAATCATGCGTTGTTTTAGCATATTAAAGCATAGTATTTTGGTATTCTCCTTTGATGCTTTATTTGGGTTGACTTGGCACATACTCACACCATGTTATGACTATCTCAAGTCACCATAGCCTTTATTATCCTTTAGTTTTCAACTTTTAGTATCACTTTATGCTTTGATCAATGATGTTTTGTCGCTCTGCATGATTATGGCCATTATTGCTCTCTTAGTTTGTCGCTCCCAGTCTTTTGCTAGCCTCCACCACCAAGTATGAGTTCCACTCATGCATCCAACTCCCTAAACCAAGTTATTCCAAAGAGTCCACCATACCTACCTACTAGCTTATGCTATTCCAAGTATATTCATGCTTTTGTTTACCTTCCAAATTAAACTTGTTATGATAAAACTAGTGATTAAAGCTCTCACGAACTTGATGGCACACTTTACTTTTATTTCCCTTAATAAACTTGAACCATTGTGTCGTCTATGTTGTATATGCTTGCACTTATTTGTTGGGAATTAGCAGAACCATGATTTCATGGGGAATGCTTTCAACATTGCACTTGGTAGTTGTACCTAGTTGATATCATGCTCTTTTGTATATGGATGTCGTCGGTGTGAAATGAAAGGGGAGCTTGTAAGTCCATGGAGTTATGTATATGTGTTAGAGAAACGCCTGGGCCGCTGCTCTAATCCATGCTGACATGGTGGAAACCTGCAGCGTAACCATAATGATCTGTCTATGAAGCATTCTTCTTATATAAAAAAAGAGTCCTATATTGAGAAAAAAGAGAAAAAGAAAAAAAGAGATTATGAAAAGAGGAAAGAGAGAAAAAAGCACCATATTCCCATGGTAAATAAGAAGATTGCTGAGATGCTCGTTGTCTGCTTGCCTTGTCATTTTGATATGGGGATTCTTCCGTATCATCGGGGAAGGGGTACCCTGTTGGCGGTTCTCTATGATACACCTGTACTTACGATGATAAGAACTTACAAGTGACTAAACTTGAGTAGCATGAGGATCGACCCTCGTATTCAAGGGACATGAGATTTCTAACTTATACTTCGTCAAGCATGTACACCATAGTTTGTTCACTTTAACCTTAATCACCTTCAAGATGTTTATGATAGGGGCAATGAGAGCTGAAAGCTATAAGTACCATATTTTTTGGAAGCTCTTTATGAAACTTGAAGCCCTACTTCCTTCTTTGAGGGCCTTTCTTTTATTTTACTTTTATATTGAGTCTCCACCTTCTATATTTATGCACTTACTTTGAGAGCACAGTGGCCATTCTTAGTTCTATGTGCATTGTCCCAAGACTTGTTGATTGATGCATAGCTTTGATATTGCTTGTTTTAAACTATGTGTATCTAGTCACTCTTATGAACTTTGAAGGTGTCCTATGCATTTATGTTTGATACTCTATAAGGGACAAGCTGAATACTATTATGCTATGTTTTATTTATGTGAAACAAACAAACATCTTGCAAAGCATTGTTATTCATGAATCTATTGTTTGTGCCTTTTCATGTTGCAACATAGTTGCTTTGTCTTATTGTTAGAACTATATCTTTCATGCTATGTTGAAGTACTATGATCCCAGCTATCCATGTTTTACAAACACTTTGATCAAGTTTATAATGGTGCATGTCACCTCAAAAATTATTCTTTCTTTTTATCACTTACCTACTCGAGGACGAGCAAGAGTTAAGCTTGGGGATGTTGATACATTGCAAATGTATCTATAATTTTTGATGTTCCATGCTTGGTTTTATCTACTTTCTTGTGTTTTGTTCCAACTTTGGAGTACTTTTCATATGATTTCTTGGACTAACCTATTAACAAGATGCCACAGTGCCAGTTTCATGTTTTCTGCTGTTTTTGGTTCCAGGAAAGTCAGAAAATGAATATTCTTAGAATTGGACAGGACAAAAGCCAAAGTTCCTATTTTCCCGGAAGACTCACGCAGCCAGAAGGAAAGTCGGAGAGGGGCGACAGGGTGGCCACACCGCCTTGGCGCGGGCCAGCCTAGGCCACACCAGGGCATGGTGTGGGCCCCCCTGGCTGGCCACCGACCTTGCCTCCTTCGCCTATAAGAGCCTCCCTATAACAAAACCCTAGATCGTCAATCAGAAATCCACGAAAAGTTCTGCAGCGCCACCGCCACCGAAGGGGAGATTCGGGGGAGAGAAAGTCTCTGTTCCGACACCCTTTCGGGACGGGGAAGTGCCCCTGGAGCCATCTCCATCGATCTCCACCGCCATCTCCATCACCGTTGCTGATTCCCATGATGAGGAGGGAGTAGTTCTCTCTCGAGGCTAAGGTTTCTACCGGTAGCTATGTGTCTTGGAAGTTATTACTTCAGTAATAACCGCTCCTTATCCTTTTTATTTGCTTTTTGTGCCAAGAGTAACCTCTAATGAGAGAGAAGTAATGATTGGGAAAGTTGCTGTCCCGAAATAGATTTCTGTGCTTCACCGTAAAACTTCGTGTAAAATCTCTGTACAGGCGTGAATTTTTGTGCTTCTGCTCTAGGTAGTTATCTAAGTTTCGGTAGTTCAACACTTTTTGATTTGAGCAACAGAAGGTCTTCGAAAAAAATTGTCTTTACCTGCTGGTCTGTTTTGACAGATTTCTGCCATTATTTGCATTTGCTTCTTGTTGGTTCCTTTTTGAGTTTTTTTGGGGAACTGAGCTTTTTGAGGGAAGTTCTACAATAGCTTGTGTTTTAATGGAAGTTTTATTGGTGTTAGAACTGAACCTAAAGACTTATTATCTTGAGTGCACTAATGTTATTAATAAAGATTGTGTGAAGTTTTGTATGAAGGAAAAAATTTAGGTGTATGGAAGGAATGAGTAATGAGATGAAGGATGGACTAAAGCTCAAGCTTGGGGATGCCACGCTTGTCACCCCAAGAAATATGCAAGAAGTACAAGCGTCAAAGCTTGGGGATGCCCAAGGCATCCCCTTCTTCATCAATAAAAATCCCAGGTTTCTTCCAAACGCTTCATTTTTATTGTTTCATGCACAATTGTGTTGTTCTTGGAGCATCTTCTTTTTCGTTTTTGTTTTGGTTTTTTGTTTGCTTTATTTGCTTAGTTTGCTGAATAAATTGGTTGGACCCCCTCTTATATGTAATTGTTTTCAAATAGTTTGGTTTGGATTGGAAAAGAGTAGGAAAGTTCATGCTTAAGTGGTAAAGAGAGCTTGTTTTTGTCTGTGGCCTATGCTTTGTCATGCCATGCTTGATATTGTTTTGGCTTTATGCTTAGTATTATTTGCTGTAGCATGACTTGTTATGAACAATTGAGATTTCTTAATGTGCCTTGGATGAATCATGCGTTGTTTTAGCATATTAAAGCATAGTATAGTGGTATTCTCCTTTGATGCTTTATTTGGGTTGACTTGGCGCATGCTCACACCATGTTATGACTATCTCAAGTCAGCATAGCCTTTATGATCCTTTAGTTTTCAACTTGTAGTATCACTTTATGCTTTGATCAATGATGTTTTGTCGCTCTGCATGATTATGGCCATTATTGCTCTCTTAGTTTGTCGCTCCCAGTCTTTTGCTAGCCTCCACAACCAAGTATGAGTTCCACTCATGCATCCAACTCCCTAAACCAAGTTATTCCAAATAGTCCACCATACCTACCTATTAGCATATGCTATTCCAAGTATATTCATGTTTTTGTCTACCTTCCAAATTAAACTTGTTATGAGAAAACTAGTGATTAAAGCTTTCACGAACTTGATGGCACACTTTAATTTTTTGCATCTAATAAACTTGAACCATTGGGTCCTTCTTTGTTGCGTATATGCTTGCGCTTTATAAGCTGAAATTAGCAGAACCATGTATCATGGGGAACGCTTTCAACATTGCACTTGTACTTTGTACCCTGTTGATATCATGTTCTTTTGCTTATGGATCCCGGCGGTGTGAAATAAAAGTGGAACTTGTAAGATCATGGAGTATGTATGTGTGTTAGAGAAACTCCTGGGCCGCTAGCCTAAGCCATGCCTAATCATGGTGGAAACTTGCAGCATAACCATATGAGCACTCTATGAAGCATCCTTAATAGAAACCTATGCAAATAGCAAATAAAAAGATCGATGAGATGCTCATTGTCTTCTTGCCTTGTCATTTTGATTATGGGATAGCTCCTGTATCATGTGCAAGAGGTACCCCGTTGGCGGTTCTTTATGATACACATGTACTTACAATGACAAGAGCTTACTCGTGACTAAAGTTGAGTAGCATGAGGTTCGGTCTTCGTAAATAAGGGGCATGATATTTCGGTTTATAACTTGTCAAGCATATCCTCTAAGTTGTGTCACTTTAACCTTAGTCACCTTCAAGATGCTTATGATAGGGGCAATGAGAGCTAAAAGCTATTAAGTACCATAATTTTTGGAAGCTCTTTATGAGACTTGAATCCCTACTTCCTTCTATGAAGGCCTTTCTTCCACTTATATATTGAGTCTCCACCTTCTACCTTTATGCACCTACTTTGAGAGCATAGTGGCCATTCTTAGTTCTATGTGCATTGTCCCAAGACTTGTTGATTGATGCATAACTTTGATATTGCTTGTTTTAAACTATTTGTATCTAGTCACTCTTATGAACTTTGAAGGTGTCCTATGCATCTATATTTGCTACTCTATGAGGGACAAGCTGAATGCCACTATGCTATGTTTTCTTTATGTGAAACAAACAAACGTCTTGCAAAGCATTGCTATTCATGAATCTTTTGTCTGTGCCTTTTCATGTTGCAACTTAGTTGCTTTGTCTTATTGTTAGAACTTTGTCTTTCATGTTTTGATTGAAGTACTATAATCCCAGCTATCCCTGTTTTACAAATACTTTGATCAAGTTTATGATGGTGCATGTCACCTCAAAAATTATTCTTTCTTTTTATCACTTACCTACTCGAGGACGAGGAGGAGTTAAGCTTGGGGATGTTGATACATTGCAAATGTATCTATAATTTTTGGTGTTCCATGCTTGGTTTTATCTACTTTCTTGTGTTTTGTCCACACTTTGGAGTACTTTCTATACACTTTCTTGGACTAGCCTATTAACAAGTGCCACAGTGCCAGTTGCATGTTTTCTGCTGTTTTTGGTTCTAGGAAAGTCAGAAAATCAATATTCTCGGAATTGGACCGGACAAAAGCTAAAGTCAATATTTTACCGGAAGACTCACGGAGCCAGAAGACGAGACAGAGAGGGGCCATAGGGCGGCCACACCATGTGGTGGCGCAGGCTAGCCCTAGCCGCGCCACCAGGTGGTGTGGGCCCCTGGCTGGCCACCGACCTCGCCCCTTCGCCTATATATTCCTCCCGATACAGAAACCCTAAATAATCAAGCCTCCAGCCATGAAAAGTTCCACAGCGCCGCCACCACCGAAGGGGAGATTCGGGGGACAGAAAATCTCTGTTCCGGCACCCTGCCGGGACGGGGAAGTGCCCTCGGAGCCATCTCCATCAATCTCCACCACCATCTCCATCACCACTGCTGATTCCCATGATGAGGAGGGAGTAGTTCTCTCTCAAGGCTAAGGGTTCTACCGGTACCTATGTGTTCATCTCTCTCTCTATGCATGATCATATTGAGATCATGAGCTTTGTAATCAAGTAGATCTACCTTGCTACTCAAGTGCTTTAATAGATCTCTGCCATCCCCATGTGTGTGAAGTTGACAGTGTGCACACCATGGTGGCACTTAGGCTAGAGATTACAGATACTTGTTATGAGTTATATTTGGAGTTGGATGTCTTTATGAAATTGTGGTGTTTGTTTGAACCATCTAGTGCTCAAGGTGATAGTGTGGGGTTATCTAGATGCGGAAAGCGAACTTTGAGGAGTGCTATTATAGCCCTACCAATGATTAGAGTGTCCAACCGGAGAGTACTTAAGAGTAGTATCATAAAGAGAAGATATTTATATGAGAGTGTTCACTAGTGAAAGTATGATCCCGAGGCCTTGTTTCTAAGCACTGAAACACTGCTTGCTATTAGATCTATTACATGTTTGCTTGCTTCCATCTTTATTTCAGTTTGCCTTTAGTCTTTTCCACACCATGAAGCTATTTTCTGTCACCGTTACCACTTATAATTATCCATTCCACTTGTATTTCACTATCTCTTCGCCGAACTACTCCACCTATACACCTGACAAGTGTATTGGGTGTGTTGTGGACACAAGATACTTCTTGTATCTTGATTGCAGGGTTGCTTGAGAGGGGATACCTTTGACCACTTCCTTCCTGAGTTCGATAAACCTTGGGTAATCCACTTAAGGGAAAACTTGCTGCTGTTCTACAAACCTCTGCACTTCGAGACCCAACAACTGTCTACAAGAATAGAAGTGTGTAGACATCAGTAGGTATGGTGGACGCTTTGGAATAACTTGGTTTAAGGAGTTGGATTCATGAGTGGAACTCACACTTGGTTAAGAAGGCTAGCAAAAGACTGGGAGCGACAAACTAAGAGAGCAATAATGGCCATAAAATCATGCAGAGCGACAAAACATCATTAATCAAAGCATAAAGTGATACTACAAGTTGAAAACTAAAGGATCATAAAGTCTATGGTGACTTGGGATAGTCATAACATGGTGTGACCATGTGTCAAGTCAACCCAAATAAAGCATCAAAGGAGAATACCACAATACTATGCTTTAATATACTAAAACAACGCATGATTATTCCAAGGAACATTAAGCAATCTCAATTGTTTATAACAATTCATGCTACAGCAAAGAATACTAAGCATAAAGCCAAAACAATATCAAGCATGGCATGACAAAGCATAGGACATAGTCAAAAACAAGCTCTCTTTACCACTTAAGCATGAACTTTCCTACTCTTTTCCAATCCAAACCAAACTATTTGAAAACCAATGCATGAAAGAGGGGGTCCAACCAATTTATTCAGCAAACTAAGAAAAAAACAAAATGAAAAACCAAAACGAAAACGAAAAAGAAGACGCTCCAAGAACAACACAACTATGCATGAAACAATAAAAATGAAGCGTTTGGAAGAAACCTGGGATTTTTATTGATGAAGAAGGGGATTCCTTGGGCATCCCTAAGCTTTGACGCGTGTACTTCTTGGATATTTCTTGGGGTGACACGCATGGAATCCCCAAGTTTGAGCTTTAGTCCAGCCTTCATCTCATTACTCATTCCTTTCATACACCTGAAATTTTTCCTTCATACAAAACTTCACACAATCTTTATTAGCAACATTAGTGCACTCAAGATAATAGGTCTTTAGGTTTAGTTCCAACACATTAAAACTTTCATTAAAACACAAGCTACTGTAGCACTTCCCTCAAAAATCTCAATTCCCCAAAAGAACTCAAAAAGGAACCAACACGAAGCAAATGCAAATAATGGCAGAAATCTGTCAAAACAGACCAGCAGGTAAAGATGAATTGTTTTGAAGACCTTCTGTTGCTCAAATCGAAAAGTGTTGAACAAACAAAAGTTTGATAACAACCTGGGACATAAACACAAAAATTCTCGCCTCAAAAGGACGTATAGAGATTTTACACGAATGTTTACGGTGAAGCACAGAAATCTGTTTCGGGATAGCAACTTTCCCAATCATTACTTCTCTCTCATTAGAGATTACTCTTAGCACAAAAAGCAAATAAAAAGGATAAGGAGCGGTTATCTGATACGTCCAAAATGTATCTACTTTCCTGAACACTTTTGCTATTGTTTCTCCTCTAAACTTGTGTGATTTGGATGCAACTAATGCGGACTGACGATGTTTTCAGCAGAATTGCCTTGGTGTCTACTTTTTGTGCAGAAAATCAACTATCTGGAAAAATCCCGGAAAATATGCCAAAAATCCTATTTCACCCGAAGACTCCAGGAGCCAGAATATGAGACGAAGAAGAGCCAGGGGTGGCCACACCACCTGGTGGCGCGGGCCAGGCCAGGCCACGCCAGGGGATGGTGTGGGCCCCCCAGGTACCCCCTCGGTCTCCCTCTTTGCCTATAAGAAGCCTTCTGACCTAAAAACTCCAGGGGGTTTGACGTTTTTCCAGAAGGAATTCCGCTCTGCCGCCACCATCAGATTCCACGAAACAACACCAGAAACTCCGTTCTGGCACCCTGCCGGGACGAGGAATTGGAGAAGATCATCGCCATCATCATCACCATCGCTTCTCCATCGACCATCCATGTTTCCCCCATCTATGAGTGAGTAATACCCCGCTGTAGGCTATGGGGATGGTAGGGATTGGATGAGATCGTTCATGTAATGGCATCAGATTGTTAGGGCATGGTGGCTAGTATCTTTTATTAGTGCTTTATGACTTTGTTGCGACTTGTTGTGCTTAATGCTTGTCACTAGGGCCCGAGTGCCATGATTTCAGATCTGAACATGTTATTGATTCATTATGATAGTATTGTTTTTGGTCTTATCTGCAAGTTGTATACACACGTTGTTGTCCGGAACCAATGGCCCCGAAGTGACAGAAATCGGGATAACCGGAGGGAATGGCTTTGACGTGAGGTTCACATGTGTTCACGGAGTGTTAATGCTTTGCTCCGATGCTCTATTAAAAGGAGCACCTTAATTGCTAGTAGTTCCCTTGAGGCCCCGCTGCAAACGGGCTGGCAGGACAAAAGATGTTGTGCAAGTTCTCATTGCGAGCACGTATGAATATATATGGAACACATGCCTAGGATTATCTAGTACTTGGATGCTTTATCTTATTTATCTGCAATTGGCCTATGTTCTGATTGCTATGTGAATTGTCTTGTCCATGCAACACCTGTCCATCCATCCCTATGCCTACCGCACTCGAATCCCACTGTTTACTGCTATTGTTACTGCTGTCTTTACTTTACTACTGTTGCTACTTTGCTATTCCTACTACAAAACTGTTGCTACTGATAAACTGATGTGAGCAAGATTGTTTCCAGGTGCAGCTGAATTGACAACTCAGTTGTTAAGGCTTATAAATATTCTTTGGCTCCCCTTGTGTCGAATCAATAAATTGGGTTGAACTTCCCTCGAAAATACTGCGATACACCCCCTATAATTGTGGGTCATCAAGACTATTTTCCGTCGCCGTTGCCGGGGAGCATAGCTTTATTTATCAAGTTCACTTGGATTCTCTATTGTTCGCTGCTATCCATCCATCATGGGTAAGTCTCGTGATGGCAAGTTTCCTATTTTACCATCCACTACAAGAAGAGGTACGGTTATGAACACCTCTGCTGGTCTTGATTCACCATCTATTATAAGTAAGCTCATTACACCACCACATACACATGCTACACACACTGCTACTACTGCCGAATCTGAAAGTTCTGATGCTTATGATGCTACTTCTACTGTGCTTGATAAGAGTGATTCATTAGGTCCTTTCCTAGATGCTACGATTGCTAGAACTATAGCTGGAAATACAGAAACTCCTAATGAAGACACTACCACACCTATTAGTTCACCTGAGTCTAGTGAAAGTTATGATATTGAAGATGGTTATGTTGAGATGACCGATGAATTTATTAAAGAATGTAAAAACACCCATGATAGGAGCGCTGCTAAGAGTCTCCTTGAGAGGCGTACTATTAGACCCAAATTGTCTCCTATTGCTAAGTTTGCTGCTTCTCCCATAAACATTACAGATAAAGATTATGATTTCTCTCTCGATCTATCTTACATAGCTATTGTTGAGAAAGAACCTTTTTGTGGGACTAAGAATAAAAGTGCGGTAGCACATATGAATGAACTTTCGACCATGAGTGGCTTGTTTTCTGATGATATTAAGATGCGTACTTACTTTGTTGCCAAGATCTTCCCCTTTTCACTAAAAGGAGAAGCTAAAACTTGGTTTAGTAATTTACCTCTTGGATCTATTAATAGCCCTGAGTGCTTCATTAATACTTTCCTGCAGAAATATTTTCCTCCTAGTGCTAGACATGCTATTTTGTAGGAACTTTTTGATTTTAAATAGGGAGAAAAAGAGGTATTGCCCGAATCTTGGGCAAGGTATTGTGCTTTGATTCATGCACATGCTGGAAGTCCATTACCTAAGAATGAGCTTCTTGATATATTTTATAATGGACTAACCGAAGAATCTAGGACATACCTAGATAGTTGTGCTGATTGTGTTTTCAGGAATAGGACTCCCAAGGAAACTAAGGAATTAATGGCTAAAATAAGTAAGAATTATGAAGATTGGACTCCTCCTAAACAAGCTATACCTGAAATAATTGTACCTGAACCTTCTATTCCGGTGCCTATTCCAACATCAAAGAAGACAGGAGTTATTGAATTAAATGATGAAGTGATGAAGGAAGCTAAGAAATGTCTTAAGGAGAAGGGAATTAAAGCAGCAGATGTCAAGAATTTACCTCCTATAGAAGAATTATGTAAGCCTATTCCCTACTCATCCACTATTGAGGTACACTCTCTTCAACACTTTGATGAAGGTGATATCCCTTACTCTAAACCTCCTGATCAATGCCTAGAAGAATTCGATATCTTTATTGTTAAGCAAGATAATTTTAATAAAAGGGTGCAAAATCATCTAATGGAAAACACTAGAGCTATTGTTGAGTTGAAAGATATTGTGGAAAGAACCTCTAATGATGTTAAAATGATTGTTAAACACTTTCAAATGGTTCAAACTCAAATAGATCAACTCATTAAAGTGCATAACGACTTGCTAGTTAATGCTGCCAAACAAAAACATGCTTATGAAATTAGAACTAGAAGTGGAGCTGCTACCCAGGATCCTCTATATCCTGAGGGGAATCCCAAAAGAATTGAGCAGGATTCTCAACAAGCTGAAAATAGTGGCTCTACTCGTAAGAAAAGGAATAAGAAACATAAAACTGTTGTAGAACCCTCTGAACCTGCTATAGATCCTAATAGTATATCTATCTATGATGCTGAAACTGAAAGTGGTAATGAAGAAAATGAAGTTCCTAATGAAGATAAAGTTGAGGAAGAACCAGAAAATCACACTAAGAATACTAAATACACCAAAGAAGATTTTATTGCTAAGAAACATGGTAGTGAAAGAGAACCTTGGGTCCAAAAACCTATGCCTTTCCCTGATAAGAAACACAAGTCAAAGGAAGATGAACATTATAATAAGTTTTGTGAGTGGATGAAGCCTTTATTTCTTGCAAATTCCTTTGACTGATGCTATTAAATTGCCTCCTTACTCAAAGTATATGAAGGACATTGTCTCGAATAAAAGGAAGATCCCTAATGAAGAAATTTCTACTTTGCTTGCTAATTATTCCTTTAATGGTAAGGTTCCTAAGAAACTTGGAGACCCAGGGATTCCAACTATCCCTTGCTCTATTAAGAATAGTTATGTTAGAACTGCTTTGTGTGATTTGGGAGCTGGAGTTAGTGTTATGCCTTTCTCTCTCTATAAGAGGCTTCAACTAGAAAAGTTAATACCAACTGATATATCTTTGCAAATGGCTGATAAATCTACCACTATTCCTGTTGGTATATGTGAGGATGTACCTATTCAAGTGGCTCATAATTGCTTGATATTAACTAATTTTTGTGTGCTTGAAATGCCCGAATATGATAATATGTCTATTATTCTTAGGACACCTTTTCTTAATACTGCAAGAGCTGTTATTAATTGTAATCACGGAAAGGTGACTTTCAATGTTAATGACAAGGAACATACTGTCTATTTTCCCAAAAAGATTGAAAGGACTTATGGTTTGAATTGAATTGAACATGTTGAGGGCATTCAAGTTGGAGAAATATATTGTCCCATACCAAGAGAAAAATTTGAAACTATTATGATTGGGACCATTGATACCAAAGTTGAGGTAACATAATCATTAGTGGAATACAAAGTTTTGTCTCATATGGAATTGTTTTGGTAGCAAGACCTGATCAACCTTGTTAACAAAAGGATTTCATTGAACAAAACAATGTTTTCACTATGATTATCTCTGTTTACTTCTATCCTATCTGACGAGGGTTTAACTCATCAATGCCCATTGTTATGGACTTGGGTTTTGGAGAAGGAGGGAGCGCTGGAGACATCTATCAGCTAGCAAACAAGCACACATGGGACAAAGATTTACCCAGGTTCAGGCCTCGTAGAGGTCCCTACTCCTGCTTGTCTGCTCGTGGAATTATCGAAGGAATCAAAGATTACAATGGTGCGCAGATGCAATCTGGCGAGGGTTGTGGAAACTAGGGTTGCGTGTGTCCTCCTCGCCGCCCCTCCTAGCCTTTATATAGGTAGGCTAGGTCTTGGGTAGCAGGTCGAGTCGGTTACAAGTTAGGGTTTTCCCCTTCAAACTTTCTATCTTTAGCTTCTTCTTGTTCTTCAAGCAAACGAGTGTCTGTAGGTTACTCGAGTCCTTCATTTGGGCCTTGGCGACACCGTGGGCCTTTACGTATTTAGACCGTATATACCAAGCTCGAGTACCTGTAGGGTATACCCATGTCAGTAGCCCCCGAGTGTCCACTGGAATCGCAGATTCGACTGGGACTTTTTGAAGTCTTTCGAGTGTATGAATGAGTATATTTTCGACTGCTTTGTTTGTGTCATAGGGATAGTTGATGTGCGTGCCTGATTTATCCGATGTATCGGTATCAGTTAACCACCTTAGGGTGAAAAAAACGCAATCTACTCGAATTCAAATCCCCGGACTCGAATCCGGAAAAGTGCTGGTGTAATTCGACTCAAGCCGCGGAGGTCTTATAGGAGTCGAATTCCAGTTATATGGGTGAGAGCACTCGACGCGTCCGTCAAGGCATGTTCATCGTACCTGTAGGCACGGATACATTTCTGGTAGTGCACAGCTAATGCGTTGCCAGGCCTTATTCAGGGCTTACCTTCACGCTGTAAGCGCGGCATTCGAATTTTATCATCGCGGAGACGATTTGGGTGACCCAGGAGACGCAGTCTCTTTGTAGGGAAAAATTATGAGGCGCTATCGCCATGAGCTTCGAGTGTGGATGTTATCAACACATAGTTTTTTGTACAAATAATCATAGGGTGCGCAACCAGCGCTCCCTATGGGAGTAGCCCCCGAGTGCCTGGTTGAGTCAAAGACTCAGGCAGGGACTGAAGAACTTTTGCGACTGATGTCGTCTTTTGCTTGCTTGTTTTAGTCGAATTTGTTTCCGGCACTCCCTATGGGAGTAACCCATGTCCATAGTCGAACCATGTTTCGAGTGGTTGGGTTTGGCTTGATAGTCCATGTTCCTGAAAAAAGAAGAAGAAAAATCATAGGGTGCGCGACCAGCGCTCCCTATGGGAGTAGCCCCCGAGTGCTTGGTGGAGTCGAAGACTCGAGCAAGGACTAAAGTAGTCGAAGTCTTCTGCTGCGTAGCTTTGATGACGTCAGTGCTGACGATTTCATGACTTCAGTTGCCCACGTGAGCGAGTTTGACGGGATGTGACGGGCAGTGGGTCCCACTCTCTGACTTTGATTTGACTAGGTGTGCGTAATCTTTTATTTTTAACTGCGCCTCCTCGATTTCCGCGCGTAATGGGAGCAGTGGAGGGACGGTTCGTGTTTCCACTCCTCCACGTGTCCAACACGATATTTGCCACGCGTCCAGTAGGGTTTTTCTGAGCCGTTGGATTGCATCTTCCAGGGGTTAAGTAGTGGTGTTGAGATGGTAATTTTCTCATCTACTCTCATTCATCCTCTGTTTCCATCGCCATTGCCGCTACTCCTCTGCTTTCTCTATGCTCGTTTCTTCCACGACACTAGACCAGCTCCGCTCGTTTCCGAGCTACTTCCTTCGATCGCATCGTCGCCGCTCAATGGGGAAGAAGAAGGGAGGTGCTGTGGCCGATTCCACGGCTACCGCTGCTGCGGCGAAGAAGAAAGGCGGCTCCGCCGCTGTGGGCACTAGCACCACCGCCGGCGGGAAGAAGAAGGGCACAGGCACCCGCGTCACGAATGGCGCGTGGCGTCCCTCCATCATCAATTCATCGGATCTTCGTCTTCTTTGCCAAGACGGAGTGCTGTCCGACGCAGTCGCCGATGCGCGCGTCCCCGACGGTGAGACAATTCCTTCTCCTCCCGCTAGTTTTCGAGTGATGTTTTTGGTATTCATCATTCACGGTCTCTCCTTGCCTCTTCACCCTTTTTTTAGGGGCCTCCTTTGTTTCTACGGGCTCCAGCTCCATCAGCTATCCCCGAATTCTATCCTCCATATCTCTTGCTTCATCACCCTCTATGAGTGCTGGCTCGGATTCGAGCCGCCCTTCGGCCTCTTCAAGCGCATCTTCAAGTTGAAGCGCCAATCCGCTTCTGGCTCCTTAGTATATGATGTAGGTGGTTGCGGAATTCACGTCGACCCATCCGCCACCTATTTCAATATCAAACTCACAGCGTCTGTCGAAGGGTGGAGGGATAAGTGGTTCTACATTCGCGACCAGAAGGCCGACGGAGACCACTTCGGACTCGCGCCCTTCGACCCCGCGACGCCGTGCAAGAGGAGGCGCTCCTGGAAGAATGTGATTATGCCTGGCGAGTCCGCGGAGACAGATGTGCTATACAAGTGCGTTTGTGACCTCGAGAGTCGCATAGGCAAAGAGGAGGGAGGCTGCGCTGTCATTCGCACGTGGATGCGCCGTCACGTCCAACCCCTGCAGGCTAGAGTCCATCCCATGTTTCAGTGGGCTGGCGCTGACGATGCCACTCGCGTGTCTGCCGATGGCATGTCCGTGAGTGAGGTGGACAAGAGGGTTCGACTGGTCACCAAGTACACTGTCAAGGATGTGCTCCCCAGTGAGCCAGTTGTTCCTCCATTTGATGATACTAATCCTCCTCCCGAGGTATAGTTGTGCTATGCAGTAGCTAAGTTTGTCGATTGCTTCTCTGTTGTTTTACTTGCTATTTGCTGAATTCGTTGTCTGTATGCAGGATTAGTCAGTGTCACCTTGTATGCCCCCTCTTCCTGAGGGGGTTATCCCTCGCGAAACCTTGGAAGAGGACGAGTCAGAGTCGACCATCCCATATGATGTTGAGGAGGAAGCCCCCGAGTCTGGTAGTCCGGATACTCGCAAGCGTTCGTGAAGTGAGGATTCCGATGCGTCGTCTCCTTCTACTCTGGAAGGTGCAGGTGTTGGTGCGGAGTCGCTGATACCTGCCATTCCTGTGAGCGCCGTGGCACCATCTTCTCGCAAGAAGATGCGATTGCCCAAGGAGTCTTCGTCAGAGTCAGGGGAGCCCACTTTTGACTTTGACAAGTTTGATTGGTAAGTTTTCTAGTTTGTTTGTTCTTCTCTAGATTTTCCCTTTTTGGTTCGTCTCTGGATTTTTGTCTTGTTCTTGATGTTGATTTTGTCTTTAAAGTCAAGAGGCGTCGTCGTCTTCTGGCGACGTCCAATTTTTGAAAGAATCAGGAGTCGCGACCTCAAGGGCCAAGAAAGAGGTCGAGCACGCTCCTTCCCCTCCATTGGCGGCCCACTCCGGGCACAACTCTTCCAGTTCTCCTCATGCAGGGGAGCATCGAATGGTTGCCCGGATGATGGTACAGCAGACATCTTCAGAGTCATTGGAGGATCATGTAAGTGTAGATTTTCTTCTTTTGAATGTTGCAGTCATTGTTATCTATTGCTTCTGCTGATCCCTTTGTTGTGCGATAGCTCCTTGTGAAGGAAGCCGCTCATTTGGCTGAGCAAGTTCTTGCGATGGGCCGCCAACATGCAATGCTGGAGATGCGTCATCGCGTGGTCGAAAGTAAGTGTTTTTCACTTCCTCTTCTTCTTCTCCTTTTTATATGGTCGACTGATAGTCAATCCCTTTTGTTTTGTAGCTGAACATAACGCCCTCCTGCGCAACGCTGCCACTATGGAGAAAACACTCGCCGCGGCTGTGAAGGGTCGCGATGAGGCAATCGCAGCGCGTGATGGGGAGCAAAGGCGCGAAGAGGATCTGCGTGCCTCCTTCGCAGCCAGGGAGAAGTTGTTCGAAGAACAGCTTTTCTCAATTGCCAAGGCTCTTTCAGGTACTTTGCTGTGGATATCGTTATCCTTCTCTACTCGAGTTTTTGCCAGTGGCGCTGATGCTTTGTCCATGTGTGGATTTATGTACAGATGCTGGCGATTTGAGCTTCGACCCACAGGCCCTTCGACGCGATGATGCTCTGGCGGGTGCACTGTCAGCAGTCGAAGACCGCAGCACTGCCATTCAGGATACGCTCTCCAAGGACAAATGCGTTCTCAATCGCCTCCGGGAGGAGCTGATGCCCAAGGCAGAGCTAGTCGAGAACATAGACGAGCTGGTGGAGTCACTCGCCGGGGGTGTGCCTCCAGCTTCTAGAACTCACTCCGTGCGGCTGGCGCGTCCATGTCACTTGCCATGGTGCAGGCCCACGGAGTCGAGATTGATCCTGCCGCGGTGTCGAAGGCGATGCCTGTTAGCGCGGACGGCCAACAGGTAGTCTTCGCTCCTTTCGCGACTGCCTGTGGCAAATATGGGCATCAGCTGATAAACACTCTTGCGAAGTATTCTGAGGAGCTGCAACATGCCAAGAAGGCGGCGAAAGCTGCGACATCAGGGGCTGGCGGAAAGTCAGTGGTGTCTGACACTGCCACGGACTCGATGAAGCCCCCGAAGCCGTCGAAGTTGAAGAAGCCAATCGCTCCTTAGTAGCTTTGTAATAGTTAACTAGTTTATGTCCTTTGTTAAGGACATGCCTGCTGGCGAGTGTATCTGCTGATACTTTTGCTAGTCTTGAATGCACTTGAATCTTTTGCCTTTGTGCTGATTTGGTCGTCTTATTTGTTTCTATCTTGACTTGTGGTAGGGTTCATCAAGTGATCCTTTGAGGGAAACTCAGGACTCGCCGCCGCTTGATGATACTTTGGCACCGCCGCGCTCTAGGGTAGATGAGCTGTCGCTGCTTTCGCGACTACGTGACCGCATGAAGCAGCTGGAGCATGAGTTGCCCGTGCTCCGTGATAACGCGGATGTATGGAAGTCGAAGGCAGAGAAAGTCGCCGCCCGAGAGCAGTATCTGCTTGGCAAGGTCACACAGCTGGGCGACCAATTCAAGTGTTAGTTTGCTTGCTCTTATCTTTTCCTTGTGGTCACTCGCGATGGTGCGCCATACTTATGCTGCTGTTTGCTGCTTCGTGCAGTTGTCAGCGCACGTCATCCGCAGGATGAGAAGGATAGAATTGCCATTTGTATGCATGATCTTACCCAGGAGCAACTTCAAGAGAGTGGATACTTCTGGGTAGATCATGATCGTGCGATTGCGCTGGCGACCCTGCAGGATCGCGTGTCGCGAGTGCTGCACTTCCTGAAGAAGTCGCAGTCATGTTTGAAGAACATCTATCGGACGATGTTTCCGCTGGATGTTGCTCCATCAAGTCTGTTGGCCCTCCTTTCCAAGTTTCAAGACCTGACCGCGGTTCGCGAGTGCGTGAGGCAATAGTTGGTGGCTGGTGCCAAGGCCGCTCTTTCGTTGGTGCGACTGCACAGGCCTGACGTAGATGTTGCGGCAATTGTGTCTGGGCCGCCTGCGCCACTAGCAGGTTCTGCCTGGAATATGGTGCCACACTACCAGGCGGTGGATCGGCCAGCAGAAGAGATCGTCGACTTCTTTGAGGAACAAACCAACGTTCTCTTGCTGCAGTAGTAGCTTAGTTTGTATCCTGCACATAAGTGTACTCGTGTTGTAAAGTTCGTATAAATGTTGTATATAATTTATTGTCGAATATGTATAAAGAGCTTTGTTAGCATGAAGGGCGTTGCACTATGCGTGTCCTTTTCGTTAGCCTGGCCATGCTCTTATCTCAGTCCCTTGTCAACCTGTCAAGTGTGTTGCAGCTGGGTTGATGTTGTGTCAAGGGTTTCGATTGATGTGCCAGCTACTCAGGATATCGCGTTTTGGTTCGTAGAACAGATGTATATAGGGTGGTGCAGCCCCCGAGTAGATAAATTGGAAAAATAAAAGAGAACACAGAGTTTTGGGGCACTTAGCTTTATTTATTCGAAGGACAGTGCGAGGTACAATGTGTGGCTAAGTAGCCTTATTTGCAATGTAAAAAGTAAGACGCGACTAGGCGTAGAAGCGTCGCAGCTGTGCGACGTTCCAAGGGTTGGAGTATGCGACTCCTGTCTCTAAATCTTGAAGGCGATAGGCGCAACCTGGGATTACTTCTGTAATCATGTATGGTCCTTCCCAGGGGGACTCGAGCTTGAGATGCCCCTGCTGCTTCAGTCGCAGGACCAGGTTGCCTTCGACGAAGGATCTGGGGCGTAGCCTCCTACTATGGTAGTTGCGCAGGTTCTGCTGGTAGATCGTTGATCTTTCTGCGGCGATTTCTCTTGCCTCGTTAAGAAGGTCGACGGAGTCTTCGAGTGCGAGGGATGACTCTTGTTCGCTGTAAGCAACCACGCGCAGCGCCTTGTACCGTACCTCGGCGGGTAGCACTACCTCAGCTCCGTGCACCATAAAGAATGGCGTGTAGCCCGTGGCACTGTTTGGAGTTGTGCGTAGGCTCCAGAGTACGGACTGCAGTTCGTTTGGCCAGCAACCCGCGGCTTGTTCGAGTGGCCAGAGGAGTCGCTTCTTGATGTCGCCGCAGATGAGCCCGTTTGCTTTTTCCACCTGACCGTTGGTCTGTGGATGCGCTACTGAGGCGTAGCTGATGTTGATCCCCAGGTTCTCGCAGAATTCTTGGAACTCCTTGGATGTGAAGTTCGTCCCGTTGTCGGTGATGATGCTGTGCGGTACTCCGAAGCGGTAGACGATGGACTCGAAGAACTTGACTGCGCTGTGCCCTGATTGGTTGGTCACTGGCATGGCCTCAATCCACTTGGTGAATTTGTCAACTGCGACCAAGAGGTAGACGTAGCCTCCTCGTGAGGACCTTGGAAATTTGCCAACCATGTCGAGTCCCCATTGCACGAAGGGCCAGGCCAATGGGATTGGCCGTAGCTCTGCGCCAGGTGCGTGCGGCTTGTCCGCGAATCGCTGGCAAGCGTTGCATTTTTGGACGATGTCCTTGGCATCGTGCATGGCCGTAGGCCAGTAGAATCCAGCTTGTAGAGCTTTGGTAACGAGGGCACGATTGCCGGCGTGGTGCCCGCAGGTCCCCTCTTGGATATCCAGGAGAACAGCTCTTCCGTCGGCCGTGGAGACGCATCGTTGGAGTACTCCTGTGATGCTGCGTTTATACAGTTCGCCGTTGATAACAACGAATGCCTTGGATCGCCGCGCGATGTGCCGTGCATCAGTCGGATCGTCCGATAGCCTCTTGCTAAGGAGGTACGTGATGTATGGTTGCATCTAGAATTGCTCAGTCATCATGACACTCATTGGTCCCTCGAGCCCTGTGTCCAGCTCCAATTCATCGAGTGCCATTGGCTCATTGGGCGGTGTAGCCCCCGAGTCCGTTGCTGCGCTTGTTTTCTTCTCTACGGCCTTTGTCTTGATGGAGCATTCGCAGATGCGCTCGAGAAATACCCTAGGTGGTATGGGGGCGCAGGTAGAGCCTATGTTGGCGAGTGCGTCCGCATCTTCGTTTGTCCGGGAGCTGGTTCTCCATCCAGTGCACGAGGAAGTCAGGGAGAACTTGCGACTTGATTGCGTTGCGCTTTTCGTATGTGATGTCTCGTGGAGACAATTCTATTCCCCAAAGCGCGACTCGTCCTGTGGCATCGGGGTTGTTGAGGATATGCCCCAACGGGGCGTCATTGACCACCACGATTGGGTGTTCCTAGAAGTAATGGCGCAGTCGCCGGATGGTCATGCAGACACCATACGCCAGCTTCTGGTAGTGCGGGTACCGCTGTTTTGTTGGCGTGAGGACCTCGCTGAGGTAGTATACTGGGCGTTGTACCCCGTGGACCTTGTTTTCCTCGGCTCGCTCGACAACGAGCACTGTGCTGACAACCTGGTTCGTGACGGAGATATATAGCAACACTGGTTCCCTTTCTCGTGGGGTCACCTGCACTGGCGAAGTGGATAGCAGGCGCTTGAGGTCTTCGAATGCTTCTTGCGCTTCATTGGTCCACTTGAATTTTTCAGTTTTGCGGAGGAGATGGTAGAAGGGCAGTGCCTTTTCTCCAATCCGGCTGATGAATCGACTGAGGGCCGCGATTCGCCCAGCCAGCTGCTGGACGCCCCTTATGTTTTTTGGCTTCTCCATGGCCAGTATGGCTTTTATTTTCTTCGGGTTCGCCTCGACTCCCCTCGCGGAGATGAGATACCCGAGTAGTAGCCCAGATGGTACGCCAAAGGCACATTTGTCCGGATTGAGCTTGATCCGGTAGGGGTCAAGGTTGGCGAAGGTTTCACGCAAATCATCGATTAGGGAGGCTTCCTCCTTGGTCTTGATTACTATGTCGTCGACATAGACTTGAATGTTGTGACCCAGTTGTTCCTTGAGGCAAGCCTGCATGCACCGCTGGTAGGTGGCTCCCGCGTTCTTTAGCCCGAAGGGCATTGTGTTGTAGCAGAACACACCAAAGGGCATTGTAAACGCTGTTTTCTCTTGATCTTCCTCCTTCATTCGAATCTGATTATAGCCTGAGTAGGCGTCGAGGAAGCAGAGGCGCTCGCATCCTACGGTGGAGTCGATGATCTGGTCGATGCGCGGCAATGGGAAGTGATCCTTTGTGCAGTGCTTATTCAGAGAGGTGAAGTCCACGCACATCCGCAGGATATCCATGTCCTTTTTTGGTACCAGCACCGTGTTGGCGAGCCAAGTGCTTTCCTTGATCTCGCGTATGAACTTGGCGTCGAGGAGTCTGTTGATCTCCATTCCAACTGCTTGCGCTCGTGGCTCAGACAATCTCCGAATTGTTTGCTTGACTGGCCTTGCGTCGGGGTTGACGTTGAGTGTGTGCTCGGCGAATTCCCTGGGAACTCCTGGCATGTCCGCAGGACACCAGGCAAAAATTTCCCAGTGCTCACGGAGGAATTCGACGAGCGTGAGTTCCTATGCGGGACTCAAGTTGTTGGCGATGAGGGTCGTCTTGGTGGGATCCGATGGGTGGACCTGCACTTTCTTTGTGTGCACCGATGAGTCGAAGGAGAGATCAGGTGAACTTGGCCGACTCAGGGGAGGCATACTGTTGTCTGTCGACTCCTTTAGTCTCGCGAGTTCCCCCTGCATGCCGAAGGACTGGGAAATTCTATTGAATTCCCTGTCGCACCTGTCAGATCTCTCGAAGCTCCCGTTGATCGTGATGACGCCATTGGGACCTGGCATTTTCATCTGCAGGTAGGCGTAGTGGGGCACTGCCATGAACCTAGCGAACGCGACGCGCCCGAGGATGCAGTGGTACTGTGAGGGCCAGTCGACGACCTCAAAGTCGATGCGCTCACGCCGGAAGTTCTTTGGCGTTCTGAAGATGACGTCGAGGTTGATTTTTCCTAGGGGGTATACGCCTTTCCCTGGGACGATGCCGTGGAATGTTGTGTCTGAGGCCTCCAGGCAAGTTAGAGGGATCCTCATTGCTCGCAAGGTACTCGCGAATATAAGGTTGATGCCGCTTCCGCCGTCCATGAAGACGCGGCTCATGATGAAGCCTCCGATTTGCGCCTCGAGTACGAGGGGGCAATGGCCTGGATGAGGTACCCGAGGCGGATGGTCACGTTTGTCGAAGGTGATGCATGACTCGCTTCCACTGAGGTACTCAGTGGTAGATGGTGGAGAGTGTGTGGCCAAGTTGACTTGGCGAGTGATGGCCTTCTGCACCCGATTCGAGGGGCGTCCCTTTTGGATCATCATGGTGCCCATGGTTCGCCTCCGTGGTGCTGGTCCGGCGCAACTGCATTCGGGGGTGGCCTAGGTGGTGGTGGCGGAGCGCCATGTGCTACGGCACCTGGAGCGGCTCTGTAGCCTCTTTCGACTGCATTGTGGTTCATCCGAACCAATCCCTCGTGTATCTTGAGGAACTCGCGGCAATCCTTGAGGAGGTGGCTAGACTTCTTCTTTCCATCATGCTTGTCGATGTAGAAGTGTACCATACATGGCCTGGACAGATTGTCCTCAATGGATGTTGCGGGTGCCTCATCGCGATTGCGGCATTGCCACACTTGCGTGGTTTTCCCGGAATCACGGTATCCACTGCTACGGTATCCGCTATTGCGGTTATCGTCGTGTCTGTCGGCGTAGCCAGCCGCGAGCATGTTGACGTCGTCGTGGTCATCGTAGATGCACATGCGACGCTTGCCTTGGCGATCGCGTCTGCGCTCGAGTTCCGCCTCCTCGTCGGAGTGAACACGATTCTTCGCCAAAACTTCTCCATCGACCCACCGATTCGCGATCTCCATCAGGTGGTCGATGGTCTTGGGCTTTAAGAGGTCCAACTCCTCCCTGAGTTCTAGGCGGCGGACGCCGCCGTTGAATGCGTCAATCGCGCGATCCTCCGAGATGTTCTCTGCCGAGTTCTTGATGATGGACCACCTTTGGATGTAGGAGCCTAGCGATTTGCCCGATCGTTGCTGGCAGCATCTTAGCTCTTCGATTGATGCAGGCCGCTTGTACGTGCCCTTGAAATTGCGCACGAAGCTGTAAACCAGCTCATCCCAGCTACGAATGGATCCACGTGGGAGGTTGTTGAGCCATGCTCGAGCGGCGCCTTGCAGCTGTAGTTGTAAGCATTGCATGGCCATGCTTCGACTACCACCGTGGAGCCTGACGGAGGAGATGTGCTCCTCCAGCCAGATCTTCGGATCCTGTAGGCCGTCAAACTTTGGGTTCTCTGATGGGAGTTTAAACCCCTTAGGCATTCGCTTCTGCCTAATAGATCTGCTGAAGCATCTGGCGCCGCAGAGCTCCACATCTTCCTCTTCCGAGTCAGTCGATCAGGCACATCGCGCCCTGGATTTGTCAATCTTGCGTTGTGTGAGGTCATCGCGTGCATCATAGTCGCGGTCGTGTCGCCGTGAGCGGCGACGTCGAGACAGGTCGTGACTATCGTCCCTGGACGAGGGCGAGGAGTAGCGCTTTGCTAGCGCTTTGCCCTTTTTCGGCTCTGGTGTTGGCTCCTTGTCAAGGGCGGCCTCGATTAGTCCCAAGCCCACGATCGTAGATCGGTGCATGGCGGCTCGGGGATCTCCAGCTAGCGGCTGGTTGTTAAGGAGGTACATGCTGGCCGCTGTCACCGCAGCCTGCGGTGTCTTAGGGACCATGTTGCCCCGTGTGTTGACTGTCATAGAGCTGAAGTCGAGGACCTTTGCAGCTTCTATGCGTTCTTGCTCGGGGAGATGGGCCATCCGAGATTACCTCTTCTTGGCGAGGTACTCGTTGCCCTTTGAGGAGGATCCTCCGAGGGAGGAGAGCCCGGCACGTCGAAGGCTCGACTTGTCTGCTGCCTTTTTGCGCGCCTCGAGTTGCGCGATTGTTTGTACTTGGCGCTTGAATTCTTCCTTCAGGAGCCAGCGATAGCCCATCAACAGTTCTTGTGGGGATCCGAAGGGTAGAGGAGCGCCTCGTAGGGCCTCGCGGCAGCGAGCCCATTCTTGCTCGTTGAGCCTGATCACGACACGTTCGCCGGTTTGCTCGTTTAATATGGTTGGAGGTTCGACTGCTCCTCCATTGTCGACGGGGGTGCGATTGCCACTGTTGCCGCCATTGCCACTGTTGCCGGCGTTGGGCGGGTCGGTGACGTTACCGCGATTGCCACCGTTGTCGCCGTTGGCAGAGGTATTGCCTGTGTTGATGCAGAACATGAAGTGATTGGGGAAGCTGCTGCTTCCACAACTCTCAGATCTAGAACCGTAGGTTCCATCTTCACTGGCCAGATCACTCAGATCGGAGTCGCGACTGCTGTCGCTGGCCGTGTTGTCGACTGTTGTCGGGGCGTTGAGCTCACTGAGGGTGCCGATCGATGGAGGGAACCATGATGCTGGGGCAATCGACGTGCCGTGGGCTGATCGGGCAGGCGAAGCGTGCCCATCTGACCGACTTGGAAGCGGAAGCTCCCTATCGCCAGGCTGATTCTGTCGCCCATGGACTCGAAGGCCGGGCGAGTGGCCAGAGTGTGGACGGTGAAGTCGAACGCGCCGAAGAGCTGACGGATCTCCGCTGTTGCGGAGTTGTAGATCGCGGTTGATGGGGCCAAAGAAGCCGCAACATCAGCACTCCCAATTCCCACAGACGGCGCCAACTGACGAGGGTTTAACTCTTCAATGCCCATTGTTATGGACTTGGGTTTTGGAGAAGGAGGGAGCGCTGGAGACATCTATCGGCTAGCAAACAAGCACACAGGGGACAAAGATTTACCCAGGTTCAGGCCTCGTAGAGGTCCCTACTCCTGCTTGTCTGCTTGTGGAATTATCGAAGGAATCGAAGATTACAATGGTGCACAGATGCAATCTGGCGAGGGTTGTGGAAACTAGGGTTGCGTGTGTCCTCCTCGCCGCCCCCTCCTAGCCTTTATATAGGTAGGCTAGGTCTCGGGTAGCAGGTCGAGTCAGTTACAAGTTAGGGTTTTCCCCTTCAAACTTTCTATCTTTAGCTTCTTCTTGTTCTTCAAGCAAACGAGAGTCCGTAGGTTACTCGAGTCCTTCATTTGGGCCTTGGCGACACCGTGGGCCTTTATGTATTTAGACCGTATATACCAAGCTCGAGTACCTGTAGGGTATACCCATGTCACTATCCATTTTAGTTTTTGTTTTCGTTTAGCTTTCTTTTTTTTGTTAGTTGCTTGCATGTTAGAGTGTCTTAGAACTTCTGTAGTTGTAGCCTTGTTTTGTCCTTGCATCATTTCGAAAAAAAATCTGTCTGTCAGAAAATCATTCTTCTATGCCTGAAAATGCCCAAAAATAAAGTGTCTCGAAAAATTCCGGAAATTCATATTAAATTTTTGCGTGAAAAAGGGGCAGAGGAGTACCTAGGAGGTACCAGGGGGACCCACCAGGCAGGCACACCACCTGGTGGCGTGGCCTGCCCTGGGTGGCGCCATGCCCTGGTGTGGGCCACCCCTGGCCCCCCACTAACTCTCTCACCTGCCACTTTCTTCTCTCTCCCGAGTAAGCTCCAGTTCATTGCTCAAAATCGCGTTCTTGCTGTGCTTTCTCTCGATTTTTTCGATCTCCTTGCTCAGCCCATCTTTATTGCTGAAATTTGGAGCATTTGTTCCCTGGTATGTGACTCCTCTCCTTGTACAAGTAGATTTGAGTTTAGTGGATTATATCTTGAGTATTTTGCTGCTGTAGGTGACTGGTTATGAGAGTTTGTAAGCTTGTTTGATGCTTAGAGATATAGTTTTGATGCATGTTTAGGACTCTTACAAGTCCCTATGAGTAGAATCCTTCATTATATTCACTTTGCAATCACTTTTTTAATAGGTTTTTAAATTTCAGAATAGAAGATGAGTGAGCACCACGTAAACCAACATGAACTATGGGTGCCTGAGGTCATGAAGGTCCACCGAGAGGAGGAAGTTTTTCCCTCCATTTATCCATGCTCTGTGTTCATGAGAGCTGCTTGGAGCACTTTGGTTTCTAATGCAGGGTTAGAGCACTTTTTGGAAGATGAACCTTGTCAATTTGTGAAGCTAACCATGTCTGTGGTGCAGGACTTCCAATTTAGTCACTCTTTGCCTAACCCCATGGTCCATTACAAAATTTACAATATTGCTGTCGACCTTTCTCTTGATGATTTTTGTGTAGCTATTAAGGTGCCTCAATGGGGATCATGTAGTAAGATTAAGGAGAGACCTGAACCACTCATGGATTTATACGCAGAAATTTGCCAAGGGAGCAGCTTCTCAAAGGAGAGTGGAAAAATCTGTAACATTCATCTTCCCTCCATTCGCTACTTTGCCTACTTTATTGCCAAGTGTGTTCTTGCTAGGAAAACTGCCAATAAGTTATCTTCGTATGATCTAGCATTTATCTCTGCTGCTCATAAACGAGATAGGTCTTACAACTTAGGTGCTTTGATAGTTTTCCGTCTTGCTGCTAACCGTGATAAAGGTGGAATTTGTGGAGGCCTCATTGCTTCTCGTTTACTAGCATTGCATGGTTTAGTGCCTCATCATCTAGACCTACAGTTTCCCATAGAGAGGCTTGATCTTAATTCCATGATACATCATAAATTTGTTTCCTCGTGCGCTAGTATGAGTGAGTTATCTTATGAAATAACCTTTCTCAAAGCTGGTTGGAGAAAGAGCAAGTCCGAGCGTGTTTTTCTTTTTCCTGCACCTGTTTTGTTCAACCTTGATAACTGGGAAGGATGGTCCCTCACTGAGGAGGAGCTTGACACGTACTTGGGAGAGCTCTCCCAACAGGAGCAGGACACTAGGAGGGAGGTCCCGGATGATTCGGTCTAGCCCTCAAATGAGGGAGAGTCTTCATAGCAGCAGCCTGCTTATGATTGGGGAGCTTCTTCTTCTTCCCATGGGCCCAACTACAACCATTCTTATCAAGATCCGCCTGCTTGGAACCCCTATTCATACATGGATAGATACCCACTTAGGACAAAATCCTAAGCTTGGGGGGAGGTACGCCGACACCGTACTCATCTCCATGTCATGTTGCATCGGTACTTTGTATATTCATGTTTTCGTTCTCTTTTTAGTTTTCATTCTTATTTGCTTTTGCTTTCTAAAACACAAAAAGACCAAAAATATTTCTGTTGTTTCTCTTTGGTTTGCTTCTTATTTTTGCCTTGGTTTGTTTTTTTCCTTTTCGCTTTGTTTGAACGTTCGAAAAAGCCAAAAAGATTTTGCTTTGCTTGTTTTTCCTTTTGGTTCTTGTTTTAAAAATCGAAAACAACAAAAATATTTGTCGTTCTTCTTTGGTTTTGTGAGTTTGTTGCAGGGTTCGGCAGTCCTTAGTGGAATATTGGTTTCATATTATTATTCAAGCCACACAAGTGAAGAGCAATAATGAGGATTAACGACAACTTGAGGCGTGGTAAGAGGCTGGTAACGAACTCTATTTGTTTTCATTTTTGTACATATACTCATCACTGTGGGCATACTTAGTCCGTTCATGTAGGGTGTATGTTATCTTTGGATGCTTAGTAGTTCTTCCTTTCTTATGATTAGCTCCAGCTCGCTAATAGTTTGTAGCATGTCTTATGAATGTTTGCTTGCATTATTATATTCATAACTTGGTATGACACCATGGTATCCTCCTCAAAATGTTTCATTTGAATTGACTTGGCACATGCTCACGCATGCACATGACTGTAATAATCAGTTAAGCCTCGATGAATTATTTTGCCTTGAGGATCTTGAGTCACTTTCATGCCATGATTAGTCCTGTTGCAAGCATGATTATGCCAGTTATTGCTCTCTCGTTTGTCGCTCCCTTACTATTGCTAGCCTTCACTCACACTGAGTAGGCTTTACTCAAGTTTCCAACTCCCTAAACCAAATATTTCCAAAGTGTCCACCATACCTACCCATTAGCATCATTTGCTACTTCCGTGCATATTCAATATGCCTTGTTTTCTTCCGAATAAAATGTTTGCTTGTTATGAGAAAGTTAGTTAGTAAAGCTCTCACGAACTTGATGGCACACTTTATTTGCTTGCACTTAATGAACCTGAACCATTGTGTCCTTCTTTGTTGCGTATATGCTTGCGCTTTATGAGTTGAAGTTAGCAGAACCATGCATCATGGGGACCGCTTTCAACACTTCATTGGTACTTTGTACCTAGTTGATATCATGTTCTTTTGCTTATGGATCCCGACGGTGTGAAATAAAAGTGGAACTTGTAAGATCATGGAGTTTGTATGTATGTTAGAGAAAAGCCTGGGTCGCTAGCCTAAGCCATGCCTAATCATGGTGGAAACTTGTAGCATAACCATAATGAGCATTCTATGAAGCATCCTCAATAAAAATCTATGCACATAGTAAATAAAAAGATCGCCAAGATGCACATTGTCTGCTTGCCTTGTTATTTTGATTATGGGACAACTCTCGTGTCATGTGCAAGGGGTACCCCGTTGGTAGTTCTCTATGATACGTATATACTTACAATGACAAGAGCTTACTTGTGACTGAAGTTGAGTAGCATGAGGATCGGTCTTCGTAAGTAAGGGGCATGAGACTTCGATTTATAACTTGTCAAGCATATCCTCTTAGTTGTGTCACTTTAACCTTAACCATTTAAAGATGCTTATGATAGGGGCAATGAGAGCTCAAAGCTAACGAGTACCATACTTTCATCATTTGGAAGCCTTTCAAAATTATTCAAAACCTTTTCCTTTACTTGTTGAGTCTCCATTTATTCTTTGAGCACCTTCTTGAGAGCATAGTTGTCATTCTTTGTGCTTGTCCCATTACTTGATTATTTCTGTTATGACTTTGATGCTTGTATCTTTGATATCTTTACTTCTAGTCATCACTTGAACTTCAGAGGTGCCTTGACATTCATAATCAAAGGCAAGCGAGATACCACCCTATCATACCCTTTTATGAGCATTGTAATGTTGCTTATGTTTATACTTCATGCTACTTATTATTTTTGAGTTGGAACCTCTTCATAGCTTGCAATACCTATTAAGTAAAATTAGTTGCATACTCTTTATTATGAACTGTCTAAGTAGTTGATCACATTGCTGAGAATATTTACATCATATGAAGAAAATGTGTCTGTGAAAGTTCTTTTATCGCACTTAATTTTCAACTGAATTGCTTGAGGACAAGAACTAAGCTAAGCTTGGGGGGAGTTGATACGTCCAAACGTATCTACTTTCTTGAACACTTTTGCTATTGTTTCTCCTCTAAACTTGTGTGATTTGGATGCAACTAACGCGAACTGACACTGTTTTCAGCAGAATTGCCTTGGTGTCTACTTTTTGTGCAGAAAATCAACTATCAGGAAAAATCCCGGAAAATATGCCAAAAATCCTATTTCACCTGAAGACTCCAGGAGCCAGAATACGAGACGGAGAAGAGCCAGGGGTGGCCACACCACCTGGTGGCGCGGGCCAGGCCAGGCCGTGCCAGGGGGTGGTGTGGGCCCCCCAGGCACCCCCTCGGTCTCCCTCTTCGCCTATAAGAAGCCTTCTGACCTAAAAACTCCGGGGGGTTCGACGTTTTTCCAGAAGGAGTTCCGCTCTGCCGCCACCACCAGATTCCACGAGACAGCACCAGAAACTCCGTTCTGGCACCCTGCCAGGACGGGGAATTGGAGAAGATCATCGCCATCATCATCACCATCGCTTCTCCATTGACCATCCATGTTTCCCCATCTATGAGTGAGTAATCCCCCGCTGTAGGCTATGGGGATGGTAGGGATTGGATGAGATCGCTCATGTAATGGCATCAGATTGTTAGGGCATGGTGCCTAGTATCTTTTATTAGTGCTTTATGACTTTGTTGCGACTTGTTGTGCTTAATACTTGTCACTAGGGCCCGAGTGCCATGGTTTCAGATCTGAACATGTTATTGATTCATTATGATAGTATTCTTTTTGGTCTTATCTGCAAGTTGTATACACACGTTGTTGTCCGGAACCAATGGCCCCGAAGTGACAGAAATCGGGATAACCGGAGGGAATGGCTTTGACGTGAGGTTCACATGTGTTCATGGAGTGTTAATACTTTGCTCCGGTGCTCTATTAAAAGGAGCGCCTTAATTGCCAGTAGTTCCCTTGAGGCCCCGCTGCAAACGGGCTGGCAGGACAAAAAATGTTGGCAAGTTCTTATTGCGAGCACGTATGACTATATATGGAACATATGCCTAGGATTATCTAGTACTTGGATGCTTTATCTTATTGATCTGCAATTGCCCTATGTTCTGATTGCTATGTGAATTGTCTTGTCCATGCAACGCCCGTCCATCCATCCCTATGCCTACCGCACTCAAATCCCACTGTTTACTGCTATTGTTACTGTTGTCTTTACTTTACTACTGTTGCTACTTTAATATTCCTACTACAAAACTGTTGCTACTGATAAACTGTTGTGAGCAAGATTGTTTCTAGGTGCAGCTGAATTGATAACTCAGTTGTTAAGGCTTATAAATATTCTTTGGCTCCCCTTGTGTCGAATCAATAAATTGGGTTTAACTTCCCTCGAAAATACTGCGATACACCCCCTATACTTGTGTGTCATCATTATCATAGAAGTAATAACTTCCAAGACTCATCTAAAACTTTTGGGTTATCTCCCAATAAGTACTTTTCTTTAACGCCTTTAAGTTAGGCATAAGAAGCAAGAAAAAGAATCAAGTGTTCTCAAATGAAGAAGCATTAAGATTGATACCAGAAATATCTTCAACAAGGTAAGGTATCTCATCCAAATAAGTTCTAGAGGATCCTCTTTCAATACTCTTGGGTTCACTATTTCCATCAAACGGGTTTTCAGGAACAATCCAATTAAGATTCTTTTCTATGGCTTCATGCATTTCTACAAGTTTGAAAGGTATTGGTATCTTAATTTCCTCCCCATTAGGTTCGGTTTTGTTCATCTTTTCTCGTGTACTAATAACATCTACACATGAGCCTAGCATATTAAAACGTTCAAAAACTTTCCTAGCATCCTTGGCAACATCATAGAATTCCTTAAGCAAAGTTTCTAGAATAAAATCTCTCTTTTTAGGGTCATTATTTTCTTTAAGTTTAAGAAACATTGCTTGCATTAAGGGATTAAGGTTAACAAACATAGCTTCCAACATGTGAACTAAAGAAGCTACAGCAATTTCATAGTTTGGAGCAAGTTCTGCAACGAATCTATCCTCAATATCCTCATGTTTACTAACATGATTAAAGAATTCTTCAATATTATCTTTTCCAATTATAGATCCACTACCTATTGAGAGGTCTTTTAGGGTGAATTTAGGGATCAACATGGTGAGCTAAGGAAGAGGTAACAACTATAAAAAGACTAATTTTTTTGTGTGTTTTTAATAAAGAAAGCAAACTAGTAAAACTATTTTTTTGTGTTTTTGATAAAGAAACAAGCAAACAAAGCAAAAGTAAACTAAGCAAAACAAAAACAACAAAGTAAAGGGATTGGTTATGAGGGACTCCCCTTGTGAAGATGTCCTTGACTCCCCGGCAACGGCGCCGGAAAAAGAGCTTGATGGCCCAAAATATATTGAGCTCGTTGGGGAACCCTAAGAGAAAGGTATGATGAGCATAGCAGCAAGTTTTCCCTTACTTATGAAACCAATGTGATCAATCCAGTAGGAGCAAGGAAACACCCCAAAGGTGTTGCTAGCTGGATTTTGGCAGGGCGCACTACTGGCGTCAACAGTAACCTGGAGACCTGCACAACATAACCACAAAACTTTGCCCCCAACTTGCGATGAGGTTGTCAATCTCACCGGTTTTGCTGAAAACAAAGGATTAAACGTATCGAGTGGAAGAAAGTAATAGTTTGCAGAAAGTAAACACAAAGCAGTAAACAGTTGATTGTAGATTGATAGTAAAAGAAAGGACAGGGGTCCATAGTTCACTAGTGGTGGCTCTCCTTAAGATAGATGACATGTTGGGTGAACAAATTACAGCGGAGCAATTGACAAACATCGAGAAGTCATACATGCATATACTAATCATCTTGACTCCTTTGAGATTTGATTGGGCATTACAACATTATACATAGACCGCCATCCAACTGCATCTATGACTAATAATCCACCTTCAGGTTATCATCCAAACCCCCTCCAATATTAAGTTGCAAGCAACGGATACTTGCATTATGAATTGTGTGTAAAGTAAACAATACGATTGTTCTATGAACAAAGGATTGTTGTTGTCTCCCTAGTAGCAACATCACATCTAGTACCTTAGAGATTTCTGTCACTTCCCCAGATTACTAGAGGCATGAACCCACTATCGAGCATAAATACTAACTCTTGGAGTTGCTAGCATCTACTTGGCCAAGATAGCTACTAACAACGGAAAGCATGCAAGATCACAAATAACAAAGACATGATAGAATCAATAATCAATCTGAAATAGCATCTCAATATCCATCAGATCCCCGCAAACACAACATGTAGAATTACAAATATATGATCTTGATCATGAACAGAGCTCACAAGATCTAAACATGATAGCACAAAGGAGGAGAACCAGCTATCTAGCTACTACATGGACCCGTAGTCTAGAGATGAACTACTCACGCATCACACCGGAGGCTTGCATGATGATGAAGAAGGCCTCCATGGTGAATTCCCCTATCCGACAAGGTGCCGGGAAGAGCTTCAGGTCCCTCCCGATCTAGGGATGGAGACGACGGCGGCTACAGACTCTTTCATGGAATTTTGATCGGGTACTTAGGGTTTCTGTATCGGAGGCATCTTATAGGCGGAAGGAGAGGCCGAGAGGGTGCCTAGGCCGGCCACACCACCCCTTGGCGCGGGCCAGGTCTGGCCACGTGGCCAGGTGGTGTGGCGGCCTTCTGGCCCCTCTCCGCCTCATATACTGGCTCCGGGTGTTCTCGGTGAAAAACTGACTTTGGCTTTTGTCCCGTCCAATTCCGAGGATATTCATTTTCTGACTTTCGTGGAACCAAAAACAGCAGAAAACATGCAGCTGGCACTGTGGCTCTTGTTAATAGGTTAGGGCAGGAAAGTGTATAGAAAGTACTCCAAAGTTGGAACAAAACATAAGAAAGTAGATAAAACCAAGCATGGAACATCAAAAATTATGGATACGTTAGCAACGTATCACCAACACCAACACATCCAATAAATTACCAAGAACACATCAGTTCTTGTAGTTCATCATCAAATCGATTCCAACCAATAGCTAGCAGCATAATAACCATCAGAGTCACATAGAGGATACCAGGAACAAGATCAAGCAACTGGAAGGACAGGTTACAACCACAAGAGGTGTAGTCCAGCAACACTAGGAGGAGAGGGTCCGTAGCTCAAGTAGCTATTGATTAAGATCATCAACAAGCCAACACATGGTTAAGCCAGCAACAATAGCAGGTTGATATCAAATATTGTAATACAAATCCTTATCCTTTTTAGGACAAAGAATTGTGGGGGAGAGAGAGCTCTCAGATTGGGTAGTAGTGCTACTCTAGTATCATCCTAGAGCTAAGAAAACACCAAGTAAAAGAATCTATACTTAAGCCATCAAACTAGCTTTAGCCGTGTGCATCATAAGCTAAAATCCTTATTTCTTGATGCCAACATCAACTACATCGTTGTAGTTGTCCCCAGTAGCAAAACATGTTACATGGCCTAACACTATGCACACTCTAAGGTTAGAGGCACCACAACAGCAGCCTAGGGCAGCAGATGCCACTAGGGCCAGTTGCTGCACAAACTAAATCATTTAACAAAGAATCCAACTAAATGAATCTGATCATTTTCCTAGTAGGAAAACCTAGGAGTCAAATACAAATAGTACTACACATTGCCAAAATGATAGGGAGACAAGTTCTTTCTCAAAATATCCAAACTAACCACATCACAAAATTCTATGTTCTAATCACATGTGGCCAAGCTTGACAGCGGTATCCTCAATAGTTTAGTTACTAGAATAAGCTTTGGATCATCATAACTTGACATCATTCCAAAATTTCCCTACAATACAAACTTTCGTACTTAAATGACAATACATATGTATTGGTCACTCAAGATCAACTACAAGCAATACCCACCTAAGTAGAACATAATACCAGAGCAAGCTAAGCATTATCACTAGTAGTTAGTTCCAGCAAGATCATTCTACACTTCACCTACCACACTCAATAGTGGATCATGTATGTACATGATTTAATGATCAACAACATCAGATCTTGCATAAATGGCTCAAATGTTGTGCACACTCTGAAAGGAGGCACCACAGTAGTAGAAGCATTTAGAAGGAGCCATTATTGGCAATAAGATAAAATGCCCAATCAATAAGGTCATTGATACCTTCGATCCTTATTACGGATGTAGTATAGCTCTTTTTCCCTAGTAGACCTAGGTTATGGAAGTACAAAGAGTAGTGAAGTTACTTTAACGGACCTTCGGGATTTTTAGAATTCTTTTTGTGTTTTACCGGACCAAGAGTTTGCTGTATTTTGTTGTTGTCGATGATGGAGAGAGAGGGACTAGGGCTTTCGGTTTCACCTGTAGCTGTGCAAAACATCTAATGGGAATAAAAGATAATAATAAAGTATGCATGTAATTGTTAGAGCAAGATAATTATATGTGGGCAGTGCATCCATAATTGCTATTGCCTCCGTAGCCACTTATAGCAATAACCTACTAGTCTCATCCATAGAAAAAAGAGAACTAATGATATGCATAGTGACGTCACCGTTAATCCAAAGTAAATCCCTCACATACAGCCGTATTACTCCTTCTATCACTGGGGTTCCCAACCTGCAGATTATTCATTACTCATACTCCCTATACCTGGCTCAATCCTCGGGGTCTTGGGTACCTGACAAGTCCTTGGATTGAGGCAAGAGAGGATACAATAATCATCATGTCATACAAACTAATACATGATCCCATCTATGATAAATAACATGCACAAAAAGCTACATGGCTAGGACAAAGCCATTAGCCCAAAGAGAATTACTCATGCATAGAGATGAAATCAACAATCATAAACATTGTAATGGAAATCATGAGATTGATAGAAAATAGTCTTATAATGTCGCCAATCGAAGATGAGATCCACTATTACAAGTGGTGGAATATGGATATGGTGGTGGAAAAGGGTTTGGAGATTATATCTAAGTCTATTCCTCCGGCGGCTCTTCGGTGTTGTGGATGCAGGTTTCTGGGGTTCTCGGGGGTGGCTCTCTTGTTTCTCGTCGCCCGAAGCCTCTTTATATAGGGGTCTGTTTGACCTAGCGGCGCCGATGGCAACTATACGGCCAGAACTATACAGTGGGAATAAAATTTCGGCCGCATAGTTGGTAGTCAAAGCTTCAGAATCCACTTCACGACCCCTGGTTTCTTCGGGTTGTTGGAAATATCATATCTTTGACTTTAATGTTGTGAGTCCCGTCATCAAAAGTCATTATCTACGCAGGGAAAAATAGAAAGAAAGGATTGCATACCCCTATGATCATTAAGCATTAGTGGCAGGGTTTAGAGAGATATTTCATCAAAAATATGAATAATATCCAGTTTAAATGTGGATGTAGATGGCTATATTTCACAACCATCAGTCATCAAGTCCCTTACAAGCAAACAGAGGATGCATCTAAATCATTGGCCTAGTTTAAATAACTAGGAATCATCCAAATCTCTCACCGTCATGTTGACAATACAAATTCCAAAAGCCATCATGGAGGAAATCTTCTAAAAACATTCATATCATTCATATTTTAGGAATCAAGATTCAAATCTAGTTCTGACTATCAATGTTAGCAGGAACTAGATCGAATCCAAGCCATTTTCCAAAAATATTTAAATCATCTTCCTAGCTATACCACGAATCATAAATTTGTTCCACAGATGGTCATATGGATAGTACAAGGTCTAGATATGTTACATTGAGTTTGAATCCCATCACATGATTCAAATTCAAACATCTTAGAGGTATCAAGTTCCAGTAGAGGAAGAGATACTAGGGGAATCCTAACATGATACCATTTCCTGGCAAGGCACCACCAAATGATCAAGAGTATCAGTAAAAGATCTGAGCCTAAACCAAATTGAGGAAGGAATGCTCAACATAGCACTAGGTTGGCCACCGCAAGCTCCAGACTAAACCTAGTATAGGAGGAACCCAAAATAGGTTTAACTACAAGGAGGAAGAGAGAGATCAGAAAGAGTAGAGGTGGAAAACTTACTCGATGGTGCTCTCTTAGAATCAAGAATAGGAAGCATTAGAGACCGACAAAGGCGACCACTACACCACAACACATGGAGCACCGCAACACCTCACCTACACCGAGACATGACCTGCAGCAGCGTTGCATCGACGAGGCACCAGGGCGGAAGCAGATCACCACCGGAGCACCACTGTGTGGACATTGGAGCATAATAGGGTGGAGGGTGCCGAAAGCCTAGACACCGGTAGGGGGTCAGCACGGTCAGATGAGGATGTTCCCATTAGATCGAAGTGGACCAGTCGATGGAGCAAAGAGGGAGGCGTCGATTGCAACTGGCGGAAGCTACCAGAGTGACCAGGCTCGCCAGAATCGAACGGGAAGAGAAGCAGCGACATGGTATCGCTAGTGAGGGAGAGGACGAGAGATGAGAGAACACTAGGGGGCAAATGGGGCCCGTTGGTTCGACCTAACCCTAAAGGTTAGGGTTGACCCAACCTTGTAGCCCTGTGGGATGAGCTGGACATGGGTAAGGCCCAAGTTATTATAAAGGAAGAACAAAAAAATAGAACAATAAAAAAGAAATGACCAAAATACCCTCTGAGCATTCCAATCTCTAGACAAATGTAGAAAGTTCTTAGGAATGCATATGATATACCAAGATCTTCACAAAAATAATATCTACCAAAGAAAAATATAACATTACTTATTTGAGTTAAATAAAATACAACTTAAAATTAAAACAATTAAATTCCTTTATGGAATATAACAAAATAAGGAAAAATCCTAAAAATAAATAAAAATCACTTTTGTGTATAAGAATAAACCTATTATTTTAGAAAACTGTTAGTTACAAGATTTCAAGTAATTCTAGGATTTATAAAAACAAATGTTTATATTTGGCTCTATAAAAATAGTTTTCTTATTGGAAAATAAAAGGAATGGTTTTTATTTATCTTTATAAATCAAGATAGATTCCTTTTAGTTTCACTTAAGCCATTTAGAATTTGTTGTTTTAATGTAAGATTATTATTTTCTTAATAGGTGAGATAAAGATGTTCTCACCTCTTAAAATTATTTCTTACCTAATAATTTAGGTAAGACACCCAAATAATGATTAAGTCTAGATACTAAACTTAAAACAATAATTATGTTTTATAATAAAAAACTTAAATGTGTCTTATTAATCAAACAATATTCCTTTAGAATCTTATACCAAATATAATTTCAAGATTTTACAAGTTCATTTTGCATATAATGCACTTATGATTGAAGTGAATGATCTGAACCTATATAATGATTTTTAGCATGACTCTACTAGTAACTCTCTCTCTCGAATCAGGCTTTCGCCCCGCTTTATAAATAAAGCAACATTCAGGTTCATACAAGCATCCCACCACACCAACTGGCCGAGGCCAAAGGAGAAAGGAAAACATAATCAAGTCCGCTGGGGCCACAACACATCAGAGCCCAAAACTAAAAGAAAATGAAGGGACCATAACAACACTCAAGCCGCCGCCCAGGGGAGATCATCCAGAGCGAACCAGCGCTGAGAAGGGAGATGCCGCTGTCCTCAATGCCCGAAGAGTGTCGTCGAGAGCCTCCCGGTCACGCTGCCTCGCCAGCAGGGACCACTGCTGAAGGAAGGCGATAAAAGAAAAAATCGAGTCAGAGACACGAGTGGGAAATATCCGTTCAATCACCATCTTGTTCCTCACGTTCCACAAGGTCCAAGCCATGGCCGCGAACACTAGCTAGAAGAGGCGGCGTCTCCTTCCGGCACGGTTCGCCTCGGTCTGCAGGAACTCCCTGAGCTCCTGGGCCTGCCAAGAGGGCCCCATCGCCTCCCTGACAAAGCTCCACAAAAACAGAGCCGCCGTGCGCGAGAACATAATATGAGCACAAGTCTCCGGGGTCCCACATAGGTAAACCATATATTGAGTTCCCCTATTCTTCATAACCAATTCTTGCCATATAATCTATTTACATTAAACATGTTTGATCTAGATCCTTAAAGCTATACTTGTAACTAAATAAACATGTTTGATTTAGATCACCGCAATGAGTGACGATGCCAAGTATTAGTCACGATGGCTCGTGAACGCACCATGCAAGGAATGAGGGAAGCAAGGGAGGTGACGACACCGGCGACGACGATCGAGAAGCCAACACCGGCGGTGGCCGAGGACCCACCGCCGTCCATTTGATATCTATTCTCTTGGTGCTTGTAATATGACTGATGCTCTTTAAGTGTGTTTTGGGCCCGGCTTGGTGTCCGTGAATTTGAACCCATACTCTATTTTACTTTGAACTATTGTTTTTTTGGCATTTGAGCAAAAATAATTTGAAAAGACATCATTTTTGGAGAAGGCCCCGGTATGAGCAGGCCATCCCAAAGTATGTGCAGTTTGAACCGGCGTCCCAAAACCCTCGTCTCGACACACTTTGGAGACGCCCTTGGAGACGCTCTATTGTGTGTGTGGAGTAGTGCATGTCATGCTTGCATGTTGTTGCAGATGACGCGGTGGGAAGAAGGCCCAGCTGGACTGTGTATGTATGCTTCACACGTGCGCTCTTCTGCGGCGAAAGGTTTTAGACCTTTTTCTTTACGATGCCAGCCTTGAGAGTGGATAAGCACGGCGTGGAAGTATGGAATAGAGCTAGCGAACGGTGCACGATCCATGCATCTGCCTGTCCTGGGCGAAAGATAAAACACAACACGCAGCATCCCTGCGTATGCTATCTGCCTTGTTCAGATGCTCGTTGGTTGGGTGCGGTCGTGTGGAGTGAGCAAGTAAGAGCATCTCTAGCAGACAAAGTAAAAGACCTAAACCTGTAAAAGTCCATCCGGTTCACGGTTTTTGGTGCCAAAAAGTGGCCTGATCAGACACCGTATCGTCAGGCTGGTCCGTAGAAAAATTCCGGAGCACGAAAACTCGGCCCGACCGACCACTATATGTTCGGTTCAGAGGGTTCGATAAGGATCGAGATCCCATTCCCCTTCCTCCACACCTCCGCCGCCCGCCGCTCAAATCGAAGAGCTCCGACGAGGAATCCGCGGCCGCTACTTGCAGATCCGCCACCGCCACCGCATGAGCCACCGGGGAGCTTCGAGGGGCGTGGGCGGCATGCAGGTTGACTGTGCCGCCCAAGCACGCCATCAGCGCGACGAGGAGGAGGAGGAGCGCCGCCGCTGTGCGCGTGCCAACTGCGCATGGAAGCACGCAACCCTGCACTACCGCTACCATGGCGCACAAGTGCCGTGGAAGCTGCTTCGGCGCGAGGTGGAGGAGTTCGAGCGCCGCCACTGCAACGTGGGGGAGGGGAGCTCCTCCGGAGCCGCAGGACTACTGCCACCGGCGATGGAGGAGGAGGAGCTGCAAGGGTACGACCCAACGGCTTTCGGCTCCGCGTTCTCGGCAGAGGACTTTGTCGACGACGCCGAGCTCGAGCGCATCACGACGCTCATCGTCCAGTGCAGCACCACCGAGGAGGAGGAGAACCGGCTTCGCCACCAGTGTGACCTCGATATCGATGACATCCCGCTCGAGCAGGGCATCATGCGCGAGTAGGAGGACCTGCTCAGGCGCCAGGAGTGGAGCGCGACCAGAAGATGCATGACGACAAGTACATCGACCTCGTCACCGACGAGGAATGAATCTCGATGCCGCCGAGCTTGGCCACGTCGCCACCGCACCGTAGGCTCCGATGAGGGCCGACTTTTGGTTTTTAGGGTTAGGATTAGGGTAGCGACCACCGTAGATCCATCCTTGCAGCGTAGTATCTGCGTTTTGTAAGTAGGATAGCCGAATCGCGGCGATGAACTGGTGTCTGTGAATATGAACTCGCGCCAGATTTCAAATTTGTCGTAATTTATAGTTTCGTATGCGACGTCTGCTCCACCATCGCTATTTTCGGTCCGTAAACGCGAAAAAACTTGACCCGTAGAACACGAGATGCAATTCGCCTTTTACAGTATCTGCTAGGATAGAGATGCTCTAAACATTTTACACTATCTGCTAGGATAGAGATGCTCTAAACAAGGCAAGGGCAGATGACTAATACTCTGTGATCGATGCGAGCGTAGTCAACATGTGGATGTGTCGATCAAATGCATGCATGGCTCCAGCTCACGAGCTCGGTCGACCGATCTCTCCCCTTCCGTGTGCATGACAGCAAGGATTGTTCATTTCAGATTTAGCAGTTCTTATTCTAACTATAGTAACTTGGTGGTATGCAACATGAAGTGTTCCGATGGCGTGGTCGTGCTAGCTAACTGCCTATTTTGAACCATGCGGAAAATAGCCAAGGTTGTGTCCATCGGCATCGATCGACCGGTGTCGAGACGTCACACTTGTGTACCTATACGGCTATACCATGCACCGAATTAAACCTTGCTTTGTCCATGCCTACAATAATGCGTTGGCCAAGGTACACTCTAACATCTTTGTTGTTTGATGCTATATACAAATCGAAATCGGCAGATCTTACATGTACCTCTCCTGTAAACTTCACGTTTCTATGGTGATCGACGCAGCGCCTTGAATTATATCATTTCCGTCCCGTACGCGTGCACGAACACATCAGTCTGATCCAGGGTACTACCTGCAGGAGCAATGCTAGCTTGTTCATCAGGCGCGCTGTGCCCCGGCCTCCATTCTTTGTCCCGAGTCGAGACAAAGCAAGCGCTGTGTCCCTAACGCATTAATGCAAGCCTTCTCTTAGTTCACAGACAGGGGCCATGCATAGTACTATACGCGTACGTATACAATGCATTGTTGTATGTGTAGGAGGGTGTTGGCTCTTTGTTTCGTACGTGTACAGCTAGCCTGCAGCTAGGTTACGATGGATTGACACCAGAACAGCGTGTTGGTTTCTGACGTGAATGCACATGTTCCCGGATGGCCATTGGCCTAACTTGGAAGGAGATTTGGAGCGACTGTCTGTCTTGGAGGCATGTCCATGCTGCTGGTAGCAACGTTTTTGTCAACGTCATAGTGGGAGGTTAGTTGGCTGTGTGTGGTTCGTTTCTATATTCTGTCACCACAGCTAAGCTGCTAATCCTCCAAGATTTGTTTGGAAACTAAAATGAATGCAGCTCGACATAGGATTCTCAGTGTGCACCTGCGACTGTACCGACTGCTGTGGGCACATTAAAGCATGTCTCGAGTTCCAGCGGGGCTGGTTGGATAGAGGCGCAGCGCAGGACCCCGGCAGAGAGGAAACGGACGACCGATCTGAGTCCTTTATTACAATCAGTGGTGGTACTGAGGCCTCGATGAGTTGGAGTTTTACGTAGCTATAGTACCGTGGCATACAAACCCACGTCGCATCCCATCACTCGGTGTCCGCTCGTCCCAGTACGTTGCGTTCATGCGCGCACGGTACGTCAACCGTTCTTCGTTATACTGTAGTAAGATAATCACATTGAGGCTCATCTGGGGTGGCAGTACAGTGCAACGTGTCGACCGAGTCTACCAGTCGCATTTCACCAGAACACATCTATAAGGGTATCACTACCGGACTGATCCAAAATGTCCGAACGCATCGAACCGCTCCGCGCGGATTGCGGACAGCTGCGCGCAGGTCCAGCGAGGTGACCTATCCGGACCTACCCATCGATGCACCAAATTTGGGTCACGGTTGTATCGGCCTGGACAGCAGGCTTGTCCTCTCCTAATCCGCCCAAGCCCATTCGCCAGTGGCACAAGAGGCACTATCCTTCTCCAAACCCTCGCCCTCCATATCCGTGGCCAGAGCAGGCACATCCGCTGCCGCCGCCACTGCCCGCTGCCGCCATCGCCCCCGCAAGATCGAGCAGCACTGCAGGCCACACGCGTTGCCGGAGTTGACTGTGTCCATCCCGTCGCCCGGTCGCTGCCTGTGTAGTAGACGCGCGACAGTCTCTGGGGTGTGTCACACACAACCTGCTTGGTCTTTGGCATGACCGCTTTTGAGGTACGTTCGCCGGTCATATCTAGATTATCCGGTCCCGCGGGAGTTGGCATGACCATTGACGGCCGTATAGTTGAACAAATGGTAGAAGTCAAAGGGCAATCGAGTTCTTCTACAAGAATTTCGTCGAGTCATCGTCCTAAGAGGAGTCTGACGGTGATACCGAAGTTCTACTGGCCGCTGCATACATGGTGCATGACAAGTACCTCCTGCTGCCGCGTAGAGGTGGCTCGGTGAAGCGGTGTGAAGCCAACCATGAACACGGCCAAGAAGATGGCCACCTGCGCCTTTACAAGGATTACTTCCACCCAACTGATACGGTCTTCAAAGAGAAGGCATTCTGTCGCCGCTATCAGATATCCATAAACCTGTTCTTGGACATTCTCAATGGGGTGAGGGAGTATGATGACTACTTCGAGGCCAAGTATGATTGTACCAGTAAGATTGGCTTCTCCTCCTACTAGAAATGTCCTGCTGCCCTTCGATAGCTTGCATATGGAGTGCACGGTGATCTCCTCGACGATTACATGCGCATGAGCTAATCCACATGTCATGAGGCCATGTACCGATTTTGCAGTGCAATTATTGCGGAGTTTGGAAAAGTTTACCTGAGGGAGCGAAACACTGAATACACTGCCTGCCTTTTATCCATCAACAAGAGTAGGGGGTTTCCTGGGATGCTTGGCAGTATCGACTGCATGGCATGGCAGTGAAAGAACTATCCTTTGGATTGGCAAGGAGAGTTCAAAGGGCATTGTTGGGGATATACTTTCCGGGTATCCTCACAGTTCCTCACTGACCAGGGTGGCCCACTTTGGCTTAGAGCTTTGCTTCACGGGCGGCCCAGTCAGGGAGAAAGACTGAGTCCAATCCGGCTACGGGAAGGCCCAGAAGACTTACCGACTTAGGTCCATAATGTTACTTGTAGTTCAATATGTACTCTATAACCAATTCTTAGTCGTAGGCGGATTGATCTCTCCTGTAAACCCTAGGCCAGATATCTATATAAGCCGTCCTAGGGAGAGCCTTTAGGGCACCACAATAGTCTACAATCTCAACTCGCACAGGCGAAACCCTTGTAACCCATATTCTGGCTATGCCATATTACTGGATTGCTAGCAGGAGTAGGATCCGTCCAAAGCCGGCGGATTCGAACCTGGGTAAACTTGTGTGCTCACCGTCCCGGAATACCGTACGTCTCACACCCCTCTCTTCTGCACGCCTCGAGGACCCCCTCATGGAGTACTTGTCCTCAATCCGACGACAGTTGGCGCCCACCGTGGGGCAAGTGAGCTTCAGATCTGCGTTCCGAGCGGAATCTGCAAAAATCGGAATCAGCGAGACCATCGCCGTCGGTCGCATCCTCTACGCCAGTGACGTCCCTCTCATCGTTCTCGACGAGACTTGGATTCCGGCAAAGGAGGCCGTGACTGCCTACACAATCATGTCTTTTGGCGAGATCGATGTTTACATCGGTTTCGCTAAACCTGCCCAACCCACCCCAGCTGTGATGATAGAGGCAGAAGAATTTTTTGGGTCCCCTTTGTCCGCGGAGGCGGCAGAGTTCCGGATCTCGGAAAACAATAATCCCACCCAGCCCGCACCAGTTGCGGAGATAGTGGAGAAACCCGAGCCTGAAGAAGACCTAGCGGATCAAGTCGAATCTGGAGTGGATCTCCCTGGAGAAGCCGGATCCCAGATTGACCCACCCGTGGAAGTCGAAATCCAGGAGGAGCATATGAACGACACTGATTCTGGCTCTGACGACGCCGGGACAGACAGGCCTTTCCTAAGGTACACACTAAAACGTATGATACTGCAAGGTGAAAGCGCAGATGCAATCCTCGAAACTATCAAAAGTTTTGACATGGCTGATCGCGAAAGCCGTAGGTACCTCAGGAAGCACGCGTCGCACTTTGTCGGATACGTAGGATCCGGATCCGGCTCTGCCGATGCTGGAGAAAACACCGACTCTGTGCTGGAGGCAATTGTAACAAAGGCCGACGTTCCCGCATCCTCGGATGAGTCTATGACGTCGGCAGATTTCCGAAAGTTCTCCGCGGAATGTGAAGAGGAGTACAACTCCAAATCTGCAGAAGAAGGAGAAGCCATGGATGAAGGATCCGGGGAACACTCTCCCAAAGCGCAGGATGACATGGACGTCGGAGATAATCCCGAAGTCCAGATGTCCGAAAGTACCGATCAGAGCTTGACTCCGGGAAACCGACCCAAAGACGTCTTTGCTACCGGCGCTGCCAAGAAGGCAAAGAAGAAGAACAAGACCCCAGAAAAAGACCCTCTCATAGAGGAGGTGATCGCCGAGGAATACGAGGAAGACTCGGATGGAGAACTTATCCCAGAAGAGCCAAAAAAGAAGCATCGGTGGATGGACATGTGATCACCGAAGGTGCACGTAAACTCATCGATGCTGCATTAACCACACCTATCCCTACAGCTGCAGACCTTACTGCGGATGAGATGGACGAAAGGGCGCAAGCCCTAGAAGCGCGTCGTCAACAACTCCTCGATGAAGCCAAAAACATCGAGGTGGAGAAGAAACGCATGTCAACTAAGGACTACATGTCTCGGTTGCATCAGAAGACACGGAAGCGTCACACCAATGATGACCAATTCCCACATGTCCGTGCCATCCTTTTTGGGGATGAGATGGGGAAGCCACGGAAAGACAGCAACAGAGAGTGGGTATACCCAACCCTAGTACAAAATGCCGTGGTAGCCCGAGAAATTTTATCGGCTAATCCAGGACCAGAGGAAATCCGTGTGGGTATTAAGCTACTCAACAAGGGACTGGAGCAGCAAAAGGTCGCCCTGTCCGGAAGTCAAAAACTGGTCTCGGATTCTGACCAATGTCGCACAGATCCGGCATGGGCTGACGTAAGATCCCATTACGTTCGGGCGCAGTATCATCATCCCGAATGCAGGGAAGACAATTATTCAAGAACCGGATCATCAGGACAGCATCGCAGAACTACGCATAACTGGAGCAATGTCGCTCCAGCGGCCGAGAAATACGCCATCGTTGCACTGAATCCGAGGAATCCTCCCGGACGAGAGTTTAACAATCGAAGGGGAGAAGATAAAGAGAAACGTCAGGAGGAGGATCGTCAGAGAATGCCACCTCCTAGACATGAAAACCGTCCAGCTGAGCCTCACCATGGTGGGAACGACGGACGAAGGAACGACGGAAACCAGGCTGGGACAAGCCGGCAGGGGGCTCGTCATAGTCAAGAACCTCCCCGAAACCGGAATAATGACGCTCCGGACGGAGGCCGGCGATCAGCCGGGAACAATTCAGCTGCCCCACCCCTTCCACCAGGCAGTTATCACAACGGCCCCCAAGGAGGGCAAGGAGGACGACATGGCGGGGGAGGTGGTGGTAGAAGTCGAAGTCCGGCTCCAAGGCACCGCAGCCACAACCGACATTCGGGATGATCTCTATCCCCGAACGATGCAAGGCACATGATCAACTCCAATATAGAGGCGCGGCGCTACGAAAATGACGATTTCTACGTGGGCCCAAAGTGGACCACCCGTCAGAGCTACAAGATTCCTGGAAGGATTTGCTATCTCATGGCACATCCAAGCCTACGACGGCATTGCTCGGCCAGATACCTGGCTACAGGATTTTTTCCAAGCTTGCTGCATCGCCAAAGGCGGAAACAGCCTGGTCGCAACCCGATATCTCCCACTTATGTTGCGGAAGACGGCGCGATCATGGCTCAATGAACTTCTGGAGAACACCATCCACAACTGGTATGACATGCAAAGTGCGTTCTTTCGGAATTTCGAAGGCACATATCGGAGGCCCTGTACGGTTGGAGACCTACAGCGTTGCACCCAGAAAGCCGGAGAAACTTGCTGGGATTACCTCGGACGATGGACCGACACCAAGAACTCCTGTGAGGGAGTAAATGATCAAACCGCGATTGAAGCCTTCATCCCAGGACTCCCAATTGGTCTACTACGTCACTGCTTGAAGTGTGATAAGGTCACTGATCTGGGAGAGATGATAGAAACAGCGAGCAAGTATGCAGATGCTGATGACGATGTAGAGGGATTACTCAACGTCCTAGCTGTGCCTTAGTCGGCAAAACAACCAAAGCAACAAGCTCAGAAGCGCAAAAATACCTCGAAAGAGAAACCCAACGCGGAAACAGCGGTGGTCACTACTGTTTCCGGGTCTGGAGGATGAGGAGGACGTGGCGGAGGCCGCGGGCGTGGCCGTGGGACATCAAGGGTCCAAGGTAGAGGAGAGCAACAACCAGGCAAAACCTACACTTGGGGCGACATTGCCAATAACCCATGTGTGCATCACTTGGACGCTAATGGGGGCTCGTCCCACACCAACGCGGAGTGTTGTCTTAATGACGACATCAAAAGAGATGATACTGCGGGCTACAAAGCTAAGCGGAAGAAGGGAAAGAAAAATCCTGAAAAGGACAAAGAGACCAAGGAAGATTCCAACATGGAGGAAGCTGATGCTTCAAATCCCAAGCCGGAAGGGAAGAAGACTTTTCCCACCAAAAAAGACACTTACGTCACCATCCTCGGATCTCAACCAACAAAGGTCAAGAAAGCAGTTCTCCACGAGCTCAGTGCAACAGTTCCGGCTGTCCCTCAATATCTGGACTGGTCAGAAGTGGCAATCACATTTGACCACGCTGATCATCCGCCTAAGCTACACAGGCGAGGAAAATACGCCTTAATCGTCAATCCACTTATTGACGGTTATGGTTTCTCCAAGACCCTCATGGACGGTGGTAGCAGCATCATCAATATTCTCTATGTCAAAACGCTACGTCGGATGAAGATCTCGGAAACCCAGCTGAACTATAGCTCTGTGATTTTTCACGGAGTTTTCCTAGGAAGACAAGCTAATTCCCTGGGAGAGATTACTTTGGATGTTACCTTTGGAACTCCAAAGAATTATCGGACGGAGGCACTTTCTTTCGAAGTTGTCCCGTTCAAGAGCACATACCACGCTATATTCGGACGTCCGGTTTAAGGGGCTTTTATGGCTCGTCCGTGTTACATTTACAATATGATGAAAATTCTAGGTCCCAACGGCGTGATCACCATCAGGGGAGACCCGAAGAAAGCACGAGAGTGCGAGGATGGAAATGCCGCCTTTGCCGAAGCCGTGCTGCACGCCCAGGAGTACTAGGAGATCAAGAAGAGCATAGATCCGTCCGAGATGCCCGCAACGAAGAAGGAGGTGACAAAGCCAAATCCGGAGTTCAAGGCATCAGAAGAGACGAAGAAGACGTCGTGGAAGGATGATGACCCCTCCAAGGTGACCCAAATAGGCGTAGGCCTAAGTAGCGCATAGGAAAGCACGCTCGTCAAGTTCCTCCAAGCAAATTCAGATATCTTTGCATGGCAGCCATCTGACATGACTAGAGTACCTAGGGAACTTGCCCAGCACTCTCTAAATGTAAACCCGAACGCTAAACCCGTCAAACAGTCCTTACGACGGTTTGGCGATGAAAAGCGTAAGACAATAGCTAAGGAACTAGCACGGCTCGAGTTAGCCGGATTCATAGAAGAGGTCATCCACACTGAGTTACGATGCCCTTTGGGCTGAAGAACGCAGGAGCTACGTACCAGCGCACGATGCAGCGTTGCCTCAGTGACCAATTCGGACACAATGTACATGCATACGTGGATGATATCGCGGTGATGTCCAAAAAGAAGGAAACGCTAATTTCTGACTTGGAGGAGACGTTCGCCAATCTACGAAAATACAACATCATGCTTAACCCGAAGAAATGCTTCTTTGGAATACCAGCCGGAAAATTGTTAGGTTTCATCGTGTCTCAAAGAGGCATAGAGGTGAACCGAGACAAAATCAAGGCTATACTCAATATTTCCAGGCCAACTCGCCTGAAGGACGTACAAAGATTAACTGGTTGCATTGCTGCGGTCAGTTGATTTGTAAGCCGGCTTGGTGAAAGAGCCGCACCATTGTATAAACTCCTGAAAAAGACCAAGGATTTTGTCTGGACGGACGAAGCTGAAGCTGCACTACAAGATCTAAAAAGAGTACTCTCATCTGCTCCTATCCTTGCAGCACCGGAACCTCAGGAACCGATGTTGCTTTACATTGCTGCGACAAATAAGGTTGTCAGTATCGTCATGGTAGTGGAGAGACTAGAGGAAAATCAGGAACACCTGGTGCAGCGTCCGACTTACTTTGTCAGCGAGGTCCTAACAGAGTCCAAACAGCGTTATCCGCATTATCAAAAGTTGGCTTACAGTGTTTTTCTAGCATCTCGTAAGCTACGACATTATTTTCAGGAGCACCCAATTACCATGGTGAGTAAAGCTCCCGTGAGAGACATAATCAACAATAGTGACGCCACAGGACGCGTCGCCAACTAGGAAATATAGCTTTCAACTTTCGATATTGAGTATAAACCTCGAACAACAATCAAATCCCAGATCCTTGCTGACTTTGTCGCTGACTGGACAGAGATGAAGGAGAACATGATCCTCCCTGAGTCAGAATATTGGACCCTCTTTTTCGATGGGTCTAAGGCTCGAGGGGGCTCGCGGGCTTGCGTGGTGCTCAATTCACCCGAAGGAGATAAACTTTTATACGTTTTGCAGATCCACTTCACAGCGACAAACAACATTGCCGAGTATGAAGCACTACTGCATGGAATCCGGATTGCTAATGATATTGGCATCCGACGTTTCATGTGTTACGGATATTCAGATCTTGTTGCTCAGCAAGTCTCGGATATTTGTAATGCAAATAAACACATGGCATCATATAAACCTGCCGTGGATGATCTATCTAAATTGTTCGAAGGGTTTGAAGTTCAACACATCCCTCAGGCAGAAAATGAGGAAGCAGACGCACTATCTCGGATAGGCTCTGCGCGGAAAGAGGTCCCGGATGGCGCTTTTTTAGGGCACCTCAAAGTTCCCTCAATAAAGGGAGTAGATGAGGAATATCCGACCAAATCCGACTCACCTTTGATAGCAGTTCTGGCTGTAATTCCCAGCTGGACTCAACCCTACCTCGATTATTTGGTAGATGGCAAATTACCCGAAGACGAGGTGCTGAGCCTGCATATTATCCGACGAGCAAAAGCCTATACTATTGTTAAAGGTGAGCTCCATAAACGGAGTGTTTCTAGGGTTTTTCTGCGCTGTGTATCTCCGGAAGAAGGAGTGGAAATTTTAAGGGAAATCCATGAAGGCGAGTGTGGTCACCACGCTGCAGCCAAATCTTTAGTGGCAAAATCTTTTAGACACGGATTTTTCTGGCTTACAGCTTAGGCAGATGCCGAACGATTAGTCAAGACGTGCAAAGGTTGCCAAAAGTACGCCAAGCAAGCTCATGTTCTGGCTGATCAGCTGCGAACAATACCTATAACATGGCCCTTTGCGGTCTGGGGGCTTGATATGGTAGGACCGTTTAAACGAGCTCCAAGTGGATTTCCTCACCTCTTAGGATGGTGGATAAATTCACAAAATGGATTGAGGCTAAACCTGTCACTAGTTGTGATGGGGCAACATCCAAAAGATTTGTCGAGGATGTTATAATCCGGTATGGTTATCTGCATAGCATTATCACGGACAACGGGAGTAACTTTTCCATGGGAGAATTGGCTGAATTTTGCGACGAGCAAAATATCTGGCTTGACATTGCGTCAGTCGCACATCCATAGGCTAACAGACAAGTCGAAAGGGCAAATGGTTTAATCTTACAAGGCCTAAAACCAAGACTCGAAGCACCACTATGACGTGCTGCGAGGGCTTGGGCAGAGGAATTACCCCTATAATTTGGAGTTTGCGAACAACTCCGAACAGGTCAACAGGATACACACCTTTCTTCTTGGTTTATGGCGCAGAAGCAGTTCTTCCTAGTGATTTAATTCATACTTCTCCTAGAGTGGCCGCGTATATCGAAGAGGATGCCGAGATTTCTCGACAAAATGATATCGACTTAGTCGAAGAAGGTCGCGTCGTTGCTGAAATGAGATCTACAGCCTATCAGCAGAAGTTACGCAAGTATCATAGCCAGAGAGTCCGAAATAGATCTTTCAATAAATGTGGTTTGGTTCTCCGGCTTGTGCAACAAAGAAAGCACAAACTTTCCCCAGTATGGGAAGGGCCCTTTTTAGTTAGTCGAGTATTGCACAATGGATCGTACTAGTTAACTGACATGAGGCCAGTCAAAGAAAGACCTGCTACTAAGAAGAGAAAGAGAGCTGGAGGCAGTACAAATCCGGATGAGTTAGACAGACCATGGAATATTGCTCAGCTACGTCCCTTTTATTCTTAGTTTATCCTTCTTTGTAATCATACATATGTACATGTTCTGAGAAATAAAAGTTTTGGTTGCCTCAAGTTTTTTCTGAGAAGTTTTTACCATCTTATTTCTAAATGATCATGTCATAGTCGAAAATCCCAGAATGCTTGAAAGTATTTTATGCTCATGTTCGTTCTGGTCTAGATTTCCGATTCTAAAATTGCTACCTTAGGGTATAACTCTAAAATTTCTAGTCTTTACTTTGGTTATTTGTCTGATTGCTGGACGCGGGTATTTTCTGAGTAGTGAATTGTTGGTACTGGAAGCCGGCTTTGTTTCCGAGTTTAAACTGGTTTAGCAATTGAGCTCCGTTGCTCGGCAAAGTTTCTGGCTGAAGGTTTAGCAGGCTCGCAAAAGGGACGAAGCGGAAAGCCAGATAAACGATAAGTGAAGACGAAAAAATAGAAGTGCTTATGTAAACATTTGAGGCACACAAAAAAAATCAAAGCCAAAAGTGCTGAATAGATCAAAAGCTTAGCACTAGCAAAATATATAGTACTTAATATTTACAAACACATCATGTTTTTTCCGGAATAATACATAAGTTTCTGGTCTATGATGCAGGAGGAGATGAAGGAGCTACCGGCTCGCTGGTTACTCCGCCTTGATATCGTTTCGAGATGTCCGGATCTGAGGTGGTCCGTTCATCGTCGGAAACTTCTTCGGTTTCTTCTGGAGGAGGAGGCGAAGTAGCTACGCGGGTGAAGAAGGGGATCTCGTAGCTGGTCAGATCAGCCACGTGACACCCATATCCGGCGCAGGAATGCATGATGGCTTGAAGGTCCTGCTCCTGGCCGTCTTCGTCTACCTTGCAATACCCTTTGGTCACTTGCCATATTTCCATGGTGGCTCATGACCATGGTGAGAGCGTTCTGCACAGCAGTCCGCGCGTAGGACATATTCCAGTCCCGAACAAGCTACGGCATCTCCTTGGCCTTGTCCCGCACCTGAAAATCCGACATGCTTGGCATGTCCAGAATCTTTAGAGCTTCGCCAATGTCCTCAAGGGACTGGCGGAAGTCATGAAGCAGGTCATCGACTTGGGTAAGCCGGTGGGTGCGGGGCTCGGAGGAGGAAGAGTCCGTCAAGTTCAGAGGACCTATACACAAAACAAGTTAAGAAAAATCTGACATTGATAGAAGTCGAAGAAAAAGATAAGCCAGACGGATGGAATGTACCGAGAATGACGTCGTCAATCTTGGTCTTCTCCTTCCGGAGACTCTGGAGTTCAGCCCGGAGCGCCTAGGAGATGTCCTTGTCTCTGCCAAGCTCATTCTTGAGGTTCGAGATTATTTTATCTTGAGCAGCGATCTTGCGATCACGCTCTTCGGTGGCCATGGAGGAGGATTCAAGGACTTGAGCTATGCTCCTTTCATGATCCGCCTTGAGCTTATCCAGCTCTTGGAGAACTCCCTTGTTCTCCACCACCAGGGTCTTGAGGTTCTCGGCCTCTTCAATCATAGTGATGGATTGTTTCACCAGCGCTGTAAGTCAAAAAGAACAACAGTTCAGGAAAAAATCGACATTGAAAAAGCACAAGACAAGGTTTGAATCTCAGAATGTTTACCTTCGGATTCATCCTTGGCCACTTTAAGTTCAGCATTTTTAAGCCGGAGAGCTTTGGTCTCTCTCCGCTTATCGCAGACATTGGTCAGTAAATCCTGGTTATAGGAACATACTTTCTGTAAGTCAGAATATCCAAAGTGAGAAAGCTACTTAAGACTCGGGCTAATATTTTTTGCTAAATATCAGCACGAGCCTTGGGGGCTACACTAGTTCGTTCTTTGGCATCCTAATGAAGCATAAACCCGGATTATATATCCTACTTCATGCTTGGGGGCTAGAGGATATGATATAACATAATGGAAAAACAAGAGTTGGAATTCCGACTTACATATTGTTCGCGGGTGAGGTTATCCAAACCCGTGTTCACTTCAGCGGCCACCTTCTCGGCAAGAGTGAGAGGGATCACTAGGGTTGTTGGAAGCTTGCCTATCCTAATCCTCTCGTCGCGAAGGCGGACTTGGGCAAGAAGGTCAGAGAACTTGACGTCCTCTGCTTCTTGCGCTTCTTCTTCGGGAGATAAATGGCTTTTCTCCAGGACTTGTCTGGCTAGCCGCTGGATCTCTTCTGCAGATTTCTCGGACAGGCCAAACTTGGCAAGTCCCGGATTGCTGATGAGGTTTTCGGCGAAGGTTTCAGCCGAGGGATCATTACCCGAAGAGGGTTCACCCTTATCTTGATCTGATGCACCCATGGTGACGTCAGTTTGCGACCCAAGGATCGCAGGCTCCGTTGGAGGAGCCAGATCTTCTGCAACCACGGGAGAAGGAATGATCGCCGGAGTTGCAGAAGGTTGAGGGGCAGGAGTCGGAGGAGCCATGGCAGGGGAAGCTATGGTTAGCTTCGTCTGTCGCAGGGGCTTCGAAGGAATCCCTTTCCCCTTGCCCTTGATGAGCGGCTTTGCTCTGAGAATGAAGTAAAGTCGAAAACATTACATCTCAAAAATAAATTCGAGAAAAGTACAAAGGTGGAAATTGTGACTAAAAGTTACCTCTTCACAACAGGCACCTCCTTTGTGCCAACAACCACTGTCGGAGCTTTGCGCTTCTTGAGCACAAGGTCCGGCAATGGGACCACTTCTGTCTCCTGAGAAAACTCAGGAGGATATCCTTCGAGCGGAGCAAGATCCAACTTGGGGAGGTCGGCAAGCTGAAAACAAGAAAACATATCAGTATTGCAATATAACTCAAAGATTGAAACACATAAAAAGGTGTACTGATGGAAACTTACCGGCACTACGGGGTTTTCCGCCGTGTGCATATCTAGAGAAACCTCCGGAATGCTCCTCTCGATCCGCTCCTTGATCAGCCACTTGGTTTGGCTTATGTAGCCTTGAGTGGTGTATGCTTTGGGGCTGATGCGGAGGGAGTCTTTTTTGGATGACGTGATGGATTGCATCAGTCGATCCCCATGGTACTGAAGGGGCTGGATCCGACGAGAAACCCAGCACTAGACCAAGTCGGATCCCTTCAGACCCTTGTGCTTGATCAAATATTCCATTCGCCTCTTTGCGAGGATCAGATCGTCGGTGACAACCGGAGCAGCCTCGTCCCAGGAAGGCTGGGCCGTGGCGGCTCCGTCGACAAAAGCCGGCAAAGCAGTAGCTTTGCCGGGAGCCAGAATATCCCTATGATAGAAAAATGTGGCTGGCCATTGTTTGGCCGAGTCACTAGCTAAAATTTTGGGATAAGCCCGGTCTCGTCTAAGTGAAAAGCTTATAGTGCCAGTGATGTAAGGAACAGCGGCAGTGATGTAGTTTCTCCGGACATGAAAGTAGTACCGGAAGAGAGTCAAACTCGGCCTAATGCCGAGAAAGCCCTCGCAAAGCGAAGCATACGCACTCATCTCTAAGAGAGAGTTGGGAGGAAGATTATGGAGTTGAACTCCGAAATGATCTATCACCTCGGAGAAGAACTCCGAGGGAGGAAAAGACAGACCTCGGTCGAGATGGGTGCCGAAGTGGACCCGCTCGCCGTCGCGCGGGTTGGGGATGGTTTCACCGGAGCCGCTCCGCCAGTCATCGGCGACGAGAAGCCCCTCCTTCTCCACGTTCTTGAGGCCCTCGTCGTTGAGAGCGTAGGGGATCCAGATTCCTCGGAATTTCTCTTTCTCCGCTGCTGCTTCCGCCGTCGCCGCCGCTGCCGCCAAGCCAGAGGAAGAAGATGAAGCCATTTCTCCGGCGAGAGATTAACCTAAAAGGGGCGACGCTGGGAATTCTGTGGGGGGAGAACGAGGAAGCTCTGTACGTGCAGGAGGATTGGGAGGAAAGGAAACGGCGAAGGAGTTGTAGAAGGGAGAAGGAGAAAAACCCCTTATATCCACCTAACTGCGCCAAGATTCGTGCAAACGCCACAGTGTAACCGCCACGCGTTGTGGAAAGAACTGGGAAGGACCCACGCGATGATTGCGTCTCCTCGATCTCCACACACGCATTGAAACGGTGCCTCGGTTCCACGAACCGCGGACCCACAAACGGTCGTGCTGATGGCACGCTTGTCAGGTGACATGACTTGACCATGACTTGTGTCAGGTGGCGTTAGAAACCAAGTTCCGGCTTAGTTTGAAATCAAGCTGGAAAATCCGAGTAACCTGTTGATAGGTCTGACTTATTTTTAAGACCCTGGTCGTATTTTTTGTTGTGAAGTTTCAGGAACCCTTCAAGATTCCACAAGCCGAAGATCAAGCTAGACGATGATAAAATTCGACTTTGGATCTTGGAGGCCTCTGGGGGCTGCTGTTGGTGATATACTTTCCGGGTATTCTCACAGTTCCTCACTGACCAGGGTGGCCCACTTCGGGTTAGAGCTTTGCTTCACGGGTGGCCTAGTCAAGGAGAAAGACGGAGTCCAATCCGGCTACGGGAAGGCCCAGAAGACTTACCGACTTAGGCCCATAATGTTACTTGTAGTTCAAGATGTACTCTGTAACCAACTCTTAGTCGTAGCTGGTTTGATCTCTCCTGTAAACCCTAGGCCGGATATCTATATAAGCCATCCTAGGGAGAGCCTTTCGGGCACCACAATAGTCTACAATCTCAACTCGTACAGGCGAAACCCTTGTAACCCATATTCCGGCTCTGCCGTATTACTGGATTGCTAGCAGGAGTAGGATCCGTCCAAAGCCGGCGGATTCGCACCTAGGTAAACTTGTGTGCTCACCGTCCCGGAATACCGTACGTCTCACACCCCTCTCTTCCGCACGCCTCGAGGACCCCCTCATGGCGTACTTGTCCTCAATCCGACGACAGGCATGCAGAGGGGTGCACCGTCATACTAGAGGTTGTCGCATCACAAGATCTCTAGATTTGGCACTCCTTTTTTTGGTATGGCTGGATCAAACAATGATATCAATATGCTGCAGCGGTCTCTGGTGTTTGCTAGGCTGGGAAAAGGCAATGCCCCGTAGGTTTTCTATGAGATCAATGGCAATCCTTATGAAATGGGTTACTATATAGATGGTATCTATCCCTCCTGATCCACCTTTGTGAAAACAATTCGCAACCCAGGAGATGAGAAATGCAAGAGGTTTGCGAAAGAACAAGAAGCCGCTAGGAAGGATGTGGATCGAGCATTTGTGGAGCTTCAGTCAAGGTGGGCTATTGTTCAATACCCTAGTAGAACCTGAAGCACAGAGAGGATGTGGGATGTGATGACTGCTTGTGTGGTCATGCACAACTTGATCGTAGAGCACGAGCGTGATGACATCATCTTTGATCAAGGCTAGGATTTTTAGGATCAGTTGGTTAGGCCAGAGCCAGGTCTAGCGTCTTGGGAAGATTTCATGCAGGTGCATGAAAATTTGCGTCACAAGCACTCCCATGCCCGGTTTCAACTAGATTTGATAGAGCATATATGGGCACGTGCAGTAAACCAAAATGGTTAATTCCTTATTTGTTTTTTGGTAATTTGAATGAAGTTTGGTTGTTTTTATCGAACCATGTGAGTGTGAACTACTCATATGTAAGCACTATTTTAATTCGATTACCTAATCAAGTTTATTTTCTTGTCAAGTAGTACATTTATCTATGTACTTTGTGCTAAAATGTGCAAAAAGATGAAAATTATGGCAAGTGTAGAGAAATAGTCACACCGCAAGGCGCAGCTGGCCGGACAAGCCGGACCACGACACAAAATTGTCCGCATCCTGATCCAAACTGATAGAATCAGACATTTTGGGTCGCCTGTTTGGGTCGACCCGGTTGAGGGCATCTCCACTAGGCCAACCCAAATTGGCGACCCAAAACATCTATTTTGGTCTGCATGGGTCAGGCCACGTGGAGATTTGGGTCGTGGTCCATTCTATCCGGCCAACCACGCACAACGACGCGCCCATTTGTCTGTGTTTGGCTGATCATTTTTTTTGAAATTCAGATAGGGGCAATGCGCGGTAAAATTGGCAAAGTTTATTTATATTTATATGTAATTTACATTCAAAATATAAAAAACTAGATTTAAACTAGGCTATCCCAAAAACTACTGATCTTTGTTGCTGGTGCCACTCTTCCCATCTAGGGATTGAGGTCGATGCACTTCGGCTGCGTCTAGAGGTAGCTAGTGGCAGGCCTGGAGCCGGCGTGGGTGGTCGATCACCTGCCCAGGCCATGCTGGCCACCCTTCCACCCCCTCCTCTGGCAGCAACGGCGGTTGAAGAGGTAGCCCCACATTCACCTACGCCACTAGGCCTGAGCTGGATGGCCTCTTGGTAGCCGCCCCACAGGGCGTCCTCGTCCTTCGCGTTGGCCGCAATGGCCTGCTCGGTGAAGGATTCCTCGTCGTAGCCCCACGCTAGGAGCTCCTCGTACTCCGGGGGTAGGTGTGCGGCGGCGGCTGCGATAGCCTCCTCCTCCTCCTTGACGACGATGCTGGTGTTGTTATCACTGAGCTTGGCATCGGAGTGGTTGACGGCGCCGTCGTCATCGGGCTCGAAGGCGGGGAGGTTGTGGACCTCCCACGACTGGAACTTGCCAAGGAAGTCGCTCGCACGCCGTGCCATGTGTTCCTAGACAAGGAACTCTTTCCAGAATTTCTTACTCTGGTAGCCGTGATCACATCGGATGGCCGATGGGAGCTTGTAGATGAGGCGGTGGATATCCTCCTCCAACGCTTTGCCCTCCTTGGGCACGGGCGGCACCGAGACCTGCTTACAGGTGAGGTGCTAGCCCGTGGGGTGGGAGACATCGCGGTGGGCGATGCCTGCTCCCTCCCTCCACTACCGCTCGCACTCCTCCACGTGGAAGTAGCGGTGGTCGTGGCGGGGATCCTCCTCCTCTTGACGCATGGCGGGGTGGCGGGCAAAGTCCTAGGGCTGTCGCGATAGAGGCACAAGCCCCTAAAGGAAGGCCGGAAGGCCACCCCTACCCGCGCCGCTGCTCGAGCCAGATCCACCAGCCTCGTGGTTGTTCTTGGCTTTCTTCTTCATCTAGCCTAGCGTCGTCATTGCTGGCGTTGGTGGCAGCAGCGTTGGAGGGATGTATCTAGAGATGGCGAGAGGTGGGGTGTGCGACACCGACATGCGCGGGGGCGGTTAATTAGCCCCTGTGTGAGTGTGTGTAGGTCCTCGCGCCTTCGCCATCAACGCCGGTGCGGTAACTTAGGTGGTATCTAGTCAGTCACAGGCTGATGTCCCGTCGGCATTGATGGCAAAGGTTGTCACAGATCAAGCTGCCACCCGTGTCTATGAATTGGTGCCGCGCTGACCGGTCGTTGACGGGTGGGCCAGTGGAACACGCGAGATGACATGCATCGGACCGCCTGTGTCCGTGCACGATGCATTGCCAATGCAAATTTGGTGCGCAGATGGGTCGAGCCAGGCGCGTCGGTCCGGATTGGTTGTGCCGCTGGACGGGCCGCGAATTTCCCGCACGTCCGTTCAGACGCTTTCAGATGGGTTGGCTCGTGCTGGTGGAGATACCTTAAGAGCATCACTGCCGTGTCACTTAGACGGTAGCCATTTCAACAAGCCCAACCGCATGTCATAAAACGATTTTATGTTTGTCACGTCTCAATAGCGTGTCTAGCGCATATAGATCATCCTCGATTCACATGGCATGATGCGGGCGCACTGGACACAAACCACGCACGACACCACACTGGATACAAAGAGGCAAGCCGATTCTATCATTGGAACAATGGGTGGTCCCTAAGAGGAGGCAAGTGATAGCTATGAGATTTGACACATTTTTATGGCTTTTATTGATGGTTTTCTCCCGGATTTGATCGTTTTCTGGCTTTACCTAACGCTAATACTTCGGTAGTGAAGAAAACTTGGTTTTTAATGTTTGTTTCAGGTTCTGAATGTCAACCGAAGGATTTAACTAGAGAAACACAATATTCTGGGGAAAACAAGCGAGTCTCACTTTGGAAGCACGCGAGGGGAGCTCACAGAAGCTTTAACGAGCAACTATACGGAGGAAATATTTTTCCGGCCATATAGTTCCTGCCGTATAGTTACCGTCACCTCTGTCTTGTCAAAAGAGACAATTCCGTGAAGGGACCGGGGACAAAAACACAACGTAGCAGCCGCCATACCATCTAGAAGGGAGAAAGAAGAGATTCAGAGAAGAAAGAGAAGACGTTCTTCATCTCGCTCCACGATCTTCGACCTCCTAGCCAATACACCCCCGTAGCCACTACTTGTACTTGAGAGAGAGAGGGATCTCCACCTTGCAAGACTAGGGTTTGAGATTGTTTCTTCCCATCTTGAATTGTGTTGGATATTTTTCTATTCCTTATTGTGGATCTCCACGGTAATACAAAGACGCATTCCCTTTATTCAATTATATTGATGATCCGTTCTTCTCTCATGTGTGAGTAATTCCCTTGGCCGTGGGAGATGTAGGGGATTGGTGAGATGTGATGTGCCTTCATGTATTTTCCGTTAGTTTGTGATTGATTCTAATTACTATAATATATGTGCTTGACTATCTGTGGGATGCCTAATGCTTGTTGTCCAATTAAGGGCCCAGACAACATGATACTTTGTTCTACATAGATAAGATCTTGTTTGCTAGTAGACCAGCGACCCTCGGGTGACACGGGGATATCAATGGAAAGCTAGTTGACTCGAGGATAACAAGTAACCACTATGCTTATTGCATTTATCCGATCCAGGGAGCTTAATCACTAAGCAACCTGGAGGGTCTTAATCGCCTAGTGTCTGACCATGGTTTTGGTAGGAGGCTAGTAGGATTATTGAAGTTGGGATGAAATCTACCAAGAGGAGTTCTGAGTAATTATAGGTTGCATGCCTACACATATATCTATAAGATTATAATTGTTACATTTACCACTCGTCCACCTGGCACAGTAATTATCACCATGAACTGAATCTCCCCGCGCCTTCTTTCGCCATTTGCGGGAAACAACAAACAAGCAAAGTCGTTCTTTACTTTTATGCTTTATATTTGTGAAGTTTACATTTTAGTTTTATTTAAATCTATCGCATTTAATCAAAACCCCATTCTCATTTCAACACTTGCAGTCAATTCACTTGAAGACCTGTGAGAACTTCGGGTGTGACAGAGACTTCATCAATAAACACTTACCTTTGGGCTCCCTGTGGGATCGATACCTGAACTTCGAAACTAGTTACAAACGATATGTGCTCTTGCAGACATCAAGCTATTTTCTAGCGACGTTGCGGGGGAGCTAAGCGCTAAGTGTTTGTCTTTTTGACATTTCAGGTGTTGCTACTACAAAATGTTCTCAGGAGACAAAGGGTCTACACACTCTGGTAGGACCTACCTTCTAGATTATATTGAGCGAGTGCCTACTCAGAGGCGTGAAGAAATTATTGAAAACTTTTAAGATCAAATAAAGTTGAAGTTGAAAACCTGAGTGATATTATCGAAATCATGTCTATTTACAGGACAACTCCTATGAAACCTGAGAAAACTCTCAGGGAATACATTGCTCCAAGTTCTGAATTTCTTAAAGAACCAATTGAATTCCCTAATCCTGGAGTTAGAGAATATCGATTTCATGGTGTAATCATTAAAATTTTGCAGGAGAAAGCTTTCAGTGGAAGGGAAGATGAAGACCTAGGAAGACACATAAGAGAATTCGACGATGTGATAACATCGCTCGGACCAAAAGGTTTGCCCAGAGACTTCTCTCTTCTTAAATTATTTCGATGGTCTCTTAAAGGTAAAGCTCTAGACTGGTTATACTCTCTCCCTCGCCATTACATTAAATGTTGGGAAAACTGCATTACTAAATTCATAAATAGGTTTATTCATTTTAAAAAGGTAACTGAACTAAGAAAGAACATAGGAAACTTTAGTCAGAACGTGGGAGAAAACTACCCACAAGCCTAGGAAAAATTATTTGGAATGATCAATAGTATTCCTGATCAGGGCTATTTTGAACTAACAATTTGCCATTTATTTTACCATGGTCTCAATACTCAATGTACAGAGTTGCTTGATTTCTCATTAGGAGGATCAATAAATACTTTAACTATTAAAGAATGTTTGGAGTTAATGTCTACTAGGGCTAAGAATGATTCTTTATATAATCCTCATTTCGGCACTAAGCCGGAAAAGTGGATACTTTGGATAAGTCCTGATCTTATGCCTGAGGTACGCAAAACTATGAAAGAAAAAGGTATACCTTCTGAACTTGCTAAGGAAAACAAAGAAGATTTGTTACAAGTTTTAACTGAAGAAGATGAAACTATAGAAGTTTTTAAGAATTAACACATCGACAAGTAAAATCTCATAATAACCTGCATAAGCATTTCCAAAAGCACAAAAAGATTTTGGCAGGACTCACTGAAAATTATGATGAGATTGGCCAAGAAATAAAATTATTTTATAAGTATCTTAGTATGATTGAAACCCAGTGTGAACAAATAGCATCTGGTTATCAAATTTTTCTTCGTGAAGACGAAGATATTCCTGTTTCTGCTAATGTTGTCACAAGAAGGGGTGCAGTTATTACAGGACCCTTAGGACCATTATTACCCACAAGTATAGGGGGTGTATCGCAGTATTTTCGATAAGTAAGAGTGTCGAACCAACGAGGATCAGAAGGTGTTGACGAGTGGCTTGGATCAGGAATTCCCTGTAAATACTTAGCAAACGGATTTTTAGGGTTTTTTGATAATGCAGATAAATAAAGTGCGAGTAAATAAAATACAATAATAATAGATGCAGCAAGTGGACCAATCCTTTCTTTATCAAAGGACAAGCTGGTTGTATTACTTAAGATGACCAAACGTTCTCGAGGACACACGGGAATATCGTCAAGTGCTTTCGCTGCATATAGTTGATTAATCTTCTTTAGTTTGATAGGTGTTGTGTGGGTGAACCTGTGCTAATGTACTGACCTTCCTAGGACTAATACATACTTGTGATTATACCCCTTGCAAGCATCCACAAGTATCAGAAAGTAATTAAGATAGAAACCTAACCACAACTTTAAACTCTGAGATCCTACACTCCCTTGTGCAAAGGTTTCCTAATGGGGGCTCAGGTTTCTGTCACTCCGGCAACCCCTACGATTAGTAGCCAAATACACAATACATTCCCCTAGGCCCATAAAGGTGAAGTGTCATGTAGTCGATGTTCACATGACACCACTAGAAGAATAACACCACAACTTAAATAACAAACTATTGAATCTTTCTCAACACAATTCCACTACTAACAACATGACTTCTCCCATGTCCTCAAGAACTAAACGAACTACTCACAAGACATCATATGGATCAAGATCAGAGAGGAAATAATGATAAGTAACAATATGAACATGAACGATAATTGGATGGTTCCACTCAATAGCATTAACTATAACAAGTAATCAATACCGAGAAAGTTTCCCCTAAGAACTATGCAATATTCAACCCAATTGTTACAGCGGTATGAAGTGGTGATGATGGTGCTGGTGGAGATGATGATGATGATGATCCCGATGAAGTCTAGCTTGATGGTGGTGTTGATGGCGGCGATCTCCCCTCTCCAGGAAGGAATTTCCTAGGCAGATTTCTGCCTGCCGGAGAGCTCTTTCTCTCTGCAGTTTTCCGCCCCATAGAGGCGGCAAAATCTTTCTGTGGTCGCTCCCTGAGTCTTAGGGTTTCGGGAGGATAATATATGCTGAAGAGCAGAGCCAGAGGCGGGCCAGGGCGGCGACACCTCCTGGTGTAGCAGCCAAGGGTGGCCCACGCCAGGGGGTGGTGTGGGCCCCCTGTGGCCCATCTCTGCTCCCCCTTCTGGCATCGTTCGTCTTCTGGAAAAATATGATTTTCCATATATTTTCTGGGATTTTCTGATCTTCGCGAATTTCGCCTTCAAACAATGCCTTTTCCATCAGAATCCTGACTTCAGCGGTCCATCCTCCAAAAGTCATCAATCATGCAAAAATAGATGAAATAACATAAGTATCATCTCTTAATATGAAATATATCAATGAATAATAGTAAATTATGATATAGAATAGTGATGCAAAATGGATGTATCAACTCCCTCCAAGCTTAGACTTCGCTTGTCCCCAAGCGAAAACTGAGCTCAATAAACATGACCTCAGGTTTATGGAGTGAAGTGTCGATAAAAGAACACGGACAAGAAGCATCACATTCATCAATACATAAATCATAATAGAAGACAACTCACAATTATATAACTTAACTTACAATAAGTAAAGGAAACACAATAAAGATACAGAAAGTAAATCATAATTGGTAATGGCATACTTTGCTCTTGGTCAAAGAATAGTTAACAATGCGTAGGAGTTCAAACATAATGGGGTTTTTAATGATAGCTTTCAAAGTAATATTCACTAAGATAAGAGCAGTGTGCAAAACAAGGAACATAATAAACATGGTTGAATAAATAATCATCTGAATGAATGAAACACAACAACTCAAAATACTTGCTGAGGTAGAAAGGAATAGGTTTGCTGACTGAACTAAAAAGTAAAAGATAGGCCATTCGCAGAGGAAAGTAGGGATTTCAAGTTTGATAAAGAGCTTCCAAAAATTATGGTACTTCTTAGCTTTCAGCTCTCATTGGCCCTATCATAAGCATCTTTAGGTGATTAAGGTTAAAGTCATTAAATATGAGGATATGCTTGACAAGTTATAAGCTGAAAATCTCATGCCCCTTACTTACGAGTACCATTCCTCATGCTACTCAAGTTGAGTCACAGGTAAGTTCTTGTCATTGTAAGTACATGTGTATGATAGAGAGCCACCAACGGGGTACCCCTTGCCCGATGATACGGAAGATTCCCCATATCAAAATGACAAGGCAAGCAGACAATGAGCATCTCATCAATCCTTTTATTCCTATTTGCATATGTCTCTTTTTTTCTTTTTTTTCTCTTTTTTATTTCCTATTTGCATAGGTTTTTTTATAGAGGATGCTTCATAGATTGCTCACTATTGTTACGCTGCAGGTTTCCACCATGATTAGGCATGGCTTACACCAGCCACCCATGCGTTTCTCTAACACATATACGAACTCCATGAGCCTTACAAGCTCCCCTTTCAGTTCACACCACCAGGATCCATATGCAAAAGAACATGATATCAACTAAATAAAGTGCAATGTTGAAAGCATTCCCCATGATAGCATGGTTTTGCTAATTCACAACTTACAAAGCGCAAACATATATGCAACATAGATGGGCACAATGGTTCAAGTTTATTAAGTGCAAGAAAGTAAAGTGTGCCATCAAGTTCGTGAGAGCTTTAATCACTAATTTTCACATAACAAGTTTAATTCGTAAGGTAGCTAAAAACATGAATTTACTTGGAATAGCAATAATGCTAATAGGTAGGTATGGTGGACACAAATGGCATAGGTTTTGGTTTTAAGGATTGGATGCACGAGAAGCTTTCCCTCCCAATACAGGTTTTTGGCTAGCAAGGCTGGGTAGCAAGCATAAGAGTTGAAGGAAACAAACAAACATACAAGTGATAAAAACAAACATGCAATCTTTCTTGGAAGCACAAAAGATCTTAACTAGAGAATACTAAGCTTATGAGCCAATCAAGAAAGAAAGATGATGAAATTATATTTCTTAAGAGTACTTTTATCTTTTTCATTCAATTCTCATAATAGTGTTGCTACTGACCGAGCCAGGTTTGCCAAAACCAACTAAATTTACTTAATGGTCCCAAAGTGATACCAATACTAACAACAAGATTAATCATATAACAGAAATTGCAAACTAAAATAAGATATGCAAAAGAGTAAATGATAGAACTTCTCATTTCTAATCCATCACGGAAACTCACACCAAGGGGTACATAGATATCTAACGAGAGGGGGGATACTTCCACAATGCAAACCATCCTACATGATAACTTCTCTATTCATGATATGACTCTACTTAAAAGGTAAAAAGATAAAAGATAGTGATGTGATACCGCGGCACTCCCGCAAGCTTGGAAGAAACCAAGGGGATGCCAAAACCTGATGACGGATTACTCCTTCGGTGGTGGTGGTGTTATATCGTCATCGTCCGACTTCCAAGGTAAGGGTTGATGATGTCCGCGGAGGAATCTTCCTTGGCTGATCTACGGGAAGACATTGTGGATCCAAAACAGAACCGTTACCTATTCGAAAACGGACTTTGCAGGTCTCTGAATTTGGTCTTTAATAAATTCTTCTGGAGTCACCGCTTGAATAACATCAATATCTTCATCTACTTAAACATATTTTTTGAGTCATTTAACCATTCACCATCTTATTTCACCATTTTCTCCTACAACTTCGAAATTTCTTTCACACAAAACTTCACACAATTCTTATTAGAAACATTAGTGCATGAAAGATAATAAACCTTTAAGTTCAATTTTAACTGAAATCCATCAAAACATAAGCTACTGTAGCAACCCCTTCGGAAACCCCCAAAAGGAAATCGATTTAAGAGGCAAATGCAAGAGTGGCAAAAATGTGTCAAAACAGACCAGCAGGTAAAGATCAATTTTTTTGAAAATCTTCTATTGCTCAAATCAAAAAGTGCAAAACCAACAAAAGTTCAATAATAACCTGGGGCATGCACACAAAAATTACAGATCAGTACGACGTTCTAGGATTTTTAACGATTTTTTTACAGTGAAGCACAAAAATCTGTTTTGGGCCAGCAACTTCCCCAAATATTACTTCGCTCTTATTAGAGGATGATCTTGACACAAAATCCAAACAAAAAGATAAGGAGAGGTTATTGCAGAAGCAATAACTTCCAAGACTCAAATAAACAAAAACAAACTGAAAGCAAAAATATATTGGGTTGTCTCCTAAAAAGCTCTTTCTTTAAAGCCATTAAGATGGGCATGATAATTTCAATGATGCTTACATAAGAATATGAATTGAAGCAAAAGAGAGCATCAAGAAGCAAAAATACACATGTTTAAGTCTAACCCACTTCCTATGCAAGGGAATTTTGTAAGAAAATAAATTGTTGAAACCAGAGGCTGCTGGCATAGGAAGGCAAAACAAGTGCAACATAAACACTTTCAGCATAAAGCAAGGAAACTTAATATTATTTAGATGCATTAGAGCCATGTTCCCTCTCTCATAATAACTTTCAGTATCATGCATAAATTTAACGATATAACTATCACATGAACCGTTGTAGCAATGATCACTTATTCTAACAGAAAACATAGTGATACTAGCTCTCATAACACTACTTTGTGAGACAATATTAGAAGTATCCTTAGAGAGGATAGTGTGTCCATCTTTTACATATTTAGTGACAAAATCTTTCACATTTGCTATTACAGGTTCATCAACTATTTGTTCATCAGGTTCAATAGATTTATTTGTACTTTCATTAACCATACTAGCTATCATAGAATGTTCCATTATCTTAACTGGGAAAGGCATTTTCTCAATGTAAGGTTTAGGTAAAATATGATTAGCAGTATAAATGTTCCATTATCTCTTGCAGGAACACAATTAGCAATATCTTTATATGGCTCATGATACTTATTCCATTTCTTTTTAGGAATTTCAATATAAGAAGAAAAAGCCTTAAAATAATTTGCAATACATTGAGAATCTAGACCATAAGCATTACTAATATTCTGAAAGTCATCAGTTCCCATAAAAGATTTACTGTATTCATAATCATAATTTATACCTAACTTTCTTCATTTATCATTCTCCCATGCTTTAGCATTGTCTTGAATACGGTCTAGAAGATCCCATTTAGCTTCTTCTTCCATGCGTGTAAATGATCCAGCAGAAGAAGCATCCAATAGATCCTTATCATGAACAAAAAGCCTTGCATAAAAGTTATTCATAATAATATAATTGGGGAGCTCATGAATAGGACATTTGAGCATTACTAACTTCAGTCTCCCCCAAGCTTGAGCTGTACTCTCTCCATCAAGAGGCAAAAAGTTGTATATTTGATTCCGATCTTTATGAATCTCACTAGGAGGATTAAATTTTGAATAAAAGAGAGGTACAATTTCCTCCCATTCAAGAGCTTGACCATTCTCCAGTAGCTTGTACGATTCCTCAGCTCTTCCTTTTAGTGATAATGAGAATAACTTCTTCTTGACTTGATTTGTTGTACTACCTGCACACTTGAACAACCCGCATAATTCGTGTATAAAGAGCAAATGATCACCGAGATGGACAGTTCCATCTCCAAAATAGTAGTTATCCATAACACGATCAATAATTCTTGTAGGTATTTTAAAAGTATCATTTTCAGCAGGTGTAGGTTCATCTACTACCTTAGTAGTGGTAGTAGCATTACGAAATAAGAAACTAAGTGAATTGTCCATATTGAGAATAAAGTAACTAACAGAAGTAAACAATACTCACAATAGAAGTTTCCTTTACCAGTTCCACTCTCTAATAGTGCTTCACTCCCCGGCAACGGCGCCAGAAAATAGTCTTGATGACCTACAAGTATAGGGGGTGTATCGCAGTATTTTCGATAAGTAAGAGTGTCGAACCCAACGAGGAGCAGAAGGTGTTTACGAGTGGCTTGGATCTAGAATTCCCTGTAAATACTTAGCAAACGGATTTTTAGGGGTTTTTGATAATGCAGATAAATAAAGTGCGAGTAAATAAAAGACAATAATAATAGATGCAGCAAGTGGCCCAATCCTTTCTTTAGCAAAGGACAAGCCGGTTGTATTACTTAAGATGCCCAAACATTCTCGAGGACACACGGGAATATCGTCAAGTGCTTTCGCTTCATATAGTTGATTAATCTTCTTTAGTTTGATAGGTGTTGTGTGGGTGAACCTATGCTAATGTACTGACCTTCCTAGGACTAATACATACTTGTGATTATACCCCTTGCAAGCATCCGCAAATACGAGAAAGTAATTAAGATAGAAACCTAACCACAACTTTAAACTCTGAGATCCTACACTCCCTTTGCAAAGGTTTCCTAACGGGGGTTCGGGTTTCTGTTACTCCGGCAACCCATACGATTAGTAGCCAAATACACAATGCATTCCCCTAGGACCATAGAGGTGAAGTGTCATGTAGTCGACGTTCACATGACACCACTAAAAGAATAACAACACAACTTAAATAACAAACTATTGGATCTTTCTCAACATAATTCCACTACTAACAACATGACTTCTCTCGCGTCCTCAAGTACTAAACGAACTACTCACAAGACATCATCTGGATCAAGATCAGAGATGAAATTAATGATAAGTAACAATCTGAACATGAACGATAATTCGATGGTTCCACTCAATAGCATCAACTACAACAAGTAGTCAATACCGGAAAAGTTTCCCCTAAGAACTATGAAATATTCAATCCAATTGTTACAGCGGTATGAAGTGGTGATGACGGTGCTGGTGGAGATGATGATGGAGATGATGATCATCCTAATGAAGTCCACCTTGCTGGTGGTGTTGATGGCGACGATCTCCCCTCTCCGGGAAGGAATTTCCCTAGCAGATTTCTGCCTGCCGGAGAGCTCTTTCTCTCTCTGTAGTTTTCCGCCCCGCATAGGCGGCGGAATCTTTCTGTGGTCGCTCCCCAAGTCTTAGGGTTTCAGGAGGATCATATACGCCGATGAGAAGAGCCAGAGGTGGGCCAGGGTGGCCACACCACCTGGTGGTGCGGCCAGGGGTTGCCCGCGCTATGGGGTGGTGTGGGCCCCCTGTGGCCCATCTCCGCTCCCCCTTCTGACATCCTTCGTCTTCTGAAAAAATATGATATCCATATATTTTCTGGGATTTTTGGATCTTCGTGAATTTTGCCTCCAAACAGTGCCTTTTCCATTAGAATCCTGACTTTAGCGGTCCATCCTCCAAAAGTCATCAATCATGCAAAAACAGATGAAATAACATAAGTATCATCTCTTAATATGAAATATATCAATGAATAGTAGTAAATTATGATATAGAATAGTGATGCAAAATGGACGCATCAAACCACCGAAATACGAAGCTAAAAAGAGCGAAAGTAAAAAGCCTTGCTCGAAGCAAGCCAAGAAGATGATACATTGGTGGATCCTCAAGATGGAACCGAAATGCAAGATCAAACTAAGGAGGACCAAAATGATGCACAAGATGATCAATATGAATCTGATGCAGAGACAGTTGATCCAAGAGAATATAAAGAAATAAGCAAGGAAGATGAAGTTGTTATAGTAGAAAAGAAGAAAAGCAATAAGCAGCAACAAAAGAAAGCAACGAAAGAGCTTGACCCTCCACAAAAGGTAAAAGACAAGAGTAAGTCAGGTGAGAAAAAGCTTCCTTATCCAGATCGAAAAAGAAAGCACCAGATCAGGTAATTTATAATTATTTTACAAAGGCACTTAGTGACCTTCGTATGGAAATTCCATTTGCGGATGCAATCAAAGTTCCTACTTATGATAAATTTCTTTGTGATATTCTTAGTAGAAAGAAAGAAATAACTGAAATTGCTGCCAAGGTAACTAGCTATCCTGCTAATAGGAAGCTGTTGTCTAAGTTGGGAGATCCTGGAATACCAACTATTTCATGCTCAATAGGTAAAACGGATATTCATAATGCCTTATGTGATCTAGGAGCAGGAGTTAGTGTAATGCCATACTCCCTCTATAAAAGGTTAGGATTAGGGGAGTATTCTTCGACTACTATCACTTTACAGATGGGTAACAAGTCCACTAAACAACCCGTTCGTATGATTGAGGATGTCTTACTTAGGATAGATGAGCATGTTATTTCCACTTATTTTATTATTCTTGAAATGCCAGAAGATGAAATATTATCTATAATACTTGGAATACCATTCATCAGTACTGCAGGTGCATCAGTAGATTGTGCGGAAGGGAAGATAATCTTCAATGTTTATGATGCTGAAATCATCCGGTATTTTCCAAAGAAGCTAGAGAAGGAGAAATATATGTTCCGCGAGCAAAACGAGTTCATGTGGTAAGTGCCATCGATAAGGGGCAACCAAATATAAGAATTCTAGAAGAGAAAACAGGTTGAGTTATCCAACCATTCTTAATAAATTCTTAATGGGAGTCAACCCATTTTCACCAATTTAGTAGAATAAAGAATAAGAAGTTCATCGCATTCCCACCACTTTTTCACAGAAATTCTTGCGGAAGCGTGCCCATGAAGATGCAGCTGTCAAAAAGTAGTAGAAACATCGATTGAATGAGTAGAGAATAATAATAAGAATAAAAGTTTGAGTTTTCTATTTACAGATGCTAAAATTTTGCTTTTAATATGCTAATGTTGGTCAACAGTTTTTACTGTCATTTTTCTGCTAATAACTAGGTATTTTGCTAAGTAATGGGATAAGAAGTTATCCTCGAATAAATAGAATTTTTTTGATGTTTACTGATGGTTTAACGACCAACTATACGGCAAGAATAAAAATTCCGGCCGTATAGTTCCGGTCGTATAGTTATATTTGCCATCAACAAATTTTCTTCAATGGAAGAGAGAGTTTAACGAACAACTATATGGCGAGAATAAAAATTCCTGCCGTATAGCTCCGGTCGTATAGATATCGATGCCTCTGTACAATATTTTTGAAAGGTACTGAGAGTTTAACGACCAACTATACGATAAGAATAAAAATTCCGGCTGTATAGTTCTGGTCGTATAGATATCGATACCTTCGTAGAATTTTATCCCAAAGGTACTAAGAGTTTAACGACCAACTATACGACAGGAATAAAAATTCCGGCCATATAGTTCTGGTCGTATAGATATCGATACCTTCGTAGAATTTTATCCCAAAGGTACTGATAGTTTAACGACCAACTATACAGAGGGAATAAAAATTCTGGTCGTATAGTTCCAGTCGTATAGATATCGATGCTTGTTTTAGAAATTTAACTTGAGAGTCAGACGGTTTAACAACAACTGTACGATGGGATCATTGTGATCTGGCCGTATAGTTCTTTTTTGTATAAAGAAACCCTAGTTGGCGGCACCGTCGCAACTATACGTGCGGAGCAACATCACCCGCCCGTATAGTTTGGTGCGACCACAAAATCGCACCGGGGCGGCTAGGTCTTCCTCCTCTTCTCATTATTTCTCTCATATTCTCTCTCCAATCCTCTCAAAATCCACCTAGAAATCTTGATTCTTCATGGATTTCGTTCGTTTGAGTGGGGGAATCAATAGATCGCTATGTTTCTCTCCCTATCCATGCTTTATTTTCAGATTTCCATGGTTGAAACTCTCACATTGATCTAGTGGATGAACTCAAGCTTATTTTGTTTTTCTTATTAATTTCTCACGTTAGGATTGAATTTTTCCACGTGAATCATTCATATATCATATAGAAACTATATGCCTATGGTTTTATGGTGAAATTTTTCAGTGCATCACGATGAACAAAATCGGTAACCTCTTTCGTTCGAGCAAGCGCCAACGGGGCGAGGGCTCAAGCTCGGGGTCCCGAGCTCTGCACAACTCCAAGTTGGACATTGTCTCATCAAGGAGGGTGCTGCCCACATGTTGGGCTGACCACGACTTTCTCACTGTGGCAGGGTTTAAGGAGGACTTCAACCTCATGTGTAGCAGGGCGGGGCTGGCGGTACTTGGCTTTGCAAGCCACGATACCTACACCGAGCTTACCCACAAGTTCCTTGCCTCCTTAAACAACTACCACAGGGAGAAAGGTAACATTGGCACGATAAGCTTCACCATGAACCGGCAACACTATAACATAAGTTTCAAACAATTTTGCAGTGCTTGCAGCTTCCCTCATTCTGGGGAGCCCAATGTTACTAACCTCTATAGCGTCACAAGTGGAACGACTTGAGAGGTTATTTATGTTAATGGTGGCAGGCATTTTTATCAGAAGAAGATGTCCACCATCCAGAACCCAACCATTCGCTACTATGCTCTATTCCTCGCCAACACACTACTGGGGAGAGGTGACATGGGCTCCATGGCCAATGCGGACATGGCAATGATCACCAAGGGTCTTTTGCCTACTTCACCGCAAAGTCCCAGTGCTACAGCTCTACTCATCCAGCACTTCCTCCACCAAAGCAACAAGACCAAAGGTGATATTTGCATTGGTGGATTGGTAAACCACCTTGCCTATGCATTGAACATTGTACTACCTGTCATGGAACCTGTTGATGGCTCCAAACTCATGGACGTCAAATATTTGACTACTTGTGGCTTCCTTGGTGTTTACCATGCTAACCGGAGGGTCCGAGCATATCAATTTGGTTATCTTGGTGATGCACAAGTTGAGAAGGTTCAATTTCCCTGCCCACAAGCCTTCTCAATGGTGGACAAAAACACTTGGATCCTCACCAAGGACCAAGTGATGGAGATCTTGGCCGAGCACCAGCACGAGGAAGATGAAGATGAAGGGCAGCAGGATGATGAGGAGAAGGAGCAGGAGGAAGAGCAGGGACACAACCTTGCTTGGGAAGGATAGCAGCAACAACAAGGAGGAGCTTGGGACCCGTGGCCCAACCAGCCATAATAGGGGTACAACTATGTCCCCTATCAGGAGTTCCAAGATCTCAACCAGCACGTAGGGGAGATCGACCACACTCTTCAAGATGTGAATGAAGATGTGAACACTTTGACTGACAACTTCAGTCACTTCATGACCCACTTCCCCGACTTCTACCAGCAGTATCCGCACAAGCCGCCAAATTACAGCAACAACTGAGCCTGGCAATCACCTAAGCTTGGGGGGAGGTTTGAAAACCTCCAAACTTTGCATTTATATTTAATTTTTCTTCTTTTGCTTTATTTTATTTCTTCAAATTTTCATGTTTATTTTTAGCTTTGCATGTATAAACCAAAAATACCAAAAAAATAGTTGTAATTTTATTCGCAAGTCTGTTTCTTTGTTTCTCTTGTAGATTGCTTAATTTCGGGTGACTTGGCAATAGGGAAACATAGATGGGGTTCAACTTAAATATGGGAACGAAGCAAGCCAAAAGAGGTATCATATTCCTTTCATTATCCTTTCTGCAACCTTAAATTGATCTCTCAAATATTTACTTGCTTGCACTGAGGTCGCTTCCCACTTAGCTTGTTATCCTATAAATTCTATTCCTTTGCTAGTGTCTCCTTTTTAGCATTGAAATAATGAGCAAAGAACTTGGTTTAAAATACTTCCTACATTTTACAACAAGGAAAATCATCTGAAAGATGACTTGAGTCCATGTTTAGCCCGAAGAATTTGATTTTGGAACCACTCCATCCCATTTGAGCTTAATACAAATAGACGTGATAGTACCCTTGATTGAAATTGTTTGATGACATGGATGCTTTGAAGTAGTAGAAATTATGCCTCTATTTTTTCTAATAATTACCATACGATATTGCTTTATGTGTGTCATTAGAACTCTATCTTGCTCCATGGGGAAATATTAACTCCGCTGGCCAGCGAATGATCTAAATGTGGGAAAACACTTGATTTTGGCGATTGAGTTATGTAAACATTTGTAGTAGCAATGCTATGACGGGTAAAATTTTTAGTCTCCTCATGGTTTCATGTTCCAAGTGAAGTTGTAGTGCTCCTATGGCCCATTATTTCTCAACAGTTATTCATTGGCATGGTCATGAATGCATAACACAACCCCAATTAAACATGATAAAAATAGTGGCATGATTTCTCTATGAAAAGCTAAAGTTTTTGAAAGGCAAAAGAAAAGAAAAAGGTACTTTGATGGTCTTGAAATTTTGACATGGGATATATGAGCTGTTCTCAAATTACATGCTTTGATGCCAACTTGAGTACTCTTAATTGGTTAAACAAACAAGAACAAAAGTATTTCATCTCTCTATAAAGAGAGGCACCAAAAGGATTTGTCTCACTTTCCTAGCTAAAATTTCCACACTTGCTTGGGCATATGATTTATTTGCTAACAAGATATACGTGGTTAGGAAGTGGACTCATTCGAGACATGTGAATCCTGCCTACTCGGCAAGATGACCAAGACACCTTTTGCAAAGAGTTGTGAAAGGGCGTCCGACTTATTGGGACTAGTACATAGTGATGTATGTGGCCCGATGAGCATGACAGCCAGAGGTGGTTATGAGTACTTCATTACATTCACTGATGATTTGAGTAGGTATGGATATATCTACTTGATGAAACAAAATTCGGATGCCTTTGAAAAGTTCAAGGAATTCCAGAATGAGGTACAAAATCAACTCGGCAAGAAAATAAAGTTTCGTCGGTCGGACCGAGGAGGCGAGTACATGAGCCATGAGTTTGATGACCATCTGAAGAGTTGTGGAATAGTTCCCCAGCTCACTCCTCCAGGAACGCCGTAGAGAAATGGTGTGTCGGAAAGGAGAAATCGGACCTTGTTGGACATGGTACGATCAATGATGAGTCGGACAGATTTGCCTTTATCATTTTGGGATTATTGTCTAGAAACTGCAGCGTTCACACTAAACAGAGTACCATCAAAGTCGGTAGAGAAGACACCGCATGAGATGTGGACTGGCAAGAAGCCGAGTTTATCTTTTCTTAAGATTTGGGGTTGTGAAGCTTTTGTCAAGCGACTTCAGTCGGACAAGCTTACAACTAAGTCGGATAAGTGTATTTCGTAGGATATCCGAGGGAAACCTTGGGTTACTACTTCTACAACTGAGAAGAGGGCAAAGTGTTTGTCGCTCGAAACGGTGTCTTCCTTGAGAAAGAGTTTCTCAGTCGGGGAGTCGGTGGGAGCATGGTGCAACTCAAAGAAATTCGAGAGGTACTGGCCAGTAGTGAGTCGGCAAAAGCCTTAGAGGTTGAGCCGGTCGTGGTACCTGAGCCGGAAACAACACCGACACTGCGAAGATCGGCCAGATTACGAAGTGTTCGTGATGTGTTACTAGAGTGATGATCCGGCAACTTATTCGGAAGTGATGGTAGGTTCTGATTCTGAGTCATGGCTTGGAGCCATGAGATCCGCGTTAAAGTCCATGGATGAAAGTCAAGTTTGGAACTTGGTTGATGTGCCAGACGGTGCAAGACCCGTCGAGTGCAAATGGGTCTTTAAGAAGAAAACTAATATGGATGGAAATGTTTCTATCTATAAGGCGCGGCTTGTCGCGAAGGGGTTCCTACAAATTCAAGGAGTTGACTACAATGAGACTTTCTCTCCCGTGGCGATGCTTAAATTAGTTCGGATTATGTTAGCTATAGCAGCCTATTTCGACTATGAGATATGGCAGATGGATGTCAAGACAGCTTTCCTTAATGGAAATTTAACCGAGGACGTGTATATGATACAGCCCGAGGGTTTTGTCAATCCGGCTAATGCTGACAAGGTATGCAAACTTTGGAAATCCATTTATGGGTTGAAGCAAGCCTCTCGGAGTTGGAACATTCGCTTTGATGAGGTAGTCAAATCGTTTGGCTTCATCTAGAGTGATCATGATTCTTGTTTATACAAGAAGTTTAGTGGGAGCAAAGTAAACTTTCTGATCTTATATGTGGATGACATATTACTGATTGGAAATGATGTCCATATGTTGCAAGAGACCAAGGAATCATTGGAAAAGAGTTTTTCTATGAATGACTTGGGTGAGGCGACTTACAAACTAGGAATACGGATCTATAGAGATAGATCAAGGCGGCTCATTGGATTGAGTCAGAGTACATACTTGGACAAAGTGTTGAAGAAGTTCAACATGGAATCGTCTAAGAAGGGGTTCTTAACTATGTCCCATGGAGTAAATCTTAGCAAGACTCAGTGTCCTTCGACAACTGATAAGCGAAGTCAGATGAGTGCAATTCTGTATGTTTCTGCAGTCATATCCATCATGTATGCTATGATTTGTACTAGGTCAGATGTTTCCTATGCTCTTAGTGTTGTGAGAAGATACTAGGCTGACCCTAGAGAGATCCACTGGGCAGCAGCTAAAAATATCCTTAAGTCTTGAGAAGAACTAAAGATATGTTCCTGGTTTATGGAGGTGAGGATGAACTCAGTGTAAGGGGTTACACGGATGCGAGTTATCTCACTAACTCGGATGATTCTCGTTCACACTCCGGATATGTGTTTGTGATAAACGGAGGGGCAGTGAGCTGGAAGAGTTCCAAGAAAGAGATGGTGTCTGCGTCTACGATAGCGGCTGAGTATATTGTTGCCTCAGAGGCGGCAAAGGAAGCCGTTTGGATGAGGAATTTCCTCATGGATCTTTGTGTGGTTCAGGGCTCGTCCAATCCGTTAGACGTGTATTGTGACAACAATGGTGCTATCGCACAAGCCAAGGAACCTAGACAACACCAGAAGAACAAACATATACTCATGCGGTACCACCATATTTGCCAGTTCGTGGATCAAGGTGATATCAAGTTATGCAAGGTGCACACGGATGCAAATTGTGGATCCGTTGACAAAGCCACTTCCACAGCCGAAGCATGAGGCGCACCTGAGAGCTATTGGCATTAGATGTCTGGACATGTGATGTCGGATGATTGGCTCTAGTGCAAGTGGGAGACTATTGGGAATATGACCTAGAGGCAATCATGTATGATGTTATTCCCAATGTATTCATAACGTTATTGTCCATGTATGAACTACTGATAGGTATCATTGAATATGTGATTCGATTGTGGAACTCCATATTCATGTTGTTCATACTAATTGTCCTTGGTCATTGAGGTTGTGTTGGACACACAACTTAGACTAATGTGAAAGTCGGCAGATGACTCGGTTCCACTTGTCATGGGCATGGAAATGCTATTCCGACTTACACAGATTCGGCTAAAGAGTTTAGCGAGTCGGACTGACCCATATTGAGATACAACGAATAAGTCGTCATTTGTATATCTCAATCAATGTAATCCTTAGACCTGAGGTTATTGCACAATCCGAGTTGAGGATCACCGACTTAGGTTCTGTCAAACGTTGTTCCGTCACTAGGCAGTCATAAAGGCGGAGTTCGGGTCGACTGAGAATGAAGCTACGTGATGTGAATAACCAAGATGGGATTTTGCCCCTCCGACTGGAGAGATATTCTCTGGGCCCTCTCGGAAGATATGATTCGGAAAGCATGGCCATGCGTGACTCGGTTAAGTGTTAACCGAGGCGACCGACTAAGTGTTAGTCAGATGAATCACTTATCTCGGATCGAGAAAGAGAGTCGAACTATTTAAGGGATGACGATTATTCGCCTATAGTTTGACAAGGTATATCGTGAGGCAAAAGGGACTCAGATGAAAGTCGCATTGGAAGGTATGTCGTCATGACTCTTTGGTACTTGGGAGTTGGCACGTTCTGCTAGGAGCCGCTACCAACTGATCGGTCATGAGTGAGACTCGGATCGTGTCCGGGTCACCATGAGCCTATCGGGTCACACACTTAAGAGCGGGAGCATATTTGGGTTGGACCAAAAAGGAAACAGACAGAGTCAGTGAGTTGGACTCGCAGTGACTAATATATGCCTTTTAGTGAATGGGCCACAAGTGAGTGGAGCCCACTTTCACTCCCTATATAAGATGGGGCGTAGGTGCTTAGAGCACATAGTTAGGTCACTCCATGTGATGGAAACCCTAGGTCCAGTCTAGTCTTGTCGCCGCCGTACCGGACCTAGCAGTCCATTGCCGGCGCTCCTCCCCGTATGTGTGGATACTGGCGGAGGTTTTGTACGTTGAGCACTTCGACGATCGTGGATCGGAACAGATCGTGAGGACATCAAGCGACGTGCTTCATCGATTCCGCAACCGCGCGTCTAGTGGTAATTCTCATGGCCTACTACCTGAGCTAGATCTTGGGATCACCGCGTAGGAAAAAGTTTTGTTTTTCTCTGCGTGTCCCAACACTTGTATGATCATATTTAAGATTGTAGGGATTGTGAAGAAAATAATTTGACACCAATTCAAACTTGTGAGTTCCTTTATTTTTCAGTCTCGAATCTCCTCTATTCTTCCTTATTTCCTTATCACTCGAGGGAGAACAACATCTAAGCTTGGGGGAGTTGATAGCTGTGAGATTCGACACATTTTTTATGGCTTTTATTGATAGTTTTCTCCCGGATTTGATCATTTTCTGGCTTTACCTAACGCTAATACTTTGGTAGCAAAGAAAACTTGGTTTTTAATGTTTGTTTCAGGTTCTGAACGTCAACAAAAGGATTTAACTAGAGAAACACAATATTCTGGGGAAAACTAGCGAGTCTCGCTTTGGAAGGACGCGAGGGGAGCTCACAGAAGCTTCAACGAGCAACTATACGGCAGGAATATTTTCTGGCCGTATAGTTCCCGCCCTATAGTTGTCGCCGCCTCTATCTTTTCAAAAGGGATAACTTCCATGAAGGGACATGGGGAGAAAAACACAACGCATCAGCTACCATACCATCCATAAGGGAGAAAGAAGAGATCCAGAGAAGAAGGAGAAGACGTTCTTCATCTCGCTCCACGATCTTCGACCTTCTAGGCAATACACCCCCATAGCCACTACTTGTACTTGAGAGAGAGAGGGATCTCCACCTTGCAAGATTAGGGTTTGTGATTGTTCTTCCCATCTTGAATTGTGTTGGATATTTTTCTATTCCTTATTGTGGATCTCCACGATAATACAAAGACGAATTCTCTTTATTTAGTTATATTGATGATTCGTTCTTCTCTCATATGTGAGTAATTCCCTTGGGCGTGGGAGATGAGGGGATTGGTGAGATGTGATGTGCCTTCATATATTTTCCATTAGTTTGTGATTGATTCTAATTACTATAATATATGTGCTTGACTATCTGTGGGATGCCTAGTGTTTGTTGTCCAATTAAGGGCCCAGACAACATGATACTTTGTGCTACATAGATAAGATCTTGTTTGCTAGTGGACTAGCGACCCTCGGGTGACACAGGGATATCAATGGAAAGCTAGTTGACTCGAGGATAACGAGTAACCACTGTGCTTATTGCATTAGTCCGATCCAAGGAGCTTAATCGCTAAGCAACCTTAAGGATCTTAATCGTCTAGTGTCTGACCATGGTTTTGGTAGCAGGCTAGTAGGATTATTGAAGTTGGGATGAAATCTACCAAGAGGAGTTCCGACTAATTATGGGCTGCTCGCCTACACATATATCTATAAGATTATAATTGTTACATTTACCACTCATCCACCTAGCATAGTCACTATCACCACGAACTGAATCTCCCCACCCCTTCTTTTGCCATTTGTAGGAAACAACAAACAAGCAAAGTCGTTCTTTACTTTTATGCTTTATATTTTTGAAGTTTACATTTTATTTTTATTTAAATCTATCACATTTAATCAAAACCCCATTCTCATTTCAACACTTGAAGTCAATTCACTCGAAGACCTATGACAACTTCGGGTGTGACAGAGACTTCATCAATAAACACTTACCTTTGGGCTACCTGTGGGATCGATATCTGAACTTCGAAACTAGCTACAAATGATCTATGCTCTTGCAGACATCAGGAAGTGAGGCATCCCTTCACTGTTTCGGGTTCCCACGCCTCACCGCCACGCAGCCGAGTGCTCCGGCGATAGAGTTGGAGTGTGCGGCGCATGGCTCACACTGGCTTCCTGAGTGCTCACTCCCTTGCCTACAACAATGCCACACCGCCCATCTACCACCTACACAATGATAGGCCGCCATGTCCCATCGCTGGAGCTGAACCCCAAGCCGACTGCTTACCCACCACCTACACAATGTTAGGCTACCTTGTCGTGCCGTTGGAGATGAACCCCGGCCTACCCCCTTCAAATGCACATGATGACTCGTTCTACAAGCAGGAGGAGGAACTTTCGAGGGAGGCAGAAGAGGAGGAGTGGGAGCTGGGTGGAAGGGGGATTGATGGCAAACAATGAACGCTACTCGTATCCTATGACACAAAGCGCCAAGAGATGAATGCCACCCAAGCCCGGAGGAGACGAACTCAATCCCCATGACCCCCGTGATGGAGATCTCCAATGAGAAGGTGGCGACGGTGGAGTCCACTCTACTTCTTATGTCGGCCGAGCGAGGATAGTCGACATCAACGCCCATCGTCTTGCTAAGGCCACCACCCGCGAGGACTGGGGTGCTCCAACGAGGATTCACATCAAGCACGTGCTAGAATTAAGACTCCACGACGCAAGAAAGCACCACACACACCAGCGATGGAGGCACAATGGTAGGCGCTCGAAGGGAGAGCCTACTTGCGAGCTCTGTAGTTTTTTGGGCTTCAGGTAGCAGACACGGGAAGCCCATCTCCATGTCCTCGGGGTGGGTCCACGAAAAGAAGCATGTGACTATGTCGAGATGATCTGCATCACACTGAGGCCTGCTTAAGTAGGCCCAACTTAACTTAACTTGTTCGTTCTTTGGCCAGAGCTTCAGAGCGCGCACGTAGGGCCTCCCTTGATGTCACATCAGGCCTGAAATCCCTCACGGTAGAATTCCATGTGGCCCCAAAGTGTATTTGTACCCTGGTAGTAGTTTTTGTTCTCAGCACAACATGGTGGTGGGCGAAAGAGTTTCGGTTTGTACTGCCTTTATTCTTCAATTTAAAATATTTTGGTAGAATAAAAATAGTCTAACAGGAGGTCTTATTTCTTGAAAATACTATATTCTAGTTTGCACGGCCATGTCAAGTAACTCGGCAGAGAGAGATAGGTGGCCTAATAGGGAGGGACAAGGGGCTGGTCCTGGTCGAGCTGACATGCAACAGGAGGCGTTAGGGAATCTCCACCGGCACGACCCAAACGGTCCTATTTTGTCTGTTTCGGTCGGGCCGTGGACAATTTTGGGTCATGGTCTGGCCTATCCGGTCAGCCACGTCTAGCGGCGCGGCCCATCTATCCGCGTTGGCCAGCGCTGGCCAGAATTTTCATCGCTTTGCACATTTTAGCACAAAGTACATAGATGTACAATTTGACAAGAAAATAAACTAGATTAGGTAACCAAATTAAAATAATGCTTACATATGAATAGTTCACACTCACATGGTTCAATAAAAACAATCAAATACCATTCAAATTATAAGAAACAAATAAGGGATTAATTGTTTTGCTTTCCTGAATGAGCCCATATATGCTTAATCAAATCTAGTTGAATCCGGTCATGGGTGTGCCTGTGATGCAAATTTTCATGCACATGCATGAAATCTTCGCAAGACGATAGACCTGGTTCTGGCTCAACCAATTGACCTTGAAAATTCCAGCCTTGGTCGAAGATGCTATCATCACGCTCGTCTTCGATGCTCATGTTATGCAAGATCACACAAGCAGTCATCACATCCCACATCCTCTTTGTGCTGCAGGTTCTACCAGTGTATCAAATAATAGCCCACCTTGACTAAAGAACCCCAAATGCTCGCTCCACATCCTTCCTAGCTACCTCTTGCTCTTTCGCAAACCTCTTGCATTTCTCATCTCTAGGGTTGCGGATTGTATTCAAAAAAGGTGGACCAGGACAGACATATACTGTCATCTAGATAGTAACCCGTTTCATAAGGATTGCCATCGATCTCATAGGAAACCTGTGGGACATTTCCCTATACTAGCCTAGCAAACAGCGGAGACCGCTGCATCGCATTGATACCATTGTTTGATCCAGACATGCCAAAAAATGAGTGCCAAATCCAGAGATCTTGTGATGCAACATCATCTAGTATGATGGTACACCCCTCCACATCCACTTTGAACTACCCTTGCCAACCAAAATAACATTTCTACCACTGCCAATGCATGCAGTCGATCCTGCTAAGCATCCTAGGAAACCCCTACTCTCGTTGATGGACAAAAAGCTGGTAGTGTCTTTGGTGTTTGGCTCTCTTAGGTAAAATTTTCCAAACACCGCAATAAATTGCGCAGCAAAACCGGTACATGGCCTCATGGAATGTTGACTCGCTCATGAGCATGTATTTTTTTGAGGAGATCACCATGCTCCATATGCTCCATCCTCTTCATGCTCCATATGGTCCACATCCCACATCCTCTTTATGCTCCATATGCAAGCTGCCGAAGGGCAGCGAAACATTTCTGGTAAGAGGAGAAGTCAATCTTATCGGTACAATCGTACTTATCCTCCAAGTAGTCATCGTACTCCCTCACCCCATTGAGAATGTATGGGAATAGGTTCCTGGACATTCGATAGCAGCGACAGAATGCCCTCTCTTTGAAGATCGGATCAGTTTGGTGGAATTAGTCTTTGTAAACGCGCATGTGTCCAGCTTCTCGATCACGTTCATGGTTGGATCCGTGCATCTTCGCTGATCCACCTCTATGTGATGGAATGAGGTAATGGTCGTGCACCATCTATGAAGTGGCCAGCATAACTTCGGTCTCTTCGTCGGTGACAAGGGGTAACCTCGGCAATGCCCATGGTTATGGACTTAGGCTTTCGTGGAAAAGAGAACACTGGGGATTTCTTCGGTTGATCAGACAAACAAGGGAGTCGAAGTAGTCTGATTACTATGAAAACTATGGTTACAGATTTCTCAAAGCCTCGGTACATCGTCGTTGGCTCCTCCCAGCCTTTATATAATAGGCTGGGTCCCAAAGCTATATACGGATAGGTTACAAGTTACAATTACAATACTAGTACAATGTCGGTTTGTACTTCTTCCTTGACCGCCAAGATAACTTTTGTCCATCAGATGCTCTCTGGACTTTCCTTTACACTTGACGGGCCGCAACCCTTTGTAGGCCTAACGTAGTCAATCACGGGGACCCGTTTGGTCATTCCCATGTAAGTAGCCCCCGAGACTCCATCTGAATCATAGATTTGGGTTGAGTCTCAAAGACAGTTTTAGCTGCAAGTCAAAGATTATTATAAGTAAATATTTTAGGGATTTCTATTTTTGTGCCCCTGCTTCGTTAGTTGTACTCAGTTTTCCTCAGCCACTTAATTTTTCCTCACCTTTGCCCCTCTCCTTCTCGGAAACTCGTCAAATAGCTCGAACGACAGCTGCTGTTAGGTTGACCATTGGCTGATGTGTGGGGCCGCGCGGTCTGGGACCACATGGGGCCGTTTGGTCAGGAACGCGTTATGCTGACATGTGGGGCCATACCATGTGGGACTGCGTGGGGTCGGTTTATTGGGAACGTGTTATGGGGACATGGTGTGGGACCATGTGGGGCGTGTTTGGTGGTTACATGCGCCCTGTCGCCTAAAATGGAAGTTTTCTTTTTTGTTATTTTTATGATTGGCCTTTTTAAGAGCGTCTTTTCCCCTCTCTATTGCTAACAGTTGTGGTTTTTTGCCCAAAAAGGTAGTGAATCTAGAGAAGCTTCTTTCTTCATTCATTTTTCCTTTTGGCCCTCGTTTTTTCCCAATATGGTAGCAAATCTAGAGCATCAAATCTAACCAGCACCATAAATACATTCAGTAAACAGAGCATATGTTGATAAAGAAGCTAATATAGGATATATAATAGATGTAGATAAAAGCAGCTAATATAGGATATATAGATATAGTACTGTACATAACGAGGTTTGACAATTAGGTACTTAGCAGCAGCAACAAACAAGTTCAACACACACAAGACAAAAGAAACAGCTTTATAGCAGTAGAAGAAGTAGCACAAGATCAGTGGCCCCTCATGGCCTCCACTAGGAGGGCCTCCGCCTCCTCCCTATGGCGCCTCTTCCACTTCTTGCTGCCTAGTCCCTTAACCTTGGGTGCCTTGGGCTTGATCGGGGGCATGTGACCCTCCTTGATGGCAAACTTCTGGAGGTTGCAGAGGTGAAGACCAAGCGCCTGATGCTTGGCTCTGAATCCATGGACATTCACGGACTCGCCGCAGGTCCTCACGTCCTCGGAATGCTTCATGAGGGAGTTGAGGTCGGTGGCGTGGAGCCTCCTGGTGCATAAGGGGCACCTGTAGATGTTGCCGGTGAATAAGTTGTCGTACTGGCCGGACTTCAGCCTCCTTAGCACCTGACAAGTCTTGGTGTCCTTGGACTCGTCGTCGCTGCTATCCTCCTGTTGGAAAAAACCGTGGATTGCAATAAGGACATGATTGAGATACCCTATCGGGATTGATTATTTGCATAAATTAACCGATTGAGATACCCTGATTATTCCCCAATTCCCATATCTCAAACCAAATTGAATACTGATCCCAACTACAGGTCGGCACTACTATTAACTAGGGAATCCCTTAACTGCAACACGGAGGACAAATAAAATAGGATTGAAATACGAATAGGAGGATTCATCGAAATAGGAGATCTAACACAAGAGGATTAGCTACTATAAAAATACGAACAACCGAACCCTAATAACATATGATCTAGCATCCAACGATAATAGGGGAAGAACAAGGGAAGGGGAGAAAACCCTAGTTACCTCCGACCATGGGTCGGCGATGCTGGTGTCGTAGGGGTTCTCTGGCCTGATGTAATCCTCCTCCTCGTAGGGGTCCCAGCCGAGCGGGATCTGCCTGAGACCGGCGGGGGCCTCCTCGCCAGCGGGTACGGTGGAAGCGGGGACGTGGGTCTGGACGGGGATGGCGGCTGCCTTCGATGCCTCAATAGGGGCATGTACGGTGACAAGGGCCTCCTTGCTGGAGGCCTTGGAGGCGATGATGGAAATCACGCTGTTATTCTTTATTGCCGGCGTGGTTGGGTTTTTTTTGAGGGTTTGCAGAAGGTGATGGGACAGTGGATACGGTTGCATGAGTGAGCGAGTGAGTGATGAGTGAGAGTGAGGAGGCCTCTATAAAGGAGAAGGGAAGAGACATTTCGTTGTACCACTGTGCACCGTGTAACCACGTACGCTACTGCACCGTGCACGACCACACGTTTCCGCTACCACCCCGTGCATCACGACACAAGTATCGTGAGTCACGCATGTTTTCCCTCGTGTCTAACCCTGGCAACTTAGTCGTGCTCAGTTATACCCTCGAGTGTAACACTGGCAGTTTGGTTGTACTCAGTTTTGCCCTTCAGTACTAACACTGCCATGTGCAATATACTCAGTTTTACCCTCCGGTGGTTGGTCAACAGAGAGTCAACGAATGGGTTTTAGCTAGCTAATTGAGTCATTTTATGCACAACAAATTCAAAAAGATCAAAAAATAGTGACATCTACCCAGGGAGTCTTATTACGTGACCTGCCACCATAAGAAATGTATAGAAATCAAGTTTTAACCTAAATCACCACTTCTAAAATCACCAACTATCTATGAAGGTTCATGACTTTCTACTCAAGCCTCTTCCCAAAACATAGTTTGTCTGAATGACGCAATAATTGTCAAACTGGTCTATATTTGAACTGCAAATAGTTTGATGTATGCCAATATGTATTTTATTGTATAAAAGAAGGTTTTTCCATTTTTAAATCTCTTTCTATTTTCTATTTGAATCCTTTGTCAGTTTTGCCCTTGGATTTTAAGTTCTACTCAGTTTTACCCTTGATTTTTAAGTTCTACTCTGTTTTCCCCTCTCTCTTAGTCACAAACTCTCACACATATGCTCATCTTGGCTGCTACACTCTGATTGGTTGAGACAGAGATAGCGGAAAAGATAACCGTTGATCGTGCCCACCCACTGTTGATCCTCTGTGATCTAGCGGACAAGATAACCCCTATATCCATCAGACAACACCCCACTATCCATGCAAAATAACGAGTTTGCCACTGGTACTTTAACTCCATAAAGAAAAGATTTTGAATATAATTTGAAGGGAACGTGTTCAAAGTTGTATAATTTTCGTATATGCAAGCTTGTGCATTACATTCCACTCTATGAAAATGATAATCTCTCAAGATTTTCTTAGCACAACATTATCACGTATTAAGTGCGATTTCAAAGATTTCAAATGTGTACAATTTGCGTATATGCAAGTTTATGCATTACATTCCACTCTATAATAATGCGGGAGAAAATGATAATCTCTCAAAACTTTGTTAGAACATCATTATCACGTATTAAGTGCGATTTAGCAGTGTTCAAAGGTTTATAATTTTTGTATATGCAAGTTTATGCATTATATTTCACTCCATGGAAATGATAAATTATTAGGATTTTAGTAGCACAACATTATCATGTCCTAAGTGCGATTTCAAAGAGTTCAAAGGTGTATAATTTTCGTATATGCATTACATTTCACTATATGAAAATGATAATCTCTCAAGATTTTATTAGCACATTATTATCACGTATTAAGTGTGATTTCAGAGTGATCAAAGGTGTATAATTTTCATATATCCAAGTTTATGCATAATATTTCACTCCATGAAAATGACAAACTCTCAAGTTTTTCTTAGCACAACATTATCATGTCCTAAGTGCAATTTCACAGTGTTCGAAGGTGTATAATTTTCGTACATGCACGAGGCATAAAGATTTTAGTTTAGGGATCACTTTTCATGCTCTAAAAATGGTAAACTCTCAAGATTTTCCTAGGACAATATTATCATGTCCAAATTGTAATTTGAAAGTGTTCAAGAGTTGTGTCAATTATAAACACTCTTTTACATTAAGAGTTGTATATTTTTTTAATTTGAAAAGTGTTCAAGAGTTGTGTTATTCTCTCATTTCTTATACATCCATCTTCCTAGATCTCAAAGTTTGACTTTCACCTCATAGATTCACTTCATTACAGCCGAGACATTAACTCGATAAACTAATTAAATCATCATAATGGCTCACCGCCCGCATTCTCCATAGCAAGCGTGCGCCCAACTGAGCTCCCGAGTTGCGCCAATTGATTTTCCACAACAAGCGCACAATTTCCAGTGTCATCCTTCATACAGGTCAATGGGACGACACCATAATACAACCAGGAAGAACATGATGCCAAAGTGAAGGTATACAAAGGGCCGCCATCGCCGGAGAAGAAGAAGAGGAAAGGGGAGGCAACGACACGGGCGTGGGCGCACGGCTAGATCGGGGTCCCATCTTGCAACGCTAACCTGGGTAAGCTATGGGTACCATGCTGATCTAGATAAGTGGAGAGAGGTGTCCACTACGGGAACCGACTTAACATGGCCCCACTTGTCAGCATGTAATGGCAAGGGTCCACTACGGGACCCGACAGAATGTGGCCCCACTTGTCAGCATGTAACGGCGAGGGTCCACTACGGGACCCAACTGAATGCGACCCCACTTGTCAGCATGTAACAACAAGGCTAACAAACGACGAGTTTCAGATCGTGTGAGAGTTTTGTACAAGGATATGGGCAAAAGGGAGGAAAGGTTCAGCCGCTAGGGAAAACTGAGTACAACTAAGGGCACAAAAATAGAAATCCCAATATTTTAACACTCTTTGTATTGATTATTGTAGAGATTTGGTATAACAGGTCTGATGCATCTAATGAGTCGGGAATTAGTTAATTGCTCTTGGGCAAAAACACCGTGAACCTACATCAAATTCAAGTCCCCACCGGGCTTGAACTCGGTATTTGCTGGCATAATTCAGTTCATGTCGTAAAGGTCTTACTAAATACTGAATTCTAGTGCTTTTATTTGAGGTACCCAACTCGTCCTTCGGGTTTTTTTATCGTATTGTGGATACAAATAGTTTACTGGAAGAGCCCATTCATGTGCAGTTACCAGGCCACACGAGACGGATCCTGGGGTCTTACCTTGATGTCGTGGACACAACATTCAGACATATTATCATGATGGGGAGGATCCGGGGATTTTTGGGATTTTACTGACTGACTTGTTTGGCTATTAGAATTGCTGAAGCCATTAGTTTTATTTTATTGGGTGAAATATAGGCACTCCCTTTGGGAGTAACCGTATGAGGATACAATCATGTAACGTTCATAGGGTCTTTTTCTACTTGTTTATCGGGTGCTCTTTCAACGCATGAGAATAATATTGATCCGAAGAGTTTCTCTTCTTGGGGTCTTGTTTTATTTTGTCAACTCTGTTGGAGAATATATTTTTATCAGGTGTGCGGTTAGTGCTCCCAATGGAAGTATCTCCTGAGGCTATGTTCGGGTGCCTGTACGGAGTATAGGCTTAAAACATTATCTTCTCATTATGATGATATCACTTGTTTCACTTGTTTGTCACCCGGGAGCCGAGGAAACATAATCTTTATTTGTCACCAAATTTGGAGGTACATGTTTTGGCATAGTCGCCTAGGTGTTGACCTTATCGGAAGTAGATTATGAAATCTTTTGGCTAATACTCCTGGCCGTAGTCCTTATTGAAAGTAAATTACAGAAGGTAAAGTCCCAAGCGTAAAAACGTTGCAGCTGCGCAACATTCCACAGATTGGAGTACTTGGCTCTGGTCTTCTTGTCTTGGAGGCAATATGCTCCACTAGGGATTACTTCTGTGATGATGTAGGGTCCCTCCTGTGGTGATTCCAGCTTGCGATGACCGTCTGAGGCGAAGCGAAGAAGGGCCTAGGATGCAGTCGATGGCTGTGATAATTCTGCAGGCTCTGCTGGTATATGGTTGCTCTTTGTAGGGAAACATCTCGAGCTTCGTCGAGTGCGTCGATGTCATCTTCAAGTGCTTCCTTGGAAGCTTCTTCATTATATTCGAAAACCCGCAGAGAATTATGGGTTACTTCGACTAGAAGGATGACGTCTACGCTCTGGACCAGAAAGAAGGGTGTTTCTTGCATGGCGTTGTTTGAGGTAGTTCATAGGCTCCATAATACAAAGAGTAACTCGTCTACCCAAGCGCCTTTATCTGTATCGAGTGGTTCCAGCAATCTTTTCTTGATTCCGTTGGTGATGAGACCATTAGCTTTTTCTACCTGGTTGTTGGTTTTGTGGGTGAGAAACCAAAGCATCGCTTACTTTTATGCCCATCTCCTTGCAATAGTCTTTGACCTCATTGGAGGTGAAGTTGGTTCCATTGTTCATGATGATGCTATGTGTTACCCCGAAGCGGAACACTATCGATTTAATGAAATTCACAGCCAAAATTGCATCTTGGCTGGTAACGGGCGATGCTTCAATCCATTTTGTAAATTTGTTGACTACGACTAGCAGAAAAAACATGTCTTCCAGGTGAATATTTGTGGAGTTTGTCCACCATGTAGAGTCCCCACTGAGTGAATGGCCAAGCCAGAGGTATAGGAGCTAATTCTGCTACAGGTGCGTTGGGTTTTGTTGTGGAGCGTTGGCAGGCCTCAGATGTCTGCACGATATCCTTCGCATCCTGAACCGTTGTGAGCTAGTAAAATCCCGCTCGAAAGGCCTTGGCTGCAATTGCTCGGCTGCTGGCATCATGGCCACATACTCCTTCATGTACGTCCTTGAGAATAATCCCATTCTCTTCGGGTGTGACACATCGTTACAATATGCTAGAGACACTTCTTTTGTAGAGTTTTCCTTTTATGATTCTAAAGGCTTTAGAACCTCTTGTGATCCATCGTTCTTCGACTGTATCTTCAGGGAGTTATCCTCTCATCATGTATGCTATATATGGCTGCATCCATGTGGGCTCTACCATCATCACTACTTTGGGTTCTAGTTCCTCATCGATGGTATCTGCTTCACTTTATGATGTAGATGCAGCCACCAAGTCATCCTTCGGCTTGGCCTTCTTGCGTGCCTTAGGTTCTATGACCTCAAGGGCCTTTTTAGTTTTGATGGAGTGCTTGGTTATTTGCTCCCAAAAAACTCTAGTGGCACGGGCAGGCAGAGGGATCGATGTTTGCCAGATTGTTAGCTTCCTCGTTGCTTTCCCTACCTATGTGTGATACTTTTCACCCGTCGAAGTGGCCTCCATGATATTATATATGTCCCGATAAGTGATCATGTTGTCGTTGATGGTGTCACATTTGTTCACTGCATATTGTACAACGAGATTTGAGTCACCAAATATTTTGAGACGAGTTGCGCGGCAGGCTTTAGCCATATGCATGTCGTGCAACAGAGCCTCGTATTCAACTTCATTGTTCAACGCGTTTGGGAAACTCATCCATAGTACGTAGCACATTTTATCGCCTTATGGTGATACCAATATATCTCCAGCACATGCCCCTTCTGTCATTTTGGAACCTTCAAAGTACATTGTGCACACGATGGAGAAGTCTGGTAGTCCTGGACATTGGAGTTTTACCCATTCAGTAATACAGCCAGGCAAAACCGAAGACTTGATTGTTTTTACTTTTCATATGTGATATCTCAAGGGGATAGCTCAATGCCCCAAAGAGAGACATGCCCTGTGGCTTCTTGATTATTTGAGTATGCTGGAAAGAGGTGCCTCGTTGACCACCACTATCGAGTGCTCCAAAAAGTAGTGGCGCAGCTTCCCTGCTGTCATGAAGACTCCAATTGCGAGTTTCTGGTAGTGCGGATACCTTTTTACATGGGGAAAGCACCTCGCTTAGGAAATAGACTGGCCTTTGGACTCCATGAGTTTTCCCTTCTTCGGGTTGTTCTACAACCAAAACCGTGCGCACCACTTGATTAGTGGCAGCGATATAAAGCAGCAAAGGTTCTTTCTCTTTTGGCGACATGACGACAGGAGGTGTTGAAAGTGTTTTCTTGAGGTCTTTGAAAGCTCTCTAGTCTTCATCTGTCCACTCGAATTTTTGTGATTGCTTCATCAGGGCATAGAACGGAAGTGCCTTTTTGCCCAGCCGAGCAATAAACCGGCTTAGCGCCACGACTCGTCCAGATAGCTGTTGTACGCCATGAACGTTTGTTGGCTTCTTCATTGTAAGGATCGCTTGTATTTTCTTGGGGCTTGCCTCTATTCCCCTCTCTGATACTAGGTAGCCGAGGAGTTACCCTACAGGAATTCCAAAGGAGCGCTTTGTCGGGTTAAGCTTGCTGCAGTATCTGTCAAGCTTATCAAACGTTTCGCGGAGGTCGTCGATAAGGGTCGACTCTTGCCTTGTCGTGACTATGACATCGTTAATGTATACCTGCAATTTTGTTCCAATTTGGCTTCCAAGACAACTCTACATCATCCGCCGGTACGTGGCACCTGTGTTTTTTTTAGACCGAAGGGCATTGTAGTGTAGCAGAATTCGCCATAAGGAGTGATAAATCTTGTTTTATCCTGGTCCTCCTCCTTCATCTGAATCTGGTGGAATCCATAGTACGCCCGAAAAGGAAAGACACTCGCATCCGGAGGTTGCATCATCGATGATTTGATCAATTCACGGTAATGAGAAGTGATCCTTTGGAGAATGCTTGTTCAACATGGTGAAGTCAATACACGTGCATAGTTCTTTTGTGTTTTTCTATGGAACACATACTGTATTGCCTACCCATAATGCTTTCTTGAATTCTTTAATAAACTTGGCATCGGTGATGGAGTTCTCGTCCAATGGCCTTGCACTTGGGTTCTGCAAAACGGCGAAGTGATTGCTTTATAGGCTTAGCATTGGGATATAAGTGAAGTGTGTGCTCAGCGAGTTCCCTGGGGATTCCTGGCATGTCAGATGGCACCCATTAAAAATCTCCCAGCGCTCATGGAGGAACTCGATGAGGGCACTTTCCTATGCGGGACCAAGGTTGGAAGCCACAATGGTTGTCTTCTTCGGGGTCCGCAGGTTGAACTTAAATTTCTCTAGTGTCCTTTGCATTATCAAAAGCATGATCGGGGGTGACCTGTACTACCAGTAGAGGTTCTGCATCCGTTGATATCTTTCGCTGCTTGAATTCCGCTTCCGTCTCGAAGGATTTGGAGATTTTCTTGAGTTCTCTGTCACAGTTGAAGCTACCTCTCATGATTATAATCATGTTGGGTGCTAGCATCTTCATTACTAAGTACGCATAATGTTGTACTACCATAAATTGTGCAAAAGCCGGGCACCCCAGGATCACATGGTACTATGATAGCCCATCCATGACCTCGAACTTGAGTCTCTCGCGCCTGAAGTTTTACCTATATCTAAAGACAACATCAAGATAAACCTTTCCTAAGGAATTTCGGCTTTACCTAGCACTATGCCATGGAAGGAGGTGCCCATTGGCATTAGGTTTGTTAAGGAACAATTCATTGCTTGTAGAGTTTTGGCATAGATGAGGTTGATGTTGCTTCCTGCATCCATCAAAACCTTGGTCATGTTGAACCCGCCGACTTGCACCTCCACTATCAGAGCCCTTTTTGGATCATCGACATTGCACCTTTGGATCTCGGGTACTCGTCCTCCTGGGTTCTGTTTGCTGTGGGTTGCGGCTGACCTTTCGGCAACTGCACTTGTGCCGATGGTGGTGCGTTGAGAGCTAAGGTTCCAGTCGCGGTGGCATATCCTCGGTTTGCTTCTTTAGTTGCCTCTGAATTACATCCTGCATTTTAGGAACATGCGGCAATCCTTCATGAGGTGGTTTGAGCGCCTCCTCCTCTCGGAGTCAGTGTAGAATTAAATATTGCAGGGTCCCTCGAGCACCTGCATTGGAGACATTGGAGGCTCTCGAGCCCTTGGTTGGTACCACTGTGTTGGTTGGCTTCCGCCGCCGTCATCTATGTTACCTTGGCATCCGCTGCCACGGTCGTCGCTTCGTCTATTGTCCTCTCTTGAGAAACTATCTGCAATGTAGCTTAGCGCGACGTACTCGTCGTTGCTTCGCCTTCTTCTGTCACTATTGTGCCTATCCCAATCTTCTTCGGGTGAGCACACTCATTTGTTGTTTATTGCGTCTTCATTGTCTGCCCAGCGATTGTCCATGTCCATTAGCTGGGAAATTGTTTTGGGTATGACCCGTCCCATATCCTCAATGAATTATCTTCGGCCAAGGCCGTCGTTGAGAGCATCAATTTCCCTTTCATATGATATAGCTTCTATTGATTTCTTGATGATGTTCCACCTTTGGATAAATGCTCGTATTGGCTCGCCAGATTTTTGCTTGCACGCCCGCAACTGTTCCAAGGATGCGGGATGCTTGAATGTGGATGTAAAGTTTCGAATGAACTTATCTTCGAGGTCATTCCACCTGCTGATGGATTCTTCGGGTAGCTGTCTGAGCCATGATCAGGCAGCGCCACTCAGGTGTAGCTGCAGGCTCTGCATCGCGGTAGCCTTGGAGCCACCCTAGAGTCTGACGGTTTGTAAGTAACCAACTAGCCAAGCTTCGAGTTCCTAGAGACCATCATACTTTTGGCAGTCGTGAGGAAGTTTTAAATCCTTGGGTACTAGGGTCTTGCAAACCCGTTGGGTAAAGCAACTAGCCCCACACAATCCATACTCGTCCTTGCTTTCATCATCATAGAATCTTCGGTTGCTGTCTCCTCCCTAGATCTATCGATCGTGTGCTGTGTAATATCGTTTCTGGCATCATCACGTGGCTCGTGGTTCAAAAAGTGCACTCGATGTGGTGACCGTGATCATCGGGTGTGTCCCAGATGTCGAGGGTTGTTGCGATGGTGTGTTGATTTGTCGGGTTGCTGGGTGATTCCTTGTTCTCCTTATGCAAGGAATTCTTGTACCATGCCGAGGTTCATGAGAGCGGAGTGATGGAGAGCCGCCCGGGGATCGTGGGGTGCAGGTTGAGTTGTGAGTAAGTAGGTTTGGGTGGCGACAATGGCGGCTAGCGTTGTTTTTTCTTTTATGTGTCTTGCCTGATCCACTAGCATTAAGGACAAGTCCAGATCTCAATTCAGCTCATTTCTTTCGGCCTTCGAAATATCCTGCAGCCGTGAGGTTCATCTTCTTGGTGGCGCGCCTCCAGTTATGCTGCTAGACCCTCGGGTGGAGCTTAGATGTGCCCATCGGATGCTGGATTTGATGGCCATCCTTCTCCTTTCCTCGAGTTGCCTCTACATCTTGAGTAAGTCCCTTTTTGTGGTGGAGTAGTTACTAATAGGCCATCAGATCTTCGCGTGTGGTGTCCGCAGTCATTGGGACCATACCCGAAACTGCATCCCTCGCTCTTTGCCATGTTTTCGATGACAACCGGAGTGTTAGGCGCTCGTCGTCGTGTGTTCTTTCTCTTCCTTGTGTGATGTGATTGGTGGGCGGTTCTCCTTCGTTTCCTCAGTTTCTTGCATCAATATCCATTATAATATCATTGGGATCAAGGATCGGGTTACAGTTGAAGTCGAGTGGTGTCGATGTTCCCTCCCCGATGATTGCGCATACTTGATGATGTGTCATGTACCAGCTATTGTTGTTGCCATCGGATCTATAAGAGACACTGTCAAAGAAACCAGTGAAACCCCACAGGTTCTGTTCTGGGTAGGTTTAGGCCTTTTTGATTCTTGAGTCGAAGCTTTGATTGTCTTCATTGGGTTCGATGGTTACTGAGTTTGAGTCGTGTGGTGGCGTAAGATAGGAGTCTGACCCGAAGGAGAGACCATCATATAGATCAACCATATCCCCTAGATCTGCAGAGTTTTCGCGACTTTCTTCGCCGTTTATTGGCTGAGGTGTGACTTCTTCAGATGGGCCGATAGAGGAGTCTGATACCGACTATATGATTGTGTTGTGGTGCTTATTTTTGTGCAGAGATTTCATTTGAGATCCCAATTTTTCGCCCGAATGTCGATTCATTTCTTTTCCGGTGAATTTCTGGCACTCGTGGATGTCCTCTTTTTAGGGGAGGTCATGCCAAATTTTTCCGGCGATCCATGTCCATATATGCTCTAATTATTCTCTTGCTCTTTTTACCACACGCGCATGCGATCATGGTCCGACCACTGACCCGCAAAGCCCTCGTGGATAGGTGGATGAGATGCACGAGCACCGACAAGGTACGCACAAATAAGACAGAGATAAGGTGTCCGTGTCGTGACTACAAGCTGATGTATCTAATAAGGCACGATTCCGGAATGCTAGAGTCGCCCCTTCTCTGACGTAGTTTCATGGATGGCCACACTCGGTGGATACATGATGACGAAGATGATGATGAGGATGTGAATAATGGTGAAGATCAAGATGCCAGTCACGCTCACGAAGATCAAGACGCCGGCGGAGGGGAAGGTGATGATCATGAAGATCAGGGTGGCACCGGGCATGGACATGAAGATCAGGTTGGCGCTGGGCATGTACACGAAGATGATCAAGTTGGCGCCGGGCATGAACACGAAGATCAAGGTGTCGACCATGATTCGAGCTGGCTGCGAGACCGTCATGTCCAAGATCTGCTTCTCAAGGAGACGAGTAACACTAGAGCCACCGATAGAGAGAAAGCTAAGCTGGAGCAAATGAAGAAAGACACGGTCACTCCATTGTTTGATGGATGCAATGATGGGGATACCCGTCTGAATGTAATGCTCAGGGCTCTAGAGATGAAGGCGAAACACAAAATGACCGATGAATGCTTCGACGACAACATTGGATTCTGGCACGATATTCTTCCCAAGAATGGGAACACATGTCCGACTAGTATCGCTGAGGCCAAGAAAGTCGCGTGCCCTCTTAATCTACCGCACGTGAAATACCATGTCTGCATAAATGATTGCATCATCTAGCAGGGCGAGGACGCAGAGAAGACCTCGTGTCCGGTGTGCAAGACCTCTCGATACAAGAGAGGGACCAAGGAATCTCCTAGGATGGTGATGTGGTACTTTCCTCTAACTCCTCATCTGTAGCGGTATTTCACGGACCCTTAGGAAGCACAACTCATGCGCTAGCACGCTGAAAGAAAGAAAGAGTCTGGAAGATGATGATCCGGAGAAGGAGGAAATGCAGAGGCACCCTTTGGATGAAGTGGAAGGCATTGGACCTCCAATATTACCAACATTATCGGAAAGAGTCAAGGAACCTCAGGCTGGGCGTGTGCACCGACGGCCTCAATCCGTTCGGAAGCTAGAGCAGCACACACAACACCTAGCCCGTGTTTGTATGGATCTACAACCTCCCCCTAGTTGTGCATGAAGAAGAAGTACGTAACCATGAGTATGCTGGTTCAAGGGCCAAAATAGTCTAGTACAGACATCAATCCGTATCTCACGTTGTTGAAAGAGGAGCTGGCCACATTATGGGAAGAAGGAGCCCGTACGTGGGACGCCTTGAGACAAGAATACTTTGACATGAGAGCGGTGGTGCTCACGACGGTGAAGATTATCCTGGTTACGGATACTTCTCGGGACAGGTGGTCCAATGATTCTATGGGTGCGTTAGGTGCAAGGATAATACAATGTACCGCCAGCAACAAAAATATCCCGGGTCCGGTAAAACCGTGTCCCTTGGGGCTCGGAGGTGGCTTCCCAAGAATCATGCCTAGAGAAAGCTAGGAGATCTGTTCGATGGGACGGTTGAGCTCCGAGGAATCCCAGACCAGAGGAGTGACGCAGAAATCTACGAGCTATTTAATAATTGGAAGGTGTGCCCTGCACCGGGAAATACCTAGAAGAAGACAGAGCCGCTGCTGAAGGTGTGGAATGCGAGGTCTATTTTCTGGGACTTGCCATACTGGAAGATCCTCCGTGTGCCTCATAGCCCCGATCTCATGCATATCACGAAGAACATGGGCGAGAGTCTACTTGCCACCCTCCTTAACACCGACAAGACGAAAGACGGGCCAAAGGCAAGGAACAACTTGAATCATATGAGCATTAGGGATGAACTTCAACCACCACCTAGCAATGACGAGGATGAGGACGACGAGGAGGAGGAGACGAAAACGCAGAATAGCCGTTCTTACAAGGGAAAAAGGTCAAAAAGGGCATGGTCAAGCTTAAGGCCTCGTGCTTCACTCTGAGTAAGAAGGAGGCAATATAGTTTATGAAGTTCCTCCTTGGAGTCAAATTTATGAACGGCTACACGAGGAAGATAAGCAGATGGCTAGATGAGGCGAAGGAACACTTTAGTGGGATGAAGTCTCACGATGTCGCCGTGCTGATGACGCAGGTACTCCCGGTCACAATCCGAGGTATAATGGACAATACGTCCGTGAAATGCTGTTTGGCCTATGCAACTTTTTCGACGTCATCTTTCAAAAGTCGACAGGCATGAAGCAGCTCACGAGACTACATGACGAGATGGTGGTAATAATATGTGAGCTCGAGATCTGTTTCCCCCTGCTTTCTTCGATGTCATGATTCGTTTACTTCTCCATGTCGTGGAGGCTATAGTCCAGCTCGGTCCTCCATTTATATGAAGCATGATGTTGTTCAAAAGGCTCAATGGACACATCAAGGGGTACGTTAAGAACATGTCCCGTCCATACGAAAGCATAGAAACTGGCTTCCTGGACAAAGAGTGCATCTCTTTCTGCTCGAACTTTCTACAAGACGAGACCCCTCTTGGTATGCCATTCAACAAGCACCTCGAGAGGCTCGCTGGATGGGGTCACCACGAGGGTCGGCACGCAAAGCATGTGGACCTCGAGGGCCGAACCAAGGACTTTGAAAGAGCAAACCTGGTCGCGCTGCAGCACCTACAGGTGGTCGATCCATACATATATGAGCACAAAGAGTTTATCAAGAAGAATTACGCTGACCTGGGGCGCGAGGTCCCAAGGGAGAAAGATATTACCAAGGAGCACAACTTCGGTTTCATGTGGTGGTTCAGGGAGAAGGTCATTGCTAATCCACCATAGGCGAGTACTCGGAGGAATATAAACTCATATTCTCCTTGTCATAGGGCGCCTCGCACAACCTGATGACCTATCAGGCATACTATATCAACGGATACACGTTCTACAACAAGGAAAAGGACAATAACTACGATTACCAGAACTCAGGGGTAGCGGGGATATTATACATCGGCGACGTCCCGAAAAGATACTACGGAAGGCATGAGGAGATTTGGGAGCTCGACTACGTTACGGAGAAGGTGTCGACATTCCGTGTTAGGTGGGCGAAGAGCATTGAGAAAGAAGTCCGGTATTTAACCACCATGGTTATACCGTCAAAGACCACCAACGCGAACGCACCCATGAGAAATGAGCCTTGGGTTCTAGCTAGCAAAGTCGACCAATGCTGGTACATCACAGACCCGTCAAAGCTTAGCCGGGTTGTCGTTAGGAGAGGCAAAAGGAACATCATCGGAATGGATGGATTCGCCAACAAGGAAGACTTTGACCAGAACGGCGACCCGAAGATGGAAGAAGGATATGGCAACCAAGCACCGTACACCACAACCCTACCTAAGAAAGGAGTCTCGTTCAAGAGAAGTAGTGAAGACGTCCCAGACCTAACCTATGCAACCGCAACAAAGAAGGGCAAGAAGACGACCATTGTCAAGAAATTCTAGCGCACTCTGACCATTGTCAAGGACCGTCGTGTGTGTGTGGCCTACTATTATATATCGAAACATTCATAATTATCATTTTTTGTATGTTATAATATTGCATTGAGAATATTATTTATCGACGAGACACATTCATAATACTCACTTTTGTTGTTTTGGCAATACTTGAATATTTAAAATATTTGCAGTATATTTTATAGTTCATATTGTGTTTGGACAATGTTCATACATGAAAAATGGCCTTTAAAAAAAGTTTCCAAAAAAATATTGCCACTAGGATTCAAACCTGGGTGGCCAGGGTTCAGAATGGGACAAGGCATGTAACCAGTGGGCTAGTGTTTGTTTCTTGATAGAAACCATCGCACTGTCCTATTTGACTAGGATTGCAGAATATCTGAGGCGCATTATGGCCAGATGCGCCTCCCATAGTCTTATACAAGGCGCAGTTTGAAATATGCGCCTCGCATAAGTTGGTACCTAACTAAAATGATTAAGGGCCTTCCTCTCGATCGATTCCCCTTTCTCTCGATCGATCTCACGACAGAGCCTTGCTGCCGCGCCGGCTGCCTTCATCCCCTTCCTTCCGCCATCCATACCTACAGCAGCCCGCCGTCCACCATCGTCGAGGTGAGCCTCGACCGCCTTCCCCTCTCCATCCCCTTCCCCTACCCCTCTTCCCTCTCCCTGACATCTTCGCGACCGACCATAGGGGTCGACGAGCACCAGGAGGAGCACCTCGCCCGCGACCCGCCCGCCCCATGGAGAAGGAGCCCGCCACCGCCCTGTGGAGGAGGAGAACCTTGCCCTCGACCCGCCCGCCCCGTGGAGAAGGAGCCCGACACCCTCCTGTGGAGCAGGAGCCCGACGCTGCTGCTCGAAGACCTGCTGCCCGTGGACAGCACCTGCCGCCGGCCACCTCGTCCGCAACCTCACCTTCATCCTTGCTGAGCACCCCAAGGTGAGCGCCGCTCCCCCTCTCCCTTCACCCTCAAGATAGCTAGGTTTGCGTCAGTCAGCGCAGGCGCGATAGAGCGGATGCAGGCTGCAGCCGGTGATTTCGCCAACCGCCTACCGTTCCTTGCTCCTCCTGCTTAGGCCTTGTTAATTGAATGGCCCGTCGTTGCCACGCCACACCACGCGTAAGTGTTGATCGATCTCTCCTAGGACAATTAGCGTTGGTGGACCGAATTCATGGAGTCGCGATCAGCATCAGTTTAATTTCTCCTCCGTCCCCAGTATTGTACTGTCAGATGCATACTGGAGCTATGATCCTTGCAGTATTGACAGTAGTTTTTATTTAGGCTGAATTCATACTGCTAGTGGCTATTGCGGTTATCTGGAACTGGAATCAAGATCGATGCAGTAATTCCACAATTAGGATGCGTGTTGATTGTGGCTAATTAGCATTGCAACAACTTATTTCCCATTGACAGAATGATTTCGATGGATGATATACATGAGCGATTTGTTTCTGCAACTTGTTTTCTGACATGAAGTTTTGTGAGTTGTGGTTGGTTCATCTGACATCCCATAGTTATAAGTAGAATGCAGCGGCTTATTTCCTGCCGACAGAATGATATCGATGGATGATTCGCAGCAGCTCGATTTGTTTCTGCAACTTGTTTTTTGACAGAAAGTTTTGTGACTTGTTGGTTCATCTGACATCCCATAGTTAAGTGTTATGATCCTTGTGCTGAAACTATGATCCTTTTAGTGTTAATTGTCACGCTTACTGGAACTGCAATCAATGCAAGAATTCCTTGGTTTGGTTGTGTGCCACTGTTGATTACTGGTTAGCAGTTTGTGTCCTATTAACACCATGCATGGTTTACAACAATGTACTGTGTATGCTGGCAACAAAATGGATATGTTTGTGCCTATTTAGGCTTTTTTGTGCAGGTTTTTTTGTTGAGTTGCCAATGTTTCACCAGAATATTGATTCATTTCTATTCCAGCAAATTTCTGGCACTCCTAGACATAGAAAATTAGCAAAGGTTATGCCAAAAATTTCTGTGAATTTTTGTGCTTATTAGTTCCATTTATTTGTGTGTTTATAAATGTCGGCGGAGCCGGGCCCTTCTAGCAAGAATCCTTTTTGGGAGCAGCAGGCGGAGATGGAATCCCTAGAGGACCCGGAATTCTTTCCATGGGACAACGAGATGGAGGAGGACTAGGATACCTCATCGGGCGATGAGGAGATGGGGGACACTGATGGCGACGCAACTACCACTGATGACAGCGTGAAGCAACTATAGACAGTGGTAGTGCATCGAAGAAGGCCCGGAAGGATCGGACCCCGATTGTGGTCGACATCAAAAGTTCCATCATCACAAGCGTGAGCGCTTAAGGTGCGTGTTTGGAGCTGGATGAATTTGTCATGGGTTACTCAAACCAACTCGCGGCAATCCTCCGGAACACCGTCACGATCAACACGGAGAACCTAAAGGCCGAAGAGAGCAAGGGTTTCCTCATCCAGCTCTTCCAGAAGCTGCATGCAAGGTACACGTTCCCGAGTGATGAGGAACACAAGTAAAATAATGACAATCTCAAAGGGAATCCGGTGAAAAAGTACGCCCTTGGGAAGATGACCAAGGCCTTGTCAAATTGGAAGGTCTGAGTGAAGAAGCTGATTTTCGAGGACAAGCTAGGTTATTCGGAGGTCGTCAAGAAGGAGCCTCTCGTCAAGGAAGAAGACTTCAAGGTGTTCAAGGCCAGATGTGAATCCGTCGTGGGCAAGGCCAAGAGTCTGTACTTCAAGGAGTTGTATGAGATGAACATTGGTACACACCATCTCGGCTCCGGCAGTTATAGAGCTGTGATTCCCAAATGGGAGAAGGAGGACGCCGATGCTCGTTCAAAGGGGTTGACACCTCCCTTTGACGACATAAAGGAGAAGCAGGCAAAGAACTTTGTCAGGGCCCGGTTGCCAAGACGAAAGGGAGTTCTAATTATTCCTCGGAGCCCACTGCCCCCTTCGCTATGAAGGTGACGGACTTCATGAAAAAATATGTAAGTAGTTTGCATGCAAGTTGATTAATTGTGTTCACGATTAATCAATGAAGTCCAGTTTTCGGATCAAATGCTTCACGTTCCTTGTGCGCAGGACGAGGAGTGTAGGAGATCCTCATCCCAGGGGTTGGCGCCTGTCGCTAAGTGGGACACCACTTTTAACAGGGCGTTGAACCAGACCGAGAATGTCGAGCCCCTGGCGGCCCCGTTGTCGGTTGGTCATGTGGTCGGCTTTGGCCACATAACATGGTCCGAAGACTATGGCACCCCGGAGTAGAAAGGCAAGAAGGCCAAAAGCGCCGAGGTAAGACGCCTAAGGGAACAAGTGGAAGCCTTTCCCAATATAGTCCAAGATGCCATGAACCAGGCTATGTCGGCTGCCGAGACAAAGTTCCAAGAACGAGTTCAGACACAAGTCCAGTCACAAGTCCAGTCACAAGTGAACAAGAAGCTCAACACCATCCTTCCCATCTACATGGAAAAGCATAGCAAGTGGTAGAAGGCTGGTAAACGAGAGCCGCCACTGGTTCCCAACGTCAATAGCGCCCAATCCGACAAAGTGGCGCAGACGAAGGCGCTGGTGACTCCTCTAGCAGGGCCGGTGGTGGTGGAGACTCCTCCATCTCCAGAGCTTAACTTGCTTGCTGCGGCGAAGGTGCTGGCCCGCACCATCGTGCCATCAGGAAGCCACTCTGCCAGTTGCGCGCTCAAGCCTGTCAGCGGCAGTGCGTCGACATTGGCCGAGTTTGACGCCCTCAAGGTAACTAACTAATTAAAGCAAGAGTTGGGAGGCTTAACCACACCGATGACTTGATCTCCATTTTACTGACGCCCGACCTACATGTCTTTCGTAGGGAGACAATCCTTGCACTCTAATGCACTAGGTGGTGATGAGTGCACATTTGCATCATGTTTTACATTATTATATTGCATTGTAGATGTAGGATCTTGGTATTTTATGGTGTTCGCATGCACATTTTATGTCAGTTTTCACCAGGATCAGGACAGATGATGGATCCAGTGGATACAATTCTTGAAGTAGTTGTACTGTGGAGAAAAGGAGTCAAAAACAATGTAAATCGCTTATTTGGGAAATATTAATAATACCAGAAGAAAACCAGAAGCGAATAAGGGAGGTAGAGAGCATAGCGACCAACTATACGGTCGGAGCAAATTTTCCGGCCATTTAGCTCCGGCCATATAGCTGGCGTCACCTCCGTGTTGTCAAATAGTTTCACCGTGTGCAATTGGTTTGGAGAGACGACATACAGAACACCAGAAATCGCAGAAACCTCACCTCCGAAGGCATCTGGAGGGGGAACTCATCCACCAGGGTTCCATCTTTGCCCTGTGCAGATCCGGGAGGATAAGGCATCGATCCTCATCATCCACCACTGCATCACCACCATCTCCATCCATCCCATCTACATCTTGACTAGATCTTGTTGTAATTCCTATACTCGTTGTGGATTTATACAAGTACTATTCATCTATGATTGTTTCCATTACCTTGCCATGATGTTGATTGCCCCCATGTCTGAGTAGATCATTAGTTCTTGGGGAGATGGAGAAACCCTAGTATGAGATTGAAATAAGATAAAGTCTATTATGATATTCATTGTTGTGACCATGTGTTAGATTTTCTACGTCTTGATGTTGAGAGAAGTCGACCTCTCAATATTTGCCTCTCGTGGGGACTTGATGGAGGAAACTACTTGTTGGTAGACGGAGGTGTGTTAGCACTTATAGTGACTATAAAGCTGTTGGCACCCCTTACGTATCAACTTGGGAAACAGAAGAAACCCACGAAACACTATCCATGCCATGGGATACATCCTACGGGATTACGTCCCTTAATAGTGATGTAATTCGATTATGTCGATTGCGGACTGTTGTAGTTATGAGGATGATGTGAGCAGCGGTTGTTGCCTATTCATCCAAATACGGAGTTCCTCCCACACATACATAGTTGAGAATGTCCGTGATGATAATCTTTATATTATATCTTTACAATACTAGTGGTGTATCCGCTACTCCCTGAGAATGCCTTTTTTCCCTACTGCAGTTCCAATCTCTCTTACATACGCGATACTTACTTTCTGTATTCAGTTGTTTTACTTTACTTTATTGTGCTTATACCCAAAACCCAAAAACGCCTTTTTACACAATACTCGCATTTTATCTTTTCACTTAGAACTTTATCTAGCATTTCTATCGTAATATTTATTTCAAGAATTATTAGACTTCAGACTCCTGCTCCTTGTGGGATCGATATATTTATTTTGAAACTAGCTACAAACGATCTGTGTTCTTGTAGTCATCAAGCTATTTTCTGGCGTTGTTGCTAGGGAGCTAAGCGTTGTAGGTCTTTTAGCTTTTGCTTATTTATTTTTGTCTTGCTAAATTTTGTTTTGAGTTATAGGTATCCACCAACATGATAGAGTTTGAGCATATGACTAGTGCTATCCCACTCAACCACTTTGGGAAGCCATATGATATTTATAAAAGAGACAACTCCAATGAGAAGACAAGAAGGTTTGAAATAAATCCTCTACTACTTAGTATTCTATGTAAGAAGCAATTTACTAGAGATGAAGAAGATCCTGATCCAAATGAGCATATTGCATGTTTTAAAGATATATGTGGCACTTTTCTATTGAAGGGATATACCACCGACGAGGTAAGGGTTAAACTTTTTAGTCAAACCTTGACAAGTATGGCTCTCTCATGGTATAGATCTCTACCCCCTGAAGCCACTACTACTTGGGATAATCTAGCTTGTGAATTTCTATCAAAATATTATCCATTATCAAAATCTTTTGGAATTTGGCGTCTTATAATGACTTGGAAGAATCGTGCTAATGAAGGACTAGTAAGAGCTTATATTAGATTTAAAGATATACTACGACTGTGTCCTCATCATGATTTGCCTGAATGGTATTTACTACATATCTTTCATGGCGGTTTAATTGAACCTAATAAAATTGAACTCGACTCTTTCCCTGAAGGATCCTTTATGAATCTTCCTATACCTAAAGCTTGGGTTTTACTTAATAAAATTTGTGATCATAGAGTTTCATGGAATTTTTGTCTAGGAAGTGAAGGAGGCATAGAAATAGAACTTGATTGTATTCATGACTATAATAAAAAGGTCCATGTTAAAGAATTATCAAAAGAACTTTATTTAGATTCAGATCTTGTGTTGCAAGTTGTTAAAGCTTTTACAAAACATATTAAAGCTCCAAAGGAGGGTCCAGTCAAATATGATCCACCACCCGAACCATAAAAGAAAAGATAAGATGAAGCAACACTGGCCTCCGTAGACCCAATATATGAAGTGCCTTTCCCTAACACTACACAAAAGCATATTTATGAATATGAGTAGGTCAAAGCAGTACAGGAAAAAAGGGAAGAGGAAAACATGCTAGAAATCGTGGAACATCTGGAAGAAACCAAAGATGACGAGGTAACCAAGGAAGAAATTATGGCTATGTACTCACACTGTAACATAGTTGAACTTGATGAAGAGACTTCCATATTGGTTGAAGGTAAAACAAAGGTAAAAGATGTGGGTAAGCCTATTCTTCCCTGCATAATCAAAGAAACCTCTCATTACGGTTCATGTGATCTTAGCACCGAAGTTAATGTTATCTCTTATGATTTCTATTTAGAAATAAAAGAAGAAATATAACCGGCTACAATTTAAAATACTGATATAGCAAATATATTAGCCAATAAAAACCTTAGAATTCCAATGGGAGTAGTTGACAATGCAACTATCACAATTGACAACAAAGATTTTCCTATTGATTTTGTAGTTGTTGATATGCCAGCTGACACTCTTTGCCCAATTATATTTGGAAGAAACTTTTAGGGTGATGTAGGTGCCTATGTTAACTTCAAGAAGGAGATTGTGTCTCTTATGCTTGGGGGAACGGAAAACAAATTCCATTTCTCCAAATTTAAAGATAGACCTCCAAAAACACAAGAAGAAGAGAGAACTATGTTACCCGTTTTGGGACCTCCAACTGATGAGGCTTTTGAAGAGCAAGAAAAGAGAGGGGTGTTTGGTTCGCATCATAGAAAACAAATTTTTTCCTACGATGAGAACTATTCTACGCCAAGATCTATGTACTAGATACAAGCAACAGGTGAATATACATCCAAAGAGAACATACCCTCGAAGACCGACAAAGTGTAACGAGATTGAACTCGTGGATGAAATAGACGAACGCTTGCCGATCTCAAGATCATGTGGAAGTCCTAGCGCCGCAAATCAGCAGCGCATTCGTCCTCCTTGCACCTTGCTCCTTGTGAAGCAGCAACTCCTTCCAATGGAAATGTCACCGGGAACATGTACCTCGCTAATCCGAGACCATGGGGAATAATTCTAGAGGGGGAGAGAGATCCTTCACAAGGAGGTGTGAGTGAGAAGGAGTAAGAGGGGGGATTTATATAGGAGAGGGGGGCAGCCCCTCCCCATGGCCGACGCACCATGGGGGTGCCCCTGATACGTCCAAAACGTATCTACTTTCCCAAACACTTTTGCTATTGTTTCTCCTCTAAACTTGTGTGATTTGGATGCAACTAACACGGACTGACACTGTTTTTAGTAGAATTACCCTGGTGTCTACTTTTTGTGCAGAAAATCAACTATCAGGAAAAATCCCGGAAAATATGCTGAAAATCCTATTTCACGAGAAGACTCCAGGAGCTAGAATACGAGATGGAGGGGGGCTGGGCCCAAGCCACACCACCTGGCCGTGAGGGCTAGCCCAGGCCGCGCCAGCGGGTGGTCTGGCCGCCCCAGACACCCCCTCAGTCTACCTCTTCGCCTATAAGAAGCCTTCTGACCTAAAAACTCAGGGGGGTTCGACGTTTTTCTAGAAGGAGTCCCGCTCCGCCGCCACCACCATATTCCACGAAACAGCACCAGAAACTCCGTTCTGGCACCCTGCCGGGACGGGGAATTGGAGGAGATCATCGCCATCATCATCACCATCGCTTCTCCATCGACCATCCATGTTTCCCCCATCTATTAGTGAGTAGTCCCCCGCTGTAGGCTATGGGGATGGTAGGGATTGGATGAGATCGTTCATGTAATGGCATCGGATTGTTAGGGCATGGTGCCTAGTATCTTTTATTAGTGCTTTATGACTTTGTTGCGACTTGTTATGCTTAATTCTTGTCACTAGGGCCCGAGTGCCATCATTTTAGATCTGAACATGTTATTGATTCATTATGATAGTATTGTTTTTGGTCTTACCTGCAAGTTGTATACACACGTTGTTGTCCGGAACCAATGGCCCCGAAGTGACAGAAATCGGGATAACCGGAGGGAATGGCTTTGATGTGAGGATCACATGTGTTCATGGAGTGTTAATGCTTTGCTCCGTTGCTCTATTAAAAGGAGCACCTTAATTGCTAGTAGTTTCCTTGAGGCCCCGCTGCAAACGGGCTGGCTGCACAAAAGAACTTGTGCAAGTTCTCATTGCGAGCACGAATGACTATATATGGAACACATGCTAGCATTATCTAGTACTTGGATGCTTTATCTTATTTACTGCAATTGCCCTATGTTGTGATTGCCATGTGAATTGTCTTGTCCATGCAACACCCGTCCATCCATCCCTATGCCTACCGCACTTGAATCCTACTGTTTACTGATGTTGCTACTACTGTCCTTACTTTACTACTGTTGTTACTTTACTATTCCTACTACAAAACTGTTGCTACTGATAAACTGCTGTGAGCAAGATTGTTTCTAGGTGCAGCTGAATTGACAACTCAGTTGTTAAGGCTTATAAATATTCTTTGGCTCCCCTTGTGTCGAATCAATAAATTGGGTTTCACTTCCCTCGAAAATACTGCGATACACCCCCTATACTTGTGGGTCATCAAGACTATTTTCTGGTGTCGTTGTCGGGGAGCATAGCTTTATTTATCAAGTTCACTTGGATTCTCTATTGTTCGCTGCTATCCATCCATCATGGGTAAGTCTCGTGATGGCAAGGTTCCTATTTTACCATCCACTACAAGAAGAGGTACGGTTGTGAACACCTCTGTTGCTCTTGATTCACCATCTGTTATGAGTAAGCTCGTTACACCACCACATACACATGCTACACACAGTTCTACTACTGCTGAATCTGAAACTTCTGATACTTATGATGCTGCTTCTACTGGGCTTGATAAGAGTGGTTCATTAGGTCCTTTCCTAGATGCTACGATTGCTAGAACTATAGCTGGAAATACTGAAACTCCTAATGAAGACACTATTACACCTGTTAGTTCACTTGAGTCTAGTGAGAGTTATGATATTGAAGACGGTTATGTTGAGATGACCGATGAATTTATTAAATAATGCAAAAACACCCATGATAGGAGCGCTGCTAAGAGTCTCGTTGAGACGCGTACTATTAGACCCAAATTGTCTCCTATTGCTAAGTTTGCTGCTTCTCCCATAAACATTATAGATAAATATTATGATTTCTCTCTCGATCTATCTTACATAGCCATTGTTGAGAAAGAACCTTTTTGTGGGACTAAGAATGAAACTGTGGTAGCACATATGAATGAACTATCTACCATGAGTGGCTTGTTTTCTGACGACATTAAGATGCGTACTTACTTTGTTGCTAAGATTTTCCCTTTTTCACTAAAATGAGAAGCTAAAACTTGGTTTAGTAATTTACCTCCTGGATCTATTGATAGCCCTGATTGCTTGATTAGTACTTTCCTGCAAAAATATTTTCCTCCTAGTGCTAGACATGCTATTTTGCAGGAACTTTTTGATTTTATACAGGGAGAAAAAGAGATATTGCCTGAATCATGGCAAGGTTTTGTGCTTTGATTCATGCACAGGCTGGAACTCCATTACCTAAGAATGAGCTTTTTCATATATTTTATAATGGACTAACTGAAGAATCTAGGACATACCTAGATAGTTGTGCTGATTGTGTTTTCAGGAATAGGACTCCCAAGGAAGCTGAGGAATTAATGGCTAAAATAAGCAAGAACTATGAGGATTAGAATCCTCCTGAACCAGCTATACCTTAAGTAATTATACCTGAACCTACTATACCGGTTCCTATTCCAACATCAAAGAAGAGGGGAGTTATTGAATTAAATGATGAAGTGATGAAGGAAGCTAAGAAATGTCGCTGGGAGAAGGGAATTAAAGCTGTAGATGTCAATAATTTACCTCCTATTGAAGAATTATGTAAGCATATCCCCTACTCATCCACTATTGAGGTACACTCTCTCCAACACTTTGATGAAGGTGATATCCCTTACTCTAAACGTCATGATCAATGCTTAGAAGAATTAGATATCTTTATTGTTAAGCAAGATAATTTTAATAAAAGGGTGCAAAATCATCTAATGGAAAACACTAGAGCTATTGTTGAGTTAAAAGATATTGTGGAAAGAACCTCTCATGATGTTATAATGATTGTTAAACACTTTCAAATGGTTCAAACTCAAATAGATCAACTCATTAAAGTGCAGAAAGACTTGCTAGTGAATGCTGCTAAAGAAAAAACATGCTTATGAAATTAGAACTAGAAGTAGTGCTGCTACCCAAGATCCTCTATATCCTGAGGGGCATCCCAAAGGAATTGAGCAGGATTCTCAACAAGCTTAAAATAGTCGCTCTACTCGTCAGAAAAGGAAAAAAGAAACATAAAACTATTGTAGAACCCTCTGAACCTGCTATAGATCCTAATAGTATATCTGTCTCTGATGTTGAAACTGAAAGTGGTAATGAAGAAAATGAAGCTCCAAATGAAGAAAAAGTTGAAGAAGAACCTGAAAAGCACACTAAGAATACTAAATAAACTAAAGAAGATTTTGTTGCTAAGAAACATGGTAGTGAAAGAGAACCTTGGGTCCAAAAACTTATGCCTTTCCCTGATAAGAAACACAAGTCAAAGGAAGATGAACACTATAATAAGTTTTGTGATTGGATGAAACCTTTATTCCTGCAAATTCCTTTGACTGATGCTATTAAATTGCCTCCTTACTCAAAGTATGTGAAGGATATTGTCTCGAATAAAAGGAAGATCCCTAATGAAGAAATTTCTACTTTGCTTGCTAATTATTCCTTTAATGGTAAGGTTCTTAAGAAACTTGGAGACCTAGGGATTCCAACTATCCCTTGCTCTATCAAGAATAGTTATGTTAGAACTGCTTTGTGTGATTTGGGAGCTGGAGTTAGTGTTATGCCTTTCTCTCTCTATAAGAGGCTTCAACTAGAAAAATTAATACCAACTGATATATCTTTGCAAATGGCTGATAAATCTACCACTATTCCTATTGGTATATGTGAGGATGTACCTGTTCAAGTGGCTCATAATTGCTTAATATTAACTGATTTTGTTGGGCTTGAAATGCCTAAAGATGATAATATGTCTATTATTCTTGGGAGACCTTTTCTTAATACTGCAGGAGCTATTATTAATTGTAATCAAGGATAGGTGACTTTCAATGTTAATGACAAGGAACATACTGTCTATTTCCCCAAAAAGATTGAAAGGACTTATGGTTTGAATTTAATTGAACATGTTGAGGGCATTCAATTTGGAGAAATATATTGTCCCATACTAAGAGAAAAATTTGAAACTATTATGATTGGGACCATTGCTATCAAGGTTGAGGTAACATAATCATTAGTGGAATACAAAGTTTTGCCTCATATGGAATTGTTTTGGTAACAAGACCTGATCAACCTTGTTAACAAAAGGATTTCGTTGAACAAAACAATGTTTTCACTATGATTATCTCCGTTTACTTCTATTCTATCCATTTTATTTTTTGCTTTCGTCTAGTCTTCCTTTTTGTTGTTAGTTGCTTGCATGTTAGAGTGTCTTAGAACTCCTGTAGTTCTAGCCTTGTTTTGTCATTGCATCACTTCAAAAAAAAATTGTCTGTCAGAAAATCATTATTCTATGCTTGAAAATTGTCCAAAAATTAAGTGTCTCGAAAAATTCCAGAAAATTCATATTAAATTTTTACGTGAAAAAAGGGGCAGAGGAGTGCCTGGAAGGAACCAGGGGGACCCACCAGGCAGGCTCACCACCTGGTGGCGCGGCCTGCCCTGGGTGGCGCAATGCCATGGTGTGGGCCACCCCTGGCCCTCCACTAACTCTCTCACCTGCCACTTTCTTCTCTCTCCCAAGTAAGCTCCAGTTCATTGCTCAAAATCGCGTTCTTGCTGTGCTTGCTCTCGATTTTTTCGATCTCCTTGCTCAGCCCATCTTTGTTGCTGAAATTTGGAGCACTTGTTCTTCGGTATGTGATTCCTCCCCTTGTCTAAGTAGATTTGTGTTTAGTGGATTATATCTTGAGTATTTTGCTGCTGTAGGTGATAGGTTATGAGAGTTTGTAAGCTTGTTTGATGCTTAGAGATATAGTTTTGATGCATGTTTAGGCCTCTTATAGTCCCTATGAGTGGTATCCTTCATTATATTCACTTTGCAATCACTTGTTTAATAGGTGTTTAAATTTCAGAATATAAGATGAATGAGCATCAACTAAACCAACATGAACTATGGGTGCCTGAGGTAATGAAGGTTCACGGGGAGGAGGAAGTTTTTCCTTCCATTTACCCATGCTCTGAGTTCATGAGAGCTGCAGGAATTCTCCAAGATTTCCACACTTTGGTTTCTAATGCAGGGTTGGAGCACTTTTTGGAAGATGAACCTTGTCAATTTGCGAAGCTAACCATGTCTATGGTGCAGGGATTTCAATTTATCTACTCTTTGCCTAATCCCATGATGCACTACAAAATTTACAATATTGCTGTCGACCTTTCTCTCAATGACTTTTGTGCAGCTATTAAGGTACCTCGGTGGGGATCATGTGGAAGGATTAAAGAGTGACCTGCACCACTCATGGATTTATACGCAGAAATTTGTCAAGGGAGCAGCTTCTCAAAGGAGAGTGGAAAATCTGTAACATTCATCTCCCCTCCATTCACTACTTTGCCTACTTTATTGCCAAGTGTGTTCTTGGTAGGAAAACTGCCAATAAGTTATCTTCATATGATATAGCATTTATCTATGCTGCTCTTAAACGCAATAGGTGTTACAACTTGTGTGCTTTGATAGCTTTCCGTCTTGCCACCAACCGCAAGAAAGGTGGAATTTGTGGGGGCCTCATGGCTTCTCGTTTACTAGCATTGCATGGTTTAGTGCCTCATCATCTAGACCTACATTTTCCCATAGAAAGGCTTGATCTTAATTCCATGATACAGCATAAATTTGTTTCCTCATGGGCTAATTTGAGTGAGTTGTCTTATGAATTAACCTTTCTCAAAGCTGGTTGGAGAAAGAGCAAGTCCGAGCGTGTTGTTCTTTTGCCTGCACCTGTTTTGTTTAACCTTGATAACATGGTAGGATGGTCCCTCACCGAGGAGGAGCTTGACACGTACCTGGGAGAGCTCTCCCAACAGGAGCAGGATACTAGAAGGGAGGTCACGGATGATTCGGTCCAGCCCTCGAATGAGGGGGAGTCTTCATATCAGCAGCCTGCTTATGATTAGGGAGCTTCTTCTTCTTCCCACGGGCCCAACTACGAGCATTCTTATCATGACCCGCCTGCTTGGAACCCTTATTCGTACATGGGTTGATACCCACTTAGGCCAAAAGTGTAAGCTTGGGGGGAGGTACGCTGGCATCGCACTCATCTCCTTATCATGTTGCGTCGGTACTTTGTATATTCATGTTTCGTTCTCTTTTTAGCTTTTGTTCTTTCTTTGCTTTTGCTTCTAAAACACAAAAAGACCAAAAATATTTCTGTTGTTTCTCTTTGGTTTGCTTCTTCTTATTTTTTCCTTGGTTTGCTCTTTCCTTTTTTTTGGTTTTGATTAATTAGAAAACCCAAAAATATTTTGCTTTGCTTGTTTTTCCTTTTTGGTTCTTTCTTTAAAAGTCGAAAACACCAAAAATATTTGTTGTTCTTCTTTGGCTTTGTGAGTTTGCTGCAGGGTTCAATAGTCCTCAGTGGAGTTTGGTTTTCATATTATTATTCAAGCCACACAAGTGAAGAGCAATAATGAGGATTAATAACAACTTGAGGTGTGGTAAGAGGCTGGTAACGAACTCTATTTGTTTTCATTTTTGTACATATACTCATCATTGTGGGCGTGCTTAGTCTATTCGTGTAGGTTGTATGTTATCTTTGGATGCTTAGTAGTTCTTGCTTTCATATGATTAGTCCCAGCTTGCTAATAGTTTGTAGCATGTCATATGAATGTTTGCTTGCATTACTCTATTCATAACTTGGTATGACACCGTGGTATCCTCCTCTGAATGTTTCATTTGAATTGACTTGGCACATGCTCACACATGCATATGATAGAAATAATCAGTTAAGCCTCGATGAATTATTTTGCCTTGAGGGTCTTGAATCACTTTCATGCCATGGTTAGTCCTGTTTTGTTGCAAGCATGATTATGACAACTATTGCTCTCTCGGTTGTCGCTCCCTTACTATTGCTAGCCTTCACTTTCACTGAGTATTTTACTCGTGTTTCCAACTCCCTAAAACCAAATATTTCCAAAGTTTCCACCATACCTACCTATTAGCATCATTTTCTATTTCCGTGCACATTCAATATGCCTTGTTTTCTTCCGAATAAAATGTTTGCTTGTTATGAGAAAGTTAGTTAGTAAAGCTCGCACGAACTTGATGGCACACTTTATTTTCTTGCACTTAATAAACCTGAACCATTGTGTCCTTGTTTGTTGCGTATATGCTTGCGCTTTATAAGTTGAAGTTAGTAGAACAATGTATCATGGGGAACGCTTTCAACATTGCATTGGTACTTAGTACCTCGTTGATATCATGTTCTTTTGATTATGGATCCCGAGGGTGTGAAATAAAAGTGGAACTTGTAAGATCATGGAGTTTGTATGTATGTTAGAGAAACGCCTGGGCTGCTAGCCTAAGCCATGCCTAATCATGGTGGAAACTTACAGCATAACCATAATGAGCATTATATGAAGCATCCTCAATAAAAATCTATGCACATAGTAAATAAAAAGATCACTGAGATGCTCATTGTCTGCTTGCCTTGTCATTTTTATTATGGGATAGCTCCTGTATCATGTGCAAGGGGTACCCTGTTGGCGGTTCTCTATGATACGTATATACTTACAATGACAAGAGCTTAGCATGAGGATCGGTCTTTGTAAGTAAGGGGCATGAGACTTCGATTTATAACTTGTCAAGCATATCCTCTTAGTTGTGTCACTTTAACCTTAACCATTTAAAGATGCTTATGATAGGGGCAATGAGAGCTCAAAGCTAACGAGTACCATACTTTCAGCATTTGGAAGCCTTTCAAAGTATTCAAAACCTTTTGCGATTCCTTGTTGAGTCTCGACATATTCTATGAGCACCTTGTTGAGAGTATAGTTATCATTCTTAGTGTAATGTGCTTGCCTCAAAACTTGATTATTTGTGTGATGACTTTGATGCTTGTATCTTTGACATCTTTACTTCTAGTCTTCACTTGAACTTCAGAGGTGCCTTAGATCAAAGGCAAGAGAGATACCACTCTATCATACCTTATTATGAGCATTGTAATGTTGCTTATGTTTATGTTTCTTGCTACTTATTATTTTTAAGTTGGGATCTCTTCATGGTTTGCATTGCCTATTAAGTGAACTTAGTTACATACTCTTTATTATGAATTGTCTAAGTAGTTGATCACATGCTGAGAATATATACATCATATGAAGCAATTGTGTTCGTGAAAGTTCTTTTATCGCATTCAGTTTTCAACTGAATTGCTTGAGGACAAGCAATAAGCTAAGCTTGGAGGGAGTTGATATGTCCAAAACGTATCTACTTTCCCGAACACTTTTGCTATTGTTTCTCCTCTAAACTTGTGCGATTTGGATGCAACTAACACGGACTGACGCTGTTTTCAGCAGAATTGCCCTAGTGTCTACATTTTGTGCAGAAAATCAACTATCAGGAAAAAAATCCCGGAAAATATGCCGAAAATCCTATTTCACCAGAAAACTCTAGGAGACAGAATACGAGACGGAGGGGGGTTGGGCCCAGGCCACGCGGGCTAGCCCAGGCCACGCCAGGGGGTGGTTTGGCCGCCCCAGACACCCCCTCGGTCTCCCTCTTCGCCTATAAGAAGCCTTCTGACCTAAAAACTCAGGGGGGTTCGACGTTTTTCTAGAAGGAGTCCCGCTCCGCCGCCACCACCATATTCCACGAAACAGCACCAGAAACTCCGTTCTGGCACCCTGCCGGGACGGGGAATTGGAGGAGATCATCGCCATCATCATCACCATCGCTTCTCCATCGACCATCCATGTTTTCCCTATCTATGAGTGAGTAGTCCCCCGCTGTAGGCTATGGGGATGGTAGGGATTGGATGAGATCGTTCATGTAATGGCATCCGATTGTTAGTGCATGGTGCCTAGTATCTTTTATTAGTGCTTTATGACTTTGTTGCGACTTGTTATGCTTAATGCTTGACACTAGGGCCCGACTGCCATGATTTCAAATCTGAACATGTTATTGATTCATTATGATAGTATTATTTTTGGTCTTACCTGCAAGTTGTATACACACGTTGTTGTCCGGAACCAATGGCCCCGAAGTGACAGAAATCGGGATAACCGGAGGTAATGGCTTTGATGTGAGGATCACATGTGTTCACAGAGTGTTAATGCTTTCCTCCGGTGCTCTATTAAAAGGAGCAACTTAATTGCCAGTAGTTCCCTCGAAAATACTGCGATACACCCCTATACTTGTGGGTCATCAGCCCCCACCTCTTCCTCATTCATGTGGAGGGAGCTCCACTCACATAAATTGCCCCTCCATTTTCTCCACTCAAAAATCCCACTCATATGTATTAAATTTCCACCAAATTTAATACAACTCTCATTTAATAAAACTCTTTTATTTATTTTATTCAGAATTTTTTAATTACTTTAATTAACAAACATTCACATAATACCCCCTGCAATATTTCAATATCACATGCATAACCAATTTCAGCAATTTCACCCAAAACAATTTCAGTGTCTATTGAAATAATTCCAGCGCTTTGTAATTCTTTAGTCTAGAACATGTTGGCAACCCTTAAGTGTGTCACCCTACGGTTCGTGAATAATGCAAACATGATTGAGACCCCTCTGAGATCAATAATCAGAAGCAAGACCTAGAGATCCATACTGACTCTCACACATTCAATGATGACTTCTGTGATCGTGACAACCTTTAACGATAGCAACTAAATCCCTTTGTCTCGCGATATATTACATGTTTATGATTCGATCATCGGTATCTCAATACCTAGTTTGATCTCGTTACTGACATGCACTCTTTTCTCATTCCCATGATATAACATTCTAGTGATCACATCACTTGCTTGCAAGCTATCTTAATGTGATATCACCGAGAGGGCCCACAGTATATCTATCCGTCATCGAGATAGACAAATTCCACTCTTGATCCATGAGCCTCAACATAACACCTTCGGAGTATCTGAGCCCACCTTTATAGTCACCCTGTTACGGTGTGACGTTTGATGTTATCAAGATACTCTTCTGGTGTTAGCAATTAACATGATCTCATGGTCTAAGGACTAAGACTACTTCGTATGATGTTATAGCAATATAAACATAATGACTTTGATCGTAATGCTATACTTTGGATGAATGTTCATCACATCATTTCACAAATGCTATGACCTCGTTATTAACAACATCCAATGTCCATGATCAGGAATCCTTGATCATCTTGTTAATCAACGAGCTATTCGATAATAGATGCATAACAAGGAACCTTTTATTTGTTTATTAAACACACATGTATTGACGTTTCCAATCAATAAAATTATAGCATGCAAAATAAACATCTATCATGTACAAGGAATACATAATAAAAACTTTATTGTTGCCTCTTAGGGCATATTTCTTTCAAGGGGACAAGGAATTACCACCCCCAGAGTTGAAGACTCTACCTTAAAATCTTAAATACAGGTTTTTAGATGATACTAATAAATTCCCTGTTATTATTAGTGCTAAACTTTCAGGAGAAGAAGAAGAAGAACTCATGAGGATAATTAAGGAGCATCGCCAAGATTTTGGGTACTCAATGGATCACTTGAAGGGCATTAGTCCCGTGATAGCCGTCCATCGAATATTCATGGAAGAAGGTGCTAAACTAGCTGCAGAATTCAATAGAAGACTGAAGCCTGAAATGAAAGAAGTGGTAAGAAAATAAATTATATGCCTATTGGACGCATGTATAATCTATCCTGTTAAAGAAAGTGATTGGGTAAGTCATGTTCACTGTGTTCCTAAAAAGGGCGGCTTTACTGTTGTTCCTAATGAAAACAATGAATTGATACCTACTAGAACTGTTGTTGGGCATAGGATGTGCATAGACTTCAGGAAATTAAACAAAGAAACTAGGAAAGATCACAATCCATTACCGTTCATAGATCAAACTTTAGAAAGGTTAGCAAACCATACTCATTTTTGTTACTTGGAGGGATACTCTAGTTTCTCTCAAATAGCTATTCATCCGGATGACCAACTTAAAACAACTTTCATTAGTCCTTACGGTTTACATGCTTACCGATGTATGCCCTTTGGTTTATGTAATGCTCCAGCTACTTTTCAAAGATGCATGACTGCTATTTTTGCTAATTTTATAGACCTTATAATGGAAGTATTTATGGATGCCTTTTCTATCTATGGAACTTCATTTACTAGTTGTTTAGATAATCTCAAAAGAGTTTTGCAGCGTTGTGAAGAAACTAATCTTGTTCTAAACTGGGAGAAGTGCCATTTTATGGTCAAAGAAGGTATAGTCCTTGGACACCAGGTATCAGGTAAGGGAATTGAAGTTGATAGAGCTAAGGCTGAAGAAATAGAGAGAATGCCACCACCTAGGCATATTAAAGATATAAGAAGTTTTCTTGGTCATGTGGGTTTTTATATAAGGTTCATTAGAAATTTCTCTGGGATATCTAAACCTTTGACAAACATCTTGCAAAAGGGAATGAGATTTAATTTTGATGATAAGTGTCTTGAAGCCTTTAATAAACTCAAAAATGCTTTAGCTCGCGCTCTTATTATTAGACCACCTATCTAGGATACAACCTTTGATTTAATATGCAAAGCTAGTGATGATGTTGTAGGAGTAACTCTAGGACAACATATTGGTCATAGATTTAATATTATACATCATGCTAGTAGAACTCTCAATGGTGCTCAAAAGAATTACCCTAAGGAAGAAAAGGAACTTTTTTGCTGTCTTTTTCTCTTGTGATAAATTTCGTTCCTATATAGTTGATGCAAAGGTGAGAGTTCACACAGATTGTGATGGCTTAAAAGAACTCCTTGAATGGAAAGACAATAAGCCAAGGCTAATCCATTGGATTCTTTCACTTCAAGAATTTGAGTTGCAGATTATGCAAAGGCAAGAAATAAAGATGTTAGATGCAGTGTCCATGTTTGCCTCGCAAGACACCAATATTCTTGAGAGGAACTTTAGTCATGGTGATTTTTGTTTACGGGAATTATTCAATGAACTAAAGTCAATTCCTCCAAAAGAGAAGAAGTCTTTGTTATGGGAAGAACTTTTCATCCCTGAATAAACAATGGTAAGCACAAGGTAACTGTTCTTACCCAAATAAGTGATTTATTTTCACAATTCTTAGTCTTAAAAACTCTACCTTTGAATTCCTTGTATTTTTATGAAGTTTTAGAGGGGTTTTCCCAACTATACGGGTGGAGCTATACGACCGGAGAGGGAGTTCCCGCAGTATAGTTGGTCGTTAAACTCTTTGTATCATTTTCATGAAATTGTTTTCGCTATCTGAGCCTATACAGTCACAATTATACGACCGGAACCAAGAATTCCGGCCGTATAGTTGGTCGTTAAACTCTCAGATGGTTTTGCTGTTGATGTCTATATCTATATAGTTGCAACTATACGACCGGAACCAAAAATTCTGGCCGTATAGTTGGTTGTTAAACTCTAAGACACTTTTTCGTTCGATCTTTCGTTTATTATTCATATAAAAAGGGAGTGTTATTGTCGGTCCTTGATATGTTGGAAAGGTATCTATAATTTTTGATGTTCCATGCTTGTTTTATATCTACTTTCTTATGTTTTGTCCACACTTTGGAGTATTTTTACACATTTTCTAGAACTAACCTATTAACAAGATGCCACAGTGCCAGTTGCATGTTTTCTGCTGTTTCTGGTTTCAGAAAAGCTAGTAAGGAAATATTCTCGGAATTGGACCAGACAAAAGCCCAAGTCAATATTTCACCAGAAAGAACACGGAGTCCGGAGGGGAGACGAAGAGGGGAACCAGGGCGGCCACACCCTAGGGTGGAGCGGCCAGCCTTAGCCGCACCACCACTAGGTGTGAGCCCCCTAGGGCTTCACCGACCTTTCCCCTTCGCCTATATATTGCCTCCAGGACGAAAAACCCTAGGAACCTGATCAAAATTCAACGAAAGAGTCTGTAGCTGCTGCCATCTCCATCCCTAGATCGGGAGGGATCTGAAGCTCTTCTCGACACCCTTCCAGAGAGATCACCTAGAGGCCTTATTCATCACAATGACTGCCTCCGGTGTGATGCATGAGTAGTTCATCTCTGGACTACGGGTCCATGTAGTAGCTAGATGGTTGGTTCTCCTCCTTTGTGCCACCATGTTTAGATCTTGTGAGCTCAGTTCATGATCAAGATCATCTATTTGTAATCCTACATGTTGTGTTTGCAGGGATCTGATGGATATTGAGATGCTATTTTAGATTGATTATTGATTATATCATGTCTATGTTATTTGTGATATTGCATGCTTTCTGTTGTTAGTAGCTATCTTGGCCGAGTAGATGCTAGCAAGTCCAAGAGGGAGTATTTATGCTAGATCATGGGTTCATGCCTCTAGGAATCTGGGGAAGTGACAGAAATCTCTAAGGTACTAGATGTGATGTTGCTACTAGGGAGAAAACAGCAATCCTTTGTTCATATAACAATCGTATTGTTTACTTTACAGACTTTGCTTAATGCAATTATCTGTTGCTTGCAACTTAATACTGGAGGGGGTTCGGATGATAACCTGAAGGTGGATTATTAGTCATAGATGCAGTTGGATTACGGTCTATGTACAATGTTGTAATGCCCAATCAAATCTCGTAGGAGTCAAGATGATTAGTATATGCATGTATGCTTTCTCGGTGTTTGTCCATTGCCCCGCTATAATTTGTTCACCCAACATGTCATCTATCTTAAGGAGAATCACCTCTAGTGAACTATGGACCCTGGTCCATTTTTTTACCATCAATCTACAATCTATTTACTATTCTGTTTACTTTCTGCAAGCAATTTCTATCTTCCACACAATACGTTTAATCCTTTGTTTTCAAGAAAACCGGTGAGATTGACAACCTCACTGTAAGTTGGCGGCAAAGTTCTGTGGTTGTGTTGTGTAGGATTCCAAGTTGGAAACAACACCTTGGAGGTGTTTCCTTGCTCCTATTGGTTCGATAATCTTGGTTTCATAACTGTGGGAAAACTTGCTGCTATGCTCATCATACCTTCCTCTTGGGGTTCCCCAACGAGCTTGATATGTGTTGAGCCAATAATCAGTTCCGAGTCATGATTTAATCGACCTGGACTCAAGATATTTGGAAATATCTTCCTAGAACCAACTATACGGTTAGAGCTATACAAGCCGCGCCCATATAGTTGGTCGTTACATGGCAAGACACTTCCAAATCCGTGACTTCGTTTCATGTTTTGTTCGGATTCTTTTCTTGGGTGACAACTTGGTGTTTTACCAACCTCACCCCCATTATGTACTGCCATTGTCTCTCTGTATAATGATAATATCCAGGAACAAATCTAGCAATGCGCTACCCCGTCCTAGGTCGTGGAAAACCCATGGGGCTCATTGCTCCATCCAGGGACCGCTCAAGTACCCCGTCCATGGAGGACGATGATGAGGAGGTGGAGAGGTTTAACCCAAGGTACACGGAGTACATCGAGCCAAGCCACTTCAACAACGATTCCGACAACGATGTGGTTGACGTCTACATCCACCGTGACGTCTATGATCCACCGGAGATCAATTGGGCAGCGATGAAGACAACTCAACAAGAGAGAAGATCGCAAACCACATGGAAAAGGGCGCGTGGAGACGGTCAAGTTCATCACTAAAGATCAAAGGCCACACAAGCGTAAAGAATTATCTAATATTGGTGCAGGTACTAGCAAGGGAGCCGAGGTACCACTCGCAAAGCCAACCATTGGTGCTCGCATGAAGGTCAAGCCTCAAGAAGAGTGGAGGTACGATTTCCACTTTCCCGATCCATCAATTATGGATGAGAAAGACGAAGTTGTACCCAGGACCAAGGATCGCATACGTGCATTGGAAATATACAAGAAGTAGGAACTACTCCATCGTGTTTAAGTCCGCCACCGTCTCGATGAGATGGAAAAGAAGGAAGACCACTTTCCATTGGTGACTAAGCTCGTAGATAGAATGGGCACCCTGCAGTCTGATTTGCAAAGATGCTACAGCTGCATAACTACTTTGGAGGAGACCAACAAGAAGCTACGCACTGTGGTGCTACATGCCATGGCACCTCATTGATCTACAACAATCACGGTATCAAACAGTCGCAAGGGATTTTTTGATCCAGCCTGGCTTGATTCCAAGCTTGGGGAGATCTTTAAGACTTTGTAATCTATCTTATAAGTTTTATTACTTTTTTGCATTAGTTCAAACTATAAATAAATTTTGCATCATTACCATTCCCTTTTGGAATAGTCGATCCATTTTATGAAATTCCGAGTTTATTATTATATATGGAGGAATACTGAGTTTGTGTTTGCTTTACTGATATATTTGAATGGCTTGAGTATAAGTTTACTTGCACTTGATGATAGCAATAGGAGTCTTCCACACCATTGGTATTAATAGAACATCTAAAGATAATTCAGTCGATATGTTGTAAGTCTATTGTGTGTTTACAAAGAAAAAATATCTACATAGTTAAGGAAGAAGAAACCTTGAACAAAGGAAAATAAAGTGCTGTCAAAATAGAGTGGGAACAAGTTGAGGTAGAATCTTCAAGTCATAAGAATGCTTCATATACAGTTGGAATTTGGTAATTGAGATCGTTAAACTTTGAATTCCTACATGAAGTGGAATATATGGCTAGCTCTTTTTCATAGCACTTAAACAAAAGTGTGAGCATATATATACAAAAGAAAAGAAAAAAAGAATAAAAAGAGCAAGTCTACAAAGAGCAAGTATCCATATACCACTGAGTTGTAGTATGACAAAGAGATACTTTTGAGATTCTAAATCCTAAGTGAATACATTGATCCTAAAACACTTGGGACTACCTCGTTAACTCAGTCGGTTGAACTGGATTCTTTACATTGTGTTGATATTCATCTTTTATGAACTATTTATTACTAAGGTGTGGAAGCCTTCTAATACTATTCCGATGATTCGAGTAAGGTACTATTCATGAACTTATTCCTATGTATCGTACAAGATAAACACATGCTGCAATAACCTCATTTATTTTATCGACTCAGCTTCATGAATATGAGGATCACATCCATTAAGCTAGAGCTTGCTCGGGACGAGCAAGAGTCTAAGCTTGGGGAAGTTGATGAGTGCACATTTGCATCATGTTTTACATTATTATTTTGCATTGTAGATGTAGGATCTTGGTATTTTATGGCGTTCGCACGCACATTTTATGTCTGTTTTCACCAGGATCAGGACAGATGATGGATCCAATGGATACAATTCTTGAAGCAGTTGTACTATGGAGAAAAGGAGTCAAAAACAACGTAAATCGCTTATTTAGGAAATATTAATAATACCTGAAGAAAACAAGAAGCGAACAAGGGAGGCAAAGAGCGTAACGACCAACTATACAGGCAGAGCAAATTTTCCGGCTGTATAGCTGGCGCCGCCTCTGACTCGTCAAATAGTTTCACCTCGTGCAATTATTCAGAGAGACGACATACTAAACACCAGAAATTGCAGAAACCTCACCACCGGAAGGCATTTGGAGGGGACCTCAGCCACCAGGGAACCATCTTCGCCCTACATAGATCCAGGAGGCTAAGGCATCAATCTTCATCATCCACTACCGCCTCACCACCATCTCCATCCATCCCATCTACATATTGTCTAGATCTTGTTGTAATTCCTATACTCGTTGTGGATTTTTACAAGTACTATTCATCTATGATTGTTTCCATTACCATTGCCATGATGTTGATTGCCTCCATGTTTGAGTAGATCATTAGTTCTTGGGGAGATGGAGAAACCCTAGTATGAGATTGAAATAAGATAAAGTATACTATCATATTCATTGTTGTGATCATGTGTTAGATTTTCTACGTCTTGATGTTGAGAGAAGTCGACCTCTTAATATTTGCCTCTCGTGGGGACTTGATGGAGGAAACTACTTGTTGGTAGACGGAGGTGTGTTACCACTTACAGTGACCACAAAGCTATTGGCACCCCTTACGTATCAACTTGGGAAACTGAGGAAACTCACGAAACACTATCCATGCCATGGGATACGTCCTACGGGATTACGTCCCTTAATAGCACAGTAATTTGATTGATATCGATTGCTGACTACTGTGGTTATGAGGATGATGTGAGCAGCGGTTGTTGCCTATTCATCCAAATACGGAGTTCCTCCCACACATACATAGTTGAGAATGTGCATGATGATAATCTTTATGTTAGATCTTTACAATACTAGTGGTGTATCCGCTACTCCTTGAGAACGCCCTTTTTCCCTACTGCAGTTCCAATCACTCTTACATACGCGATACTTACTTTCTGTATTCAGTTGTTTTACTTTACTTTATTGTGCTTATACCCAAAACGCAAAAACACCTTTTTACACAATACTCGCATTTTATCTTGTCACTTAGAACTTTATCTAGCATTTCTATCGTAATATTTATTTCAAGAGTTATTAGACTTCAGACTCCTGCTCCTTGTGGGATCGATATCTTTATTTCAAAACTAGCTAGAAATGATCTGTGCTCTTGCAGTCATCAGGTGGGCGGCCAGTTGAAGGATGTTGCCAAGGGTACTATCGTTCAACCAGAGAACCGCAGTATGCACAATGTCATAATGCCACCTGCACATGATGAGGGTCAGATACAGTATGGTGCTTCCGAGCTATGAGCAAGTGGAACCTCCCTCTCAGCCTCAAGGATGTGATGATGAGGAGATGGTGGTGGTCCTCAATACATCAAGTTGCCGATACCCAACCAGCACTAGTGAAACCCCCTTGCAAGGTGCGTCTCTTTCCAACTAGTCAGGAGACGTCACCACCCGCCCCCTTCACCGAACCTCCAAGGCCAGCAGGTCCTTTGATCAGCCCAATACCCTCCATAAGGCGATCGGTGAGGTGAACGCGGTGGCCGATGCCACTGCGTACAAGACGGGTCGCAAAAGGAAGCCTAAGGGTGACCGGGGCAAGGATCCAAATCTTGTTTTTCGGGCTCAGGACGGTGCTGCGGGGCAAGCCAGGAATCAGCAGCATGTGGCAGGTGCACCGATGATGTGTAACTCGTTGCTCGAGGTCGTAGGCTCGCAAATGCGCAATCTTCATTATAGCTGTCTCACAATTGAGGAGCACCGCATTCGCGAGAACGATCAGTCGTACCTCATTTTCAAGGCTAAGGTGCCTTCTCATGTGACGTGCTTCGTCAGTGTACCCCCGGTAATATCTTCTACGTGTAGCATATCGACCTCTTCGACATGTTGAACGGGTTCCGGCTTCACAATTCCCTAGTCTGGCTGTTCTCCCTCAATATGGCCATGGAGATCACCAGAGACAAGATCCCGGGCATCCAGATAGTGGATCCCTACTTCATGTGTGATGTCGTCGTGAAAGATGCCGAGGACATTGTCAACACCCAGATTTTTAATCCCAGATGCTTGTTATGCCATACCTCGCAATCCCAGGATTACCATTTTTGCGAGACATAACAGATTGGATATCACAGTACCTCATCCATTACAAACCATACATAAGGTCTTACACAAATAAGGATCTCATGATCCAGTCTTAATACAACAAGTAACGAAATAAAATAATAAGCATAGCGGTAGGGTCCATCTTGAGGGGCACAGGCAATGCTGATGAAGGCAGATAGTCCTAGTTATCATAGCCGTCCCGCTGGACATCATCTTGGTAGTCTCCTTCATAGTCTGGCCATGAGAATAGCCAGGGACAAAAGCCATGAGTACTCTTTAAGTACTGGCAAACTACCACTAACAAGTAGTATAATTCTAAAGTAAAGTGCTAACTCTAAGTTTAACTAAAAGGTTAAGTTTGAAACCTAAGCTGAGTTCAGAAGCAAAGAAAGATAAAATAAAGTTCTAGAATCACTTAAGTTGGGAAGCTAGTGTCATAGTCACAACCCTATTGTGGTCAAGTCAAGATTCATCATTCATTTCATAAGTCATTTTGAAAACATCTGACAACGAAACAGTATGGCCACTCCAACTGTCCATAACCACGGACGCGGCTATTCGAATAGTTTGACACTCTGCAGAGGTGGTACACTTTCACCACAAGATTCAATACATCTGTCAGGGATAACCCTGAATCATCATACTTAGTATGCAGATAATCAAACATAACCTTTCCTTTACACACCCTAGTATAAGCACCTCTCCTATGAGCATGGCCTCCCAACCATGACCATCTGTCATCTTGGGCACTTCATAGGTGGAAAACATTGAGAGGTAGCCTCAGCTCAAACCTCTCCTGCGAGGGAACTAATACTAATGCATATAAACTTCCGGCTAAGCCTTACCCAATTCAGGTATTGCGGTTGTACGGTAAATTTGGAATGGTATCGCATCCGAATCCAACCATCAGTTTTGAGAAAAGGGTTAAGGCTCATGCCTCAACATTTTCATCATCATAAACCATTTGTGTTTCTCAACGCATGTCAAAACATCTCAATAGAATGACTCATCATTCTAAGGTTTTCATAATTCATTTTCACCAAGTGTTCCCATCTAAAGTGACTCAAGTTTTTACCTACTCTAAACTACTAAGTTAAGAGTGTTCACTAAGGTGGAAAGATGGGATCAATCTCATGCCATAGAATGACATCTAAAGTTATCTAGGGAGGTCAAGTTTTATACTCTTTATGCTACCTTCAAAACAAGTAAAGGACTTTGGTGAAGTAAAGGGAGTATAGCTTGAAAAGTAATACTTTAGGCAAGTAATAGTCAAAGTGGTATAACCAAAGCATGCCTAATGCATTTGCTTAGATTATTTAGCTTGCAAGGGTTAGCTTGCATTGTTAATGGTGGCTTTCTAGTATAATACTTGCAAGTGTTAGCTTGCCTTGGGTAGTGTAGTGGTTGAAGTTTTCTTCTTCCTCCTCTTGGTAGAACTCCTCCTCCTCGAAATCTTGGTCGGTACTATCGTCTATAAATACATACGGAGTACACAATCACCAAACAATACTTAACTAGTCTAATTAGCACTATAAGGCACACATTTGATGATTTATTATCATCACAAGCATCACAAGGTCTTATTAACTATTTTCATCCTTTTTATTTAAGAAAAGTAATTTCTACTCATCGAAAATAACTAAGATTTAATATTCACCACTTAAAATATGGGATCATGTGGACACATGTCCTCACCACATATTCTAACATGTGGGAATGTGATTTAAGGGTTGGATCATATTTACTTAAGTTTAAGTTTATTATTTAATGATTTAAAGTGACTAGAAATGCCTATATAGCATTATTTTGGTACTAGTCCAAAGACACTACATGTAAACCTTAGTATTATTACATATTCGGATAGGTATGGTGAAATGTGATTTTTGAGAGTTGGAATCAACTCAAAATCTATTTTGGTTGATTTTATAAAAATGTTGCAAGGTGCAAATGCTTCTGTTTTGTTATTTTTACTAGGAGAGATCTCTAACTCTAATTGAATTAATTCCAACGGGCTTTGATAGATCTTTTCATAATCTTTCCAACACAATTGGAATCACTCCATTTGGATTTGTAAATCTCTCTGAATGGATTTTTGAACTAAGGAACAGAACTAAGTTCAAACCTAAATAGAAAAATCTAAGTTTGAATTAAATGGGTCACGCGGGAAGGAAAAAGGTCCACCCCAGTGGTAGTCTGCGGCACAGAGAACAACTGACAGGGGGGTCCACCGGTCAGTGGCTATTTACCCGCGAAGCGGTACGGGGCGATGTGGGCCATTAGATCAAAAGGGAGATCTACGGCTGAGGAGTGTCGTCTCCAGCGAACAGTTCACCGATGGGAACTAACCCTAGCGGCTCGGTGGGGGTGCTCAGGGGGCATACCAGGGCTCCAGCTACTGTGGCAATGGGGGCGATCGAACGTGCTGTCGACGGCGGACTCAGGGGTGGTCGCGGCAGCTCCTAGGGTGGACGAAATCGACGGCGCCTTCTCCCCCTCTGCAACGGGTTCCTCCGGTGAAATTCCGGCGAACCAAGGGTCGAGCGGCTCCAGCGAGAGGTGGGAAAGGATCAGTGAGGAGACGGGAGTGGAATGGTGTGAGTAGTTGGTGCGGGGAAGGGCTCCTTTTATAGGTGCTCGCCGATGACGACGGCACAACGAGGTAGAGGCGTGGGCGGTGCGCTAGGTCGGTGGGCGGTGCCCTGGCGAGTGTCACGGCGGTGAGTATACAGTGGTTTGCGGTCGGGGCAGTGAATGGCGCGGCGCGCACTAAGTCTCTGCCGACGGCAAGTTTCACGGCGGTCGGCGACTACGGGGCACGGTCAGGGAAATGGGTGTGTCCGTTAGCTTCCTAGGCCGATGGGGATCGTGTAGGCAGGCGGCTAGAGAGAGGCGTGGTCTGGTCGAGCGGGGGACCGTGCGGCGGCGGAGGCATGGCCGATAGACTCCGTATGCGGCGGTTTTTGGTGGCTCTGGTCGCTGTCCTTGAGCTGGGGCTGGTTGGATGGTGGAGGTGGACCACAGGCTACCTCCTGGACATGGTGGATGGCGCTGACGGCGGCTGTGGCGTGCTGTCGCCGGTGAGGTGCCCAAAATGGTGCTCGGCCTTAATGGCCATGACCATTTGTTCGTGGCACAGTGGGTGGCTAGGCTAGAGAGGGGTAGGGAGTGCACTGGGTGCATGTGGTTGCAATATGGGGAACCAATTTGGATCAAACACTGCTCCAAATAGTGTTTTGTGTTTTGTTTGAAATCTGTCCACCAAGTGTTTGTGAAAATGGCCGAAAGAACTCAAGTTTGGAATTTTTGGATGATTTTTGGTGGGTTTGCTAGACACCTACTTAAGCCTCTGTGGTTGCTTGGGTTTTGAAAATGGAGCTCATTTGAGTGGTTTTTGAATAAGTGGGATCTTGATACCTACACTAGATTCAATTTTCAAATGACATTTAAATTTAGTGTTTGAAAGTTTTTGGCAGATCACAAAGTGGGCCTTGGTACATCACTACATGTACTAGCAAGGGGTGCAAAGATCCATATTTATTTCTGTTAGGAATTGAGTGCTAGGAATAGCCAAAGTAGGCATGTTGATTAAAATGGCACAAATGACCATTTCTTTCTTTTATTCATTTTGATTTGTTTTTCTTTGGGATTTTCTTGGGAATGATCTAGATGATGTTTATTTCACCTAAGAATCATTTTACAAGCAATGGATCACTTAACCATGGCAATTCAAATCAAATCCTAATTTAAATGCACACACATATGAATGCTTTAATAATTTTAATTGGAAAAGTTTTTGTTAACCCTAATTTTGATGATTTGGATCTTAATATCCTTGTATTAAAGTTTTGGGATGTTACAGACATAGTGATACCTTTGATCCGGATTATGGATGTAGTATAGCTTCTTTTTCCCTAGTAGACCTAGGTTATCGAATCCTCGAGAAGCAGATGCATAGTGAAGCTACTTTAACGGACCTTCAGGAGTTTTATAATTCCTTTTGTGTTTTTACCGGACCAAGAGTTTGCGTCTTTTTGTTGTTGTCGATGATGGAGAGAGGGGTCCTAGGGCGTTCGGTTACACCTGTAGCTATGCAAAACATCTGATGGGAATAAAATATAGAAATAAAGTACGCATGTAATTGTTAGAGCAAGATAAATTATATGTGGGAAGTGAATCCATAATTGCTATTGCCTCCACAACCGCTTATAGCAATAACCTACTAGTTTCATCCATAGAAGAAATAGAACTAAATATATGCATAGTGATGTCACCGTTAATCCCAAGTAAATCCCTCACATACAGCCGTGCTACCCCTTCTGTCACTAGGGTTCCCAACCTGCAGATCAGTCATTACTCATACTCCCTATACCTGGCTCAACCCTCGGGGGTCTTGGGTACCTGACAAGTCCTTTGACTGAGGCAAGAGAGGCCATACAAACTAATACATGATCCCATCTATGATAAATAACATGCACAAACGCTACATGGCTAGGCCAAAGCCCTTAGCCCAAGGAGAATTACTCATACATAGAGATGAGATCAACAATCACAAACATTGTAATGAAAATCATGCGATTGATAGTAATAGTCTTACAATGTCACCAATCGAAGAAGATATATACTATTACAAGTGGTGGAATATGGCTATGGAGATGGAGAAGGGTTTTCAGATCTAGAGGCGGCTAGTGATCTAGGACAGACACTTTTGGGCGAGGTAGGCCTATTTTCTCGTCGCCTGAGGCTTCTTTATATAGGGGTCCCTTCACAAAAGTTGTTCTGTTTGACCTAGCGGTGGCGGGGCCAACTATACGACTGGAACTATACGGCCAGAATTTTGCTCCGGTCGTATAGTTGGTCGTTAAAGCATCTGTCTCCGCTCCACGGCTCCTGGTTTCTTCTGGTTGTTAGAAATCTTGTATCTTTGACTTTAATGTAGTGATTCCCATCTTCAAACGACATTATCTGCGCATGAAAAAAATAGAAAGAAAGGATTGCATACCCCTTTAAATATTAGGAATTAGTGACAGGGTTTAGAGAGATATTTCATCAAAAATATGAATAATATCCAGTTTAAATGTGGACATGGATGGCTATATTTCAGAGCCATCAACCTTCCCAACCTTAAACTTGATCGTCCCTGAGTAAGAAAAACAAAATCAAAAAGGAACTCAGCATTTAAACTGAAATAACGAGATGGTGATCTTACTCATGATTAGTAGTCTCATGTTTCCTCCACTTCATAAACCTGGAAAACTTCAGCATAGATAGAGTAATGGCAAGCATAGCATACGGGTCTTATGCATCCTGATAGCGCAGCAAAATTATTGTTAACATGGATGATTCAAATGAGTAAACTTTATTCCATGTCATGTAATCAACTCATAGGCTTGCCTTTGAATAATAAACTATAATCATGTAAATTGAGAGTGTGAGAGTTGTCATGAAAAGCATATACACTAGAGTATCTCAATTCTCCCACATTAATAAATCAATACTTTTCAAGCACTACTTTTCTATTCATTGCCCTTCAAGAATTTCAGTTTTTTGAGTAATTGAGAGCATGTTGAAGATTTTTATTAGTTTATTGGGTTGTGATGGACACTCATGGCATCACTAAGGTTTTTGTTCTTTTTTGCATAATGATTACTCATAATAGCCAAAGGAGTGATTCCAGCATGATTACAGCTGCCCGGGAGTGCCAAGAATCTTACCCACTATAGCATTGCTGCTACATGTGTTTAATCAACTCATAGCCAAAATCTAGAAGTTTCCTCCATGAAGATCGTTCATAAACCAGCGGAGTTGTTGGCATCCCATGGAGTTTGACACGCATAAAGCTATATCATTCTTATGATTAACAAGTCAAACTTTGGCATGCTCACAAAAACCGCTAAACATTAATTCAATCGAACAAATCCTTTTAAAGAGATCTATCAAGTCAATCAACATTTTCAGTGGCGTTGAGTGTCTCTAGAAATAAGCCTTCAAGACTAAGCACTACAACACCCAAGCCTTCAATAGTGAGACTTTTTCTTATTACAATTGTTTAGCAATTTTTAGGCAAGACTTGGTTAATTACAAGAGCTAGAACAAAACGTACCCAACTAAATACCGATGTAAACGAAAATCTTACTACAATACAAAGACTCACTCCACCAATATAATATTTCAACATTTACTACTAACTAGCATGGGTTTCTCAAACTTCAAAGGTGGAGAGTCATAAGGCATACCTCTCATATTTCGTTCCACTTCTCTCTTCCTTTTTTATTTACTTCTTGGAAACTCGAAGTTGATCATTCTCCTGCAAATACATGAAAACCTCGAGGCGTAAAGAAAAGAAAGAGGGAAAATAAGGAAAAATGGAGAAATCTTTTTGTGGTTTTTAAGAGAGGGAGTTTAAAGAATAGAAAATTGGTGGGAAAGCTCGGCTAGATAATATCGAAAGAAAATAGAAAGAACTAAAGTAAGGTGTTGGGGAAACCAACATGAGTGCTTATAAACTCAAACTAAAAACACAACCTCGAAATAAATAAAAGCAAATGAACGCCAAATAAAGATACATGAGGAAACTTCCCCAAGCTTAGGGTTTTGCAAGCCCTTCAAATCATTGTGGTGGTGGGAAAAAGTTTTTACTCCAGTTCGTAAATTGAGTTGAGAGGTTACTAGTTGATCCTCGGAGGTTCAAAGAGAGGTTATGCATCCTCTCCACAGTCCCTCCAAGTTCTTGGAAATCTTGGTATGTGGTGAACCGGGTTTGTGGTTGCTCCTCTTGATAAGGAACTTCTTGCTCCTCCTCTTGGTACTCATCCTCCTCCGGAACCTCCTCCTCGGGTTGGTGTTGCTCAACCTACAAGTCATATAGAAACCGTCCTTCCTCGATAGAGAGAAGACCATTAGGCATAGGAGCAGGGTAGAGACGCCCAACTCCAGCAATATGAAGGTAATAAACACCACCTCTCCTAGTGAGCATTCCACAAGCTTTTTAAAGTAGAGAAACCAGCACGTCGTTCACCTAGCATAGGTTGCAACCCACCTAGGTCGATGCCTAGGTCAGTGGCAAGCACGGTGATGACGCCTCCAACTGTGGTTGGTCCTTGGCTTTCAGAGGATTGGTGCTCTAGGTAGCACACAAGGATGGCACCCAAGTTGAGTGACAAGCCGCAGTTGCTGTAAGCAGCCTTTGCAAGGATTAAGATGTCCTCCTCATTGAGTCTCATGAACTCATTACATTCCTGCAATGTGTTAGCAATAACATAGAACAAATAGCAAACTGCAGGATGTAGAATATTATTCCCCTTACTCACTCTAGTAGTGAAACTCATTCCATTATAATATTGTTCAGGGGAAGGGTCTAAACCAATAAAGGATGCGCGTAAGGCATTAACATCATTGTTTGGCAAATTAAAGCATGCACACCATTCATATAATGTTAAAGTGTAGTTGTTGTTCATAAGTCGGAAAGAAATCGTCTCCTCTCCTTGCCATTGTTTAGCGGTGCTTTGCAACGAACTTAGGAATTTAATAGTCAAGCGGCGATAAGTAGACACATCATTATACACAAAGTTTTGCAGGCCAGCTCTATTGCAAAGTAAATTGAAGTCATCAGAAATACCGAGTTGGTTCAATATAATGGGACAAACCCACTTGGTGGCCTTCACTTCGTGGTTCTTGATCCTGTCGAAGCGATCATGTTGGAGCTCATTCCTGAACCGTATCCCCATGCGTTAAAGAGCAACAACCCGAGAAGCGCTAGCGGTGGCACGAGCACGAGTTGGTCTCCGTGTGTTCATCATCTAAAACATTGAAGAAAGACAAAAATAAAACTTTTTGATCCAACAAAAGTAAGTACAACATATTCCTGATCATAGCACACTAAATAATCTCCTCAAAATAATAATATAGGCAAAAGAATCAAGGCAATTGGTTCATAGTAGGTCTCACCCTAGATTGATAATGACAATAGATCAAAGATGAATTTGCAAAAAGTAATTGGAGGATCGGAGGAGAAACATACCGTAGATCACTTGTGTGTGAGGAAATCGAACGAAATTGAGTAGAGATGAAGATCTCTTGAGGTTTTGAGAGAGTTTGGCGGTAGAAGAGAGAAAAATGATTGAAGTTTTGGTGTTGGAGGTACCTTCCTGTGTGATTTTGTGGTCGGACACCACTATACGGGCACAACTATGCGATCAGTACAATGCGTTCCTGCCGTATATTTAGCCTTCTGTCAAAATTTTAGGGTTTCCACCTGGCGGCGCAGCTATAAGGTCAGAACTATATGGCCAGAACAATATGTTCCTGCCTTATAGTTGGTCGTCAAACCGTCTGTACCTGGGAAAAGAAAATATACAAAGGCATCGATATCTATACGACCGAAACTGTACGGCCATAATTTTTATTCCCGCCGTATAGTTGGTCGTTAAACTGTTAGAACATTGGAAAAGAATTTGTATGGAGGCACCGATATCTATATGACCAGAACTATACAGCTGGATTTTTTATTCCCGCTGTATAGTTGGTCGTTAAACTTTCAGTACATATGAAAGAAAAAATGTTGATGGCAAAGATATCTATACGGCCGGAATTTTTATTCCCGTCATATAGTTGGTCGTTAAACTCTCTGTATGCATAAAAAAATATGTTTCTTCGAAAATTATTTCTTATCCTATAACTTAGTGATATACCTTGTTTTTGACAGAAAATTTACAGTAAATATTGTCGACCAACAACAACATAAATAAAGCAGGATTTTTAGTACTACCGAACTTCTTCTCCTCAATTAGAGTTTTCTAGCACTCCTTATTGAACATAAACTTAAATTAAATCTTAAAAAATTTACTCAAACATTTATTTCACATGGGTTGCCTCCCTGATCTCAATGTTGCTCATTTAGGCCAGATGAGTGGAACACCCACTCCAAAATAGTTGGCCTTCAAAGTGATGGCCTCCTTTTCATCATGCTTGGCTTTCTTCTTCCTGGGGAAATGAATAACAAAAGGATCATGCGAAGGAAATTGAAGCTTCAAGTTCCATTCATGTAGATTAATCAAAGCCTTAATAGTTCTTAAGAAAAGATGACCTAATATAATAGGAGCAATAGCTTCTTCAGGCATGTCAATAATAATGAAATCAATAAGAGCGGGACAGCCTTTAATGTATACTAAAGTATTCTCCTTAATTCCTACAACTTGCTTGTAGGTAGAATCTTCTAGATGCAATTTTAACTCGGTGATCTCAAAAGAGCCAAGATTTAATATGTTAAAAAGACTCTTCGGAATTGTTGAGACGCTTATACCTAGATCACAAAGTGCATCTATCTCATTGGTTCCAATTTTAATCTTAATAGTAGGCTCAAATATGTCATCAAGCTTCATAGGTAATTTTTCAGCAATTTGCTTATATTCTTCCTCAATCTCACGTACCTTTAGTGCTACCTGATTAACAAAGTGTTGGTACATAGCTTCCTCACTACCTTCACTTATCGGAATCTTAATGTTGATCCTTTTTACGAGATCTTCAATGGTGTAGCTTGGTGAAGGAGCATTACTATAATCAAGTTCTTCAGGCTCCTCCCTTTGGATTCTCATCATCTTGAGGTATTCAACGGGATTGGGCTTAGCCTTACCTGCAAATTTGGCTAGAATGAGAGTTTGACTCTCGGTTATCTTACCTAGCTGTGCCTCAATGATCCTTGTTCTTTCTTGGAGGGCCTACAAATCATTTCTCAAACTAACAGCTTGGTTAGATAATTTACCAAGCATAGCATCATGGTTCTCCGTTATTTTAACAAGAATATTTTTTTATTCATTTTATGAGTCTATAAAAGACTTTAGTGTTTCTTGGAGACAACCATTACTACTTTCCATATTATTATTAGAGTTACCTACAGGACTAGGATAATGTTTCTAAAAATTAGGATTATAATTCATCTTCCAAGCAGGGTTATAACCATTACGAGCTACGAAGTCTATTTCTTCAATATTTGTTTTAGGGATAGCTCTTACTTGGGTTTCCTTACCTTTTACGGCTAGTATGAGCTCATCCAACTTAGCATTGAGTTCTTCATTTTCTTGTGGTGAGATGGAGTTCACCTTCTTCGTGTTTTATCTATCCACATGCCATTGGGCATGGTTGTCGTGCATATTGTCTAGCAGCTGCTTTGCTTCGGTAATATGTTTACCCATAAATGTTCCTCCAGCTGCAGTATCAAGCATAGACTTAGACATAGGGTTAAGAGCATTATAAAATAGATGGATAACTAACCAGTCTTCCATCCCATGACTAGGAAAGTTTCTCATGCATTCTTTCATCCTCTCCCATGCAAGTGCTAGTGGCTCATGCTCTTCCTGTCTAAAACCAATAATATTAGATCTGAGTTGCATAGTCTTCGCAGGTTGAAGAAATTTAGTTATAAATAAAGAAGTGCATAAAAATGTAATAGTATTTCTAGGCAAAGATAGCAACCATTCTTTTGCTCTTCCTCTAAGAGAGAAAGGAAATAGACGCAATTTGACCGCATCAGGGTCAAAGTCTTTCATACGCATCATATCACATATTTCAGTGAAGTATTCAAGTGCATACCTGCGTCTTCAACAATAGAGCCTCCAAATTGATTCTGTTGAACCAAACTTAAATAATGGGGCTTAATTTCATTGTCATCGGTAGCAATTGCTGGCTCAGTAATAGGAGTATGCAAATAACCATTGTTGGGAGTAGCAAACACCCCAAGCTTCTTTTCAGCCATATTTCCTATGTTGTTGGGTTTTCTTAAACAGAGAATTATAATAGTAAAAGCAAGAATTTAAAGGCTAACTATTTTTTTGTTTATCAAATAAAGACTAAAATCTAACTAACAAAATTAAAAACAAGAATTAAAACTAGCAAGGTTCCTAATAACCTCACCAGGGTAACTATTGCTTCCCCGGCAATGGCGCCATAAAAAGTGTTGATACCTTCGATCCAGATTACGGATGTAGTATAGCTTCATTTTCCCGACTAGACCTAGGTTATCGAATCCTCCAGAAGCAGATGCGTAGTGAAGTTACTTTAACGGACCTTCGGGGTTTTTAGAATTCCTTTTGTGTTTTTACCGGACCAAGAGGTTGTGTATTTTTTTTTGTCGATGATGGAGAGAGAGGGCCTAGGGCGTTCGGTTTCACCTGTAGCTGTGCAAAATATCTGATGGGAATAAACGATAGAAATAAAATATGCATGTAATTGTTAGAGCAAGATAAATTATATGTGGACAGTGCATCCATAATTGCTATTGCCTCCACAACCGCTTGTAGCAATAACCTACTGGTCTCATCCATAGAAGAAAGAGAACTAATGATATGCATAGTGATGTCACCGTCAATCCCAAGTAAATCCCTCACATACAGCCGTACTACCCCTTCTGTCACTAGGGTTCCCAACATGCAGATCAGTCATTACTCATACTCCCTATACCTGGCTCGACCCTCGGGGTCTTGGGTACCTGACAAGTCCTTGGATTGAGCCAAGAGAGGATACAATAATCATCATGTTATACAAACTAATACATGATCCCATCTATGATAAATAAAATGCACAAACACTACATGGCTAGGCCGAAGCCCTTAGCCCAAGGAGAATTACTCACACATAGAGATGAGATGAAAAATCACAAACATTGTAATGAAAATCATGAGATTGATAGTAATAGTCTTACAATATCACCGATCAAAGAAGAGATCTACTATTACAAGTGGTGGAATATGCCTATGGACATGGAGAAGGGTTTTGAGATCTGGAGGCGGCTGGTGATCTGGGGCAGAGACTTTTGGGTGAGGCGGGCCTATTTTCTCATCGCCTGATGCTTCTTTACATAGGGGTCCCTTCACGAAAGTTGTTCTATTTGACCTAGCGGTGGTGGCTCTAGCTATATAGCCGGAATTTTTCTCCGGTCGTATAGCTAGTCGTGAAAGCGCCCACCTCTGCTTCACGGCTCCTGGTTTCTTTTGGTTGTTGGAAATCTCATATCTTTGACTTTAATGTAGTGATTCCCATCTTCAAACTACATTATCTGTGCAAGAAAAAATAGAAAGAAAGGATTGCATACCCCTTTCAATATTAGGCATTAGTGGCAAGGTTTAGAGAGATACTTCATCAAAAATATTAATAATATCCAGTTTAAATGTGGACGTGGATGGCTATATTTTAGAGCCATCACATAGCGCTAGCCACCGACTACCTCTCAACCTTCCTACATACATACTCGGACAAGGATGTGATTCTCCTTCCCTACCATCCCATCACGGAGGGTGATCGGACAGGCTGCATACTCATATGCTTGAATTTGAAACGCTCAACAGCCATGTACCTCAACTCAAATAGTGTGATCCAGAAAAACTACACCAATATCAAGAAAATTCTTGATGGTTCTCTCACCGGCTACCACTACTAGGAAACACCTCTTCTGTGGTGCATGTAAATCTACCTTCTGTGGCGCATATCTCTATCGTCACTGTTACCCCGCCACTGATATCTGCTTCCTGTGGCGCATATAGAAATGCGCCACAGAAGTGGCACATTTCTGCATATGTGGCACAGGAATATGTTCAGTGGCGCATATAATTCAATGCGCCACAGAATCTATATGCACCACAGATACCTTACCTATATGCGCCACTGAATATATTACATGTATTCAAAATAAAATACATTCCTGGTGTATAATCAGGTATTTATACAGTATTTATCCAGATCAGTATAAACAGTACATTGCACATGTAGTACATGAAAACCGACATATAATACAAACACAAGTATAATGTCATCACACTTAGAGCCCGATCGAGATACATATATAGTGTCAAGTGCCGAATTTTTACACAAGTGCCGAATACAAAGTTCATATCATCTCACATTACAAATATGAAGTGGCCACCGCCGCCTACACTAGGATCAAATAGAATACAGCTGTGATAATGGTGAGCAAGAGAATTAGCCCGACCAATATCTTCATCCGGTTCTTCTTCCACAGGTGGTTCCTCCACTTGGCTACCGCCTCCTCTCTAGTCGCGTATCCTTTGTAGATGTTGCCGTTGAACTTGTTCACTTGTTTGTGACAATCCTCCCACTCCTCATAGACTCCTGGAACCCTACCCATGTACATTGCATACCACCTCGTCGCCATCTCTATAGACGACAAGGCATATTAGTAAAAATACAATGAAAAGAATTAATAAAGGGTTCACATCCATATATATATATATATGTTCACAGAATATAAAAAAAGGTCCATAAACCTAAAAGATAGATCATCATAGAAGCAATAAGTTCAACGACAATACGACCACAAGGTAGTTTAAGTCTAACAACAATGACCATTTCGACCACAAGATAGTAAAGTTTATGACACACACACTAATACAACAGGCGTCCATCAAGAATATACACACACTGGATCATGCTAGAGGCACACATCGATCATGAAGACTTCCTCTTCTCGCTCGGCTTCGGGAATGGTAGATAGCCCTCTTTCGTCATCCATGTCCTTGTGTCACCCTGCTTACGGAGGCATTCTTCGATCTCCCTCTTACTCAACCCTCTGGCTTGTTGTAGGGCACCCCCCTTGTGTTGACTTCTTCAATGATGATTTGCGACAACTTCATCTGAATGCGATGGAAGTCTTCTCTAAGATCATCATCGTCGATTCGCGCCGAAGTTTCGGCCCATCCTCGGACACTAGATGGCAGTGTTAGGTTCTGGCAATCCCGAACATAGCCTTTAAGGTGATGGAGGACGTAGAAGGCCTCCTTGGCACTAGTAGTCGACTGCTTGACGCAGGGGAACTCGAGAACGTGCTTGAACACGTGTTTGACATCCTTGATACATTCCCCCTTATCTACGAAGGTGCATCCCTTCTTGGCATAGCCCTCGAGAGCCTCATTGAGAACACCCCTTATTTTGGTGTAGTCTTTCTTCTTCGTCAAACTCCCCGAGTCGAAATACGTGGCTATCCCATACCTTGGGGCAAGGACGATGAGTGTGCAGTATTTGTCTCTGCGCAACACAATTGGAACGGAATGTTGGAAAAAGAGCAAATGAAGAAATCTATAAGAAATGCATAAGTTATGGGGGCGATGAGAGAGTGTGTGTACTTACTCGAGAAAGAAAGGGAAAAGAAGTGTGCCCTTCCTCTTGTTGTCCACCATGAACTTCTCGAGGTACGTTGTTGCCTTGGTCCGTGTCTCTGATCCTTCGACCAACTGGTTGTCCCGCATGTAGTAGGGATCCACTATCGTGATTTCCAGGGTAGTCTCTCTCTTGATCTTGATCGCCAGATTGAGCGTGTATAGGCGGACCAAGTTATAGTCCAGCCGTTTCGTGACAAACACCTTGAATATGTCCTCGAACACTATGAATAATATATTCGCGGGGGTTCATCGACGAAGCCCACGTCCAATGGCACCTTGGCCGTGAAAACCGGGTAATTTGGATCTTCGTCTTTAAGAAGGAGGCCCTCTAGTGTCTTGACACCCTCGTGCAAAGTTAACATGGCTCCAACCGCAATGTGGAGCATATCCGGAGTCAATTTTGGATCACTAGCTACATGCACTCGGGGCAAGCCATATTGTGTGGATGGTACGGCGATGGCGTCCTGACCCCGGATCCTCTTCGGAAGAGGCTGGCTCGCACCCTTCTTCTTATTATTATTACCTCTCTTCCTGTAGTGCTTCTTCTTCACAACAGTGTCAGCCACTGCCATCTGCTCATCAGCCGCCTTTCGGAGTGTGTTGGGGCTGAAAACCAATCCCGGTTTCTCTTGTGGTGGATCGGCGGCCGGAGGCGTCTCTGGAGAAAGACCATGGAAGACCAGGCGATGCATGCATGTATTGGGCCGACCAGCTTGATGCTCGTCGCGAGCTGTGAAGGGTTCTTCATCCACAGAAGGCATATACAATCCTTTGGCGGCGCCGGTATGATGAAGTCTTCAACGTTGACCAATTCATCATCATCTTCATGGGTGCCATCATGTGTTGGTGGTATCGGGGGCAACGGCGGTTGCGGCACAACGTCTTTGCCATGTGGCGGTGCACACGCTACCAAGAGTTGCTGGTGACGGCTGGTGGTGGCGACGACAGTGCCTGCTGGCGTCCGAGGTGGTGGCCGGGCGATCGGTCGAGAGGTGGCGCCGGTGCTCCCCCCTGCAAAAGAATCTGGGTCTTCGGCCATGTAAAGGGCCAGTTGTAGCATTCTCCAAGGGTCTTGTGTTCATCGGCTCCCTGAGGTTGAAAGGGGGGTCCATGTCGTCGCACCCTGGCAACACCCGAGCCAACCTGACCCTCATCACGTCATCATCCATTGGATTGTTGTGCATCGTGCGGCTCGCCGGTAGTATGAGAGTTCCCTTGGCAACATCCTTCAACTCACCGCTGACATCTTTAAGCAGGAGTACGCAAGAAGTGTCCTGAGGTAAAACATGTTGTTGGGCGTCATGAGATGGCAGCAGTCATGCATCAAAGGCATAAAGGAGATGACTTGCACTAACTAATTAGTTACCTTGGTGATGGCGTGGAGCTCGGCTAATGTAGAGACACGGCCGATGCCGGCGGCCGGATTATCATCATCTGCAATCTCCCGCTCGGGTGCCTCACGAAGCACCACTGCCGTCGGCTGCGCCTTATTGGTATCTTTGGCGGGAGGGGCATTGGTGTGACCAAAACGAGTGGCTACGCCCCGACATTGACGGCCGGCGGGGTCACCAGGTCCGGCGACATGGTAACATTGATGCCCGAGTTGATGCCGCTTAAGCTGGGCAGATGTATCGGCCCCTATCGACCTCCCGCATTCCAAGCAGTAAGCCCCTCAAAAAACTCAGGGGAGATCATCGAGCGGAGCTTATCTTCCACTAACTTGTCTACCGTTTTCTCATCCACCGTCTTCTCCTCCAGTGTCTGCACCTTCATCTTCAGCTCTTCAACAGCGGCTTTATCCTTAGCCGCCAACTGGTTCTTCCTCTCCCTTCTTTTCTTGGCGTCCTCTTTGTAGTACTCCTTGAACTTCATGCTTGTACCGAAGCCGAACACATGGCCAGCTGAGGACGGTGGCAACCCCTTGTCCCTCTTCCTGTAAGCATGGTCGCCCTATTGAAAACCGTGTCCCACGGCTCCGTCGAATCCTGGGACGACTTTGTGGCAATAGCGTTCAGTTCCTCCTCCTGCAGAGACAAGGAAAGGTGAACCCATTTAGATTCTTAGCTTCATTATTTTAATTAGAACGCAATAGACTTGAGATCAGCGATAAATTCCTTACCAGATTCTTCTCAAAGTCCTTCACCTCCGGATCTTCAGTGATGAAATCCCCTGTTTCCTTGTCTAGGTAGTAGCGGGCCCGAAAAAATTGCCTAAGCTACAAGTCCGTGATTTTAAGCCAAGGGTTGTCTTTACCAAGGCGTTCAAGCTCGGCGTCCTCCTTGTCCCAAATGGCCTGTTTCCCCCTGTAACTGCCGCTTCCAAGGCGGTGGTTACCTATGTTCTGTTCCCGCATAATCCTTCCCCATTTAGTCCATTTTATAGCGTTAGCGGTAGCTATATCCACCTTGAATATCTTAAACTCCTCTTTGTCGAGCATCGGATTTTTCTTACTAATAACCTCCTAGCTTTCACCTTTGTCAATGCTAGTCTTCACCCGGGTTTTCTAGCTGCTCAAGGCGTTGCTCATATCCGTGAGGGCTAGTTTGTTCACCGGGTTCTTTCTCTCGAGGTTTCTAAACCGCTCTGGGAATCTGTATCGCTTGTGAAGCTTCTTAAGGAGGTTATCGACCAAAGCTGCATTGTCAGCATGTTTGATGTACTTCGTGTTGATCGACATGCTTTCCCGGACGATGCACCCGAGTTGCAGGCCGTACCCTTTAGCAATCGCCTCTGGCGCAATGGGTAGGCCACTTTCTATGACCTCAGTGAACTCATCGCAGACGGTGGAGAGCACTGGCACCTTCCGCTCCTTCTGTTCCTTCTTCTTCTGCTGAGAAGCGGTCGGGTTGCCGCTACCGCCATCCGTGCGCTCGCTGCCATCGGTGCGGGCGCCACCATCGGTGGTGTCACCCTCTTCGCCGCCGCCTTCACTAGTTCCATCGTAGTCGTCTTCGTCCCCCTTGTAATCAGGATCTCCTCCCTCATTGGCCCCAGCAGCTCTGGCGATGGTCGCCTCCTCCTCCGGTGCTGGTGTCATCCTCATCGCCTCCTCCTCCTCCTCCTCCTCCTGTTGGGACCCCCGCCAGAATGACTGGTTGGCCTGTCTAGCTTGTTCTTCGATGCTGATCATGTGCTTAGAAGGTCCGGACTCGTTGTTGCCCGACATGTTTGCACTACTCTATTAAAAAGAGGCAAAAAGTTAGCACAAATCTTGGCCGAAAAATTCGGCATGACTTTTGCTAATTTTTTGACCTAGGAGTGCCCATTTCTCAACCGAAACGGAAGTGAATCAACACTTCGGGAGAAATGGGCAACTCAAATGAAATCCCTGCAAGAAAAAACACCCCATCCCCATATTGACAGCCCCATGCATTGACCCTAGCATCATCATCCATGCAGCCCCATCCATCATTCACGCAATAGTATAACAGATACATGTATAAGAAGAACTTAAAAAACTTAAAAGGGTACAACAAATAATATATAAGCAGTATATATCAGACATGTGCTTCTAGTGAATGAAAACTGAGTAGCAGTTATAGTACACAGAGACAGTACACAGGCTCTCTTCTTCTTGCACACACACAGCAGGCTTGCAGATAGAGAACAGTATAACTGTTGCAGTAAAAAAACAGAACATCACAAGTGTCGCAGAAACAATCATCAGGAAATCTAAAAAGAAATGATGGTACACTGCAAGTTGTAAGTGGTAACAAAAGGGACAACTCAAGTAGCACAGAACTGCACTTTAGCAAAGGTACATTTAAAAAATGTAGAAGTATTCATTTTATAGAATACCATGAATGAATGCCTTAGAAAGAATGCCTAGGAAATTCTAAATATAAGTTATCGGAGAATTGAGAAACCTCTCATCCATGGACAAACAATACATGCCAGATTTTGAGGTGTCCATAATACTGTAAAATATATGCTTGTTTGAGGATGTTATCCAAAAAAATTGTGTTGTTAATGTTTGTAGAAATATATTGCTAAATTTGATATTATAAGATGTCACAACTGGTCGCTTATACTTAACATAATTGGTCCAACTAATAACCAAATCTTACAGATTCAATATCCAGACTTGAACTAAAACAAAGGGTGGAATCGCCAAATCTTGCAGATTCAACTAATCACAGTTAGAAGGAAACCCCCAAATCACTGTACACAATCAAAAACTGTGATTGCATTTGATTCGATTTTCCCATTGCAACAAACAGAATAACGGTAAGCGTGCAATATCATGCACAGATACAGTGGCACAAACAGTGCACAAAGAAAGTTCAATGAAAAAACTAGAAAGGAGAACAGAAAATGCTCAGGTTGGCCAACGCAATGTTAGTCATCAATTCCGACCTAAGAAATTAAGAAACAACACAACCACCAACACTAATTTTCCTAATGTAGGCAAGTACAATACTATTCAGCTTTTCGCTCATAAAAGTAATTTTCAAGTCATCAAATTAGCAACTCAACAACTGCTATAGTTACAAAACAGTAAAAACCATCTACTCATCAAGGTTTAGCGAGAAAAAATTGTGACCACTACCAGTTCTGATACAATTTCTTACATTCAGTGCTACTTCTCTTCTCAAATTCAGAAGTAATAGTAGGAAAACCGATCAAACTAGGTAGGCAAGAAGTATTGATTGGTCTAGCCAACACAGTTACTGAAATTTACAAGAATAACATGCAATTCTCTAGTCACACTTCAAGGGGCATGGTATTCAGTCATGTGCGAATCAGTACAAAATTGTATTCAAGGTCTAATTCATCTAGTCAGATGTTTAGAAAATATAGAGAACGCTAGCTATCAATCTGTTGCAAACCATAGCAAAATTTGCACAAGGATCCCAGGTAGCCAGTATCTAAGGTGGCAATATACACAGGCATAAACACGATCAGTTAGTGCATAGTAGGAACCAACAAGGCTGTGTATATCCACCAACATATATAGAGTGGAAGGAAAATTGCACGGCCAGTAAAAAGTAATAAAAAGGATCTCTTTTGATGAACCAACAGAGCACAAATCATGGTCATAGACAATACATAGTTCCAATAAAACAGAGTTGTAGAATATAAGATTAATACTAGTAATAACTTCATGGTCACAGACCAGTAGCAGCAGTATTCGATTCAATATCCAGATTCATCATAGATTAATTGATAGGGGTGGGAGGGACGAACCATGCTCCGGTGTTGCGGCTGCGGTGGTCGACAACGACGAGGGTGGCGGGCTCCGGCGCGACGACTCCTCCTCCAGCGGCTCCTCCTCCACGGGCTGCTAGGGCTCCGGCGCGGCGGTGGCTAGGGCTCCGGAAACAAGGGCGGCAGGCTCCGGCATGGCGTCTCCTCCTCCGGCGGCTCCTCCTCCACGGGCTGCTAGGGCTCCGGCGCGGCAGTGGCTAGGGCGGCGCTAGGGTTTGCGACGACAAAGAGAAAAGGGATCGAGAGAGAATTTTGGCTAAGTGTGGATCGAGAGAGAAAGGGGGGATTAGGGGGGAGAGGCCGAACCGTTTCGTGGCTAAGTGTGAAACTTCTGTGGCGCATTCCCACAGAATGCGCCACACAACTTCTGTGGCGCATTTTGTGGGAATGTGCCACAGAACTTCTGGACATAGTACAAAAAAGCATGGCATCGTAGTAGGACAAGATCTGATACTTGTCCTAGTGGTCTTGCTCGCTTGCTCTCACCTGGGGCAGCCAGGTTCGAATCATGGCTGTATCAAACATTTTTTTCTTTGTTTTTAAATATTTTTAATTACATACATATGCATATTTATTCAAAAAAAGCAAGAACATATACATATATGCATATTTTTTCACATATGCATATTTATTTAAAAAAAGCAAGAACATATACATATATGCATATTTATTCAAAAAAGCAAGAACACATAAGCATATTTATTCAACCCCCCCCCAATCATATATATATATGTGTGTGTGTGTGTGTTTGCTTGTCACACACAAATGTGAATTTGTATACTCAGAAGAATATCACATTATATGTTTTAGTCTCTATCTAATACCCACACTAATATCACATTATACCCACACGAATTAATACAACAAAAAGTCACACAATTGCTAGTGTCTCTTCAAAATCTTCTTGCCATTTTTCGTCGCGGTTGAATACTTTAGCCCATGCACTTTGAGATTTCTTCTTGTGAATGGACAACCTTTAGTAGGTAGTGTGGTCTTCCTTCTTACTTTAGTAGTAGTAGGCATATCTTCGGGTCGCCGTTTTTGTCGAAGTTTTGCTCGTTGGCGGCTCCTTCCATTCCGATGATGCTCCTCTTGCCCCTCCTAACTACAACACGCTTGGGCTTTGACGGGTCGGTAATAAAAAATCATTGATCAACTTGGCTAGCGAGTACCCAAGGCTCATTTTTTGCGGAGGCGTTCTTCATCGATTTGGCATCTGGTATAACCATTGTGGTGAAATACCGGCCTTCTTTTTCCACGTTCTTGGCCCATCTAACACGGAACATCGGTACAATCTCTCCACAGTAGTCGATCCTTCCGTAGAATCTTTCCATCATAGTAGTCTCGTCATCAGCAAAGGATAACATAGTTACTCCTGAGTTTTGATATTCGCTATTCCTGTCCTTTTCCTCGGTGTAGAATCTGTAACCGTTTATGTCGTATGACTGATAGGTCCTTAGGTTGTGCCCTGGGCCCTGTGACAAGGAGAATATGAGTTTTTGATCTTCCGTAGAATGCGTCTGTGGGGGATTGTCCAGTTGCCTTTTCTTGAACCAACACGTGAAGCTGGAGTTGTGCTCTCTGGTTACGTCTCCCTTCTTCCTCGGCCGGCCCTGGTCGACGTACTCCTGCTCGATTAAGCTTCTGTGCTCTTCGACCCAAGGGCCGACCACTTCAATGTGTTGTAGCGCGACTCGGTATGCCCTAGCAAAATCAGTGTGTCGACCATCAATGCCGACATGCAGTGAGCGACAGCCCTCGCGGTGACCATATCCACCGAGCCTGCCGAGGTGCTTCTTTTTGGGTATTCCAACATCCTCGTTCTTGGTGGTTAGATAATTCTGGCAGAAGGAGGTGCACTCGTGGATTAGAAAGCCCTTGGCTATGCTTCCATCTGGACGAGACCTGTTGCGAACGAATCCTTTGATGACACCGTTTAGCCTTTCAAATGGCATCATGTTGTGCAGGAATGTCGGCCCGAGCTGGATGATGTCGTCCACGCCATGTACAAGTAGATGCACCATGATGTCTAAGAATGCGGGCGGGAAGTAAATCTCAAGCTCGCATAATATCATCACGATCTCTTCCTGTAGCCTGTCGAGCTGCTTCACACCGATCGACTTCCTAGATATGACATCGAAAAAGTTACAGAGGCCAAACAACGTCTCATGGACATGCTCGTCCATTATCCCACGGATCGTAACAGGGAGTATCTGCGTCATCAGCACGTGACAGTCATGAGACTTCATACCGCTGAACCTCTTCTTCGCCACGTCTAGATATATGCTTATCTTTCCCAAGTAACCGTGAGGAACTTTCACTCCTAAGAGGCACCTGAAAAACTGCTCGAGCTCCTCCAGACTCAGAGTGAAGCATGCAGCGTGAAGCACCACCTCATTCTTCTTAACTCTTTTGTGGCAACCTTGAGTCCCTTCCGTCTGATCATCATCATCATCACTATTAGGGTACTGAAGATCTTTCTTGATGCCAAGCAATTTAAGGTCCTTTCTTGCTTTCAGCCCATCCTTGGTCCTCTCCGGCATGTTCAGTAGAGTGCCAAGAAGACGCTCGGTAATGTTCTTCGTGATGTGCATTACATCGAGGCCATGGGGAGTGTGAAGGACCTTCCAATATGGCAGGTCCCAGAAAACAGACCTTGCTTTCCATACACCCAGTAGCGGCTTTGTCCTCGGTCGTTTTTTTCCAGGCACAGGGCAATCTACCCAATTATTCAAAGGCTCCTCGATTTCTTCGCTGCTCCTTGGACACGGGGATCTTTCGAGCTCGTCCTTACCATTGAACGGGTCACCATGTTTTCTCCATGGGTGATCCATGCAGAGCCACTTTTGAGTACCTTAGAACACGGTTTTCGAAGACCCGGGATTGTTGTCGGATTGATGACAAGTACGCCATGAGGGGATCCTCGAGGCATGCGGAAGAGAGGGGTGTGATGCGTACGGTGTTATGGGGCAGTGAGCACACAAGTTTACCCAGGTTCGAATCCGTCGGCTTTGGACGGATCCTACTCATGCGAGCAATCCATTAATACGACAGAGCCGGAATATGGGTTACAAGGGTTCGCCTGTGCGAGTTGAGATTGTAGACTATTGAGGGTGCCCTAAAGGCTCTCCCTAGGACGGCTTATATAGATATCCGGCCTAGGGTTTACAAGAGAGATCTATCTGGCTACAACTAAAAGTCGGTTACAGAGTACATCTTGAACTACAAGTAACACTATCGGCATATGTCGGTAAGTCTTCTGGGCCTTCCCATAGCCGGATTGGACTCCGTCTCTTCTCCCTGACTGGGCCGCCCGTGAAGCAAAGCTCTAACCCGAAGTGGGCCACCCTAGTCAGTGAGGAACTGTGAGGATACCCGAAAAGTATATCCCCAACAGCAGCCCCCAGAAGTCTCCAAGATCCAAAGTCGGATTCAACATCGTCTAGCTTGATCTTCGGCTCGCAGAATCTTGAAGGGTTCCTGAAACTTCAAAACAAAAGATATGATCCAGGTCTCAAAAATAAGTCAGACCTGACGCTGGTTATGGTCAAGTCACGTCATTTTACAAACATCCTGTCAGCACGACCGTTGGTGGGCTCGCCATTTCAATGCGTACGCGGAGATCGAGGTGACGTAATCATCAAGCGGGACCTTCCCAGCTCCTTCCACGACGCGTGGCGTTTACATAGTGCCGTTTGCACAAATCTTGGCGTGGTTAGGTGGTTATAAGGGGTGAGGATTTACTTTTCCTCATCTTCACCTATTCCCTTGTTGTTTCTTCTCCTCCACTTCTCCCTCGTGCACAGAGCTCTTCTGCCTCCCAGATTCCCAGCGTCGCCCATCCAAGGTCACCGACGCACCGGAGAAATCGCTTCCTCTTCATCGTCCGGCTTGGCTGGCTTCGCAGCAGTGGCGATGGCGGCGACGGCGGTGGAGAAAGAAAGCAACCGTGGGGTTTGGATCTCGTGTCTCCTCGACGACAAGAAGCTCCATGGCGTGGAGAACGAAGGGCTCCTCTGTGCCGGCGACTGGCGGAGCGGTTTCGGTGAAACCATCCCCAACCCACATACCAACGAGCGGGTACACTTCGGCACCCACCTCGACAGAGGTTTGTCTTTCCCTCCCTCGGAATTCTTTTCTCAGGTGATTGATCACTATGGCGTTCAGCTTCACCATGTTCCTCCCAACTCCATCTTAGAGATGAGCTCTTATGCAGCATTGTGTGAGGGATACCTCGACATTAGGCCGAGTCTCACTTTGTTCCAGTTTTACTTTCATGTCCGGAGAAATTCTATCACCGCCGGTAATCCTTATATTACCGACACTGTTAGCCTTTCAATTAGACGCGAGCGTGTTTATCCTCGCATTTTAGCTAGTGAGTCGGTCAAACAGTGGCCGGCCACTTTCTTTTACCATAAGGATATTCCTTCTCTCGGCAAGGCTAGTGCTTTGCCGGCTTTCATCGACAGAGCCGCCATGGCCATTCCATCTTGGGACGAGGCTCCTCCAGCTCTCAGTGACGATCTGATCCTCGCCAAGAGGTGGATTGAATACGTGATGAAGCACAAGAGCTTGAAAGGATCTGACCTGGTCCAGTGCTAGGTGGCACGCCGGATCTAGCCTCTTCAGCACCACGGTGACCGACTGATGCATTCCATCACGGTGTCGAAAGATGACTTCCTCCGTATCATCCCCAGGGCTTTAAAGCCACAGGATTACATAAGCCAGATCAAATGGCTGATCAAGGAGCGGATTGAGAGAAAGATTCCAGACTTGTCTCTGGACATGCACACAGCGGAAGGCCCTGTAGTTCCGGTAAGCTTTAGCAATAAACCCTTCTATGTGTTTCACCTTTTATGTTATTTTGCAATACTGAGATATTTTCTTCTTGTCAGCTTGATGACCTCCCCGAGTTGGAGTTGGCTCCTATCGAGGGGTATCCTCCGGAGTTTTCTGAGGACGAGGAACTAGTCCCACTGCCGGACGTTCTGCCCAGGAAGCGCAAAGCTCCGACAGTGGCCGTTGGCACAAAGGAGGTGCCACTTGTGAAGAGGTAACTTTCAACACAACTTCTGCCTTTGTACTTTATTCGTATCTTCTTCCGAGATGTAATGTTTTCCATTCTATTACATTCTCAGAGCTAAGCAACTCATCAAGGGGAAGGAGAAGGGAACTTCTTCGAAGCCCCTACGGCAGACGAAGCTGACTATGGCTTCTCCTGTTGCGGCTCCTCTGACTCGTGCTCCTCAACCTTCTGCAACGCCGGTAATTACTCCATCACCGGTTGTCGCAGAAGATCCGGCTCCTTCAACAGGGTCAGCGACCCTTGAGTCACAGACTGGCGCCACCATGGGTGGCTCAGGTTTAGATAAGGGTGAACCCTCTTCGAGTAATGATCCCTCGGCAGAGACCTTCGCCGAGAACCTCCTGAATAATCTAGGGCTTGCCAAATTTGGCTTGTCCTGGAAATCTGCGGAGGAGATCCAGCGGCTGGCCTGGCAATGCCTGGAGAGCCGTAATCTCTCTACCGAAGAAGTAGGACAAGAAGCAGAGGACGTCAAGTACTCCGACCTTCTTGAACAAGTCCGCCTTCGCGATGAGGGACTAAGAGATGGTGTGCTTCCAGCACCTCCGGTTATTCCACTCACCCTCACCAAGAAGGTTACCACCGAGGTGAATATGTGCCTGAGAAAGCTCACACATGAACATCATGTAAGTCGGAATTCCAACTCACGTTTTTTTATTGTACTTTATATCATATCCTCTAGCCCCCAAGCATGAAGTTGGATATGCAATTCGGGTTTATGCTTCCTTAGGATGCCAAAGAATGAACTAGTGTAGCCCCCAAGTCTCGTGCTGATATTAGTAACAATATTAGCCCGAGTGTTTAGTAGACTTCTGACTCTGGGTATTTTGACTTACAGAAAGTTAATTCATATAACCAGGATTTGTTGAAGAATATCTGCAACAAGCGGAGAGAGATCAAAGCTCTCCGACTTGAAAATGCTAAGCTGAAGGTTTCCAAGGATGAGGCCGAAGCTAAACATTTCGAGACTCAAAACTTGTCTTGATTTTCATAGCCCAGTTTTTTTTTTGCTGAACTTTTGTTCTTTTGTCTTACATCACTGGTAAAGCAGTCATGTGCTATGATCGAAGAGGCCGAGAATTTGAAGACCTTGGTGTGGAAAACAAGGATCTCCGCCAAGAGCTAGACCAACTTAAGACAGATCATGAGAAGAGCATAGCTGAAGTTCTCGAATCCTCCTCCATGGCCACCGTGGAGCGTGATCGCAAGATTTCACTCCACGAGCAGAAAATCTCGGATCTCAACGATGAGCTTTGTAGAGAGAGGGACCTTTCCGAGGCACTCCGGGCTGAACTCTGGAGTCTTCGAGAAGAGAAGACCAAAATTGATGACATCATCTTCAGTATGTTTCCATCTTTCTGACTTGTCTACATTCTTCAACTCTTTTGATGTCAGATTTACTTAACCGTTTTTGTTTTATATGTATAGGTCCTCTGAACTTGACGGACTCTGCTTCTACCGAGCCTCGCACCCACCGACTTACCCAAGTCGGTGATTTGCTTCATGACTTCCGCCAATCCATTGAGGATATTAGCGAAGCTCTCAAGGTTACGGATATGCATAGCATGTCTGACTTTCAGGTGCGAGACAAGGTGAAGGAGATGCCGCAACTCGTCCAGGACTGGAACATGTCCTACGCGCGATCAGCAGTGCAGAACGCCCTCACAATGGTCATGAGCCACCATGGAAGCATGGAAATCTGGCAAGTGACCAGAGGGTACTCTACTATGGATGAAGACGGACAGGAGCAAAACATCAAGGCCATCATGGACTCCTGCGCCGGATATGGGTGTCATGTAGCTGACTTAACCAGCTATGACACTCCCTTCTTCACCCGCGTGGACACGCCGCCTCCGCCTCTAGAAGAAGCAGCCGAAGTTTCCGAGGATGGACAAACCATATCCGATTTGGACATCTCGGATCGCTATCAGAGTGCGGCTAATGTGTCTAGTGAACCGGCAGCTCCTACCTCCTCTCCTGCATCATAGATTACCAGAAACAAATGTATTATTCTAAGAAACATTATGGGTCTGTAAATATGCAGTACTATACTTTTGCTAGTGCTAAGCTGTTATCTATTCAGCACTTTTGGCTTTTAAATTTTGTGTGCCTGAAATGTTTACATAAGCACTTGTACTTTTTTGTTTACACTTATCGTTTATCTGGCTTTCCGCCTTGTCCCTTTCGTGAGCCGGCTAAACCTTTAGCACGGAAACTTTGTCGAGCAACCGAGCTCAATTGATAAACCAGTTTAAACTCGGAAACAAAGCCGGCTTCTAGTACCAACAATTCACTACTCAGAAAATGTCCGCATCCGCAATTAGACAAATAACCAAAGTATAGACAAGAAACTTTAAAGTTATAACTGAAGGTATCATTTTTAGAATCGGAAATCTAAACCAGAACAAACATGAGCATAAAGTACTTTCAAGTATTCTAGGATTTTCGACTTTGACATGATCACTCGGAAATAAGATGGTAAAAACTTCTCAGAAGAACTTGAGGCAACCAAAACTTTTATTTCTCACAGAACATGTACATATATATGATTACAAAGAAGGACAAACTAAGAATAAAAGGGACGTAGCTGATAAATATTCCACGGTCTGTCTAACTCATCCAGATTTGTACTGCCTCCAGCTCTCTTTCTCTTCTTAGTAGCAGGTCTTTCTTTGACTGGCCTCATATTAGTTAAGTAGTACGAACCATTGTGCAATACTCGACTAACTAAAAAGGGCCCTTCCCATACTGGGGAAAGTTTGTGCTTTCTTTGTTGCACAAGCCGGAGAACCAAATCGCCTTTATTGAAATATCTGTTTCTGACTCTCTGGCTATGATACTTGCGTAACTTCTGTTGGTAGGTTGTTCATCTTATTTCAGCAACAACGCGAACTTCTTCGACTAAGTCGAGATCATTTTGTCGAGAAATCTCGGCATCCTCTTCGATATACGCGGCCACTCTAGGAGAAGTGTGAATCAGATCACTAGGAAGAACTACTTCTGTGCCATAGACCAAGAAGAAAGGTGTGTATCCGGTTCACCTGTTCGGAGTTGTTCGTAAACTCCATATTATAGAGGGTAATTCCTCCGCCCAAGCCCCCGCAGCACGTCGCAGTGGTGCTTCGAGTCTCGGTTTTAGGCCTTGTAGGATTAAACCATTTGCTTTTTCAACTTGTCCATTAGCCTGTGGATGTGCGACTAACGCAATGTCAAGCCGGATATTTTGTTCGTTGCAGAATTCAGCCAATTATCCCATAGAGAAATTACTCCCGTTCTCCATGATAATACTATGCGGATAACCAAATTCACTTGGAGCCTGTTTAAACGGTCCTACCATGTCAAGCCCCCAGACCGCGAAAGGCCATGATATAGGTATTGTTCGTAGCTGATCAGCCAGAACATGAGCTTGTTTGGCGTATTTTTGGCAGCCCTTGCACGTCTTGACCAGCCGTTCGGCATCTGCCTTGGCTGTAAGCCAGAAAAAACTGTGTCTAAAAGCTTTTTCCACTAAAGATTTGGCTGCAGCGTGGTGACCACACTCGCCTTCATGGATTTCTCTTAAGATTTCCACTCCTTCTTCCGGAGATACACAGCGTTGAAAAACCCCAGACACACTCCGCTTATAGAGCGCACCTTTAACTATAGTGTAGGTTTTTGCTCGTCAGACGATCTGTCAGCTCAAAACTTTGTCTTCGGGTAATTTTCCATCTACCAAATAGTCAAGGTAGGGTTGGGTCTAGCTGAGAATTATAGCCATAACTGCTATTAGAGGTGAGTCGGATTTGGTCAGATATTCCTCGTCTACTCCCTTTATTGAGGGAACTTTGAGGTGCTCCAAATAAGCGCCATCCGGGACCTCTTTCCGTGCAGAGCCTATCCGAGATAATGTATATGCTTCCTCATTTTCTGCTCGAGGGATGTGTTGAACCTCAAACCCTTCGAACGATTTAGATAAATCATCCACGACAACTTTATATACTGCCATGTGTTTATTTGCATTACAAATATCCGACACTTGCTGAGCAACAAGATCTGAATCTTCGTAACACATCAAACGTCGGATGCCGATATCCTTAGCAATCCTGATTCCATCTAGCAGTGCTTCTTACTCGGCAATATTATTTGTCGCTGCGAAGTGTATAGAAGTTTATCTCCTTGGGGTGATTTGAGCACCACGCCAGGCCCCGAGCCCCCGCGAGCCTTAGATCCATCAAAATATGGGGTCCAATATTCTGACTCAGGGAGGGTCATATTCTCCTTCGTCTCTGTCCAATCAGCAACAAAGTCGGCAAGGATTTGGGATTTTATTACTGTCCGAGGTTTGTACTCAGTATCGAAAGCTGAGAGCTCTATGCCCCATTTGGCGACGCGTCTTGTGGCATCACTGTTGTTGATTATATCTCTCATGGGAGTTGTGCTCACCACGGTAATTGGATGCTCCTGAAAATAATGCCGTAGCTTACAAGATGCTAAGAACACACCATAAGCCAGCTTTTGATAGTGCGGATACTGCTATTTCGATTCTGTTAGGACCTCGCTGACAAAGTAAGTCGGACGCTGCACCAAGTGTTCCTGATTTTCCTCCGGTCTCTCCACTACCATGACAATACTGACGACTTTGTTTGTCACGGCAAGATAAAGCAACATCGGTTCATGTGGTTCTGGTGCAGCAAGGATAGGAGCTGATGAGAGTACTTTCTTCAGGTCTTGTAGTGCAGCTTCAGCTTCGTCGGTCCACACAAAATCCTTGGTCTTTTTCAGGAGTTTGTATAATGGTGCAGCTCTTTCACCGAGCTGGCTTACAAACCGACTGACTGCAGCAATGCAACCAGTTAGTCTTTGTACGTCCTTCAGGCGAGTTGGCCTGGAAATATTGAGTATAGCCTTGATTTTGTCTCGGTTCACCTCTATGCCTCTTTGAGACACGATGAAACCTAACAACTTTCTGGTTGGGATTCCAAAGAAACACTTCTTCGGATTAAGCATTATGTTGTATTTTCGTAGATTGGCGAACGTTTCCTCCAAGTCGGAAATCAGTGTTTCCTTCTTTTTGGAAATCACCGCAATATCATCCACATATGCGTGTACATTGCGTCTGATTTGATCGTGGAGGCAACGCTACATTATGCGTTGGTACGTAGCTCCTGCGTTCTGCAGCCCAATAGGCATTGTAACAAAACAGAAGGTTCCAAAGGGGGTTATGAATGAAGTTTTGACTTTGTCAGATTCCTTCATCCGAATTTGGTGATAACTGGAATATGCGTCGAGAAAATAGAGGAGTTCTGAGCCTACCATAGAATCGATAACTTGATCAATCCTGGGCAGAGCGAACGGATCTTTGGGGCAAGCCTTGTTCAAGGCAGTATAATCAACACACATCCTTAAATCAGTGGTGTCCTTTTTAGGGACCATTACAGGATTGGCCGACCACTCAGTGTGGATGACCTCTTCTATGAATCTGGCTAACTCAAGCCGTGCTAGTTCCTTAGCTATTGCCTTACGCTTTTCACCGAAACGTCGCAAGGATTGTTTGACGGGTTTAGCATTCGTGTTTACATTTAAAGAGTGCTCGGCAAGTTCCCTAGGTACTCCGGTCTTGTTAGATGGCTACCATGCGAAGATATCTTGATTTGCGTTGAGGAACTTGGTGAGCGCACTTTCCTATGGGCTATCTAGGCCTACGCCTATCTGGGTCACCTTGGAGGGGTCATCATCCTTCAACGGTGTCTTCTTCGTCTCCTCCTATGCCTTGAACTCCGGAGTTGGCTTTGTCACCTCCTTCTTCGTTGCGGGCATCTCAGACGGATCTATGCTTTTCTTGATCTCCTGGTACTCCTGGGCGTGCAGCACGGCTTCAGCAAAAGCGGCATTTCCATCCTTGCATTCTCGCGCTTTCTTTGGGTCTCCCCTAATAGTGATCACACCGTTGGGACCTAGAATTTTCATCATATTGTAAATGTAACACGGACGAGCCATAAAAGCCCAGTAGGCCAGACGTCCGAATATAGCGTGGTACGCGCTCTTGAACGGGACCACTTCGAAGGAAAGTGCCTCCGTCTGATAGTTCTTTGGAGTTCCAAAAGTAACATCCAAAGTGATTTCTCCTAGGGAATTTGCTTATCTTCCTGGGACAACCCCGTGAAAGATCACAGAGTTGTGGTTCAGCTGGGTCTCTGAGATCTTCATTCGGCGTAGCGTTTCGACATACAAAATATTAATACTGCTGCCACCGTCCATGAGAGTCTTGGAGAAACCATAACCGTCAATAAGTGGATTAACGATTAAGGCATATTGTCCTCGCCTGTGTAGCTTAGGCGGATGATCGGCACGGTCAAATGTGATTGCCACTTCCGACTAGTCCAAGAATTGAGGGACAGCCGGAACTGTTGCATTGAGCTCATGTAGAACTGACTTTTTGACTTTTGCTGGTTGAGATCCGAGGAAGGTGACGTAAGTGTCTTTCTTGGTCAGAAATATTTTCTTTCCTTCTGGCTTGGGATTTGAAGCATCAGCTTCCTCCATGTCGGAATCTTCCTTGGTCTCTTTATCCTTTTCAGGATTCTTCTTTCCCTTCTTCCGCTTAGCTTTGTAGCCGGCGGTATCATCTCTCTTAATGTCGTCGTTGAAACGACACTCGGCGTTTGTGTGGGACGAGCCCCCATTGGCGTCTAGGTGATGCACACATGGGTTATTGGCAATGTCGGCCCAAGAGTAGGTTTTGCCAGGCTGCTGGTCTCCTCTACCTTGCACTCTTGACGTCCCACAACCGCGTCTGCGGCCATCGCCACGTCCTCCTCGTCCTCTAGACCCGAAAGTAGCAGGGACTACTGTTGTTTCCGCATTGGGTTTTTCTTCCGGGGTATTCTTGCACTTCTGAGCTTGTTGCTTTGGTTGTTTTGCCGACTATGGCACAACCAGGGCGTTGAGTAATCCCTCTACGTCATCATCCGCATTTGCATAGTTGCTCGCTGTTTCTATCATCTCTCCCAAATCAGTGACTTTGTCACACTTCAAGCGATGACGTAGTAAACCAATTGGGAGACCTGCAATGAAAACTTCAATCGCAGTTTGGTCATTTACTCCTTCACAGGAGTTCTTGGTGTCGATCGCAAGTTTCTCCGGCTTTCTGGGTGCAACGCTGTAGGTCTTCGACCGTACAAGGCCTCTGGTATGTGCCTTCGAAATTCCGAAAGAACGCACTTTGCATGTCATACAAGTTGTGGATGGTGTTCTCCGGAAGTTCATTGAGCCATGATCGTGCTGTCTTCCGCAACATGAGTGGGAGATATCGGGTTGCGACCAGGCTATTCCCGCCTTTGGCGATGCAGCAAGCTTGGAAGAAATCATGTAGCCAAGTATCTAGTCGAGCTATACTGTCGTAGGATTGGATATGTCTTGAGATAGCAAATCCTTCCGGGAATCTTGTAGCTCTTATGCGTGGCCCGAAGCACTCTGGGCCCATGTATATGTCATCATTTTCGTAGCATCGCGCCTCTATATTGGAGTTGATCCTGTGCCTTGCATCGTTTGGTGATAAAGATCGTCCCGAATAATGGTTGTGGTTGTGGTGCCTTGGAGCCGGACTTCGGTTTCTGCCACCACCTCCTCCACCACGATGCCTTCCTTGGCCTCCTTGGGAGCCGTTGTGATGGCTACTTGGCGGAGAGGGTGGAGCAGCTGGGTTATTTCCGGCTGATCGCCGGCCTCCATCCGGAGCGTCATTATTCTGGTTCTGGGGAGGGTCTTCATTGTCACGAGCCCCTTGCCGGCTTGTCTCGGCACGGTGTCCGTTGTTCCTTCGCCCGTCATCCGGACGGCTTGCATGTCTAAGAGTTGGCATTCTTTGTCGATCCTCCTCTCGACGTTTCTCTTTATCATCATCACTGTGGTCTTTCGACTCTCGCCGGGGCGGGTTCCTCGGATTCAGTGCAGCAATTGCCTCTTGCTCTGCAACTGGGTTAACCTTACGCCAATCATGAGCAGTTTTGTGGTGCTGTCCCAAGGATCCGGTTATTGAGTAATTGCCTTACCGACGGTCGGAACGGTGGTGCTGCTCCGGAACGTGTTGAGGTCTTACATCAGCCCATGCCGGATCTGTGCGACATTGGTTAGAATCTGAGACCAGTTTTTGACTTCCGGACAGGGTGACCTTTTGCTGCTCCGGTCCTTTGTTGAGTAGTTTGATTCCCAACCAGATCTGCTCCGGGCCTAGATTAGCCAATAGGATTTCCCGAGCCGCAATGGTGTTCTGTACTAGCGTTGGATACACCCAATCCCCGTTGTTGTCACGTCGAGGCATCCCAAGTTCTCCTCCGAAAAGGACTTTGTGAATCTGCGGGAATTGGTTGTCATCAGTATGACATTTCCTGGTCTTCTAATGCTGCCTGGAGTTGTATTTCTCCGCAGTTGCCATGTGTTTCTTATCTTCCTCGATGTTTTTGGCTTCATCTAGGAGTTGTTGTCGACACGCTTCTAGGGCCTAGGCCCTTTCATCCAGCTCTTCGGCAGTAAGTTCTGCAGCTGTAGGGATAGGTGTGGTTAATGCAGCATCAATGAATTTACGCGCACCTTCAGTGATCACATGTCCATCCACCGGTTCTTCTTTTTTGGGCTCGTCTGGGATAAGTTCTCCATCCGAGTCTTCTTCGTATTCCTCGGCAATCACCTCTTCGGCCGGAGGATCTTTTGCTGGGGTCTTCTTCTTCTTTGCCTTCTTGGCAGCGCCGGTAGCAAAGACGGCTTTGGGTCCGTTTCCCGGAGTCAAGCTCTGATCGGTACTTTCGAACATTTGGACCTCGGGATTATCTCTGATTTCCATGTCATCCTGCGCTTTGGGAGAGTTTTCCCCGGATCCTTCATACATGGCTTCTTCTTCCTCTGCAGCTTTGGAGTTATACTCCTCTTCATACTTCGCGGAGAACTTTTGGAAATCTGCTGACGTCATTGATTCATCCGAGGATGTGGGTACGTCGGAGTTTGTTCCGATCGCCTCCAGAACTGAGTCGGTGTTTTCTCCAGCATCGGCAGAACCGGATCCGGATCCAACATACCCGACGAAGTGTGATGCGCCCCTCCTGAGATAACTGCGGTCTTCATAGTAGGCTTCATCGAAGCGTTTGATGGTCTCGAGGATTTCATCTACGCCTGAGTTCTACATTATCATACACCGCAGCGTGTACCTCAGGAAAGGCATGTCCGTCCTGGAGTCGTCAGAGCCGGAACCGTCATCGTTGTTATGCTCCTCCTGGATTTCGACTTCAGTGGGTGGGTCGATCTGGGATTTGGTCTCTCCAGGGAGATCCACTCCAGATCCAACTTGGACCGCCAGGTCTGCCTCAGGGTCGGATTTCTCCACTATCTCCGCAACTGGTTCGGGCTGGGTGGGATTAGGGTTTTCTGAGATCCGGAACTCTACCGCCTCCGCGGACAAAGGGGACCCAGAATTTTCTTCTGCCTCTATCATCACCGCTGGGGTGGGTGGGACAGGTTCAGCAAAACCGATGTAAACATCGATCTCGCTAAAAGACATGATGGTGTAAGCAGTTACAGCCTCCCTAGCCGGAATACAGGTCTCGTCGAGAACAATGAGAGGGACATCGCTGGCGTAGAGGATGTGACCGACGGCGATGGTCTCGTCGATTCCGATTCTTGCAGATTCTGCTCGGAACGCGGATTCGAATCTCACTTGCCCCACGGTGGGCGCCAACTGTCGTCGGATTGATGACAAGTACGCCATGAGGGGGTCCTCAAGGCTTGCGGAAGAGAGGGGTGTGAGGCGTATGGTGTTTCGGGATGGTGAGCACACAAGTTTACCCAGGTTCGAATCCGCCGGCTTTGGACGGATCCTACTCCTGCTAGCAATCCAGTAATATGGCAGAGCCAGAATATGGGTTACAAGGGTTCGCCTGTGCGAGTTGAGATTGTAGACTATTGAGGGTGCCCTAAAGGCTCGCCCTAGGACAGCTTATATAGATATCCGGCCTAGGGTTTACAGGAGAGATCTATCCGGCTACGACTAAGAGTCAGTTACAGAAGACATCTTGAACTACAAGTAACACTATGGGCCTATGTCGGTAAGTCTTCTAGGCCTTCCCATAGCCGGATTGGACTCCGTCTCTTCTCCCTGACTGGGTCACCCGTGAAGCAAAGCTCTAACCCGAAGTGGGCCACCCTAGTCAGTGAGGAAATGTGAGGATACCCGGAAAGTATATCCCTAACAGGGATCCCTTGGTAGTTGGAGATGTGGTGTCTCATCCATGCTCTTGACGCATGCATTGTGTCCGTGGTTCACCTGCGCCGATACATATGCCTAACCAGGATAGTCATGCACGGTCGTGAGCAACCCGGCTGTCAGATGGAAATATTCTTTACTATAGGCGTCCCACGTAGGGGCCGGCGTCTCCCACATGCTGGCTAACTCCTCTCTCAATAGCCCGAGATACAGACACATATCGATACCTGGTTGTTTTGGCCCCTGAATAAGAATGCTCATGTGTACATACCTTTGCTTCGTGCATATCCACGGGGGGGAGGTTGTACGGCCATACAAACACGGGCCAGGTGCTATGCGTGCTACTCTGGTTTCCAAACGGATTGAGTCCATCGGTGCTCATACCCAGCCTGACGTTCCTTGCATCGCCCCCAAACTCTTCGAACTCGATGTATAATGCATTCCACTGGCTAGCGTCTGAAGGGTGTGTCAAGATCTTGCCCTTCTCTAGATCATCTTCGGGTTTCTCTCTTTCCGCGTGCCATTGCATGAGCTTTGCTTCTTTAGGATCTACAAAATATCGCCGCAGACTGGGGATGATAGGAAAGTACCATACAGCTTTTCGAGGAACTTTATTTTTCCCTCTCTTGTACCGTCCTTGGCCACACACCGGACATGTGGGCAATCATTGATGCATGCGTGGTATTTAATGTGTGGTAGGTCGAGAGGGCACACGATTTTCTTGGCCTCCTCGATACTTGTTGGCAATGTGTTCTCCTTAGGAAGTCAGTCGTGCCAGTATTCCATGTTTGCGTTGAAGCTCACATCGGTCCATTTGTGTTTGGCCTTCATCTCCAGAGCCTTGAGCGTTACACTCAAACGTGTATCCTCAGGGCGACACGCAGGATACAATGGAGTCATCCCGTCTACCTCCATTTGGGCCAGCTTGGCTTTCTCTTTGGCTGCAGCTCTGTCGTTGCTCGTCTCCTTGAGGAGCAATTCTTGAACATGAGGGTCTTGCAAGACCGAAGTTAGCAGTGTCTGTGTGTTCGCGTCTTCTCCTTCTTCATGATGATCATGCCCATCGCCATCTCCTTCTCCATGCTGATCATGCCTGCCGGCATCCCCTTCGTCATGATGATCATTCCCGGTACACTCTTCATCTTCTCGCCCGCCCACGTCTTCGTGACCACCATGTCCTCCCGGCGCCTCATTCAGTTCGCGCATGAAACCGCGCCTGAGGAGGTGACCCTCCAATTGTCCAGATTCAGGGTCGATCCAGCGCTGCAGTTTGCATGTTTTAATGGACATCTTATCATGGTCTTGTTGTTCCGAATCATGTCCTCCTTCGCGTCTTTCTTGTACCTAGCAATTTGACCTTCGCTCATCGGGAGGACCATGGTTGCCTGAGCGGTCAAAACAGAGAGTATAGGTGAGAACCACACCATATGAACACACACATGCATGAATGCTAGCCGGAAAAAATTCGGCATGACCTTTCCTAAAATTAGGACATATGGGTAGTGCAAAAATTTGACGAAATGGAAATGAATCAACATTTAGGAAAACATCCATGCAACCACACCGGCTGGGACAACAACAAGCAAGCAACAAAAAACTTCCTCCCATTGCAAACATTCATGCACCACACAAGCATCGTCTCGCAATGGATCGCACACACACACCGCCTGCGCGACAAGATTCACCTACATGTTCATGGCCAAGTACTCACCTAGTAGACACAATAATAGCGAGACGAGACCGCGCGATGAGAGATTGTGGACAAATAGATCTACAAGTTGGTGGAGAGGAAATTAGTAAACAAATAGAGATGTGAGAGAGAAAAGTAAGGAACTTTTAGATCTACAAGTTGGAGGGAAGCTTCCACTTACCAATCTATGGACTAAAGTAGGTTTAGTTACAAGAAAATGGAGAAACTATGGGCAAAATGGGGTGTGAGGGAGGAGGACGACGAGTTGGGAGGAGGTAGAAAGGAAGAGATGTGAAATGGGTGGCGGTGGATAGATAAGGTGGGAGCTTTGTCACCTTTTTAACATGGATCTGGACGCCCTCATCTGTGGCGCATATGGAGGAAATGCGCCACAGAAGCTCAATCTTCTGTGGCGCATAAGTCCAAATGCGCCACAGATCATGGGTGAATTAGATTCTGTGGTGGGGCCCTCCTCCATGTTCTGTGGCGCATAATAAAATATGCGCCACAGAAGAGGCAACTTTTCTGGCACATATCTCATTATGCGCCACAGAACTTGGATCAACCCACCCCGGCTGACGGGTCCCACCAATCTTCTATGGCGCATATTGCACAAAATGCGCCACAGATCTTCCAGGTTTTTGTGGCGCATGCTCCCTAGTGCGCCACTAACAAGTCTCTGTGGCGCATGGATTTACATATGCGCCACAAATTAACTTGTCTACATATAGGCTATTTCCTAGTAGTGTACGTCACAGCGAGAGGCGTCAAACCGGAAATGCCACATGTGAAGTTCGGCGTGCATGTCTTCCACCACATTATGAAGTTTGCCTGCATCAAGAAGCCATCTAGCAGCAGGAAGGATGCCTTCTACGCCCTTTACCACATGAAGGCGTTCTTCAATGACATGGAGAGCAAAAGGCTGCCATCTGACCTCGTGAGGTGGGCTGAAAGGCTTGCATGCATACAAGATCACAACCTCAGGCAGCACTTCTTCGACATCCAGGAGGAGATCGCGACAATCGTGCACCAGATTCATGAAATCCGGGGGCACCTTCTACGACGGCTATACACCGCCCAACAAGGAGATAAACGAACGCTTAGCATAGTAGGGTGACAGCAGGACATTCATGCAGATGACGAAAATTCGGTCAGGCTTCACCAATGCCCTCCCCCCCAAAGTCGACTCAACAGCCGAAGAAAGTCTTGATGATTGCATTGCCTAGATAGCTAGTTGTTAGTTCCGAACTCGTGTTGTAACCTCTTATCACTATGTTAAACTTTCCTAGCAAAACCTCTAGAGTATGTTTTGTCAACCGTTGAACTTGATTGTGAGCGACACTAGCTAGTTATTTGTGTTATGAACTATTTTAAGTGCTTGTTGCTTTTCATTCGTTATTGTTGCCCTACTTCTTATTGTTTGCTTTCTTTGTCTTTCTTCGAAATGCTGATGATTAAAACGTGTTGTGGCGTCATGTGTGTAACCATGTCGTTGTTGGATCTGGTGTGCCAAGTAGACTAGAGGTTTGTGCATATACTCTACTTGCCACACCAGATCCATCAGCGACATTGTCATTTTCCGTGCCCAACCTAAGTATGATGCAAGTAGACTTGTAACTATGTCGCCCAAGTTAATATTATTTCATCTCATAGCCCCAAAGTCGAAAGATGACAAATATTTTTGATATTCATATACATAAGACATAATATGTTTAGTGGTAAGCGAAGGAAAGGATTCTGGGTCCACGGCAACAACTCCTTTCGACACACCAAACTCGAAACGGGTCGTTGTCGTGGAGACCGAATCCTTTCTTTGGTTTACCACTAGACATATCATGCCCAATGCTATATGAATCATGGAAGTATTTCTCTTTTTTGTCTTTGGCGATACAAATAGATTAGATAGCGTGAATTAAATGAAATGGTGAATTATGTAGTTTCAAATATCTCATTGTAGCCCCAAAGTCGAAAGGGAAGACATTAATTCACTATTCGTATAGCATTGGTGACATTGTTATATGAATCATGGAATGATTTCTTTCCTTTCGTCTTTGGCGATGCAATGAAATGATAAACTATTTTATCTCGTAGCCCCAAAGTCAAAAGAGGAAAAATATTTTCGAGATTCATATACATAAGACATAATATGTTCAGTGGTAAACCCAGGAAAGGATTTTGGGTCCATGACAACGATTCCTTTCGACACAGCAAACTTAAAATGAGTCATTGCCATGGAGACCGAATCCTTTCCTGGCTTTACCACTAGACATATCATGCCCATGCTATATGAATCGTGGAAGTATTTCTCTTCTTTTGTCTTTGGTGATACGAATAGATTAGATAGCGTGAATTAAATGAAATGGTGAAGTATTTAGTTTCAAATATCTCATTGTAGCCCCAAAGTCGAAAGGAAAGACATCACTTCACTATTCGTAGAGCATTGGTGACATTGTTATATGAACCGTGGAATGATTTCTTTCCTTTCGTCTTTGGCGATACAATGAAATGATAAACTATTTCATCTCATAGACCCAAAGTCGAAAGAGGACAAATATTTTTGAGATTCATATCCATAAGACATAATATGTTCAATGGTAAGCCAAGGAAAGGATTCTGGGTCCATAGAAACGACTCCTTTCGACACACCAAACTCGAAATGAGTTGTTGCCGTGGAGACTAAATCCTTTCCTTGCTTTACCATTGCACATAACATGCTCATGCTATATGAATCATGGAACTATTTCTCTTCTTTTGTCTTTGGCGATACGAATAGTATGAGACACGAATCCAAGTCATTCTTGGTTTGCTTTTTTTGGTATTTTTTCGAAATGTCAATGATTAGAACGTGTTGTGGCGTCATGTGTATAACTATGCCGCTGTTCGATCTGCTGTGCCAAGTAGACTAGTAATTTGGGCATATACTCTACTTGTCGCACAAGATCGAACAACTAGCGTTATTATTTCTGTGCCCAACCTAAGTATGAGGCACTAATCCAAGTCATTCTTGGTTTACTTTTTTTGGTATTTCTTCGAAATGTCGATGATTAGATTGTGATTTCTTACATCTTGTTGCACCCATATATATATGCATGATCTTAGCTTGTGAACTGCTATTGCTTTCCACTAACATAGATAATACCATCTATCTTGTGTACATGAGATGGCGAAAAAGTGCTATGTCGTGTACGTCGGTAAGGTTCCAGGTGTGTGCTTAGCCTAAAATATATCGAGCACATTGGGGAACCCCAAGAGGAAGGTATGATGAGCACAGCAGCAAGTTTTCCCTTAGTTATGAAACCAAGGTTATCAATCTAGTAGGAGCAAGGAAACACCTCAAAGGTGTTGCTAGCTGAACTTTGGCAGGGCGCACTACCGGTGCCAGCAGCAACAAGGAGACCTGCACAACACAACCACAGAACTTTGCCCCCAACTTGCGATGAGGTTGTCAATCTCACCGGTTTTGCTGAAAACAAAGGATTAAACGTATCGAGAGGAAGAAAGTAATAGTTTGCAGAAAGTAAACAGAAAGCAGTAAATAGTTGATTGTAGATTGATAGTAAAACAAAGGACCGAGGTCCATAGTTCACTAGTGGTGGCTCTCCTTAAGATAAATGACATGTTGGGTGAACAAATTACAGCGGGGCAATTGACAAACATCGAGAAAGCAATATGCATATAGTACTCATCTCGACTCCTTTGAGACTTGATTGGGCATTACAACATTATACATAGACCATAATCCAACTTCATCTATGACTAATAATCCACCTTCAGGTTATCATCCGAACCCCCTCTAGTATTAAGTTGCAAGCAACAGATAATTGCATTACACATTGCGTGTAAAGTAAACAATATGATTGTTCTATTAACAAAGGATTGTTGTTTTCTCCCTAGTAGCAACATCACATCTAGTACCTTAGAGATTTCTATCACTTCCCCAGATTACTAGAGGCATGAACCCAGTATCGAGCATAAATACTAACTCTTGGAGTTGCTAGCATCTACTTGGCCAAGGTAGCTACTAACAACGGAAAGCATGCAAGATCACAAATAACAAAGACATGATAGAATCAATAATCAATCTGAAATAGCATCTCAATATCCATCGGATCCCCACAATAACAAAATGTATGAATACAAATAGATGATCTTGATCGTGAACGGAGATCACAAGATCTAAAAATGATAGCACAAAGGAGGAGAACCAGCCATCTAGCTACTACATGGACCCATAGTCATGAACTACTCACGCATCACACCGGAGGCTTGCATGGTGATGAACAAGGACTCTAGGGTGAGTTCCCCTCTCCGACTGGGTGCCGGGGAGAGCTTTAGATCCCTCCCAATCTAGGGATGGATATGACGACGGCTACAGACTCTTTCGTGGAATTTTGATCGGGTACTTAGGGTTTCTGTATCGGAGGCATCTTATAAGCGAAAGGGGAGGCCGAGGGGGTGCCTAGGGCGGCCAGACCACCCCCTGGCGCGAGCCAGGCTAGGCGGCGCGACTAGGTGGTGTGGCGGCCCCTTGGCCCCTCTTCGTCTTGTATTCTGGCTCTGGGTGTCCCTCGGTGAAAAACTGACTTTGGCTTTTGTCCCATCCAATTCCGTGAATATTCATGTTCTGACTTTCCTGGAACCAAAAACAGTAGAAAACAGGCAGGTGGCACTGTGGCTCTTGTTAATAGGTTAGTCCAAGAAAGTGTATAGAAAGTACTCCAAAGTGTGGACAAAACACAAGAAAGTAGATAAACCAAGCATGGAACATCAAAAATTATGGATACATTAGCAACATATCAACATCCTGTAACTACCTCGGTAAATTACGCTCTTAGTTACATGCCTGGATGAGCGAAAGTGGTTAAAATAGTACGGTGGGGCCCGGGGCCACTCACGGTAGACCTTTCGGCCGTCCTAACCACTTTCAGAGCATCGGGACAAGAACGAGCGGCGTAATCGGCAGGCGAAGGGATCAACTACATACACAAGTGAGTATGTATGCAAGCCACATACAACAGTCCTCAGAACCATTCCATCTAAAAGAAATAGAAAATATCGCAATGCCATACGGCATGATTCAAATATCCTAGATAGAGATAATATTTTAGGATAGCTCCTCATACATCAAACATCAGAGTATTAGGCGGAAGCGGAAAACAAGATCCGAGTACGGATAAGAAGCAAATCGGCATAAGATGCCACATAAATAAACACATCCCGCCCACAGATCTCACGGATCCCCGTTCCCGGAATGTCTACACCGAGTGATCGTTGCCAACATCATCCATCTCCTCCACCCAGTATCCATCTTGCGAGTACGCCTGTTCATCTGAATCAAACAATTTATCGTGTGAGACCCTAGGGGTACTCAACAAGTCTTTATGCCTCTAAAGGGGACACAACCTGGGGTGACGCAATTGCAGCAAAAGATAATATCTAACAAGTCTAAAGATACTCGCTAACCATCCGCCTAACCAATGATAGACGGATGTCCGTGAATCAAGAACAACAGTTATAACAGTATAATTAACAGATCCATCCTCCTCCTCGCTTACCAATGAGGAAGCGGACGAACAACCCCCATCCGTTGGCAGTTTTATTAACCATTCCATGAGTATTGCACTATTTACTAGTCCGGTACTTAGTCAAGTTAAAAGCGGTACTTTAGTTAGGCTTGTCTATGATCGAGAAACTGTGCTCCAAGTCGTCCATAACCGCGGACACGGCTTTCAGAAAGATTTACCCTGCAAGGGTGCACGAATAACTACACACACTCGATCAACATCGGAAAAACCAACTCAAAACCCAACGAGGCATTCATGACAAAGCGATCACACGATTCAGTAATATTTCAGGGGGCCACCCCATTAAGCTACCCGCAACGAAGCTAGCTGACTCTGAGACGGACTCAAGGTTTGCGTCAATGGCTGTAAACGACTTGGAACCCGAAAGTGTGATTGGGCTTGTCGATACCGCGAAAACACTCCGCATCCAAAACAGTACAGGTGCTCCACGCACAATATAAAATGAAACAGTAAGCATGGCATAAGTAAAGAATAGTAACAAAACCCCAAACTACTTTGTGGCCCCAAGAAAGAAGAATGAATCATGCTCTGGCTCAGGGGGGTCCATAAGGCCTCCCGGATGTGGATAGTGTGAATAGTCAAGGAACAGGAATCAAGTACTCGGGGTCCTACGGGACACAAGTGAGCATGAAAAACCAAATAGCAGATATTGCTCACCGGTGCCTCTTTCATTAGTTATCACATTGCTACTCAGGTTAAGTTGTTTAGGTACCTCGTTATCCATCAGACTCTCACATACCCTACACATGCTTTTCTACGACTCGCATGGCTCAAACAACTCCTGTAGTAATGGCTCATGGGATGGAGGAACAAGCTTCGGTGGGGTTCAAAAGTAAAGGCTATGTAGTACTTGGGATTCAATTTAATGCAATCGCGACTCAATGATGCAAGAATAAGATAGAGGCAATAGGTACTATATGTATGCAAGCATGTGGTAGTGCTTGCCTGGCAGCTCAGTTGAAGCGAGAGATGGATCTGGGTAGAACTCCTATGTTTCCTGGTAATTCTCCTACTGGGCGTCTATTCGAAGAAGAACCAAACAAACAAGGACCAACATAAATAAAGTGCACAAGCATATGAATTAAAATGCGACAAGCAAACAAACATGCCATGATGAATGCTGCACAGTTTTCATGGCTTTAAAGTAGCATGGCATGGTGAGGTGTGGGGTACAAGAATAAAGCATTTTTTATTGGTTTAGTCAAGTTTTATTGCCATAAACAGTTCTGATTTTTAAATATGGCATGATGCATGGTTCAATTCAGAACAAGGAATGCATAGATAGAACGGGCTCGTCGCGCTGATCGATTTAGACATATTATTTGTCGAATTCGGAGTTGTAGAATTAAAGTTATTAATTTATTAAGAAAAGGGCATTTTATTGTAATTTTAATCATCTCGAAAATTTAAAGTGTTCAAATAATATTTTGAAGGGCATATTTGAATTCCTCACATTTTTCTGATTCAAAAAACACATATCATTTGGATTATTTGGATTTATAATTTAAAAGTTATTTAAAAACAGATTTGAATTTGAATTTAAACATTTACTGAAATCTTTTTATTTGAACAGATAGCGGAAATACTTTTTATACTCGACCTCTCCTAGCCACAGTCACAGACAGGTGGGGTCACTGCTGACTGGGCGGATTCGACGCGCAGGAACTTTTCTTACCCGGGATCTATCTAGCCACCGCCGCTGACGAGCGGGTCCGGTGTTAAGCGGGCCCACACGCGCGCGCAGCCGATGCGGGCGGGACACCTGGCGGCGCTAGGGACTGTGGGTTGGGGGCTGCTGGAACTGGGGTGCCTCTTTGTAAAAATTACAACAGCGGCTGACAGGTGGGGTTCGGTTGGATCGCGGGTTTAGAAAACGAAAAGGCTGGGGGGGATTTGCAAAACGCGCGCGGCTACTGTTTTTCTTCTCCTCGATCTGACGAACTGACGGCGGAAAACACAGCACGGTGGCGGCTCGAACCGGTGACCTGGGGCTCGCGCTCGGAGGCGGTAGCCACTGCGGTAGGCGGGGGATGTTGGTAGGAGGGGGATGGGCAGCTAGTTAACGCGGTGCGGCGCGGGGACGTGCAGACGCAGACGCGCACAGAGGGCGTTCTTCCCATGGTCCGGCGAGGCTAGGCCATGTCGGAGAGAGAGGGGGTGTCAGAGAGGATCTGGGGCTCACCGCGGGGTCGACGGTGTGGCCGGATCGGGAAGGGGCGCAGCAGGGCGACGGCGTTGCAGGCGCACCCGGAGCTAGGGTTTGTGGCGGAGCGGCGGTGGTTCTGGTGGCTGCAGGGCGCCTCCTCCTTGCTGGCGTGTACTGGACGATGCAGGGGAACACCACGGTCTTCCTCGACACCCAAAATCGCCACGCCACCAGCTGCAATGACGAGGAGTTGGAGGAGGCCGACAGTGGCCGGCGAGAGAGGAGATGGTGGCAGGGGAAGGAGAAGGTCGATGCAGCGGCTCGGGGTAGATCTGGGAGAGGCAGAGGGGTCGTGAGAGGGGTAGATAGCAGAGGGAGAGGGGAGGGTGTCGTGGGGGATCGGTAGAGAGGAAAAGGTGGCCTCGGCCACCTTTTTGGCCTCTTCTTCACGTGCTCGAGCTGGGGCCCGGCCTGGGTGTGGCTGCAGGTGGGGACGGCGAGGCTGAGAGGCTGGCTCGGGCTGGTGGGGCTGCATGGCAGGGAGAGAGGGAGAGAGGCCGAGAGAGAGAGGGAGCTCGGGTAGGAGCTAGGGTTGGAGGGAATAGTTAGCTAGGGTTGGGAGGAGGACTTCGGCATGGGGTAGAGAGGGTAGCTAGGGTGGGTCCCTGCTGGCAGAGGGAGAGAGAGAGGAAGGTGCTCGGCATGGGATGGAGAGGAAGAGAGATGATGGCTTAGGGATTAGAGAGGGAGATTAGTGAGAGAGGGTAGGGTGTTAGGTTTTGGTTATAATCACACTTGGTCATACATGGATGGAGGGTGAGAAGGAGAGGAAGGGAAGGACATGGTGTAGGGTTTTAGCATGATTAAAAAAACAAGCTCCACCGAGTGTGTGGTGATGACATGGAGATAGAGATGAGAGAAAAAGGTGGTGAGGGAAATGATCTCACATGACCATACATGGGTACATGCACTTGTGAGAGTAGATGAGGAAGGAGAGCTTGATGCACATGGCAAGGATACAAGATCAAGGTGGGAAGGATTGAGAGAAAGAGAGAGCTCAAGAAGATGATCCCCTCAAAAACCAAAGAAAACCAAAGGAGATCAAAGGGTGGTGATGGTTGCATGGCCCATGCAAAAGTATTAAATGCCATGTTTTATTCTTGTAAAAAAAGTAAGTAGTCATGGCATTTATACATATGCATTCCAAAATATGGAGTAGAGCCAAGCTAAAGGAAATAGAATTGGATCCATCCCAACCCACATGAGCTAGATTAAATGCTAAAAGAAAAGTAAAGCTCATGGATAACTGGATGGTGGAATTATAAAGTGGAGACAAAGAAAGGTGGTGTAGTGGAATAAAAGATATTCCCCCAACTCAACTTGGGCATCAAGCATTTATCAAGAACCAAATACAATATATCAAGGGCCAAATACAATTAATAATGCATATGAGAGAAGAACCAAAAGAAAAGGGGTTTTATATGATGCTCAAATGCAAGGTGGCATGATGACATGAGCATGATATAATTATGATGCAACAATTATATGTAGGAAGTATCATATATATAGACTAGGCTAGTAGCATTGCAATTGTTAGACAATTGGGATGCTACAACTCTCCCCCACTAAACAAGAATCTCGCCGCGAGATTCCTAGGAAAAGAAAACAACACAAGGAGAGGCGGGTGTTTGGAACGAAGGTGACCCTCACGTTCCCCAGTTGATGAACCATGGAATGGTGTGACCCTTACACCTTGCAAAACTTGCTAGACTTGTTGCGAGTCTTGCGTTTGCTTGAGACACAAAGGGTTAGAAGAATTGAAGGATTGTCGTGAGGCAAGAAGGGTAGGATGAACATAGCTCTGGTTTTTCGATAAACAAGATAAAAGACTAGAACCCCTTGTGAAAGAAAAGGAAAAGATGATGTATCATGGATAAAGAAAAGACACAACGTTAAGATTAAAGATTTATCGATACTAGAGAGGATGTATCTTTGTCTCGCCGGAAAAAAGAGCTAGATTGGAGAGGTTTTGAACCACTATGACAATAGCATTGTATCTTCTCTCGGATTAAAGGAATGGAGATTGGGAAACATTATTTCCTTTAAACAACAAAGTTCCTTGATATCAACGGAAGTATTGAGTTAGACATTGTCGGATTGGATTTTGTTACGCCGGTAAGAACCTAAGGATCACGCAATTGAGGTGCGCGAATATATCTTCAAGATAAGGAGGTGATGCTAGATTATGGTGGGATCCTGAGAAGAAAAGAATATAGAGGATCTGGAGTTTATTGTAGGGATACTTGTTGCTTTCTATAACCTTGAGGCTAACGCAATGGATTTGCGGCTGATGGCATCAACCATAATTGGCTTTACCACAGAAACAGGATTGATGAAACAAAGAGATAGATATTTTCCTTCCATCTTGTTTGGGAATGTCGAGCACCAGTAGAAAGACGAGGACAGAAAAGAGTTTTGCGTTTGTTCCCACCAGATAATTAAAGATTTTGCTCCGTGTAGAAAGGGCGAGATCACCAACAAGAGATTATTTATTACTTTCTTCGAGGGAGCACTCCGGAACAACAAAGACGGAAGTAAAAGTATCAAGGGATAAAGGCCACTTCTATCTTCTGTGGAATGAGTGGAATCACATTAATTCACCAATTCAATGTACAAGAGCGAATGATAAGAGTAGTGGTATGGTAGCTACTCCATCTCGCACTCAAAGCATTACTCCCTACATGAATAAGAAAATCATGCAACCCAACTACTAACAGACTGAAGGTATTGACAAGAAGAGCTCATGGAACTCCGTAAGAAAACAAAGATTGATGCAAACGATTCGCCAGATCCAAGATAGATAAGGGTGATGATGTTGTCGTCATATCAGAAGTAACATGCCACCAGAAAGATATGAAGGAAGATCACGGAGACAACTGCAAGATTCCACAGATAAAGAAAAAGATTGCACCACTTGAACAGAGGGATTACAAAAGATCTGAAAAATCTTCATGGCCACCGGTGGATTGAGCATAGACGATAGAACGAGAGGGTTTCAAAAGATTACTTGACGAGACTGAGGTGAAAACAACTCCATGTTCTTCTTGAAATGATTGAGAAAGATTTAGCAATCTTGAGGAAATCTTCAGCGGAACGACGATGATAACTCGCCAACAAGGAAAAACTCCGGGTTTGATTGAAGTTGGAGGATGGACTTAACAATGGGCTTGATGATTCCAGAATTGAAGCGATGTATTTAGTAGAAGGACGTGGTCGAGATAGGTGACTTCAAGAAGCCAGAATTCACACTTTGAGAACTTTGCACACAGGCAGTGTTCACGAAGCTTGAGAGAAAAGGACATAGATGATCTTCCATGTCCTTCCATTGATATTGAATAGGCAAGCATATCATGAAGATATACCACCACGGATTAACAAGATATTCCCAGAATACCAAGTTCAAGAGGCGAGAGAGACGAACAAATGCTCGAAACACTTCCTGAGCTCAACGCTCTTTGAAAGATCAATATTAAGAGCACGGGTTCGTGTTGAAGAAGATGCACTGGCAGAATAGATTATCTGGTCCTTCAAAAGAGAACAAGAAATGCCACCTGGTTCACATTGTCGATCGGATTGCCGGTTACAAAGATAAGGAGATCTTGGATAAAGGAACGATGATAGCTCATACCTTAAGAAAAGCTTTCAGAGGCGAAAAGATGCAATTCCCTCGTATCAAAGAGAATTTTGCGGATATGGAGTTCAAAAAGATGTGAAGCATGATAAACAGATGATAGACCATCGTAGTGCCTTGCGAAAACTCTGGATTGTCAAAGATACTTGAATATGATAAAGATATGATCACGGTATAACTCAAAATCACAGGAGATAACCGCCATCATTTGGAGGATGCAATTGATAGCATTAACCATACTTCACTCATGATGAGTGTCATATAGATATGCCTAGAGCCACATTACAATCACAAGCATCAGATCGACACTTGTTATGTAGTTAGCCCAAGAGAATTGATGATGAAGTAAAACTCCAGGATTAAGCATCGGTGATAGAAATGAGTTAGCATGAGCATGCCGATAAAAGGAAGATAGATAATGTTTCACACACGACTGAAGAGGAGTGTGGAAACACGGATGTATCAAAGAAAAAATGTTCTGCATTTTTCGGCATTAACATACCAATAAATGCGCAAAACCACTTATGAGATAGAAATTAGCAACTCCACATTATGTGAAAGCATGCAGGAAGGAAGAACACCCTTAGTAAGATTGCGCCGTTTAACAAAGAGTCGGATAGATCACGTCGGTTTACAAAAGCCTGTCGGTATGGAGTGTACCAACAGTTGATAACCAAAGGCAGATAGCGATAACAAGTTGGATGCAATAGATAGACAAGGAACTACACACACACACACACACAACCTATGGTACTACGGAACCCAGAACACGTGAATCCTAGTTTGAATTTTAGAAGAGGATTTAAAACGTTACACTTCCTTACCAGAAAAGGGTGAGTGGGTGGGTAAGAAGAAAAATGGAAGCAGTCCTACTCTCACGTTTTGTTTTTCCTAGTATACATAACTACCAAAAATATTTGCTAGACTGACAACGACCATTTTGGCTGCGACCCTGAAGGGCGGGATGGCTCTGATACCAATTGTAACTACCTCGGTGAATTACGCTCTTAGTTACATGCCTGGATGAGCGAAAGTGGTTAAAATAGTACGGTGGGGCCCGGGGCCACTCACGGTAGACCTTTCGGCCGTCCTAACCACTTTCAGAGCATCGGGACAAGAACGAGCGGTGTAATCGGCAGGCGAAGGGATCAACTACATACACAAGTGAGTATGTATGCAAGCCACATACAACAGTCCCCAGAGCCATTCCATCTAAAAGAAATAGAAAATATTGCAACGCCATACGGCATGATTCAAATATCCTAGATAGAGATAATATTTTAGGATAGCTCCTCATACATCAAACATCAGAGTATCAGGCGGAAGCGGAAAACAAGATCCGAGTACGGATAAGAAGCAAATCGGCATAATATGCCACATAAATAAACACATCCCGCCCACAGATCTCACGGATCCCCGTTCCCGGAATCTCTACACCAAGTGATCATTGCCAACATCATCCGTCTCATCCACCCAGTATCCATCTTGCGAGTACACCTGTTCATCTGAATCAAACAATTTATCGTGTGAGACCCTAGGGGTACTCAGCAAGTCTTTATGCCTCTAAAGGGGACACAACCTGGGGTGACGCAATTGCAGCAAAAGATAATATCTAACAAGTCTAAAGATACTCGCTAACCATCTGCCTAACCAATGATAGATTGATGTCCGTGAATCAAGAAAAATAGTTATAACAGTATAATTAACAGATCCATCCTCCTCCTCGCTTACCAACGAGGAAGCGGATGAACAACCCCCATCCGTTGGCAGTTTTATTAACCATTCCATGAGTATTGCACTATTTACTAGTCCGGTACTTAGTCAAGTTAAAAGCGGTACTTTAGTTAGGCTTGTCTATGATCAAGAAACTGTGCTCCAAGTCGTCCATAACCGCGGACACGGCTTTCAGAAAGATTTACCCTGCAAGGGTGCACGAATAACTACACACACTCGATCAACATCGGAAAAACCAACTCAAAACCCAACGAGGCATTCATGACAAAGCGATCACACGATTCAGTAATATTTCAGGGGGCCACCCCATTAAGCTACCCGCAACGAAGCTAGCTGACTCCGAGACGGACTCAAGGTTTGCGTCAATGGCTGTAAACGACTTGGAACCCGAAAGTGTGATTGGGCTTGTCGATACCGCGAAAACACTCCGCATCCAAAACAGTACAGGTGCTCCACGCACAATATAAAATGAAACAGTAAGCATGGCATAAGTACAGAATAGTAACAAAACCCCAAACTACTTTGTGGCCCCAAGAAAGAAGAATGAATCAAGCTCTGGCTCAGGGGGGTCCATAAGGCCTCCCGGATGTGGATAGTGCGAATAGTCAAGGAACAGGAATCAAGTACTCGGGGTCCTACGGGACACAAGTGAGCATGAAAAACCAAATAGCAGATATTGCTCACTGGTGCCTCTTTCATTAGTTATCCCATTGCTACTCAGGTTAAGTTGTTTAGGTACCTCGTTATCCATCAGACTCTCACATACCCTACACATGCTTTTCTACGACTCGCATGGCTCAAACAACTCCTATAGTAATGGCTCATGGGATGGAGGAACAAGCTTCGGTGGGGTTCAAAAGTAAAGGCTATGCAGTACTTGGGATTCAATTTAATGCAATCGCGACTCAATGATGCAAGAATAAGATAGAGGCAATATGTACTATATGTATGCAAGCATGTGGTAGTGCTTGCCTGGCAGCTCAGTTGAAGCGAGAGATGGATCTGGGTAGAACTCCTATGATTCCTGGTAATTCTCCTGTTGGGCGTCTATTCGAAGAAGAACCAAACAAACAAGGGCCAACATAAATAAAGTGCACAAGCATATGAATTAAAAAGCGACAAGCAAACAAACATGCCATGATGAATGCTGCACAATTTACATGGCTTTAAAGTAGCATGGCATGGTGAGGTGTGGGGCATAAGAATAAAGCATTTTATTATTTGTTTAGTCAAGTTTTATTGCCATAAACAGTTCTGATTTTTAAATATGGCATGATGCATGCTTCAATTCAGAACAAGGAATGCATAAATAGAACGGGCTCGTCGCGCTGATCGATTTAGACATATTATTTGTCGAATTTGGAGTTGTAGAATTAAAGTTATTAATTTATTAAGAAAAGGGCATTTTATTGTAATTTTAATCATCTCGAAAATTTAAAGTGTTCAAATAATATTTTGAAGGGCAAATTTGAATTCCTCACATTTTTCTGATTCAAAAAACACATATCATTTGTATTATTTGGATTTATAATTTAAAAGTTATTTAAAAACAGATTTAAATTTGAATTTAAACATTTACTGAAATCATTTTATTTAAACAGATAGCGGAAATACTTTTTATACTCGACCTCTCCTAGCCACAGTCACAGAAAGGTGGGGTCACTGCTGACTGGGCGGATTCGACGCGCAGGAACTTTTCTTACCCGGGATCTATCTAGCCACCGCCACTGACGAGCGGGTCCGGTGTTAAGCGGGCCCACACGCGCGCGCAGCCGATGCGGGCGGGACACCTGGCGGCGCTAGGGACTGCGGGTTGGGGACTACTGGAACTGGGTGCCTCTTTGTAAAAATTACAACAGCGGCTGACAGGTGGGGTTCGGTTGGATCGCGGGTTTAGAAAACCAAAAGGCTAGGGGGGATTTGCAAAATGCGCGCGGCTACTGTTTTTCTTCTCCTCGATCTGACGAACTGACGGCAGAAAACCAAAATGCGGTGGGGGCTCGAACCGGTGACTTGGGGCTCGCGCTCGGAGGCGGTAGCCACTGCGGTAGGCGGGGGATGTTGGTAGGAGGGGGATAGGCGGCTAGTTAACGCGGTGCAGCGCGGGGACGTGCAGACGCAGACGCGCACAGAGGGCATTCGTCCCATGGTCCGGCGAGGCTAGGCCATGTCGGAGAGAGAGGGGGTGTCAGAGAGGATCTGGGGCTCACCGCGGGGTCGATGGTGTGGCCGGATCGGGAAGGGGCGTAGCAGGGGAAGGAGAGGGTTGGTGCAGCGGCTCGGGGTAGATCTGGGAGAGGCAGAGGGGTCGTGAGAGGGGTAGATAGCAGAGGGAGAGGGGAGGGTGCTGTGGGGGATCGGTAGAGAGGAAAAGGTGGCCTCGGCCACCTTTTTGGCCTCTTCCTCACGTGCTCGAGCTGGGGCTCGGCCTGGGTGTGGCTGCATGTGGGGGCGGCGAGGCTGAGAGGCTGGCTCGGGCTGGTGGGGCTGCATGGCAGGGAGAGAGGGAGAGAGGCCGAGAGAGAGAGGGAGCTCGGGTAGGAGCTAGGGTTGGAGGGAATAGTTAGCTAGGGTTGGGAGGAGGACTTCGGCATGGGGTAGAGAGGGTAGCTAGGGTGGGTCCCTGCTGGCAGAGGGAGAGAGAGAGGAAGGTGCTTGGCATGGGATGGAGAGGAAGAGAGATGATGGCTTAGGGATTAGAGAGAGAGATTAGTGAGAGAGGGTAGAGTGTTAGGGTTTGGTTATAATCACACTTGGTCATACATGGATGGAGGGTGAGAAGGAGAGGAAGGGGAGGACATGGTGTAGGGTTTTAGCATGATTAAAAAAAGCTCCACCGAGTGTGTGGTGATGACATGGAGATAGAGATGAGAGAAAAAGGTGGTGAGGTAAATGATCTCACATGACCATACATGGGTACATGGACTTGTGAGAGTAGATGAGGAAGGAGAGCTTGATGCACATGGCAAGGATACAAGATCAAGGTGGGAAGGATTGAGAGAAAGAGAGAGCTCAAGAAGATGATCCCCTCAAAAACCAAAGAAAACCAAAGGAGATCAAAGGGTGGTGATGGTTGCATGGCCCATGCAAAAGTATTAAATGCCATGTTTTATTCTTGTAAAAAAAAGTAAGTAGTCATGGCATTTATACATATGCATTCCAAAATATGGAGTAGAGCCAAGCTAAAGGAAATAGAATTGGATCCATCCCAACCCACATGAGCTAGATTAAATGCTAAAAGAAAAGTAAAGCTCATGGATAACTGGATGGTGGAATTATAAAGTGGAGACAAAGAGGTGGTGTAGTGGAATAAAAGATATGCCCCCAACTCAACTTGGGCATCAAGCATTTATCAAGAACCAAATACAATATATCAAGGGCCAAATACAATTAATAATGCATATGAGAGAAGAACCCAAAGAAAAGGGGTTTTATATGATGCTCAAATGCAAGGTGGCATGATGACATGAGCATGATATAATTATGATGCAACAATTATATGTAGGAAGTAGCATATATATAGACTATGCTAGTAGCATTGCAATTGTTAGACAATTGGGATGCTACACATCCCCAAGCTTAACTCCTGCTCGTCCTCGAGTAGGTAAGTGATAAAAGGAAAGAATAATTTTTGTGGTGACATGCACCATCATAAACTTGATCAAAGTATTTGTAAAACATTGATAGCTGGGATCATAGTACTTCAATCATAACATGAAATATAAAGTTCTAGCAATAAGATAAAGCAACTATGTTGCAACATGAAAAGGCACAAACAAAAGATTCATGAATAACAATGCCTTGCAAGACGTTTGTTTGTTTCACATAAATAAAACATAGCATAGTGGCATTCATCTTGTCCCTCATAGAGTAGCAAACATAAATGCATAGGACACCTTTAAAGTTCATAAGAGTGACTAGATAGAAATAGTTTAAAACAAGCAATATCAAATCTATGCATCAATCAACAAGCCTTGGGACAATGCACATAGAACTAAGAATGGCCACTATGCTCTCAAAGTAGGTGCATAAAGATAGAAGGTGGAGACTCAACATAAAAGTAAAAGAAAGGCCTTCATAGAAGGAAGTAGGGATTCAAGTCTCATAAAGAGCTTCCAAAAATTATGATACTTGTTAGCTTTCAGCTCTCATTGCCCCTATCATAAGCATCTTGAAGTGATTAAGGTTAAAGTGAACAAACTATGGTGTATATGCTTGATGAAGTATAAGTTGGAAATCTCATGTCCCTTGAATATGAGGGCCGCTCCTCATGCTACTCAAGTTTAGTTACCGGTAAGTTCTTTTCATAGTAAGTACATGTGTATCATAGAGAACCGCCAACTGGCTACCCCTTGCCCGGTGATACGGAAGAATCCCCATATCAAAATGATAAGGCAAGCAGACAACGAGCATCTCAACAATCTTCTTATTTACCATGGGAATATGGTGCTTTTTTCTCTCTTTCCTCTTTTCTCATATCTTTGTTTTTTCTTTTTCTCTTTTTTCTCAATATATGACACTTTTTTATAAGAAGAATGCTTCATAGACAGCTCATTATGGTTATGTTGTAGGTTTCCACCATGATAACATGGATTAGACCAGCGGCCCAGGCGTTTCTCTAACACACATACATAACTCCATGGACTTACAAACTCCCCTTTCATTTCACACTGACGACATCCATAGACAAAAGAGCATGATATCAACTAGGTACAAAGTACAAGTCAAATGTTGAAAGTATTCTCCATGACAGCATGGTTCTGCTTATCCCCAACATATAGGTGCAAGCATATACAACATAGACGACATAATGGTTCAAGTTTATTAAGGTCAAGAAAAGTAAAGTGTGCCATCAAGTTCGTGAGAGCTTTAGTCACTAGTTTTCTCATAACAAGTTTAATTCGGAAGGTAGACAAAAACATGAATATACTTGGAATAGCATATGCTAATAGGTAGGTATGGTGGACTCCTTGAAATAACTTGGTTTTAGGAGTTGGATGTATGAGTGGAACTCATACTTGGTTATGGAGGCTAGCAAAAGACTGGGAGCGGCCAACTAAGAGAGCAATAATGGCCATAATCATGCAGAGTGACAAAACATCATTAATCAAAGCATAAAGTGATATTACAAGTCGAAAACTAAAGGATCATAAAGGCTATGGTGACTTGGTATAGTCATAACATGGCGTGAGCATGTGCCAAGTCAACCCAAATAAAGCATCAAAGGAGAATACCACAATACTATACTTTAATATGCTAAAACAACGCATGATTCTTCCAAGGCACATTAAGCAATCTCAATTGTTTATATCAAGTCATGCTACAGCAAAGAATACTAAGCATAAATCCAAAACAATATCAATCATGGCATGACAAAGCATAGGCTACAGTCAAAAACAAGCTCTCTTTACCACTTAAGCATGAACTTTTCCTACTCTTTTCCAATGCAAACCAAACTATTTGAAAACCAATGCATGAAGGAGGGGGTCCAACCAATTTATTCAGAAAACTAAGAAAACAAAGAAAATGAAAAACGAAAATGAAAATGAAAAAGAAGACGCTCCAAGAACAACAGAACTGTGCATGAAACAATAAAAATGAAGTGTTTGGAAGAAATCTGGAATTTTTATTGATGAAGAAGGGGATGCCTTGGGCATCCCCAAGCTTTGACGCTTGTAATTCTTGGATATTTCTTGGGGTGACACACGTGGCATCCCCAAGCTTGAGCTTTAGTCCATCCTTCATCTCATTACTCATTCCTTCCATACACCTGAAATTTTTTCCTTCATACAAAACTTCACACAATCTTTATTAGCAACATTAGTGCACTCAAGATAATAGATCTTTAGGTTCAGTTCCAACACCAATAAAACTTCCATTAAAACACAAGATACTGTAGCACTTCCCTCAAAAAGATCACTTCCCCAAAAAAAACTCAAAAAGGAACCAACAAGAAGCAAATGCAAATATGGCAGATCTCTGTCAAAACAGACCAGCAGGTAAAGACGATTTTTTTCGAAGACCTTCTGTTGCTCAAATCAAAAAGTGTTGAACTAATGAAAGTTAGAAAAAAACCTGAGGAAGAAGCACAAAAACTAACGCCTCAAAAGGACGTAAAGAGATTGTACACGAATTTTTACGGTGAAACACAAAAATCTGTTTCGGGACAGCAACTTTCCCAATCATTACTTATCTCTCATTAGAGGTTACTCTTGGCACAAAAAGCAAATAAAAAGGATAAGGAGTAGTTATTATTGAAGTAATAACTTGCAAGACTCATCTAAAACTTTTGGGTTATCTCCCAATAAGTACTTTTCTTTAACGCCTTTAAGTTACGCATAAGAAGGAAGAAAAATGATCAAGTGTTCTCAAATGAAGAAGCATTAAGAGCAAATTTTGTTTTCATAGGAGAGGCAAAAGAAATCTTCTATCTCTTCTTATGGAAGTGTTCTATACCTTTCTTGAGTAGAAGTTGATATTTAATGGTGCCTTCTTTCATATCAATAATGGCACCAACAGTTCTAAGAAAAGGTCTTCCCAAAGTAATAGGACAAGAAGCATTGTATTCAACATCCAAAACATAGAAATCAACGGGGCCATAGACATTGTTAACCATAATAAGAACATCATTAATACTCCCCATGAGTTTATTTTTAGCATTATCATCAAGTGGGACATTCAAATAACAATCTTACAATGGTGGAAAATCAAGCATATCATAAACCCTTCTAGGAATAATAGAAACACTAATATCAAGATCACATAAAGCCTTAAAATCAAAATCATTCACTTTCATATTAATGATGGGTTCCCAACCATCTTCTTGTTTTATAGGAATAGAAGCTTTATGTTTCATATTTTCTTCTTTAATATTTATGAGAGCATCAGTAATGTGTTTTGTAAAGGCCATATTCAGCACTAGCATTAGGACTTTTAGCAAGCTTTTGTAGGAACTTAATAACTTCAGAGATATTGCAACCATCAAGATCAAAATCATAATTATCATCTAAAGTAGTAGAGCTATTACTAGCCTCAACACTAGTGGTAGTGATAGTAGAAACACTAATGTTTCTAGCAATTTCATCTTCTCTTTCCCACTTAGCATGCAATTCAGCTAATAGTCTAACATTTTCATCAATTTTTACTTGTATGGCATTAGTGGTTGCAAAGGTATTCTCATTAGTTGCAGGTTTAGCAGTCATTTTATTCAAAGAAGATTCTGGTTCAGCCAATGCGGCTATATTTCTTTCAGCATTAGAGAGTTTTTCCTCGATAGTTTTATTGAAAGCAGTTTGTTTACTAATAAAATCTTTAAGCATAACTTCGAGTTCAGAGGGAGCACTCCTATTATTGTTGTAGGAATTTCCATAAGCATTACCATTGTTGGGAGGATATGGCCTATAATTGTTATTACCATAAGCATTATTGCCAAAATTATTATTTCTTATAAAGTTCACATCAACTTGCTCTTCTTGAGCAACCAAAGAGGCTAAGGGAACATGATTTGGATCAATATGAGCCTTCCCATTAACAAGCATAGACATAATAACATCAATTTTATCACTCAAGGAGGAGGTTTCTTCAACAGAATTTACCTTGTTGCCTTGTGGAGCTCTTTCAGTATGCCATTCGGAGTAGTTAACCATCATATTATCCGGAAGCTTTGTTGCAGCACCCAAAGTAATGGTCATAAAGGTACCTCCAGCAGCAGAATCCAATAGATTTCTTGAAGAATAGTTCAATCCTGCATAAAAAGTTTGGATAATCATCCAAGAAGTCAGTCCATGAGTGGGGCAATTCTTTACCAAAGATTTCATTCTTTCCCAAGCTTGAGCAACATGTTCATTATCAGCTTGTTTAAACTTCATTATTTCACTTCTCATAGATATAATCTTAGCAGGAGGATAGTATTTTCCAATGAAAACATATTTGCATTTAGTCCAAGAATCAATACTATTCCTAGTTAAGGAATTCAACCATTCTTTAGCTTTTCCTCTCAAAGAGAAAGGAAACAATTTAAGCTTAATGATATCTCCATCTATATCCCTATGCTTTTGCATCTCACAAAGTTCAATAAAGTTATTTAGATGAGCAGCAGCATCTTCATTACTAATACCAAAAAAATGTTCTCTCATAACAAGATTGAGTAAAGCAAGTTTTATTTCAAAGAAAGTAGCTTCAAAATAGGTGGAGCAATAGGTGTGCTCATAAAATCATTGTTGTTGGTGCTAGTGAAGTCACACAACTTAGTGTTTTCAAGAGTAGTTATTTTTGTGTGTTTTTAATAAAGAAAGAAAACTAGTAAAACTAGTTTTTGTGTTTTTGATAAAGAAACAAGCAAACAAAGCAAAAGTAAACTAAGCAAAACAAAAATAACATAGTAAAGAGATTGGTTATGAGGGACTCCCCTTGTGAAGATGTCCTTGACTCCCCGGCAACGGCGCTAGAAAATCGGTTGCTTAGCCCAAAATATATCGAGCCTGTTGGGGAACCCCAAGAAGAAGATATGATGAGCACACAGCAAGTTTTCCCTCAGTTATGAAACCAAGGTTATCAATCCAGTAGGAGCAAGGAAACACCTCAAAGGTGTTGCTAGTTGAACTTTGGCAGGGCGCACTACCGGTGCCAGCAGCAACGTGGAGACCTGCACAACACAACCACAGAACTTTGCCCCCAACTTGCGATGAGGTTGTCAATCTCACCGGTTTTGCTGAAAACAAAGGATTATATGTATCGAGAGGAAGAAAGTAATCGTTTGCAGAAAGTAAAGAGAAAGCAATAAACAGTTGATTGTAGATTGATAGTAAAAGAAAGGACCGGGGTCCATAGTTCACTAGTGGTGTCTCTCCTTAAGATAAATGACATGTTGGGTGAACAAATTACAGCGGGGAAATTGACAAACATCAAGAAAGCAATATGCATATACTACTCATCTTGACTCCTTTGAGACTTGATTGGGCATTACAACATTATACATAGACCTTAATCCAACTGCATGTATGACTAATAATCCACCTTCCGGTTATCATCCGAACCCCCTCCAGTATTAAGTTGCAAGCAACAGATAATTGCATTACGCATTGCGTGTAAAGTAAACAATATGATTGTTCTATGAACAAAGGATTGTTGCTTTCCCCCTAGTAGTAACAACACATATAGTACCTTAGAGATTTTTGTCACTTGCCCAGATTACTAGAGGCATGAACCCACTATCGAGCATAAATACTAACTCTTGGAGTTGCTAGCATCTACTTGGCCAAGATAGCTACTAACAACAGAAAGCATGCAAGATCACACATAACAAAGACATGATAGAATCAATAATCAATCTAAAATAACATCTCAATATCCATCGGATCCCCGCAAACACAACATGTATGAATACAAATAGATGATCTTGATCATGAACGGAGCTCACAAGATCTAAACATGATAGCACAAAGGAGGAGAACCAGCCATCTAGCTACTACATGGACCCGTAGTCCAGAGATGAACTACTCACGCATCACACCGGAGGCTTGCATGGTGATGAAGAAGGCCTTCAGGGTAAATTCCCCTCTCCGGCAGGGTGCCGGGAAGAGCTTTAGATCCCTCCCGATCTAGGGATGGAGATGACGGCGGCTACAGAATCTTTTGTGGGATTTTGATCGGGTACTTAGGATTTCTGTATCGGAGGCATCTTATAGGCGAAAGGGGAGGCCGAGGGGGTGCCTAGGGCGGCCAGACCACCCCCTGGCGTGGGCCAGGCTGGGCCACGCGGCCAGGTGGTGTGGCGGCCCCCTGGCCCCTCTCCGTCTCGTATTCTGGCTCCGGGTGTCCCTCGGTGAAAAACTGACTTTGGCTTTTGTCCCGTCCAATTTTGAGAATATTCATTTTCTGACTTTCCTGGAACCAAAAACACAGAAAACAGGCAACTGGCACTGTGGCTCTTGTTAATAGGTTAGTCCAAGAAAGTGTATAGAAAGTACTCCAAAGTGTGGACAAAACACAAGAAAAAGTAGATAAAACCAAGCATGGAACATCAAAAATTATGGATACGTTAGCAATGTATCAGTGTGTACGAGGAGTGGGAAGACTTCCAGAAGCAAGTAAACGAATTCTCGGGCAACAGCTACAAAGCCTACAAGACTAGAGAGGTGGAGGAAGAGAAGTAGAGGAGGCACGGGAGGAAGAAGTGGAGGAACTTTCTCGTGATCACCACCTTGTTGCTCTTCATGGTAGGTTACGTGCTCTACTTCATCTAGCTAGAGCTCTTTCGTCGGAGTTGTAATGTGATTGTGAACTTGTACTCGGAGGTGTGAACTTATTGCACAAACACTTGGTGTTGTGTGAAACTTGGCACTTGTTGATTCTAGTTTATGTATGAACTCGTATGTCGCGATTGATGTGTAATGTACTTGTATTCATGTTGGTTCTATTATGCTGTGGCCAATTGCAAATTTCTGAAAAATTCTGTGTTGTTTATACTGTATTCTTGACTGAATTGTACTACCTTCATCCCAAGGCTTAAGGCATATAATTTTTTTCAAAAGTCAAACCAACTAAGTTTGACCAAGTTTTTAGAGAAAAATATTAATATTTACACTACTTAATCCATACCCTTTCATACATCATGAAATATATTTTCACATGGTATCTATATAATATAATAGTTCTTAATAGATTTTTCTAAAAATTTGGTCAAATTTTACATGGCTTGACTTTTCAAAATAATTATATGCCTTAAGCCTTGGGATGGAGGGAGTATATTTGAATACCTGTATACTGTTATGTATATTTGAAAATTGTTGTAAAACATGAATTTCGAAAATATTATAGGAGACGCATATATGGTACTATAGGAGGCGCATATACTATAAATATACGAGATGCATTGTAAAACATATGCAAGATGTATGCGCTTTTGCGCCTCGCATACGTGAAGTATAGGAGACGAATATGATATGCGTCTCGCATAAAAAATAGTGGAGACGCGACGCTAGCGCATAGCGTTTTCCATAGTAGTATGTGCAGGCACAATGTGGGACCGGCGTGGTAGTGGAAGTCGAATACTCCTGTCTCCATATATACACTAATATACACAAGTCCAAGTAACAGTCCACGCATACTCCATGGATATACACAAACGCGACCGAGATTGCTTTGTTTGGTTCCGTGCGTTGTCCCGGCGCGCGTAGTTATTGGTACGTGATCTGGACGACGTACGTACGAGACATGAGAGCAGGAATCCTGACGAGCCAGCATGATGGCTCGCATTGGTCCATGCATCTGATGCGTCCGTCGAGATCGGTGTATGTGTATGTGCATGGTCAGCTGGCCGCGGAGGGTGATAACTAATTAACTTTGTCTGGCAGGCAGGAAGAGATCTGATCAGTTATGCCTGGCAAGTAGCGCGGTGCATATATGCAGCAGCTGGAATGTTTTGGATGGACGTCACGTACGTACGTAGCGCGCTCTGGTAGCTGGTAGGCCCGGCCGGTTTGAAATTTTGGCAAGGCTCCAGGTCCATCTTTGCAAGCCGAGGCATGCATGAACGAGCTGCAGCTTGCGTGCGTTTTTCCTCTCTTTGGTCCACACAGCGGACCGGGTGAGTGTGAGTGTGACTATTGCTGGGCCTCCTGCCTCCTCATGCATCGATCTCCGTACATCTTGCTTCCAACTTCCGCTTGACCTTAAGGGCATCTCCAGCGGCCTAACTATTTTTGCACACCGAACCAGTATGTTTGCGGGGTTGCAGTCGCCCATTTGCGATGGTCTTTGCAACCATCGTGCCACCCCATTCACGGTCACCCCTTGTTTGTGGGCAGTCGTCAAACTTGAGCTGATTCCAATCAACGTTAATGGCGGCCGCCGTCCCCGCGCTATACTCCCGCCAAACCCTTTCGTTCCCGCCCGCTAGCCACGGTCTTTCCCACCATGCTTCGTCCTTCCCCGCCCTCCGCGGCCTGTCCCACCCTCTGTTCCCGCCGAGGACCGCCCAACCTTATAAAAAGGGCCGGTCGCCAGGATGGGGAGGGCACCAACCTAACCCCTTCGCCATGCCGAACAACCGCCTCCCTGTGACCTGGGCGACCTCAGAAAGTATGCCCTCGCCGCCACCTACCTGTGACCTGTAGCGACCTCAGTAAGTACGTCCTCGCCGCCTACCCCCCTTCCCCTCCGAGTGCCGATGAGAAAGGACCCTATTGGGGGGAGGACGACGTGGTGGAAGAGGAGGAGGAGGACGTGGTAGAGGAGTGGGAGGCCAAGTGAGGAGGAGGACATGAGGGAGTGGGAGGACGTGGCCATCCACAGCAACTACGTCGTCGAGATTTCCTGGGTGTTGGCGACGAGTGAGGCCGGCGGTTAGCAACCCGGCGAGAGGCTGGACCATGAGGCAATGGCCGTGGCTAGGGAGACGGAAGCGGTGCTCGAGGAGCACGCCGAGCGGGACGCGTAGGCGGTGAAGGAGGCCGAGTAGGACGGCCGGGTCGCTGTCGAGACCTCCGCGGAGGAGGGACGGCTGCGGCAAGATGCGCAGGCGGAGACTACTGACTTGGACCGCCTCTTATCCAGTCGGTACCAGGGCAGGGTCCACAATACGTTCGCGACCCGGCAGGTCGAGGCGGTGGTCTTTCGTGCGGCGGTGGCACCCATGGCCCAACGAAAGGCGAGGACGGCGCGCAACCGCGCAGCTTCAATGGCGGCGAGGACGAGGGAGACGGAGACCCTCGTGCGCCACCGCAGGAGGCAGGCAGCAAAAAGCGAAGGAGGTGATGGCGGCGGCCCGGCAGGTGAAGGTGGCCACTGGCCGGGGACGATGTGGTTTAGTTATTAGGAAGTATTAGTTTAGGGGATAATCCCATTGTACCCCATAAGTATTTTTAATTTTAGTGAAACCAAATCTTTATCTTTCCCTTAGGCCTAGACCCGTGGGTCTCACTTTTACGTCCGGTTTGCGCCAAAACAGATCGGTCCGGGGCTGCGTCGTGATTTGCGGGTGCGTACATCACCTCAGTCCGGCCGACCGATTTGGACCTGCGGGTCCGTTTGCGGCTGTTGGAGGTGGCCTAAACACGCAAGAAAAAAAGGGTGTGTATGTGTGTTTTTTAGGGAGAAAAAAAGCGAGTGTATGTTTCATTGCTTTTGTTCTCATTCCGGTAGAAGAAATGAAAGGGTTGCAGTAAGTTTACTATCATCCCTTCCCACTGGCAGCCGGGCCCCAGCTCCCCATGCAGCACCTCCCTGGTTTCACAACACGTGGATGTGTGGGCGTCTATCTGATGCTTTGATCTCAGCCGACGAGCCTATCAAGAACTGGATCGATTCATGACCTCCTTTTCTTTTTTACATGGCTGCCATCTCACCTCACCCATCTTTCAACTGGAAAGGTGTTTCCATGATGCCGGGACTCGCTGCTTTAATTGGTTCTATTCCAACTTTTCCCAACCATACACACATCTAGTACTCCTACAGCTTTTTTGCATGAGTGTATTTGCATCTGTATCCACCATTGCAGCACGCATTGTTGCCAACCCATGCATTTGATTTATTATTGCCCTCGATGTATACAACAACGTGAGAAAAGATGAAACCAGGATCTTATCGTAACCATGATTGAAGCCCTTATAAAGATCATGCTATCCAATAACCTAACAATCACATCCCACTGAAAAGCAAAAGGAATGGCAATCTTGGTCAGCCAATTATTCAATGGAAAAATGATTTGTGATCGATGTTGCTAGTGGCTTAGAAGCAGATTAGGTTGGTAGACACACATGGCACGCATGATCATGACCTGATTTAGTCATACGAGAGACTCTAAGTTAAAACTGAGATAGTCGTGTCAAGACTATCATTTCCCCACTTTGAAGAAACAAAAATACGGTAAAGATTATTTTTTTCACCTAGTATATTAAGTCATCGACGCGTGTAACATGGCTGATATTTACTATAGTGTATATAGTGCAGTAGCAAAGGGATGCCACCTTGGCCACACTGACAAACCCTAATCTCATCTGCGAGAGAGGTCAGCATGAATCTATGCATGCGAGCTATTGCTGCCGCAACAATCGACAATGTCGAGATGGAGAAGCTTGAGGAAGAGTTCTTGGCCAGATCCAGACCATCGCCACCACCAGTGAAGCACCGCCGTGCCATGTAGCCCTACTAAAAATCCAAAGCTGAGAAAACTAGCCGTCCATCCGGAGATCAAGGTATCCCAAAACCCTACACAGATCACTAGTAGAAAAATGCCTCTAGTCCCGGTTGGGAACGGGCTCTAGTCCCGATTATTCAACCGAGACTACGAAATCAGACAAAAAAATACCCCGTCATTTAGTCCCGGTTGGCCACAAACCATGTGACATAGGTATGCCCTACGGACACCTACTATTGGCCAACCTGGTGCGGCCCAACGGAAGGTCCACTCGACGACTTTCCAAGGTCCCTAACGCCCATGATGGTTCGAGTGGTATGAAGCCCATATGAACAGGGACTCCCAAACACACAAGACAATGAGTCTCAATACTAGAGTTTGAATCTAACTTGTAACCAACTCGTATTGGTACCTGAGACCTAGTCTCCCCATATATAAAGGCTAGGAGGGTCCAACGAGTAGACGACCTAAGACCACAATAGGCAGATCTACAACGTCGCCACAATATACAATAGATCTAGACATCGATCTCTCGCACATACGCCAGATCCAATCTGCACGACACCGCCATCGACGACCTTGTAATCCTTCGGATCATCATCAATCAAGAGCAGATAAGCAGGAGTAGGATCCTCTACGAGGCCTGAACCTGGGTAAAACCTCGTGTCACCTGTGTGCTTGTTTGCTAGCCGATCGAGATTTCCAGTGCTCCCTCTTTCTCCAAAACCCAAGTTCATAACAATGGGCATTGATAAGCTTAACCCTTGTAAATTGCCGCCGTCTGTGAAAACTGGGAGCGCTGATGTTGCGATCTTGTCGGCCCCATCATCAGCAATCTACGATTCATCGTCTGTTGGAGGCCAGATCTAATTTGGCTCTCGGCGATCAGATCACGACTGGTCGATTCATCTGCGTCGGCACGTTTAGCCTCTTCATCTACAAATCCTCGCGCAACCTGTGCGCAAGCTACAGGTCTGCCGCCTGAGACTCTTACACCAGCGCGGAGGGTCTAGGCGTGGAATCCTCGAGTCCCACCCAGCAGCACATCCACGGAATCGCATGACCCCCCGATGAAAAATCTCGGGCATGCAGATTGCGTACCTCTGAACTTTCTATTCAATCCCTCTCGCATTGACTACTTTCTCAATTAAATATTTTATTGGGATCTGATTTTATGTATGCAACTGACATGTACCGATCGAGTTTGAAGAGTTGGGTCCTGGACAAAAGTCGATTCGGAACAAATCTCCATGGCGGTCACATGGCAGACACGCATAGGTCATCTCGAAGCAGCGTTTGTGCATGTGGGCAATTTACATGCAGAATCGATTCTCCACACTAGAGACACAACGTGGCACCAATCCGCTCGAGATCGAGTCATGATCTGATTACGCTTGAGGGCCTTGCCTCTAAGTCCGGGGTTGCACTGATTCTGCCGACGACTCATTGTGGTCTTCGGCTCCGGCGACTCGGGGACTCCTTCGGCTTAGGCGACCCACTGCCTTTATAGGTTGCGGCGATCCACTATAATCTTCGGTCACGACAACACGCTACCGCCATCGGCTTCGGCGACCCGCTGCTGTGTTGACTCCAGTTTATCGCATCGGTTCATGAGCGCCGTCTTGACTCCATAGACCACCTCGATGCTACACTCGGGCGTTCCTTCGACTGCACCATACGACATGCTGCGATCTTCGACTCCGTTACACAACCCGAGGCCACCTTGGCTGTGGCAACCCGCTGCGGTCTTTAAAATGATTACTCTCATCGGGAGTGTCTACACAACCAAACAAAAAAAACCTGGTGAACTTCAGCTAACTCCAATAGCCAAACAAAGCAGTCGATAAAATATATAGAAAACTCTCGGATTGCGCCCGACGCAACAAAACTCTGAATGTTGTGTGTTGCCTGGTAATCGCACAAGAATGCGTTCTGCCAATAAAATATCTCTATCGACAATATAATGAAAAATTCCGACGAACGCGTTGGGTACCCGATAAAATAGAACTGGAATTCAGTATTCGATAAGACCTCACTGGCTCGAAGGGAGTGACACCAGTTATAATTCCGAGTTCTGGCATGGGGACTTGAATTTGATGTAGGTCTATAGTGTTTTTGTCCAGAGCAATTAACTGCTCGATCCGTCCGATGCATCAGACATATTGTACCAAATCCCTATAAAGTTAGAAAAATGAAGACAACTCGTAAAATCTCAAATCATAAACATCTTTAAGACTCAACCAGAATCTACAATTCAGGTAGGGTCTCGGGGCTACTGACATAGGTATGATAACTCGGGTGCTTATGTGTTGCTACCATGGCTGTATAAAGGCGCACGGCCCATGAAGACTCAAGATGAAGGCCCAAGAAGCATTCGATGGAAGCCTTAGTTGTATTAGATAAAAAAATAGGAATCGACATTATGTTGGTGTTGTAATCGTAAATATGTAACATATCCATACACGGCTTTGGGACCTGGCCTATTATATATAGGTTGGGAGAAGCCAACGGAGAGGTACCGAAAAAACTCCCGAACAATCTGTAATAGCTTTGTCCACCAATAATCAGGCAACTTTGACTCTCTTGTTTGCTGATATCCGACGAAGTCTCCATCGTTCTCTTTTTCGCAAAACTCTAAATCCATTACTATGGGCATTGCCAAGGTTAGCCCCGGTGAGTGGTACGATGGTAAAAAACTCTGAAATTCCTTACTTAGGCATACCCGTTTAGCTCTAGGCTATGTGTACGTTTTATCCGTAGCGGCATGCAAAAATTCTATTTATTTTCATACCGAATACATGTTTATCTGGCCATAGTTTGCAAGTGCGCACATGGCTATTTTCAGAACGATTTCCCGTTTGTGTAGTTATACACTTATCCTGCATAATCCCCGGGTATGACCTAGGGATGCCAATCCATTTTCAAGGGTTCAACCAGGCAACCATATAGAAAAAAGGCCGCATAAAGATAACCCTGCCGATTTCGTGATCAAAAGAGTTAAGGGCCGCCCCTATGAAAGGAAGGTCGACGTAGAAGAAAGCCTAGGGAAGAAAACTATCTGATCAAGTCAGTCTTCGGTTATGACGTCCACTATGGTTACGCAAAGATAACTCGGCAACATGTAAAGCAGCTGAAAGATGGTTAGGCCATCTTACGAGTATTTCCAGGCCTTGCAAGCAAGTTATGCCTCTTCCACAAAATTGCTTGATTGAACAGTTATGTGCATAGCATGCATGTGTGCTAAATAGGAAGATACCCTTCCTCTCCGCTTGGAGTGCCATCCGGGAGGACGCTGATGGTAGACTATGTATCCTATATTAGAAGTAATAAGGCACTTGCTACCGTATGGAGAGGTTTACCAGGTCATTCATCAAATTGTTGTTCGACTACATATTCAGGCCGAGTAAACTAGATTTATAAGGCATGTCATTCTGTTTTACGATGCATACAGACGATCTTGATGTCTGCATCTTCTTTAATATTCAATGTCCTGCAAGGTTTGTTGACAAGTTTTCCTACCAAGTAAGGGTCGGTCATGCCGTACGCACGAGCGACATGTGCTTATTTATCATGGCTGCATACCCTACACATTCCGTCATTCGAGCTCTGCTCTATCTTATGTGTCGTTGTGGGTATGTAACCTGGACTAGAGTTCTGTGGGTGCTGGTGCGCCTTGGATCCTTAGTGCTTTCGTGTGATGGCTGCCAGTCGTAGTTTAGCTCTACTATAGAATTGCATTTATGGCTCATGAAGTTAGCTAAAGATTGTGCCCTAGTGTTTACGGTTTTAGTTCTGATGTCATTATGCCCCGGTGTTTAGAATTTCAGTATCGCTATGTTCATCGGTTTCCTGCCGAAAGTTAGGATTTCACATTCATGGTATCGAGAGAGCCGTCAATGTCTGATTTGCCATCCTAACATAAAAATATGACTTCTAGTTCTTAAAAAAATAGAAATTGTCACCATGTTCGCCAGCACGAACATGAATAAATTCAGCAATGTATCCCCATGTTGTAGTAGCAGTCAGAGCACATGGCATAGTAGCAATCAGGAATACCGTACGATGTTAGCAAAAATAACCATGAGAAGCGGCTTATGTAGAGAAGTTGTAATGTGTGTTACCCTATAACAATCTTCTCAAACTTCTGCCGTTATCTTGTGATTCTTATCTTCACCAGTACCTAAAAGTACACACACAACATACCGACACGCTTCCCATGCATATAAAAGAGGCCAAAGATGCACCGACTAGCTGCGCCGCGCCATACAACAACTCCAAGCATGCGGCGCGCATGGATGCAACCTACTACAACGAGCGGACACCGAGTGATGGGGTGGGGTGGTTAGGCCAAAGATTTGTAGCTACGTGAATCTCCAACTGATCGAGGCCGCTCGATCGATGGCCACCGGTACTCTCAGTACCACCTACTGATTGTAATAAAGGACTCAGATCGGTCGTCCGTTTTCTCTCTGCCGGGGTCCTGCGCTGCGCTTCTATCCAACCAGCCTCGCTGGAACTCGAGACATCCTTTAATGTGCCCACAGCAGTCGGTACAGTCGCAGGTGCACACTGAGAATCCTATGTCGAGCTGCATTCATTTTATTAGTTTCCAAACAAATCTTGGAGGATTAGCAGCTTAGCTGTGGTGACAGAATATAGAAACGAACCACACACAGCCAACTAACCTCCACTCTGACGTTGACAAAAACGTTGGTACTAGCAGGATGGACATGCCTCCGAGACAGACAGTCGCTCCAGATCTCCTTCCAAGTTAGGCCAATGGCCATCCGGGAACATGTGCATTCACAGTTCTAGTGTCAATCCATCAGAACCTAGCTGCAGGCTAGCTGTAGCTGTAGCTTTCACGTACGAAACGAAGAGCCAACACCCTCCTACACATACAACAATGCATTGTATACGTAGCGTATACTATGCATGGCCCTTGTCTGTGAACTAAGAACAAGTACAATAAGATCTAGTCAGCTGGCTATAAGGATTAAAATAGTATTATTTTGCTTAGTTGGATGGGTGAGAAGATGAGTGAGAACAGAAACAGACTCTTAACTAACAGCCAGCTGCAGCAGGCACCTTATGAGTATGTGAAGTGGGCTATGTATTAATAAAATAGTAGTACTATCTTATATCTATCTATTATATGTGTTGGCTATTAGATGGACTCTAAGTGACATGGCAACCATATATAGCCAGCAACGAACTTTACTATTGAACTTGCTCTAAGAGAAGGCTTGCATTAATGCGTTAGGGACACAACGCTTGCTTTGTCTCGACTCGGGACAAAGAAGGAAGGCTGGGGCACAGCGCGCCTGATGAACAAGCTAGCATTCAAATAACGAAGATGTTAGAGTGTACCTTGGCCAACGGTCCAGCGGAGCCTTCTTCCCAACCAATGAGCATCTGAACAAGGCAGATAGCATACGCTGGGATCGTGCGTGCTGTGTTTTATTTCTTGCATGGATCGTGCGTGCACCGTTCGCTACTCTGTTCCATGCCGTGCTCATCCACTGTGAAGGTTGCCGTCGTAAAAAAAGGGGTCTAAAACCTTTCGCCGCAGAAGTGCGCACGTGTGAAGCACGCATACATAGTCCAGCGGGGCCTTCTTCGCGCCCCGTCATCTGCATACATCAACTTGCAAGCATGACATGCACTACTCCCCACACACACACGATAGAGCGTCTCCATGAGCACCTCCAAAGTGTGTCGGGAACGAGGTTTTTGCGACGCCGGCTCAAACTGCACATACTTTGGGATGGCCTGCTCATTCCGGGGCCTTCTCCAAAAATGACGTCTCTAAATTATGTTCGCTCCAATGCAAAAAATTCAAAGCAATAATTCAAAATAGTTCAAAGTAAAATAGAGCATGAGTTCAAATCTACGGCCACCAAGCCAGGCCAAAGACGCCATTAAAGTTCAGCAATCATATTACAAACACCAAGAGCACACGGTGATCAAATGGACGGCAGCGGGTCCTCGTTCACCGCCGGTGTTGGTTCCTCGATCGTCGTCGGTGATGTCGTCACAGCGCTTGCCTCCCTCATTTACTGCATGATGCGTTCACGAGCCGTCGTGACCAATACTTGGTATCGTCACTTATCATCGATCTGTCGGCCGTCAATATCCTTAACTCATCGGCCATTTTTATGACCACGGCTTGTGAGGCCACATCGCATGGATCATGTCGGCCTCGACGGTGACCTTGGAGGCTTCAACTCTAGCCTCCTCAAGCATGATCTTCTTTTCACCCTTGCCCAGCATATCCTGCCATCTTGCTTCATTCTTTTTATCTCTTCCGCTTGCGTTGGATGACAACTCAACGACCATGTTGTCAATGGAGGCTTCCACTGAGACCGTCTTGCGATGGGTGGCCAGCTAAGGAAGCCTCTAGATCGTCCACATCAAGTGGTTTACCATTGTTGAGGCCAAGACAGACTTTCTCCCATTTCTTGCAAGTATTGATTTTCATGAAGCATGCATGGAAGCAAATTCTTTCTCCCCATTTGCGGTCGTGTACATCTTCCTTGCATTCCACAACTAGCAAAACAAAGAAACGTCAAGACATGAGAGAAGCAATGCATAATAAATTGACCAAATGGAACAAAGTATGGGGTTTTACTTGATCCTCCATGGTCTTGCCACTATCTTCTTTTGCAAATTTTCTCAAACATTTCCATTTACTTATTGCACACCACTTGTATAACACCCTACCTATGAGACAATGCATTTTTATTGCGGGCAATTTGCACCTGCGCGTACTCTCCAAAGAGCTTTGTGTTCATTGAAATGGTCGAATATCCTCTTCCAATATGCCTTGGTAGATTGTTAGGTGACGGTAATAGGGCCGAGGCCCATAGACTTCCATGCATCACATAGGCATTCATTCTTAGCCATCTTCCATCTAATGCCTTTGTTTCCCGTCTTTGTCACTAGCATCAAGTTTGACCATTTCTTCTTCTTCACGCGGTAAATGGGTATATGGTTTGGTTAGGTTGCCGCTAAGGGGGGCGCACGGCCGATCCGACATGGTGAGTGTTACCGGCGCCTCAGCCCGCCCCTTGTGGGTCAGGACCAGCACATGAGTTTTAGACAGTTTTTTAGGATGCTCTCGGTGCCGACAATGTTTCGGGCCGTAGTGCAGGCGGTTTCTATGTCGGTACCCCCAAAACCCATTATAAGTGGTCTAGGACACCGGCGGAGATGCTCGTACCCTCGACCAATGGATGACCCTCGTTCTTCAAGGACGCTCTTACGTGGAAATCGTCTTTTATTTTACCTCCGTCAATACCTGCTTCTCACTGTTAAGATATAAAGTGACGGTGGATTCACTCTCACTTGGATGTGAGTGTTTGTCGGGTAAATAGTTCTTGGTGTTGTAGGATACCTTCACGTCCATTTCCAAAAAAAAAAGGATACCTTCACGTGTACGTGCACTGTGTTTGTTTATTAGTCGTAGAGAGCTCGTAGTCATGGTACTAAAGTTGCTGTAGTAGATACTCCATGTATGGTACCAGCCAAGACCCGGGGGTTGTAGCGGTATATATAACTGCACTTATATCATAACTCATAAGTATAGTACTAGGAAGATTGGGCGCCTGTGAAATTGAATATGTAAGATATTTGGCAAAGTAATGTAATCTAAAAAAATATTTAGCACACTTTAATTGGAACGTTCTAATATGGAGCACTATTAAGTGCAAACGAAAGATCTTAAGTATATATATAATACGTTATACACGATATAGACCATACCACGACATGCAGCTGCATTAATATTACATACTCTTCAAACTTACTAAACAAGATCATACAACAAGCTTTTTGTAGATTAAACTGAAACTTCATCACATAACTTGTACACTCGTAGTCTTGTGTTGCCTTTGGCTGAACCACATTGCTAACAATGCTACTTAATGCAAAAGCTAGCCTTTCAGCACTGGTTCTGAGTGGTGCAGGTCCTGCGTAGATACTACCAGGTATCGGATGTTTGGTGTCTGGGTGATGCACTTCTACAGAAATATGTCTGAAGGTCGTTTACATGCGTTCATGCACTGTAATAACTTGCTCAGCGCAACTCTTTGTGGACCTCTCATGTGTTAGCTTTGCGACAATCAAATAACCCAGAACGAAAACGAAATCACAGCAAGAGGGACACAGGTTTAACGTGGAAAACCCTCTCCAACAAAGAGAGGGAAAAAACCATGGGCACCAGCCAGCAAATCTTTACTATAACAGGGAATGTTTACACAACGCCGGGGATTTCACAGATGTAACTTATCCTAGTCGGCGGCTTACAAGAGGTATATATCCGCTTCGGCCCAAGCCTCCCGACGACGGGCCTCGCTCCGCTTCGTAAGCCGCCGGCTGGCTGGGATAAGTTGCATCTGTGAAATCCCCGGTGTTGTGTAAACACTCCCCGTTATAGTGAAGTTTCGCTGGTTGGCGCCCGTGGTTTTTTCCCTCTCTTTGTTTGAGAGGGTTTTCCACGTTAAATCTGTGTCCCCCTTGTTGTGATTTCGTTTTCGTTCTTCGTTATTTACTTGTCGCAAAGCTAACAATACTTCAACAAACTCCACCTTGAGACAAATTCCTTCTTGTAGTATCAACATCAATCACCTCCCTGAACAAACAAAGAAAATACCTTCGGCCCCAACAGCCAATTGGGCTAAGCAGTTATACCAACTAAGCTTGAGCATAGCTCAAACTTAGCAATAGGAACAAGCTTTTTCATCATATCAGCAGGATTATCATGAGTTCTTATCTTGCATACCTTCAGCGTACCTTGCGCAACAACATCACGAACATAATGGTACTTGATATCAATGTGCTTTGTTCTCTCATGAAACATCTGATCCTTAGTAAGGTAAATAGCATTTTGACTGTCACAGAACAGGTTAATGCAAGAATCATCCTGACAAAGCTCAGCATACAGACCTTTCAACCAAACAGACTCTTTGCAAGCTTCAACAACAGCCATATATTCTGCTTCGGTTGTAGATAAAGCAACAACTGGTTGCAGCGTTTCCTTCCAACTCATGGCACGTCCACCTACGGTGAACACATAACCTGTGAGGGACCTCCTCTTATCCAAGTCGGCAGCAAAATCTGAATCCACATAGCCTGCGAGTCCCTCACCAGTCTTGCCAAACTTCAAGCAAGCATTCGATGTGCCACGGAGGTACCTGAAAATCCACTGAACAACTTTCCAATGTTCTTTACCAAGATTAGCCATGTAACGACTCACCAAACTCATATCATATAATAAATCGGGGCAAGAACAAACCATGGCATACATCAAGGAACCAACAGCACTAGAATAAGAAACTCGAGACATGTACTCAATATCTTCATCAGAACTAGGACATTGCAATGCTGACAATTTAAAATGAGGAGCAACAGGAGTACTAACAGACTTTGCATCATGCATATTAAAACGTTGAAGAACTTTCTCAACGTAACTTTGCTGACTAATGTTTAAAGAAGCAAGATGTAATTATGCATAAGTAATGTAATGCAATTAGATAAATGTGAATCCTCGAAATAATCATATCTGATCTAGGGTTCGAAAACTAGGGATGGTTTCTTTAGAATGTTGTTTCACTTTTATACCAGCTTCACACATGTGCTTCTTATTAAGGCTTGTGAGAGTGTGTGAAACAAGTTGTAATTACAACAAGTAGCATACAATATTAAAGCACTCAAATGGGGCATGGTATCTAAAAGATTTCTTAAGCAAAATTATTAATCAATTAGAGCCTTTATAGAAATGCTTAAGGATTACTTTTAATGTTTCTTAAAAGGATAACTTTTGAGGAAAAGGTTACTTTACAAAGGAAGGTATTTAAATTTAAAGTTAACACTATTTAGGGTTTATTATTAACTTTAATTATCAAAGAGGAAAACATTATTGAACTTTGAATAATCACAATACTTAAAGTGGAAATCTTTATGTTTTGGATAAGGTATGTTATCATATGTGGTTCACTTCTTAGGGTTTCACAATAAGGGAAAATACAAGTAGTATTGCTTTTAAGGGAGTGGTGTTTTTTAAGATTATAAGTGAATAGAATCACTTATCTATCTTTAGAATTAATGGTTATACTTTATAAATATAGAATAGGTATTACTTTAATTACTAAAAAACTTTGTTTAGATATTTAAGTGGATTCCTAAACTTGTAAAAGAATTGGTAAATCTTATCTTGGTGATTTTATAAATGCATAGAATCCTTTTGATAAACAATATACTATTTTAGATGATTTTACAATTGATAAAATCTTTTTAGGAAAGTTAAGATACACTTAATTTTAAATGGTAGGTTTAGTAAATACATCTTAAAATGGTTATATCTAGTTTTACTTCACGTAAACATCAATTGAACTTTTGATTACACTTTTATACTTTAAATAATTTATATTAAAGGCATAAGCAAAGTTTTTTATAATCTTATGCATTAAAATAAAATAAAAGGGTTTAAATAGGATTTATTAGACCTTTACCTTTTATTTTGCTTTAATTATGAAAGATGATATTTTTAAAGTATAGATTTTAATTTTGTGATCATTTTGGTATATTATATTTATTTTTGTGATTTTTAAATAGGGATTTCTATTTTCGTGCCCTCGGTTCATTAGTTGTACTTAGTTTTTCCCAGCCGCTTAGTTTTTCCTCACTTTTGCACATCTCCTTGTATGAAACGCTCATATGGTCTGAAACTCGCCGTCCGTCAGCCTTGCCGTTGCGTGCTAACAAGTGGGGCCGCGTTCAGTCGGGTCCTATAGTAGACCCTCGTCGTTACGTGCTGACGAGTAGGGCCACATTCTGTTGAGTCCTCTAGTGTACCCTTATTGTTACATGCTGACAAGTGGGGCCGCGTTCAGTCGATTCCCGTAGTGGACACCTCTCTCAACTTATCCAGATCAGCATCGGACCAATAGCTTATCTACGTGAGCACCGGACCCACAGCTTATCCACGTGAGCACCGGACCCACAGCTTATCCACTTGAGCGTCGAACCCACAGCTTACCCAGGTTGGTGTTGCAAGATGGGACCCCCGAGCCAGCCCGCGCCCGCGTCTGTGTTGTTGCTTCATTTTCATATAGTGAAATGTAATACATATACGAAAATTATACACCTTTAACTCTTTTAAATCACACTTAGGACATGATAATGTTGTGCTAATCAAATCCTGATCATTTATCATTTCCATGGAGTGAAATATAATGCATAAACTTGCGTATACAAAAGTTATACACCTTTGAACTCTTTGAAATCGCATTTAATACGTGATAATGTTGTGCTAAGAAAATCTTGAGAGATTATCATTTTCATAGAGTGAAATGTAATGCACAAACTTGCATATGCGAAAATTATAAACCTTTGAACACTTTTAAAACGCACTTAATACGTGATAATGATATGCTAATAAAATTTTGAGAGATTATTCTTTTCTCCCCCATTTTCATGGAGTGAAATATTGGGTATCACCAAGGGAGAAAATAACATTAATATATATGTGAGATATCTCCCAAGGTGTAGAGCCCAAAAACCCGTAGAAACAAAAACGCAAAAAGATATATCAGGGAAATCCGTTTTTGATGAACTAGAGCTTGTTATGAGGATAACCACAAGCTCTAGATCATACATGGACAAGAACCAAAACAACAACCAAGAAAGATTATGATGTGTATGCAAAGGTTTGAGCTCTCTTCGAAATATACGAACGAGTCACCCACTCGAGAGCCCCTCTTGATAGTATGGCTATCTATCCTAAACCCGGTTTCCCAACACTACAAGTGACCGATAAAATAGAAAACCTATCAAGATCATACCTTTGCCTTGAGCATCCCACTTGAGCTTGATATAGACGATCTTGTCACCTTCAAGATGGAACACCTTTCTTGATTGCTCTTGCTTGATGAATACTTGTGAATGGCTCCCCCATACTCCATGAGGAAACCTCTTTTTTGACCTTGTCTTCATCACTCCATGAACGCCGAGGATGGCAAGATTCAAGCATGAGATCTTCTAGAGATGGCGCACCTTGAGCTTGCCCTTCATTTCTTGATGATGTCTTGAAGATAGCCATGAGGTACTCCATCTTCTTCTTCAAGACATACTTGATCTTCTTCTTCTACTAGATTCCAATAGGCACAAAGCCCTTGTACATTGCTTCTTATTTTTCATCCTTGAAACCAACACATGGTCCAAGCGATGCCAATGGACAAACCTAAAAGTGAAACTCAATTTGCACATTAGTCCATAGGGATTGTCATTAGTTACCAAAACCACACATGGGGGCATACATGCCCTTTCAGAGGTAGACATGGGTATTGTCATGGCTTGATATACTATTGGTTAAGGTTTTCACAAGAATTCCTATTCTCACACTTCACTAAGCTTAGGTCATAGTAAAGGGATTCCGTTCCTAAAGATACTCCATATCTCTCTCTTATCTTATTCACAAAGATCCCATCTTCCTGAATAAGTCAATCATCTGACTCCACCATATCCATCATCATATGATGACATGATCATGCCACTTCAACATTACTCCTTCATTCTTCTCCTAGTATATATGACTTCCATTTCTAAACTACCACTAATGAATATCTCAATGTAGCTATTTCTGACACCATCCATTAACTCCTTTTATATCCACCTTGCATCTACATCCAAGGCTTGCAAGATTACAATTCTCTCTATATCACATGTGATATCAGTCCTCTGGAATAGGTATGCTACTACTCTCCATAATACAAGTTTGTTCTTGTATTAGCTTGGTTTAACTACTATGCCTCCAACTACTCCATACAACTCATATTATGTACTTCATCAAACTCTAGCTTGGATACACATGATCAAGCTAGATGATCCATCTTACTAGGGTTTTGCCTAATTTGGTATTCTCACAACTCTTCTTCAACGCCTAGTCATGTATTCTCAAGTGACTTGACAATAATGACCACCAACCCGTGATCAAACAAAGCTTAGGATTTTAATTGTATGATCAAGATCTATAATCAACTAAGTAGTACACTTGTACTAGTCTCCTTATAGGCTTATCTTGTTAAGGAAACTTACTTTAGGTTTATACCTACCTGGCTTAACAATATTATCATTTAATACTCTAATACTACTACCTTTCTTATAACTTCTCAAGTACTAGTTTAACTCTTAAGTTTAGATACTTCTTCTAGTTAACTCATGAGTGAGTTAACTCCTCCAACATCAGATGGTTTGATCACCACTAAGGATCACATTCCATTGATGATGGCACACTTCACCATATCTAGTTCCTTCTTCTTATTAATTTACTTAAGGTCTTTGGAAGGTAAATATAATAGGTCAAAGCTAAGAGTCAATAAGTGCTAGGTCAAGAATTGATTACTCAGCATTGATGATCAATTGACACTAGGACTTGGTTAAATAGGAATGTCATTTAGTAATATGAAAACAAAGATATGAGATCAATGGTCTTGGCTTGACTTCCTTTTCCACTCTATTTGTGATAAGAGTTAAAGTTTAAGAACTACCATGATACCCATGGTAGGAATAACTTATGGCAAACAAGTGTATCAAGATTTAGTTATGGGGTTTCTTTACTTGGGTTATATACTTGATTGGGTATTCAAGAGTGATTGTAATGAATACCATGATATGATATCTATAAGATCCTTTTAATGTGTTGTGGGTTTAGCTTGATTCTATTTGATCTACCCATAGACCAAATTATATTACCCAAAAATAGGGTTTTAGCAAAGGTCATATTGAAACTTATCGCAATCAACTTGATGATCTACTTCAGTTCCACCAAGTTAAGAGAAGCTTCAATCACTTTGAAAAGTTTTATTTAAAAGAGTGAAAATTATCCGGAGTTTCTATGCATGAATGCAATGTTGGGATGTTACACCCGCTTCGTGCACTTGCATGGGAACCAAATTGCACCTCTCGGGATTGCGTCCCTCGGTTCAGCAGTTGGTCGTGGCAGAGGTCTGAGAGGAGGGGGAGGGGCGTGGAACAGCGCGAAGATGGGAGGCGGTGGTGAGGGGCACGATGGGGCGATAGAGGAAGAGGAGAGGGTGGCGTGGGGCAAGGCGCCACAGAAGGCTGTTGTCCCAACTCTGGAAACTAGGGTAAAATGCCCCAGGAGTAGAGCCCATGTAGAGCTGTAGTGCGTGACGCGGGATACACCGATTGGTGGAAAGCGGAAACCTACAGTAACCAAACTAGCGAGCTCTAATAGAACGTGAATCGGTCGCGCTTTTAAGAAGGTAGTATAGTATGAACGAATACGAAACTCCAACCGGGTTACTGGACACTATCATACCAACTCTACCGTGTGTGGACAAAACCAGCCAACATGAACACAGCTCAAGATCACCTAGCATTCATGCCAGAACAAGCAACCCAACTTTTATTTTAATATTCGTGTCGCCGAGAGTAGTATGGCACAGTGTACAACATAGATGCAGGCTACGGTTGCCTTGATCGACATTGAGCCACCATCCCATTAATTACAGCATACACTACTAGTACTTGTACCCCTTCCCCTTGTTTCCTACACATTGTTAGCGACGAACTATGCTACGTACAATCTCCAACATTAACAAGGAGTCTCGTGTGATGCTACACCTGTTAGATTTATATGGGTTGCGGTCCATGTAGGCAGCCCATGTAGTAGCTTGGAAGCTATGCGGGAGACAAAATTTAGTCCAACCTTGCTAGTTGGAATAGAGTTGGACCAGCTTATAAGGTGAGATGTTTCACTCCCACTAAGTGAGTGAGAAGCAAAGGAGTCCATGTGCAATCCTCCTCCGTTGCCGCCTGCCTCTCCCACACACGCATCGTGTCACGTTTCGTGAATCGAGTTTGAGTTAGAAACTTGTTTTATGGAAGACTAAATTTTTGCACGGTGCACCAACTGTTGGGTACATGTCAACAATCATGTGCATGTTTGACGCGTATTCTTGTCTTCCATGGCATAGTGACTCGGTCGGCTTACCTCCCAGACTATAGAGGGAGAGACAGAACAGATCTAAAAACATCTGTTTTTTTCTCTGTCTCTCTCGATATGTTCCTCTTGCTGCGCTAATCTCTAGACTTCCCCATCCCGGCGATTGCGTGCACGAATGTCCGGGAGAGCAGGCCTCTGAAACCCCGTCCGTTGAGATCCTGCACCGAGAGATGGGTGATAAAAATTTTGGTGAGCGTCTCGGCGCGACTGCTCGCTACCGTTCATGTTCTTCTTCATCAACTGATGACCTCAACAGCACCATGGGCAACAAAGACAAAGACCAAGGTGCTGCTACAGTGATGACCTTCCCGATCAACCTGTACGTGTTATTCCTCTCTTTGTACGCACTAGTTCTTACTAGATTTTTAGATCTACTAGATGTGGTTGTTTGGCTATATGTGTTTAGATCTACTAGTCCTTATATAATGTTGATTTCGGTAATTAATCTCATGTGGAAATTTCCTAATACTCCAACAATCCAAAAACCTTATTTATTTAGGCAATTTTCATCATCTTACTTTGCCACTTCGCTCAAACTGAGCCCGTTTACGGGTGCTAATTTTAAGAGATGGCAAAGGAAAACTCGCTTGTGGCTTACTGTTATGGGCATAGAAAAGGTTGCATATGGCACTGTCAGAGGTCTGCTTACTCTCGAACAAGAGAGAGCGTTCAAGGAGGCCACTGTACTTTTTGTGGGCTCCGTACTCAGTGTGCTTAGAGAGAAGTTGGTTGATGCATATATGCATATTTGAGATGCCAAGAAACTGTGGGATGCGCTGGACGCTAAGTTCGGTGTTGCCGATGCCGATGGTGAAATGTACGCTATGGAGCAGTTCAATGACTACAAGATGGTTGAAAACTGATTTGTAGTAGAACAAGCTCATGAGCTACAGATGCATTGTCGCTAAGCTCCCCCTTCATGGAGGAAATTAGCCACTTCTCTGAAACATCAGAGGCATGAGCTCTCTGTTGAGTACCTCATTGGCTCTCTGGATGTTGAAGAGAAGGCGAGGGCAAAAGACAAATATACTAGTGGAATGTAGCACCCCGATAAAACCACTACTAGAAAATTGCGTGTTGTTTTTATTATGTGCATCATCATGAACGCATGCTCATATCATCATGCCATATTGCATTTGAGCATCGTCATGTCATCATGCATATGTTTGCCTAAAACTATTTACCAAAAGCTTATTTTTATTTTCTAGGTATTCCATTCCTTGTTTCAAATCAAAACCCTAGGTCGTCTTGTATTTAACTAAAACTATTTTTGAAACGTTTTGTTTTATAAAAATAAAATAAAAGTTTTGACCGGGGACATAGTCTAACCGGTCCAGCCCGAGGCCCAACCGGACCAGACTACCTACTATCCGACCCATCTAAATCAGATCCTAGACTAGTCAAACCCTACCCTAGTCCTACCCCAAACCCTAGCTCTACCCAGACCCACCCCGCCGCCAGCCGCACACCACGCACAAGCACGCACATGCGATGTGGCACGCATGCGTGCCCACCCCCACAAACCGTTCTCGCATCTTAGCCACCCCCCAGCCAAACACCCTCCCGCACGAGCCGGTCCACCCTACCTACCTTGTCCAGGATTCCCTCGCCCCGCCTCACAGGATCCCGCGCTAGCCTCGATCCCCACCGCCGCGCGCATCCACGGCCCCAGGAGCTCCGCCACCGCAGGCCCTGACCCTCCTTCTCAGCGCCAGCCACGCCGGGCCCTAGGCCCTGCCGCTCACGAGCTCCCCTTCGCCTGGCCCGCAATGTTGTTCTCCCCGCGGCCCCTTCCTCGCCATCCTCCCTGACCTCTGTCGCGGGTCCATTCTCCGGCCGCCTATGCGTGGGTTCCTCATCCTCCTCGCTTGAGACCGCCCCTCTTTGGCAACAGCGGCCCCTCCCTGCTGCTAGAGATCCTCTATGAGCCCCACGTGTGGCCGCATCCGTCGGCGACCTCGCCGACCACGGCCTCCTCCGCGACTCTGCCTGTGCCTCCTCACCTCGCTCCTCCCGTGAGCCGCCACCACCTTGATCTCCGGCCTTGTTCCCCTGCGCGAGTCCTCGCAGCAACAAGCAGCAGTGCCGCCTCAAGCTCCTCCGGCCAGCACCGCTCACCCTCACGTTGCATCACCAAGGAAGCCCGCCTCCACTCGGCCACGTCCCCAGAACCCCTCGGTGGCAATATCGACCATCATTGCCTCCTCGATCTTGTCTTGTGCCTCCGTGTTCTGTAGGTTACTCATGCTGACAACACGCGTGTGTGCCGAGCAGTAGACCCAGATGCTCCTCGTTGCTGGTAGACCAAGCGCAGTACTTCTCTTGTGGCACGAGAAGACGTACCTAAAGAATCACTCATGTCGAGTCAAGATCGCCACCAACAAAAAAATCCGGAAGCTGTTGAGCTACCGGTTTCCAACCCGTCCAACTTCACCATCGACCACGAGTTCTACTTCACGGATCCTAAGATCGAAGAACTCTGTCATGGACTTCTCCTCCACAGACCCGAAGACCCCGAGTTCTCCTTCACGGATCCGGAGACCAATATCCCCGAAGACGAACCCGAACCATATCGAATCCCAAGATCGTGGAACCCCAATGTGTGACCTCTATCCGAGACCCCTATTTTTATAATAAAACATATATCTTGTTGCAGATTAAATTGTACATGCTCACATACATATTCATATGTTTGGGGGTATTTTGTTGGTTCACCTAAATTAATTATGGAGGCCATATGCGGGCTATTCTAGTCTTATAATGGCTCCATTTAAATTTGTGTAACTAATCAATGCCATGTTTTGCCTTGTTAATTCAACATTTAAATTGCGGGGTATGTAAATCACTTGAACCATTTAATTAACTATCGGGGCCCTGGTTCCGCTTAATATTGTCTAGTTGCACCGCATCTTTGCCATGTCATGCATCATATATACATCATGCTGGATCTTTTGCCGTAGTAATAAATAGTGCATCCGGTGTTTCTTTTTAGTGATTTGGTTCTTCACGGATTAAGCCATTGAGTTGATGCGAGTATCGACAAGTTCTTTTGATAATGAACCTTCGGCTATGTTTTCCAGGCGAGCAATCTTCCCCTTTCTATCTATTTTGCATTTATAGTCTTTATTTCCTCCCGTGGATCTATTGCTATCCGTGTTGCGATGCTCTAGTTTCCACGCACCATTTATATTCCTTACAGCCTATATTGCCTTAGACACATCCTATTGCTTATTGTTTGATAGATAGTTGGCCTTGCGAGTCGTAGTTGCTTGCTCAGGTGCTGCTTCGCATCGTTGTTGTTCCACCATTGTTGGAAAGTTAGCACATGCTTAATGGTGGAGATGATTATGACTTTAATTTCAACTGATAATTAAAATGTTGAGAATAGATATAACTAATGCAGAGGCGCCAGTGGGAAATAGATAATATTTGTTTTTTAACCGCTCACTTGTGTCCCGTAGGCCCCGAGTACTTGATACATGTTCCTTGACTATCGCACTATCCGCATGTGGGACCATGAATCCCCTTAGCCAGAGCTTGATTCATTTCTTATTTCTTGGGGCCACAAGTAGTTTGGGGATTTATTACTATCCTGTACCTATGCCATGCTTTATTGCTTTATTTATGATTGTGCGTGGAGCACCTGTACTATTTTGGATCGTGACACGTTTTCGCTATATCGACAAGCCCAGTCACACTTTCGGGTTCCCAGTCATTTACCGCCGTCTACACAAACCCTGGGTCCATCTCGGAGCCGACCAACTTCATTGCAGGTAGCTTAGTGGGGTGGCCCCCTAAAATGATTTATGAATCATGTGAATGCTTTGTCGTGAGGCCTCATTGCTTTTTATTTGGTTCTTCCCGAGGTTGATCGTGTGTGTGTTGCTATTTTGCACCCCTGCAGGGTAAATCTTTCTGAAAGCCGTGTCCACGGTTATGGATGACTTGGAGCATAGTAGCATAACTAAAGTAGTGCTATAAATTTGACTTTGACATGTCTAGTAATCAAATTCACTACAATGGAATGAGTAAATAAAAGTGCCAACAACTGCTGGTTTTGGGAGTTCTCATGCTATCTATATATGACTAGTAAGTGTTGCAACTATAATGGAATGAATAAAACTGCCAACTGTGTGAGTTCCTCGGTTTGACTTCCTTGTTTGGTCTCGAGGGGTAATACCAGGATGGGTATGATTGGTGTTAGTATCAGGTTGGATACGAATAGGTCTTTTCTTACCCCTCTCTAATAGCCGACAGTTATATCAAGTCTCTATAGGTTGTATAGTGCATGTTGCGCTGCCGCTTCAGTCCACCATACCTATGTAGGCGAGAGCCGCCGAATTCTAGCCTCGCTGTGTACTGGCCTCAGTACTGACCGCTCCCTTTTTCCTTCGCCCTTTGTCGGCACCCCTTTTTTTTAACAGGTATAAGTTCGACGTCGTTAGCAGGGTTACCCTTCCGGCTTGGCCTGGGCAGGGTTATGAACGCCATTGGTTATTCTTCAGGGCTCTTAGCCCCATTTGCATCTTATCCGTACTCGGATGTTGTATCATTTTAAGGTGATTTGGATCTTTGTATTATATATCTGTATTTTTGACTCATGGAGTCGTTGTTGTATATATATGTTTCTGTGGCTTCCATCGTGGACTATTGTGTAATGTTATTACTTCATTTTCCACCCGCACGCAAGTGCCTGGTGGGCATCTTTGAATCTTTTCTATGCGGGTTGTCGGGAATCGCTAAAACTTGCATAGGGCCGATTCGAGGATGTTACATGGAACCGAGGGACATTGTGCTGCCAATATTGTGCAGAAAAATGCTCACAAGTCCAAGGGAAATAACAAAGTCTGCCAGACTACCAATTTCAAGAATAAGAAGTGCAGAACAAGGAAAAGAAAGAACCTTGGTGTGCGTGTGGCGAGATTGGCCATTGGGCTCATCGTTGTCCATAGAAGAAAGGCAAGAAGGGTCAGGCTGGATAGAGTTCTAAATCTGTCAACATGGTCATTAGCAATATTGATGTAGGAACTTCGAGTTCTAGGTATGGTAATTTATTACCTACTGTTCTTTTAGTATTTCAACCCATAGAATGGTGGGTTGATACAGGTGCTAATGTCCATGTGTGTGTTGACATTTCCATGTTCACCTCTTAACAGGCTCGAGATTCCTCAGTCATAATGGGGAATGGGTTACATGCTACTGTTCTTGGTGTTGTCACGGTAGATCTGAAGTTTACTTCGAGCAAGATCATGCAATTGAAGAACGTGCAGCATGTCCCTTCTATCAAGAAGAATATCGTTAGTCGATCTTGTCTTCTGAAAGATGGGTTTAAGTTGGTATTTGAGTCCAATGAAGTTGTACTATCTAAGTATGGAACCTTTGTTGGAAAAGGCTATAAATGCGGAGGCATGTTCCATTTTTCATTGGTAGACTTATGTGGTGATGTTGTGAACCAGGTATGCACTACTGGTAATGAGACTAATGTTTGGCATTCACGACTTTGTCATATTAATTTCGTTTGTATGTTGCCGCTTGTTAGTATGAGTTTAATTTAGAAATTCACTATTGCCAAAGGCTCTAAGTGCCATGCTTGTGTGCAAGAAAAATAGCCTCGCAAGCCTGCTGCAGATGAGAGAAACTTGGCACCTCTAGAGCCCATATATTCAGATGTATGTGAGATGAATGGTGTGTTGACAACGTGTGGAAAGAAATATTTCATGACTTTTATTAGTGATTCTACTAGGATTGTTATGTATATCTCTTGAGAACTAAAGATGAGGCTTTAGATTTTTTAAATCTATAAGGAAGAAGTTGAAAATCAACTTGGGAGAAAGATCAAAGTAATTCGGTTTGATCATGGTGTAGAGTACTTTTATAATGAGTTCAATTTTGTTATGTTCGGAACATGGTATTATACATGAGAGGATGTCCCCCAATTCCCCTCAATCCAATGGGTTGTTGAGAGGAAAAACCGGACACTAACATATTTGGTTAATGCCATGTTAGACACTGCCGGTTTATCCAAGGAATGGTGGGGAGGCTGTATGGACTCCATGTCATGTCCTAAACAGTGTTCCAACTAAGAATAAAGAGATTACTCCATTTGAAGAATGGGAAAATAAAAGGTTGACATTCTCCTACTTATAAACTTGGGGTTGTTTGGCAAAAGTCAACGTGCCAATCAACAAGAAGCGTAAGCTTTGACCAAAACCCATGGATTGTGTCTTTCTTGGCTATGCTTCTCACAGCATTGCTTAGGGTGTGTTTGGATGTATCCATTGAGCCTTGGTATTAGACATTCGGGCATTCCCGGCCCGAATACACCAAAGTTGGGCGTTTGGTTGTTTTAGACATTGGGGCTAGGTATGCGGGCTGAATATTGAAGTGTGCTGAATCAGCTACTGCCGAAAGACAAGCCTCTCCTCTTGACATCGCCTAGTATTGAGTCCTCATCGACCTCTCCTCTTACGCATAGGACCTTCTGACCTAGCCCGGGCGGTGTGGACTAGGGAAAACCAGCGGCGACCAGGTAAATCCTGTCCCCCTCCTGATCTGGTCGGCTCGACCTCCCTTTCCCCTCCGCGTGTGAGTCGAGACTAGGGAACTCATCCGCGGGTCGGGAGAGCTACATGCAGAGAGGAGGAAAAACCAGGCCGGGGCGAGCTCTGGTCCAGCTCCCAGGTATGCTCATCTGGTTCATCCATTCCAACTGTTGGCATCCGCCCTTCCTCTCCCCTGTCCCCCATATTTCTGAAAAAATTTGGCACGGCCTCATGGAAAAATTCCCTTGTCCCCCATACTTTAGGAAGGAATGGTTCTTATGTCATATAATTATTCATCAATCATATCCAAAAGTTAGAAGAAATCATTTTCAAACATGTATCTTGATCACGTGCTCTTACAAATGTAATACATCACTTTGACATCCAAACATGACTTGGCATTCAACTAGGACATCAATTCTATGTACCAATATCTATACATCCAAACAGGAATATTGACATCTAATATCAACGCGAATATCCCATGATCTTGATATCTTACCGAATGCAATGCCTAGGCTGCCAATACAAACATCCAATGAATCCTTATAAATTTCTTGTGGTAAAATATGAAGTGGACAATATGAGTGTCGGTACCATCTTTGAATCAAGAGATGCTACATTCTTTGATGATATATTTCCTATCATAGATATTCCTAGCATATATAATAAGGAATATGATCCAATTTGTAAACCTGGAACTCCCATGGAGACTAATGAACAATCGGATGACGAGAGTTGATATTTGGAGGAGGATGACAATGAAACTCCCACAAGGAGCAAGAGACAAAGGATCGCAAGGTCTTATGGTAATAATTTTGTGTACCTAGTGGATAACACTCCCACTACTATTTCAGAAGCCTTTGCATCTCCGGATGTAGACTACTGGAAGGAAGCGGTTCAAAGCGAGATGGACTCCATCTTGGCTAATGGAACATGGGAGATATCTGAATGTCAGCATGGGTGTAAACCTGTAGGATGTAAATAGGTATTTAAAAGGAAGCTTAGGGCTGATGGTACTATTGAAAAGTACAAAGCTTAGCTTGTGGATAAAGGCTATACCCAAAATGAAGGCGAAGATTTCTTTGATACTTACTCACATGTGGCTAGATTGACCACAATTTGAGTAGTATTATCACTCGCTGCCTCTCAGGGTCTTCTCGTTCAATGGGTGTTAAGACAACTTTCCTAAATGGAGAATTGGATGAGGAAATTTACATGGAATAGCCTGATGGTTTTGTACTAGAAGGTCAAGAAAGAAAGTGGGTAGACTGAAAAATCTTTGTACAACTGATACGTTGCAAACGTATCCATAATTTTTGATGTTCCATGCTTGGTTTTATATACTTTCTTATGTTTTGTCCACACTCTGGAGTACTTTTCATATGATTTCTTGGACTAACCTATTAACAAGAGCCACAGTGCCAGCTGCATTTTTCTGCTGTTTTTGGTTCCAAGAAAGTCAGAAAATGAATATTCTCGGAATTGGACGGGACAAAAGCCAAAGTCAGTTTTCACCAAGGGACACCAGGATCCAGAATACGAGATGGAGAGGGGCTGGGGCCCAGCCACACCACCTGGCCACGCCACGGGGGTGGTCTGGCCGCCCTAGACACCCCCTCGGTCTCCCTCTTCGCCTATAAGTTGCCTTCTGACCTAAAAACTCAGGGGGGTTTGATGTTTTTTCAGAAAGAGTTCTGCTCCGCTGCCACCACCAGATTCCATGATTCGGAACCAGAAACTCCGTTCTGGCACCCTGTCGGGACGGGGAATTGGAGGAGATCATCGCCATCATCATCACCATCGCTTCTCCATCGACCATCCATGTTCCCCCCATCTATGAGTGAGTAATCCCTTGCTGTAGGCTATGGGGATGGTAGGGATTGGATGATATCGTTCATGTAATGGCATCGGATTGTTAGGGCATGGTGCCTAGTATCTACTATTAGTGCTTTTTGACTTTGTTGTGACTTGTTATGCTTAATGCTTGTCACTAGGGCTCGAGTGCCATGATTTGAGATCTGAACATGTTATTGATTCATTATGATAGTATTGTTTATGGTCTTACCAGCAAGTTGTATACACACGTTGTTATCCGGAACCAATGGCCCCGAAGTGACAGAAATCGGGATAATCAGAGGGAATGGCTTTGATGTGAGGATCACATGTGTTCACGGAGTGTTAATACTTTGCTCCGGTGCTCTATTAAAAGGAGCACCTTAATTGCCAGTAGTTCCCTTGAGGCCCCGCTGCAAACGGGCTGGCAGGACAAAATATGTTGTGCAAGTTCTCATTGCGAGCACGTATGACTATATATGGAACACATGCCTAGGATTATCTAGTACTTGGATGTTTTATCTTATTTATCTGCAATTGCCCTATGTTCTGATTGCTATGTGAATTGTCTTGTCCATGCAACGCCCGTCCATCCATCCCTATGCCTACCGCACTCGAATCCCACCGTTTGCTGCTATTATTAGTACCGTCTTTACTTTACTACTTCTGCTACTTTACTATTCCTACTACAAAACTGTTGCTACTGATAAACTGCTGTGAGCAAGATTGTTTCCAGGTGCAGCCGAATTGACAACTCAGGTGATAAAAATTATGTTTTCGTAGAACATGAAAAGCATGCTTTATGTGACAGTTATATTGTTGAGTTTATTTATGAGGCTACTAAAAATTATTATGAGAGAGGAAAATATGGTTGTAGAAGTTTTCATGGTATAGAAACACCTCTCTATGTGCTGAAAGTTTTGAGGTTACTCTTATTTTATCTTCATATGCCTGTCACTTTGTTCTTTGCGAATTTATTTGCATACAATATTCCTATGCATAGGAAGTGGGTTAGACTTAAATGTGTTTTGGATTTGCTTCTCGATGCTCTCTTTTACTTCAATTCATATTTCTTATGTGAGCATCCTCTCAAACTATCATGCCTAACTTAAAGGCGTTAAAGAAAAGTACTTATTGGAAGATAACCAAAAAGTTTTAGATGAGTCTTGGAAGTTATTACTTCAGTAATAACCGCTCCTTATCCTTTTTATTTGCTTTTTGTGCCAAGAGTAACCTCTAATGAGAGAGAAGTAATGGTTGGGAAAGTTGCTGTCCCAAAACAGATTTTTGTGCTTCACCGTACAAATTCGTGTAAAATCTCTGTATGTCCTTTTGAGGTGTGCATTTTTGTGCTTCTGCCCCAGGTTGTTATCTAACTTTCGTTAGTTCAATACTTTTCGATTTGAGCAATAGAAGGTCTTCGAAAAAATCGTCTTTACCTGTTGGTCTGTTTTGACAGATTTCTGCCATTATTTGCATTTGCTTCTTGTTGATTCCTTTTTGAGTTCTTTTGGGTAACTGAGCATTTTTAGGGAAGTGATATAGTAGATTGTGTTTTAATGGAAGTTTTATGGGTGCTGGAACTGAACCCAAAGACTTATTATCTTGACTGCACTAATGTTGCTAATAAAGATTGTGTGAAGTTTTGTATGAAGGAAAAATTTCAGGTCTATGGAAGGAACGAGTAATGAGATGAAGGATGGATTAAAATTTCAGGTTTCTTCCAAACGCTTCATTTTTATTGTTTCATGCACAGTTGTGTTGTTCTTGGAGCGTCTTCTTTTTTGTTTTCGTTTTCGTTTTTCGTTTGCTTGGTTTTCTTAGTTTGCTGAATAAATTGGTTGGACCTCCTCTTTCATGCATTGGTTTTCAAATAGTTTGGTTTGGATTGGAAAAGAGTAGGAAAGTTCATGCTTAAGTGGTAAAGAGAGCTTGTTTTTGACAGTGGCCTATGCTTTATCATGCCATGCTTGATATTGTTTTGGCTTTAGGCTTTATATTCTTTGTTGTGGCATGACATGTTATAAACAATTGAGATTGCTTAATGTGCCTTTGAAGAATCATGCATTGTTTTAGCATATTAAAGCATAGTATTGTGGTATTCTCCTTTGATGCTTTATTTGGGTTGACTTGGCGCATGCTCACACCATGTTATGACTATTCCAAGTCACCATAGCCTTTATGATCCTTTATTTTTCAACTTGTAGTATCACTTTATGCTTTGATTAATGATGTTTTGTCGCTCTGCATGATTATGGCCATTATTGCTCTCTTAGTTGGTCGCTCCCAGTCTTTTGCTAGCCTCCGTAACCAAGTATGAGTTCCACTCATGCATCCAACTCCTAAAACCAAGTTATTCCAAAGAGTCCACCATACCTACCTATTAGCTTGTGCTATTCCAAGTATATTCATGTTTTTATCTACCTTCCGAATTAAACTTGTTATGAGAAAACTAGTGATTAAAGCTCTCACGAACTTGATGGCACACTTTACTTTTGTTGCCCTTAATAAAATTGAACCATTGTGTCGTCTATGTTGTATATGCTTGCACTTATATGTTGGGGATTAGCAGAACCATGCTGTCATGGGGAACGCTTTCGACATTGCACTTGTACTTTGTACCTAGTTGATATCATGCTCTTTTGTCTATGGATGTCGTCGGTGTGAAATGAAAGGGGAGCTTGTAAGTCCATGGAGTTATGTATGTGTGTTAGAGAAACGCCTGGGCCGCTGGTCTAATCCATGCCATCATTGTGGAAACCTGCAGCGTAACCATAATGAGCTGTCTATGAAGCATTCTTCTTTAAAAAAAGAGTCAGATATTGAGAGAAAGAGAAAAAAAGAGATATGAGAAAAGAGGAAAGACAGAAAAAAGCATCATTTTCCCATGGTAAATAAGAAGATTGCTGAGATGCTCGTTGTCTGCTTGCCTTGTCATTTTGATATGGGGATTCTTCTGTATCATCGAGCAAGGGGTACCCCGTTGGCAGTTCTCTATGATACACATGTACTTACAATGACAAGAACTTACCGGTAACTAAACTTGAGTAGCATGAGGAGCGGCCCTCGTATTCAAGGGACATGATATTTCCAACTTATACTTTGTCAAGCATATACTTCATAGTTTGTTCACTTTAACCTTAACCACTTCAAGATGCTTATGATACGGGCAATGAGAGCTAAAAGCTAATAAGTACCATAATTTTTCGAAGCTCTTTATGAGACTTGAATCCCTACTTCCTTCTATGAAGGCCCTTTCTTCCACCATTATATTGAGTCTCCACCTTCTACCTTTATGCACCTACTTTGAGAGCATAGTGGCCATTCTTAGTTCTATGTGCATTGTACCAAGACTAGTTGATTGATGCATAACTTGATATTGCTTGTTTTAAACTATTTGTATCTAGTCACTCTTATGAACTTTGAAGGTGTCCTATGCATTTATGTTTGCTACTCTATGAGGGACAAGCTAAATGCCACTATGCTATGTTTTCTTTATGTGAAACAAACAAACGTCTTGCAAAGCATTGTTATTCATGAATATTTTGTTTGTGCCTTTTCATGTTGCAACATAGTTGCTTTGTATTATTGCTAGAACTTTATCTTTCATGTTATGTTGAAGTACTATGATCCCAGCTATGAATGTTTTACGAATACTTTGATCAAGTTTATGATGGTGCATGTCACCTAAAATATTATTCTTTCTTTTTATCACTTACCTACTCGAGGACGAGCAGGAGTTAAGCTTGGGGATGTACAACCTCAAACAAGCTCCCAAGCAATGGCATGAGGAGTTTGAAAGAACTTTGACATCTGTGGGATTTTTTGTAAATGAAGTTGATAAGTGTGTGTACTACCGCCATGGTGGTGGCGAGGGAGTTGTCCAATGTTTGTATGTTGATGACATATTAATTTTTGGGACAAGTATCAAAGTGATTAATGAGGTCAAAAACTTTTTGTCTCAATTCTTTGAGATGAAGGATCTTGGAGAAGTTGATGTTATCCTAAACATCAAGCTACTGAGAGATGAGAATAATGGGATTACACTTGTGCAATCACATTATGTGGAGAAGGTGTTGAGAAGATTTGGATATGATGATTGCAAATCCTCTCTCACACCTTATGATCCTAGTGTGTTGCTTCGAAAGAATCAAAAGGCGACTAGAGATCAATTCAGATACTCTCAGATTATTGGCTCACTTATGTATTTATCTTGCGCTACGAGGCCTGACATCTCGTTTGCTATGAGAAAACTTAGACGATTTGTGGACAACCTGGGAGATGATAACTAGCATGCTCTTGAGAGAGTAATATGTTATCTAAAGGGAACAATGAGCTATGGAATTCATTATACCGGGTATCTAAGATTACTTGAAGGGTATAGTGATTCAAACTGGATATCATATGCTGATGAGATAAAGGCCACAAGTGGATATATATTCACTCTTGGTGGTCGCGCTGTTTCATGGAAGTCTTGCAAGCAGACCATCTTAACAAGTTTAACTATGGAAGTAGAACTCACAACATTAGATATTGTGATTATCGAAGTTGAATGGCTTCATGAACTCTTAACAAATTTTCCTATAGTTGAAAAACCAATACCGATAATCCTTATGAACCGTGACAACCAAACTGTGATTGTCAAAGTGAAAAGTTCTAAGGATAATATCCTTACAAGAAAAGTTGGCTTTTACAACGGACACTTTTCATGGTTGAAGGCCCGTTTTTCGTGGCCGAAGAGTCTTGGGTGATGGATGGTCTTCGTGGTAAAATCCCCATCACAAATGAATTAACCATGGTTTTTTTTGTCCGTGGTGACCACACCCTTCAGCAACGAAAACATGTTCCGTCGTAGATCTATTCGCCAGCCACGCTGACGACTGACGTCATGCAAACTGCCATGTGGCAGCCGCGTTAGCGGCCGGTTACCGCCGTTAACGGTCATAGAAACCGTGGAAGAAGCTAGGCCTAGCCAGGGCCTGCTAAGTACTAACTGGGTTGTCCCATCAGGGGAGCCCAATAAGAAGATGGCTCATTACTATTTTGTCCTGCACTGTTTGAAATAGGCCCAGAGATGCGGCCCGCGAACTGTCAGACCCAATTCGGTTTCGGCCTACAGAAGGCCCATGTTTGTCCAACACTGTGCTGCCACTTGAGGCCTGCACAAGTCCGGCGCTGCACTGTTCAGGCCTGTTACCAATTTAGCCTTTTAATGTTTAGTCATGTTACTGTTTTAGCCTTTTAGGAATTTTGACCCGTTACTGTTTAGGCCCTTTAGTGTTTGGGCTTTTGCCTGTTAGGGTCGGCACTGTTTGGCCTGTTACTGTACTGGCATGCCACCGTACTGGCCTTTGTTGTTGATACCTTTTACGGTTCTGACCTTTTATTGTTCCGGCCTTTTCACTGTTCTGGCATTTTACTGTTCTGGCCTTTTAGGGTTCTATCCTTTTACTGTTCTAGCCTTTGGCTACTACGGCCTTTTACTATTCTGGCCTTTTACTGTTCTGGCCTTTTACTGTTATGGTCCTTTACTATTCTGGCCTTTTACTGTTCTGGCCTTTCACTTTTCTGGCCTTTTGCTGTTCTGGCCGCTTTGGGCCGTCCATGCGCACGTTGTTACTGTTTCGGACTTTTTTTTGCTATCGCCTACTTTTCGCAGAATAGGTGAATATCAAGACATCAATTAATAAACACACAAAAATTAACATTACTTATTACACAACAATAAAAGTTTGTTACAACAGGTTATACAACAAGATTGTAATTCCAACAGATTACAACGTGTTAGTACCATCAATAAGAGATCGGTACATGGCGATTTGCTTCACTGTATCATCTGTCCTCTTCTTCAACATTTCAGCTACAGATCTTAGAGCATCTACACCCTTTCGTTCTGCATGTAATACAACCTTTATATATTTATCACATGTAGGAGTTGTTCTAGGTGGACTAATAAGTAAGTTTGCTTCGGCAATGCAATGGGAGGATGAATGAGACGAGGGATCACAACTTTCAGTCCTACCTTCCAAGGACTCCTGCTGGGTTTTTAACTGCAGTCTGCTAAAATATGGTGAAATGGGTTAAAACAAACAACAAGGAAAACAAGTAGTATTATATAAAGTAGAGATCATTTAAAGGAAGTATGAACTCACAGTAGCACGTTCAGGCTGATAGTAGCTCCTTCTCGAGCGGGTGTGACTCCTGGTCAATCTGCCAGAAGAATCTGAGCAGAGCAGTTGGAACTCTGGTCCTTGTACTCCATTGTCATTTCTCTGCATGACATTTGAAACCAAGTTGGTTGGTTTGGAAGGATGAAAACTCTTGAAAAACACCAAAAACATAGCATTAAAAATTACCAGACATATGTTTCAAACTAGATAGCTGGTTTGGAAGGATGAAAGAAGGTGAAAACACCAACATTAGCATTAAAAATGACCAGATATATCATCCAAACTAGATGGACATTTTACGAATTAAGCATTCGCAGATATATTCACAATTGAACATAAATGAAAATGTCATGGCAAGTTCTTAGGTAGAATGACAACTAATTAACATGATAAGAAACTGTCCTAAGTAACACAAGGAAACCTCCAAATTCAGCCTTGCTGGGCGTCATATTGTCAGTATTGGATCATCTATGAGTTGTTTGCATGACCCGTGCAAGCGCTCGGAAAGAATAGAATCTATGAGTTCGTGTTGGAGGATTAAACCGATAGCATGAGAATAAAGAAAGGGAATAAAAGCAAGAAGCTAATGAGGTGGATAGGACCAACAAGATGAAGGGTGCAAACGAAATGGCAATAGCATCCAGGATATTGAGCAACATCCTTAAGATTTCGTAGCTTACGAGTAACAAAAATATAGCAAACGGGCAAGAGAAATTACCGCTGCGCGGCGAGGACGGGTGGGACGGGCAAGTGGGCGGCGGGGGCGGCGGCTCGGCATTTCAGGGTCAGCAACGAATGATTCAATGAACCGGCCCTGGTAGGGTAGTAGACAGCGTTGGCGAAGAAGATCTGGTGCCGCGAGGGAGTCGGTGAAATAGTTCCGGTAAAGAGCACCTGTAGTGGAACTCCGGTGTGGAAGAGAGGGTCGACGGTGAAGCAGCTAGAGGAAGGTTGAGGTTGGAGGGGTGTGGGCAGGGAAGAGACGGTGGGGGGATATAGGTGGGATGGCACACATTTACGACCTATACCCCTCTATTATGGCAGTACTGCCACGGTCCTTGTTTCCAGAGCATGGATAGAAGAGGAATTTTGCATTTGCAAAAAGCGATGCGGGATATTTGAATAGTTGCGCGGGATATTTGAATAGATGTGCGCAGGATGTTTCGGCGCCATGCGGAAATTTTGAGGTTGAAGCTTCTGACGTACGCTACTCCGATGCGGTCGCTCTCATGTGTTGGCCCCGTCTAGACCCACACGCCAGCGACAGTATGCTTACCAACATATAAATGAGTTTCCACACATTTTCTGAAATTGATAAACAATATATTTTGAAGGCTTTCATACAAGATGACTAACGTCATGGCCATATCTTTGTTATAGTTTATAATAGTGTGTCCATATCTGGAGATAGCTCCATCTTGGCATTTCAAAAGAAGATTCTGGATTTGATGGACAATGCCAAACTTTCATGAATTTCCAAACTTTCTAGGAAAATCTATGCAATAAAATGACTTTTTGACAATCTGAAGTAAATATGTCTAATTTCGAACTAGAACGTGTGTGGTATACCTTTCTCTTGACTTTTTTAAAATAATTCAAAGATATCAAGTAAATCAAATATTGGAGAACCACCGAGAGTTTTGGAAAATTCAACTTTTTGATATGAATGGTAATGACACCTAATTTCAGCCATTTTAAAAAAATACAAAGAAACAAAATATAAAAAGAAATGCATCCATTATTTTCTCTATTCGTGTCTCACTATGTGCACTAGCTAGTTTCAATGGAAAAATATAATCTTGAAATTTGATAATTTCTAAGAAAAAACTGTATCACATTATATATGGAGTACTACCATGTAAGAATATGCATGGCTTTCAAACCAGATGACCAAAGTCATGGCCATATATTTTTCTATAGTTTATAATAACCTATCCACATTTGTTATGGTGTGTATTGGCATTTAAAATATTATTTACAAAGGAAGCTTCCGAATTGGAAGTTATTTCAAGTTTCTAATGCACAACAATGGCTTTAGTCATGAAGCTACTACAAAACATGGCTTTAAATCCCACTGCCCTGGTTTTCACTCAAAGTATATATAGCCTAGGGTTAATTAAGTTTAGGGTTCAGGGTTTTATTTTGGGTTGAGGTTTTAAGGGTTCATGGTTTATGGTTTAGGCTTTTAGGGTTTAGGCTTTTAGGGTTTAGGTTTGTTCAAGGTTTTAGGGTTTATGATAGTTTAGGTTTAAAGGTTTAGGGAATTTTCAATAATAATGTTCAAGCTTTATATATATGGTTATATTCATGATAGAATGGCGTTACCGCAATTTAACGAAAGTATCTCAAATTTTGATCTATAAGTGCACGGTACCTGCTGGTTTAGGGTTTATGGGTCGATGATTTAGGGTTTCACGGATTAGGTTTTATGGGTTGTTTAGGGTTTAGGGATGAGCGATTTTTCAATAATGCTCAAAGATTTATACTTATATTCGTCGAATAGAATGGTGTTACCTACTTTAATGAAAGTATCACAAATGTTGATCTATAAGCGCATGATACCTGCTTGGTTAGGGTTTTACATTTTAGGTTTTATCATTGTATAGGGTTTAGAGTTTAGCGAATTTAGAATAATCCTCAAGCTTTATTTTTATATTTGTCAAATAGAATGACCTTACCTAATTTAATGAAAGTATCTCAAATTTTGATCTATAAAGTGCATGATACCTGCTTGGTTAGTGTTTATGGGTTAAGGGTTGGGGGTTTTAGGTTTAGGTTTTAGGGGTTGTTTAGGGTTTAGGGAATTTTCGATAATGCTCGAGATTTATGCTTATATTCGTCGAATAAAATGGTGTTAGCAAATTAAATGAAAGTATATCAAATTTTGATCTATAAGTGCATGCTACGTGCTTGGTAAGGGTTTAGGGTTTTAGGGGTTTAGGGTTTTGGGTTTTAGGAATTTTCGATAATATTCAAGTTGCTTTATGCTTATATTCGTTGAATAGAATGGGATTACATCAATTTATTGAAAGTATCTCAAATTTTGATGTATAAGTGCACAATACCTGCTTTGGTTAGGGTTTATGGGTCAAGGGTTTAGGGTCATAGGTTTTTACGGTTTATTTTATGGGTTGTTTAGGGTTTAGGGTTTAGCAAATTTTCAATAATGCTCAAGATTTATGCTTATACTCGTAGAACAGAATGGGTGTTAGTTGATTTAATGAAAGTATCTCAAATTTTGATCAATGTGTGCATGACACATGCTTGGTTAGGGTTTATGGCTGAGGGTTTAGGGCTTTAGGGTTTAGGGTTTAAGTTTTAGGGGTTGTTTAGGGTTTAGGGAAATTTTTATACTACTCAAGATTTATGCTTATATTCATCAAATAGAATGACGTTACCCAATTTAACGAAATTATCTTAAATTCTGATCTATAAGTGCATGCTACGTGCTTGGTGAGGGGTTAGGGTTTAGGGTTATAGGGTTTAGGGGTTTAGGATTTGAGTTTTATAGGTTTCGGTTTTCAGAAATTTTCAGTAATATTCAAACTTTATTGTTATATACGAGGAATAGAATGGCGTTACCGCAATTAATGAAATATCGAATCTCAGATTATGATCTATAAGTCAACGATACCTTCTTGGTGAGGGTTTTTATATGGGTCGAGGGTTTAGGGTTTTAGGGTTTTACGGTGTAGGTTTTATGGACTGAATAGGGTTTAGGGGTTTTATCGAATTTTCAATAATACTCAAGCTTTATGCTTATATTCGTCGAATAGAATATATATGGCGTTACCTAACTCATTGAAAGTATCTCCAAATTTGATCTATAAGTGCATGATACATGATCTGTGAGGGTTTATGGGTTGAAGGTTAGGGTTTTAGGTTTAGGTTTTATTAGGGTTTAGGGTATTTTCGATAATGCTCAAGATTTATGCTTATATTCATCGAATAGATGGAGTTACCAGTTTAATGAAAATATATCAATTTTGATTGATAAGTGCATGCTACATGTTTGGTAAGGATTTAGGGTTTAGTGTTTAGATTTCAGGGTTTCAAGAATTTTAAATAATGTTCAAGCTTTATGCTTATATTCATGGAATAGAATGGCGTTACCGCAATTTAATGAAAGTATCTCAAATTTTGATATATAAGTGCATGATACCTGCTTGATTAGGGTTTATGGGTCGAGGGTTTAGGGTTTTCCAGTTTAGTTTTATTGGTTGTTTCCGGTTTAGAGTTCAGAGAATTTTTGGTAATGCTCAGGATTTATGCTTATATTTGTCTAATAGAATGGCGTTACCTGATTTAACGAAAGTATCTCAATTTGATCTATAGTTGCACGATACCTGCTTGGTCAGGGTTTAGGGGTTTAGATTTTATGGTTTAGGATTTCGTGAATTCTCAATAATATTTTCAAACTTTATGGTTATATATATATATATATTCGTGGAACAGAATGGTGTTACCGCAATTTAATGAAAGTATCTCAAAAATTGATCTACAAGTCGATGATATCCTGCCTGGTCATATTTTTTGTTAAATAAAATTGGTTGGGCTGTTTGGTTGGGCTCAAATTCTGGCTTTTGATTTTTGGCTTATAAAGCTACGAACGTGTTTTGGCTTTGTTTTTTAGCTTTTACTCTGACATAGTGGAATGATAGTATAAGCCAGGTTGGATGATTTTAATGATTTTATCTCAGTTTAGCGAAAAATGTTCGAATTTTGAACAACAAGCGATGGGAATCTCTACTTCCTGTAATTCTGGCTCACTGACATGTGGGTCACTTGCATAGTGGGTCCAAAAAGTTAGCGTAGGTCGGAGTGGGCGGGCAGGTAAATATTGAAGAAGGGCTGGGAAACATGGATGGGGTGATGCACTTGGGAGAACGCAAATTTAGCACCTATACCCCTATGTTATTGCAGTGCTCCCTCGGATTCTTGTTTCCGGAGCAGGGATAGAAGAGGAATTTTGTATTCTAGAAAGAGGTGAAGCATGTTTGAATGGATGCGCAACATATTTTAATTGATGGGTGCGATGTTTGGGCGCCGTACCAAATTTTGAATTCGAAGCTTCCCAGCATTTAAACGAGTTTAGGCCCACACGCCAGCGAGAGTTGCTTCCCAGCATTTAAACGAGTTTCTAGGCATTTGCTGAAATTTTTGAACAATTTAAGGCTTTCAAGAAGATGACCATCGTCCAAAAAAAAGGTGACCAAGATCATGGAAATAGTTTATGATGACGTGTCAGTATTTGGTATATCGGTGCATCTTTGCAAATCAACCAATATGTCTGCTTTCAAATTTGAAGTTTATTTTCGAATTTCCAAGTAACAACAATGTGTTTTGTTGTGAAGCAACTACAAAGATGATGGCTCAAAATGCCACCGCCCCCTTTTTTCACACAATGTATAACGCCCTTTCAAGCTTCCAGGCTAAATTTGTGCAATAAAATAATTTTTGGGGCTAGATGTTTTTTTGGGGGGGCGGGGCTGGATGTTTGAATGGATGGGCTGGATGTTTGAATGGGTGGGCGGGATATTTCGGCACTCTGCCGAAATTTTGAAGTTGACGCTTCTAAGGTACGCTACTCCCACTTGGGATGATGTCCCCATCAGATAGACCCACATGCCTGTATGCTTTCCAACATTTAATGAGTTTATAGACATCTGCCAAAATTAATGAACATTAATTCAAGGCTTTCAAACAAGAGGAGCAAGGTCACAGCCATAGTTTCTGCACCTTTTTCATCTTTTGTACTACTCCGTACATCGAAGCATCTTCGCCAACCAAGCTTACAAACCTGGCCATATTTGGTAGATCGGTGCATCTTGGCATTTCAAGCAATTGTTTACAAAGGAGATTCCAGATTTGATGGATAATGCCCTACTTTCATGAGTTTCCAAACTTCCTAGCTGAAGATGCTGAAATTAAATAACTTTTTGAAGATTGAAAGTAAGTATAATTATGTACTACAAAGTGTGTGATATAGCTTTCTCTTGACTTTCTAAAAATATCTTAAAGGTACCGAATTAGTCAAATGTTGGAGAACCACCGAGAGTTTTGCAAGATTTCAATATTTTGATATGAATAGTAATGAAACCAAATTTGGGCCAGTCTTTTTTTAAAGAAACAAACTATAAAACGAAATACAACCATTCGTTTATCCGTTGGTGTCTCACTGTATGCATTGTCTAGTTTCCATGAAAATATATAAAATTTGATAATTCTTGAAAAACTTGTTTCACAATATGGCGTACCATGTTTGAACATTCATGGCTTTCGAAAACTAGATGACCAATGTCAAGGACATATGTGTTACCATACTTTATGATAATGTAACCATGTTTGGTACATTGGTGCATATTGGTATTTCAACATTGTTTAGAAAAAGAGCTTCCATATTTGGAGTTATTTTAAAAGCTCCAATCGATAATAATGGCTTTAATGTTGTCATATGATATATGGCGTACCATGTATGAATTTGCATGGCTTTGAAACCAAGTGACCAAGGTCATGGCCACACCTTTGCTATAGTTTATAACAACATGTTTGTATTTGGTAGATTGGTCCGTATTATTGGCATTTAAAATATTATTTACAAAGGAAGCTTCTGAATTTGAAGATATTTTCAATTTTTCAAGCGACGACAATGGCTTTTGTCATGAAGAAACTACAAATAAGTATGGCCCAAAATACCATTGCCCTAGTTTCCACATAAGATATATATAGCCTGTGGTTTAGGATTCGTGTTTTTGGGTTGAGGGTTTAGGGGTTTAGGGTTTATGGTATATGATTTAGGATTTTAGGGTTTAAGGCTTAGGAGTTTAAGGTTGGTATTTAGGATTTAGGGTTTTAGGGTTTTCTAGGTTTTAGGGTTTATGAATTTTCAATAATAATGTTCAAGCTTATATATATATATGCTTATATATATTCGTGGAATAGACTCGTGTTATTGTACTTTAATGAAAGTATCTCGGATTTTGATCTATAAGTGCATCGTACCTGCTTGGTAAGGGGTTGAGGGTTTAGGTATTTTATGGTTTTGGGGGTTTGGGTGTTTAGGGTTTAGGTTTTTTGGGAATTTTCGATAATGGAAGTTGCTTTATATATGCTTATATTCATGGAATTGAATAGCGTTAGCACAATTTGAGGAATGTTTATCTGAAATTTTGATCTACAAGTGCATGTGATACCTCATTTGCCAATGTCGTTTAGGCGGGGTTGAGGGTTTAGGGTTTTAGGGTTTAGGCCATTTTCGATAATGTTCAAACTTTATTGTTATATTCGTGTAATAGAATGGCGTTACCGCAATTTAATGAAAGATCGAATCTCAAATTTTGATCTATAAGTCCACGATACATGCTTGGTTAGAGTTTATATGGCTCGAGGGTTTAGAGTTTTATGGTTTTACGGTTTAGGTTTGATGGACTGAATAGGGTTAAGGGGGTTTATCGATTTTCAATAATACTCGAGCTTTATGCTTATATTCGTTGAATAGTGTTGGTTCCGCAGCATAGAAAACAAAAAAAATCCTACGATGAGAACTACACGCCAAGATCTATCTACTAGGTACAGAGCAACGGGTGGACATACATCCAACGAGAACTTACCCTCGAAGACAACGAGTTTTGTTAACGAGTAGGAACTCGTGGTTGATGTAGTCATACACTTGTCGATCTCAAGATCGTGAGGAAGTCCGAGCGCCGCAACTCAGTAGCGCATCCGCAGTCACACACACGTTCAAGCCACCGGACAACCTCCACCTCCTCGCTCCAGCGATCCAACGGAAACAGCAACTCCTTCTAGACAAAATGCCACCAGGAACATGTATCTCGCTAATCCGAGACCATGGGGGAATAATTCTAGAGGGGGAGAGAGATCCTTCACAAGGAGGTGTGAGGAAGAAGGAGGAAGAGGGGGGCCTTTTATAGGAGGAGGGGGGTGCCCCTCCTCTCCATGGTCGGTGCATGGGGGTGACTCCTCACCTCCCCCATTCATGTGGTGGTAACCCCTCCACATTAAAATGCCTCTTCACATTCCCCTTTAAAGTCCCTACTTTAAATGCATTAAAATTCTCCAAGTTTAATGCTCTCTCATTTAATAAAACTCTTTTATTAAATTTATTCAGAATTTTGTTAATTACTTTAATTAACAAACATTCACATATAACCCCTTGCAATATTTCAATATCACATGCAGAACCACTTTCTGCAATTTCACCCGAAACAATTTCCGGTTTCTATCGAAACAATTCCTGCGCTTTGCAATTCTTTTGTCTGAAACATATGTGCTCCAAAATGGTGTCCGATAACTCTTAAGTGTGTCACCCTATGGTTCGCGAATAATGCAGACATTATTGAGACTCCTCTCAGATCAATAATCAGAAGCGGGACCTGGAGGTCCATACTGACTCCTGCATATTCAACGATGACTTCTGTGATCGTGAGAACCTTTAACGCTTGTAATTTAATCCCTTTGTCTCTTGATATAATACATGTCCGAGATTCGATCATCGGTATCCAAAGACCTAGTTTGATCTAGTTATCGACATGCACTCTTTTCTCGTTCCCGTGATATAACATTCTAGTGATCACATCACTTGCTTGCAAGCTACCTTAATGCGATATCACCGAGAGGGCCCAGAGTATATCTATCTGTCATCGGGATTGCCAAATTCCACTCTTGATCCATGAGCCTCAACATAACACCTTCGTAGCACTGAACCCATCTTTATAGTCACCCAGTTACGGTGTGACGTTTGATGTTATCAAGATACTCTTCCGGTGTTAGCAATTAACATGATCTCATGGTCTAAGGATAAATATTACTTCGTATGATGTTATAGCAATGTAAACATAATGACTTGATCATAATGCTATACTTCGGATGAATGTTCATCACATCATTTCACAAATGTTGTGACCTTGTTATTAACAACATCCAATGTCCATGATCAGGAAACCTTGATCATCTTGTTAATCAACAAGCTAGTCTATAAGAGAAGCATAACTAGGATACCTTTTTCTTTATTAAACACACATGTATTGATGTTTCCGATCAATACAATTATAGCATGCAAAATAGACATCTATCATATATAAGGAATACATAATAACAACTTTATTATTGCCTCTCAGGGCATATTTCCTTCAGTCTCCCACTTGCACTAGAGACAATAATCTAGTTCACATAGTTATAAATCTAACAACCATGGAGTTCTGGTGTTGATCATGTTTTTCCCTAGGGAGAGCTTTAGTCAACGGATCTGCTACATTTAGGTCCGTGTGTACTTTACAAATCTTTATGTCTCCATCCTTGACATGTTCGCGGATGGAGTGAAACCGGTGCTTAATATGCTTGGAATTCTTGTGAGACCTCGGTTCCTTGGCGTTGGCTATGGCTCCATTGTTGTCACAATAGATCACCATTGGGTCCAATGCACTAGGAACCACACCTAGTTCCGTAATGAACTTTTTCATCCAAACCGCTTCCTGCGCCGCTTCTGAAGCAGCAACATATTCCGCCTCCGTCGTTGATCCAGCCACCACGGGTTGTTTGGAACTCCTCCAACTAACTGCTGCTCCGTTCAAGAGAAATACGTATCCAGATTGAGACTTAGAGTCATCCGGATCAGTGTCAAAGCAAGCATCGACATAACACTTAGCGACTAGCTCTTTGATGCGCTCGACTTTCGACGTAGAGCTCATTGGGAACCCCAAGAGGAAGGTACGATGAGCACAGCAGTAAGTTTTCCCTCAGTTATGAAACCAAGGTTTAATCGAACCAGTAGGAGCAAGGAAACACCCCAAAGGTGTTACTAGCTGAGCTTTGGCAGGTCGCACTACCGGTGCTAGTAGCAACGTGGAGACCTACACAACAGAACCACAAAACTCTGTCCCCAACTTGCGATGAGGTTGTGAATCTCACCGTGTTTTGCAGAAAACAAAGGATTAAACGTATCGAATGGAAAGAAGTAAAAGTTTGCAGAAAGTAAACACAAAGCAGTAAAAGATTGTAGATTGTATGTAAAGGAAAAGGACTGGGATCCATGGTTCACTAGAGGTGGCTCTCCTTAGATAAATAACATGCTGGGTGAACAAATTACAGCGGGGCAATTGACAAACACCGAGAAAGCAATACATGCATATACTAATCATCTTGAATCCTCTGAGACTTGATTGGGCATTACAAGATAATACATAGACCGCCATCCAACTGCATCTATGACTAATAATCCACCTTCAGGTTATCATCCGAACCCCCTCCAGTATTAAGTTGCAAGCAACAGATTATTTCTTTACGAACTGTGTGTAAAGTAAACAATACGATTGTTCTATGAACAAAGGATTGTTGTTTTCTCCCTAGTAGCAACAGCACATCTAGTACCTTAGAGATTTCTGTCACTTCCCCAGATTACCAGAGGCATGAACCCACTATCGAGCATAAATACTAACTCTTGGAGTTGCTAGCATCTACTTGGCCAAGATAACTACTAACAACGGAAAGCATGCAAGATCTCAAATAACAAAGACATGATAGAATCAATAATCAATCTAAAATAGCATCTCAATATCCATCGGATCCCCACAAACACAACATGTATGGATTACAAATAGATGATCTTGATCATGAACGGAGATCACAAGATCTAAACATGAAAGCACAAAGGAGGAGAAACCAGCCATCTAGCTACTACATGGATCCGTAGTCCAAGGATGAACTACTCACGCATCACACCGGAGGCTTGCATGGTGATGAAGAAGGCCTCCAGGGTGAATTCCCCTCTCCGGCAGTGTGCCGGGAAGAGCTTCAGATTCCTCCCAATCTAGGGATGGAGATGACGGTGGCTACAGACTCTTTCATGGATTTTTGATCGGATCCTTAGGGTTTTCGTCCCGAGGGCAACTTATAGGCGGAAGAAGAGGACGAGGGGGTGCCGGGAGCCACCACACCACCCCCTGGCGCGGGCCCAGCCTGGCCGCGCGTCCAGGTGGTGTGGCCGGCCCTTGGCCCTTCTCCGTCTCGCATTCTGGCACTTGATCCCTTCCGGAAAAATAGGCACTTTGGCTTTTGTCCCGTCCAATTCCGAGAATATTCATTTTCTGACTTTCCTAGAACCAAAAACAGCAGAAAACAGGCAGCTGGCACTGTGGCTCTTGTTAATAGGTTAGTCCAAGAAATCATATGAAAAGTACTCCAAAGTTGGAAAAAAACACAAGAAAGTGGATAAAACCAAGCATGGAACATCAAAAATTATAGATACATTTGCAATGTATCACTCTTCTTCACCTCCGTATATAAGAAACATATCCCTAGTTCTTCTCAAGTACTTGAGGATGTTTTTGAGCGCTATCCAGTGTTCCGAACCTGGATCAGATTGGTACCTACTAGTCAAACTAATAGCATTTGCCACATCCAGTCTTGTACATAGCATGGCATGCATTATAGAGCCTATGGCCGAGGAATAGGGTATCTTATCCATTATGTCTCTTTCTTCCGCCATAGCCGGACTTTGAGTCTTACTCAATGTCTTGCCTTGCAACATAGGTAAGAACCCCTTCTTACTTCCGTCCATATTAAACTTCTTTAATATCTTATCAAGGTATGTACTCTGCGATAGCCCAATTAGGCGCCTTGATCTATCTCTATAGATTTTAATGCCTAATATATATGAAGCTTCACCAAGGTATTTCATTGAAAATTTGTTGTTTAGATAACTTTTAACACTGTTTAAAAGATCTATATCATTTCCAATCAATAATATGTCATCCACATATAATATTAGAAATGCCACATTGCTCCCACTCAATTTCTTGTAAATACAAGCCTCTCCATAAGTTTGGACAAATCCAAACTCTTTGATCACCTCATCGAAGCGGAGATTCCAACTCCGGGATGCTTGCTTCAGTCCATAGATGGATCGCTGAAGTTTGCAGACCTTATTAGCATCCTTAGGATCGACAAAACCCTTAGGTTGTATCATATACAACTCTTCTTCAATATTACCATTGAGGAACGTAGTTTTGACATCCATCTGCCATATTTCATAATCGAAATATGTAGCAATTGCTAACATAATCCTAATCGACGTAAGCATCGCTACGGGAGAGAATGTCTCATCATAGTCAACTCCTTGAATTTGTCGAAACCCCTTTGCGACAAGTCGAGCCTTATAGATGGTCACATTACCATCAACATCAGATTTTCTTTTGAAAATCCATTTATTCTCAACGGCCTTTCGATCGTGAGGTAAGTCCACCAAGGTCCAAACCTGGTTCTCGTACATGGATTCCATCTCGGATTTCATGGCTTCTAGCCATTTGTTGGAATCCGGTCTCATCATCGCTTCTTCATACATCGCAGGGTCATCTATTTCATCAACCATGAAATTCACAACAGGATTGCCGTACAGTTCAGGAGTTGCACTTGTCCTACTTGACCTGCGAAGTTCGGTAGTGTCCTCTTTTGGAGTTTCATGATCAATATCATTAGCTCTCTCTTCATTAGGTGAAGTCAACTCCAAAACAATTTCTGGTGTTGCGCTACTCGCCATTTCATGAAGAGAAGGTTCAATAACCTCTTCGAGTTCTACCTTCCGACTACTCACACCTTTCGCGAGAAACTCCTTCTCAAGAAAGGATCCATTCTAGGCAATAAAAACCTTGCCCTCGGATCTGTGATAGAAGGTATACCCAATCGTTTCCTTAGGGTATCCTATGAAGACGCATTTTTCCGCTTTGGGTTCGAGTTTATCCGGCTGAAGTTTCTTCACATAAACATCGCATCCCCAAACTTTAAGAAATGACAGCTTAGGTTTGTTACCAAACCATAATTCATACGGTGTCGTTTCAACGGATTTAGATGGTGCCCGATTTAAAGTGAATGCAGATGTTTCCAGTGCATAACCCCAAAATGACAGTGGCATGTCAGTCAGAGACATCATAGATCGAACCATATCCAATAAAGTACGATTACGACGTTCTGACACACCATTACGTTGTGGTGTTCCGGTAGGCGTGAGTTGTGAAACTATTGCACACTCTTTCATGTGTGTGCTAAACTCGTAACTTAGATACTCACCTCCACGGTCAGACCGAAGAAATTTGATCTTTCTATTACGATGATTTTCCACTTCATTCTGAAATTCCTTGAACTTTTCAAAGGTTTCAGACTTGTGTTTCATCAAATAGATATATCCGTATCTACTTAAATCATCCGTGAAAGTAACAAAATAACGATATCCACCTCACGCCGACACACTCATTGGTCCACATACATTAGTATGTATGATTTCCAATAAATTTGTCGCCCGTTCCATTGAACCAGAAAACAGCGTTCTAGTCATCTTGCCCATAAGGCATGGCTCACATGTATCAAATGATTCAAAATCAAGTGGTTCCAAAAGTCCATCAGAATGGAGTTTCTTCATGCGTTTAACGCCAATATGACCTACACGGCAGTGCCACATATATGCAGATATATCATTATCAAGTTTAATCTTTTTAGCATTAGCATTATGAATATGCGTAATATTACTATCGAGATCCAACAGAAATAAACCATTCAACACAGGTGCATGACCATAAAAGATACCATTCTTATAAATCGAACAACCATTGTTTTCAGATTTAAAGGAATAACCACTTTGCATCAAACACGATCCGGATACAATGTTCATCCTTAGTGCAGGCACCAAATAACAATTATTTAGGTTTATAAGTAATCCCAATGGCATATGGAGAGGTAGCATCCCGACGGCGATCACATCAACTTTTGATCCATTGCCGACCCGCATCATGACCTCATCCCTTGCTAGTTGTCGCTTGTTCCGCAGCCCCTGAACCGAGTTACATATATTAGCAACTGATCTCGTATCAAATACACAGGTGCTACTGCGAGTACTAGTCAAGTACACATCAATAACATGTATATCATATATACCTTTATTTGCCTTGCCGGACTTCTTGTCCGCCAAATACTTGGGGCAATTGCGCTTCCAATGGCCAGTCCCCTTGCAATAGTAACACTCGGTGTCAGACTTAGGGCTAGTTCGGGGTTTCTTTTCAGGTGCGGCAACAGATTTGCCACCCTTCTTTCCCTTGTGCTTGCCTTTCTTGTCCTTCTTGAAACCGATGGTCCTATTGATCATCAACATTTGATGTTCTTTCCTAATCTCCACTTCTGCAGTCTTAAGCATTGACAGAAGCTCGAGAAGAGACTTCTTCATGCCCTGCATATTATAGTTCATCACGAAGCTCTTATAGCTAGGTGGCAGAGATTGGAGAACACGATGTATGCCTAAGTCAATGGGAATCATTATTCCCAAGGACACAAGCTTATCGGCGTACCCAGACATTTTGAGTGCATGCTCACTAACGGAGTTATTCTCCTCCATCATGCAGCTAAAGAACTTTTCAGTAGCATTATAACTCTCTACGGCAGCATGGGTATCGAAAATTATTTTCAATTCTCCCATGGTATCAAAGGCATTGCCATTTTCGAAACGTTTTCGAAGAACTGGCTCTAGCCCATACAGTATGCCGCAATGAACTAAGTTGTGGTCCTCCTGACGAGTCACATAGACATTCTTTTCCTCGTCAGGGGCATCAGAAGCTGGTGGGGGGCCTAGCGGTGCATCTAACACATATTGCTTTTGTGCAGCAGTGAGGAGAATCCTCAAATTCATAGCCCAGTTGGTGAAAGTTGCTACCATTCACAGCAAGTTTCTCATTCTCCATGAACACATTGAAATTAAAAGCAGGTGGTGCCATCTACAATAGAATTTGTAAAGTTTATTTAGACTAAGTTTATGATAGAGTGAGTTTAACTAATCCAAATTACTAATGAACTCCCACTCAAAAACGACATCCCTCGTGACCTTTTGGTGATTACATGAACCAAATCCACTACACCAAGTCCGATCATCACGTGAGTTCATGTAGCTTCAAAGGCGAGCATCTATATGGGCATCATATCAACTAAATGACTCATGCTTAACCTTTCGATCCATGTTCCAAGGCCATGTCTGTACATGCTAGGCTCGCCAAGTAAGAACCTTAGTATTCACGTGTGTAAAACTATCTTACACCCGTTCCTATGAAAGCGTAGATTCGAGTACACCCGATCATCACGTGATGTCTCGGAACACGATCCACAGAACGGTGCATACTCAAGGAAGAACACATTTTTATCTTGATATCTAAATGAGGGATCATCTTACAATCCTACAGAAAGCGCCAAACTAGCAATATAAGATGCTAACATCTAATGTGTAAAAAGAGATGATATGGTCCATGCATTTGATCTCCATCATTTGCATCGTGGTATGATCTCTATCATTCCTTTGTGTGTAAGGCCAAGGTCTATGGAACTTACACCTTGAATGTGTTGTAAGAGTATCTATCATACATCTACTTACACCATATCAAGACACTAGCCCAGCAACGATCTAAACTAGACGCCTCTAATTTATCAATTACAAGTTTTACGTGGCTTAGGGCTTTCGGGGATAGAACCGTTCTTACCTACGAACATGAACCACAACGAGGATAACCAAGTTATTAGCTACTCGTTGTAAATCAGATATTGACTATAGTAGGAGAGACAGACACCCGCCAGCCACTTATGCAAAACAAGTTGCATGTTAGTCGTGGAACCGGTCTCATGTACGATGACATGTAAGGTTGGTGCACGCCGCTTCATCCCACTATGCCACCAATATCTAAAATACATATAAGATGCAATAACATGATCATCATTGCCCACATATAAACATATGTGTAATACCTGTGCAAAGCACCTACGCATAGATCAGTCTCTGATACCACTGTTGGATCCGCAGCATAGAAAACAAAAAAATCCTACGATGAGAACTACACGCCAAGATCTATCTACTAGGTACAGAGCAACGGGTGGACATACATCCAACGAGAACTTACCCTCGAAGACAACGAGTTTTGTTAACGAGTAGGAACTCGTGGTTGATGTAGTCGTACACTTGCCGATCTCAAGATCGTGAGGAAGTCCGAGCGCCGCAACTCAGTAGCGCATCCGCACTCGCACACACGTTCAAGCCACCGGCCAACCTCCACCTCCTCGCTCCAGCGATCCAGCAGAAGTAGCAACTCCTTCTAGACAAAATGCCACCAGGAACATGTATCTCGCTAATCCGAGACCATGGGGGAATAATTCTAGAGGGGGGAGAGATCCTTCACAAGGAGGTGTGAGGAAGAAGGAGGAAGAGGGGGGCCTTTTATAGGAGGGGGGTGCCCCTCCTCTCCATGGCCGGCGCATGGGGGGTGACTCCTCACCTCCCCCATTCATGTGGTGGTAACCCCTCCACATTAAAATGCCTCTTCACATTCCCCTTTAAAGTCCCTACTTTAAATGCATTAAAATTCTCCAAGTTTAATGCTCTCTCATTTAATAAAACTCTTTTATTAAATTTATTCATAATTTTTTAATTACTTTAATTAACAAACATTCACATATAACCCCTTGCAATATTTCAATATCACATGCAGAACCACTTTCTGCAATTTCACCCGAAACAATTTCCGGTTTCTATCGAAACAATTCCTGCGCTTTGCAATTCTTTTGTCCGAAACATATGTGCTCCAAAATGGTGTCCGGTAACTCTTAAGTGTGTCACCCTATGGTTCGCGAATAATGCAGACATGATTGAGACTCCTCTCAGATCAATAATCAGAAGCGGGACCTGGAGGTCCATACTGACTCCTACATATTCAACGATGACTTCTATGATCGTGAGAACCTTTAACGCTTGTAATTTAATCCCTTTGTCTCTTGATATAATACATGTCCGAGATTCGATCATCGGTATCCAAATACCTAGTTTTATCTCGTTACCGACATGCACTCTTTTCTCGTTCCCGTGATATAACATTCTAGTGATCACATCACTTGCTTGCAAGCTACCTTAATGTGATATCACCGAGAGGGCCCAGAGTATATCTATCCGTCATCGGGATTGACAAATTCCACTCTTGATCCATGAGCCTCAACATAACACCTTCGTAGCACTGAACCCATCTTTATAGTCACCCAGTTACGGTGTGACGTTTGATGTTATCAAGATACTCTTTCGGTGTTAGCAATTAACATGATCTCATGGTCTAAGGATAAATATTACTTCGTATGATGTTATAGCAATGTAAACATAATGACTTGATCATAATGCTATACTTCGGATGAATGTTCATCACATCATTTCACAAATGTTGTGACCTTGTTATTAACAACATCCAATGTCCATGATCAGGAAACCTTGATCATCTTGTTAATCAACAAGCTAGTCTATAAGAGAAGCATAACTAGGATACCTTTTTCTTTATTAAACACACATGTATTGATGTTTCCGATCAATACAATTATAGCATGCAAAATAGACATCTATCATATATAAGGAATACATAATAACAACTTTATTATTGCCTCTCAGGGCATATTTCCTTCAAATAGAATATGGGGTTACCTAACTCAATGAAAGTATCTCAAAATTTGTTCTATAAGTGCATGATACCTGATTGGTTAGGATTTATGGGTTGAGGGTTTGGGGTTTTAGGTTTAGGTTTATTAGGGGTTGTTTAGGGTATTTTCGATAATGCTCAAGATTTATGCTTATATTCATCGAATAGAATGTAGTTACCAGTTTAATGAAAATATATCAATTTTTGATCGATAAGTGCATGCTACGTGCGGTGTTGAGGGTTTCGGGTTTTAGGGTTTAGGGCATTTCCAATAATGTTCAAACTTTATTGTTATATTCGTGGAATAGAATGTCGTTACCGCAATTTAATGAAAGATCGAATCTCAGATTTTGATCTATAAGTCCATGATACCTTCTTGGTTAAGTTTTATATGGGTGGAGGGTTTAGGGTTTTACGGTTTAGGTTTTATGGACTAAATAGAGTTTGGGGGTTTATCGAATTTTCAATAATACTCAAGCTTTATGCTTATATTCGTCGAATAGAATATATATGGCGTTACCTAACTCATTGAAAGTATCTCCAAATTTGATTTATAAGTGCATGATACTTGTTCTGTTATGGTTTATGGGTTGAGGATTTGGGGTTTTAGGTTTAGGTTTTATTAGGGGTTGTTTAGGGTTTAGGGTATTTTCGATAATGCTCAAGATTTATGCTTATATTCATCGAATAGAATGGAGTTACCAGTTTAATGAAAATATATCAACTTTTGATCGATAAGTTCATGCTACGTGTTTGGTAAGGATTTTGGGTTTAATTAGTGTTTAAATTTTAGGGTTTCGGGAATTTTAAATAATGTTCAAGCTTTATGCTTTATTTCCTGGAATAGAATGGCATTACCGCAATTTAATGAAAGTATCTCAAATTTTGATATATAAGTGCACGATACCTGCTTGATTATGGTTTATGGGCCGAGGGTTTAGGGTTTTCCATTTTAGTTTTATGGGTTGTTTCCGGTTTAGGGTTTAGAGAATTTTTGGTAATGCTCATGATTTATGCTTCTATTCGTCTAATAGAATGGCGTTACCTGATTTAACTAAAGTATCTCAATTTTTGATCTATAGTTGTGCGATACCTGCTTGGTCAGGGTTTAGGGGTTTAGATTTTATGGTTTAGGATTCCGTGAATTCTCAATAATATTTTCAAACTTTATGGTTATATATATTCGTGGAACAGAATGGTGTTACCGCAATTTAATGAAAGTATCTCAAAAATTGATCTACAAGTCGATGATATCCTGCTTGGTCATATTTCTTGTTAAATAAAATTGAATGTACCCGGGTACTAAAACAAGGGAGAAACAGGAAGAGTTCCTTGAGATTTAGGCACTGTTTGGTTGGGCTCGAATTCTGGCTTTTGATTTTTGGCTTATAAAGCTACGAACGTGCTTTTCGCTTTGTTTTTTTTAGCTTTTACTCTGACATAGTGGAATGATAGTATAAGCCAGGTTGGATGATTTTAACGATTTTATCTCGGTTTAGCGAAAAATGTTCGAATTTTGAACAAGCGATGGGAATCTCTACTTCCCGTAATTCTGGCTCACTGACATGTGAGTCACTTGCATAGTGGGTCCAAAAAGTCGGTGTAGGTCGGAGTGGGCGGGCAGGTAAATATTGAAGAAGGGCTGGGAAACGTGGATCGGGTGATGCACTTGGGAGAACGCAAATTTACCACCTATATCCCTCTGTTATTGCAATGCTCCCTCGGATTCTTGTTTTCGGAGCAAGGATATAAGAGGAATTTTGCATTCTAAAAAGAGGTGAAGCATGTTTGAATGGATGCGCGGGATATTTTAATGGATGGGTGCGATCTTTGGGCGCCGTACCAAATTTTGAGGTCGAAGCTTCTAGCATACGCTACTCTGGCATGGGGCCTCTCAGACGTGCTATCACCGTCTAGGCCCACACGCCAACGAGAGTTGCTTCCCAGCATTTAAATGAGTTTCTAGGCATTTGCTGAAATTTTCGAAAAATTTAAGGCTTTGAAGAAGATGACCATCGTCCAAAAAAAAGGTGACCAAGGTCATGAAAATAGTTTATGATGATGTGTCTGTATATGGTAGATTGGTGCATCTTTGCAAATCAACCAATATGTCTGCTTCCAAATTTGAAGTTTGTTTTCGAATTTCCAAGTAACAACAATGTGTTTTGTTGTGAAGCAACTACAAAGATGATGGCTCAAAATGCCACCGCCCCATTTTTTCACATAATGTGTAACGCCCTTTCAAGCTTCCAGGCTAAATTTGTGCAATAAAATAATTTTGGGGGTTGGATGTTTGAATGGATGGGCGGGATGTTTGAATGGGTGGGCGGGATATTTCGACGCTCTGCCGAAATTTTGAAGTTGAAGCTTCTAAGGTACGCTACTCCCACTTAGGATGTTGTCCCCGTCAGATAGGCCCACAGGCATGTATGCTTTCCAGCATTTCATGAGTTTATAGACATCTGTCGAAATTAATGAACATTAATTCAAGGCTTTCAAACAAGAGGAGCAAGGTCACAGCCATAGTTTATGTACCTTTTTCATCTTTTGTACTACTCCGTACATTGAAGTATCTTTGCCAACCAAGCTTACAAACCTGGCCATATTTGGTAGATCGGTGCATCTTGGCATTTCAAGCAATTGTTTACACAGGAGATTCTAGATTTGATGGATAATGCCCTACTTTCATGAGTTTCCAAGCTTCCTAGCTGAAGATGCTAAAATTAAATAACTTTTTGACATAAAGCCATTCGTTCACAAAGTGCAATACTATGTGCATTAGTTTCCATGGTAAAACATAAATTTGTATATTGACAAGTTTTGGATCAATTTTGATCTGTGGTGACTGGTAGGTGGGCCACGTATATGGTGGTGTCGAAAGAAGGGTAGGTCAGAATTTCCAAAGTTATCCCTCCGTAGTCCGCACCCCTTCGCTTTGTGTATTAACTTCCACCCTCCTCCGCCTAGGCCTCACCCCCTTCCCCACAAAATAGACACGCTTACGGCCGCTCCTCATCACCAACGTGCGTGAAGAAGCTTTCCCTACATGTCGGTCTTTTTCAGACGCACCGGTGGGCACATCGATCCCAAGGTAGTCCTTCTATCTCTAGCTCGATCTGGTTGGCATTTTTATTACCCTTTCAAATACTCCTACGTAGTTTAATTTGTCCTCAATCTGCATGGTTATAGTTTATTCTGCGCTGGATCTTTGTTCCTAAATACCTATGGCGATTTTTTGCTGTCAATATGTTTGCTGAAACGCATAGGCATATATAGTTTTTGTACTTCATCTATATGTTTCGTGCTTTTCTTTTAATAATAACCAACCTTGTATGTCATAATTAAATAGATGGGCAGATTTTGGATAGAGATTGCTCCATTAGGCAGCGCTAAATGTATCCTTGATGTTCTACGTTTTTTGGGATTTGTTAGAGCTCATTGTGACAAATCAAAAGTACATTGCCCCTGCCAGTTGTGTGCGAATCGTAGGGTGCTGCCTCAAAGTATAGTGGAAGACCATATTTTTACATTTGGGATGCTTAGCACATATGTTAGATGGGTATTTCATGGTGAACCATATGATCCTCCATATGAACCGGGGGAAGCACCTCTTTATCATCAAGATCATGTAGGGAAAGTAGATGTTGATCAACTAGATCAACTGACAGAGGCAGCTCCTGAGCATCTAGATCAACTTGGAGAAGGGGGAGGAGAGAGAAAGCACAAGCTACATGAAACAGGATTCATTTCTCGTACTACCACTATGCCAGATGACAAGGTATATCTGTAGAACGACAAATGTTCAGGTTGTGTGTCTTTGATGTTTGTATATAAACGTATCTGTTAATCTACTAATCACAGAAGCAGACGACCAAAGAGGACTTTGATGGTAATGACGATGACCTGTTCATTGATGAGCCTATACCTGAGGCTGTGGATCGGGTACACTGCGTCTGGATGGATTTGATGCGGGGTTGCTGATCATCAGGGGTGTACTTTTGGTGTTGTTCATGACCACTAGCCCAGCTGCAAAACTCTTGGGGTGTAGAGCTATCCCATGATTGGTTCACTACTATCGTAGTTCTGTAATATGGAGCTACCTTATTATGATTTCTAGGCCTTTGTTAGCAGAACTGTAATTGGAAACTATTCCGTGTATTACTATATATGGAGTATATGTGTGTTTGTGTGTGTTTCTAGTCTGAAATCCGAGCTTATCATTTTATCGGTTCCTAAACTATTTTTTAGGCCCTAGCGCTGGTGCCCTATGCTATAATTACCACCATCTTGTCCACTGCTCCGTGAGACGAATCAGTAGAAGGATAATAAGTTGGGACCAATTTGATTCGAAGAGGGGTGATTTTCTCTGTCCTTGGAGAGGAACCCAGGAGAACTAGTACTGGTACCAAGGGAAGGAGGAGGTTGGCTCGGTCAATTATCTCACCCACTTGATGTGGGACCTGCTTTAACTCACCCCTGACGAGGGTCCCGCTTGAAACAGTTGTAGGCCACCACGTGATAGCTCGGATCAAAAATTCGGGATTCTCTCCTGGCAAAATGTTCCCTCCACTGCCACTTAAAAATATTTACTGTAGAAAAAAGTGTACTGCCCAGCCCTACTACTGCTAGTACTACTACTCCCCTGCACATGCCTTCCTACCGACGACAAGACAAGAAACCATCACTAGCTAGCTCACATCCAGCAAGCAACTGTTGGAACTGGTGCAACCTCCGATTGAGGAGTTCTTATTGAAATAGGTGGGTGTATTTGCTCACCTCAAATCTGGCTTTGCTTAATTTGCTTCCGATTGGGCCATTGGGGTACTATTAGTACTAGGAGTAGTAGTATTCGGTATGCTTTGATTGTGGAGTTCTTGCTTATTGCTCACCTCAGAATCACCTAATTAGGATATTTTTCCTCTTCTCTAATCGATGGGGTCATTTGGGTGGGGTGGGGTGGGGTGGTGGTGGGGATGAGGGTGGGGGTGGGGGGAGGTGGTACTGATTTCGTATGGATTTTGGATCAGGGCATGGTCACTGCTATTCTGATTGGGGCATTTGGCGGGTTCAATTTCGGTGTTCTTCACTTCTGTAACCTTTAGTTGCTACTCGTAATGTGCAATGGATTTTGTGTCAGATTATGTATGGAGAACTATGGGTCAGTAGCGCGCATGGCCACTATGGACAGGGATGGTCCCGTCAGTTCCCTTAAAAGTTGCCTAAAAAAGGTAATGTAGCAGTATATTCGTTGCGTTCTTCCATTCTTTCCAATGCTGAAAGTGGTTGGCTGCAACCTGGATGTATCCCTATGCTAAAAGTTGTCTCTATCTGCATCTTTTTTTGTGGAAGCCTCTATGACACCATCTCTTCTTCATTTACTGTAGCACGGTGATACATACCTGCGAACGTGCGGTGCTCTAGGTGCGGCAAACAGGATGGTACCCGCACATGCCTTAGGATCCGGCGAGTACCACTACTCACCAAAAAACAAGTGCAAGGCCACCGACCGGCTAGGAGGGCCCAGCTTAAAGAGAAAGGTATTTGTTCTTAATACCCTTATTACCATGGTGTAGACAAATTTAAGTACTACCCGCTTGGTGTGATGCATGTTTATCAGATGTTCAGAAACATATGTGTGATTTTATTAATTCTAGCACTATGTTTATGTGAATCCAGATCTGGATCTGTCAGACTGTCTCATACAATTAGTATATGACTACTATGTATTGTACTCCCTCGTCCCAAGGCTTAGGCATATACTGTTTTTTTAAAAGTCAAGCGACGGAAAGTTTGACCAAACTTTACATAGTATTGAACTGTTGAGCTCTGTTGCTATTTATGCAGATTGAGGGTGTTGTTGCGGAGGCTGAGGCTGCTGTAGAGGCTAGTAGATTTCTGATGCCCGCACCAAAAGAGGACATCCTCTACACCACGAGGAAGCGCCAACACAGTACCCAGGTGGGCAATGACCTCTCTAAGAAGTGGGTATAATTCGGAAATCCACAATTTCACATGTTATGATTTTTTTTATCAGCTAGTACTATATGTTTACGCTCATTAGAAGTTCACAAAAATAAAAATATGTTTGCTTTACAGGCAATGGTTTTTTCTTATATTATTAGATTTACTTGCTCTTTACATAATTTAATATTTCCACTTAATTTCAATCAGTACCACGCACCAGTTGCTCAGCCCTTTATGCTACCCTCTTGTCAAGCTTGTGGATTGAAAGGGGTCCCCTGTATGCCATTCTAAAGGCAGAGGGATGAAAAATGGTGCATGGCCACCCTTCGAAAAGGGTACCCATGGTATCAAGTATGAATTCCAAGTGGTCTAGACCGACTTGATGTAAGATCTTGTATCTCACTTTTTTTTGTTGTCGCCTTACTTCTCTATCAATTTTCTCATGAAGGTTGTCTCTTGTGTCGCTCGCCCCATTATAAACAAGATGTTCGGAAATGACAAGTTTCTAACTCTGTATAGCGAGGGCCCTAAAGGCATGCAGCAACTATATGATGTGGATGTCTCCCAGACGATGGACACCACCTATTTGGGTGGCCGAGGTTGGTCCAAGTATGTCCATGAGAATGGTCTAAAGCAGGGGGACGAGGTAACATTCGATTTTAGCAAGCCTGGGCAGATACTTGCACGCCATCGTACACGTGTTGACCAAAGGACCAAGAACAAAGGTAGTACTAATTAATTTGATTCTATACTCATCACAACCTATAATGATTTTCTTTTGACTAACTGTTCTGCACCATTGTCTTTACTCATCATATGACCCTAACCACTTCTGCAGTCTGCTTCCCCTTATGTACCACCCAAAAGGGTGCCAGCATCAAGCTGCTGGCACCGGCACCAGCACCGGCCCCGGTTCCTGAAACGGCACCTGTTGACCTCAGTAGGAGAAAGAATAGAGGTAGTAACTTAATTCGCTTGTATACTCTCATCTCTGTCTAGGAGTTACTGTTGTATAAGAAACCATTTTTCTTGTCCACATCTCATATGCCTCTCTGACCACTCCTGCAGTCCCCTTACCTACCCCTCAGAAGGTAACCAGCACCAAGTTGTTGGCACCCCCAATGGCACTGGCCCTAGTTCCTGCTCCGGCACCTGTTGACCTAAGTAGAAAGAATGGAGGTAGTAACTTAATTTGCTTTTATACTCATCATATCCTCTGATCATTGTATTGTGAGTAACTGTTATATAAGAGACCATTTTGCTTATACACTTCTCATTTGCCTCTACCATCCCTGCAGTCGGCTTAGCTACCCCTTAGAAGGAATCTAGCATCAAGCTGCTGGCGCCGGTGCCGCTTCTGGGCCTTCTGGCTCCTGCACCAGCCCCTCTACAATTAGTGGCACCATCTCCTGCACCAGCACCCACCCCAGCACAGGCACCGGCACAAGCTCCTTCATCACCCCGGCAGCACCTTGTCAGACCATATCCTACACATGTGCCATCACAAGGTCGCACCGGATTATGTTTGTGAGTATATGGCAGTAGATAAACTGTTCTGAATGTCTTCTCAAGTTTCACATGATTTAGTGCATCGCTCTAAGTAATTATGCGTCTATCTCTTGCTTTCACTCAGAAATTTCCGAAGAGTGACACAAAGCAACTCCATGCCAGACGAAAGGGCACAATAGTCTTCACGATGTAGAGCGAAGGATTGCTTATCGAGGGATGCTACACCGTTAACTCGACTGATGGGCGCTTGGCAGCTACTTCTAGGTGGATCAAGTTTTGGAAAGCAGCCAAACTTACTATTGAAAGAAATGTTAAGGTCGGTGTATCTCGCTGTCCTGAATGCGGCATGTTGTTCATGAACTTCCTAGCTGTCTAGCTCTTTGGCCGCATGCTATTGTAATTAATTATGTGGTTGTAGGATATGGGTAGTAAAACTTTGATAACCTTTTGCTGCATTGGAGCTATGACTAGTACGTACTGGTATGGTATATTTGTATCTATATGACGGTTCCCTATATGAGAAAATATTATGACAATGATTGTGTTGTGATCGAGTGTGTTTGGAGAAAATGGCAAACTGATCGTGTGGCATGGTTTTTAGAGCTGAAACAAGAACTGTCTCTCTCTCTGTAGTGATATTGAATTTCAGTGTTTGTATTGCTGAATCAGGCACTTTGAAATGCTTCTGAATTGGTCAAGTGATGCTGAATATGAACTAGGAATCTTTCGTTTTTTATGTCTTATTATTCTGTACTCCTTAATCTTTCAAATGGTATTGAATTTGGCAAAAGTTCTGTTGTTGCTATTGGCTGCTTGCTCAAGAGCTTTTGCCTTTGTGTCATTGGAACCACTGGATGCATTTTGGACAGAGATGAGAGGGTAAAGATATACAGCGTGATTTCACCAAGTGAAGTCATTGGATACCAGCCCTGTTTTGGCGCATGTGGTGTGTGTTCATTAGATATTTTTACATGAATATCTGTAAAAGGAATTATTGCTTTTTTCCTCCCTCGAAGAGGTCTGTGTTTGCATCTGGCGAGACACAGCCCAGTAAAATTTGAGATAGGAGCCCATTGACCATAGCCTAATTTTTTTTTAATTTGGCCTTTTTGGCAGTGCCCCCCACCTCTAAAAAAACTCTGTCTACCCATGTGTTTAAGAAACTAATGCATTATGTGGGTTTTTATAAATCGAGGTTCTAGTAGCACTGCCCATTTATTTTAAGAGAGATAACATGGAAACACAACAATATTTTATAGAAGACTGATACATAAGTTGTAGTACTAATACATGTTTAATGATTCAGTTTCTATTAGTATCTTTGGTATTGTGGCAAAACACTCAGTTTATGTCTATTTGATTTGATTTGAAGGTCTTTAGTTCGAATCCACTATGTGTACATATTTATATATATCTTGGGTTTTTTTAGAAAGGGTTTACTTTTTAATATCGCATTACGGAGAGGCTGGCATCGCGGACCCACCAGCCTACAGCATCCCTCGAGTTTAATGGTTGAGTTTGAAAAAAAGTTAAATACTTGTACAGAGAGGCTAGCACCAGGGACCCACAAGCCAGAACATACCAGAGAGGGTGACATGGGGGCCTCAGCAGCAAGACCATACATGGCTGCCACATCGAGCAACGTTGCCAAGGTCAAAACAGCGGACGCGGCCAAAAAAAAGTCCATCATACGCAGGTTTGATATACATAGAGGCCGGCATGTGGGACCCAGTAGCGCGGCCTTATACAGGTTCTACCTCGAGCGACGTTGCCAAGTTCGAAACAGGGAGACGCGAGCGAGTAAAAATTCCAGCATGCACACCTTTCTTCTAATGAGAGGCTCACATGGGGGACTCAGCATCCTGGAAAAATGGCTGATGCATCGAGCAACGCTATCAAGTTCGAAACACGGAGGCGCGACCGAGACCAAAAATTCCATCATACACATGTTTCTTCTTATGAGTGTATGACATGTGGGGGTGGGGCCTGCATCATGATTAAACGGTAGATGCAGCGAGCAATGCTATCAAGTTCGGAACACGGAGGCGTGACCAAGGAAAAAAATTCTATCATACACACGTTTCTTCTAATGAGAGGATAACATGTGGGGTCCAGGAGTTTGATTAAACGGCCGATGCAGCGAGCAAAGCTATCCAGTTCGGAACATGAAAGCACGACAGAGGGTAAAAAATCCATCATACACATGTTTCTTTTAATGAGAGGATGACATGTGGGGCTCAGAAGGTTGATTAAACGGTAGATGCCTCGAGCAGCGCTATCAACTCGGAACGGGGTAGCGCGAGCCAAGGAAAAAAATCCATCATACACATGTTTCTTCTAATGAGAGGATAACATGTGGGGCTCAGGAGGTTGGTTAAATGGTAGATGCGTCGAGCAGCGCTATCAACTCGGAATGGGGTAGCGCCAGCGAAGGAAAAAATCCATCACACACATGTTTCTTGTAATGAGAGGATGACATGTGGGGCTTAGGAGGTTGGTTAAACGGTAGATGCGTCGAAAAGCGCTATCAACTCTGAAGGGGGTAGCACCAGCGAAGGAAAAAAATCCATCATACACACGTTTCTTCTAATGAGAGGATGACATGTGGGGCCCAGCATCATGATTAAACGGTAGATGCATCAAACAGCGCTATCAACTTCAGAACAGGGTAGCACGAGCGAAAGAAAAAAAATTCTATCATGCACACGATCCTTCTAATGAGAGGCTGACATGTGGGACCTAGCATCCTGACTAAACGGTAGATGCATCGAGCAATGTTTTCGAGTTCAAATCAGGGAGGTGCGACCGAAAAGTATGGTCCACTAGAGACACTAACGTCCGGGACCCACACGCCTTAAAAGACTTCGGCGAGTCAACATCGCGTGAGGAAACAAAAATCTTGCTTCTGCCACGCGCCAGCCGAGCATCCTCCATGTTTTTAGCAGATCCGTCATAGTAGAGGGCCACAAAACCAAAAAAAAAGTTTTCTATCAGCCACGGCCGAGCCGAGAATTTCGTCGCGGAAGACGCGCCTTCTACGACGACCGTCGGGCCAATTCATTGTGGAAGGAAACTTTTCTTATAGTGTATGAAGAGTTCAAGACATGTCAAGAGAAGACTGAAGTCTGTCAGAAAACTGAGAAACTTCGGAGTTATAGCATTGGATTATGTCCAAACGGTTAAGAATCTGGCAGATCCTTTTACGAAAGGACTATCAAGAAATTTGATATAAAATGCATCGAGTGAGATGGGTTTGAGACCCACGTGAGTTGTCAAGGGGGTAACCCAACCTATGTGATCAGAGATCGCGTGAATTAGGACTTGGGAAAACAAATTCAAACAACTGAGTTAAGAGTAACTTTTAAAACTCCCACTCCGCTACAGATGCAGTTCTCTCATACCATACTATTAGGAAGGTTGATTACATCTTAATGTGTTATGTCTGTCTCCGTGGGAGCAAAGACGTTGTCCTATAGAGCAATCTTGAAAGAACACACCTATATGAGATAACACTGCTAGTCGTAGTGTATGAGACTTGGGTGAATCTCTAGTAAGCTCATGAAAGGCCGAGGAGTATGACTTATAAGCTCCATCCGAGGGGTACCTTATGGCAGCCAAGTACCGGTAACGACATTGAGTGAAACTTATTGCACAAGACTAACGATTCAGGGCATAGTCCATTGTTCAATTGTAGTCAAGCGTATCTCTTTGTCTAGGTGGAAGTTCAACTTAATAGCCTCCACTAAACTACAGGTTTATTAAATAGTGATTGGAACTTGATACCTGCGATCCGTATTACGGATGTAGTATAGCTTCTTTTTCCCTAGTAGACCTAGGTTATCGAATCCTCGGGAAGTGAATGCATAGTGAAGTTACTTTAACAAACCTTCGGGAGTTTTAGAATCCTTTTTGTGTTTTTACCAGACTAATAGCTTGCGTATTTTTTGTTGTTGTCGATGATAGAGAGAGGGCCTAGGGCATTCGGTTTCACCTGTAGCTGTGCAAAACATCTGATGGGAATAAAAGATAGAAATAAAGTATGCATGTACTTGTTAGAGCAAGATAAATTATATGTGGGCAGTGCATCCATAATTTCTATTGCCTCCGCAATAGCCTATAGAAATAACCTACTAGTCTCATCCATGGAAGAAAGAGAACTAATGATATGCATAGTGATGTCACCGTTAATCCCAAGCAAATCCCTCACATATAGTCGTACTACCCCTTCTATCACTAGGGTTCCCAACCTGCAGATCAGTCATCACTCATACTCCATATACCTGGCTGAAACCCTCGGGATCTTGGGTACCTGACAAGTCCTTGAACTGAGGCAAGAGAGGATACAATAATCATCATGTCATACAAACTAATACATGATCCCATCTATGATAAATAACATGCACAATTGCTACATGGCTAGGCCGAAGCCCTTAGCCCAAGGAGAATTACTCACACATAGAGATGAGATCAACAATCACAAACATTGTAATGAAAATCATAAGATTGGTAGCAATAGTCTTACAATGTCGCCAGTCGGAGAAGATATATACTATTACAAGTGGCGGAATATGGCTATGGAGATGGAGAAGGGTTTGGAGATCTGGACGCCGCTGGTGAGCTATGGTAGAGACTTTTTGGTGGGGTCTGGCTTGCTTTCTCGTTGCCCGAGGCTTCTTTATATGGGGGTCCCTTCACGAAAGTTGTTCTGTTTGACCTATCGATGGCAGCGCCAACTATACGACCGGAGCTATACGGCCAGAATTTTTGCTCTGGTCGTATAGTTGGTCGTTAAAGCGTCTGCCTCTGCTTTACAGATCCTGATTTCTTCTGGTTGTTGAAAATATCGTATCTTTGACTTTAATTTAGTGATTCCCTCCTTTTAAAAAACATTATCTTTGCAAGAAAAATATAAAAGAAAGGATTGCATACCCCTCTGAATATTAGCATTAGTGGCAGGGTTTAGAGAGATATTTCATCAAAAATATGAGTAATATCCAGTTTAAATGTGGACGTAGATGGCTATATTTCAGAGTCATCAACCTCCCCAAGCTTAAACTTGATCGTCCCCGAGCAAGAAAATCAAAATCAAAAAGGAACTCAGCATTTAAACTGAAATAACAAGATGGTGATCTTACTCATGATTAGTAATCTCATGTTTCCTCCACTTCATAAATCTAAAAAACTTCAGCATAGATAGAGTAATGGCAAGCATATCATACGGGTTTCATGCATCCTTATAGTACAGCAAAATTATTGTAAATATGGATGATTCAAATGAGTAAACTTTATTACATGTCAAGTAATCAACTCCTAGGCTTGCGTTTTAATAGTAAAGTATAATCATGTAAATTAAGAGTGTGATAGTTGTCATGAAAATCATATACACTAGAGTATCTCAATTCTCCCACATCAATGAATCAAGACTTTGCAAGCACTACTTTTCTATTCATTGTCCTTCAAGAATTTAAGATTTTAAGTAATTGAGAGCACGCCAAAAAAATATTAGTTTTATCGGGCTATGATGGACACTTGTGGCATCACTAAGGTTTTGTTCCTTTTGCATAATGATTTCTCATAATAGCCAGAGGAGTGATTCCATCATGATTACAGCTACCCGGGACTTCCAAGAATCTTACCAACTATAGCATTGCTGCTACAAGTGTTTAATCAACTCATAGCCAAAATCTAGGAGTTTCCTCCATGAAGATCGTTCGTAGGCCAGCGGAGTTGTTGGCATCCCATGAAATTTGACACGCATAAAGCTATATCATTCTTATGATTAACAAGTCAAGCCTTGGCATGCTCAGAAAAACCGCTAAACATTAATTCAATCGAACAAATCCTTTCAAAGAGAGCTATTAAGTAAATCAACATTTTCAGTGGTGTTGAGTGTCTCTAGAAATAAACCTTCAAGACTAAGCACTACAACACCCAAGCCTTCAATTGTGAGACTTTTTCTTATTACAATTTTTTAGCAATTTTTAGGCAAGACTTGGTTAATTACGAGAGCTAGAACAAAATGTACCAAATTAAATACCCATGCAAATGAAAATCTTACTACAATACAAAGACTCACTCCACCAATATAATACCTCAACATTTACTACTAACTAGCATGGGTTTCTCAAACTTTAAAAGTGGGGAGTCATAAGGCATACCTCTCATGTTTGGTTCCGCTTCTCTCTTCCTTTTTTGTTTGTTTCTTGGAAACTCGAAGGCGATCACTCTCCTGCAAATATATGAACCTCGAGGCGAAAAGAAAAGAAAGAGGGAAAATAAGGAAAATAGAGAAATCTTTTTGTGGTTTTTAAGAGAGGGACTTTAAAAAATAGAAAATTGGCTATAAAGCTCGGCTAGAAAATTTTGAAAGCAAAAATAGATAGAACTAAAAATAAGGTGTTGGGGAAACCAACACGAGTCCTTATAAACTCAAAAAAACGCAACCTCTAAATAAAAGCAAATAAACGCCAAATAAAGATACATGAGGAAAGTTCCCCAAGCTTAGGCTTTTGCAAGCCCTTCAAATGATTGTGGTGGCGGGAAAAGTCGTTACTCCAGTTCGCGAATTGAGTTGAGAGGTTACTAGTTGATTCTCGGAGGTTCAAAGAGAGGCTATGCATCCTCTACACAGTCCCTCCAAGTCCATGGAAATCTTGGTATGTGGTGAACCGGGTTTGTGGCTGCTCCTCTTGATAAGGAACTTACTGCTCCTCCTCTTAGTCCTCATCCTCCTCCGAAATATCTTCCTCGGGTTGGTGTTGCTCAACCTACGAATCATATAGCAAACATCCTTCCTCGATAGAGAAAAGACCATTAGGCATAGGAGCGGGGTAGAGATGTTGAGCTCCAGCAATATGCAAATAATAAACACCACCTCTCGTAGTAAGCATTCCACAGGTTCTCAAAGTGGAGAAACCAACACATGTCTCACCTAGCACGGGTTGCAACTCACCTAGGTTGATACCTAGGTAAGTGGCAAGAACGGAGATGACGCCTCCACCTGTGATTGGTCCTTGGCTTTGGGAGGCTTGGTGCTCCAAGTAGCACACAGGGATGGTGCCCAAGTTGAGTGACAAGCCGCAGTTGATGTAAGCAGCCTTTGCAAGGACTAGGATGTCCTCCTCGTTGAGTCTCGTGAACTCATTACGTGCCTGTAAGGTGTTAGCAATAACATAGAACAAATATCAAATTGCATGATGTTGCATATTATTCCCCTTGTTCACTCTACTAGTGAAACTCATTCCATCATAGTATTGTTCAGGGGTAGGTTCTAAGCCAGTAAAGGATGCGCGTAAGGCATGAATATCATTGTTTGGCAAATTAAAACATGTGCACCATTCATATAATGTTAAGATGTAGTTGTTGGTCATAAGTTAGAAAGAAATCGTGTCCTCTCCTTGCCATAGTTTAACGGTGCTTTGCAAAGAACTTAGAAATTCAATAGTTAACCGGCGATAAGTAGGCACATCATTGTACACAAAGTTTTGCAGGCCAGCTCTATTGCAAAGTAAATTGAAGTCATTAGAAATATCGAGTTGGTTCAATATAATGGGGCAAGCCCACTTGGTGGCCTTCACTTGGCCTTGATCCTATTGAAGCGATCACGATGGGTCTCATCCCTGAAACATATCCCCATGCATTCTTGAGCGGCAACCCAAGAAGCGCTAGCGGTGGCACGAGCACGAGTTTGACTCCTTGTGTTCATCATATAAAATATTGAAGAAAAGCAAAAATAAAACTTTTTGATCCAACAACAGTAAGTATAATATATTCCTCAACATAGCACACTAAAGAATCTCCTAAAGATAGTAATCTAGGCAAGAAAATCATGGCAATTGGTTCATAGTAGGTCTCACCCTAGATTGATAATGATAATAGATCAAAGATTAATTTGCAAAAAGTAATTGGAGGATCGGAGGAGAAACATACCGTAGATCACTCGTGTGCGAGGAAATCGAACGAAAATGAGGAGAGATGAAGATCTCTTGAGGTTTTGAGAGAGTTTGGAGGTAGAAGAAAGAAAAAGGATTGAAGTTTTGGAGTTGGAAGTACCTTCCCGTGCATTTTTGTGGTCGGACACAACTATACGGGTGCAACTATATGGTCGAAACAATGTGTTCCAACCATATAGTTGGCCTTCTTTAAAAATATTAGGGTTTCCTCCTGGCAGCACAGCTGTGCAGACGCAACTATACGGTCGGAACTAAATGTTCCTGCCGTATAGTTGGTCGTTAAACTGCATGTCCCTATGAAAGGAAATATACAAAGGCGTCAATATCTATACAATCGGAACTATTAGGCCGGAATTTTTATTTCCATCGTATAGTTGGTCGTTAAACTCTTAGAACATTGGAAAAGAAATTGTACGGAGGAACTGATATCTATACGACCCGAGCTATACGGCCAGAATTTTTATTCCCGCCATATAGTTGGTCGTTAAACTCTCAGTACATATTGTAGAAAAAAATCGATGGCAAAGATATCTATACGGGGAAAATTATACGGTCGGAATTTGTATTCCTGCTGTATAGTTGGTCGTTAAACTCTTTGTGCACATGAAAAGAAAGTTGTCAATGGCAAAGATATCTATACGACCGGAGCTATACGGCCAGAATTTTTATTCCCGCCGTAAAGTTGGTCGTTAAACTCTCTGTGTGTATCAAAAAAATATGTTTCTTTGAAAACTATTTTTTCTTTTCCTGTAACTTAATGATGTACCTTGTTTTTGGTAGAAAATTGACAGTAAATATTATCGACCAACAATAGCACGAATAAAGCAGAATTTCAAGTACTACCGAACTTCTTCTCCTCAAATGGAGTTTTCTAGCACTCTTTATTAAACATAAAACTTAAACTAAAACTAAAAACTTAACTCAAACCTTTATTTAACATGGGTTGCCTCCCATGGAGCGCTCTTTTATGGTCAATAGCTTGACCTTGAAGATCACTTGGGCTAGATGAGTGGAACACCCACTCCAAAGTAATTGGCCTTCAAAGTGATGGCATCATTTTCATCATGCTTGGCTTTCTTCTTCCTAGGGAAATGAATAACAAAAGGATCCCATGAAGGCAATTGCAGATTCACTTTCCCTTCATGTAGATTAATCAAAGCATTAATAGTTCTTAAGAAAGGACGGCCTAAAATAATAGGATTAGTACCATCTTCAGGAATTTCAATAATAACAAAATCAATGAGAGCAGGATAGCCTTTAATGTATACTAAAGTGTTCTCCTTAATTCCTATAGCTTGTTTGTAGGTAGAATCTGCTAGATGTAATTTTAATTCAGTGATTTCAAAGGAGCCAAGATTTAACTTGTTAAAAAGAATCTTTGGAATCATTGAGACGCTTGCACCTAGATCACAAAGTGCAGCTATCTCATTGGTTCCAATTTTAATCTTAATAGTAGGATCAAATATGTCATCTAGTTTAACAGGTAAATTTTTCAGCAATTTTCTTGTATTCTTCCTCAAGCTGACGTACATTTATTGCTACTTGACTAACAAAGTGTTGGTACATAGCTTCCTCACTACCTTCACTTATCGGAATCTTGACGATGATCCTTTTTACGAGATCTTCAACGGTGTAGCTTGGTGAAGGAGCATTACTATAGTCTAATTATTCAGGCTCCTCCCTTTGGATCCTCATCATTTTGAGTTCTTCAATAGGATTGAGTTCAGATTTACCTGCAAATTTAGCTAGAATGAGAGTTGATTCTCGGTTATCTTACCTAGTTGTGCCTCAACGATCCTCGTTCTTTCTTGGAAGACCTGCAAATCATTTCTCAAACTAACAGCTTAGTTAGATAATTAACCAAGCATGGCATCATGGTTCTCCATTATTTTAACAAGAATATTGTTTTGTTCATTTTGTGAGTCTATGAAAGACTTAAGTGTTTCTTGGAGACTACCATTACTAGTTCCCATAATATTATTAGAGTTACCTGCAGGACTAGCATAATGTTTCTAAAAGTTAGGATTGTAACTCTTCTTCCAAGCAGGGTTATAATCATTACGAGCTACGGAGTCTACTTCTTCAATATTTGTTTCATGAGTGGCTCTTACCTGGGTTTCCTTACCTTTTATATCTAGTATGATCTCATCCAACTTGGCATTGAGTTCTTCGTTTTCTTGTGGTGAAATAGAGTTCACCTTCTTTGTGTTTGATCTTTCCACATGCCATTGGGCATGGTTGTCTTGCATATTGTCTAGCAACTGCTTTGCTTCGGTAATATGTTTACCCATAAACATTCCTCCAGCTACAGTATCAAGCATAGACTTAAACACTGGATTAAGAGCATTATAAAATAAATGGAGGATTAACCAATCTTCCATCCCATGACTAGGACAGTTTCTTAAACATTCTTTCATCCTCTCCCATGCAAGCGCTAGTGGCTCACGCTCTTCCTGTCTTAACCCTGTAATATTAGATCTGAGTTGCATAGTCTTTGCAGGTGGGAAAAATTTAGTCATAAATAAAGAAGTACATCCCACCCATGATGTAATAGTATTTCTAGGCAAAGATAACAACCATTCTTTTGCTCTTCCTCTTAGAGAGAAAGGAAATAAATGCAATTTGACTACATCGGGGTCAACGTATTTAATACGCATCATATCACATATTTCAGTGAAAGTATTCAAGTGCATACCTGCGTCTTTAACAGCAGAGCCTCCAAATTGATTCTGTTGAACCAAACTTAAGTAATGGGGCTTAATTTCATAGTCATCAGCAGTGATTGTTGGCTGAGTAATAGGAGTACGCAAATAATAATTATTGGGAGTAGTAAACTCCCCAAGCTTCTTTTCAGCCATATTTCCTATGTTTTTTGGGTTTTATTAAACAAATAATTATAATAGTAAAAATAAGAATTTAAAGGCTGACTAAATTTTTTGGGATATCAAATAAAGACTGAAAACAAACTAACAAAATTAAAAACAATAATCAAAACTAGCAAGGTTCCTAATAACCTCACCAGGGTAGCTATTGCTTCCCTGGCAACAGGGCCGGAAAAAGGGTTGATACCTTCGATCTGGATTATGGATGTAGTATAGCTTATTTTTCCCTAGTAGACCTAGGTTATCGAATCCTCGGGAAGCAAATGCATAGTAAAGTTACTTTAACAGACCTTCGGGAGTTTTAGAATTCCTTTTGTGTTTTTACCAGACCAATAGCTTGCATATTTTTTGTTGTTGTCGATGATGGAGAGAGAGGGCCTAGGGCGTTCGGTTTCACATGTAGCTGTGCAAAACATCTGATGGGAAAAAAGATAGAAATAAGTATGCATGTACTTGTTAGAGCAAGATAAATTATATGTGGGCAGTCCATCCATAATTGCTATTACCTCCGCAACTGCCTATAGAAATAACCTACTAGTCTCATCCATGGAAGAAAGAGAACTAATGATATGCATAGTGATGTCACCGTTAATCCCAAGCAAATCCCTCACATACAACCGTACTACCCCTTCTGTCACTAGGGTTCCCAACCTGCAGATCAGTCATCACTCATACTCCCTATACCTGCTCAACCCTTAGGGTCTTGGGTACCTGACAAGTCCTTGAATTGAGGCAAGAGAGGATACAATAATCATCATGTCATACAAACTAATACACGATCCCATGTATGATAAATAACATGCACAATTTCTACATGGCTAGGTTGAAGCCCTTAGCCTAGGGAGAATTACTCACACATAGAGATGAGATCAAAAATCACAAACATTGTAATGAAAATCATAAGATTGATAGGAATAGTCTTACAATGTCGCCAGTCGGAGAAGAGATATACTATTACAAGTGGCGGAATATGGCTATGGAGATGGAGAAGGGTTCGGAGATCTGGAGGCGGCTGGTGATCTGTGGCAGAGACTTTTTGGTGGGGTCTGGCTTTCTTTCTCGTCGCCCGAGGCTTCTTTATATAGGGGTCCCTTCACAAAAGTTGTTCTGTTTGACCTATCGGTGGCGGCGCCAACTATACGACCGGAGCTATACGGCCAGAATTTTTGCTCCGGTCGTATAGTTGGTCGTTAAAGCGTCTGCCTCCGCTTTACAGATCCTGATTTCTTTTGGTTGTTGGAAATCTCGTATCTTTGACTTTAATGTAGTGATTCCCTCCTTTAAAAAAACATTATCTTTGCAAGAAAAATATAAAAGAAAGGATTGCATACCCCTCTGAATATTAGCATTAGTGGCAGGGTTTAGAGAGATATTTCATCAAAAATATGAGTAATATCCAATTTAAATGTGGACGTAGATGGCTATATTTTAGAGCCATCATAACTAATGAGCCATATGATATGCCTCGGAGATCTGGTGGGGGTTGTAAGATTTATATGGGTTCTGGTCCATGTAGGTAGCCCATGTAGTCTAATAAACCCTGAAATCTCAAGGCCCATGTACTATGGAAGCTTGGGAGTTGTGTGGGAGACAAAGTTTAGTCCAACATTGCTAGTTGGGAGAGAGTAGTACCAGCTTATAAGGTGAGTTGTTTCACTCTCACTAAGTGTGTAAGAATAGAAGGAGTCCACATGCACTCCTCCTCCACCACCACTGATACCTTCGATCTGGATTACGGATGTAGTATAGCTCTTTTTCCCTAGTAGACCTAGGTTATCGAATCCTCGGGAAGCAGATGCGTAGTGAAGTTACTTTAACGGACCTTCAGGAGTTTTAGAATTCCTTTTGTGTTTTTACCGGACAAAGAGTTTGCGCCTTTTTGTTGTTGTCGATGATGGAGATAGAGGGCCTAGGGCGTTCGGTTTCACCTGTAGTTGTGCAAAACATCTGATGGGAATAAAAGATAGAGATAAAGTGTGCATGTAATTGTTAGAGGAATATAAATTATATGTGGGTAGTGCATCCATAATTGCTATTGCCTCCGCAACCGCTTATAGCAATAACCTACTAGTCTCATCCATAGAAGAAAGAGAACTAATGAAATGCATAGTGACGTCACCGTTAATCCTAAGTAAATCCCTCACATACAGCCGTACTACCCCTTATGTCACTGGGGTTCCCAACCTACAGATTAGTCATTACTCATACTCCCTATACTTGGCTCAATCCTCTGGGTCTTCGGTACCTGACAAGTCCTTAGATTGAGGCAAGAGAGGATACAATAATCATCATGTCATACAAACTAATACATGATCCCATCTATGATAAATAACATGCACAAATGTTACATGGCTAGGTCGAAGCCCTTAGCCTAAGGAGAATTACTCACACATAGAAATAAGATCAACAATCACAAACATTGTAATGGAAATCATGAGATTGATAGCAAATAGTCTTACAATGTCGCCACTCGAAGATGAGATCTACTATTACAAGTTGTGGAATATAGCTATGGTGGTGGAGAAGGGATTTAGAGATTAGATCTAAGTCTATTATTCCGGGGGATCTTCGATGTGGTGGATGGAGATCTGGAGGCGGCTCATGATCTGGGGCAGGACTCTCGAGGCTCTTTTCTCATCACCCGAGGCTTCTTTATATGGGGGTCCCTTCACGAAAGTTGTTCTGTTTGACCTAGCGGTGTCGTTGGTAACTATACGGCCGACACTATACAGCCGCAATTTTATTCCGGTCATATAGTTGGTCGTTAAAGCTTCTGCCTCCGACTCATTACTCCTGGTTTCTTCTGGTTGTTGGAATCTCATATCTTTGACTTTAATGTAGTGAATCCCATCATCAAACGTCATTATCTGCGTAGAAAAATATGGAAAAGAAGGATAGCATACCCCTTTGATTATTAGGCATTAGTGGCAGGGTTTAGAGAGATATTTCATCATAAATATGAATAATATCTAGTTTAAATGCGGACATAAATGGCTATATTTCAGATCCATCAACCTCCCCAAGCTTAAACTTGATTGTCCTCGAGCAAGAAAACCAAAATCAAAAAGGAACTCAGCATTTAAACTGAAATAACGAGATGATGATCTTACTCATGATTGGTAGTCTCATGTTTCCTCCACTTCATAAATCTGAAAAACTTCAGAATAGATAGATTAATGGCAAGCATATCATATGGGATTTCATGCATCCTTGTAGCGCAACAAAATTATTGTTAACATGGATGATTCAAATGGGTAAACTTTATTCCATGTCATGTAATCAACTCATAGGCTTGCCTTTGAACAATAAAGTATAATCGTGTAAATTGAGAGTGTGAGAGTTGTCATGAAAAGCATATACACTAGAGTATCTCAATTCTCCCACATCAATAAATCAAGTATTTCCAAGCACTACTTTTCTATTCATTGTCCTTCAAGAATTTCAATCCTTGAGTAGTGAGAGCATGCAAAAAAATATTAGTTTATCGGGCTGTGATGGACACTTGTGGCATCACTAAGGTTTCTGTTCCTTTTGCATAATGATTACTCATAACATCCAGAGGAGTGATTCCATCATGAACACAGCTACCCGGGAATGCCAAGAATCTTACCCACTATAGCATTGCTGCTACATGTGTTTAATCAACTCATAGACAAAATCTAGGAGTTTCCTCCATGAAGATCGTGTGTAGGCCAGCGGAGTTGTTGGCATCCCATGAAGTTTGACATGCATAAAGCTATATCATTCTTATGATTAACAGGTCAAACTTTGGCATGCTCACAAAAACCCGCTAAACATTAATTCAATCGAACAAATCCTTTCAAAGAGAGCTATCAAGTCAATCAACATTTTCAGTGGTGTTGAGTGTCTCTAGAAATAAGCCTTCAAGACCAAACACTACAACACCCAAGCCTTCAATTGTGAGACTTTTTATTATTACAATTGTTTAGCAAATTTTTAGGCAAGACTTGGTTAACTACAAGAGCTGGAACAAACCGTACCCAACTAAATACCCATGCAAACAAAATCTTATTACAATACAAATACTCACTCCACCAATATAACATCTCAACATTTACTACTAACTAGCATGGGTTTCTCAAACTTCAAAAGTGGGGAGTCATAAGACATACCTCTCATGTTTGGTTCCACTTCTCTCTTCCTTTTTTATTTGTTTCTTGGAAACTTGAAGTTGATCACTCTCCTGCAAATACATGAGAACCTCGAGGCGGAAACAAAAGAAAAAGGGAAAATAAGGAAAAATGGAGAAATATTTTTGTTGGTTTTAAGAGAGGGAATTTAAAGAATATTGGCGGGAAAGCTCGGCTAGAAAATCTTGAAAGCAAAATAGAAAGAACTAAAAATAAAGTGTTGGGGAAACCAACACGAGTGCTTATAAACTCGAATTGAAAGCACAGCCTCGAAATAAATGAAAGCAAATGAATGCCAAATAAAGATACATGAGGAAACTTCCCCAAGCTTAGGCTTTTGCAAGCCCTTCAAATCATTGCGGTGGCGGGAAAAATTCATTACTCTTGTTCGCAAATTGAGTTGATAAATTACTAGTTGTTCCTATGAGGTTCAAAGAGAGGTTATGCATCCTCTCCACAGTCCCTCCAAGTGCCTGGAAGTCTTGGTATGTGGCAAACCGGGTTTGTGGCTGCTTCCCTTGATAAGGAACTTCTTGATCCTCTTATTGGTCCTCATCCTCTTCTGGAATATCCTCCTCGGGTTGGTGCTACTCAACCTGCAAGTGATATAGCAAACATCCTTCCTCGATAGAGAAAATACCATTAGGCATAGGAGCGGGGTAGAGATGCCCAGCTCCAGCAATATGCAGGTAATAAACACCACCTCTCCTAGTGAGTATTTCACAAGCCTTTAAAGTAGAGAAACCAACATGTCGCTCACCTAGAACAGGTTGCAACTCACCTAGGTTGAGGCCTAGGGCAGTGGAAAGCACGGTGATGACGCCTCCACCTGTGATTGGTCCTTAGCTTTGGGAGGATTGGTGCTCCAGGTAGCACACAAGGATTGCGCCCAAGTTAAGTGACAAGTCACAGTTGGTGTAAGCAGCTTTTGCAAGGACTAAGATGTCCTCCTCATTAAGTCTTGTGAACTCATTTCTTGCCTGCAAGGTGTTAGCAATAACATAGAACAAATAGCGAGTTGCTGGATATTGAATATTCTTCTCCTTACTTACTCTAGTAGTGAAACTCATTCCATTATAATATTGTGCAGGGGAAGGGTCTAAGCCAGTAAAGGATGCACGTAAGGCATTAACATCATTGTTTGGCAAATTAAAACATGCGCACCATTCATCTAGTGGTAAAAGTGTAGTTTTTGTTCATAAGTCGGAAAGAAATCATGTCCTCTCCTTGCCATAGTTTAACGGTGCTTTGCAAAGAACTTAGAAATTCAATAGTTAACCGGCGATGAGTAGGCACATCATTGTACACAAAGTTTTGTAGGCCAGCTCTATTGCAAAGTAAATTGAAGTCATTAGAAACACCGAGATGGTTCAATATAATGGGGCAAGCCCACTTGGTGGCCTTAACTTCTTGGTTCTTGATCTTGTTGAAGCGATCACGTTGGAGCTCATTCCTGAACCGTATCACCATGCTTTCTTGAGTGACAGCCCAAGAAGCGCTAGCAGCGGCACGAGCACGAGTTTGGCTCCTTGTGTTCATCATCTAAAACAATAAAGAACGACAAAAATAAAACTTTTTGATCCAATAACAATAAGTATAACATATTCTTCATAATAGCACACTAAAGAATCTCCTCAAAATAATAATCTAGGCAAGAGAATCATGGCAATTAGTTCATAGTAGGTCTCACCCTAGATTGATAATGACAATAGATCGAAGATGAATTTACAAAAAGTAATTGGAGCATCGGAAGAGAAACATACCGTAGATCACTTGTGTGTGAGGAAATCGAACGAAATTGAGTAGAGGTGAAGATCTCTTGAAGTTTTGAGAAGGTTTGGAGGTAGAAGAGAGAAAAAGGATTGAAGTTTCGGGGTTGGAGGTACCTCCCGTGGCATTTTTGTGGTCAAACGCAACTATACGGCCGGAATATTGTGTTCCTGCCGTATAGTTGGCCTGCTGTCAAAATTTTAGGGTTTCCACCTGGCGGCGCGGCTATATGGCCAGAACTATACGGCCGGAACAATATGTTCTCGCCGTATCGTTAGTCGTCAGACCGTCTGTACCTGGAAAAAGAAATTGTACAAAGGCATCTATATCTATATGACCGGAACTATACGGCCGGAATTTTTATTCTCGATGTATAGTTGGTCGTTAAACCGTCAGTACATGGAAATGAATTTGTACGAAAGCACCAATATCTATACGACCGGAGCTATACGGCCGGAATTTTTATTCCCTCCGTATAGTTGGTCGTTAAATTGTCAGTACATATGGAAGAAAAATTGTCGATGGCAAAAATATCTATACGGCCGGAATTTTTATTCCTGCCATATAGTTGGTCGTTAAACCTTCTATATGCATCAAAAAAATTATGTTTCTTCGAAAATTATTTCTTATCCTGTAACTTAGTGAAATACCTTGTTTTTGACAGGAAAATGACAGTAAATATTCTCGACCAACAACAGCATGAATAAAGCAAGATTTTTGGTACTACCAAACTTCTTCTCCTCAATTGGAGCTTCTAGCACTCTTTATTAAACATAAACTTAAACTAAAACTAGAAAAATTTACTCAAACCTTTATTTCACATGGGTTGCCTCCCATGAAGCGCTCTTTTATGGTCAATAGCTTGACCTCAATGTTGCTTACTTAGGCCAGATGAGTGGAACATCCTCTCCAAAATAATTGGCATTCAAAGTGATGGCCTCATTTTCATCATGCTTGGCTTTATTCTTCCTAGGGAAATGAATAACAAAAGGATCCTACAAAGGCTATTGAAGCTTCATGTTCCCTTCATGTAGATTAATCAAAGCCTTAATAGTTCTTAAGAAAGGACGGCCTAATATAATAGGAGCAGTAGCATCTTCAGGCATGTCAACAATAACAAAATCAATAAGAGTAGGACAGCCTTTAATGTATACTAAAGTATTCTCCTTAATTCATACAGCTTGTTTGTAGGTAGAATCTGCAAGATGTAATTTTAACTTGGTGATTTCAAAGGAGCCAAGATTTAACTTATTAAATATACTTTTTGGAATTGTTGAGATGCTTGCACCTAGATCACAAAGTGCAGCTATCTCATTGGTCTCAATCTTATGATGGGTTCGTAGCATGGAAAACAAAAAATTTCTATCGCAAGAACGAACAAAACCCAGATCTAATCTAGATAAAAGCCAAGATCTAATCTATTAGACATGTGCAACGAGATAGATCTGTACTAACCCTTGTAGACCCGAAAGCGTTACGAGATTGGATCTCGTGGTTGATGTAGTCGATCACTTGCCGATCTCAAGATCGTGTGGACGATCCTTCCGGCGTCGTGTTCCGGCAGCGCTTCCGCAGTCGGTCACACGTGCGGAGTCGAAGCAGACCTTCCTCTCCTCGTTCCAGTGAGCAGCGGAGGTAGTAGATCTTCTCCACGGAATCCCAGCAGCACGACGGCGTGGTGGTGGTGGTGGAGTAGAGAATTCTGCAGGGCTTCGCCTAAGCCTGAGCAGAAGAAAGGAGGAGGAGAGAGGCGGCTAGGAGCTGGAGTAGTGGAGGGGGCCAGGGGGTGGCGCCTCCACCCCTCTATTTAAAGGAGGGAGGCGCCATGGGAGGGGGAGTCCTAGTAGGACTCCCCTCCCTTCCTTGGCCGGCGGATTGGGAAGGGGGGAGGAGTCCTCCTCCCCCACGACTCCTTGTCTTGCCCCACAAGGACTCCTTGATCCTTTCTTGGTTTTCAAGCAAACTCCAAGAAATCTTCCAGAACCTTCCGGAACATTCCGAAACCTTCTAGAATCCTCATACAAATACTCCGAAACATTTTCTAACTCAGAAAATGATCCCCAATATATGAATCTTATTCTCCGGATAATTCCGGATCTCCTCGTGATGTCCCGGATCCAATCCGAGACTCCGAACAACATTCGGTCTCCAACGCACATTCCATATCTACTTAAAACAACTTCGAACCTTAAGTGTGTCACCCTACGGTTCGTGAATATGCAGACATGATGAAGACACCTCTCCGATCAATAACCATCAGCGGGATCTGGAGATCCATAATGGCTCCCACATACTCAACGATGACTTCGTGATCGATAGAACCATTAACATATGAAACCAATTCCCTTTGTCACGCGATACTATACTTATCCGAGGTTTGATCGTCGGTATCTTCATACCTAGTTCTACCTCGTTACTGATAAGTACTCTTTACTCGTTCCAAGTTATGTCATCCCTTGTGACCCAGTCACATGCTTGCAAGCTAATTAGATGACATTCCACCAAGAGGGCCCAGAGCATATCTATCCGTCATATGGATGGACAAATCCCAATCTTGATCCATGCGCTTCAACACATACTTTCAGAATACCCAATGACACCTTTATAACCACCCAGTTACGAAGCGGTGTTTGATGTCATCAAAGTACCCATCCGGTGATGGTGATTAACACAACCTCATGGTCGAAGGATTAGGTTACTATGCATTTAAAAGCTTATAGCAATACGAACTTAATGACTTGATCTTATGCTACGCTTACTATGGGTGTGTGTCCATCACATCATTCTCCTAATGATATAACCTTGTTATTAATCACATCCAATGTCCATGATTAGGAAACCATGATCATCAATTAATAAACAAGCTAGTTCAACAAGAGGCTTACTAGGGACTCTTTTATGTTTACAAAACACACAAGTATTAACGTTTCCGGTTAATACAATTATAGCATGGGATGTAAACATTTATCATAAACATAAAGATATAATAATAACCACTTTATTATTGCCTCTTGGTCATATCTCCAACATCTTAATCTTAATAGTAGGCTCAAATATATCATCAAACTTCATAGGTAATTTTTCAGCAATTTGCTTATATTCTTTCTCAATCTCGCGTACCTTTATTGCTACCTGGTTAACAAAGTGTTGGTACATAGCTTCCTCATTTACTTCACTTACCAAAATCTTAACGTTGATCCTTTTTACGAGATCTTCAACGCTGTAACTTGGTGAAGGAGCATTACTATAATCAAGTTATCCAGGCTCCTCCCTTTGGATTCTCATCATTTTGAGGTCTTCAAGAGGATTGGGCTCAGCTTTTCCTGCAAATTTAGCTAGAATGAGAGTTTGACTATCGGTTATCTTACCTAGTTGTGTCTCAACGATCCTCATTCTTTCTTGGAGGGCCTGCAAATCATTTCTCAAACTTACAGCTTGGTTAGATAATTTACCAAGCATTGCATCATGGTTCTTCGTTAGTTTAACAAGAATATTGTTTTGTTCATTTTGTGAGTCTATAAAAGACTTAAGTGTTTCTTGGAGACTACCATTACTAGTTCCCATATTATTATTAGAGTTACCTGCAGGATTAGAATAGTGTTTATGAAAATTGGGATTATAATTCTTCTTCCAAGCAAGGCTATAATCATTACGAGTTATGAAGTCTATTTTTCAATATTTGTTTCTGGGATAGCTCTTACCTGGGTTTCCTTACCTTTTACGGCTAGTATGAGCTCATCCAACTTAGAATTGAGTTCTTCATTTTCTTGTGGTGAGACGGAGTTCACCTTCTTCGTGTTTGATCTATCCACATGCCATTGGGCATGGTTGTCTTGCATATTGTCTAGCAACTGCCTTGCTTTGGTAATATGTTTACCCACAAATGTTCCTCCAGTTGTAGTATCAAGCATAGACTTAGACACAGGATTAAGAGCATTATAAAATAGATGGAGAATTAACCAGTCTTCCATCCCATGACTAGGATAGTTTCTCATGCATCCTTTCATCCTCTCCCATGCAAGAGCTAGCGGCTCATGCTCTTCCTGTCTAAAACCAGTAATATTAGATCTTAGTTGCATAATCTTTGCAGGTGGGAAAAATTTAGTCATAAATAAAGAAGTGCATTCCACCCATGATGTAATAGTATTTCTAGGCAAAGATAGCAACCATTATTTTGTGCTTCCTCTAAGAGAGAAAGGAAATAAATGCAATTTAACCACATCAGGGTCAAAGTCTTTTATACGCATCATATCACATATTTCAGTGAAAGTATTCGAGTGCATACCTGCGTCCTCAACAATAGATCCTCCAAATTGATTCTGTTGACCCAAACTTAAATAATGGGGCTTAATTTCATAGGCATCCACAACAATTGGTAGCTGAGTAATAGGAGTATGCAAATAATCATTGTTTGGAGTAGCAAACTCCCCAAGCTTCTTTTTAGCTATATTTCCTATGTTTTTGGGTTTTCTTAAATAGAGACTTGTAATAGTAAAAGCAAGAATTTAAAGACTAACTAATTTTTTTGATTTTTCAAATAGAGACTGAAAGCAAACTAAAATTAAAAACAAGAATAAAAACTAGCAAGGTTCCTACTAACCTCACTAGGGTAGCTATTGCTTCACTGGCAACGGCGCTAGAAAAAGGGTTGATACCTTCGATCCGGATTACGGATGTAGTATAGCTCTTTTCCCCTAGTAGACCTAGGTTATCGAATCCTCGGGAAGCAGATGCGTAGTGAAGTTACTTTAACGGACCTTTGGGAGTTTTAGAATTCCTTTTGTGTTTTTACTAGACCAAGAGTTTGCGTCTTTTTGTTGTTGTCAATGATGGAGAAAGAGGGCCTAGGGCATTCGATTTCACCTGTAGCTATGCAAAACATCTGATGGGAATAAAAGATAGAGATAAAGTGTGCATGTAATTGTTAGAGGAATATAAATTATATGTGGGAAGTGCATCCATAATTGCTATTGCCTCCGCAACCGCTTATAGAAATAACCTACTAGTCTCATCCATAGAAGAAAGAGAACTAATGATATGCATAGTGACGTCACCGTGAATCCCAGTAAATCCCTCACATACAACCGTACTACCCCTTTTGTCACTAGGGTTCCTGACAAGTCCTTGAATTGAGGCAAGAGAGGATACAATAATCATCATGTCATACAAACTAATACATGATCCCATCTATGATAAATAACATGCACAAATGCTACATGGCTAGGCCAAAGCCCTTAGCCCAAGGAGAATTACTCACATATAGATATGAGATCAACAATCACAAACATTGTAATGGAAATCATAAGATTGATAGCAAATAGTCTTACAATGTCGCCAATCAAAGATGAGATCTACTATTACAAGTGGTGGAATATGGCTATGGTGATGGAGATTAGATCTAAGTCTATTCTTCCGGTAGCTCTTCGGTGTGGTGGATGGAGATCTAGAGGCGGCTGATGATCTAGGGCAGGGACTCTCAAGGCTCTTTTCTCGTCGCCTGAGGCTTCTTTATATAGGGATCCCTTCACGAAAGTTGTTCTGTTTGACCAAGCGGTGTCGTTGGCAACTGTATGGCCGGAACTATACGGCCAGAATTTTATTTCGATCGTATAGTTGGTCGTTAAAGCGTCTGCCTCCGTCTCACGACTCCTGGTTTCTTCTGGTTGTTGGAAATCTCGTATCTTTGACTTTAATGTAGTGATTCCCATCATCAAACGTCATTATATGCACAAGAAAAAATAGAAAAAAAAGGATTGTATACCCCTTTGATTATTAGGCATTAGTGGCAGGGTTTAGAGAGATATTTCATCATAAATATGAATAATATCCAGTTTAAATGTGGACGTAGATGGCTATATTTCAGAGCCATCAGCCGCCCACCTCATCTTGCCCGCACGTGCGTCATGTAACGTTTCGTGAATCGAATTCGAGTTAAAAACTCGTTTTGTGGAAGACTAATTTTTTGCATGGTGGACCAGCTGTTGGGTACATGTCAACATTCGTGTGCCTGTTTGACGTGTGTCCTTGTCTTCCACCGCGTGGCGACTCGGTCGACTCACCTCTTAGGCTATAGAGGGAGAGATAGAACAAATCTAGAAACACCTAGTTCTTTCTCTATCTCTCTCGTTGTCTTCCTCTTGTTGGCACGGCTCTCTAGGCTTCCCCATCCCAGTGAATGCGTGCATGGACGTCCGAGAGAGCAGACCTCCGAAACTCGTCCATTGAGATCCTGCACCGGGAGATGGGCGATAAGGTTTTTGGAGAGCGTCTTGGCGTGACTGCTCTGTTCCGTTCGTTCTTCTTCATCAACCGACGACCTCAGCAGCACCATGGGTGACAATGACAAAGACCAAGGTGCTACTGTGGTGATGACCTTCCCGGTCAACCTGTACGTCATATTCATCTCTTTGTATGCAGTAGTTCTTACTGGATTTTCATATCTACTAAATGTTGTTGTTTGGCTGCACGTGTTCAGATCTGCTAGTTCTTACATAATGTTGATTTCGGTAATTAATCTCATGTGGAATTTTCCTAATACTCCAACAACACCTAGCTTCAAGAGTCACAAACTTGAAAGAGGTGGATGTCAACAGGAGATACTTTCATATTCGGGTTAATGCTAGAAGGCGGAAAAACCACATTCACCGCCTCAAATACAATAATGGTTGGGTCACGGAGCATGGACAAAAGAAAGACATTATCCACGCCCACTTCAACAAGATCATTAAAAAGGGGCTTCCACATTCCAACAACTTAAATTGGTCCTCCATCCCCACGCCCTAATGCGATCTTTCGGAGCTTGACATTCCCTTCACGGAGAAGGAGATTAAAGATGTGGTGGACAAAACTGCTAGTGACAAAGCCCCGGGTCCGTACGATTTCACAGGAGCCTTTTTTAAGGCTTGTTGGGATACAATAAAAGAGGGCGTCATGGCGGTCATCCATCAATTCTCAAGCCTACATTGTCGTAATCTTCATTGGCTCAATTCCACAAACATTGCTCTTCTACCCAAGAAGCAGGGGGCCAAAGAGGTTACCGACTTCCTCCCCATTAGCCTTATTCATGCCATTGTGAAGCTCATCTCCAAGGTGATGGCAGCCCGCCTTTCACCTCACATGAACAAGCTTGTGTCAAATGCTAAAAGTGCCTTCATCAAAACAAGAAGCATCCATGAAAATTTCCTATATGTGAGAAACCTTGCAAGAAAACTCCACGAGACAAAAAAAGGCTACCCTTCTTTTCAATCTTGACATCAAGAAAGCTTTCGACTCGGTTAGATGGGGTTATTTGATGGAGGTGTTGCAACATTTGGGATTCCCTAGTAAATATTGTGATTGGGTTTAGGCTCTTCTATCCACTTCATCATCAAGAGTGCTTCTTAATGGAATAGCCGGTGATCCTAGCAAGCATGGGAGGGGCCTTAGACAAGGAGACCCTTTATCACCCCTCCTCTTCATCTTGGCTATTGACACTCTTCATCACATTCTTTGAAAGGCCACCGCTCAAGGCCTCCTACACAATATTGGTGGGAGAGCTCCCACGGTCCGCACCTCCCTTTACACCGATGACACCGCCATCTTCGTCAACCAATACAAAGTGATATCAACTTCCTTGTTTCAACCTTCGAAAAATTTGGAGGCATCACTGGGCTTGTTACAAATTGCGCTAATAGTCAAGTGGCACCAATCCATTGTGAAGGCCTTGATCTTGAGGATATTTTACAAGCCTTCCCGGATCCATGAACCACTTTCCCCATGATATAGTTAGGCCTTCCGTTGTCTATGCACCGTCTTAGAAAAATTCATTTCCAACCTATAGAAGACAAAGTGGCCGCAAAGCTTGTTCCATGGATGGGAAAGCATGTCATGCTGGCTGGCCAGGGCTCCCTTGTCAAGTCGGTGCTTAAAAGCATTGCCATTTATTTTGTCACCGTGCTTTACGTCCCCATGGAGGTCCTCGTGAAGATAGATAGTATAAGAAGAGTGTTTCTTTGGGCCGCGTGTGATAAGGTTTCCGGTGGAAAGTGTAAGGTCAATTGGGAAACGGTTTGCAAGCCTAAAAATTTTGGTGGCCTTGGCATCCTCAACCTCAAGAAGTTTTCCTCAGCTCTTCGCATGCGGTGGCTTTGGAGCGAATGGAGTGACGACCCAAACCCTTGGGTTGGTCTTGGGATGCCTTGCAATGCGAATGATAAGGAGCTATTTGGGAAGGCAACAGTTGTCACAATAGGAAATGGGGAAAGGCTTCCTTTTGGGATGCATCTTGGCTCCAAGGATTGGCGCCAAAGTACATTGCTCCACTCATCTTCGACCTCTCAAAAAAGAGGAAATGTTCGGTCAAGAAAGCTCTGGAGAATGATCTTTCGGTCTCGCAAATAAATATGCAAAGCGGCCTCTCCGTGGAACACATTGTCCAATTTTCCAAACTTTGGAAAATGCTTCAAAATGTTCATTTGGACAATGACACCACCGACAAGATCACAAGATCACGTGGAAGCCTTCCAATGATGGGTGCTACTCGGCCAGAACGCTTACAACATGCAATTCGAGAATCTTGCCATATCCCCTTTCCCTACTATTGTTTGGAAGCCGTGGGCACCGCCAAAGTGCAATTTTTTTCCTTGGTTGGTCCTACAAAATAGGGTGTGGACAACGGATAGGCTCCAAAAAAGAGGTTGGCCTAATTGTGGCCTATGCAAGCTTTGTAATCAAGTGCAAGAGTCGGCCGACCACCTTCTCTTCAAGTGTCAGTTCACTGTGAAAGTTTGGTCATCTTTAAAAGATTGGCTTGGCCTACACGATGTGGAACCAAGGGATTGGCAAGTAATGAACACGGTGAAAGAATTGTGGCTTCAAGGCGTCCACAAGAGAGGGCAATCGAGAAGGGCAATGGCTTCGCTTGCCATGTTGGTTTCATGGGAAATTTGGAAAGAAAGAAACGTCCGTGTCTTCCGCAACACTTTCATAACATCTAGTGTGCTAGTTACGAAAATAAAAGACGAGGCGAAATATGGTGCCTAGCCAGGGCAAAAGCGTTGAGTAGCGTTCTGCCGCGAGAGTGGCTGTGGTCAAGCTTGGTTTCTAAGACCTCTAAATCTTTCTCTTAATTAATGAAAAGGGCAAATCTTTTCCTTGTTTTAAAAAAAAAACACTTAGATTGTCTAGTATATGATACATGTACTAGCCGTATTTTTTCCTGACATATACCTATGCGTACGCAATTAAGTCGAGGCTACGAAGATCAGACAACATTGTACATACGCTGGATCGTTTGCTGCGAGCAAAGTCCAACGTGAACAGTTGTGCATTGCTACAGAGTAACGCACCGCGGACGTGCATTCTAGGTAGCCCTGAAGCACCAATGGAGTAGCGAGGAAAATACGGGGAAGATCTAGCCCCAAACCCAGTACTGTAGTAGAATCCTAACACAGGTAATATGCCTACAGTGCACGTATCTGGGTGCAGCGACGGCCATCGATCCATGGACACAGAGCTGCATCGATTGCCACATTCATACACCCAAGCGCGCTGTCGCTAGTGTTGGCCTTGCAGAAGCACATCTGTATATGTCGCAGCTGCTACCACGTAACGTACCGCTCCAACCCCGTAGTTGTTGAGATGTTGAGGCAGGAAAAAGACGACCGAGAGAAAGACACCCGAGGGAAAGACGGAGAAGGCGAGGAGATCACAAAAAAGCTTGCATGTAACGTCCGTGAGTTGAACGATGGGCGTTTTGCAGCTGTGTTGTCCTTGCTAATTCGGATATTTAATCGCTTCGGGAGAGGGGTTCTTTTTCATTTTTTTTCTTTTTAGCAATATATGCATCTTTAATGTTTAGACTTTATCTTAGCATTATGTTGTTGTAGAGACTATATATAACTGAGTATCGACATGGTATTAGTATCATATAGTGAAAAAACGAAATATCAGAAATAGTGTATGCCTACTTTCAAAGCATGTACAATAGTAGGGAAGAGGCCTTCCCTTAGCCTTCTATCATCTAAAGAAGACAATATAATATAGATTGTACAATGCATTATCTTTTAGGGAGTGCCTAGGTCTCAGGCGCCTGAGAACTTCTTATGTCTAAGTCGCTGATGTCATCCTAATATTTGTGCTAATTCTCAGTTGCAACCTAGTTGCAACTCATAAGATTTGTACTAATTCTCAGTTGCAACCTAGTTGCAACTCATTAAATTCTCAGTTGCAACCTAGTTGTAACTTACACTTTGCACGAATCACGAGGTAAATCGAATGGTGAAAGAGGCGACTGAGAACTAAGAAGTTCTCAGGCGCCTGAGAACTAGCAAATCCGTATCTTTTATTGTCATCTCTAATAGTTAATGAGCATTAACTATTTTTAGTAAAAAATTGATTTGGTAAGGGATCATCTCTTAGCTAAGGAAAGATAAAAAAAATTTATTATTTCTCTCTCATTTAACTAAGCAAAATCCAATATAATAACCATAAAGGAAAGCCGGTTGTCACAGGTTGTACTCCCTCCGTCCTAGTTTAAAGTGCATATAACAAATCTCTATGCCTTAGAACATCTCCACTCATCCCCCCATACGGCGTCCGGCGCGGTCCGATTTTGGGCCGTATGGAGGGGCGCCGGATTGGTTCATGATTTGGGGGACGCTGGCTCCCAGCCGTGCCCCCCATACAAAAAAGTCAAAGAGTTTTTTATCAAATCAATAAGTTTTGTTCTATCAAATCAACAAGTTTGTTTATCAAACCAACAAGTAATGTAAACAAAATCAATATAGCAAATAAATAATTGAACATTCAGATTTATTACAAGTTCATGAAATTAAACAACAATTCAAAATGTTCATTATAGCAAACAAAGGCAAACAAATAAACAAACTAGCTTGCTCCTTTGAGCCTCCACAAATGCTCCACCAGATCATCTTGCAGTTAGCTATGAGTATTTGTGTCTCGAACTTCCTGCCGCCTAGCAAGAAAAGTAGTAAACGCATGTGGAACTTGGTGGTCAATATTTGCAAGAGGACCTTGGCGAAAATCTCACTCTCGGTGATCATGTTGTGCAAGATCACATAGGCAGTCATGACCTCCCATATCTGATCTTTCGACCAGGTAAGGGTAGGGTACCTGCAATGGCAAATCGAGCTTGCAGCTTGTAGCCTTTGTCATACTAGTGGCCATTGATCTCGAACTGCACTGGAGGAGTTCTTCCTTCAACAAGTTTGGCAGACACATTTGAACACTGCAGCACGTTGATGTCATTGTGTGATCCTGCCATATCAAAAAAAGCATGCCAAATCTATAGATCGTAATCTACCACGGCCTCAAGCACCACACTGCATGATCCTTTGTGATCTTTGTACATGCCCTGGTGCGCAAGTGGACAATTCTTCCAAACCTGGTGCATACAGCCAATGCTTCCAAGCATTCCTGGAAAACCCCTTGCAACATTTTTTCCAAGATTCGAGTTGTGTCTTCTGCATTGTGTGTTTTCTAGTATTTCTTCCCATACACTGCCACAATAGCCCTGCAAAATATGTACATGCATTCGATAGTTGTGGACTCCGCCATGCGGAGCTAGTCGTCTTGTGTGTCTCTAGCCACTTCATATGCAAGTATCCGGAGAGCAACTTTGCATTTTTGGATTGTGGAGAAACCAAGCTTGCCGACGTCATCTCTTTTTAGTTTGAAGTAGTCGTCGAACTCTCTTAATTCCTTGACAATCTTTAGGAAAAGCTTCCGGCACATTCTAAAACAGCGCTGAAATGTGACGTCGTCGTGCAATGGGTCATCGGCGAAGTAGTCGGTGTAGAGCATGCAGTAGCCTTCCATCATCTGCCTCGGTTTGCTCTTGCGCCTCCCAGGCTTCGAACCCCCAGCAGGCGGCTTCTCATCGGCGCCGTGCCGCCGGCGATCATGCCTAGGAGGCATGTGACGATCATGAGATGATCATCATCGCCGACGTTGTCTCGAACGCCAGTAGCAACAGTGACTTCATCGTCCATCAGAACGACCAGCATCTCCTTCTTGTCTGAATCCATGCCTTCGGCAAACCGTCAAACACATCGCGGGTAGGGCGGTTGTGCGGCGGGCTTGGAGCTACCGGCGGGCGTGGGGCCGGGTAGGGAGTGAGTGTGGGTAGCTCGGGAGGGTTGGGGAGTATTCTCGGCGGCCGCGGTGACGGCTCTAGCGGGCTGAACGGCAGACGGTGGCGAGGGGTGGTAGCGGTGTCGAGTGTTGGTAGCTAGGGGAGGGTGGATGGGAACACGGTATATGGGCAGCTTCGTAGGTGTGTTTCGCCGCCAGGACTGGCCCGTGTTGTTCTCAGCTCCATCCATCCCCCCGCTTGCCCCCCATGGATTGGGTTCAGCCTAGGGCGCCGGATAACTAAACGAGCCGCGTCGACGCCAAAAAAAACATTTGAGGACGCGGATGGGCGTCATTTTGGGCGCTGGCATACCCCGTAGGCTTTTGGGGGTCTTTTAGGGACCCGAGTGGAGATGCTCTTAGGTTTTTCTGATTGGGGCTAATTTGGCTCTTACTAATTCTCTGATGGCTTTTACTAATTCTGATTCGCTCTTACTAATTCTCTGATTGGCTCTTTCTCCGAAATTAATTGCTTACGTGCCTACCAGACGAAGGAATTTTAGGATTGCATGATTTACAAATAAGTGTAAACGGGACGGAAGGAGATAGACAGCTGGAGGAGTATATATTGACGAGCAATTCAATAACCGACGGTGTCGTGGACCTGGGCGATTTTGGGGCAGTGGTTAGTTTATACTGGGCCTCATTACTGATATCGGGAGGGAGGCTCTTATTCGAACAGGTGAATTATTAGAATGTGAAGCGTAAAATTTCAAGTCGGGGATGTAGCTCAGATGGTAGAGCGCTCGCTTAGCATGCGAGAGGTACGGGGATCGATACCCCGCATCTCCATTTTTTCCGTAACTCTGGCCCAAGTTTTGCCTCTCCATAATTGCTTCTGATAATGTGCTTTTCAAGCGCTAGTGAGTTCGTTTTGAATAACTCTAGCCCAAGCTTTGCCTCTCCATAATTGCTTCTCATAATGTGCTTGTCAAGCGCTAGTGAGTTCGTTTTGAATAACTCTGAGCCCAAGCTTTGCCTCTGCATAATTGCTTCTCATAATGTTCTTTTCAAGCGCTAGTGAAGATCATTCATTTTGTTGTTTAGGGTGGACTGGAGATTTACATCTACATACACGCCTTCCATACTACGCAAGAGCCGGCCCCGTGTCGCCTCTCCTTGGGGCAGCACGGACGGTGACCTAGCCTCCCACCTCTGGCCCTCCCACCATCACCCCTCACCGTCACCGGTGGCCTCCGCGCAAAGCCCGTGCGGAGCAGGTGGCGGCGGGGCCTCTTCCTTCTCCGACGGTAGGGCTGCGTGGGTGTGACTGGGAGTCGCGTGGGCGGCTTCTTGGGTGGAAGGCGGCGATGTTGGCCGGTGGAGCGGCCGAGGCTTCGGTTGTGGGCGCCCTCGCGGCGCGGCGGGCTAGTCTAGGCCCAAGCAGGCTAGATCTGGGCCTGGCGGATTTGTGCAGGCGGTGAGCTGGGCGGATGTTGGTCAGCGTGGATCTATGCGTCTTGGTCAATGGCGACATCCCGGCAGTGGTTGTAGGCTGGTAGCCTCCCAATGCTTCGGTGGCAGCAGGGCACTTGGCCATGGGTTTGCTGGCCGATGCGGCTTTGCTAGTGGTCGTCCGGGGCTTGCACTGCAGCCTACCAGCAAGGGTTTGTGGAAGGAAGGCCGGCAGTGACCTAGGATTGCCGGGGTGGAGCTCGAGGTTTTCGTCAGCCCCCTTGCATGGAAGTTCTAGTCTCTCATGTGTTTTGTGTCCTGCTATTGGTTCCCGGTCGTTTCGCAGTGGACGGCTGATGGATGGGCTAGGAGAAATCCATATGCTATTGCAGGTCGACGGCGGCGCCTGAGGGCATCGTAACCTTCTTGGAGGCGTCGTCTTGGCTCTTCCATTATGCCTCCTCCTAAGAAACAGGGAAACCCTAGATCCATTTTTCTGGTTCAGGCAGTGGCAGCGTTACGGTGTCGTCTCCTCCTTGGAGGGGTTGCTATGGAGTCCTCTATCGGTAATCGGAGTCAGTGGTGGCCAACTCGTGGAGCGTGGGCAACTAGAGCGCTATGTACACTAGTACCGGCATATCGTCATCGACGCTATCCTCAGGTCCGGTCATGTCCTATCATCCACTCGCCGACTCTTCTAGGCTTCATGGGTGGGTTGTACGTTGACGTGCCTACTGGAGATGGGGCTCTTTCGAGTTGTTTTGCTCGGTTGTGACGCGGTCTCGGTGCTCTGTGTCTCTCTGTCGTGCCTTCGTGGCCGGTGGCTAGGCTAAGCGTGTGTGTTTGTGTGGGTGTGAGTTGTTTGCTAATGGCTTCATGTGTACGGGTGTTATGTCCGTTTTACCTCATAAACTGGGCCGTATGTTGTTTTTCTCTTGTCAGTATGTTGTTTTTCTCTTGTCAGCTTAATATACAAGACACGCAGCTCTCGTGCAGGTTCTCGGAAAAAAAAGATCATTCATTTTTCGGTTGGTTTCTACAGAAACAAGTCAAAGTACTATTTATGTATGCATATACCAACTGCCCGACTGCGGTCGGCGGCGGTAGCACGAAACATCCGTTCTGTACTTGAATCCAAACGCGTTTTTCCTGCCGCGGTTGCTGTCATCCAGAAGGTAGTGAAAAGGAAGAAGGCAGGTGCAGGTTGGTTTGAATTTGCCGCTCCTTTCCAATTTTATTACCGATCGACGATCGTCTCGCTCCCATTATAAAGCATTCACCACGGACCCACCGCCACTGGGGTTAACACGGAGCTGTATCTCCGCCGGCTCGCTGATGGGCCTCCCCGCTCCCTTGAGCCGCCGCTGGTGCGGCTTCGCGGCCGTACTTTGCCTCTGCGCGTCCTCCTGCAACTCAGGTATTTTCCGCGCGCACCGACCCTGCCCATCACAGCCGGACGCACATACGTCTTACTGCGTGTGCTGTGGCGACAATGCTGCTGTTAACTGATTCTGAACTCTGTGCGTGACAGAGCCGATAGAGCCTCTGCCCTTGCCGGACACGCCCGCGAGGTCGCTGCAGTGCTTCGAGGGCGGCCAGGTACACGCACTGTCTTTGATTTTTTTAAGCGTCTTGTCTTACCTTGAGGAATCGTTTCTGTCCTGGTGGCTGTCCCAGGTGTACGGGTGCTGCGAGGACGCGTACCGGCTGAACCCGTCGGGGATCATCGGCGTGCCACTGGGTGCGGTGGACTACTACTGCGGCGGGGCGTGCGTGGTGGAGACGGAGGACGTGCTCAACTGCGTGGCCAGCGCGCTGGACGGCTTCAGGTTCTACAACGGCGCCTCCGTCGAGGACGTGCGCTACGCCCTCAGGAGGGGATGCAGCCACACCATCAAAAGAGGGGATTTCAACGATTTGGAGCCACCACTAGGCGAGTACCCGGACATCTACGGTGACAACAGCAGCCCCAGGATTACGGCTCCTCGCAGCATTGTCGCGCTTCTCCTTGCCACGTGGCTCCTGGTTCACGCACGCTGAAGATACAACTCCTAGCTGTTTCTTTTTCTTTTCCTGCTACTAACGCCATCCGCAGATGCTCTCTTGTCCACTACAACATCTGTTTTGGACTTCTTCACGTACCATACAAATTGTACTGCGCTAATGAAGTAGAGTATACCCTAACACGGTTAACACGGCTAATGTAGAGAAAGTCTGCTAGGTGCACAAAACGTTCTCGAGAGGCAATTATACAGATTCAGAAATCTCTCTCTCGGTGCAAACAAGTTCTGCTCAACTGCTTTCTAGTTCCAAGCTAACGTTCAGACCCTTCCATAAAACACAAAAGTACCAATTCCAAAAAGAAACTAAAATGTGCACAAATCATTGCTGAAAGAAGCATAAAAGATAACTCCTTGATGAATAAGTTGCACCGTCAGCTTCATGCTTCATCTTCAAGGCTTCAAATAGATCTTCGATGAACAAGTTGCAACTTCACTTATGAACTGCTACGGTAAAGCTACCTCCCGCAACTACAAACAGGAATACATCATAGATCAACCATCTTCACAAGATTTGTATAGATAACATGATTATCCTTTGCAGAATTGCTCTCAGCAAGTGCAGCCTGCACCAACTCCTGCAGAAAGAAAAACGAAAGCATAAAAATCTAATAGTATTGATAATATCAAACAAGAATCGTCAAACTGCTTAGGGATTGAGAGAGCAAGATGCTTCCTTGCTGTAAACTTCTCGGTACTCAAACTAAAAGAGAATTGCTTATTTAGGACTTCGCTGTGTTTTTGGTCCACATGCAATTCAAACATTTAGAGTGGGAAAGACACAAAAATAAATTACAAAATAGAGTTCCGAGAAAATTTCAACAATTAATGTCTAGGGAAGGTATAACAGATTCAAATATCTGACCTTCACATCTCTATTAGACAAAAACTTCCCCAAATTGTCAACAATCCGACTTAGATCTTCAGCCTGCAGTTGTTAAATATGGAAAACACAACATAAGCACAGTAGTTGCAAGAAAAGAACAGTGCAATTAATAATACGGGAACTGCTTGGAGGCAATCATGGTTTCCAAAGAAAGGCATCATTAGTGTGTTTACCTTGATATAACCCACTCGGTTTTGGTCAAAGTACCGAAAAGCCTACAAGATAAGGGGGAAACCACACACATTAGCAACATTTTAACTTTTATGAAAACTCTTTAATTTCTTACACATAACAGAAAATTTACCTGCAACAGGTCCTTATCAACCACCTCATGTTTTGTTGAATCTCCTTTCTGTGATACAGGTGTCTTCCCCTCCTTACCGACTTCTACCAAACCTCCTTTCTCTGCCTTAGTAGGCGTGTCTTCCCCTGAAACAGGCTTTTCTGATTCGATCTCCTTTCCTCCTTTGTTTCCTTTAACTTCTTCTGGATTGGAGTCAGTACTGTTCAAATTATCCCCATCCTGCAGCATGTGAATATGTTAATACAGATACACAATCTCCTGGGCAGACCAAACAATCTGGTACATAGTAAAACATGAGAGGGGGCGCAGCAGGATGTTATAGGTGCACTTTCAAGATTAAAAAAAAACTACAAAACCGTTCTCTTTACATGAACCTTGAACTACCATTTCTAAGCTCTAGTTCAAAACAATAGAACACAGATGTAACAAGTATAGAAGCCTTGAGAGGTTAACTTGAGCACATAAGACACACAAGTTTCTACAATAGTTCCGGATGAAATTGACAAATACTCCCTCCGTTTCAAAATATAAGATGTTTTAGCTTTCTAAATAAAGTGTATCTAGACTCCTTTTAGTGTGTAGATTCATCTATGTTTGGAGTGAACCTATACACTAAAAGGGGTCTAGATACACTCCTTCCACAAACCTAAAACATCTTATATTTTGAAACGGAGGGAGTACATGATAGCAGGACATGCATGCTAATGGCAACTATCCACTTAAGATATGCTCCATATGTCTATTGCTACAAATTCCTTATTGTAAAAATATGCAATTAAGAAAAAGTGCAAATCCCATAATCATCTCAGCATATAACAGACATCTCTACCATTGTGCAAAAATTAAAGATGAAAATATGATACATAGGACTGTATTAAAAATGTGTGCAAAAAATATTTACCTGTTTCTCAGCAGTAGGACCATCCATGTCCTCATCATCTTCTTCATAAACTTCTACTTCCTCCGGATCTTCTTCATTATCCGGATCTTCATCCTCCATTTTCTCTTCTGTTTCAGGTTCAGCAGGAGCAGCTGGTATCTGATCTATGATCATGTTTTTCACATCATCTTCGACTATTTCATCGTTCTTTACTGCACTGATATTATTAGGGGTGTTTTCAGTAGGAGTATCATCGGCTGTCTTTGGTCGCTTTTCTGATGATTTATCATCTTCCTTCTTTAGATCTTCCTCCCTTGGGCGCTTACGTTGATTCTTCTTTGTAACATAGTGCGTGTGCAGTTTCTGTGAAACAAACGAACATCAAACCCAGGTAGGCAGATACCGATGGGTAGAAACCTCCTATTAAACATGATAACTGCAACCCCTTTTATTACATAGACAGAACAGAAACCAAGAGAAAGAAAGGCCAAACAGGGTTGTTTAGGAACAGGGAATACAAATCAAAAGCCTGCCTGAGAATACAAACATGATATCTCGACTGCTAACAAGGCACCAACCTCAAGTTACAAACCTTAATGCCACAGTTTGGACAATTACCAGTAAATATGATTATCATAACTTACAACTCCATCCGGTTCCCAAGAAGCTTTACCCCGGAAGGTACTTTTATATTATATAATTTTATAGGATTTTGTAAATACATAATATATAAATTAGTGGTCAGAGTTGCCTAAAATTAACGAAGTCTTAGCAGAGCTATAAAAATTACCTCAAGAAAAGACAGGATAGTGCAGCCCATTCTGAATTGAAGCATTTCACAGAATGACTCGGCAAACAAAGAAAGCTGAAAAAATAGGAGCATACATCAATGTCAAGCAACATGAGAATGACCAGAAAAATAATAAATATTAGCCCTCAAAGTGCAATAGATCACAATTAAAGAGTAGCTACATAAAACTAAACACATTTGTTCATTTGTCAAGATGAAGATAGAAACTATACCTCAAATACGGACTCCTCGGTGTCATTGGTTGTATAGTCTAGTAAGCCATCCAATGAAAGGGATATTGAACGAAGCTACAAATAAGTAGTTCGGTAAAAAATGGTAAACCTTATAAGGTTTGTGAGCCACGACACTACACGAAATAAAAAGGAAGTATAGAGCAAAGAAGGCGTACTTTAGAGCCTTTACTCTTTTTTGTCTGCAGAATGAATCCTGGATGTTTCGGAGGTTCATCAGATTTCTTCTTTTCTTTTGCATCATGAAGTGAATTTAGCTTCGGATCCTTCTTCAGGTCTTTGCTAGTTTTCTCTTTATCATCCTTTGTCTTATCTTTCGTTCCATTTTCCCCTACTTTATTTGTATCTTCTTTCACAACTTCCTGTTCATTAAACTTATCTCCATTTGATTGTTGATTCTCCGTATATATGGTCCCTTCATCTGCCTTCTCTTCTTTCTTCTGATTTGAAATCACTTCAGCAGCAACATCTGACCCTTCTGAAAGCTTAATCTGCAAATTCTCAGCATCAGTTAAGCTTACATCATTATTTTCCAGTTGAATTTCCCCTCCTTGTTTACTTGTTTCAGCTGGAACAGTAGACGCATTCAACTTGGATCCTGAAGCAACAACTTTTCTTTTAACGATCCTTCGAATTACTTTCTTCTTCCCAGATTTCTTAGTCTCGGGCTGGCTGATGCCGTCTCCATCCTTTTCTTTACTAGCATCCACAGTTGTTTGCTGAACTACCTCTTCCGAAGTTTGGCTCACGGTTTCTACCACGACAGCCTTGTCCACCTGAGATGACTTGTCAGCTGAAGCTTCAGCAGTTGGCTTTTCGCGAACAACTTTCCTGATGACCTTCTTTATTACTTTCTTCCGTGTGGGCTTTTTATCCTCGACAGCATTGTCAACAGGGACACCACCAGAGGTATTTCCTTGAACATCCCCACCATTCTTATTATGATCCTCAACTTCAACAAGCTGTTTCCCTTCTTGCTCAGCAAGCTTTGTCTCTCCATCTTTGCCCTGCTCACCCACCATTTTAGTATCAACTTTCTCGATTTTGGTAGCATCCTTGCCAATATCAACCGTCCTTAAATGGTCATCACCTGTTCCTTTCGTCTGTTCTTCTGTATCAACAGGGACCTAAAATATGACAGTCAGGAAACAGAGCTATTAGTATTGATCATTGAGCACCGACTCAAAGATAACAAAGTGTGTTGCTACAAAATTGTCAACCATGATAGAACAAACTGACCTTTTCATTCTTTATAGTCAGTTTATCCCTGTCTGCTTTCAATTTTCTGTATGCAATCCAGGTATTCTTCCACGAATCTACTGAAGGTACACATTCTGACAGGTTTGGCACAAACAGTACTGTAATCTCTTTATGACTAAAGAGCCCGTCTTTGCCAATTCTGTTGTAATGGACCTGCAAATAGTTAGACATGTTATAAAAATGATGACGATTTTAGCAATGGTGTCGCACAGATGTGCTAAATTAAATTTAAAATGGACTTCATATGACGACAAATGCACATAACAAAGCCCCCCTCAGAAAGCACTTGTAGGAGTCGAAAAGAAAATGTGTGCTACAATCTGCCAGGTAGGAGTCGTACTGGTCCAAGATATATTCCACTAAGGCTTTATAGGTGAGGTTAAAACTTGCACGTAATAAAAATATTTTAGTGTCAGTTTTTAATCAAGCCAGATACTTTCTATGTAGAATATCAGTCAATATATTAGGAATCATCTTCCATTCTGAGAAACTGAAAGGTCTACAACATATACCTATATCTTTCAGTCCTTGATGACCACTAATAATATCTTGCTACCTCCATTCCAAAATATAAGGCATATAAGTTTACTCAAAATTCAAATCTTACTAAGTTTGACCAAATATTTAGGAAATACTCCCTCCTTAAGATAATATAGTGCATATAATATTTTTTTAAAGTCAAACTCTGTCTACTTTGACCAAGCTTATTGAGTAAATTATGTACGTATATCTACAGTACCAAATATATACCATATGAAAATATACATCATGAAGAATCTAATGGTATCGATTTAGTATTTTAGATGTTGATAGTTTTTCATACATACTTGGTCAAACTTCACATCATTTGACTTCTAAAAAATCGTATATGCACTACAATTTGGCAAGGAGAGAGTAATATCAACCTCTACAACATTTAACAGATATACATTATAAAAATATAACTTATGGTGAATCTATTGATATTGATTTTTAGTCTAGTAGACGTTCATAATTTTTGTCTATAAATGTGGTCAAACTTAGAAGATGTTGACTTTTGACTAAATTTATAAGCCTTATGTTTTGGAATAGAGGGTAACGATGGGATTTGGTTCCCGTTTAACCATAGACCTAAGGAACAGCCCAATGGGCCAAGTGGTTAACACAAAATCGGATTAGGTCCTTTAGGTTCGACCCAAATCAACCGATGGTTATCTCGCGTGTAGACGTCTCTAACACCCAGCGCCGCCTACCTCCGGCCGAATGACGTGCCGCCCACCATCCCTTCCATCTCCTCAGCGGCTCTGTGCCTCAGTCCATCTCCCTAATCTACCAACTCCATCTCCTCCCTAGGATGACTCGCTGATGGCCTTCCCAACAGCGACTTCACTGACGGACGCCGGCATGGCGTCCCTCATCATCCCTCATCCTGGCGGCGCGGTGCTCCTTCATCCCTCCTGCGACCCTCCTACCAGACCATCGACCGCACCGGTCGCTACGGCCTACACCGGTGAAGTTGCAGGTGGTTCTCCAGCGGTCCTTTCTGACTAGCTCTGATGAAGTGCCTGATTTTCTTTAAACAATCAATGGATGTAGTACTCCTAGTACTGCTAGTAGAGGTGGAATTCTTGGGGATTTCTGGACTGATGCTGCAACCGACGGGAGCTCGTCCCCAACAACTCCAAAAATCCACGAGTGACTACCTCTTGCACCGCAGACCGAGCAGATTAATTCCTTTCAATTGTTTTGCGATTTCGAGAGCAGATACTTGAAATCAGGACAATACTGCGGTTTTTCCCATGTTGCGTACTTGCATTGTTTATGCTGTTCAAATCGACTTGTAGCTAAATTAGCAGTTCCAGTGTACACTGTTTATTGTTAAACACTGTTGCTAGCCTTTAATATTACTAGTTCGTTACAGCCCCATCAACCTCTGCATCAACGTCTGTGTAAACTACTCATAGAGTCATAGTCATCTGTTTCCTGTGTATACTCATAAAATATGCTTGTGAATTGTGAAATTTTGAATATGCTTGTGAATTGTTAGTATTTTAGCAGAGATCATGGCAAAAAAAAATTGCAGCTAGCGTTCGAGTTGGCAAGCCGAGTTTGCGAGTATTCACCATAGTTGCATAATGATAGAAGTGGTTCGTCCCTTAATAACCAATGGTTACCCATTTATGCCCCTAATAACCTAATGGTTAACCTAATTTCCCTTCTACAGAAAATAGTTCAATAGGTTTCTATCCGAAAGATAAATGGTTAACCAAATCCTATCGTTAAATAGAGGGAGTACTATTATTCCAATCTGATGAAAGCATACCGTTTCCTTAAATTACGAATGCAAGCAAGTTCACCAGAAGTGCGAGATACTAAAGGAGCATGTACCTCGAGGAAATGATTCCAGTTTGTGCAATTAGATAGATCAACCTGAACCAGTTCCTTAGTATATCTGTACAGGTAAGGCGAATTTTAGCACAACTTCCAGTTCAAGAAATAAAATGAACTTCAATACAACTGCAGATCACCCATCTTGCCAATATATGATTATATACCTGGTAGCAGTTTGAATCAAGCAAGAACAGTCAGTCGACGGATCTCCACCATCCATTGCTGCATTCCAAGGACCTCCAATTGCAACGAGTGCATGATCCTTCTTAAATACAGCAAATTTTAAGACATTGTTCCAGTGCGCTATTCGGTCCTCAGCACTTCTCAATGAACATATATCAGCAAAAGCACCGTTGCTCATGCCACTCATCAAGAGAACCTGTGCACCATCATTAGAACAAGAATATGACAAAAGACCAATTTGGCAATACTTCAAAATTTAAAAAGCTTCAAAAATACAGATAGTACATCCTAAGCATACAACCCACATAAGAATCTTGTGCTTTTTTTTTACAATGCATAATAACCAAATTATTTCATCAAGTACTCAAGTACTGTCCAAAAAATAGGAAAGCCAATGACGTCAGATAATGGGGTACCATAACTTGTAGTACATGGCTACATGAGTTTTACAAGCTACAAGGGCTTGTCTGAACATTCTACAAACATGAGTATAATCCCAACAGACAGTGTGCCACAAGATTCCTATACATATTGGTACAATATAGATTTGTACAGTAATATGGGGCACTTATAATAAGCAAATCGTTTAAATATAGCTACTTCTGAAAATAAGTAGCTCAATCTAGTCCTTACTTAGAATACACAAAATTGTAGACACAAACCTTTACATTCCAAACAGTATCTGCGGTGTTGGTGCAGTTCGATTTCTCTGAAGATAAAACTGTTCTTTCGTCAAACTTATCATCCACTTCATGGATGTCATGCTCCAAACTATTTCACGGCAATAGCAAAAAATAGGTTAAATATTGCTCCTAAAACAAAGAATGATCACTTTGGGCAGCCAACCATATTATGCAGTTCAAACAGAAAGCATACCTAACTGGTGTACGCATGGAAAGATTGAGATTTCCTTTGGGCCAGTTCAAGACAACCTATAAGATAAATTAATCGCAGATGAAAAAAGAATCCTTTGATCCACAATGGAACAAAATCAAAGTCATTGATACAACACCGAACCTTACAAAAATCTGGAGAAATGACTAATCTAGGATATCGTTTCGTCAAAGATATATAGTCCCTCTCAGCATCCACCAAGCGAAATGGAAACACCTGCACGTAAGAACCTAACTAGCATTAAATTCATAATAGAAGCAACACAAACAACTAAATAAATGCATACAAAGCCATAATCAGTTGCACAAAGGAGAGGCAACAGAGAAGGAGGCAAATTTGTCCATGATTCACCATAATGCATAATGGGGCGCAATTAAGGTGGGGATGGTCTTCGAATTGGAGAAAGAAAGGATCTCAAGATTTTTCATATCACAATGAGGAAAGCGATATCTTGGCACCAGATAGAGAAATAGCTACTACTACTACTAGAGATGCTGAAACAAGGATCAGCGAAGATGGATGAATAAATGGAACTCCAGAAGAAAATAGAACAAAATAGTTCCACATGTGTGCAGAAACAGAGGTGCAAAAAGGAACTGGTTTCAGAAGGACAAGAATCAGGGGGCTGTACGACCAGGAGTACATCAAGGAGATTGGTAAGCCCCTAACATCATTATTAATGATTTGAGTAACAACAATGTGACAAACACAACTATCCGTTTACCTTGCAAATATATTCTCTCTTTATTTGTTTAACAGGTGTACGAGGCCTTCAGGACAGCAAACAAAAGAGTTAGTTATAAAGGCTTCACTGAAGACGAAGCAGCACATGTTGGATCCACAAAGCTACAAGTAAACATGGAGGTCCACCTATGCACAGCATCACGACGAGGTGAAAGTCTCCGCAAAGGCTTCTCAGATCTAACAGAAGAAGATTGTCGCCGTTCAACAGGTCTTCTCGGAGGAGTGCGCTCCCGCCTTGCAACAGCCACGTGCTTCCTATCCCGCTCCCTCTCCTTCTCCCGGCGTACGCGAAGATGTTCTCTTTCTCGTTCACGTTCCCTCCTTTCGCGCTCCCGCTCCCGCTCCCTGTCCCGCTCTCTTTCAATTTCACGGTCTCGTAGCTCTTGTTCATATTCCCATTCCCTTTCCTTTTCTTTTTCCCACAAAAGGTCCATTCGACGCTCATCATCTCTTAGATCCAGTTCACGGCGATAACCAACACGGTCTCCTGTTCGCTCATCGACCATGGAGATGCCTGGATGTACACGTGGTAGGATGCTATCTCGGTAATCAGATTCTGAAGCTGGCTGCAGCAAGCTTTTCCCTGAAGCATAGTCGCGTCCAGGGGGGAGAGCCATCCCAAAACCACTGCTCGATGATCCTTGTCCATAGACAAGGCTGTCCATGTTTGACCTCTGAGTTCTCCCCAACACTGAAGCTTGTTGTTGGCCTCCATATGTAACAGATCCAAGAAGGGACATACTGTGATGATCTGCTTCGGCTCTTCCATATGCACCAATTTCCTGGGATCCTTGATGGATTGGGCCGGTTCTTCCTGCAAAGTAATCAGCTTGTCTGCCAGAAATGCATACTTTTCTCAGTGCATATGCTATGTTTTGTTGTGGTGACAGACACAAAGGTCGCTAGTTAGCTATAGATTTGTTTTCGAGGGCTATCGAGGGATTTTGTACAGCTAACCAAACATACTGAGATGCAGGCAACTTTTAACTTGAACCTTAAAGCGATAATACAATAATAGCAACAGTAGTATCGATAGGTAAATAGCAGAAGTAACAATAATATGAAGCAAAACCTGCCGGTCATTGGAACCTTACTGCAAGCTAAAATACTGTAAACCAGACTGTAAAAACACACACCGTATATCAGAACCAGGCTGCAGCTGAGTTTTCACGAGCTGAGGATGGCGTGTTGATGAAACCTAAAATATTAGTAGCATTTCGATAATGAGAATTCATGAATTATCAAAGTAGGCAATAAATGAGAACAAAATGATGTTTTGTAAGGGAGAAACAAAAATTACCTGATCTACACGGTCATGAATCTGAGATCACATGAATGACAATAAGTTATATTATAAATTGTAAAATCAAAGTGGTAAGGAGCAAAAAAAAAGTACCCCCGCGCTTGTGTTCATGTGTGTGTGTGTGCGTGTGCGTGTGTGTGTGTGTGTGTGTGTGTGAGAGAGAGAGAGAGAGACCTGATGGCTTCCAGGAATATGATCAGGATATCTTCTATCCAAATCATTGAGGCCATCTCTTCTGCTAATATTAGCTGAGTGTTCTCCGTACACCCTTCTCTCCAATTCATAATTCGCACCATACTGGTCTAGCTTTGGTGCATACCCACGAGAAGCTAGGTAGTCATCATTTGGTCTTCCCAGGCTAGATCCTACAGCTCCAGATGAGAACTTTGATGACTGGGAGAGCGTCGTTTGATGAGCTTGCAGGCTAAGATCCGAAGAACCTGGGCCGTTGGTAGCAAGTCCACCAGCCTGCAAAATATGTTAGTGGGGTATTATATTATTAATTGACATTTTCTGCAACAAGATCATGCAATGATAGCAGGCGAATTAAAAGGGGAAAAAATCTTCTCCAGAAGATTTGGTAATTTTGTGATGTAGAACAAACAACGCAATTAGTTTGCCAAAACGTCTCATATTAGGGAACAATTTAGTTTGCCAAAACATCTTATATCAGGGAACAAAGGATGTAGTTAAGATGGACTAAACACCCAAAAAATGCGAACTAGATTTTTGGTTCATCATTTATTATATGTGGAGTGACTTAGTGAGGAAAGTCGCAAATGTTTTCAGGGTTGCAGACCCCAATCTCCTGAGTCATGTTCACTACCCAAAAGAACTCAGATAAACTTGTCATGCTCTATGGTCTTCATTTGGACAGATTGGTTATTGTAGTTGATAGAGAAGGAAGTCGGCAAGTTTCACATCGAGAATAACATCATGGCTTTGCATATCAAATCAGCTTAAGAAGCTGCAGTAATGTGGTTGTGGCCTTGTAGGAGAGATGACTTCCTATTTGTACCTAGTAAATCTTATGCAAATAATGGCACCATAATGTCATTCTACCCACACCAACCCACATAAAGCTCAGGATGTCAGAATTTCTTTCAGCTTCAGCTTCCGAATTGTTGGGGAGCTCTCAGTGAGTCCACAAGGTACCCAAGCTACCAGTTTGGGATGGTTTAAGGTGCTCATGTTTTTCAGCTAAAGATTGATGCCTCCCCAAAAGGCATGGGATCGTGGCTATGGAATGATGCATATGTTGGGAAAGATAAGAAAGGGATAGTTTGAAGACATGGCTGCTTTAGAACTTATATAAAGCTCTGCTCCTACCATCAAGTAAATGGTAAGGGGAGGATATATCTTTCAGACTGAGGTCCTAGTGTGGATAAACAGCTTATGTTGGAAGATGGCATCAATTGCCCAGAGAATAGAAGAGATAGTTAGTAATGAAAAAAGCTAAAGACCATGGCAGAGCAGGCTGTACACAGGTTAAATCTTAAAAGCTCTAAGAGCAGTATAGCTGGTGAATGGTGATTCACTTGTCTCCTAAAATAGTCTTGCTTATCACAGATGCCCATGTGGGTCTAGTTCCAAAAAGCATGTAGCTCATACTTAGATGGAACTGGAGAGTTAGCTAGTAATAACATTGACTGCCTTTACCAGAAGAGATGCATTGGGTATATATAAATACAACACAAACCGACAAACGACAGCTAACACACATCCAATTACAGATGTAACATCAATGAGGGCAGGAAACAACATTAGGAGTCAAATTTAACTGCACCTATAATATAATTCAACTGCAAGGGAAGACAATATTAGGGCTAGAGTTAACCACCTTGGGCGCGCCATAAACTGCAGCGTAGGGGCCTCCATACTGCCCCACAGCACCCTGTGCAGCACTGCTACCAAACCGAGCACCATCAGCGCCTCCAGCCGCTGCAGTAGAGGTTGCATAGCCACCGCTGCCAGGCTGCCAAAAGCAAACCAGAAGGGGCGCAAGCGTTTGCACCCGTATATGAGAAACTTCCAGCATCACCATACTTGGTTTTGCCAATGAAACACAGATGAGTTTTCAAGCGCGCCTTACAATTTTGCCGTATGGTTGCTGCGCCCCGTAGGGCGGCGGCTGGCCGTACGGATTGGGCCCTTTCTTCGGAAACATTGCGGACGTCCCCGCCTGGCCGCCTAGCGCAGCTACACAGCACCAGCGCAGCTACACGCGCGCGCTTCTGCGGGGTAAATAATCCCATATAATACATCAGCAACAGAAAACATACCAGCGATCAATCCAAAGTAGACATGGCCGAACGAGCATGACCTGGCCAAGCGATTTGGTTGCTGGCGAAGGCAGAAAAGAGTGAAACCGATGGATGCTAGGGCTTACCTCTGCGGAGGGAGGGCGAGGAGACTATGCGTTGAGATGCTGAGATCCCTTACGGGGTATTCGAGAGCGTTAGGGCTCAGCCGGATGCGACGGGGACAGCGACGGCGACGGCGACGGCGACGCGGGGAGTGAAAGGCGAGGTCGGTGGCGGCGGAGCACGGGAAGGGGTTGGAAGCTGGGGTTCAGGCTGTTGTATCGGTCCGAACAAAGGAGGAGGAAGCGTGAGGAGACCTTACCGGCATCAGCAAAACGCCGGGTGGACGTGGACGTGGCCAGGATTCTAGCACGAGTTTTGTTGGGCCGCGCCCATTGCCCAGGATAGTCCGGGCTGGACCTTGGGCGAAACTGTGACCTCCTTCAAATTAGCCCGTCCGAAGAGAGCACGGCCTTGTAGCCTAGTAAACGTCAACGAAAATAAACGAGCTTTTCTTTTTTGCATGGCATATATAATCTTTTTTGTTGTTGATCTTTTTACAGTAGTTGTGGGAAATTCTAGTAATCATTTTGTATTTTTTGATATCTTAGGATTTTTCTGCATAGTTTTCCGATAATCATTTTATCCCATTCTATCTTTTAGTTTCTACATGTATCGCTTCATTTTACTTGATTTTCAATTAATGAAACATGTGGTTCCTCTCAAAAAAAACTCTAGCCGACACGGTAAAACAAAAAACCGTAAAACATGAGTACACGGCATCGGAAAATCATTTTGCAGGTCGCAGTTCAGAGTAGAAACCGTATATAGCAACTAAGCTTTTAAAATTCAACAATGCACGTAATTAGACATGTTAAAAGCATAGAACAGAAACTAAACTGCACTATTACATATTGGGAGCACTACTGTTAACCCTAATGCCAAAATCGAGCCCCGGATGACCTCACTGGAGCTTCTAGACACGACGGCAGCACAGCGACGAGGTGTTCAGTCGACCTCGAGGTCGGTCACCTCCAGCTTGACGCGGTGTGCGGCATGCTCCTCCTCGTACCCTGCCACGACAACGATGGCCAACCGCGTGTCCCTCTCCCCGTGCTTCCGCGCCGCGGCGATAGAGTGATGCGACCGGCGCAGCTGCGTCTCCATCGCCAGTCGCTCCGCCTCATTGTTGTTGACAAAGTCGTGAAAGACCACTCGGTACCCCTTGGATTCTTCGGTGGAGGCAGAGTACTCTGACAGTGTGCCCACCCTGCCTCCACAAAGGAGTAGGTGGGGACGAAGGAGGGCGGCGGCAAAGCGAGGAACCCACACCGTCGTCGTTGGCATGGGCGTGCGCGCGGATGGAGGGGACGTGCTTGGGGATGGCGGCGGCTGTGCGTATAGGCGCAGGGATGGCGGGGGAGAGGTCATGGTTGGTCCACTGCCAGGCCATCCTCTTCCTTGTCCCCTTATATAGAACGAGCTTCACACGCTCTTCACGGGAGAGCTCCCCGCAACACCGACCGTCTCCACAGTTGCGAGAGTTGTCGTCGTGGCCGCCCCCACCCCGTCGAAGCCTTGTATCCAAGGCTAGCCCTAGGCCTGTGCAGGCCCCATCCCATGTACCTATATACGTAGCAGCTATAAATTGGTCAGACAGGTCATTTTCTCAGAATAAAATGAAGTTGGGGTAAAAAGGCCCATCACGGGATAGCGGCTGAGGCCTTTGGCCCGTGTACGTGTTATCAATGATCGAGTAGGATCAGCGATGCACTGATGACAGCGAATCCTTTTTTTCAGCATCATCGCCTTTTATTAGAGTTCAGCAACCATCGTAATACAACATCCATTAGGAGGATTTAACAACCACGCGCTACGACCTTGATTACTACTAACTACACTTCTAGCAAGATTATGCGCTTCCTTGTTGGAGCCTCTTCCTTCATGACAGAAGACGAGATCGGAGAAATCTCTCCTAGCTTCAGTAATCTCCCGAGCTATCAGGGATATTAAAACTAGGACAAGATGGAGCTTCCTCACGACCTGGTCGTTTTAGACCGTCCGATCACCTCTGTTAGCATTTTCTGTCCGTTTGATTTTCATCAATCCTGCATGGACCAAAATATCCCTAGGGGAAGCTCCTCTCGAGAACAAATTGGCCTGATGTGGTTAACTGGGCCTAATAGCCCACTAATTTCCACGTAATGGTACTACCCATTCACATCCAAGGTGTTTTATATGAAAAAATAGATTGACACGACAACAGGCCACCATCATGATGTATGTAATTAAGTTTACTAAAAAATACTTCAAATATTTACCTTACCTTGAATATATGAAACTTTTTAGTTTTCATCCGAATATGTATAGATTGGCACGACAACAGGTCACCATCATGATGTATGTAATTAAGTTTACTAAAAAATACTTTAAATATTTACCTTACCCTGAATATATGAAACTTTTTAGTTCTGATGCGAATATGTTTCTATAATTATCTGACATTCTATAGTTTTAATAGATGGGGTGCGGCAACGCGCGCCAGTATGATCTAGTATGGACATAAACTCCCATCGTCCCTTCAGCTAGGCTTCGGATAACATTCTCGCAATCGCTTGCCACCCTCACCCGATCAACAACGATGTCCCTTGCAAGCGCGATTGCCTCGCGACACGCCATGGCTTCTAGTGTCTCGGCGGTAGTACTTCCAGGGAAGATGACTGCGGAAGCCCCCATGAAGACACCACAGTCACTTCTAGCCACTGCAGCAACCGATCCTCTTCCTGTACTCTTCCCCACTACAACATCCATGTTTATCTTCACCATTCCAGGGGGCGGAGGGATCCACCCTGCGGTAGTCGAACCCCTAGTACCAGCCTATTGTTTCCTTGCTCGACCTTCACATAAATTGAGATCTGCGATAAACCTCTCCACAAAGCAGTATACTGATAAAGGGTTCTGGTACACCTGCTCGTGTATGGCCTTCCGACGAGCATGCCAAATTGCCCATAGGGTGACGAAAACCCTAACCTGCTCGTCCTTCTTTAGAGTTGCGATCATGGTTGCCAGCCAAGAGCGTGCATCCCTGTCCTCGGAACACGCAATATGTTCTGTAACACTCTCGTCCACCAAAGACCAGACACACCTCGACATTGTGCAGTCGATTAAGGCATGCCTCCAGGTATCATGCGCTCCACATAATTGGCATGAGCTGCTCTCTGCCATATGCCTTCGATGTCATTCCGCATTCGTTGGAATTGATTGTTTTGATAGTCTCCACAGAAAGATTTTGATCTTAGAGGGTACCTGGGTTTTCCAAAGCGAAACCCACTCCTTCTGAATCTGTGCCTCGTTAGAACTTGAGCCGCGATGATCCAGCCATGCCTCCCATCTGTCTCTGGTCGCGATCAACATGCGGTATATCCCCTATTATCGTAGTGCCACGCCCAAAAGTCATGTTGTCGCATGTAGCTTAGGGGGATCTCCAAGATGACCTCAACATCCATTGGCAGAAAACAGGTCTGAAGCTTCTCTTCATTCCAGGTTGTCGATGTAGCATTGATGAAATCGGCCACCGTACGCGGTGGATCATCCACGATGCAAGTCGTAGGGCGCAGCAAGCCATCCCTAGGAATCCACTGCTCATTTACTGGATCACTATGCTCCCCCTACCAATTCTCTTGATCAAACCCTGCTTAAGCATAGGCAAACCATCTTGGATCGCGCGCCACACTTGTGATGGACCTGATCCAAGCAATGACTGCAGCAGGTCAGTGTTCGGGTAGTACCTTGCTTTCAAAATTCTCACACTCAGTGACTCCGAGTTTTGAAGCATCCTCCATCCTTGCCTAGCCAAGAGGGCTAGGTTAAATAGCTCAATATATCAAAACCCCAGTCCTTCATATGCTTGGGCTTACAGATCTCCTTCCACGAGACCCAACTCGTCTTCCTCTCGCCTCCTTTGCCCCCCCCCCCACCAAAATTTTCGCAGCATAGAGTTAATATGAAGACACAATCCCCTCGACAATCTGAAACATGCCATAGAAAATATTGGAATAGCTTGGGAAAATGACTTAATTAGGATGTCCTTCCCTCCTGTTGATAGGATTTTTTCCAGCCACCCGTGTATTTTGCTCCACACCCTGTCCTTCAGATACTTGAAGGCCCCATTCTTGGCTCGCCCCACATCAGTGGGCATACCCAAGTAATTCTCATGCAATGATTCCGAGTGAACATGGAGGATCTGTTTCACCCCCTCCTTAGTGCTTCTCGGGCATCTCTTACTGAAGAAAATAGAAGATTTGTCCCAATTCATTTGCTAGCCTGATGCCCTACAATACAGGTCCAGCACCTCTTGTACCTTCTCCGCTACCTTCGTCTCTGCCTTGAATAGCAATAGGCTGTCATCCGCAAAAACGAGGTGGCTAACGATCGGAGCCGTTGGGGCCACCTTTAGTCCATGGAGCTCTTATGAGAAAATGTATTTTAATAGGCACGAAAGGCCCTCTGTTGCCAACAAGAACAAATAAAGAGATATAGGATCACCCTGCCGCACCCCTGGGAGGGAGTAAACTTCTCCAGTCTTCCTCCATTAAGGAGAACTTGAAAGGAGACTATGGTGACAAGACGCATCACCATTTGGACCCATACTCTATGGATACCCAACTTGATCATGATCGCCTCAAGATATGACCACTCAAGTCAATCATACGCCTTCCTCATGTATAAGTTGAGAGCACAAAAGCGATTCTTCTTTGCTTTATTCCGCTTCATGAAATGGAGACACTCATAAGCGGCAATAATATTTCGGTGATCAGCCTTCCTGGCACAAAGGCTGATTGTTCCTCCGAGATAATCTCCGGAAGGCACACCTTCAGACGATTCGCCATAACCTTTGGCGCAATTTTGTATACAACATTGCATAGGCTAATTGGCCTAAATTGGCCAAGTTCCTCAGGGATATCCACCTTTGGAATTAAGACAATGAAAGTCTAGTTAATATCTTTCATATGATCCTCACCCTTGAGCACTCCAAGAACTACCAAGGTAACCTCCTCCCCACATAGGTCCCAGTGAGTCTGGAAAAACTGTGTCAGGAAGCCATCAGGTCCGGGAGCCTTAATTGGGAACATTTGAAACATAGCTTCTTTTACTTCCTTCTCCGCAATTGTTTTCAACAACTGTTCGTTCATACTGTCCGTGACCTTCCCCGAAACAACTCGTAATACCTCCTCCATGTTTGACACTCCCTCCGATCTGTATAGATCGGCATAGAAATCACGCGTCAACTCAGCCATCTCCTGGTCAGCTTCGGTGAACTCTCCATCGGGTCGTTTGAGCCTGCTAATATGGTTCCTCTTCTTCCTTTGGCTTGCCCGAAGATGGAAGAATCTAGTGTTCTTATCCCCCTCGGTGAGCCATTGTACTCTAGAGCGTTGTCGCCACATCACTTCCTCTGGCTCATATATTTCCACCAAGCGCTGGTGAACCTTGATCTCCTCATAAGAAGGTTCCTGTCTCGCTGAGTCGTAGTGCAGCACCTCCAATCGATCTTTCAAATGCCTTATTTCCTTTCGGACAAGCCAAAAAGTATCCAAACCCCACTTTTCTAGCGAACTTGAGATGCGTTCCAGTTTGTCTTGAAGTTGTTTCATTGTTGTTGCTTTCCCCTCCTCCTTCCAAGTGTCAACGAGGTATGGTTTAAACTGATCGTGTTTTTCCCACATCATTTCGTATCTGAAGATCTTGTCTTTAGTAATTCGCCGTTGGCGAGCCGTCTCCCTCCACCTTACAAAAATCGGACAGTGATCTGATGTCACCCCTATCAAGTGACGCACTGTGGCTTCCGAGAACCGTGAGTCCATGACACAGTGGCTACAGCTTTGTCGAGGCGCACCTTGCATAGCAAGCCCCCTGCCACCCTTTTCTCAAAGGTCCATCTGTTGCCTTGGAAACCCAAGTCTCCTAGCTCGTACACGTACAAAGCTTCACGAAAACCCTCCATCTGGACACTACTCCTCTCAACCACGCCCTCGTGTTCGTGTTGATGTAACACTTCATTAAAATCACCAATGCACATCCATGGCAGCGACGACGATGACTTAATAAACTTCAACATATCCCACATTTTATGTCTCTGTGAGGTTTGCGCCTCACCATACACACACGTCAATCTCCAAGGGTCATTATACCTCTTGGTAATAATCGCATCAATATGGTACTACGGATAAGGCAAAATCTCAAGCTTTATTTCATTATTCCAAAAAACCCAGTCCTCCACTACGCCCGGTACTATCAACAACAAAACCTTTATCAAAACCTAGCCTCCTAGCTAGACCTTCGACTCTTGCCTTCGGAAGTTGCGTTTCAACAACGCACACAATGGTAGGTTTAAACCGCTTCACAAGATCGTGAAGCTCTCTAACTGTCGCGTCCCCACCTAAATCACGACATGAAGGAGATATGCCCTAGAGGCAAATAATAAATAGGTTTTTATTGTCATATCTCAGTTAGTTATAATAGTTTCATATTGTGCTATAACTGTGCCAAGTAGAAACATTGGTACAGATGTGGTATGAAACAACTAAGTCCCTAGTAGCCTCTATTCATACTAGTTCGTTGGTCATGAGGATGATCTAGATTTCAAGATCATGGGCATTTATGCCAATTAACAACGGGGTCATATCATTAGAGAATGATGTGATGGACATTCCTCGAAGGATTGCAACACGATCAAGTCATATAGTTCATTGTTGCAACAACATTTTCCTTAGACCGTGAGCTCATATTACTCACCGTTTTCCGAGGCTGCTTTGACTGCATCAACCGTCATCTGGTAATACGGTGGCCATAAAGGTGTACGTTGGATATTCCGAAGGAGCAGTAGATGACATGTGACTGCAAGACCGGGATTTGTTCACCCACATGACGGGTAAAGATACATACGACCGGCTTGGTGAGATTACATCCATAAATGTTGCAACATGTGACTCGGTCACGGGGATGTAATATCACGGTAATAAGAAAACAAAACTTGTTGTGAACGAGATTGAACAAGGTATGTGATACCAATGATCGAATCTCGGACAAGTCGTATCAAGAAACAAAAGGAATTGGATGCTACATTTAGCGGTTCAAACGATATTGTCATGAGGAATGCACATGGATCACATGGATATCCCTGGTCCCTCTGTTGATCATTGATACAGATCATGTCTAGAGAATTCCCTAGCCGTGAGAGGATACACTTAAGGGTACGATGAGAGCGATCATTCGTAAGACGGAATCACAATAGAGAAAGAGAAAGCCGAAAATATTCTGTAGAGAGATCTGAAGTTGTTCGGAGAAAGAATAAATAAAAAGACCGAAAAAGTGTTTTCGGATAAATGAGAATTTAAATATATATTTATTATATGTTAATTGTCAATTAATATATTCTAAATAATATTTATGTTAAGATTTATAAGAACAACTTTTATATTAGGCTAAATCCCCAGAGGGAAATAGCCTAGAAGAAAAGCTGCAGAAAAAGAAAAAGAGAAAAGAAAATAGTTTAGCCAAAGTGAGCGGTGGATATTATCCGCCGCATGGGGCGACGAGCAGCTAGGCTACGCGCGCGGGCGAGCGGCAAATACTACGCGCCGCTCAAGACGGCGTAGCACCAAGCATCGCGCGAGTCGTGGGTGGGCCGCGAACGACCGACCGGCCCAAGCCGGGGCCGCCTCTCTCCTGCCGCCTAGCGTGTTGCTGGGCTGCCAGGGGTGCAGCGTCGGCCCACCAAGGGCACCAGCTGCTGCTCTGCCAGCTGGGCCTCGGTGGCGCCCAGGGCCCACCCCGGCTGGCTGTTAACTGCTTCTTATTGATGCCGCATGCTGTTGGGTTGGTGGGGTTTTGGCCCATTCGGCTGGTCCGAATTTTCCTGAGTTTTTCTTTAGTAATTAGTCCCACATGGCTTAGCCTTTGAGAAAGGCACACCCCCTTAGCCTATATAAAGGGGTGCCTATAGGTGGGATTAAAAACACACCAATACACCAATATTTGGAGAAGTCCTTTGGTTGGCTTCCTCCTTCCCTCTCACTCTAGCCATTGTGACCATGGCCCCAAGTTTGGGCTGTGCAAAAAAGGCACACATGCAGTACATCGTTGCGCTGCAGGGATTCCTAGCTGGATATGAACTTCCGCACTCCCGTTGGGATCAGGGAGCCGGAGGTCTCATCGTGCACTGGATGTGTACGAATACACGAGGCACAATACTTGGGGCGCTTAAATGTCGTGAGTTAGAGCTGCTGCACGATGAAGAAGGAGCAAGGGGTGACCTACGAGGAGCTTCGCGGCCTTGAGGCCAGCTATGAGTACGATTACATCAACCACGTTCCCCTCGAAACGTTAACCGCGTACGGTCTACAATGGTATGTATTCTCTACACATTGGCCGTTACCGCATTACTACATAGATAGATCCTAGGCAGTTTTGGGGGTTCCAACGTAGGAATTTTTTTGTTTTCTGCTGCAGATCCCTTCACGGCAGTTATAGATTATGCAACTCATTGATCTCGGCGGAGCTCGCTCACGGAGCTCGCCTCTTCATTAGTAGTCTCTCGCACCCCAGGCCTCTTAGGGTCCGGTTTTACAGGTGATGGGCTGGTTCCACCTTTAGCTTGTATATCTTTTGCCATGAATTCTAGGTCAAAGTTCTTTGCCACACCCCGCTTGGTCCCAACACCAACATCAGTGATTAGTAGTGTGGTTGAATTCACCTTTCCTGCTGCAATCGGGGATTCCCTTGGTGGGAGTTTGCGCGAGTTAGTGCTTCCCCCACCTCCATGGCCACTTCCACGGCCAAAACCCCGGCCACCCCGACTCCCCTCACGCGTTGGGGCTCGGACTCGCTGCCTCGAAGTCTGTGGGTGCTAGTCTTTCATTGGCGCTGTCATCCAAGCGCCATACTTCTTGTCATTGTCTCCATGGACTCCATCCCTGCACTCTTGGTCTCCATGTCCAAGGAGCCCGCAAATTTCATAGAACTTGGGCAATTTCTCGTACAGCACCTGAAAGGACAGCCTCTCGCTTCCTTCCGGATGCGGACCCACGCACCTCATTAGTGGCTTGTTCACATCCAAATTGACTCTCACCCGCACAAAGCTCGTACCAGTGGCTCCTAGCGCATAAAGATCGACGATGAGGACTTCTCCAATGCGTGCTGCCATGTTGCGCACTAACCCTTCTTTCCTGAACAGTGGAGGTATGCCTCTCACTTGTACCTAGGCATGCAGTCGATTCAGAATTTCTGAACCTGGATCAACGATCCCATCATACGGCTCCAACAACACGCCCTATTGCCGAAAGATCCAGGGACCGTCCAGCATGGCCATGTTCCAGTCTCCCAGGCATGAAACTTGGAGCATGAATAGATTGTCCTCCATCAGCCTGATGTCCCACTTCTTAGCAAAGCCCCATGCAAAATCCATCTTCTGAAAGAAAGGTTGATTCCCAAAGTGCTTGGTAGTGTGCACCTTGACGATCGCCATCCAACGAGCATCCCCACGGAGGTTCACAAACTCCTCCCTGGGAAGAACCACATCATCCAACTCCTCTTCCTTGAATACCAGTTTCTTCATCAGCTCCTGCAGGTCCGGTGCAGGCAATGGCCCCGACGATCCTCCTTCCCAGACGAACTTCGCCGCCATGATTGGGTTCCTAGACTCTCATATTTGATCCCAATCCTTCTGCCCTCGTCTCCCGCGACGCCAAGGCCGGGCAGGCGTGCGAGACGCCCCTGGATCGGCCCGAGTAGGTCACCGAGTCCGAGCGAAGCACGCAGAATAGATCAGTGTCGAGCAACCGGTCTTCCGCCGCACAGTCGTCGACGAGAAGTTCTAACCCTAATCGCGAGAGTGGAGAGGTATTCGGCTAGGCACCGGTTGGTTTCGGCGAATCCTATTCCCCAACGCGTCCCCGATGATCGCGCCCGCGAAGCGAAACGTGCTGGGCCAGGCCCATTAGCTCAAGCTGGGTTTTTGGTTTTCTAGTTTTTCCTCGTTTATTCAGGTTTAATGGAGTTTCCTCTTTTTCGGTTTCTGGACAGTTTTCTTGAACTTTTTAAAAACCTCAATACTTATCTTTTTTTTTAACTCTTTTCAAGTTTAAACATTTTGCAGATTTGAAAATTTTCGAATTTTAACATTTTTAAATTTGAATATCTTTAATTTGAACATTTGAAATATGAATAAATTTTTAATTTCAACAAATTTCAAAACTGAACAAAATTTGAATTTGAACAATTTTCAATGTTGAACAATTTTTAAACTGAACACTTGTCAAAATTGAGAAAATTTGCAAATTTGAACTTTTTTTCAAAATCTGACATTTTCAATATAGCAAAAAGAAAATAAACCAATTTTTTTTTAAAGGTAACAGTTACTGGGCCGCATTGGACGCGGCCCATGATCGAGTGGCTTTAGGCGACGCCTCACTCGCCCCCGCTTAAGCGTTCTATAGCACCTCCCGCCGATGACGCCGCCTCCCTCGTATTCTCCTCTTGTCTTCTTGTTTCCCAATCCCCGGACTCCATTGCCCAACTAAAACACTAGCGCTGCTGCCGGCCGACAGATAGTGCGACGCCGGCTCGGTATAATTTACGGTTGTTGATCCTTTCTTCCAAAATCTCCATTCCGATTGGTTTGACAGAACCACGGGGCGTTGAAGAGAAGGCCAATACTACTTGCTCACCCATTTCAACAAGGAAGAGATTGCCGCATGCCCTTATTGCTGGACTTGTTTCGTGTTCGTGGCTGAAATCAGCCATCAACTAGTACAAAATCTAGGTGCTTTTGTTTGAGTTTCATGCAATAATTTCGTTCTAGTGGTACTTGTCTGAAATTGCTTCCGTAGTTGTTGAACATATTACTCATTTGTCCTTTGTTTTTCATTGCCGTCATCCACACTGAAGTGGATTAGAAGAAATTGTTTTAGATTAGAAACATTTAAATTACCACTACACTTGTTTTTCGTTCATACAAGGGGCCCAATTTTGTTTTCTTTCACAGGGCCCTTGGCATGTCATGACCGACCCTGCTAGAATCACCCACATGGTGGCTCTCGAGGCCGGATTTGCTGTTGCCGCTCGTCGAATGGGTCGCCGGAGGGTGGATATGGTGGTGGGAAAGTAAGGGTTTGCACCCGCAACCGCCCCTCCGCGGGTACATATGGCGCCGGATTTGGTTGTTTTACCGCATCTGCTAGCTCCGCGAAATCTGTCCAAACCCTAAAATCTTGGGAGTTTTACGGACCGGGGCTCTTATAGTACACGAGGCACGCAAGTAGACTTAATTTGCAGAAACAAGACTGGGATTGTGTGGGCTTGGCTACACCAAATGGCCGGGTGTGTAGTGTGCTAACTAATGACGCCTCTTGGCAGGTAAGAAGTCTTGTCGGTGTAGTCTGAAACGCATGGTATGGTATTGGCCGACGACGGCATGCTGGCGACCCTGCCGGCCGGCCGGCGGCCCTGATCGGTCTTTATGATGGTGCAATGAATCCATCGTACGGCGCTGGCACGACACAATGTAGTGATACATTGATATCATTAGCTGATTAGCCTGGGGGGCGTGGCTTTTGTTAGCAGCAGGGGTAGCGCATATAATCTGTCGAGCGCGCGGTCAGTGGCGCACAGTGCGAGATCGCTATCGGCGAGTCATGGGCCGGCCTGTAACTGTAAGAACATGCATGCTAACTGCTAAGGCTTTATGCAGCGTGCCAGCATAGCTCCGTTTCTGTGTTTTCCTGCCTGGGATCATTTCGGCACGGAAGAGAGAACTGGATCCGATCGATCTATCATGCATGACACAACACCTGCATGCGGTGAAAGAATCAAAGAGGGGCAGAACGACGCAATAAAAGCTGCCAGTAATTAATGCACATGTTTCACGTGTATTAGTGGAAAATGAGCTTTTTTGTCCCGGTTTGTAAGGGCTTTAGTCCCGGTTGCTTAACTGGGATGGGGCAATTGGGACTAAAACCCCAACCCTTTAGTCCTGGTAGACGTGACTGCTGGCTGTCGCAAGGGGAGGGGCACATCTATAGGTCTGCAGCATTTCGGGCATTTTTTATGTTGCGGCAGAGATTTTTTTATATATTTTCATTTATTTTGCTTCCCTTTTATCTATTTCTTTTTTGTGTTTTGGATATTTATTTTAGGTTTTGCACTTAGCAATTCAAGATAGGAATGGGTCGGGTCGGTCCGTCGGGTCAGTGACCCGGCTCAAAATTTCGAGGCCATTGGGGCGCACGGGTCGGCCTCGAACACGTTCTGGGCCAATAGGGCCGGCATCTGCTGACCCACTGGGTTGACGGGGCCGACCCATCCATTTCCTGCACCTGTCGCGAGTAGCCGAACAAGAACAGGCTAGGAGCTCTAGATGCTATAGTCGCCCGCCGCTGCCTCCTTCCCCGCCGCCCCCCATCTCTGCCGCCGGAGGTCTCGGTCGGCGCCTTCCTCTCCCGGTCGTCTCAGTCATCGCCCAGATCTCCATCATCTCATTCGCCGCCCAGCTCTCCGTCCCGTTCCTTCTCCGGCTCGTCCAGCTCCAGGATCGTGCTCCCTCCGGTCAACTGCCTCTCCTTTCCCGGTTAGTGCTCCAAACCTCTCTAATCCAGCTTAGGTTTCTTCTTTAGTGATCGTTCTGGTCCAATTCTGGAGGATTGTGTAGGTTCTTGGTTAGTGCTCTAGCTAGTTAGTATATCTGTAGGTTTTTGTTTTTTGATCTGCCTTTTTCTTGCAAGGCGGTGCTGATTGAGTACTGATCTACCCTTTTGCAGTGTACTGTTCTGAAGGAACCAAGTTTGTTACATGTTACCCTATATTCAAACCAACTAGTCATTTTTCTTTGCATTCTCGAAGGAAATAAGACAGTCAGGCTAGTTTCAGGTTAGTGATCGTCTTGATCCAGTTCTTGAGGATGATATAGATTGTTGGTTAGTTCTTGTTCAGGTGATGAGGGAAAGTTTAGCCAGAATAGTAGAGCTTTGTTACCCTTCCTACTGATGCATTTTGTAAGTTTGAAATCTAGTTCCTTGATCTGATTGTGTTAGCTGTTCATAGTCTTTTCTTTCTCGGATGTTAGACAATCCAGTTGTTTGCACCAGAGGCCTCAATCTGTTTCTTTTCTGTACATAGTTGAAGTGAGGTAAATTGGATGTATCAGTATAGATGTGTCACATTTATTATCATCTAAACAACGCACTCTGTTCTTGCAAAATCTCATTCAGCGGCTCAGCTAGTTGGTCAAGGTGTTCTATTTCCTGAGATTCATCATTCAGTTTGTCCAGAGTTAGCGGTACTCAATCATCCCTTAGTTTATTTATTATATCCTCGTACCTCTGCTGCCAAATCCTTGTGCTGGATAACTATAGTATCTTGTGAATAATTTAGCCAAGAAGAAGTGGAGCTCGTTAAAATGGTAGTAGAGAATTGCACTTTGCCAAGTCTGTGTCTGAATCTCAATGTGTGCAAACCTCTACCATAGGAAAACGTTCCTTTTACATTCAGCAATCCAGCTTAAGTACTACTAGATCATTAAGACATGGCTGCCTAGTTAGTAAAAGGATATTTCTTGAAAATGAAGTCCTGCAAAACTATGTGACAAGTTGCTGCAGGATAGCCGCTGAATACTGATTTTTTTACAACTGTCTATGTGTAGCTGGTCATTTTAATGTGTACTTGTAGCTGGTCATTTTATTGCTGAAGTTATTGACAGAAATACATTGCATTCAATTACAAATTTGATGTATCTTTTCAGTTCTTTCCTGACTCAGTCTCCGGTACAGATGATGAGAGATGAATCATGTGGCAGCAATGGACAAGTAATCTCCAGTAGATGATTAAGCAATCACTAATGAAATGAGAATCAAATCACTGATTCGTGAAGTCTGTAGCTGATTCATGGTTCGTTTGTAAACCTTGTTTGTGTTTAATTATCATCTATGGTTAGGCAACCATTTTGTTATGACAATAGTATCTAAAACCAGTTTTCTTTGGAAACTGTAAATTCACTGAATTTTGGGTCGGCCCTAGGGTACCCAATGGGTCAGCGAGGCCGCAATGTTTTCTCAAAATGGGTCGACCCATGGCCCCTGAAATTGGCCCTAGGGCCACGTGGCCAGGTCCAAGGCCAGGTTCGGGCCGGCCCATTCCCATTTTGATTAGCAATGAAGGAACCATTATATTACAAAACATCTCCCGGTTATATTACACATCAATTATCGAATATATTATATTCATGCATATATATAATATAAAGTCTTCTATGATCTATTACATTATCATGATCTTCTGATACTATTCTCCTTTTGGATCTAGAACCTCTGCATCTAAAAATCCCGCAATTTCCTCTTGGATTGCTTGTATGCGATCCTTTGATAGAAGATGGTCCTGTAACCGTTCGATCTAATTTAAAAGAAGTCAACATATATGAATGAAACTATACACAATTGATGGTAATAAAACAAATTTCTAAATATTGTTTACATACTTGAAGTTGTTCTAAATTTCTGCCCTTCTCACAGGTCGTCTGACGAATGAACTCGCAAACATAGTATCCACATAAGTTATTTTCGTCTGCGTATCTCAGACACTTTACGAGAACAACTGTAAGAGTTTTTCAACAAATAGCCTTAGTAAGCATCGGCTAACTCTGTGCCAGCAGCCGCGGTAAGACAGAGGATGCAAGCGTTATCCGGAATGATTGGGCGTAAAGCGTCTGTAGGTGGCTTTTCAAGTCCGCCGTCAAATCCCAGGGCTCAACCCTGGACAGGCGGTGGAAACTACCAAGCTGGAGTACGGTAGGGGCAGAGGGAATTTCCGTGAATAATTGCGAATTTTTGTGTGTACGAGATTAGAATAACTTCAAAATAACTGACATAATTTTTGATTTTTCCTGATCTACACATCAATGTCGTTGCCGGGATGCTTCGGACCTTGGATAAACATTAATATCATAATAAACTTATGCTTCATGCACAACCAAGGAGGAAGGTTGTAGATACATAGAGTCACAGGCCAGGTGCTGTGACTGCAGCTCTGCTCCTCAAAAGGATTTATGCCATTTGTACTTAGACCAAACCATATGTTCCTCGTGTCACCTGCAAAGTTCGGGAACTCTTTCTCGATTTTTCTCCACTGCGACCCATCAGCGGGATGTCTCAACTTCCCGTCTTTCTTATGGTCCTTATTGTGCCATCGCAACAACCTGGCATGCGCTTTGTTTCTAAACAGACGTTTCAACCTTGGTATTATAGCAGTATACCACATAACCTTAGCAGGAACCCTCTTCCTGGGGGATCGTCATCGCCATCAACATCACTAGGGTCATCTCGTCTGTTCTTATACCGCAGTGCAGTGCATACCAGACATTTATCTAAATTCACGTACTCCTCACCACGGTAGAGGATGCAGTCATTAATGCATGTATGTATCTTATGCACATCTAATCCTAGAGGGCAGAGAATCTTCTTTGCTTCGTAAGTACTCTCGGACAATTCGTTATCCTTTGAAAGCTTCGGCTTCATTATTTTCAGTAACTTATCAAATCCCTTGTCAGATAAATCAGTTTCTGTCTTCTATTTCAGCAATTCCAGTGTGGTACCGAGCTTTGTGCTGACATCTTCGCAATTTGGGTACAACAGTTTTTTGTGATCCTCTAATATGCCCTCCAACTTCGACTTCTCCTTCTTTGTTTTACAATCTCGCTTTGCATCAGAAATGACCCGACCAAGATCATCAACGGGCTCATCTGATGTCGTCCTTGACCTCCTTCTTCATTCTCTTCCATTGCAGTATCATCGTATTCAGGGAACATATGACAATAGTTGTCATCATCCTCTTCTTCTTCATTGTCTTCCATCATAACCCCTCTTTCTCCATGCTTGATCCAACAATTATAGTTGGGCATGAAACCTCTCTGAACCAGGTGGCCGCGAATGATTTTCCGAGGAAGAGTACTCCTTGATGTTCCGATATTGAACACATGGACAACACATAAATTCATTCTCTTTGTTTGCCTTAGCCATATCGATAAATTTATCCACGCCTTGAATATACACGGATTCATGTCGGTCACCGTACATCCATCTCCGTCGGTTCATCTGCATCATTACAAAACATCATGAATAGTGAGATGGCCACTTTACGTCGACACATGCATTATTATATCAATGAGAGACGAAATGATAATGTTGCTAACCTTGACCGAGAAGGAAAGAAAGAGGAAAAAAGCTTAAGTGTGGCTCGGGCATCTCATATCATTTTTGTTTTGTATGAAATCCAACGGTATTATTCTCAAAGGCATTTCGTCGAACACCTAATATGCATAGAAAAAAAATAGCACACACACCTCACTCCTTTCACCAAGAGAAAAAACATAGGGAGAACTGGCTGGGGCGACGCATTTATATGCAGATTATTTGTCCCAGTTGGTATTAAGAACTGGGACTAAAGGTGTGTGGTAGGTCACGTGTCTAGCGCACGACCTTTAGTCCCGGTTCGTAATATCAACCGGGACGAATAGTTCCTTATGAACCGGAACGTATGTCCCCGGCGCCGTGCGATGAAAAATGCGAGCATTAGTTTCGGTTCGTAGTGAAATCGGGACTAATGTTCTGGACCGCTTCGAACAAAAGCTAGTTTTTCTAGAAGTGTTGGCGCAGCGCGTGTCCAAACCTCCGAGTCGCTCGTGCGCCCAGTCTTACTGATTCTTGAACGTACATATATATTACCGTCTGGACTCTGAACTGAACCGAAGGGAAGGCAGTAGCACGCGGAGCCGGTGCATCCGGGCGCTGCTTCGTCCTACTGCACTGTATCCGTGGCAATGCAAATGCATGCATGCCAAAGTACCAAACAAAACCCACCGGTCGAGACAAGGCGCACGGGCTCTCTACGTTTTGTTGGCTGCTAGTGGTACTAGACACGCCCAAGCCTGAATGAACGCAGCTACACCAGCATGCATTATAGGCTGCCACTGCAGTTGCTATCAGCGGCCAGAGGAAAGTTCAACAACACATGAAGATGGATATCACTGTCACAAATCGTACTACTCCGATCCAAGAAACTTTGGATCCAAAATTATATCGATCGTCTCGCTGATTCAACCGCGGGTAGTACCAGTACGATGCCCCCGCCAAGCCAAGCACCCCGAATCTCCCTGTGGATCTTCAACCAGTCCGGACGCTGCAGCACGTCGATCGGGCACCCTGCGATGCACCCGCCCTTCTTCCACCACGTACTCCTACTATCATGCACGGGGCCAGACCTTGTCTTCTCCAGAGTCGATCCTGACATCACGCACCACGGCAAATCTTGTAGCTTTCCCCCCGGATTGTACGACTGGGCCACGCAGCATTCATGCCCAGAGTATTCACATTCAAAAGGCCACCGGCCAGTGGTCCGATCCGGCAGACATCGCCTCGATGTCAAGCATGGGTCCATTAATTTCGTTTATGGGATAAATGCCAACTTGACACAAAACATGTCAAGGTCCAACCATAAAATCTCCTCCATGCCGTCATGTGCATTATATATATATATATATAATGGTCCATTATTTGCTGTACGGTTTTGTTTTTCTCCGAAAGTGATAGTGAAAAAGCACACCACGAAGAATGATTTTGAGTCTTGTTGTTATAAAGATTTTGTTTGCTTTCTAAAAAGTAAATAGTTTAGTTACAGTTGTTAGCTTATTTTATAAGTGAAAATATGTTTGTTTTTTCATGCGGAGCTGGGTTCCGTTACCGAGCAAATTATCAAACACCACGGTGCCAAAAGAAAACGAAAATGTCAAACAATAATGGCTATCAAATGATCCTCGAGGATTTACCCATATACGACAAAAGTTCGAACACAAAGCGAAGAGAACTACACCTGCTAACCAATTTCTCCACCGGCAACCTAAACGTTTAAACGCCACCAACAACATCACTTTCAGAATACACACGGTCATCCGAGGCAACGTTTTCCAACATGGCAAAATGAGAAGTTTTCTGTTCGACGGTTGTTTACTTCCTACCTCCCTCCTTGCATCGTCAAAAAAGCGAAGTAGAAAGAGACCATTCCTCCATCACATCCAGGCGGTCGTTGGCTTCTCTCGATTTAGTGATCCTTACAAAAATCGCTCTCGCTGCATCTTGAGCTCCCATTGCAGTTTGTTGCAGTTGGCTCTAGCAGTTTGTTGAAGTAAATCATAGTCATCATGTTTCGTTGATTTGCTTTAGATTATAAACCTGCGTAGTGTTGTAGAAATGCACACGTCCAGCGGTGGAATATTTATGGTGTACTTTCTTCATATGTTATTTTCATGCATTTGGGGCGTTACTAGTCATGAATTATACTTATGCATCTTCGAGTCTGTAAGCATGAAATTTGACAATTCAAAACATTTCAAGTAGTATGCAGTGTGCACCTTCCCAACACCTCGTCATGAACAATGGCCATCTTGTCGAAGGAATAAATGTTCTTCCATTTCAAGCATATGATGGAGATCTAGAATGAACGTAAAAAGCCAGCGCTAGTAAGAAATTGTAAGATTTGAATGGCAAAGATCGTATAATGTATATGACCTAGAGTTCATATTTGTCTTATACGTAGACAGCCATCATGTTTCGTTGATTTGCTTTAGATTATAAACATGCATAGTATTTTAGAAATACACACATGCAGCATGTTAGCTACGGAGGTGGAAATATTTTGGTGTAATTTCTTCATATGTTATTTTCACGCATTTGGGGCATTACCAATCGTGTATTCAGAGCATCTTCGAGTATGTGAAGCATGAAACTAGACAACTCAAAACATTTGAAGAAGTATGCAGTGTGCACCCTCCCAACACCTTGTCATGACCATCGACCATCTCGTTGAAGGAATAAATGTACTTCCATTTGGATCGTACAATGGAGATCTAGAACGATCGTGAAAAGCTAGCGCTCATAAGAAAGTGTAGATTTGAAAGGCAAAGATTATCTATTGTACATGACCTAGAGTTCATATTTGTATCACACATAGAAGGTACAACTTCATCACATTATCATTCAAAGGCTAGTTACTCATTTGCTATGCATAGTAATTAGTAAACAAGGAAGAGGACAATATTAGCCTTCTGATTTCTTTTCGATAAAAGTATAAGGTGGTGCAAGGTAATGGCGAATTCGTCATAAGAACAAACTATCATAAGAATGAGTGAGAATATATCAAGCATTATTAATGGATATGTGCCAATGATCACATTAACACTATAGAACAAGTGTTGTATCAATAATATATAGAGCTTTTTATTGGTTTAGCAAGCTTCCCTATTACTAAAAATGCATACATAACTTTCTTTCTTATGTCTAAATTTAAAAGCAATGCTCCTGTGGTTTACTCCCAAAAAAAGATAGAGGTTGATTAGAATGTGTGTACATACTATTGGGCTTATGAAGAAATGCAACTTCAGTACTGCCAGCGATGGGTGGGTGGAGGGAGAAAATCATAAGATTTAAGTACAGAAGACAACAATTTAGATTTTCTTGGTGGGACATTCTCACAAATTTGTTGACGCTTACGAAACAGCTTTATTACAAGATCTAATACTAAACCTAGTAAAGTTTTCTACAGTAATGTGTTGTTTATTTTAGATGATGTGGCTGTCATATGGACGAGTAATAAAATCGGATAACACTTGTCTGCGATGTGTCATCTCTATCTCTACTACTTATAAAAGCACCAACTTGGCAGGAACATTTAATCTCAGTCTTATATTCTGTTAAATCCAACGATTCAAGCCTCTGCAATGACATTGCCCGATGTCCTCTTTATGATGTTCCCGTTTTGCATCTCAGCCTTCTATTTGTTAGATCTAGCGGTCGAAGACTTTCCAATGACATGACCACAATTATGGATCACGATAATAACTGATTGAGGGTGTAGGATGGGCGGTTTTTGTGGCAGACATTGAACAACCCCGAGCAGTAACTTCCTTAATCACATGCCACCCAAAAAAAAATCTTTCCTATTTACACCATTGCTACGCATCAGTTACGGGATTACAGGTTAGAAAGATAAACAATTGCTTTTTCACGCAGCAAAACTGGACGCCCCTCCTAATCGCTCTACCACGGGCGAAATTACACCCGTATATCGCTATCCCGACGCACACGAAACCAAGATCATCGCTCTAGAGATTTCCGTCAACGCACAATTCCGTGATTCTCACCTCAGCCCGGACAAGAGCACCATCGGTCAACTGCACTAGGCCTGTAGCATGTAGGAGTAGCAGGTGAGCCCCTCCGGTCATCATGTAACATAAGACTAACAATTGTCCTTATGCTGGATGATAAAAAATAGGTACGTCTAATTTCTCAGATTGAGTTTGTATGCCACAATCATTCATCAAATCACCGATGAAATGTCTTCAAGCACATGCCTTTAGATAGTGATAATATTTGTAATAAGATCACAATAAAGAAAAATGCACATTAAATTAGCATGCATTAAGCGCACTGATCATATGGAACTCTTAAACGGTAGAACATTCTTATATATAACCTATAGCAAGAAAAGTGAATTTCGCCCAAGAATTGATCTGGATATCTGGACAAGCACAAACTTACCAGAAATGTGAGTGTGCCAGGAAGAATGGGTGATTCATCAGCACGAGCGAACAGACTTCCGGGAAGCTCCTCCTTTCCCCGCTCCCCTCCTTTCCCCTCCCCTTGAGAGTCCACCGCCGCCGTTGCCCGGGCCGCCCCTGCGTCCTCTCCGCCGGGCTAGCTGGCTGGAGATGGACAAAGGGGGGCGCCAGATCTAGGTTTAGTCATAGGAGTACTAGGGTCTCGTGGCAGGTTGCCGTGGTTTGGCGTTATGCCGAGAGGGTGGGGTGGGATCTCTGGCCCAAGATCTGGCCCTCGTTGGTGATGCTGCTGCTGGTCGCGGCGCTCCGACGGTCGGAGCCGAAGGTGATGAGCGGAAACAATGCTAGCAACTCCGTCAATAAAGGGCGCCCTAGGAGCCTTTCTTCCCTGCAGAGTGCGGATGCCGCTTTCCCTCTCCTGGCCGACCGTGGCGGCGAGGAGGAGGGGGAAATAGTTTGGTGCCGACTGTTGTTCGTCCTTCCCCGGCCGGCCATGGTGGCGAGGGGCAAGGCGATGCATGGCGGTGCGGAGGCATCTGCTCTAGAAGAAGGGTGCTGTACCGGTGGCTTCCAATTCCTCGACGAAGGCTGCTTCTCTGTCTCTTCTCTGGCCGGCCGCGGTGGCGGGGAGAGGATGGGCGATTTGGCGGCGGCTCTCGAGGAAGTGGAGGTTGGTTGAAGCTGCTACCTATGGTTCTTCACCGCAGTCGCTGCTGGGCCTCTGCTTGTTCTAGCAGAAGGGCGGCCGAGGGTCCAAACCTCCATTGGAGCCCCTTTCTCGAAGCTCAGCTCCAGAGCTCGACAGCTCATCAACGGCAAGTGGTTCGTCCCCGCGGTTGGCGAGATGGCTGGCGGCTGCGCTTCCGCTCCGGTCTGGAAGGCGTCACGAGCAAGAGACCATGTCAATCTCGCCGATCTCTTCGGCCGGAGGTCACCAGAGTGTGGTGGCAGAGGTGCTAAGGGGCTCGATTGCGTTTTTACTTTTAGTTCTGAGGTGCTTTATGTAATTTTGAGGCCCCTCTTTATATTTTCTAGCTTTGCTATTGCTAGGATGCTGTCTGCGAGGGGCCTCTCAAATCTTGTATCTGCCACGTTCTTATCTTAGCAGCTTCCTGGGTCTTCTAGACCCTTTTATCGTTCAAAAAAAATCAGCACGAGTGATAGCGGGTCCTTTATCGCGAGCATCACGATGCATGTAGGTGACGTCATGATACTCATACCAACATCGCTCCAAAAATTGGTATATGAATGCATTTCTGCTCTTACCGGATGGCTCATCAATCAAATGGTTCTTCGTTTCCTTCAGGAAAACCCTTCCCACTTCAAGACATAATGAACATATCGGTAGGACATAAAACATAGACTTACATTTTCCACAGTACCAAGAGTTTGGATGACTTACATTATTTGAGAGACCATGAACTGCAGTTCTGCTAACTACCGTCGGCTGGTCACCAGATGTGCACTAGCTATTGATGACCTGGGTAGAAGTGCCGATACAGTGCATAGCGTGGGCTGGGCCGATGCGCCGACAGTGGTGGAGCTTGGGCCGACTGATTGGGAGGGGGCAAATTGGCCAAGAGGGAAAAATTTCACGATTTTGAGCCAACCTGGGAGGAAATGTGCCAAATCGCTATAATTTTTTAGGAAATGTCCATGGGCTAGGCCCCCACCACCCACCGTCTTGGTTAGAGCGGGTCCAACTGCGTATGTCGGATGTGCGTTGGAGCCAAGACGAGATAGCCGAAAGCGGCGGTGGATGCAGGGGAGGGGCCATGAGGAGACACGCTGAGGGTGTGGCCATGGTGGCGGAGCACCGGGGGAAGACGTGGGAGGGGAGCACTGATTAGCTTCTACAGGACCTCGTGGCGGCGATGGGAAGCAGGGGAGGCATGACTATTTGAGGATAGAGGGCGTGGTGTATTTTTTCTTTCTTTTAGTAATCGTGTTGATAAGGAATTTTTTCAATATTATTTTCCATTGAATATACTGATAATTTTCTGATCAAACGTATTACATATGGACCCATATTGTTTCAGTATGGTTGTGTGGGTAGTAACAGATCCAGCGCATTGTTACATATTTTTGATGTACCAAGAGAATAAAACTACAAAAAATAGGGACCCTACGAGGAAAAGAGGCATCATTTATCGCATAAATAGGTGACCTTCATCAAAAAATAAATTATGAACATATAGGCATAATGTTAAACCGGTGTTGAATGTAATATTTATGTAACAACTTATGATACATTTTATGCTTTTTGGATTTTGAGGATGTCGCTTCCTAGATTGTACGTTGCAGTTGCACGCTATATCGTTGAGCCATGACACCTATGTATATGGTTTCGGTAACAAAAGAATAACTCATCAAGTAAGAAATGAGATTCAAAAACCATGTGTTATAATTAAGAGACGTGTGTTGCACGTACACACTTACTAGTGAAAAGAAATAAGCAAATACAACATTGTAGACTAGTAGTAAACTTGTATGGGCAGAGGCCATCCAGCACGCCATGAAAATGACCGAAGAAGGAAAAGAAAGACAGTACACGTGCATAGGAGAACCGTCTCAAATAAGCGGTACGGCCGGATCTACAGATCCCAACCGAAATTCTTGATGCCTGTGGTACAACAGTGCTGCATATAGTAGTGTACTACCAATTGCTCGCTACACGCCAGGGTGTCACGGTGTCAGCAGCGGCATCATGCCATAAATGGCTTCCATATCAATGAGTGAAGACATGATGCCGCCACCAAAACGGCAGGGGCGCGCTTTACTCCGAGACCGACACCAGTCCTCGGATCGATCTTCCCCGGATCGGATCCGTCCCGCGCGACGCAGCGCCGTTGCGGTTCACTCCTTGCGCTCTCCAGGTTGACGTCGTGGCCCAGGAACCATGGGGCGCTCCGGGGAGACACGTCGCCGGGAGCCGCCGGAGCTCGTCGACGGCCACATGTTACTTGTGAAACCACTGTAGAAACACGTAGTACGTACTAAAATAGCGATGGGGAAATTTAGTTAAATGCGTACTATGCGTGGAGTTATCTCGGCAGTGTGACCGAGCAAACGACCAATTAAAAGTGTGTGGTACTTAGCCATTTATTAGGTGAATAATCACGGCCGGGTTTACCTAAAGCATGGGTTTGGATATATAGTTATGTACGTGTGGTAGGGACGTGTGGGAGCTCGGTGGAAAACTCTAGTTACCTGATTTGGTACGTACTAATACTTGTTTTGCCCTGGCTGGTTGTCCGCGGCACGTACCTACACGTCGTATTTTTGTTTCTCAGACAGCTAAAGCTCCTCTAGCGGATCTTGCTTCCTAGGCCGTGACCACAAGTACAACTTGGTCTCTCCTGTTAAATATCCATGCCGCCGTGTTCGTCGTTTGTCGTCACGACAAGTCCAAGCGAGCGTCGTCTCTTCCACCTGCACGCACACAAGTAACCTCGTGCAGTGTCGTGCTACAGCTAGTATCCACAGATGTACAGTACAATACTTTAAACACTGTGAGACAATAGAATTAGGGGAACTGGCTCAACCCTTAATGGGTGGCCTATCACATATATATAATAGGTGTGTTACAATAGGTACAAACACGTACACATATATATAAGCTATATACAGTCTAATACCCTCCCTCAATCTTAGCCACTTTCTAAAGAATCTAGAAGGGTAAGATTGCGCATACATGTCTCAAACTGTGGTAGAGGTAACGGCCTGGTGAAGATGTCTGCAAGTTGATCCTTAGAGGAGATGAACTTGATCTGTAGTCGCTTCTGTGACACACGTTCCCGTACAAAGTGATGATCAACTTCGATGTGTTTCGTTCGGGCATGAAATACCGGATCTGCAGAAAGGTATGTAGCACCGATGTTATCACACCAAAGAATAGGAGGCTGTGATTGAGATATACCCAACTCATGAAGCAAAGACTGTACCCAAATAATCTCTGCAGTAGCATCAGCCACAGCCTTGTACTCGGCTTCAGTACTGCTCCGTGAGACAGTAGCCTGTTTCCGAGCACTCCAGGTGATCAAGCTAGAGCCAAAGAACACAACATAGCCCCCCATGGATCGCCTGTCATCAGGACTGCCAGCCCAGTCCGCATCAGAGTACGCCGAAAGGACCCCGGAGGGGTTCGGCCGTATATGCAGCCCGTGGGACACGGTCAGACGGACATAGCGTAATATACGCTTAACAGCTGACCAATGAGTGTCGCGGGCGTCTGGAGATACTGACAAACTCTGTTGGCAGCATAAGATATATCTGGCCTCGTGATCGTCAAATACTGGAGACCACCAACAATACTCCTGTACTCCGTAGCATCAGCAGAAGACAGAAGCTCTCCATCAACAGCAGTGATCTTGTCAGTGCTAGACATAGGCATAGTCGTCGTCTTGCACTTGAGCATCCCAGCCCGCTACAACAAGTCCAGTGAATACTTCTTTTGTGTCAAGATAAGGCCATCAGCACGAGAAGCAACCTCCACACCAAGAAAGTAATGAAGCTTCCCAAGATCCTTGACAGCAAAATCAGTACCAAGAGAGCGAACAAGAGCATCGGCAGCTGACTGTGAGGAGCTGGCCAAAATAATATCATCCACATAAACCAGCAAGTACATAGTGACCTCGGGCTTCTGTAGAAGAAACATTGATGAATCAGCCGTAGAAGGTGCAAAACCATGAGCACGAAGGGAAGTCACAAGATGAGCATGCCAGGCACGAGGAGCTTGCTTCAAGCCATAGAGTGCTTTGGTAAGACGACAAATATGATCAGGACGATCAGGATCAGAGAATCCAGGCGGCTGTCGCATATAAACTTCCTCCTCCAATACACCATGAAGGAAAGCATTCTGCACATCAAGCTGACGAAGAGACCAACCTCGAGTAACGGCAATAGAGAGAAGAAGCCTGATGGTAGTAGGCTTGACCACTGGACTGAAGGTATCTTCATAGTCAAGACCATAGCGTTGCCGAAATCCTCTAGCAACAAGACGCGCTTTGTAGCACTCAATAGACCCATCAGAATGCTTCTTCACTTTGAAGACCCACTTAGAATCAATCACATTAACTCGCGGTGGTGGAGGAACGAGAGTCCATGTCTCATTGCGAAGAAGAGCACAGTACTCCTGTTCCATAGCCTCTCTCCAATGAGAAATACTCATAGCAGCCTGGTACGTGCGGGGCTCGGAGGATGGATCCACAATGGCAGCATTCATACATGAAGCATGCCAAGCCACTGTGCCATCAGTGCGCTCCTTGGGGCGATGAATGCCACTACAACTGCGCGTATGGGGACGCAGAACAGGAGCCGACGAAGGACTCAGCGATGGTGACAGCGAGGGCCCAGCCGGCGAGGGGCTGGGCGATGGTGACAACGACGACCCAGCCAGCGAGGGGCTGGGCGATAGGCTGCGAGGCAACGCACTTGACGTCGAAGAGGCCGGCGACGCACTTGACGTGGGAGAAGCCGAGCTGGAGCCCGCCGAGGGAGTCACAGAGGCTGGGCTGCTCGGCGAGGGAGACAACCCAGACGGAGGCGACATAGGGGAGGCGGGCGAAGATGGCCAGGGGCTCAGCGAGGGCAGCCCATCGGCAGGAGGTGACAGCGGGCGTGCATGGGCACGGTGCTTGAGGCCATGCAGTTGCACAGGCGGATCGACGTGAATGTCAGATGGCGTCGATGATGGAGGTTCGAAAGCCTCCAGAATTTCCAAACGAGCCCCACGTCCAGTTCCTGCACCATGGTTAGGCAACAATACAGGAGAGTATGCAACATCATCAAATTGGTCAGAGGCAATGGAAGATGAATGCATGGATGGAGGTTCAGTGGTGGACACAGGGAGTTTGGCAAAGGGAAAAACACGACATTCCGAGATATATAGACACGATTAGTGGGAACATGAAGACATTTGTATCCTTTGTGAAGAGAACTATAGCCAAGAAAGACACACTTTTTAGATCGAAATTCTAGTTTGCGTTTATTGTATGGGCGAAGGTGCGGCCAACAAGCACACCCAAACACTTTAAAAATGTGTAGTCAGGCTGGTCATTGAGAAGAAGTTCAACATGAGTTTTCATGTTTAGAACACGTGTGGGAGTACGATTGATGAGGAAACATGCAGTAGTGAAGGCATCACTCCAAAAATGAAACGGAACCGATGCATGGGCCAAAAGAGTTGAACCAGTTTCAACAATGTGACGATGCTTATGTTCTACGAAGCCATTTTGCTGATGTGTATGTGGACATGCTAAACGATGAGCGATCCCAAGCGACTGGAAAAACGAGTTGAGATTGCGATATTCACCACCCCAATCCGATTAAACATGAACAATTTTATGCTTGAGAAGACGTTCAACATGTTTTTGGAACTGAACAAAGATATCAAACACATCAGATTTACGCTTAATAAGATAAAGCCAAGTAAAACGACTGTAAGCATCAACGAAAGTAATATAATAATTATGACCACTAACAGAGGTTTGGGCAGGGCCCCATACATCTGAAAAAACAAGTTCAAGAGGATGTTTCACCTCATGACTAGACTCCGAAAAAGGAAGTTGATGACTCTTCCCCTGCTGACAAGCATCACACACTGCTACATCTTTATTACTAGGCATGATAGGAAGCTCATGACGACGCAAAACATGGCGAACAATAGGAGTGACAGGATGACCAAAACGAGCATGCACTGTGACAACGAAACGCGAACTCCACTAAAAACGCGAGAAACTCCAGGATGCTCCAGACGATAGAGACCATGGCAAAGGCGTCCACTAAGGAGCACGTCCCTCGTGTCCCGATCCTTAATAAAAAGATCAAACAGGTGAAATTCACAAAACACGTTATTATCATAGGTGAGTTTAGGAACGGAAAGGAGATTACGTGTCACAGATGGTACTCGAAGGATATTACGAAGTTGGAGACTCCTATTGGCATGACTAGTAAGAAGAGATGCTTGACCAATATGAGAGATGCGCATACCTGCTCCATTGGCGGTGTGAACCTTGTCGGTGCCGTGATATGGCTCATGAGTATGAAGCTTCCCCATCTCATTGGTAAAGTGCTCCGTCGCCCCAGAGTCCATGTGCCAATATGGATCTATGGGGTAGGACTGAGTCTGTCCAAGGTTCACCTGGGGCTTTGGTGGCGGCGCCGGTTTATCAGCCATAGCCGCCTGGCGCTGAGTGTTGCGCACATCCTTGCTGTCGTTGCCGAGGCCGATGAAGCTCTTCTGAAAGTGACGGTGGCACTTGGAGGCCCAGTGCCCATCAAGTCCACACAGCTGACACACCTTCCGCCCCCCGCTGGAAGGCAGCGACGATGGGAGGCCAGACGAAGGCGAGGGCGACGGCGCGGGCCCCTTTCCCGAGGCGGACGACTAGGCACCCGAGGAGGAGCAGCCGCTCCTGTAGGCGGCGTTCGTGGAGGAGCCCCCACCTCGGCTGCGATTGGCGCGACGCGCTGCTCGGTGAGGAGAAGGCGGGAGTAGACCTCATGCGCCATCATGGGCGTCGTGTTGCCCCGCTCGTTGATGATCTCGACCAAACCATCGTACTCCTCATCGAGGCCGTTGGCGATGAAGGAGTTGAACTCGGAGTCGGTGAGCGGCTGTTCGATGGACGCCAGCGTGTCAGCAAGGGCCTTGACCTTGTTGTAAAACTCCGTGGCGGTGGTGTCGAGCTTCTCACACTCGCCGAGCTCGCGATGAAGTGAGCTGGCACGAGCTTGCGACTGCGACGCGAAGGTGCACTCGAGGATTGTCCATGCCTCATGAGACGTCTTGGCAAATATGATGAGCCCGACAACAGCCGGGGTGAGCAACCCCTGGATGGAAGAGAGGTTCGCCTGATCCTGCCCCGTCCACACACGGTGCGTCGGATTGTAGACCGGGCCGTTGACGCTGTCCACCAGCGCGGGGGGCAGGGAAAGGAGCCGTCGACATAGCCGAGCAGGTAATGACTCCCAAGGAGCGGAAGAACCCGCGCGCGCCAGAAAATATAATTATCCGGCGAGAGCTTGACGGTGATGAGATTGCCGAAGTGGAACAACGGAGGCAGCGAGCCCGTCGAAAAGACTGTCGGAGGCGTATACGCCATCGGGACAGAGGCGGGCGGCGCGGTTGGGGTTGATCCTGCTGGAGGCGCTTGCGCCGTGAGGGCAGGGTGCATCGACGCGGACGCCGAGGGACCAACGGTCTAGGCCACCGAGGAGGCCGCGGGCGTGAAGGTGAGCGGTGAGACGGCAGTGGCCGTGGAGGCGGGCGAGGAGTCGCTGGACGTGTGGATCGTCAGCGATTGCCCCGGTGACGAAGGGACCGGGGGGTGGTTGGAGAAGAAGGAGCCGACGCTCCTCGTCCCGATCGGGGGCGGCCGGATGGCGGCAGCGTCGAGGGGCCGGGAGAGGAGGGAGGCGGGCAGATAGCCTGCGTTGGTGGAGCCGGAGGCAGCGGCGCACGGCATGACAACGGCAGCGGCGATCGGGGGCCGGGCGGAGGCGGCGATGGCGATCGGCGGCGGCGGCGTCGGGGGCGGCGGCGCGGCTAGGGTTTGGAGGCAGAAGCGGGGGTCGTGACCAAGTCTGATACCAACCGGCTCAACCCTCAATGAGGTGGCCTATCACATATATATATATAATGTGTGTGTTACAATAGGTACAAACACGTACACATATACGGAAGCTATATACAGTCTAACAAACACTAAATACTAGTACTACAACCAGTACTTCCTTTCTATGAATAAGGCTTATTTTTCTAAAAAGAAAGTTTAAATATGTAAAATTTGATCAAGTTTGTAGAATAAATTGTTAACATGTGTACTACCGCTGTTTGGAATTATTAGTCTTAAGGGCCAAGTTATAAATATTAAGACACTACATAACTCTCTCTCATTAATCTATGCATGTACCAAAAAATTTACATGCATAAGAGAAGTGAGAGAAAAAAATGCATTGAAGGAGAGAGACTAATAAATGAGATAACCCTTATAATCTCAAACAATATAAAAAAACTTTCCGGAGTAATAATCCTCTAAATAGAGGTAGTACTACTAGTTAGAAACATCGTGAAATATAATTTTACATGATATCTAAAGTTTAATAAAATACGGTGTGCATCAGAGGCCGGGGTTTTCTCTCCCGTTTCGAAAAAATATAAAGTTTAGTCAAAGTTTTGATAGTTTGACTTTCTAAAAAAATAGGCTTTCTTTGAAACTCGGAGGGAGTACTACACTAGTTCATTGGTTATACGCTAAACTGTGGCAGGCTATTTTTTTCCTGAAACATGATCGATTTTGCAGCACTCCGATCCGCGCAGGAAAATTATGCATGCTATTTTCTTTAAAAGTAGTGCGGTGTGTGATTGAGACACATGACCTATGACTTCTCTTGTGTATTTGCATTTTTCCTTTGCGCTTGCGCCTTTTCGGATTCAATTGGACAATTGTATTTTTTTCTCTGTGAATTTGTAGGTTAAAGATTCTTATTTAATAATTTCCCATTAAATAATAGAGAGACCTAAAATGATAGAAATGGGTAAAAACAGTTGTGACTTGCCGTAAAAGCCGTCGCCTATGCTCTAAGCAGACCCGGCCCTAGTTCATGACAGGATGTCAAGATTATCTGCCACTGATCAACGCTAATGATGTTGCCTTTCAAACTGATAATATTTCGATTGTCACACTTAATCAACATTTTCCCCTCATGCACATGCTCAAGAGTAGTAGTACATTGCAACCTCAGGATGTCGTCAGCGCTGGATCAAGTTGGTCTACATAAGTTATTTGGTGGTAGCTTTGTAGTGGCCGGTGAGAAAGATGACAGCGCGTCCACAGGACGAAGGTACAGCTAGTGGATGAAGAGTGATTTCGCTGCTGACTAGGCCATGCTTAGGAGCCGAATCGTCCGGCATGGACGACAGGTCTCGACCATCAAAGGAAGTTTGAAAAATGGAGACGAAGTTTATAGCTCGTAGACTCGGACTCAGAATATAAGCGACAACTCTCTCAGAAGAAATTATGAAACTATAAAATGCTTCACTAGGGTATCACCGGCATCGTCGAGGTGTTTCGAAAATATCCCGTATTTCTTTTGTTCCAAGGCTGCAACAGATTAGCACGATCAACGGAGGGAAAAGTTCTTCTAGCACGTGACTCTAGTGATCCCTGTATATTAAAAAAATAAAATCAAATTTATAAGTTTTAAAAAATTGAAAAAAGTTCTGGAATTTTTCAATGATATATCCTATAATCAAAGTTCTGGAATCGTTGTGCTAAATTATTTTGCAAACTCTATATGTTGTGGGAATAAGTTCTGTTACCATGTGGCAGATTGACCGAGACAAGACAAATCAAGCAAATAACCATGTTCAACAAGTCAATGGAAGAGGGAGGAAAAAAGGTCAAGGGCAAGTAATCCTTATACTCTAATTTACAAACCAAAGTACTAAGTAGACAAACAAAACACAATTCTTGCTTAATAAGATGGCGGCACTTCTGTCGGTTGCTAGCTCGATCAGATTTTTCTTTTGCTTATGAACTATAGTGGTCTATATATTTTTTCTTTTCTGAAGAACCATACTCATAGACAGGTCACAAGTCACGACCGAGAGTTTTACAATCCATGCTTCAAGTGCCCCTTTCTGTCAACGACGTAACTTACATTGTCCTTGTTCTGGTTTTTTGTTTTATAAAAGGCTAGTTGTTCCGGTACAATTATAGCTAGGCACGCACGCCATGACTGACAGTTCACCTTGCTTAGCGTTCATACAGGGTAATTATCGCCATGTCTTTAATTACCGGAACAACCGAGACAGAGAAGAGCCATAAGCCCGAGACGAGACGTCCCTCTTTGTATATGAAGGCAGACCGGAGAGAGGCACAAAAGTCGCCATGAATCGGGTGATGTAACGCGCTGTCTTAGACTCTTTGGTGAAACTTCTTGAAGAGTGAACTAAAAGATTGTTTTCAGTCGACGTGCTGCTACTAGGACCGGCTGCCTTCCAAGTGTTGGAAATAGGTGGACAGCGACGCTTCTACCTTTGCCAGTCCAAGAGGGGAAGAGCTACCCGCACGTGCTTTTATTTTATTTTATTTTATTTCTCTTCGTCTTCTTCTTTTTCTTTAAAGTTTTCACTTTTTTTGTTTATTATTTTTATTTTATTTCTAGAATTACTTTTATTTCTTCATTTCTATCTTTTTTCTTCTAATTTTTAGTTTATTTTTTATTTTAAAAATGTTCATGCTGTGAAACAAAATATTCATGTTTTCGAAAAGTACATACTTCAAAGAAAATATTTCTCGGTTTGTAATACTGTTCACATAGCTATATATATCAAAATAAATGTTCATGTAGATTTGAAAGAATCATGTAGTATCAAAAAGATAGTTCTAATTAAATATTTATAGGTGAGCATTCTTCTATATCCATAACAAATTATTTTGGTATTGATAAACTTTTTTTTTGTAAAACGCGATTATTTTCTGGTATACATGAACTTTTTTAGATGTATAAACATTTATGTTGAAACACATGATTGTTTTTTGCAACATTGTTTTCTATTATAATGATGATCTACTAAAAGTAGAAACTTTATACTAAATTTTGATATTTATTAAAATAAAAAATAAAAAATAAAATCAAGGCCTAATTTTAAAAATAGAATAGGAAGAGTGTCTTGGAATCGGCTTGAGAAGTCTGGAACTGGCTCGAGCCTTCTACAAAGAATCCTTCGATACCTTCCTAACATTGGATCAACTCACCCTCCGATAAGCGATCAAACATATTAAGAATACTTGTTATCTACGGTGACCTTCGCCATAAAAATGATGCATAAGGTCTACTAGTATTGTGTCGTGACTATGTGAGAATATATTAGAGATATTATAACCTAGACAAGAGGAAGCTCTCTCATGGCCTATGCGTTTCTAGCCATCAGATCACATCATCTGGCTATTTATGGTCATTGGATGCTTTTCGAGTCATGCATGGGCCAAATATCCCTTAAGTAAGCTTCTGTGGACATCAAATAGGCTTCATGTGGTTAATTTAGCCTTTAATGACTAACTGGCGTGTAATAAAATCAAAACCCCTCCATTTTCTTGTCACATTAATTATGATGCACAACAGTTACTAGCAGGTACATGTCATTAGCGCACTATACCAAGATGCTCTTGGTCTCTTATCCCCTGCCCATTCATGAGTATGGTAGACGCGACTTTGCCTACTAATGACACATTCTATTCTACTAGGTCTGAAGCAAGCAATTAGAATAGAGCTTAGAAATATGAGGTCCGATCCATCACGTAAAACAAACAATGAACATTTCTTAAATAAATATAAACTGCAAAACAAGCTTTTACCTAAAATACAAATTAAATAGGCATTTACCATTTCATAACTTTCCATATTGCTAATGGACCGGCACGGCGACGCGCGCCTATATGATCTAGTACCCTCTATATGTGGTGTTTCTACAATAACGACAATTCAAATACATCATATTGTCACCCCAAAGCTAGAGCCAAGGCCCTTTGAGTGTTAAAGTCTCCTAAATTTAGATGGACTCTGATGTAGCCCAACATACGAAAACCACCTTTGGTCCACATCATGCCACGCAAATCATCACTCCAAAGGTGAACTCCTTCCATGCTTTGCCTTTCGTTGGTTATGATGCGAATGGAATCCTACTTGAGACAAATGCCCATGATGTGACTAGGTCCATGAACATGATGCCAAGGAGATGCAGCAAGGATGGCTCTGGAGCCAAGACACCCAAGCAAGAGGCTTGGAAGAGAAGACGCAAGAAGCTGCTGAAGCAGGACCGGAGTCTCTGGACCAGCAGACCGGAGTCTCCGGTCTACCACACCGGAGTATCCGGCCCGTCTCCGGACCGAGCCCCGAACCGGCGCCTGGGACAGTCTGAGACCCCCTCCGGAGGCGACACCAGAGACAGACCGGAGTCTCCGGCCCACACCGGAGTCTCCGGACCCCGCACCGGAGTGTTCGGACCGAACATCGTGGGCCTGCGCGCCTTAAGCTGGGCTTGGCCCATGTAACGCCCCAAACTTCCTACGTATGCATGTTTTACCCCTAGCTCGTGGCTGGCCTATATATATGCCCCCACCCCTCCTTGAAACCCTAGAGATGATGATGAATTGAGGCATGTGCCAGATCCTAGATGGGAACCCCCTCTCAATAGTAAATATATGAGTTGTACAAGGCCTTGGAGTCGGTGCCCTTCTCCAAGTTGTCAAGACCCTCCTCAAGTGTTTGGTCTCTCCCTATCAAGGATTCTAGTAGTGCTTGGTATCTCCCCTTTGGGATTCTACTTGGTTGCTACTATCTCCTTGATTTGGATTCTAACATCCGCTTGCCGATCTCTCCTTTGGTGATTCTACCGCAAGGTATCTCGCCGAGGATTCTATTGGATTGGTTGTTCGAACCAACGGGAGCAAATCAAATTGGGTGTGATTTGGCGTGTGTTTGTATCTTTACCTTGCATTAGAGTTGTGTTCATCGCGTTCATTGTGTTTTCCCTCACTTCCGCCTCAAATCCGTGAAGATCGGGCCACTCCAAGGGTAAATCCGCAAGATTGGGCCACTCCAAGGGCAAGATCAGGCCACTCCAACTACTCCGAAGAGAAGAAAGTTGCAATGGCATCCCTTGAGTTTGAGGACTATGCAAATGTTTGGTGGGAAGACTTCCAAAAGAACCGCGAGAAGAATGAGGAACCTCCAATTGAAACTTGGACCGAGATGAAGGAAGTGATGTACACACGCTTCGTCCCCGAGCATTATCGCCAAGATCTCTTCGACAAGCTACAAAACTTGAAACAAGGGACCAAGTCAATTGAAGAGTTCTACAAGGAAATGGAGAAAACCATGATGCGAGCTAATGTGAGAGAACTCGAAGAGCAAACCATAGCAAGGTTTCTCAACGGTTTGAGCCGCCCAATAAGGAAGATTGTTGACTTTCAACCGTACAAGAACCTCACCGAGCTCCTCCATCAAGCTACCAAAGCTGAGCGGCACTTGCAAAAGGAGAATGCATACGAAAAGCAAAAGTCATACTTTGCGTCCATCAATGCAAATGCTCCCGCAAAGCCAACAAACCAAGCAACGAGCTCATCCAAGCAAGCAAAGACCGTGCTAGCACCCTCCTCCAACACGACATCGGATAGTTAAGTCACTTGCTTCAAGTGTGGAGTGAAATGTCACAAGTCATATGAGTGCACCAACTCATGAGTGATGCTTACGGATGAGAATGGTGTAACCTACTCCGTAAGTGAAGAGGAGTATGAACTCTCACTCAACGAGCTATTGCAAGGACAGCCGCAATGGAAGAGGATGACACACTTGTATGCGAACATGATCCGGGCCCCACACTTGTAATAGCACAAATCTCGCCAACAAACTCCATCCCAAGAGAGGACCAATGCCTCAGTATCTTCCAAACTCGTGCCGGAATTGATGGCAAGTCCATAAAAGTGATCATCGATGGAGGTAGTTTCCAAAACCTCGCAAGTACGGAGCTTTGTGAGAAACTAAAGTTGCAATGCATAGAGCACCCTCACCCTACCATGTCTTGATGACAATGGAGCACTCAAGATAACATCAAAGGTCCACGTCTCCTTCAAGATTGGACCATATGAAGACACCGTCGAGTGTGATGTCGTGCCAATGTCCGTGTGCCACATGCTACTTGGAAGGCCATTGCAATATGATAAAGGAGCAATGCATCATGGTTCCACCAACCAATACTCCTTCAAGTGGAATGACAAGAAATTGGTGCTCCAACCCATGACGCCTAGCCAAGTCATCGCATTCAACATGACACCCGTCAACAAGATAAAGCAAGCTAAAGACCCTTGTGAGACGAGTGGTGAGAGAGTGAACCACCATCAAGAGAGTGAGTGCCACAAGCCAAAAATGAGTGGAAAAATCATGAGTGCCACGACGCAAGCCACAAAATGTGAGAAGAGAGACTTGAGTGTGACCCATACTAACAATAATTCATACAAGTCTCTCTCTTTGTTGTCGGTTTTGCAAGGTACCCAAGATACACCACCAACTACAAGGATAAGGCTACAAGACCTCCAAACACAACATGATGGCAAGATGTACCACAAGCTCTTCAACAAGTTTGAGAATGGCTTCGACACCGGTGATCCGACCATGTACAAGAACAAGGCCAAGGACACACCTCCTTCCTTGCATGATGAACGAACATCGTCGAGGTCGACTCATTTTCAAGCGGGGGGAGATGATGTAGCCCAACATACTAAAACCACCTTTGGTCCACATCATGCCACGCAAATCATCACTCCAAAGGTGAACTCCTTCCATGCTTTGCCTTTCGTTGGTTATGATGCGAATGGAATCCTACTTGAGACAAATGCCCATGATGTGACTAGGTCCATGAACATGATGCCAAGGAGATGCAGCAAGGATGGCTCTGGAGCCAAGACACCCAAGCAAGAGGCTTGGAAGAGAAGACGCAAGAAGCTGCTGAAGCAGGACCGGAGTCTCTGGACCAGCAGACCGGAGTCTCCGGTCTACCACATCGGAGTATCCGGCCCGTCTCCGGACCGAGCCCCAAACCGGCGCCTGGGACAGTCTGAGACCCCCTCCGGAGGCGACACCAGAGACAGACCGGAGTCTCCGGCCCACACCGGAGTCTCCGGACCCCGCACCGGAGTGTTCGGACCGAACATCGTGGGCCTGCGCGCCTTAAGCTGGGCTTGGCCCATGTAACGCCCCAAACTTCCTACGTATGCATGTTTTACCCCTAGCTCGTGGCTGGCCTATATATATGCCCCCACCCCTCCTTGAAACCCTAGAGATGATGATGAATTGAGGCATGTGCCAGACCCTAGATGGGAACCCCCTCTCAATAGTAAATATATGAGTTGTACAAGGCCTTGGAGTCGGTGCCCTTCTCCAAGTTGTCAAGACCCTCCTCAAGTGTTTGGTCTCTCCCTATCAAGGATTCTAGTAGTGCTTGGTATCTCCCCTTTGGGATTCTACTTGGTTGCTACTATCTCCTTGATTTGGATTCTAACATCCGCTTGCCGATCTCTCCTTTGGTGATTCTACCGCAAGGTATCTCGCCGAGGATTCTATTGGATTGGTTGTTCGAACCAACGGGAGCAAATCAAATTGGGTGTGATTTGGCGTGTGTTTGTATCTTTACCTTGCATTAGAGTTGTGTTCATCGCGTTCATTGTGTTTTCCCTCACTTCCGCCTCAAATCCGTGAAGATCGGGCCACTCCAAGGGTAAATCCGCAAGATTGGGCCACTCCAAGGGCAAGATCAGGCCACTCCAACTACTCCGAAGAGAAGAAAGTTGCAATGGCATCCCTTGAGTTTGAGGACTATGCAAATGTTTGGTGGGAAGACTTCCAAAAGAACCGCGAGAAGAATGAGGAACCTCCAATTGAAACTTGGACCGAGATGAAGGAAGTGATGTACACACGCTTCGTCCCCGAGCATTATCGCCAAGATCTCTTCGACAAGCTACAAAACTTGAAACAAGGGACCAAGTCAATTGAAGAGTTCTACAAGGAAATGGAGAAAACCATGATGTGAGCTAATGTGAGAGAACTCGAAGAGCAAACCATAGCAAGGTTTCTCAACGGTTTGAGCCGCCCAATAAGGAAGATTGTTGACTTTCAACCGTACAAGAACCTCACCGAGCTCCTCCATCAAGCTACCAAAGCTGAGCGGCACTTGCAAAAGGAGAATGCATACGAAAAGCAAAAGTCATACTTTGCGTCCATCAATGCAAATGCTCCCGCAAAGCCAACAATAACTATCATATTTTGCATTGCCCTATATATACCTCCCCAACTCCTTGTTGTCGAGGGTGCTAGTTGAAATTGTCATAGTAAAGTCCTTTCACAATTCATCATCTCTTAGCACGCTGTCCCATGAGATACAACACTTTCAGAGGTAACCACACCCATCCATTGTTTTGAAGAGTTTTGTCTAATAGAGTTTGCATTCAATGAGTTCAAGCTCATGCTTGCATGTGATGGGAGAATTAATTTTTTTGCCTATGATAACATGTAAGGATTGTATTTTATAGGATATTGTTCTTTTTATCATTAATTATAGTGACACATAGACACTTTTCCTATAATAATGTGTTACTCTGATCCAAATTACTTGTAACAAATTCTTTGAATCTACACAATTTTTAGGCAACATTTTGCCCAAAAATGTGAAAAATAATTTGAATCAGCGTGAGTAAGAAATTTACATCGGGAAGGCCTAAGATACAAAGCTTTTGCGTGCCCTCATTGAGATATGAGTTCTTTCCCCTTCCAAGAGCAACAGAGCATTGAGCAACTTATCCATGTGTTTGTCACCCTCATTTCTTTTGGAGTTTGGGGATCCCTAGGCCGCGAGTCAGACCATCGGGAGCTTCCAAGTTGTGATTTTCTCCGGGAGTTGAGAAACTGGAAATCCTCATGTGGACGTGTTTAAGTTCATATCCAACCAACCCCACAGTCCCCCCAAACAGCATTTTGGGGTGCCAGAGGCGAAAATCTTGCCCAACGGCCCCCATAGCCTAGTTCCATCTGGCGTGGCCCATTTTTATCCGGTGCCCCCAAGTTGCACACAATGCACGGCGAGGGGGATGGGCATGGCACCGGATGGAGTTGAAAAGCGGGTGGACCAACTCCGTCGGCGAGACAAGGGAAAATCCCCCTCCCTCCCCAATTTCATTTTCCATGCATTCCCCCATAACCCCTATTCCCCTGACACTGTTGTCTGCACTCCTGCCACCCCGCGACGATCGACGCATCTGCCACCACACCATCTCCATGATGCCATGCCGCGAAGAATTTGCCGACCCTCATTTGACAGCTATGTTGCCGGCGAAGAAGGCGAGGAAACCAAGGCAGCAAAGCTGGCATGTCCAACACGGAGTGGGTGGAGGTCGTCCAACGACGAGCATTACTCTTGTCCGATCGCAGAGCAACAAAGCTCAATACTAAAGCTACCAAGGCGGCGATGGGGGAGAAAGTGACTTTGGAGAAAAATATGCCTCCACCACACGTAGTCCTCTCCGGTGATGTTCCACGAGGATGTGAAACATGTTATGCTGCTGTCAAGGTTCTCCCCGACCTACCCCGACAGCCACCCACACGACAGCTTCAACCCAAAACTACTTTATCCTTGCTGACCACCAGCTTGCAGCATTTTGGCGGCAGTAGCTAGGACGTCCACAACGTGTTCGATGGAATGATGTAATATGACTCCATCATGCATGACCTCATACAAACTAGCTCCTAGGGCATGGTTGCCACAAGCGCCTTTACACAAGAGGAAGCCGAGGGATATGACGAGGATGAATAAGAAGAGGAATGGGACGGGGAGGATGAAGTGTTGGGGTAGGCGTAACGCACAACAATTTTTTTAGCGCATAACCAAGTCATATACGAGGTGAGATGCAACAAATCATACCCTCATAGATCGAACGGGCGCCACATTCGTTGATGAAGAGGTTGATGTAGATGTCAGTCGATCCCCACAACTATACTTGTCTAGTCGCGGGAAGATGTATTATACCTTCAACCCCTCCCATGATTGTCGATTCAAGTTGCTAGTTCATTCGCCGTGAGAAGATTTTCCTTATGAAGATTCACACGATCAAGTGTCAGAAGTGCATCACCTCCGCGGTATCCACACGTACAAGTGTATCATCACCCTATAGACATGTGATCAAGAACATGCATAAAGCCAGGAATCAAGTCGATGAAGATCCATGTAAGATCTCACCATGATAAGGTAAGATCCCTGTGATTGCAGTGCTAGTCCCTGGATCGAAATGCTAGCACCCACAGTTTAAGATGAAGTACACAGAAACAAAGGTCATTATTACATCGTACATCCATGCGTATAATAGTTCTTACAACTCACTTAGCTCAAGGCTGAGACACGAGTTCACATAACATATAATGATAATAGAGTCCTTAGTCTTCATGTGCCATAGGCAAGCATGTCAAGTGTAGACTCGCAACCCTACTCATCATCAGAGTAACCTGCAACATAATAAGTTACAGCCACAAGGATCAATACATTTGGAATTGTATTGGCAAGTGATACCAAAGATACTTAGTAAAATCCAACAACTACATGAATATATAGCTAAGTGGGGTTATGGTTGGCTTTGCTAAAATATTTTAACTTATAGTTTTTGAAGAAGTTTTTCATTCAAGCTATAAGGTACCAATGATAGACATCACTGAACCTTTATCCATGTTCACCCACAAGTTTTAACTTAGAGAAATTTGGATGAGGAGATTATTGAACTGCTTCACTGTCTTGAGGCTCAGAAGTTGTCCATATCCGGGGACACGGCTAAGTACTTAGTTTTACCCTCTCGAGAGGTGGTGCACTTTCCCCACAAGACTCGACATGCATCGAGATAAGACCTTTCAGAAGCAATCCCTCAGACCACCACGGACGCGTTCCATCCTATCATCACTACCACCCTCTGTCCGTCTGGCTGAGTTCTCGCAACTTAGTCGGTCAAGGCAGAGCCCATATGCCATGTGGTTGCACTGGAAGCTTTATGACAAGAATGTCTCCAATCTCTTTGTTCGTGGGTGGCCATCCACAAGTGTGATACACCAACTGACCATAGACATGGTCCCTGAGTAACCACTCAACATAATCCAAGCAAGCCCATTCCACCCAGGTGTTTCATTAACATTTGTTGTTTTCTTAGTTAAAAAAATAATATCTTTCCATGCTATCTTATGTGTATAATCCACCCACGAATTCTAATAGCATAGCTAAGCATTCTAGCATACAAAGTCTTTATCTAAGGAATACTACCAAGATATACACTATAAGGTAACATAGCATAGTATGGTAACATATGAATAATTCTATCATGCTAAGATCTACCAAAATATCACTAGTGCAATAGTGAAAATAATAGGACATGAGATGAAATATCACTTGCCTTGGTAGCTAGGGGAATAGGTACAATCCTCACAGCAACAAACTTCACAATCCACACAATCTACACAAGATCAATACAACAATAATAATTCAATCAATAAAACATTACAAAAACATGAATGCATGCAACATGCAAAGATATGATCACAACTCCATAACTTACAGAGTCTAAAGTACTGAGGATAGAATACCTCATCTAAATGCATAAGAAATACCCCAAAATAATTTATAGAAAAAAATTTGTGAGCAAAATACTCCTAAAAAGGTTCTGCCTATAATTCCATTTTTTTTCTAGAGGCAAAAGTGTGAAACAAGGCCTCCATAATAAAGGTCTTATTTTTCTGAATCCATAGACACCAAATTTGTATTTTTATGATTTGTGGATCTAAAGTTATGGATTTTCTAAGTTTAATACTAAATCAGTCTATTTTCTAATTAAACAGAAATAGTCTGGCGACGTGGCGCTTTCTTATTGGCTGATACCGGTTCGGCCGGATCGACTGCTGCGAGCCGTCAGATTTAAGTGATGTTGGACGGATCAAATCAGCCGTACCCTTTCGTTTAAGTGATCTAATCTTAACCGCTAGGATCTGATCGAACGGCTGCTAAGCATCTCGCCGGAGACTGGCGGTGCTAACGACGGCGCGCGGCGGCGGAGCGTCGGCCGATGGGGTTCTGGCGATTCTACGAGGGCTAGGAGACCGTGGACACGTACCAGAGGTTGAGGGGGTCGTGGCGATCTCGAGGGAGGTCACTGCGGTGCGGGGGTGCTCGGGCTTGGCCTGGATCCTTCGCCAGAGTTGCACAGACGGTGGAGTTCATGGCTCGGTGTCGGAGACCGTGACCTGGGGCTCAAACCAACTGGCAAGGAGGTCAGCGAGGTGCGCAAGCGTCTGCACGACCTAGTAAAGACCAAAAAGGGGCGGCGGGAAACCTACCTTTACCGGAGAAGGCGACTAACGGTGGCGGCAGAGGGAGTTCGCCGGAATTGTCCGTGTCGTCGATCTGGGGCAAAAGAAAATGCGCGGCTTGGTCAGTAGGTGTGCTAGGAGATGGGGAAATAGATGGGACCAAGGGGAGGGCATCGGGCGGCCTGGACTCACCGAAATCGTCGCCGGAGTCTGTCGAACAGCGGCGGTTCGAGCTCAGAATTTGGGGAGCCTACGGGCTCTCCGGGGTGGTGTCTGTGGGGAAAATGATGAGGAGGGAGAGGGGGTTTAGTAGGGGTAATCGCCGGGGCAATTAATCGCGAGAAACTGACGGAATCGAATTGATTCGAAACGGCCGAAGGGGAGAGGTCCATCATCGGCAGTGAAGACGACGAGGTGACGTGGGCGTGGGGCCGGCTTGTCAACGAGAGGGAGTAGCCAGGGGCGCGGTAAGAAAGCGGGGGAGAGGGGAAACGCCGGGTGGGCTTAATGGGCCAGCTGCTGCTATTGTTTGAAATTTTCCCTCCTTTTCTTTTTCTAATTCAGTTTTCTCCAAAACTTTTGATTTAATGAATCAAATTGATTCAAACCAATTTGTGAAAATTTGTAAAAACTCAAACTAGGTTTTTAGGGTATTATAAAACATATTTACCTACTATTTTAATCCAAAGTACTTACTTGGACTTAATAGGTAATATAGCATTTTCTTTGGTTCCATTTTCAAAACTATTCATAAATTCCTAACCATGGCCCAAAATTGCACCAGATTTTTGGAGGACATTCTAAATGCAATGCAAAAACATGCCATGATGATATGAGTGCAATGATGATGATTTCAGATGAAATTTTAGGATGTTACAAATCTAACCCCCTTAAGATGAATCTCGCCCTCGAGATTCGGGTTGGCTAGCAAATAGGTGAGGGTGATCTCTCCGAAGTTCATCCTCTCGCTCCCAGGTTGCTTCTGATTCAGTGTGATGGTTCCACTGCACTTTGCAGAATTTGATGGTCTTGGTACGGGTAATTCTTTCTACAGTCTCCAGAATCTTAATAGGTTTCTCTTCATAAGTGAGATCATTATCTAGCTGAACTTCCTCCAATGGTATAGTGTCTTTCAACGAAGTTTCTTCCATCTCTGGGTGACACTTTTTCAGCTGACTGACATGGAATACATTGTGAACTGCTGACAAAGATTCTGGTAATTCTATCTCATATGCAACTTCTCCTTTGCGACTCAAAATCTTGAAAGGCCCTATATAGCGTGGTGCTAGTTTTCCTTTGATTCCAAATCTCTTCACACCACGAAGTGGTGATACCCTGAGATAAGCTCTATCACCAACCTCGTAGGTAACCTCTCTACGTTTTGGATCAGCATAGCTCTTTTGCCGAGATTGAGCTACCTTTAGCCTATCTCTTACCATCTTGACTTTCTCCTCAGCCTCTTTGATTAGGTCTGGCCCGAACAAGTTTGTTTCTCCTACTCCATTCCATAGCAATGGTGTAGTACACTTTCTTCCATAAAGGAATTCAAATGGAGCCATTTCTATGCTCGATTGATAACTGTTATTGTAAGAAAACTCTGCGTACGGTATACTTTCATCCCAACTGGATCCATAATCTAACGCACATGCTCTCAGCATATCCTCTAATATTTGATTGGTCCTTTCTGTCTGTCCATCAGTTTGCGGATGAAATGCAGTGCTGAACTCCAATCGAGTTCCCAATGACTTGTGAAGTTGTCGCCAAAAGTGCAAAGTAAACTGAGTTCCTCTGTCAGATACGATACTCTTAGGTACCCCATGCAAACATACAATTCTGTTCATGTAAATCTTGGCTAACTTTGCACTTGTATAAGTGGTCTTTACTGGTACGAAATGGGCCATTTTTGTCAAGCGATCAACGATAACCCATATGGAATCGTATCCAGATTTGGTCCTGGGCAGTCCGGTGATAAAATCCATACCAATTTTATCCCATTTCTAATCAGGTATTGGCAGTGGTTGCAATAGTCCTGCCGCTTTTTGATGTTCTGCCTTTACACGACTACACACGTCGCATAGAGCAATATGTTCCGCTATATCTTTCTTTAGATTATTCCACCAAAATCTTCCCTTAACATCCATATACATCTTGGTGTTGCCAGGGTGAATTGAATATGGTGAATTGTGAGCTTCTCTTAAGATCAACTTCTTAAGTTCCAGATCCTGTGGAACACAGATACGTTTTTCGTACCATAAGATTCCTTGTTCATCTACATGGAATCCTTTTGCTTTCCCTTCACTAACTTTACTTTTGATTTCATCTATTTCTTTGTCCAACTTTTGGGCTTCTTGAATTCTATCCATTAGTGTGGGCTGCACCTCCAAGGATGCAAGGTACCCTTCAGGCACAATTTCGAGTCTCAACTCTCTAAATTGAGCACACAACTCCTCCGGCAATTCTCCTTTGTTGAGGCCATTCACATAGACCTTGCGGCTTAATGCATCGGCTACAACATTTGCCTTTCTAGGATGGTATTGTAAACTTAAGTCATAGTCCTTGATGAGTTCTAGCCATCTTCTTTGTCTCATGTTGAGCTCTTTCTGTGTAAAAATATATTTCAAACTCTTGTGATCAGTGAACATCTCACAACGCTTTCCCATAAGATAATGCCTCCATGTTTTTAGTGCATGCACAACTGATGCCAACTCTAGATCATGAGTAGGATAATTTACTTCATGATTTTTGAGTTGCCTTGATGCATAGGCTACAACTTTACCTTGTTGCATCAGTACACCTCCCAGTCCTTGGTGAGATGCATCACAATAGACTTGAAAATCTTTCTCAAGATCTGGCAAACATAACACTGGTGCTGACACCAGTCTCTTTTTCAATTCCTGAAAGCTGGTTTCACAAGCTTCTGTCCAATTAAACTTCTTCTCCTTCTTTAGCAGATCAGTCATGGGTTTTGCTATCTTAGAGAAGTTTTCAATGAACCTCCGGTAGTATCCTACCAGACCAAGGAAACTACGGACTTCTTTAACTGATTTAGGAGATTCCCATTCTGTCACAGCTGCCACTTTTGCTGGATCAATAGCTATACCACTTCTAGATACTATGTGCCCAAGAAAACCCACTTCGTTCAACCAGAATTCACATTTACTGAACTTGGCATAAAGTTTATGTTCCCTGAGTTTCTCTAGAATCAGGCGTAGATGTTCCTCATGTTCTTTGTTGCTTTTGGAATATACCAATATATCATCGATGAATACCACTACGAACTTGTCAAGGAATTCCATGAATACTTTATTCATCATGTTCATGAAATAGGCTGGTGCATTAGTTCATCCAAACGGCATCACTGTATATTCATACAACCCGTATCTAGTGGTGAATGCAGTCTTGGGTATGTCATGTTCTCTGATCTTTAGTTGGAAGTATCCTGATCGAAGATCAATTTTTGAGAACACACATGCACCCTCTAGTTGATCGAAGAGATCATTTATTCTAGGCAGGGGGGTACTTATTCTTTATGGTCACTTCATTAAGTGAACGATAGTCTATGCATAGCCTCTGGCTTCGGTCCTTCTTTTCAACAAACAAGACTGGTGCTCCCCAAGATGATGAACTTGGTTGGATAAATCCCTTTTCCAGTTGTTCTCCTAATTGCTTCTTAAGTTCTTTTAACTCGTCCACCGACATTTTATAAGGTCTCTTTGCTATAGGCCCCGTTCCTGGCAATAGGTCTATCAGAAACTCCACGTCCCTATCTGGTGGCATGCCAGGTAATTCCTCGGGGAACACATCTGGATATTCCCTCACTATTGGCACATCATCTAGGCTAACCCCCTTAAGATAATTAACCTTGCTCCCCTTGAGTTCAAAGTTAGACTTGAGCCTGATCCTTTTCTTTTCTAGGGTGGTGAGCATAACAGTTCGCTTGGCACAATCAATCACCCCTTCATAACGGGTCAACCAGTCCATCCCTAATATAACATCTAATCCTTGGGACTCTAGGATTATTAAACTAATCGGGAACTTGTGTTTTCCAATTTCTAGGGTGATATGTCGGCACCCTGAATTTACTATCATTTCTCCACCCGGAGAACTTACCCTCATAGGACATCCAATAGTCTCGGTGGAGAGTTCATTTTTGATTACAAAGGCTCTTGAAATGAATGAATGCGATGCGCCAGTATCGAAAAGGATAAGTGCGGAAAAGGCATTAATTTTGAACTTACCGATCACGGCATCAGATCCTTCTTGGATTTCCTCCACATTAATGTGGTTCACATGCCCTTTTTGGAATGGGTTCGGCTTGGCCCCATCAGTCTTCTTCTCTGGACATTCATTGGCATAGTGCCTAGTTTTCTTACATTTGAAACATTCTACCTGACTTATGTCTTCCTTTGCTGGCTGATTGTGACGATTCTGTCCAGTTTGGTTTCCATGGCCATGACCATTGTGGTTGTTCCTGAATCCACCTTTGTTGTGCCCACGATGATTGTTTCCATCATGGTTGTGGTTGTTGTTACGATGGTTATTATGATTCCCATTCTTGTGGAATCTTGAGCTCCCACTTCCTTCACCATGAGGGCGCTTGTGAGGAGATCCTGATCCAAACTTATCGAAATGGTGCTTCCTCTTTCTACCCTCCACTAGCTTCATCTTGTTTTCCAGGATGGTAGCTTTATCACATAAAGATTGATAAGTTGGAACATATGCAATAGATAGTTGCATAGAAATTTCATCATTCAACCCATCTAGGAACTTCTCCTTCCTCTTGCATCAGTGTCAACGTCATCGGGTGCATAACGTGACAAATTATTGAACTCCTCGATGTATTCAGAAATACTGCGGTGGCGTTGCTTGAGGTTATGGAACTCCTTTTTCTTCAATCCCATTATTCCAGCAGAGATGTGAGTGGTGCGAAACCCATCTTCAAACATTGCCCAAGTCACTTCCTCAATAGGGTGGGTAATTTGAAAATTATCCCACCAAGCAGCTGCATGACCTTCCAACAAGTGTGCTGCAAATCTGACCTTTTCTGCATCCGTGCATCCAACCGTGACTAGGTCCTTATTCACAGAGCGTAACCAATCATTTGCTACCATGGGGTCTGAGGTACCTGAGAACTTGGCAGGTCTCAGCCTTAGAAATCTGGTCAGCATATCCAAAGGTGGTGGATTGTTCTGGTTGTTATTGTCATTATTGTTGTTCTGGTTCTGGTTCGCCATGAATTGAGTCATCATTTGCATCAATTGGGTCTGTGCAGCCATCATCTGCTGCATTCCATTGTCATTGTCATTGTTATCCTCGTTGTTGCGTCGGGGAGGCATCTGTGGGTTTAGTAAGGGTAAGTAATGATAGATAACCCAAATAAAACAACAATTCAGACAAACAAGCACATGCAAGTTCCAACATCACAACAATAACAGAGTCTGCAAAGATAACATACTAGCATAGTCACCCACAAGTCGGTATGACCTATGCACTCAATAATAATAGAACGATAGGTAGATGGAACAGTATCACTACTCCTCCATGTCGACTTCCTCCTCCACTAGAGCAAGTCCTGCTGATGCGAATCCTGCCTTGTATTCCTCCAAGCTGGTAGTCAGAGCATCGATCTTCGTCTGTAACTCTCTCTTCTGTGTGCGTAGCCTCTCTATCACCTCGTGATCCGCTTCCAGCTCAATGTTCTCTAGCTCTAACTCGGTCTCCAAGTCTCTAATCTTCTTGTTCTTCTCCTGAACTCTCTTCTCTTGGTTCTTGAATTTCTTATCTTGGTCTTCAAACTTCTTCTCCATTTCCTTGATTCGATTTTCCTGTTCCTAGAAGTCCTTGTCCTTCTCCTTGAGTTGGACTCGTAGTTCATCATTGCTAAGCATCACATTAGTCCTATCAGTATCAAGGTGTCTAATGAGGCTCTCTAAGTCCTGGAGGTAGTGACGCACGGGCTTGATAGACTCCTTAGTGGCCTCATCCAATACAATAGGCTCTCCTTCCTCGTCGCGTCTCTCAAAGAAATGGAAGTAGTGGCTCTTGATTTCAGAAGAGTGACGTCCACATAGGCGTCCCAACAGCTCCTGCATAGCGACGTCAAGGCCCCTCTCCATGTCATCATGGAGTATCTTGAAGGTAATTTCCCCAGTTTGGGGCTCCGTCTCACGTCCTGGCTGGGTAACTTTGAATCCCCATAAGTCCTTCCTCTGAAACTTCCTCAGCTGAAGTCCCTGAATGGTAGGGATTGGAAGAGCGAGCACTTGGACTAGCTCCAATAGGCGAGTCCCAAAGCGAGTCCCCTTGAAATCCTTGGCCGTGCTGTAGACAAAATTCGGCATCTTTTGCATAGTATGGAGAAAATTAGTAACACACCATAGAGGAAGTAAACACAAGTCACAATTTAAGAAAATCAACAAACAGAACATTCCAAGTGGCAATACATTATTCAACTCAAGCACTCAAGGTTCTAGACATAACTTATCTTTGCCATACCACATAAGTTGGTATGATCAAAATACTAACGTGATAAAATGCCAAGGGTGGTGGTCCAACTAATATCTCACTCCTTAACCAAGGTGGCAATCTGGGCATCCTTGGCAGCAATCTATTTGTCTTGGTCACATAGCTCCAAAGCTAGGCCTATGATATCCTTACTTAGGCGTTTCATCGTGGCCTTTGAGTCTTGCACAAGACGCTTCTCCTCCTTGAGATCTTCCTGGGTATTGAGCATTCTATACTTGAGTCTCTCCCTAAGTTCCTTAATAGCTCTCCATGCAGCATTTCTTGCAGAGTCAAAGAATGACGGTTGCATTTCAGAGTTGGTGAACATGCAGAATCCCGTACTCTTGGAATCGTCCTCCTTGTCTTTGTACAAATGGAGTTGCACCCACCAATACTCTTGTCCTTCATCTATCACAGGAAATCCCTTGTACACAGCTTCACCATTCATTCCCAAGCCAAGCATGAGGTTCTTGAGTATATTGGGAAATTCTGTCTCACACTCTAGGGTCATAGTCATCAGTGGTCCCTTCTTGACAGATTCATTGATGGTGGACATCTACAAAATAGATGAGAAGGATGATTAGGAAAAGTTTTACGAGAGGAAAAGACAAGTGTAAAGTTGGAATATAGAGTTTTCCTAAGGGTTTTCCTTAGTCTAATCCATTCTAGGGTCACGATCCTACAGGCAACACAGTGCTCTGATACCATCTGTAAGATCTCACCATGATAAGGTAAGATCCCTGTGATTGCAGTGCTAGTCCCTGGATCGAAATGCTAGCACCCACAGTTTAAGATGAAGTACACAGAAACAAAGGTCATTATTACATCGCACATCCAGGAGTATAATAGTTCTTACAACTCACTTAGCTCAAGGCCAAGACACAAGTTCACATAACATATAATGATAATAGAGTCCTTAGTCTTCATGTGCCATAGGCAAGCATGTCGAGTGTAGACTCGCAACCCTACTCATCATCAGAGGAACCTGCAACATAATAAGTTACAGCCACAAGGGTCAATACATTTGGAATTGTATTGGCAAGTGATACCAAAGATACTTAGTAAAATCCAACAACTACATGAATATATAGCTAAGTGGGGTTATGGTTGGCTTTGCTAAAATATTTTAACTTATAGTTTTTGAAGAAGTTTTTCATTCAAGCTATAAGGTACCAATGATAGACATCACTGAACCTTTATCCCTGTTCACCCACAAGTTTTAACTTAGAGAAATTTGGATGAGGAGATTATTGAACTGCTTCACTGTCTTGAGGCTCAGAAGTTGTCCATATCCGGGGACACGGCTAAGTACTTAGTTTTACCCTCTCGAGAGGTGGTGCACTTTCCCCACAAGACTCGACATGCATCGAGATAAGACCTTTCAGAAGCAATCCCTCAGACCACCACGGACGCGTTCCATCCTATCATCACTACCACCCTCTGTCCGTCTGGCTGAGTTCTCGCAACTTAGTCGGTCAAGGCAGAGCCCATATGCCATGTGGTTGCACTGGAAGCTTTATGACAAGAATGTCTCCAATCTCTTTGTTCGTGGGTGGCCATCCACAAGTGTGATACACCAACTGACCATAGACATGGTCCCTGAGTAACCACTCAACATAATCCAAGCAAGCCCATTCCACCCAGGTGTTTCATTAACATTTGTTGTTTTCTTAGTTAAAAAATAATATCTTTCCATGCTATCTTATGTGTATAATCCACCCACGAATTCTAATAGCATAGCTAAGCATTCTAGCATACAAAGTCTTTATCTAAGGAATACTACCAAGATATACACTATAAGGTAACATAGCATAGTATGGTAACATATGAATAATTCTATCATGCTAAGATCTACCAAAATATCACTAGTGCAATAGTGAAAATAATAGGACATGAGATGAAATATCACTTGCCTTGGTAGCTAGGGGAATAGGTACAATCCTCACAGCAACAAACTTCACAATCCACACAATCTACACAAGATCAATACAACAATAATAATTCAATCAATAAAACATTACAAAAACATGAATGCATGCAACATGCAAACATATGATCACAACTCCATAACTTACAGAGTCTAAAGTACTGAGGATAGAATACCTCATCTAAATGCATAAGAAATACCCCAAAATAATTTATAGAAAAACTTTTGTGAGCAAAATACTCCTAAAAAGGTTCTGCCTATAATTCCATTTTTTCTAGAGGCAAAAGTGTGAAACAAGGCCTCCATAATAAAGGTCTTATTTTTCTGAATCCATATACACCAAATTTGTATTTTTATGATTTGTGGATCTAAAGTTATGGATTTTCTAAGTTTAATACTAAATCAGTCTATTTTCTAATTAAACAGAAATAGTCTGGCGACGTGGCGCTTTATTATTGGCTGATACCGGTTCGGCCGGATCGACTGCTGCGAGCCGTCAGATTTAAGTGACGTTGGACGGATCAGATCAGCCGTACCCTTTCGTTTAAGTGATCTAATCTTAACCGCTAGGATCTGATCGAACGGCTGCTAAGCATCTCGCCGGAGACTGGCGGTGCTAACGACGGCGCGCGGCGGCAGAGCGTCGGCCGATGGGGTTCTGGCGATTCTACAAGGGCTGGGAGACCGTGGACACATACCAGAGGTTGAGGGGGTCGTGGCGATCTCGATGGAGGTCACTGCGGTGCGGGGGTGCTCGGGCTTGGCCTGGATCCTTCGCCAGAGTTGCGCAGACGGTGGAGTTCACGGCTCGGTGTCGGAGACCGTGACCTGGGGCTCAAACCAACCGGCAAGGAGGTCAGCGAGGTGCGCAAGCGTCTGCACGACCTAGTAAAGACCAAAAAGGGGCGGCGGGAAACCTACCTTTACCGGAGAAGGCGACTGACGGTGGCGGCAGAGGGAGTTCGCCGGAATTGTCCGTGTCGTCGATCTGGGGCAAAAGAAAACGCGCGGCTTGGTCAGTAGGTGCGCTAGGAGATGGGGAAATAGATGGGACCAAGGGGAGGGCGCCGGGCGGCCTGGACTCACCGGAATCGTCGCCGGAGTCCGTCGGACAGCGGCGGTTCGAGCTCGGAATTTAGGGAGCCTGGGGGCTCTCCGGGGTGGTGTCTGTGGGGAAAATGATGAGGAGGGAGAGGGGGTTTAGTAGGGGTAGTCGCCGGGGCAATTAATCACGAGAAACTGACGGAATTGAATCGATTCGAAACGGCCGAAGGGGAGAGGTCCATCATCGGCAGTGAAGACGATGAGGTGACGTGGGCGTGGGGCCGGCTTGTCAGCGAGAGGGAGTAGCCAGGGGCGCGGTAAGAAAGCGGGGGAGAGGGGAAACGCCGGGTGGGCTTAATGGGCCAGGTTGGGCCAGATGCTGCTGCTATTGTTTGAAATTTTCCCTCCTTTTCTTTTTCTAATTCAGTTTTCTCCAAAACTTTTGATTTAATGAATCAAATTGATTCAAACCAATTTGTGAAAATTTGTAAAAACTCAAACTAGGTTTTTAGGGTATTATAAAAGATATTTACCTACTATTTTAATCCAAAGTACTTACTTGGACTTAATAGGTAATATAGCATTTTCTTTGGTTCCATTTTCAAAACTATTCATAAATTCCTAACCATGGCCCAAAATTGCACCAGATTTTTGGAGGACATTCTAAATGCAATGCAAAAACATGCCATGATGATATGAGTGCAATGATGATGATTTCAGATGAAATTTTGGGATGTTACAATCCAGTGATCCGCGATCGCCGTCTAGATTAGATCTAAATGGAGTAGATGATCCGACGGTGCTCCCACTAGAGAGAGAGAGAGGGGAGAACCTAGGGCTTGTCCCGCCCTGTAGTTTGGGTTGACGTTGATGAGGCAATGGCTTACGAGGGTGGCTCTCCCAACATCGCAACACAGATCGGCGACACAGCGCGGGTCGGCGTTTAGGGTTTTGGTGTCTGCGGGGAGTTGCAGCTTGGAGGGAGCAAGTCTGCGTATTGGAGTGCCTTTGGGGTACCCCTTGGCCTCCTTTTGTAGGTGGCCAAGTCTCTTGGATCATTTATACATTCGATCTAGATTACAGATGCAATATAATAACTTTTTCCCTAGAAAAGATCTAGGTTTATCGAACCTTGGAAAGCACTTGCAATATGGACTTGAGGAACGTCTACAAGACTTGCTAGAAGATTTTTTGTTTTCTTTACCAAACCTCTCCAGTATACTTTATATCTTGGGTTGTTATCAATGGATGGAGATAGTCCAGGGTTGAAGATTCACCTGCAGCTATGCATTCATATGGGATAAGGATAAAGTTAAGCACATTCATGTGTAAAATGATCTAATAGTAATAAGAGTTGTGGGGATCACATCCTTAGCTACTAGAGCCCTTGAAACCACAGGCAACAATAGTCGTTTGGTCGAAACCATTATACCACGAAACTACGGGCTACAATAATTATTAAGTAAAATAGACTAAAGCCTTAAGATTAGTGATGTTGTTGTAGATCCCAAGCGGATTAAGCGAATATTGTACTTCCCCTTGCTGTCACTAGGGTTTTGTGCGTAAGACGCCATTCTCTACTCATCTCACACCTTGATCAATATGCAAGATCTTGGGTACCCACAAGTCCTCAGATCGAGGTAGAGACAAAGATGCAAGATAACAAAACTCCTCTTCAATTACTACACAATATTCCCATATAATTAGATGCACATAATCGCTGTGAGGCTTCATCTCAACCCGCAACCCATGAGGAATACTTACTCATAATACAAGATCAAGGATAAAAATCATTGTTGAAATATTTATAGTGAAATCAAATATTCTTACAATGGACACCAATTCGTAAGGAGATCTCTATTATAAGACGATGGCTATGCCTATGGAGGAGATTGGATATGGAGATGATGAACAATGGTGGTTGTGGCGTTGTGGATCTTCCTCGGTATGTGATGAATGAGATCTAGGGATGGCGACTCTCTTCTGCGGCGGCTGGTGTCTTGAATGACCTTGCTCCCTTCACAAAGTGGTTCTGTTTGACCTAAGAGAGGCGCCAACATGTGGTAAGGGCGGTCATACGGGGAGGGCCTCACCTGTATTGATGCTTGTTATGGCTCCTGAAACCGCTTTTCGTCCCTGGTTGACTTGGTTGTGTTAGAAACCACATATTTTTCAATAATTTCTCCTTATTTCTCCATAAAAATGTGATTTTCTGCACATCACAAATTAAAAGAAGGATTTGCATATCTTTGCAACAATTAGTCATTAGTATTGAAAATATAAGTAATAATCCATATGATTTAATCCAAATAATAAACTGATAAAGCATGATCATACAAACAATACCAACACTAATCATGCAGATTAACAAAGTAGATGAACAAATTATATCTAAATAAGATAAACCTATCACATCTACATCAAACGCTAGAATATAGAAATCTAGCAGAATCTGAAAGAGAAATTTTAGGATTACGTACGGTGCAGCGGCGACAACAATTGCAGCAACGGTAGCAGCAGCGTTGTCACCCATGTTGAGGTTACCGAAAAGGTTGGTGACGTACGGGAAGAAGTTGTCGTTTGGGAACTCGTCGTCGGACGATGTCATGGTTGCCAGTAGTTACGCTTGAGCGCTCCCCAAAAACCTGATCGCCCCTCACCCGTATAGATTCGCAAGAGGCAGGGTTCCGAGGCCTACTGTCCCGATCTACGGTTGATGGCTCAATGCACGGCCCCCAGAAAAATGCATGATGGCGGTGTTGATGTAGAGCTCATTGGGAACCCCAAGAGGAAGGTATGATGAGCACAGCAGCAAGTTTCCCTCAGTTATGAAACCAAGGTTTAATCGAACCAGTAGGAGCAAGGAAACACCCCAAAGGTGTTACTAGCTGAGCTTTGGAAGGACGCACTACCGGTGCTAGTAGCAACGTGGAGACCTGCACAACACAACCACAGAACTTTGTTCCCAACTTGCGATGAGGTTGTCAATCTCACCGTGTTTTGCGGAAAACAAAGGATTAAACGTATCGAATGGAAAGAAGTAAAAGTTTGAAGAAAGTAAACACAAAGCAGTAAACAGATTATAGATTGTATGTAAAAAAAGGATCGGGATCCATAGTTCACTAGAGGTGGCTCTCCTTAAGATAGATAACATGCTGGGTGAACAAATTACAGCGGGGCAATTGACAAACATCGATAAAGCAATACATGCATATACTAATCATCTTGACTCCTCTGAGACTTGATTGGGCATTACAACATAATACATAGACTGTCATCCAACTGCATCTATGACTAATAATCCACCTTCAGGTTACCATCCGAACCCCCTCTAGTATTAAGTTGCAAGCAACAGATTATTGCTTTACAAACTGCGTGTAAAGTAAACAATACGATTGTTCTATGAACAAAGGATTGTTGTTTTCTCCCTACTAGCAACATCACATCTAGTACCTTAGAGATTTCTGTCACTTCCCCAGATTACCAGAGGCATGAACCCACTATTGAGCATAAATACTAACTCTTGGAGTTGCTAGCATCTACTTGGCCAAGATAGCTACTAACAACGGAAAGCATGCAAGATCACAAATAACAAAGACATGATAGAATCAATAATCAATCTGAAATAGCATCTCAATATCCATCGGATCCCCGCAAACACAACATGCAGAATTACAAATAGATGATCTTGATCATGAACGGAGCTCACAAGATCTAGACATGAAAGCACAAAGGAGGAGAACCAGCCATCTAGCTACTACATGGATCCGTAGTCCAAGTATGAACTACTCACGCATCACACCGACGGCTTGCATGGTGATGGAGAAGGCCTCCAGGGTGAATTCCCCTCTCCGGCAGGGTGCCCGGAAGAGCTTCAGATACCTCCCGATCTAGGGATGGAGATGACGGCGGCTACAGACTCTTTCATAGATTTTGTGATCGGGCACTTAGGATTTTCGTCCCGAGGGCAATATATAGGCGGAAGGAGAGGCCGAGGGGGGTGCCGGTAGTGGCCACACCACCCCTGGCGCGGGCCAGGCCTGGCCGTGAGGCCAGGTGGTGTGGTGGCCCCTCTCCGTCTCGTATTCTGGCACTTAATGTCTTTCGGAAAAATAGGCACTTTGGCTTTTGTCCCGTCCAATTCCGAGAATATTCATTTTCTGACTTTCCTGGAACCAAAAACAGCAGAAAACAGGCAGCTGGCACTGTGGCTCTTGTTAATAGGTTAGTCCAAGAAATCATATGAAAAGTACTCCAAAGTGTGGACAAAACACAAGAAAGTGGATAAAACCAAGCATGGAACATCAAAAATTATAGATACATTTACAAGGTATCAACATCCCCAAGCTTAACTCCTACTCGTCCTCGAGTAGGTAAGTGATAAAAAGAAAGAATAATTTTTGAGGTGACATGCACCATCAAAGACTTGATCAAAGTATTTGTAGAACATTCAAAGCTGTGATCATAGTACTTCAATCATAACATGAAAGACAAAGTTCTAGCAATAAGCAAAGAAACTATGATGCAACAAGAAAAGGAACAAACAAAAGATTCATGAATAACAATGCTTTGCAAGATGTTTGTTTGTTTCACATAAAGAAAACATAGCATAATAGTATTCAGCTTGTCCCTCAATATAGTAGCAAATATAAATGCATAGGACACGTTCAAAGTTCATAAGAGTGACTAGATACAATAGTTTAAAACAAGCAATATCAAGTTATGCATCAATCAACTAGTCTTGAGACAACGCACATAGAACTAAGAATGGCCACTATGCTCTCAAAGTAGGTGCATAAAGATAGAAGGTGGAGACTCAATACAATGGTGGAAGAAAGGCCTTTGTAAAAGGAAGTAGGGATTCAAGTCTCATAAAGAGCTTCCAAAAATTATGGTACTTATAGCTTTCAGCTCTCATTGCCCCTACCATAAGCATCTTGAAGGTGATTAAGGTTAAAGTGACAAAACTAAGAGGATATGCTTGACAAGTTATAAACCGAAATCTCATGCCCCTTACTTATGAAGACCGATCCTCATGCTACTCAACTTCAGTCACGAGTAAGGTCTTGTCATTGCAAGAATATGTGTATCATAAAGAACCACCAACGGGGTACCCTTTGCACATGATACGGGAGCTTTCCCATAATCAAAATGACAAGGCAAGCAGACAATGAGCATCTCAACGCTCTTTTTATTTGCTATTTGCATAGGTTTTTATTGACGATGCTTCATAGAGTGCTCATTATGGTGATGCTGCAAGTTTCCACCATGATTAGGCATGGCTTAGGCTAGCGGCCCAGGCGTTTCTCTAACACACATACAAACTCCATGATCTTACAAGTTCCACTTTTATTTCACACCGCCGGGATCCGTAAGCAAAAGAACATGATATCAACGGGGTACAAAGTACAAGTGCAATGTTGAAAGCGTTCCCCATGAAACATGGTTCTGCTAATATCAACTTATAAAGCGCAAGCATATACGCAACAAAGAAGGACCCAATGGTTCAAGTTTATTAGATGCAAAAAAGTAAAGTGTGCCATCAAGTTCGTGAGAGGTTTAATCACTAGTTTTCTCATAACAAGTTTAATTTGGAAGGTAAACAAAAACATGAATATACTTAGAATAGCATAAGCTAGTAGGTAGGTATGGTGGACTCTTTGGAATAACTTGGTTTAGGGAGTTGGATGCAAGAGTGGAACTCATACTTGGTTGTGGAGGCTAGCAAAAGACTCGGAGCGACAAACTAAGAGAGCAATAATGGCCATAATCATGCAGAGCGACAAAACATCATTGATCAAGGCATAAAGTGATACTACAAGTTGAAAACTAAAGGATTATAAAGGCTATGGTGACTTGAGATAGTCATAACATGGTGTGAGCATGTGCCAAGTCAACCCAAATAAAGCATCAAAGGAGAATACCACTATACTATGCTTTAATATGCTAAAACAACGCATGATTCATCCAAGGCACATTAAGCAATCTCAATTGTTTATAAAAAGTCATGCTACAGCAAAGAATACTAAGCATAAAGCCAAAACAATATCAAGCATGGCATGACAAAGCATAGGCCACAGTCAAAAACGAGCTCTCTTTATCACTTAAGCATGAACTTTCCTACTCTTTTCCAATCCAAACCAAACTATTTGAAAACTAATATATGAAAGAGGGGGTCCAACCAATTTATTCAGCAAACTAAGAAAACCAAGAAAAATAAAAACCAAAACGAAAATGAAAAATAAGACGCTCCAAGAACAACATAACTGTGCATGAAACAATGAAAATGAAGTGTTTGGAAGAAAGCTAGGATTTTTATAGATGAAGAAGGGGATGCCTTGGGCATCCCCAAGCTTTGACGCTTGTACTTCTTGGATATTTCTTGGGGTGACATGCGTGGCATCTCCAAGCTTGAGATTTAGTCCATTTTTCATCTCATTACTCATTCCTTCCATACACCTGAAATTTTTCTTCATACAAAACTTCACACAATCTTTATTAGCAACATTAGTGCACTCAAGATAAATAAGTCTTAAGGTTAAGTTTCCACACCAAATAAACTTCCATTAGAACACTAGCTACTGTAGCACTTCCCTCAAAAATCTCAATTCCCCAAAAGAACTCAAAAAGGAACCAACAAGAAGCAAATGCAGAAAATGGCAGAAATCTGTCAAAACAGACCAGCAGGTAAAGACGAATTTTTTCGAAGACCTTCTGTTGCTCAAATAAAAAAGTGTTGAACTAAATAAAGTTAGATAACAATCTGAGTCAGAATCACAAAAATTCATGCCTCAAAAAGACGTTCAGAGATTTTACACGAATTTTTATGGTGAAGCACAGAAATCTGTTTCGGGACAGCAACTTTCCCAATCATTACTTCTCTCTCATTAGAGGTTACTCTTCGCACAAAAAGCAAATAAAAAGGATAAGGAGCGGTTATTACTGAGGTAATAACTTCCAAGACTCATCTAAAACTTTTGGGTTATCTCCCAATAAGTACTTTTCTTTAACGCCTTTAAGTTAGGCATAAGAAGCAAAGAAAGAATCAAGTGTTCTCAAATGAAGAAGCATTCATACCAAATTTCTTGCCCTTACCTCTATTATTTTTATTCTTAACCTTGGGGAAAATATGATTGTTTGGTGGAGAAGAAAGGTGCATGGTCCCCTTTCCCACATCTATTATTGCTCCAAGGAGTTCTAATAGGGACCTTCCAAGTGTAATTTGTCCTTTTCCTGCACATTCAATAACAAGTTAATCAATAGAAATCATTTTCCAAAGGATCTTTGTAAATAGTCCTTCAGCTATTCCAAGAGGTAATATGGTAGTATTATAAGCAAGAGATATTTATTTTCCTCCTTCAGTAAGCCCCCAAGTATTCAGAGATTTATAAATATCTTTGGGCATAAGGCAAAATTCAGACATGATATCACATCGAGCTTGAAAAGTTTTAGTGTTTATCTCAATGATTATTGTAGGGAGCCACTTTGATGGTTCAGAATTTATTGGAACATAATTGTGATGCTCCCTAAGCGTATTATAGCAATATTTTAAGCTAGCAGTGCCAGTCTCAAGAGTGTTCAATCTAGCAAATATTTTTGCGAAAGAAATATCAGTCTGGCTAGGCAAGTTGTAAGTGAGGATCAATTTCTTTATAGCATTAATAGCATCATCCTCATTACATTGGAGGAAATCTCCTCCCACAACAGCATCTAAAGCATATCTCTAGCAAAGAGCAATTCCAAGGTAAAAACTGCTAAGGAACAAGCTTTGAGTCATTTTAGACTCAGTTTTTTTCATGTAGATCGGAGATTCTAGACCAAGCTTCCTTAAAACTTTCCTTAGTTCCTTGTTTAAAAGTGAAAATCATTTCCTCGGGTGACATAGTGACTGGAGCAAGGCTAGACATAGTGGCAACTCAAGATAGGAACTATTTTTTGTGTGTGTTTTCAAATAAGAAAGCATACTAGTAAAACTAATTTTTTGTGTTTTTGAATAACAAAACAAGCAAACAAAGCAAAAAGAAACTAAGAAAAACAAAAACAACAAAGTAAAGAAATTGGTTATGAGAGACTCCCCTTGTGAAGATGTCCTTGACTCCCCGGCAACGGCGCCAGAAAAATGCTTGATGGCTCAATGCACGACGCCCAGAAAAATGCTTGATGGTGGTGTTGATGTAGAGCTCATTGGGAACCCCAAGAGGAAGGTATGATGAGCACAACAGCAAGTTTCCCTCAGTTATAAACCAAGGTTTAATCGAACCAGTAGGAGCAAGGAAACACCCCAAAGGTGTTACTAGCTGAGCTTTGGCAGGGCGCACTACCGGTGCTAGTAGCAACGTGGAGACCTGCACAACACAACCATAGAACTATGTCCCCAACTTGCGATGAGGTTGTCAATCTCACCGTGTTTTGCGGAAAACAAAGGATTAAACGTATCGAATGGAAAGAAGTAATAGTTTGCAGAAAGTAAACACAAAGCAGTAAAAGATTGTAGATTGTATGTAAAAGACAAGGACCGGGATCCATAGTTCACTAGAGGTGGATCTCCTTAAGATAGATAACATGCTGGGTGAACAAATTACAGCGGGGCAATTGACAAACATCGATAAAACAATACATGCATATACTAATCATCTTGACTCCTTTGAGACTTGATTGGGCATTACAACAAAATACATAGACCGCCATCCAACTGCATCTATGACTAATAATCCACCTTTAGGTTATCATCTGAACCCCCTCCAGTATTAAGTTGCAAGCAACAGATTATTACTTTACGAACTGCGTGTAAAGTAAACAATACGATTGTTCTATGAACAAAGGATTGTTGTTTTCTCCCTAGTAGCAACATCACATCTAGTACCTTAGAGATTTCTGTCACTTCCCCAGATTACCAGAGGCATGAACCCACTATCGAGCATAAATACTAACTCTTGGAGTTGCTAGCATCTACTTGGCAAAGATAGCTACTAACAACGGAAAGCATGCAAGATCACAAATAACAAAGACATGATAGAATCAATAATCAATCTGAAATAGCATCTCAATATCCATCGGATCCCCACAAACACAACATGCAGAATTACAAATAGATGATCTTGATCATGAACGGAGCTCACAAGATCTAGACATGAAAGCACAAAGGAGGAGAACCAGCCATCTAGCTACTACATGGATCCGTAGTCCAAGGATGAACTACTCACGCATCACACCGAAGGCTTGCATGGTGATGAAGAAGGCCTCCAGGGTGAATTCCCCTCTCCGGCAGGGTGCCGGGAAGAGCTTCAGATACCTCCCGATCTAGGGATGGAGATGACGGCGGCTACAGACTCTTTCGTGTATTTTTTGATCGGGCACTTAGGGTTTTCGTCCCGAGGGCAGTATATAGGCGGAAAGAGAGGCCGAGGGGGGTGCCGGGAGCGGCCACACCACCCCCTGGCACGGGCCAGGCTTGGTCGCGTGGCCAGGTGGTGTGGTGGCCCCTAGCCCCTCTCCGTCTCGTATTCTAGCACTTGATGTCTTCCGAAAAATAGGCACTTTGGCTTTTGTCGCGTCCAATTCCGAGAATATTCATTTTCTAACTTTCCTGGAACCAAAAACAGCAGAAAACAGGCAGCTGGCACTATGGCTCTTGTTAATAGGTTAGTCCAAGAAATCATATGAAAAGTACTCCAAAGTGTGGACAAAACACAACAAAGTGGATAAAACCAAGCATGGAACATAAAAAATTATAGATACATTTGCAATGTATCAACGATGCATGCCGCAAGGCGGGATGGCAAAGACGAAGGCGGCGATGCAATAGACTAGAAGAAGACACGTGTTATAGGCAGTGCCGATTAGGTTTAGGACTGATGCTTATATAGTGTAGGTCAGCGAGATCATGTGGTTCAGCCCACGTCCGAGTCGGTAACATCCCACGATCTAGAAAATCTGGAAATGGCTGTCATTAACGCGTCCATTAATGACTTGTAATTAACCCATGACTAATTTTCCCGAACAACAAAAATTAAGCTCGACTAGATTCCCTCAACCTGCGGCGCGCGTGTTGTGCCGAGGCGAGACGATACGAGCGGTGTCGGAGGAGGAGGGGTGAGAGCTGCTATTCTTTTCACACCTTAGTGAGTGGTAGAGCAACCTAGTATATAAGGAGGTGTAACGCTCACTCAACTAGCAATGTACGAATAAACTTTAGCACCACTAGCACACACATGAGCTGCCAAGAATAATGGGCCAAAGAGAATTTCAGAATTTTATTTGTTAAGCCCACATGCAAACATCTCAAATTCCAACAATCCCCCACAAAGTCTTATTGACACATCACATAACTTTTATTCCAGAATATTATTTTATATACCGGTGTGTAGTGGAGACTGTTAAGTTGAACTTCCACGTTAAACTTCATGCTACACTATCTAGCAACTTGAATAGTGGACTATGACTTGAACTACAAGTTTTCTACACACTAGTTTCACACAAAATCTAGACTGGTATAGGGATGCCGCAGGGATTCCCCGCGGTTTGGAGCTTCTGCTTCATACTCCAGGGCCTTTCATGAGTTTATTAGAAAGAAACCAACTCTCACGAACTACGACGTTTGACATTCATACTCATATATGTGTGTTCCTCAATAGATGTTCTGCAGGACAACATCTCTGCTTAGAAAAGCCACTTGGAACACATTAAGATAAATGTCAACCTGCCATGCAGAATAAGAGAGTATTGCATCTTTATGGAGATGTAAATATAATATGGGCATACTCTCCTCTCAACTGATCAACATCTTGTCTCCCAGCTCTAATTCACGGGATCTCCAATCGCATAGTGTGGGTTACCACTACGAACAACTCATTGTGTGGGTGTCAAACCCATCTCTCTCAATGCATTATCTATCACATTATGTGATAAAATTGTGAAGGGATCTACCAAGTTCTTAGATGTTTGGATATAATCCAACACAATAACTCTGGAGTTTCTCAGTTTTCTCACAGATTTCAATCTCCTCTTCACATGCCTTGATGACTTCATATTATCCTTAGAACTGTTTACTTTGATGATCACAATTTGATTATCATAGTTCATCGGGATGACGGGTATTGGTTTTTCAACCACATGTAAGTCCATCAAGAGCTCACGAAGCCACTCTGCTTCAATAGTGGCTGTGTCTAATGTTGTGAGTTCTGCTTCCATAGTTGACCTTGTTAAAATGGTTTGCTTGCAAGACTTCCAGGAAACAACGCCACCACCAAGTGTAAACAAATAACCACTTGTGGCCTCAGTCTCATCAACATCAGATATCTAGTTTGAATCACTATAACCCTCAAGTACTCTTGGATAACCAGTATAGTGAATACCATAACTCGCAGTGCTATTCAAATAGCGCAAAACTCTCTCAAGGCCATGCCAATGATCATCTCCAGGATTTGACACAAATTGACTCAGCTTGCTTACAACAAAGGAGATGTCAGGCCTCATAGCGCTAGCTAAATACATGAGCGAGCAATTGATTTGAGAATATCTCAATTGATCTTTAGTATTCCTTCGATTCTTTCGAAGTAGCACACTCGGATCATAAGGCGTTGGAGAAGACTTGTAGTCCCTATACCCAAAGCGACTCAATATCCTTCCACATAGTGGGACTGAAGCAGTGTAATCACACCATTGTCATCCTTCAGTAGCTTGATGTTTAAGATTATATCATCCAATCCCAAGTCCTTCATCTCAAAGCAGCGAGATAGGAACTCTTTGACCTCCTCAATAACATCGAGGTTGGTCCTGAATATCAATATGTCATCGACATATAGACACATAATAACTCTCTCGCCCCCACCATGGCGATAATACTCACACTTATCATATTTGTTTACAACAAAGCCTTCGACGGTTAAATTGCTTTCAAACTTCTCGTGCCACTACTTAGGAGCTTGCTTAAGACCATGCAAAGACTTTACTAACTTACACACCTTTCCTTCTTGACCATCTACTACAAATCCATCAGGCTGCTCCATATAAATTTTCTCATCTAGCTCTCTATTTAGAAAAGATGTCTTAACATCCATTTGATGAACGAGAAGACCATGTGAGGTAGCCAAGGATATTAGTACTAGAATAGTGGTCAATCTGGCTACATGTGAGTAGGCATCAGAGAAGTCTTCACCTTATTTCCGGGTATAACCCTTGACCACAAGACGTGCCTTGTACTTTTCAATAGTACCATCAGGTCTAAGATTTTTCTTGAACACCCACTTACATCCTACAAGTTTGCACCCATAAGGACGATCAGTGACCTCCCACGTTCAATTAGCTAAGATGGAATCCATCTCGCTACGGACAACTGATACATTGCAAATGTATCTATAATTTTTGATGTTCCATGCTTGGTTTTATCTACTTGTTGTGTTTTGTTCCAACTTTGGAGTACTTTTCATATGATTTCTTGGACTAACCTATTAAAAAGATGCCACAGTGCCAGTTGCCTGTTTTCTGCTGTTTTTGGTTCCAGGAAAGTCAGAAAATGAATATTCTCAGAATTGGACGGGACAAAAGCCAAAGTTCCTATTTTACCGGAAGACTCACGTAGCGGAATACGAGACGGAGGAGGGCCAGGGCGTGGACACACACCCTAGGCGCGGGTACCCCCAGGCCGCGCCAGGGCATGGTGTGGGCCCCCTGGCTGGCCACCGACCTTGCCTCCTTCACCTATATATTCCTCCCGAGGCAGAAACCCTAAATAATCAATCAGAAATCCATGAAAAGTTCCGCTACGCCGCCACCACCGTACGGGAGATTCGGGGATAGAAAGTCTCTGTTCTGGCACCCTGCCGGGACGGGGAAGTGCCCCTGGAGCCATCTCCATTGATCTCCACTGCCATCTCCATCACCATTGCTGATTCCCATGATGAGGAGGGAGTAGTTCTCTCTCGAGGCTAAGGGGTCTACCGGTAGCTATGTGTTCATCTCTCTCTCTATGCATGATCTTATTGAGATCATGAGCTTGTAATCTATAGATCTACCTTGCTACTCAAGTGCTTTAATAGATCTCTGCTCTCCCCATGTGTGTGAAAGTGACAGCGTGCACACCATGGTGGCACTTAGGCTAGAGATAACAAATACTTGTTATGAGTTATATTTGGAGTTGGATGTCTTTATGAAATTGTGGTGTTTGTCTGAACCATCTAGTGCTCAAGGTGACAGTGTGGGGTTACTTATATGGGAAAGGCTTACTTTGAGGAGTGTTGTTATAGCCCTACCATCGATTAGAGTGTCCAACCGGAGAGTAGTATCATAAAGAGAAGATATTTATATGAGAGTGTTCACTAGTGAAAGTATGATCCCTAGGCCTTGTTTCTAAGCACTGAAACACCATTGGCTATTAGATCTGTTACATGTTTGCTTGCTTCCTTCTTTATTTCAGTTTGCCTTTTGTCTTTTCCCACGTAAACCACACGCCATCAAGCTATTTTCTATCACTGTTACCACTTATAATTATCTATACCACTTGTATTTCACTATCTCTTCGCCGAACTAGTGCACCTATACACCTGACAAGTGTATTGGGTGTGTTGGGGACACAAGAGACTTCTTGTATCTTGATTGCAGGATTGCTTGAGAGGGGATACCTTTGACCACTTCCTCCCTGAGTTTGATAAACCTTGGGTGATCCACTTAAGGGAAAACTTGCTGCTGTTCTACAAACCTCTGCACTTGGAGGCCCAAAAACTGTCTACAAGAATAGAAGTGCGTAGACATCACGTTATTTTCTGGCACCGTTGCCGGGGAGGTAAGGTAAAAGGTATTCACGCCGGAGGATTAAAGAAGAAGAACCTCCCACGGCAAACGCCTATTTTCTAGCGCCATTACCGGGGAGGTAAGGTAAAAGGTACTCACATCCTCCGGTGTGAGTGCTCGAAGTTATTTCCTTTAGATTCTACAATTTTGTCTTTTTGTTTCTTGTTTTCACTAGTTAGGCTTAATGGAAAACAACAACAAAATTAGAGAGCTTTATAGTATTTATCTTGAGTTAGGACATGAAGTGTTTAAGAGAAAATTAAAAAACCTATGGAGCTTTATTTGCATGCTAATGGCAATGTTGTTAGTATGAATTCTTTGAACACCATTATTGCTAATGCTATGGAAAAGTCTAAGCTTGGGGAAGCTAGCTTTTATGAAAATGATCTTTTTAGTCCCCCAAGCATGGAGGAGAAAATTTACTTTGATGATACTATGCCTCCAATATATGATGATTACAATGATGAATATGATATTTTCAGTCCACCTACTATTGAGGATGCAATTAATTATGATTACAATATGCCTCCTATATTTGATGATTATGGTGATGAGAATAATAATGATAGCTATTTTGTTGAATTGGCTCCCACTACAATTATTAAACATGACTATGTTTATGTGGAGAGTAGTAATTCTTTTATGCATGTGGCTCATGATAAGACTGTTTTATGTGATAGTTATATTGTTAATTTTATTCATGATGGTACTGAAAGTTATTATGAGAGAGGGAAACATGGTTTTTTATGCATCTCAATAATATTAAGTTTCCCCTCTTTATATTGAAAGTCTTGAAGTTCCACTTGTTTTTGTTTACTATGCATGTTGCTTTCTGCTTTCATGACTTGTTTCTTTACAAGATTCCTATTCATAGGAAGTGGGTTAGACTTAAATGTGTTTTGAATTTGCTTCTTGATGCTCTCTTTTACTTCAATTCATATTTCCTATGTGAGCATCTTCTCAAACTATCATGCCTAACTTAAAGGCGTTAAAGAAAAGTACTTATTGGGAGATAAACCAAAAGTTTTAGATGAGTCTTGGAAGTTATTACTTCTGTAATAACCGCTCCTTATCCTTTTTATTTGCTTTTTGTGCCAAGAGTAACCTCTAATGAGAGAGAAGTAATGATTGGGAAAGTTGTTGTCCCAAAACAGATTTCTTTGCTTCACCGTAAAAATTAGTGTAAAATATCTGTACGTCCTTTTAAGGCATGAATGTTTGTGCTTCTGCCCCAGGTTGTTATCTAACTTTCGTTAGTTCAACACTTTTCGATTTCAGCAACAGAAGGTCTTCGAAAAATTTCGTCTTTACCTGCTGGTCTGTTTTGACAGATTTCTGCCATTATTTGCACTTGCTTCTTATTGGTTCCTTTTTGAGTTCTTTTGGGGAATTGAGCTTTTTGAGGGAAGTGATTCAGTAGCTAGTGTTCTAATGGAAGTTTATTGGTGTTAGAACCGAACCTTAAGACTTATTATCTTGAGTGCACTGATACATTGCAAATGTATCTATAATTTTTGATGTTCCATGCTTGGTTTTATCCACTTTCTTGTGTTTTGTTCCAACTTTGGAGTACTTTTCATATGATTTCTTGGACTAACCTATTAACAAGAGCTACAGTGCCAGCTGTCTATTTTCTGTTGTTTTTGGTTCCAGGAAAGTCAGAAAATGAATATTCTCGGAATTGGACGGGACAAAAGCCAAAGTGCCTATTTTTCCGGATGTCATCAAGTGCCAGAATACGAGACGGAGAGGGTCCAGGGGGCCACCACACCACCTGGCCGCGCGGCCAGGCCTGGCCCGTGCTAGGGGGTGGTGTGGCCACTCCCGGCACCCCCTCAACCTCTCCTTCCGCCTATATATTGCCCTCGGGATGAAAACCCTTGGTGCCCGATCAAAAATCCACGAAAGAGTCTATAGCCGCCGTCATCTCCATCCCTAGATCGGGAGGGATCTGAAGCTCTTCCCGGCACCCTGCCGGAGAGGGGAATTCACCCTGGAGGCCTTCTTCATCACCATGCAAGCCTCCGGTGTGATGCGTGAGTAGTTCATCCTTGGACTACAGATCCATGTAGTAGCTAGATGGCTGGTTCTCCTCCTTTGTGCTTTCATGTCTAGATCTTGTGAGCTCCGTTCATGATCAAGATCATCTATTTGTAATCATACATGTTGTGTTTGCGGGGATCCGATGGATATTGAGATGCTATTTCAGATTGATTATTGATTCTATCATGTCTTTGTTATTTGTGATCTTGCATGCTTTCCGTTGTTAGTAGCTATCTTGGCCAAGTAGATGCTAGCAACTCCAAGAGTTAGTATTTATGCTCGATAGTGGGTTCATGCCTCTGGTAATCTGGGGAAGTGATAGAAATCTCTAAGGTACTAGATGTGCTGTTGCTACTAGGGAGAAAACAACAATCCTTTGTTCATAGAACAATCGTATTGTTTACTTTACACGCAGTTCGTAAAGCAATAATCTGTTGCTTGCAACTTAATACTGGAGGGGGTTCGGATGATAACCTGAAGGTGGATTATTAGTCATAGATACAGTTGGATGGCGGTCTATGTATAATGTTGTAATGCCCAATCGAATCTCAAAGGAGTCAAGATGATTAGTATAAGCATGTATTGCTTTCTCGGTGTTTGTCAATTGCCCCGCTGTAATTTGTTCACCCAGCATGTTATCTATCTAAGGAGAGCCACCTCTAGTGAACTATGGATCCCGGTCCTTTTCTTTACATACAATCTATAAACTGTTTACTCCTTTGTGTTTACTTTCTGCAAACTTTTACTTCTTTCCATTCGATACGTTTAATCCTTTGTTTTCCGCAAAACACGGTAAGATTGACAACCTCATCGCAAGTTGGGGACAAAGTTATGTGGTTGTGTTGTGCAGGTCTCCACGTTGCTACCAGCACCGGTAGTGCATCCTGCCAAAGCTCAGCTAGTAACACCTTTGGGGTGTTTCCTTGCTCCTACTGGTTCGATTAAACCTTGGTTTCATAACTGAGGGAAACTTGTTGCTGTGCTCATCATACCTTCCTCTTGGGGTTACCAACGAGCTCTACATCAACACTGCCATCAAGCTTTTTTCTGGGCGCCGTGCATTGAGCCATCATGCACTAATGTTGCTAATAAAGATTGTGTGAAGTTTTGTATGAACGAAAATTTCAGGTGTATGGAAGGAACGAGTAATGAGATGAAGGATGGAGTAAAGCTCAAGCTTGGGGATGCCACGCGTGTCACACCAAGAAATATCCAAGAAATACAAGTGTCAAAGCTTGGGGATGCCCAAGGCATCCCCCTCTTCATCAATAAAAATCCCAGATTACTTCCAAACGCTTCATTTTTATTGTTTCATGCACAGTTGTGTTGTTCTTGGAGCGTCTTCTTTTTCGTTTTCTTAGTTTGCTTGAATAAATTGGTTGGACTCCCTCTTTCATACATTGGTTTTCAAATAGGTTGGTTTGGATTGGAAAAGAGTAGGAAAGTTCATGCTTAAGTGGTAAAGAGAGCTTGTTTTTGACTGTGGCCTATGCTTTGTCATGCCATGCTTGATATTTGTTTGGCTTTATGCTTAGTATTCTTTGTTGTAGCATGACTTGTTATAAACAATTGAGATTGCTTAATGTGCCTTGGATGAATCATGCTTTGTTTTAGCATATTAAATCATAGTATTGTGGTATTCTCCTTTGATGCTTTATTTGGGTTGACTTGGCGCATGCTCACACCATGTTATGACTATCCAAAGTCACCATAAGCCTTTATGATCCTTTAGTTTTCAACTTGTAATATCACTTTATGCTTTTATCAACGATGTTTTGTCGCTCTACATGATTATGGCCATTATTGCTCTCTTAGTTTGTCGCTCCCAGTCTTTTGCTAGCCTCCGTAACCAAGTATGAGTTCCACTCATGCATCCAACTCCTAAAACCAAGTTATTCCAAAGAGTCCACCATACCTACCTACTAGCATATGCTATTCCAAGTATATTCATGCTTTTGTTTACCTTCGAAATTAAACTTGTTATGTGAAAATTGGTGATTAAAGCTCTCACGAACTTGATGGCACAATTTACTTTTCTGCATTTAATAAACTTGAACCATTGGGTCCTTCTTTGTTGCGTATATGCTTGCGCTTTATAAGTTGAAGTTAGCAGAACCATGTATCGTGGGGAACGCTTTCAACATTGCACTTGTACTTTGTAACCCATTGATATCATGTTCTTTTGCTTATGGATCCCGGCGGTGTGAAATAAAAGTGGAACTTGTAAGATCATGGAGTTTGTATGTGTGTTAGAGAAACGCGTGGGTTGCTTGCCTAAGCCATGCCTAATCATGGTGGAAACTTGCAGCATCACCATAATGAGCACTCTATGAAGCATCCTCAATAAAAACCTATGCAAATAGCAAATAAAAAGATCGCTGAGATGCTCATTGTCTGCTTGCCTTGTCATTTTGATTATGGGATAGCTCCTGTATCATGTGCAAGGGGTACCCCGTTGGCGGTTCTTTATGATACATATGTACTTACAATTACAAGAGCTTACTTATGACTAAAGTTGAGTAGCATGAGGTTCGGTCTTCGTAAGTAAGGGGCATGAGATTTCGGTTTATAACTTTTCAAGCATATCCTCTTAGTTGTGTCACTTTAAACTTAGTCACCTTCAAGATGCTTATGATAGGGGCAATGAGAGCTGAAAGCTAACATGTGCCATAATTTTTGGAAGCTCTTTATGAGACTTGAATCCCTACTTCCTTCTATGAAGGTCTTTCTTCCACCATTATATTGAGTCTCCACCTTCTACCTTTATGCACCTACTTTGAGAGCATAGTGTCCATTCTTAGTTCGATGTGCATTGTCCCAAGACTAGTTGATTGATGCATAACTTTATATTGCTTGTTTTAAACTATTTGTATCTAGTCACTCTTATGAACTTTGAAGGTGTTCTATGCATTTATATTTGCTACTCTATGAGGGACAAGCGGAATACTATTATGCTATATTTTCTTTATGTGAAACAAACAAACGTCTTGCAAAGCATTGTTATTCATGAATCTTTTGTTTGTACCTTTTCATGTTGCATCATAGTTTCTTTGTCTTATTGCTAGAACTTTGTCTTTCATGTTATGATAGAAGTACTATGATCCCAGCTTTGAATGTTTTACAAATACTTTGATCAAGTTTATGATGGTGCATGTCACCTCAAAAATTATTCTTTCTTTTTATCACTTACCTACTCGAGGACGAGCAGGAGTTAAGCTTGGGGATGTTGATACATTTCAAATGTATCTATAATTTTTGATGTTCCATGCTTGGTTTTATCTACTTTCTTGTGTTTTGTTCCAACTTTGGAGTACTTTTCATATGATTTCTTGGACTAACCTATTAACAAGATGCCATAGTGCCAGTTGCCCGTTTTCTGCTTTTTTGGTTCCAGGAAAGTCAGAAAATGAATATTCTCAGAATTGGACGGGACAAAATCCAAAGTTCCGATTTTACCGGAAGACTCACGGAGCCAGAATACGAGACGGAGGAGGGCCAGGGCCTGGCCACACACCCCCAGGCGCGGGTACCCCCAGGCCGCGCCAGGGCATGGTGTGGGACCCCTGGCTGGCCACCGACCTTGCCTCCTTCGCCTATATATTTCTCCCGAGGCAGAAACCCTAAATAGTCAATCAAAAATCCACGAAAAGTTCCGCTGCGCCGCCACCACCGAAGGGGAGATTCGGGGGGACAGAAAGTCTCTGTTCTGGTACCCTGCCGGGACGGGGAAGTGCCCCCGGAGCCATCTCCATCGATCTCCACCGCCATCTCCATCACCATTGCTGATTCCCATGATGAGGAGGGAGTAGTTCTCTCTCGAGGCTAAGGGTTCTGCCCGTAGCTATGTGTTCATCTCTCTCTCTATGCATGATCTTATTGAGATCATGAGCTTGTAATCTATAGATCTACCTTGCTACTCAAGTGCTTTAATAGATCTCTGCTCTCCCCATGTGTGTGAAAGTGACAGCATGCACACCATGGTGGCACTTAGGCTAGAGATAACAAATACTTGTTATGAGTTATATTTGGAGTTGGATGTCTTTATGAAATTGTGGTGTTTGTCTGAACCATCTAGTGCTCAAGGTGACAGTGTGGGGTTACTTAGATGGGAAAGGCTTACTTTGAGGAGTGCTGTTATAACCCTACCATCGATTAGAGTGTCCAACCGGAGAGTAGTTAAGAGTAGTATCATAAAGAGAAGATATTTATATGAGAGTGTTCACTAGTGAAAGTATGAACCCTAGGCCTTGTTTCTAAGCACTAAAACACTGTTGGCTATTAGATCTGTTACATGTTTGCTTGCTTTCTTCTTTATTTCAGTTTTCCTTTTGTCTTTTCCCACGTCAACCACATGCCATCAAGCTATTTTCTATCACCGTTACCACTTATAATTATCTATACCACTTGTATTTCACTATCTCTTCATCGAACTAGTGCACCTATACACCTGACAAGTGTATTGGGTGTGTTGGGGACACAAGAGACTTCTTGTATCTTGATTGCAGGATTGCTTGAGAGGGGATACCTTTGACCACTTCCTCCCTGAGTTCGATAAACCTTGGGTGATCCACTTAAGGGAAAACTTGTTGTTGTTCTACAAACCTCTGCACTTGGAGGCCCAACAACTGTCTACAAGAATAGAAGTGCGTAGACATCAACAACTTCTTTCTAGTAGTCAATATCTTGAGATGCATAGGCTTCTGAAATAGAAGTGGGAGTATCAGCCACAAGGTACAAAATGAAGTCATCACCAAATGACTTTGTAGTACTTTGTCTCTTGCTCCTTTTAGGAGCTTCATTGTCGTTCTCCACAAGATCACCATAGTGTTCTATCAGCATAGTGGGTTCAGGAATTATAGCAAATTCCTGACTAGATGAACTAGTCATCTCCTGATTTGATGAGCTAGACATACCTTTCATGGGAAAGATGTCCTAAAAGAAAGTTGCATCATTTGACTCCATAATTGTACCAATATGCATGTCGGATACCTCAGACGATTTTACTATCGAAAAATCTATAGCCAATGCTTCAAAAAGCATCCTAGAAAAACACAATCCACGGTTTTTGGGCCAAGCTTTCGCTTCTTGGGTATTGGAATACTGACCTTCGCCAAACATCCCTAAGTTCATAAGTAAGAGAGTTTAAGCATTTTATTCTCTCATTCCTCAAATGGACTCATGGTTTTATCTTTTACGGGAACACGGTTTAGGACATGACACACAGTCATTAGCGCCTCCCCCACCATTCCTTGTAAAGACCCGATGTATCTAACATGACATTAACCAAATCAGTTAGAGTGCGGTTCTTTCTTTAGACTAGCCCATTTGACTAAGGTGAATAGGGAGGCGTCCTCTCATGTATAATACCATGTTCCGTGCAGAATAAATCAAATTCATTTGAAAAGTACTCTCCACCATGATCCGACCTTAGCCGCTTGATTTTAAGATCAAGTTGGTTTTCTGCTTCGGTTTTATAGATTTTGAAATAGTTCAAAGCTTCATCTTTAGATTTTAGAAGATAAACATAGTAGTATCTAGTGGAGTCATCAATCAAGGTCAGAAAGTATCTTTTCCACCTTTTGTCAATACACCATTCATCTCACAAAGATATGAATGTATAAGTTCTAGTGGTGCTAAGTTTCTCGATTCTGCATCCATATGAGACTTGCGGGGTTGCTTTGCTTGCACACAAACTTGGCACTTAGAACCTTTGGCAGTGGTAAATTTCAGAATTAAACTCATATTGGCCAGCCACGTCATGCAACCAAAGTTAATATGACAAAGTCGTGAATGCCAAATATTGGACTCATTATCATTGCAAACATGATTAATAACTTTCATACATGAGTCTCACAAAGATAAGTGGAACAGACCTCCGCACTCATAACCCTTTTCAACAAATTGTACATACTTAGAAATTACAACTTTATTGGACTCAAAAACCAACTTAAAACCATCTCAACATGGAAGCGATCCGCTGACGAGATTCTTATTGATAGAGGGAATGTGTTGCACATTCTTCAGCTGTACGGTCTTCCCCGAAGTAAACTTCAGATTTATCGTATCAATACCATGAACAGAAGCACGTGAGCCGTTTCCATCGGCATGTAAGAAGTCCTTGAGACCTGAGAAGAATAAAACATGGAAATATCAGAACATACATGTGTATTAGTGCCCGTGTCTATCCACCATTCAGGAGAATGACATACTAAAAGGATAGTAGGTAAAATATCATACCCAACGTCCTTCGTATCAGTATCGCTAATAACAACATTAGCGGTCTTGCCGTTGTTCCCATGTTGCTGCTTGTCAAAGCGATCAGGGCAGCTAGGAGCCCAATGATCAGGATCACCACAGACATGGCAAGAGTCTTTCTTCTTATCATTTTTCTTCTTGAAGTTCGTTGAGTTCGTGGCCTTAAAATTGCCATCAAACTTCCCTTTGCCTTCAGATCTGTTCTTATTCTTGAACTTGTGGGATCGATTTTTTTCTTCTGTACCAAATTGGCACTAGAAGCTCCCTCAAATCCTCGAGCACGTGTGTTCTTTGCTCTCGCCTTCTCTTCCACGTGAAGATACCCAATAAGGTCTGTAACAAAAAACTCTTGTCTCTTGTGTTTAAGAGAAGTAGCAAAATTTCTCCACATGGGGGAAGCTTGACAATAATGCCTTCGACCACAAACTTGTCCGGTAAGGTACACTTGAACTGTTCAAGTTCTTTGGAAAGTGACTGTATCTTATAAGCTTTCTCAACGACGGAGCGCTCATCAACCATCTTGTAGTCATAGAATTGTTCCATAACATACAACTCAGTGCCAGCGTCTGAGACCCCAAACTTGGCCTCAAGCGCATCCCACGCACCTTTGCCATTATCAAATGACATATATGGGTCAACAATGTTGTCCCCAAGAATACTAAACAGAGCCGCTAGAAACATGGTATCGGCTTTCTTAAAGGATGCTTCCTGCTCAGCAGAAAGATGTCCTTCAGGTTTGCTGATACGTTGATAACGTATCCATACTTTTTGATGTTCCATGCTTGGTTTTATCTACTTTCTTATGTTTTGTTCCAACTTTGGAGTATTTTCATACACTTTCTTGGACTAACCTATTAACAAGATGCCACAGTGCCAGCTACCTATTTTCTGTTGTTTTTGGTTCAAGGAAAATCAGAAAATGAATATTATCGGAATTGGACGGGACAAAAGCCAAAGTCAGTTTTTCACCGAGGGGGACACGGAGCCAGAATACGAGACGGAGAGGGGCCAGGGGCCGCCACTCCACCTGGCCGCGTGGCCAAGCCTGGCCCACGCTAGGGGGTGGTCTGGCCGCCCCAGGCACCCCCTCGGCCTCCCCTTTCGCCTATAAGATGCCTCTGACACACAAACCCTAAGTACCTGATCAAAATTCCACGAAAGAGTCTGTAGCCACCGTCATCTCCATCCCTAGATAGGGAGGGACCTGAAGCTCTTCCCGGCACCCTGCCGGAGAGGGGAATTCACCCTGGAGGCCTTCTTCATCACCATGCAAGCCATGGTGTGATGCGTGAGTAGTTCATCCTTGGACTACGGGTCCATGTAGTAGCTAGATGGCTGGTTCTTCTCCTTTGTGCTATCATGTTTAGATCTTGTGAGCTCCGTTCATGATCAAGATCATCTATTTGTAATCCTACATGTTGTGTGATGCGGGGATCCGATGGATATTGAGATGCTATTTCAGATTGATTATTGATTCTATCATGTCTTTGTTATTTGTGATCTTGCATGCTTTCCGTTGTTAGTAGCTATCTTGGCCAAGTAGATGCTAGCAACTCCAAGAGTTAGTATTTATTCTCGATAGTGGGTTCATGCCTCTAGTAATCTCGGGAAGTGACAAAAACCTCTAAGGTACTAGATGTGATGTTGCTACTAGGGAGAAAACAACAATCCTTTGTTCATAGAACAATCGTATTGTTTACTTTACACGCAATGCGTAATGCAAGTATCTGTTGCTTGCAACTTAATACTGAAGGGGGTTCGGATGATAACCTGAAGGTGGATTATTAATCATAGATGCAGTTGGATTACGGTCTATGTATAATGTTGTAATTCCCAATCAAATCTCAAAGGAGTCAAGATGATTAGTATATGCATGTATGCTTTCTCGATATTTGTCAATTGCCCCGCTGTAATTTGTTCACCCAACATGTTATCTATCTTAAGGAGAGCCACCACTAGTGAACTATGGACCCCAGTCCTTTCTTTTACAATCAATCTACAATTGTTTACTGTTTTCTGTTTACTTTCTGCAAGCTTTTACTTTCTTCCACTCGATACGTTCAATCCTTTGTTTTCAGCAAAACCGGTGAGATTGACAACCGCACTGTAAGTTGGGGGCAAAGTTCTATGGTTGTGTTGTGCAGGATTCCAAGTTGGCAACAACACCTTGGAGGTGTTTCCTTGCTCCTACTGGTTCAATAACCTTGGTTTCATAACTGAGGGAAAACTTGCTGCTGTGCTCATCATACCTTCCTCTTGGGGTTCCCCAACGAGCTCGATATATTTTGGGCCATCAAGCATATTTTCTGGCGCCGTTGCCGGGGAGACAAGGACATCTTCACAAGGAGAGTCCCTCATAACCAATCTCTTTACTTTGTTGTTTTTGTTTTGCTTAGTTTATTTTCTGCTTTGTTTGCCTTTTTATTTATCAAAAACACACAAAAAATAGTTTTACTAGTTTGCTTTCTTTATTAAAAACACAAAAAATGACTACTCCTGAAAACACCAAGTTGTGTGACTTCACTAGCACCAACAACAATGATTTCATGTGCACACCTATTGCTCCACCTGTTCCTGAAGCTACTTTCTTCGAAATAAAACCTGCTTTACTCAATCTTGTTATGAGGGAACAATTTTCTGGTATTGGTAATGAAGATGCTGCTGCTCATCTAAATAACTTTGTTGAACTTTGTGAGATGCAAAAGCATAAGGATATAGATGGGGATATTATTAAGCTTAAATTGTTTCCTTTCTCTTTCAGAGGAAAAGCTAAAGAATGGTTGAATTCCTTAACTAGGAATAGTATTGATTCTTGGACTAAATGCAAAGATGCTTTCATTGGGAAATACTATCCTCTTGATAAGATTATATCTACGAGAAGTGAAATAATGAAGTTTAAACAATCTGATAATGAACACGTTGCTCAATCTTGGGAAAGATTGAAATCTTTGGTAAAGAATTGTCCAACTCATGGACTAACTTCTTGGATGATTATCCAAACCTTTTATGCAGGATTGAACAATTCTTCAAGAAATCTATTGGATTCTGCTGTTCGAGGTACCTTTATGACTATTACTTTGGGTGCTGCAACGAAGCTTCTGGATAATATGATGGTTAACTATTCTGAATGGCATACCAAGAGAGCTCCACAAGGTAAGAAGGTAAATTTTGTTGAAGAAACCTCCTCCTTGAGTGATAAAATTGATGTTATTATGTCTATGCTTGTTAATGGGAAAGCTCATATTGATCCAAATCATGTTCCCTTAGCCTCTTTGGTTCCTCAAGAAGAGCAAGTTGATGTGAACTTCATAAGAAATAATAATTTTAGCAACAATGCCTACATGAATAATTTTGGTAATAATAACTATAGGCCATATCCTCCCAACAATGGCAATGCTTATGGAAATTCCTACAACAATAACAGGAGTGCCCCCTCTAAACTTGAAGTTATGCTTAAAGATTTTATTAGTAAACAAACTGCTTTCAATAAAAATATTGAGGAAAAACTCTCTAATGCTGAAAGAAATATAGCATCATTGGCTGAAGCACAATCTTCTTTGAATAAAATGACTGCTAAATCTGAAACTAATGAGAATCCCTTTGCTGCTACTAATGCCATAAAAGTTAGAATTGATGAAAATGTTAGACTAATAGCTGAATTGCATGCTAAGTGGGAGAGAGAAGATGAAATTGCTAGAAACATTGGTGTTTCTACTATCACTACCACTAGTGTTGAAGCTAGTAACAATAGTTCTACTACTTTAGATGATAAATTTGATTTTGATCTTGATGGTTGCAATATCTATGAAGTTATTAAGTTCCTACAAAAGCTTGTTAAAAGTCCTAATGCTAGTGCTATGAATATGGCTTTTACAAAACACATTACTGATGCTCTCATAAAAATTAAAGAAGAAAAGATGAAACATAAAGCTTCTATTCCCATAAAACAATAAGATGGCTAGGAACCCATCATTAATATGAAAGTGAATGATTTTGATTTCAAAGCTTTATGTGCTCTTGATAGTAGTGTTTCTATTATGCCTAGAAAGATTTATGATATGCTTGGTTTGCCACCACTTGAAGATTGTTATTTGAATGTCCCACTTGATGATAATGCTAAAAAGAAACTCATGGGGAGTCTTAATGATGTTCTTATCATGGTTAACAATGCCTATGTCCCTGTTGATTTCTATGTTTTGGATGTTGAATGCAATGCTTCTTGTCCTATTACTTTGGGAAGACCTTTTCTTAGAACTGTTGGTGCCATTATTGATATGAAAGAAGGCACCATTAAATATCAACTCCCACTCAAGAAAGGTATAGAACACTTCCCTAAGAAGATAGAGACGATCTCTTTTGTTTCTCCAATGAAAACAAAATTTGTTCTTAATGCTTCTTCATTGGAGAACACTTGATTCTTTTTCTTGCTTCTTATGCCTAACTTAAAGGCGTTAAATAAAAGTACTTATTGGGAGACCTCTCATTATCCTTTTTATTTGCTTTTTGTGCCAAGAGTAACCTCTAATGAGAGAGAAGTAATGATTGAGAAAGTTGCTGTCCCGAAACAGATTTCTGTGCTTCACCATAAAAATTCGTGTAAAATCTCTGAACGTCTTTTTGAGGCATGAATTTTTGTGATTCTGACTCAGATTGTTATCTAAGTTTCTTTAGTTCAACACTTTTTTATTTGAGCAACAGAAGGTCTTCGAAAAAATTCGTCTTTACCTGCTGGTCTGTTTTGACAGATTTCTGCCATTTTCTGCATTTGCTTCTTGTTGGTTCCTTTTTGAGTTCTTTTGGGGAATTGAGATTTTTGAGGGAAGTGCTACAGTAGCTAGTGTTCTAATGGAAGTTTATTTGGTGTGGAAACTTAACCTTAAGACTTATTTATCTTGAGTGCACTAATGTTGCTAATAAAGATTGTGTGAAGTTTTGTATGAAGAAAAATTTCAGGTGTATGGAAGGAATGGGTAATGAGATGAAAAATGGACTAAATCTCAAGCTTGGAGATGCCACACGTGTCACCGCAAGAAATATCCAAGAAGTACAAGCGTCAAAGCTTGGGGATGCCCAAGGCATCCCCTTCTTCATCTATAAAAATCCTAGCTTTCTTCCAAACACTTCATTTTCATTGTTTCATGCACAGTTATGTTGTTCTTGGAGCGTCTTATTTTTAATTTTCGTTTTGGTTTTTATTTTGCTTGGTTTTCTTAGTTTGCTGAATAAATTGGTTGGACCCCCTCTTTCATATATTAGTTTTCAAATAGTTTGGTTTGGATTGGAAAAGAGTAGGAAAGTTCATGCTTAAGTGATAAAGAGAGTTTGTTTTTTACTGTGGCCTATGCTTTGTCATGCCATTCTTGATATTTTTTTGGCTTTATGCTTAGTGTCTTTGTTGTAGCATGACATGTTATAAAAAATTGAGGTTGCTTAATGTGCCTTGGAAGAATCATGCGTTGTTTTAGCATATTAAAGCATAGTATTATGGTATTCTCCTTTGATGCTTTATTTGGGTTGACTTGGCGCATGCGCACACCATGTTATGACTATCCCAAGTCACCATAGCCTTTATGATGCTTTAGTTTTCGACTTGTAATATCACTTTATGCATTAATCAATGATGTTTTGTCGCTCTTCATGATTATGGCCATTATTGCTCTCTTAGTTGGTCGCTCCTAGTCTTTTGCTAGCCTCCGTAATCAAGTATGAGTTCCACTCATGCATCCAACTCCTAAAACCAAGTTATTCCAAAGAGTCCACCATACTTACCTATTAGCATTTTCTATTCCAAGTATATTCATGTTTTTATCTACCTTCCAAATTAAACTTTTTATGTGAAAATTGGTGATTAAAGCTCTCACGAACTTGATGGCACACTTTACTTTCTTGCAATTAATAAACTTGACCAATTGTGTCCATCTTTGTTGCGTATATGATTGCGCTTTATAAGTTGAAATTAGCAGAACCATGTATCATGGGGAACACTTTCAACATTGCACTTGTACATTATACCCCATTGATATCATGTTCTTTTGCTTATGGATCCCGGCGGTGTGAAATAAAAGTGGAACTTGTAAGATTATGGAGTTTGTATGTGTGTTAGAGAAACGCCTGGGCCGCTAGCCTAAGCCATGCCTAATCATGGTGGAAACTTGCAGCATAACCATAATTAGCACTCTATGAAGCATCCTCAATAAAAACCTATGCAAATAGCAAATAAAAAGATCGCTGAGATGCTCATTGTCTGCTTACCTTGTCATTTTGATTATGGGATAGCTCATGTATCATGTGCAAGGGGTAGTCTGTTGGCGGTTCTTTATGATACATATGTACTTACAATGACAAGAGCTTACTTGTGACTAAAGTTGAGTAGCATGAGGTTCGGTCTTCATAAGTAAGGGGCACGAGATTTCGGCTTATAACTTGTTAAGCATATCCTCTTAGTTATGTCACTTTAACTTTAATCACTTAAAGATGCTTATGATAGGGGGAATGAGAGCTAAAAGAGAATAAGTACCATAATTTTTGGAAGCTCTTTATGAAACTTGAATCTCTACTTCCTTCTATGAAGGCCTTTCTTTTACTTTTATGTTGAGTCTCCACCTTCTATCTTTATGCGCCTACTTTGAGAGCATAGTGGCCATTCTTAGTTCTATGTGCATTGTCCCAAGACTTGTTGATTGACGCATAACTTCATATTTCTTATTCTTAAACTACTTGTATCTAGTCACTCTTATGAACTTTGAAGGTGTCTTATGCATTTATGTTTGCTACTCTATGAGGGACAAGCTGAATGCCACTATGCTATGTTTTCTTTATGTGAAACAAACAAACGTCTTACAAAGCATTGTTATGCATGAATCTTTTGTTTGTGCCTTTTCATGTTGCAACATAGTTGCTATGTTTCATTGCTAGAACTTTGTCTTTCATGCTATGTTGAAGTACTATGATGCCAGCTTTCAATGTTTTACAAATACTTTGATCAAGTTTATGATGGTGCATGTCACCTCAAAAATTATTCTTTCTTTTTATCACTTACCTACTCGAGGATGAGCAGGAGTTAAGCTTGGGGATGTTGATACGTTGCTAACGTATCCATAATTTTTTATGTTCCATGCTTGGTTTTTATCTACTTTCTTATGTTCTATTCCAACTTTGGAGTATTTTCATGCACTTTTTGGACTAACCTATTAATAAGATGCCACAGTGCGAGCTGCCTATTTTATACCGTTTTTGGTTCTAGGAAAGTTAGAAAATGAATATTCTCGGAATTGGACGGGACAAAAGCCAAAGTCAGTTTTTCACCGAGGGGGACACGGAACCAGAATACGAGACGGAGAGCGGTCAGGGGGCGCCACACCACCTGGCCGCGCGGCCAAGCCTAGCCCGTGCCAGGGGGTGGTCTGGCCGCCCTAGGCACCCCCTCGGCCTCCCCTTTCGCCTATAAGATGCCTCCGATACATAAACCCTAAGTACCCGATCAAAATTCCACGAAAGAGTCTGTAGCCACCGTCATCTCCATCCCTAGATCAGGAGGGATCTGAAGCTCTTCCCGGCACCTTGCCGGAGAGGGGAATTCACCCTGGAGGCCTTCTTCATCACCATGCAAGCCTCCGGTGTGATGCATGAGTAGTTCATCCTTGGACTACGGGTCCATGTAGTAGCTAGATGGCTTGTTCTTCTCCTTTGTGTTATCATGTTTAGATCTTGTGAGCTCCGTTCATGATCAAGATCATCTATTTGTAATCCTACATGTTGTGTTTGCGGGGATCCGATGGATATTGTGATGCTATTTCAGATTGATTATTGATTCTATCATGTCTTTGTTATTTATGATCTTGCATGCTTTCCGTTGTTAGTAGCTATCTTGGCCAAGTAGATGCTAGCAACTCCAAGAGTTAGTATTTATGCTCGATAGTGGGTTCATGCCTCTTGTAATCTAGGGAAGTGACATAAATCTCTAAGGTACTAGATGTGTTGTTGCTACTAGGGAGAAAACAACAATCCTTTGTTCATAGAACAATCATATTGTTTACTTTACACGCAATGCGTAATGCAATTATCTGTTGCTTGCAACTTAATACTGGAGAGGGTTCGGATGATAACCTGAAGGTGGATTATTAGTCATAGATGCAGTTGGATTATGGTCTATGTATAATGTTGTAATGCCCAATCAAATCTCAAAGGAGTCAAGATGATTAGTATATACATGTATGCTTTCTCGATGTTTGTCAATTTCCCCGCTATAATTTATTCACCCAACATGTTATCTATCTTAAGGAGAGTCACCACTAGTGAACTATGGACCCCGGTCCTTTTTTTACAATCAATCTACAACTGTTTACTGTTTTCTATTTACTTTCTCCATGCTTTTACTTTCTTCCACTTGATACGTTTAATCCTTTGTTTTCAGCAAAACCGGTGAGATTGACAACCTCACTGTAAGTTGGGGGCAAAGTTCTGTGGTTGTGTTGTGTAGGATTCCAAGTTGGCAACAACACGTTGGAGGTGTTTCCTTGCTCCTACTGGCTCGATAATCTTGGTTTCATAACTGAGGGAAAACTTGTTGCTGTGCTCATCATACCTTCCTCTTGGGGTTCCCCAACGAGGTCGGTATATTTTGGGCCATCATTTGCCAAGGGTGGCGCTATAAAAATTTAGGTTTTTAAACCATAGAATTGCTCTCGCGCGCCATCGCTTATAGTGCATACTATCAAAAGAAGACGACCTATTAGCCACAACTACACCAGTGAAATTCAGTTGCCTATAATCAAGTTTTGTATTGTTGAAAATATAAGCAATAATACATATGATTTAATCCGAATAATAAACTGATAAAGCATGATCATACAAACAGTACCAAAACTAATGATGCAGATTAACAAAGTAGATGGACAGATTACATCTAAATAAGATAAACCTATCACATCTACACCAAACACTAGAATAAAGAACTCTAGCAGAATCTGAAAGAGAAAGTTTAGGATTATGTACGGTGCAGCAGCGGTAGCAGCAGCCGTAGTAGTTGCAGCAATGTTGTCGCCCATGTTGAGGTTGCCGAAAACGTCGGTGACGTACGGGAAGAACTTGTCGTTCGGGAACTTGTCGTCGGACGACCTCGTGGTTGCCAGTAGTCGCGCTTGAGCGCTCCCCAAAAACCTGATTGCCCCTCACCCGTTTAGATTTACAAGAGATGGGGTTCCGGAGGCCTATTGTCCCGCTCTGCGGTGCACGCCACAAGGCGGGATGGGTAAGATGAAGGCGGCAGCGCAATAGACTGGAAGGAGACGCGTGCGATAGGCAGTACCGATTAGGTTTAGCACCGACGCTTATATACTGCGTCCGAGTTGGTAACATATCACGATCCAGAAAATCTGGAAACGGTTGTAACTAAGGCGTCTATTAATGACTCGTAATTAATCCATAATTAATTTTCTCGAACAGAAAAAATAAAGCTCGGCTCGACGAGATTCCCGCTTCCCGCAACCTGCAGCGCGCACGTGACGTCGTGACGAGGCGAGGCGGGTGACGTCGGAGGAGGAGTGCGCGAGAGCTGCTCTTCTTCTCACACCTTAGTGAGTTGTAGAAGAGCCTACTATATAAGGAGGTGCAACTCTTACTCAATTAGCAACGTGGGACTAAACTTTAGCACCACTATCACACACATGAGTTTCCTCAAATAATTCAGAATTTGTATTTATTATGGGCCAAAAGCCCACATGCAAACACCTCAAATTCCAACAATTAGTAGCAAGGACAGAGAGATATTTAGTTAATTTCTTGACTTAAAATAAGATTTAAATGCGGATAAAGATGACTATTTTCATAGTCATCAATCATTCACAAACTTGCCCAAAGTTCGGATGAGTTTTGGTAGGTGTCCATCAAACGAAACCTACTAGAAAACCACTTCCTTTGTAAAATATGAATTTCCATATGGACAACTCCGTAAGGCAACGTGGCTACACCTATTATGGAACCTTACAGACTCCTATGGTAGCTCGGGTCATCCTGGACCCTTCCGAAAACTTGCATAACCTTGTGGAACCTCTGGTTCTTTCATAATTTTCTGTATATGCCCGAGACCATTGTAGACACTCCCGAGACCACTGTGGACACTTACCAGATCATCCAAGACCTCGTGAAACCATTTCGAGATTATTCGAGACAATATTGAAACTCTTCTCTCTCATCTTCATATAGCACTTGCATACCTAAATGTCGCTAACATTTAAGTGTGTGACCCTATGGGGTCACATATATGTGGACATGTCCATAACACCTGCCACAGTGACCGATGCCAGGCGCTTTGAATCACCGCATTGATCCACACACAGAACACGGAGATCTTTATTGTGTGACCTTCAGTATTACTTATGGATACAGATTGCAATGCTTCTCGATACTTTACATAGGCTGAGGTTAAACTTTTAGGTTATCCTCATTACCAACATGTACTCTTTTACTCATTTCGCATGATCAATGTTCATGTGACATAACAACTTAGTCATGTGTCCGGCCAGACGATGACATCCATCATGATACTTTTATGGGCACCAAGAGTGCATCTCTCCATCGTCGGAGTAGCAATTCCCGTAACTACAACGTATAGAACATCGACATACTATCTGGTATGAATGAGGACCGCCCTTATAGTTACTTAGTTATGAGGTAACATTTGATGATCTCATGACATCCATATTGTATCAAAGTCCACATAAATCTTATGGTGTAACGATGTTAGTAATGGTAATACTTCTCACTGAGAAACTAATGATACCAATATTGACGATGCATTTTTCACGATATATCGACCAAGGTCTATACAACGTCATTGTTCTACTAAAAAAATGTCAATCTCATATATCATAGCAAACCCTACAATACTTTGCTTTTTCCCATAGTCAGGAAACCAAGACTATCAATAATACATACAACTAGTCTTAGAGGCGAGACTAGGGGTATTCTAATGGTGTTTATACTTGCATACATGTATTAGGGTTTTCCTCCAAAAACTAGTTATTCAAAACTAATACAATTATAGCTTACAACAATAAACTTAATCATGAAACATGAAATGTAGAATAATACAAACTTATTAATGCCTCTAGGGCATATTTCCAAACATGAAGTGGAGAAGTCACTTCTAGCCGGAGCGACCGTTGGGAAGAACAAGGCGTGCAAGCCGCACAAAACCGGTGGAGGAACCCAATGCCCCAAGTGGAGGTCCAAGCAGGACGAGTGCCACACAGAAGCTTGTAAGGTGGTTAGTATCGATCCTCTCACCAGTGCAAATCAAAATTCCGACACCTATTGGGCAAGGGTGAAGGTGACATTTGATGAGCGCAAGTGGCATGTAATCCAAGAGGAGATCACCAACCGGTCGGAAAGTAGCACCAACATCGCGATCAAGTAAGCCACATTCCGCCGATTGGCATGCTACATTCTATGCCCATTTCGTTACCATTTGGCATGCTACATTTGTGTCGATGTTGTGCCCATTTCCTTATAGTTGATTAAAATGTTCCAAGCCTATCGATATGACAACAACGCCGTCGAATTCAAATCAATCGACATCTTCAAATAGATCGAGACCTGCGACAAGTGGATTGAGTCTCGGGTGGCTCTCGCCAAGGACGCCACATCCTTTGACTCTAAATCGACCACACCAGTGGCCTCGGAGGGGCGTCTCAATGGGGACAAGAAGGCCAAGTTGGCAAGAGAATATGGCGCTGGCCTCAGAGAGGTTGGGATCATTCATCTAAAAGTGTATCGCCGAGCCGCGTCGAGCGCTGTCTTGAGAGAAGAAAAGTATGATGCAAGGTGGGCAGTGATGTTGGAGAAGCAAGACATTAGGATCAGGCTCCAAAATACCAATATTGCAGTGAAGAAGAGGAAGGAGGATTTGACTCTCTTGACGGCCGACACGTCTACAATGTATGACAAGGTGAATGCGTGGTACACGGCGCGACATGACCTCATCTTGTAAGAAATGAGAGCACCACAGACAATTTCTACACCAACGGCGAGTTCTATCCCACAGGTGACATTGGCTACACTGAGGCGCCATATATCCCGGCGGAGGTCTACCATTTGAATTTCGCGGTTTTGTAATAGGTGGCCAGACTTGCGGCTATGTTATAAGCCGAGACAGTGAATTTTGCGGTGTTTTGGTGGCGACAAATTTATTTTTTATCTCTATGTTTGCAATTTTGAATGTGGGCTAACAAAGACGGTATAGGGGTGATGTATATATGGGGACACGGGTGGAGATGCTCTAAAACGCAAGCGCACGTACTTTTCCGCTGCGTTCTACTTCTAGGACTGCTTGACGTACGGGCTATCACCGTATCTGGCAAAATACCACGTACGTCCCAAATTGGCCAATCTAGCTATGCCCAAAGTGTAGTAAAAAACAAGTGGAGATAGGTTACTCTTTTTAGCGAACCGTGATCCATCGATCTAGCTGGGCAGGCTCGTCTGTGGAAGGTAAGATACCCGTCTCACTTTCCAGCCGTTATGCGCAGTAATGTGAAGGTGAGTGCGAGGTAGGACCGATATATACGGAGGGGCCGATGGAAGAGGCTTGATCGGGAAGGGAAGGACACACTGCCTCGATGGATGGACTTGCCCACCTCGTTCGAGCTACAAGAGCTCGATCAACAACCGGCCGGAGCGAGCGAGCGAAAGTGAAGGGGTCGATCGGAACAGCTCGGAGCACAGTAACGCGCGCACAGACGCAAAGCGCGCAGAAACCTTCACGTTTACACGCCGCGCAGGCACAGGTCGCCCGGCCCGTTTTTTCGTCCCGGCGGGTGCACGGAGTACAGACGCGCACAGCGCAACCCACGTTGCGTACGCGATAGATCACGGTCGTCGTCGCCATAGCTGGGCTAGCTATAGCTAGCTAGTGGCACTGAGCAGTAATGGTAAGGCTGGGGCCTGGGTGACTTGGTACATACTAGCTGGAGAGGCCGGCCGGCCGGCGCGTATGTAATACTACTATTACAGCGATCGATGTATGTGCGGCCAACGTGGTCGCTCGCGAGGCCGCGAATGGGGACGGTGGTGAGGCCCTGCGCCACGGCGCCGAGAGGACCGCGGGCGCCCACGTCGCCCCCACCTCCAGCCACACGGCCCGCGGCTCGTGTCCCTACTCGGGCAAAAGTTTAATTGCCGATCCTACGTAGTACTATTACGTTCCGCCCTCCCTCCCCAGCCGGCCGACGTCTCGCCCGGTGCTATATTATGGCGGCCTGTCTTGCTGCCGTGCGTGTCCTAGAATAGCTAGCTCCGCAACCGATCCTGCCCCGAGGGAGTGGGAGTACTCATACTAGTGTAAAGCAACCCGGCGGACGCCAACCCCCCGCTCTCTCTCTCTCTCACCTCACACCAACTCCTTTTGGACGTGAGCGAGGATCCAGTGCATATCCCATCGCGCATTCCGTGGTACTACCTTGCTAGCCTCTGGCATCGCGTTTAAGCCAGGCCGGTGGGCGAGCGAGCGCGCGCGCAGGGGCATATACGTACCACCGCGGTTTGCTTGTTTGCGTTGTTGCGTACTCGCGCTGGAACTTGGGAGCTAGCGAGCGAGCGATCGAGGCGCGCGCCGGCCGGTCGGTTCATCGATCGATCATCATATCGCCGGGATGGGGAGGGCGCCGTGCTGCGACAAGGTGGGGCTGAAGCGGGGCAGGTGGACGGCGGAGGAGGACGACGCGCTCGCCAACTACATTGCCGAGCACGGCGAGGGCTCATGGAGGTCGCTGCCCAAGAATGCAGGTAACCATACTTTTAGCTACCTATAGGTGCTTTCCTTGTTTCTTTGTCGATCTGCAGCTACTACCAGAAACTGAGCTCAAACTTGTCGGGGACTGCTGATTAACTAGCTATCTAGTACTAGTAGGCATTATATTCATGGCTAACATGTTCATATATGCTTCTGCTTCCGCTGCGCGTATATATGCAGGCCTGCTGAGGTGTGGCAAGAGCTGCAGGCTGCGGTGGATCAACTATCTCAGAGACGGGGTCAAGAGGGGGAACATCTCCAAGGAGGAGGACGACCTCATCGTCAAGCTCCATGCCACACTTGGCAACAGGTACGTACGTACGTGCGTGTCTGTAGACACGACTACTATACTCCTGTTTTGGTGTACTTCCAATCTGCAAGCTACTGTTACACACACGAACAAAAGCATTTCAGGCTCACTTTCTACTCCCTAACGTTCGTTCGGAAACGAGCGTGTTTTAGTGTCTCGTCTATGTTTACACAAATCTGCGGCTCTACTTATTTCTAGACGGAGAAATTAATTAATTTTTACTAAAGATCAATTTATTTATGTGTAGTTCTAGTATCAAATCGCCAACAACCGCTATGAGTAGACAGAGAGGTGATTAATGAATGAGTAAAAATAAAGCTCCATATGAATCACAGCTATATATAGCACTACTATTAGTAGGTCTGTCCAAAGAGCTCATAAAAAGGTCTACCGAGTCACTGGCAGCCCGCACACTCAAGCTGTTAGTACTATGCATGCTAAGTCTGTTCGTGGAGGAGACGATTTTTCTGGGGAGATCATGCATGTTGAGAGTTGAGATATCACATCCAATACGCTAAATGATCACGGCGTGTACTGCTCAGCAAGGCACCACGTGATCGATGATGTGCCGCTCTTTTTCCAAACGGGCCGAAGGTCCTTTTGGGAAAAAAGCAAGACCAAACAAGGCTGAAAATAACGCATGCATCGCTTCACTTTCGCACCCGTCGTCGTTTCATGCCTTCTGTTCTACCACTGTTCATATACATTTATGCTGTGTTTTCCGGACGGTCAATTTACCGACCGATCGAGACCGTCCTTGTCGCTGGTTGCACTCCTAAAACTATGGCGGAAGGACATGGCGCGTCTGCAGTCTATACTCTCCAGTGGCATTTCTCACAATCAATGCATGAAACCTTCTAGGCAACACACGCGCGTCATGCATGGCCAGCCCGGGGCCCATGCATGGCTCTCTCTTTCGCTCGGTAATTTGTAGAGCACGGGGATACACGTACATCGTGCTGATGCTCAAGTATATATTCGTGTTGCCAGTCCACACACGTAGTCCTTTAAACACCAACACAAACTCGCTAGTCACTTACCTAGCTAAAGAAAAGCTAGCAACACGTGCATGACAGCATGGCTCGCTCTTGTATGCTTTCTCGTGTGTTGGAAACATATGTAAGACACACAAGATAGCTACTGCTGGCTGGCCACGATTAAAGAATTTTGTTGCATGTGTAAGCCACCTATAAATCATTTTTGAATAAAAAACTATAAATAAAATTCCTAAAATGGATCGACAACATGTAAACTGACAAAGGTTAATATGAATATTTTTTGTGAAGTTTTTTTTTGTAGAAATATGTTCTTAAGAACTTTGCATAGATTGGAAATATCTTCATGCAAGTACTCCTAGAATATACAATTGTTGCCTCCTTCTAAAACAAATGACATCATAAATATGTACAAGGATTTCTCAAATTTATTAAATGGAAAGACTATCTTTAGATTTTCCTTGAAAAGAGTCCCATAATTCTGTAACTTCTAAATTCATAAGTAGGAACATACAAAATATAAAGTTACGTATTTGAGACATTTTCTTTTTATCTCTAAAATATTCATCATTAAGATTTATGCCCGTTATTTTCTCTTACAAAGTAAGATCAAATCTCTTCTAATAAATGAATAGCTGAAGCTTCTGGTTTTGGTTGCTAGAAAAAAACTGACTCGGTGATGCGGGGAGAGTAGTATCACTTTCACCTAACTAATCTATATGGTTTCGTTATGGTTAACGACGAAGGTACAACTAACGAAGTTACCTAAATATAGCTTGACTAGGAACTAGCAACAACCGTGCACGTTTTTTTTAACCATGCATGAGCACTCCATGTATTAATATAGATAGAAAAAGCAACACCAAGGGCTGGCCAAAGTTACAAGAAACTGACAATTACCATTGAACGACCGAAGATAGACTGAAAGCGGTAACAAGAAAGATGAAGACCTATTGAGACTACAGTCCATGATCCGCCTAGTACACTGGAGGGCGGTTTTCTTGTGACGAAGAAGCTCCCGACTCAACAACACACGGCAAAACATGCACATGCAAACTTGTGTGTGGGCGCGCGTGCATGGATACACTCTAGTAACAAAGCTAGTTAGCATAGCATAACATATAGCTTAGGTTTCCATTTTCGACGATTAAGTTGTCACGTTCTCTTGTGGGGGTAAATTTGCAGTTCTTTCTCGTGCCATGTTTTCTTGACGGATTATCGTCACCATGGCAGAGCTCAAATCATGGATGCTTTACCTGCAAACTAAAAATAAAAACCATAGATGCTTTTTTTTCACTTGTCCTAAGGAGAGGAGAGGAGCATCTTCTTCATTTTTGCGAATATTGGAGAGCTTGCATCCATTTTTGTTAAAAACAAGACTAGCATCCATTTTGATTGGTTGTTGAATACATCTGGCTCACAAGTTGCTGTCGGTGGCCCCTTCAGATTAAATGCTGGCCCCACATGTCTTAATGTTGTTCAGCTTTTACGTTGACAAATATTGATGGTGAGAGCAAAAGGGGACCCTGAGGTCCAGGGCTCTGGTACGTACTAGCAGCTGCGCGTCTTAAGTGTAGACTGAGACTGAGCTCTCTCACCGCTTTACGACACACACTCCTGCCCGTACATGATTACGGCACTGCAGCAGCCCGTGTCAGTGCACTAGCTAGAGCTTAGAGCTGCAGAAAGAACCTACAGTACTACTACAGCAGTAAAAACGTCGCATTCACGTGCAAAACGAGCCTACAGTAGTAAAATGTCGCCTTCACTGTCTTCACGTGTAGATACTATCCCCACATGCTTTTGGCCACCGCATGTAGTAGTAAAAAGATCTCCAGCTGGAATGATCATCTGACCCTGTATGCTGCAATTTGTCAGGTGGTCTCTCATCGCCAGCCACCTGCCGGGACGGACCGACAACGAGATCAAGAACTACTGGAACTCGCATCTGAGCCGTCAGATCCACACCTTCCGGAGGACGTACAGCGCCGGCAATGACACCACCATAACGATCGACATCAGCAAGCTGACCACCGCCGGGAAGCGGCGGGGCGGGCGGACCCCCGGCCAGTCGCCGAGGAGCAGCACGAAGAAGCCCGAGGCCACGAAGCAGGCGAAGGCCGCGTCCAGCCCGGCCGTCGCCACGTCATCCGCATCAAGCCCACCTCAGACTCAGAGCGACGGGGAGCGAAGCACGGTGGTCGACCCGGACCAGAACCAGCCGAACAACAGCATCAGCGTCAGCCACACTTCTGATGGGCCGTGCAGCGAGGACGAGACGTGGCCCGTTGTATTGGAGCCCGTAGACCAGACCGGGCTGCTAGAGGCGAACAGCGCTGTTGACCAGTATGGGCTCTGGGAGGCGCACAGCTCCGTGAATAATATCGGTGGTATTTTAGGGGAGGAGAGCGAGATGGAGGCCTTGCTGTCCAGCGGCGTTGGGCCCGAGAGCGGGCTCACGGGCATCATGCCCGAAGGCCCGGCTCAGGTGGACGACCTCCTGGACATGGACTGGGAAGGCTTCGCGTCCCATCTTTGGGGCGAGCCAGCCCGGAATGATGTGCCCCAGCCGGCGGAGCCGCAAGCGACCACGACGGGCTCCGACTCGGAGGAGCTGGAGTCGTTCGTGAGCTGGCTCCTGTCCGACACCTTCTAATATATGGAGAAAACCCAGAACGGCAGCGGCGAGAGAAGCCAATGCCCCACATAGCTAAGCAGGTGCTGTTTCGTGTGTGCAAGTTTTGGTAGGTTTGCTAGTTCTCTTGTAAGTATGTGTGTTTTTGTGCATGCAAATGGTAGTGGTACTTTTCGACGTGTTTCGTAGGGTGGGTGTGGGTCCGTAGAGTTGCATCGGTAGGTTTACATACAATGCAATGCAATGCAATGCATCCCGGTTGCTGTGGAAGCTCGCACGATTTGTATTTGCATCAACAGTGAAAAATCAAGTGAAGTGAACCTTTGTCCTTTGAGTTGCAATGCTCCAGCCTGTCCCGATCGATCTCTCTTTGGTCAATGCTTAGACAATCCTTAACTCCATAAAACTCTTGGATCCCATTGAGAAGCATTCACAGCTCCCCAAGAAAAAAGGAAGAAAATCAGCAGCAGAAGAAAAAAGCTAGAGAAAAGAGTGGCAACAAGCAAGGGTGTAATGATTCAGAAATTCTGATTTACTAGATGCGGCCTGGAAAGAGAAGAATTCAGAAAATGACTCTGAGCCTGTTTTCACCGGCATTGGTATCTTTTATCCAAGCTAAAGACAACATTGGCCATATTCAGGCTAAAATCCAAGGCTCTGCATCTTATGCCGTCTCACCCCTTCAGGCAGTGGCAAAAACATTGCTGCTGGCGGCTGAAATAGCAGAGAAGATGAACATAAAAGAGGCCCTGCTCTATACTGACAGAAATCTTGTGGCTGGGCAGTTGCCAGCAAAATATTTGACTCAAAGTACATGTATTGGAATTCTAGCAATATTTTGGCAAAAATCTTAAATTCGGTTAGGAAGACAAATGCTAGAGTAAATCACGTCTGTAGAGAGAAAAATAATATAGCTCACTCTTGTGCTCATAAGGTACAGGAAAAAACTTTCTCCTATACCTACTCTTGTATGCTCCTCAACAGCTCATTCACGAAACACCTGCCCTTGGCTAGCAATTTTTAGTTCCGCAAATTGATTGTAATACATGATGTAATCTGCTGTTGAGGTACAATATAAGTTTTAGTGCCTTTGGCACATTCTTTGCTTAAAAAAAATGAATGTACTGCAAGCCGACAACAAGCGATGTCAGAGCACGCGAGAGCATGATCGTGTTCGGCAGGGGTATTAACTGCGTGTTTGCCGATGCAGTGACCAGACAGGGAGTGGTTATTGCTAGTTGTACTAGCGCCATAGCGGCTTCCTGTAACTTGCTGTCTGAAGATAAAAGAAATGTTTCGTGTCACTCGTAAAAGTTGTACTGCCCGAGTCATAGTCGTTAAATATTCTCGTTCTGATCGGGATAAGATCGTTACAATCTTTACTCCATCGGACAGCTAGGATGAACCGAACAGATAGTATCTGTTATATGAACACGCTACTCTTATTTTTCATTTGAAGAACACGACGGCTAAAGCTCAGCAAGTCAGCATCATTTGCTATCTAGACGAGGGTTGAGAATCACGCAGCCCATGTATATATAGAGACGAGGATATTTTGGCGCCAGGCTGCGAGCCCATTCAACAAAGCAGTTGGGTTGGGTGGCGTAAACTGGTGCTTAGCCGTTTATCAATAAATATCGCACCCTCGTGTCTTCAGTTTCTCTCAAAAGTGTTTCGTGTATGTGGTCTGAAGAGAATGTGTGTCACAGTCTGCAGCATGAGCGTGCATTTTTCTTATAGAATTCCATTCCTTGGATATGTATGACATGATTATATTAACTAATCAAAGGCGACAGTTCAAAAGAGCAATATCAAAAGCATATAAGCCTCCCGCGTCCTGATCGCATGGGCCACGATTTTCAATCCACAGAATATAGTTTTTTTTTTACTATGTCGCAGTTGGCCCATCAGTCCACCCAAGCGTGCCCCAGCGAGGAAATAGGATATTGGGTGATTTAGTATAAGATAACAACAACATTGCGCAGAAAGGAAACAAGATGTATACTTTCTCCGTCGTACAAAGATATCGCAACTTTGTCTAGATGCTACATCCTTTTCCGGACGGAGTATACTTCTTTAAACGTAAACTCGTGAAGTGTCTGAAAAACAGATATAAGTTATTTTTTCTAGTTGGAGCGATGTGTAATTATATGGTCGTTATGGCTATGTAGAAATGATAAAGTTTTTGATGATAAAAATTGTTCACGCTTGCAGGTTATCTGCAGATGTACCAACACCCTCCGGTCTTGGTTGGCGCTGCATCGTGCAGACAATCATGCCCTTTTTACGGAGGTGTGTACGCGGCTGGAGGATACGGTACGAGACTTGTTTACAGGCATGGATGATAGCATAATCTTCGGATATGCCCTCCTTCAGCATCATAAGCGTTTTACGATTTCTTATTCTGATATGTAATCTGCCTTTTTTACTTTTCTTTGTTTGGATCTGTGGACAATGTCAGCCGTGTGCATCCTAGCTATGCAGAGGCAAGATGTAATACTTAAACTTTTTTAAGTAATAAAGTGTCTCTTATCGGAAAAATTCTGAAAATACAGAAATAATCAAACTAGTTCACCGAAAAGTGGCCTAGTACATAGGGTAATGTATAATTTTTTGGTCCGTTATAAAGTGGACCTATTCTATTCTATCTATACGGATTGCAGGACCGTCCTGCGTTCTTCGAGAGGTTTCTCGGAAAAAGGTGGCATCACAGAAATGAGAAGGTTCAACATTTACCAACCCAGAAACTCGACAAATGACTCACAATAAATCACTAAAAAATTAACGTCCTTTCTTTTTACCTTTTTCCAAAATACACACCGATAGAAAATTAAGGCAAGTTCTTATCACAACATATAAATTGCAATGTTCCTCTTAGTGAATAGATTAGTTCATGCCTTTTCTTGGCAGCGGAGTAATGATTTATGAGTAAGATCCTACCAATAGAATGAGGAAGCACGCCGGCTGCGCTGCCCGTATAATGTCCGATACACTACCAGCATAGTGCAAAATACACTTCCCATAAAGTGCCAGATGCGTAATTGACCGTCCACGAATTGGCTGATGCACTGCACAAATAATACCTGGTGGACTGCTCAGATAATGTCGGCTGCACTGCTCGCATAATGCCCGATGAACTGCTATAATGTACATTCCATAAAGTACCTGCTGGACTCCCCACGATAGTGTCTGATGCACCGCCCACGTATTTCCCGATTTACTGTCCACATAGTACCTAGTGCAGTGCCCACTTAGTGTTGGATGCACTACCCGCATAATGTATGATCCCCTGCACATGTACTGACTAATGCACTGCCCGCCTATTGCCCGATGCACTGTCTACACAGTACCTGGTGCATTGCTCACATAGTGCCGGATGCACTGCCCGCATAATGCTTGATGAACTGTCCTAACGCACTGCCCATAAAGTACCTGATGCACTACCCACTTAACGCCTCATGCACTGCCCACATAGTATCTCGTGTACTACCCACCTAATACCTGGTGTGGTGCCCACATAATGTCAGATGCACTTCCCGCACAATGCATGATGCACTATCCATGTAATGCCTAATACACCGCCCACGTATTGCCTGATGCACTGTCCACATAGTACATGGTGCATTTCTCACATAATGCTAGATGAACTGGCCGCATAATGCCTGATGAACTACCATAACACACTGCCCATAAAGTACATGATGCACTGCCCACTTAATGCCTCATGCACTGCCATATAGTACCTCATGTACTGCCCACCAAATACCTGGTGCAGTGCCCACATGCTGCCGGATGCATTGCCCGTATAATTCCGGATGCACTGCCAACATAGTGCGAAATGCAATTCCCATAAAGTTCCACACTACTAGGAAAAACCCTATAGGAGACAGGCTTATAGAAGGCGTATCCGAACCAAATGCGTCTCCACTAAATATACAAGGTGCGTGGGTAAAGCGTGCGCTTTCTATATTTGTATACTCGAGGCGCATCCGTGAGGGTTGCGTCTCCTATATCTCATGTACATACCAGATCTGGCTACCCCCTTACTCGAGGCGCACCATCCCCATATGCGCCTCAAGTAGTTGAATTACTCGAGGCGCATATGGACCAGGTGCGTCTCGAGTAAGGTAGGTGGGCCCGGTGGTGGTAGGTGCCCCAATACTGGAGGCGCACCAGCTGATATGCGCCTTGGGTCAATATTGGAGGCGCATCACTGTTAGATGCGCCTCGAGTAAGTGGGCCCGGGGGTGGCAGGCGCTAGATACTCGAGACGCATCCCCTACATGATGCGCCTCGGGTAATTTAGCTACACAAGGCGCATCTTGTAGGGGATACACCTCGAGTAATCTGGCCACCTTTTTCACTTTTTGGCACATGCATGCAACCACCTACTCCCCACTCACTTGCTTTATCCTCCACACAAACATAGATCTGGTCACCCCCTCCTCCTCCCCACCTCATTTTTTCCATTGTTTAACCATAGAAGCTTGCTAAACCTCTATTGATTGACGCACATATGTAAGTGAAAGATCTTGCACTTCTAGATCTACAAGATCTCACTTTACTTCTCCTCCGACTCTCCTACTCCTAGTCGTCATTGGAGGAAGCGTGAAGGCGTTGTTGCGTGTATGCGCGTTGTCAGCGACACCGACTAGATTGTGTTGTGTGTTTCCTTTGTTTTGTGCAGGAATTTCATTTTGGGTTGCCAATTTTTCACCGGAATGTCGATTCATTTCTGTTCCGGCGAATTTCTAGCACCCGACAGATGTCCTCTTTTTAGGGGAGGTCATGCCGAATTTTTCTGTCGATCTTGACATCCATGCTCTAATTATTCTTTTGCTCTTTGTATACCACGCAGGCGACCATGGTCCAACCACTGAGCACACCCCTCGTGGATAGGTGGATGAGATGCACAAAGGCCGACATGGCACGAACAAACATGACGGAGATAAGATGTCCGTATCGTGACTGCAAACTGATGTATTTGATAAAGCATGATTGCGGAATGCTGGAGTCGCACCTCCTCCGGCGTGGTTTCATGGATGGCTACACTCGGTGGATACGTGATGACGAAGATGATGAGGATGTCAATAATGGTGAAAACGAAGATCAATATGCCGGCAGGGCAGGTGATCGTGAAGATCAAGGTGGCGTCGGGCATGAACATGAAGATCAAGATGGCATTGGGCATGAACATGAAGATAATCAAGGTGGCATCAAGAAGGAACATGAAGATCAAGGTGTCATGCATGATTCGAGATGGTTGCGAGACCCTCATTACCAAGAGATACTTCTCAGGGAGACGAGTAACGCTAGAGTTGCCGCTAGAGAGAAATCTAAGCTGGAGCAAATGGAGAAAGATGCGGTTACTCCATTGTTTGTCGGATGCAATGACGGGGATACCCATCTGAATGTAACGCTCAGGGCTAGAGATGAAGGCTGATACGTCCAAAACGTATCTACTTTCCCGAACACTTTTGCTATTGTTTCTCCTCTAAACTTGTGTGATTTGGATGCAACTAACGCGGACTGACGCTGTTTTCAGCAGAATTGCCTTCGTGTCTACTTTTTGTGCAGAAAATCAACTACCAGGAAAAATCCTGGAAAATATGCCAAAAATCCTATTTCACCAGAAGACTTGGAGCCAGAATACAAGACGGAGGGGGGCTGGGCCCAGGCCACACCACCTGGCCGCGTGGGCAAGCCCAGGCCGCGCCAGGGGGTGGTCTGGCCGCCCCAGACTCCCCCTCGGTCTCCCTCTTCGCCTATAAGTTGCCTTCTGACCTAAAAACGCAAGGGGGGTCGACGTTTTTCCAGAAGGAGTTCCGCTCCACCGCCACCACCAGATTCCACGAAACAGCACCAGAAACTCCGTTCTGGCACCCTACCGGGACTGGGAATTGGAGGAGATCATCACCATCATCGCCACCATCGCTTCTCCATCGACCATCCATGTTTCCCCCATCTATGAGTGAGTAATCCCCTGCTGTAGGCTATGAGAATGGTAGGGATTTGATGAGATCGTTCATGTAATGGCATCAGATTGTTAGGGCATGGTGCCTATTATCTTTTATTAGTGCTTTATGACTTTGTTGCGACTTGTTGTGCTTAATGCTTGTCACTAGGGCCCGAGTGCCATGATCTCAGATCTGAACATGTTATTGATTCATTATGATAGTATTGTTTATGGTCTTATCTATAGGTTGTATACACACGTTGTTGTCCGGAACCAATGGCCCCGAAGTGACAGAAATCGGGATAACCGGAGGGAATGGCTTTGATGTGAGGATCACATGTGTTCACGGAGTGTTAATGCTTTGCTCCGGTGCTCTATTAAAAGGATCACCTTAATTGCCAGTAGTTCCCTTGAGGCCCCGCTGCAAACGGGCTGGCTGGCCAAAAGTCGTTGTGCAAGTTCTCATTGCGAGCACGTATGACCATATATGGAACACATGCCTAGGATTATCTAGTACTTGGATGCTTTATCTTATTTATCTGCAATTGCCCTATGTTCTGTTTTCTATGTGAATTGTCTTGTCCATGCAACACCCGTTCATTCATCCATATGCCTACCGCACTCGAATCCTACTGTTTACTGCTATTGTTACTGCTGTCTTTACTTTACTGCTGCTGCTACTTTACTATTCCTACTACAAAACTGTTGCTACTGATAAACTGTTGTGAGCAAGATTGTTTCCAGGTGCAGCTGAATGGACAACTCAGTTATTAAGGCTTATAAATATTATTTTGCTCCCCTTGTGTCGAATCAATAAATTGGGTTTCACTTCCCTCGAAAATACTGCGATACACCCCGTATGCTTGTGGGTCATCAAGAATATTTTCTGGCGCTGTTGCCGGGGAGCATAGCTTTATTTATCAAGTTCACTTGGATTCTCTATTGTTCGCTGCTATACATCCATCATGGGTAAGGCTCGTGATGGCAAGGTTTCTATTTTACCATCCACTACAAGAAGAGGTACGGTTCTGAACACCTCTGCTGCTCTTGATTCACCATCTGTTATAAGTAAGCTCGTTACACCACCACATACACATGCGACACACACTGCTACTACTGCTGAATCTGAAACTTCTGATGCTTATGATGCTGCTTCTACTGTGCTTGATAAGAGTGGTTCATTAGGTCCTTTCCTAGATGCTACGATTGCTAGAACTATAGCTGGAAATACTGAAACTCCTAATGAAGACACTACCATACCTGTTAGTTCACCTGAGTATAGTGAAAGTTATGATATTGAAGATGGTTATGTTGAGATGACCGATGGATTTATTAAAGAATGTAAAAACACCCATGATAGGAGTGCTGCTAAGAGTCTCCTTGAGAGGCGTACTATTAGACCCAAATTATCTCATGTTGCTAAGTTTGCTGCTTCTCCCATAAACATTATAGATAAAGATTATGATTTCTCTCTCGATCTATCTTACATAGCTATTGTTGAGAAAGAACCTTTTGTGGGACTAAGAATGAAAGTGCGGTAGCACATATGAATGAACTTTCTACCACGAGTGGCTTGTTTTCTGATGATATTAAGATGCGTACTTACTTTGTTGCTAAGATTTTCCCCTTTTCACTGAAAGGAGAAGCTAAAACTTGGTTTAGTAATTTACCTCCTGGATCTATTGATAGCCCTGATTGCTTGATTAGTACTTTCCTGCAGAAATATTTTCCTCCTAGTGCTAGACATGCTATTTTGCGGGAACTTTTTGATTTTAAACAGGGAGAAAAAGAGGTATTACCTGAATCTTGGGCAAGGTTTTGTGCTTTGATTCATGCACAGGCTGGAAGTCCATTACCTAACAATGAGCTTCTTGATATATTTTATAATGGACTAACCAAAGAATCTAGGACATACCTAGATAGTTGTGCTGATTGTGTTTTCAGGAATAGGACTCCTAAGGAAGCCGAGGAATTAATGGCTAAAATAAGCAAGAATTATGAAGATTGGACTCCTCCTAAACAAGCTATACCTGAAGTAATTGTACCTGAACCATCTATTCCACTGCCTATTCCAACATCAAAGAAGAGGGGAGTTATTGAATTAAATGATGAAGTGATGAAGGAAGCTAAGAAATGTCTTAAGGAGAAGGGAATTAAAGCTGCAGATGTCAAGAATTTACCTCCTATAGAAGAATTATGTAAGCCTATCCCCTACTCATCCACTATTGAGGTACACTCTCTCCAACACTTTGATGAAGGTGATATCCCTTACTCTAAACCTCCTGAACAATGCTTAGAAGAATTTGATATCTTTATTATTAAGCAAGATAATTTTAATAAAAGGGTGCAAAATCATCTAATGGAAAACACTAGAGCTATTGTTGAATTGAAAGATATTGTGGAAAGAACCTCTAATGATGTTAAAATGATTGTTAAACACTTTCAAATGGTTCAAACTCAAATAGATCAACTCGTTAAAGTGCAAAAAGACTTGCTAGTTAATGCTGCTAAAGAAAAACATGCTTATGAAATTAGAGCTAGAAGTGGTGCTGCTACCCAGGATCCTCTATACCTTGAGGGGCATCCCAAAAGAATTGAGAAGGATTCTCAATAAGCTAAAAATAGTGGCTCTACTAATAAGAAAAGGAAAAAGAAACATAAAACTATTGTAGAACCCTCTGAACCTGCTATAGATCCTAATAGTATATCTATTTCTGATGCTGAAACTGAAAGTGGTAATGAAGAAAACGAAGTTCCTAATGAAGAAAAAGTTGAAGAAGAACCTGAAAACCACACTAAGAATACTAAATACACCAAAGAAGATTTTATTGCTAAGAAACATGGTAGTGAAAGAGAGCCTTGGGTCCAAAAACCTATGCCTTTCCCTGATAAGAAACACAAGTCAAAGGAAGATGAACACTATAATAAGTTTTGTGAGTGGATGAAACCTTTATTCTTGGAAATTCCTTTGAATGATGCTATTAAATTGCCTCCTTACTCAAAGTATATGAAGGATATTGTCTCGAATAAAAGGAAGATCCCTAATGAAGAAATTTCTACTTTGCTTGAAAATTATTCCTTCAATGGTAAGGTTCCTAAGAAACTTGGAGACCCAGGGATTCCAACTATCACTTGCTCTATTAAGAATAGTTATGTTAGAACTACTTTGTGTGATTTGGGAGCTGGAGTTAGTGTTATTCCTTTCTCTCTCTATAAGAGGCTTCAACTAGAAAAGTTAATACCAACTGATATATCTTTGCAAATGGCTGATAAATCTACCACTATTCCTGTTGGTATATGTGAGGATGTACCTGTTCAAGTGGCTCATAATTGCTTGATATTAACTGATTTTGTTGTGCTTGAAATGCCTTAAGATGATAATATGTCCATTATTCTTGGGAGAACTTTTCTTAATACTGCAGGAGCTGTTATTAATTGTAATAAAGGAAAGGTTACTTTCAATGTTAATGACAAGGAACATACTGTCTATTTCCCCAAGAATATTGAAAGGACTTATGGTTTGAATTCAATTGAACATGCTGAGGGCATTCAAGTTGGAGAAATATATTGTCCCATACCAAGACAAAAATTTGAAACTATTATGATTGGGACCATTGCTATCAAGGTTGAGGTAACATAATCACTAGTGAAATACAAGTTTTGTCTCATATGAAATTGTTTTGCTAACAAGACCTGATCAACCTTGTTAACAAAGGGATTTTAATGAAAAAAACAATGTTTTCACCATGATTATCTCCACTTACTTCTATTCTACCCATTTTAATTTTTGTTTTCGTTTAGCTTTCTTTTTGTTGTTAGTTGCTTGCATTTTAGAGTATCTTAGAACTTCTGTAGTGCTAACCTTGTTTTTTCATTACATCATTTCCAAAAAAAAATCTGTCTGTCAGAAAATCATTCTTCTATACCTGAAAATGCCCAAAAATAAAGTGTCTCGAAAAATTCCAGAAAATGCATATTAAATTTTTATGTGAAAAAAGGGGCAGAGGAGTGTCTGGGAGGTGCCAGGGGGACCCCTCAGGCAGGCTCACCACCTGGTGGCGCGGCCTGCCCTAGGTGGCGCCATGCCATGGTGTGGGCCACCCCTGGCCCTCCACTAACTCTCTCACCTGCCACTTTCTTCTCTCTCCCAAGTAAGGACTAGTTCATTGCTCAAAATCGTGTTCTTGCTGTGCTTGCTCTCAATTTTTTCGATCTCCTTGCTTAGCCCATCTTTGTTGTTGAAATTTGGAGCACTTCTTCTCTGGTATGTGACTCCTCCCCTTGTCCAAGTAGATTTGTGTTTAGTGGATTATATCTTGAGTATTTTGCTGCTGTAGGTGACAGGTTATGAGAGCTTGTAAGCTTGTTTGATGCTTAGAGATATAGTTTTGATGCATGTTTAGGCCTCTTACAAGTCCCTGTGAGTATAATCCTTCATTTTATTCACTTTGCAATCACTTGTTTAATAGGTGTTTAAATTTTAGAATAGAAGATGAATGAGCATCAACTAAACCAACATGAACTATGGGTGCCTGAGGTCATGAAGGTCCACCGGGAGGAGGAAGTTTTTCCTTCCATTTATCCGTGTTCTGAGTTCATGAGAGCTGCGGGAATTCTCCAAGATTTCCACACTTTGGTTTCTAATGCAGGGTTGGAGCACTTTTTGGAAGATGAACCTTGTCAATTTGTGAAGCTAACCATGTATGTGGTGCAGGACTTTCAATTTATTCACTCTTTGCCTAACCCCATGGTCCACTACAAAATTTACAATATTGTTGTCGACCTTTCTCTCGATGACTTTTGTGCAGCTATTAAGGTACCTCAATGGGGATCATGTAGAAGGATTAAGGAGCGACCTGAACCACTCATGGATTTATACGCAGAAATTTGCCAAGGGAGCAGCTTCTCGAAGGAGAGTGGAAAAATCCGTAACATTCATCTTCCCTCCATTCGCTACTTTGCCTACTTCATCGCCAAGTGTGTTCTTGCTAGGAAAACTGCCAATAAGTTATCTTCATATGATCTAGCATTTATCTCTGCTGCTCTTAAACGAGATAGGTCTTACAACTTAGGTGCTTTGATAACTTTCCGTCTTGCCGCCAACCGCGAGAAAGGTGGAATTTGTGGGGGCCTCATTGCTTCTCGTTTATTAGCATTGCATGGTTTAGTGCCTCATCATCTAGACCTACAGTTTCCCATAGAAAGGCTTGATCTTAATTCCATGATACAGCATAAATTTGTTTCCTCGTGGGCTAGTGTAAGTGAGTTGTCTTATGAAATAACCTTTCTCAAAGCTGGTTGGAGAAAGAGCAAGTCCAAGCGTGTTGTTCTTTTGCCTGCACCTGTTTTGTTTAACCTTGATAACAGGTTAGGATGGTCCCTCACTGAGGAGGAGCTTGACACGTACTTGGGAGAGCTCTCCCAACAGGAGCAGGATACTAGAAGGGAGGTCATGGATGATTCGGTCTAGCCCTCGAATGAGGGGGAGTCTTCATATCAGCAGACTGCTGATGATTGGGGAGCTTCTTCTTCCCACGGGCCCAACTACGACCATTCTTATCATGATCCGCCTGCTTGGAGCTCTTATTTGTACATGGATTGATACCCACTTAGGCCAAAAGCCTAAGCTTGGTGGGAGGTACGCCGACATCGCACTCATCTCCTCATCATGTTGCGTCGGTACTTTGTATATTCATGTTTCGTTCTCTTTTTAGTTTTTGTTCTTTCTTTGCTTTTGCTTTCTAAAACACAAAAAGACCAAAAATATTTCTGTTGTTTCTCTTTGGTTTGCTTCTTTTTCTCTTTGCCTTGGTTTGTTTTCCCCTTTTTGCTTTGTTTGAACTATTCGAAAAACCCAAAAAGATTTTTCTTTGCTTGTTCTTCCTTTTTGGTTCTTATTTTAAAAATTGAAAACAACAAAAATATTTGTCGTTCTTCCTTGATTTTGAGAGTTTGCTACAAGGTTCAGCATCCTCAGTGGATATTGGTTTCATGTTATTATTCAAGCCACACAAGTGAAGAGCAATAATGAGGATTGATGACAACTCGTGGTAAGAGGCTGGTAACGAACTCTATTTGTTTTCATTTTTGTACATATACTCATCTTTGTGGGCATGCTTAGTCTGTTCATGTAGGGTGTATGTTATCTTTGGATGCTTAGTAGTTCTTGCTTTCGTATGATTAGTTCCAGCTGGCTAATAGTTTGTAGCATGTTTTATGAATGTTTGCTTGCATTACTCTATTCATAACTTGGTATGACACTGTGGTATCCTCCGCTGAATGTTTCATTTGAATTGACTTGGCACATGCTCATGCATGCACATGACTGTAATAATCAGTTAAGCCTCGATGAATTATTTTGCCTTGAGGATCTTTAATCACTTTCATGCCATGATTAGTCCTGTTTTGTTGCAAGCATGATTATGACAGCTATTGCTCTCTCATTTGTCGCTCCCTTGCTATTGCTAGCCTTAACTTTCACTGAGTATTTTACTCAAGTTTCCAATTCCCTTAAACCAAATATTGCCAAAGTGTCCACCATACCTACCTATTAGCATCATTTGCTATTTCCGTGCATATTCAATATGCCTTGTTTTCTTCCGAATAAAATGTTTGCTTGTTATGAGAAGGTTAGTTAATAAAGATCTCACGAACTTGATGGCACACTTTATTTTCTGCACTTAATAAACCTGAACCATTGTGACTGTCCATGAAAGTTATATGCTTGCAAATTATAGGCTGGGGATTAGCAGAACCATGCTGTCACGGGGAACGCTTTCAACACCTGTAAATATATACCCAGTTGATACCATGCTCTTTTGTTTGCGGATGTCGTCGGTGTGAAATAAAAGGGGAGCTTGTAAGTCCATGGAGTTATGTATGTGTGTTAGACAAATGCCTAGGCCGCTGGTCTAATCCATGCTGACATGGTGGAAACCTATAGCGTAACCATAATGATATCTATGAAGCATTCTTCTTATAAAAAAAGGAGAGATAGCTATTGAGAAAAAGAAAAAAAAAGATTTATGAAAAGAGGAAAGAGAGAAAAAAGCACCATTTTCCCATGGTAAATAAGAAGATTGCTGAGATACTCATTGTCTTCTTGCCTTGTCATTTTGATATGGGGATTCTTCCGTATCATTGGGTAAGGGGTACCCTGTTGGTGGTTCTCTATGGTACGCACTATTTACGATGACAAGAACTTACCGGTAACTAAAGTTGAGTAGCATGAGGAGCGGCCCTCGTACTCAAGGGACATGGGATTTTCAGTTTATAGTCTGTCAAGCATATAACTCAGATTGGTCCTCACTTTCACCTTAACCACATTAAAAGATGCTTATGATAGGGGCAATGAGAGCTCAAAGCTAATGAGTACCATACTTTCAGCATTTGGAAGCCTTTCAAATTATTCAAAACCTTTTCTTTTACTTGTTGAGTCTCCACATAATCTTTGAGCACCTTCTTGAGAGCTTAGTTGTCATTCTTTGTGTTTGTCTCATTACTTGATTATTTGTGTTATGACTTTGATGCTTGAATCTTTGACATTTTTACTTCTAGTCTTCACCTGAACTTCAGAGGTGCCTTGGCATTCATAATCAAAGGCAAGCGAGATACCACTCTATCATACCTTGTTATGAGCATTGTAATGTTGCTTATGTTTATGCTTCATGCTACTTATTATTTTTGAGTTGGAATCTCTTCATAGCTTGCATTGCCTAGTAAGTAAACTTAGTTGCATACTCCTTATTATGAATTGTCTACGTAGTTGATCACATGCTAAGAATATATACATCATATGAAGCAATTGTGTTCGTGAAAGTTCTTTTATCGCACTCAATTTTCAACTGAATTGCTTGAGGACAAGCAATAAGCTAAGCTTGGGGGGAGTTGATACGTCCAAAATGTATCTACTTTCCCGAACACTTTTGCTATTGTTTCTCCTCTAAACTTGTGTGATTTGGATGCAACTAACATGGACTGGCGCTGTTTTCAGCAGAATTGCCTTGGTGTCTACTTTTTGTGCAGAAAATCAACTATCAGGAAAAATCCCAGAAAATATGCCAAAAATCCTATTTCACCAGAAGAGTCCCGGAGCCAGAATACGAGACGGAGGGGGGGGCTGGGCCCAGGCCACACCACCTGGCTGCGTGGGCAAGCCCAGGCCGCGCCAGGGGGTGGTCTGGCCACCCCAGACTCCCCCTCGGTCTCCCTCTTTGCCTATAAGTTGCCTTCTGACCTGAAAACCCAGGGGGGTTCGACGTTTTTCCAGGAGTTCCGCTCCGCTGCCACCACCAGATTCCACGAAACAACACTAGAAACTCCGTTCTGGCACCCTGCTGGGACGAGGAATTGGAGGAGATCATCGCCATCATCGCCACCATCGCTTCTCCATTGACCATCCATGTTTCCCCCATCTATGAGTGAGTAATCCCCCGCTGTAGGCTATGGGGATGGTAGGGATTGGATGAGATCGTTCATGTAATGGCATCAGATTGTTAGGGCATGGTGCCTAGTATCTTTTATTAGTGCTTTATGACTTTGCTGCGACTTTTTGTGCTTAATGCTTGTCACTAGGGCCCGAGTGCCATGATCTCAGATATAAACATGTTATTGATTCATTATGATAGTATTGTTTATGGTCTTATCTGCAAGTTGTATACACACGTTGTTGTCCGGAACCAATGGCCCTGAAGTGACAGAAATCGGGATAACCGGAGGGAATGGCTTTGATGTGAGGATCACATGTGTTCACGGAGTGTTAATGCTTTGCTCCGATGCTCTATTAAAAGGAGCACCTTAATTGATAGTAGTTCCCTTGAGGCCCCGCTGCAAACGGGCTGGCACGACAAAAGATGTTGTGGAAGTTCTCATTGCGAGCACGTATGACTATATATGGAACACATGCCTAGGATTATCTAGTACTTGGATGCTTTATCTTATTTATCTGCAATTGCCCTATGTTCCGATTGCTATGTGAATTGTCTTGTCCATGCAACACCCGTCCATCCATCCCTATGCCTACCGCACTCGAATCCTACTGTTACTGCTGCTACTACTTTACTATTCGTACTACAAAACTATTGCTACTGATAAACTGTTGTGAGCAAGATTGTTTCCAGGTGCAGCTGAATTGACAACTCAATTGTTAAGGCTTATAAATATTCTTTGGCTCCCCTTATGTCGAATCAATAAATTGGGTTTCACTTCCCTTGAAAATACTGCGATACACCCCCTATACTTGTGGGTCATCAAAGGCGAAACAAAAAATGACCGACGAATGCTTCGACGACAACATGAAATTCTAGCATGTTCGTCTTCCCAAGAGGGGGAACACATGTCCAACTAGTATCACTGAGGCCAAGAAAGTCGTGCGCCCTCTCGATCTACCGCACGTGAAATACCATGTCTGCATAAATGATTGCATCATCTACCAGGGCAAGGACGCGGAGAAGACCACGTGTTCGGTGTGCAAGACCTCTCGATACATGAGAGGGACCAAGAAAGCTCCTAGAAAAGTGGTGTGATACTTTCCTCTAACGCCTCGTTTTCAGTGGTATTTCATGGACCCTAAGGAAGTAGAGGTCATGCGCTGGCACGCGGAAAGAAATTGGCCAGAAGACGAAGATCCGAAAAAGGAGGAAATGCCGAGGCACCCTTCGGATGCTAGCTAGTGGAAGGCGTTGGACCTCGAATATTACCAACAGTTCGGGAAAGAGTCAATGAACCTTGGGCTGGGCGTGAGCACCGATGGACTCAATCTGTTCGAAAGCCAGAGCATCACACATAGCACCTTGCCCATGTTTGTATGGATCTACAACCTCTCCCCTGGTTGTGCATGAAAATGAAGTCCGTAACCATAAGTATGCTAGTTAAAGGGCCAAAACAACCCGGTACAGACATCAATCTGTATCTCACGTTGTTGAAAGAGGAGTTGGACATGCTATGGGAAGACAGATCCTGTACGTGGGATGCCACCGCACAAGAATATTTCGACATGAGAGCGGCGGTGATCACGACGGTGCAAGACTATCCTAGTTACGGATACTTCTCAGGGTAGGTGATCCAAGGATTCTTTGTGTGCGTTAGGTGCAAGGATAATACAACGTATCGCGAGCTATAGAAAGATCTCGGGTCCAGGAAAACCATGTTCTAAGGGTCTCGAAGGTGGTTTCCCAAGAATCATGCCTAGAGAAAGGAAGGACATCTGTTCGATGGGACAGTCGAGGTCTGAGGAATCCCAGACCAGAGGAGTGGCACATAAGTCGATGAGCTATTGAAAAACTAGAAAGAGTGTCCTGCACTAGGAAAGAACCAAAAGAAGCCAGAGCCGCTGTTGAGGGTTTGGAAGGCGATGTCTGTTTTCTGGGACTTGCCATACTGGAAGCTCCTGTGTGTGCCTCATAGCCTTTATCTCATGCATATCACGAAGAACATGGGCAAGAGTCTAGTTGCCACCATCCTTAACACCGACAAGACCAAAGATGGGCCAAAGGCAAGGAACGACTTGAAGCATATGGGCATCAAGAAGGACCTTCAACAACCACCTAGGGACAATGAAGCCGATGATCAGTCGGAGGAGGAGACGGAAACACAACATAGTCGTCGCAAGGGCAAAAAAATCAAGAAGGCCGAAGTTAAGCTCAAGGCCGCATTCTTCACTCTAAGTAATGAGGAGGCCACACAGTTTATGAAGTGCCTCCTCAGAGTCAAATTTCCGAACGGCTATCCAGGAAAGATAAGGAGATGGCTAGATGAGGCGAAGCAGCGCTCAGCGGGGTGAAGTCTCACGATGTCGCCGTGCTGATGATGCAGGTAATTCTGGTTGTGATCCGAGGGATAATGGACAAGCACGTCCGTGAAATGTTGTTTGGCCTCTACAACTTTTTCGACGTCTTCTCTCGGAAGTCGATAGACATTAAGCAGCTCACGAGGCTACAGGAGGAGATCGTGGTGATAATACACGAGCTCGAGATCTACTTCCCTCTCGCATTCTTCGACATCATGCTTCATCTGCTGCTCCATGTCGTGGAGGATATCATCCAACTCGGGCCTCTGTTGCTGCGAAGCATGATGCCATTCGAAAGGCTGAATGGACACATCAAGGGATACATTCGTAATAGGTCCCGTCCAGATGGAGGCATAGCTAACGGCTTCCTGGCCAAAGAGCGCATCTCTTTCTGCTCGAACTTTCTACAAACTGAGACCCCTATTGGTCTGCCATTCAACAAGCACCTTGGGAGGCTCGCTGGATGGGGTCACCATGAGGGTTAGCACGCAAAGCATGTCAACTTCGAGGAGAAAACCATGGACTTTGAAAGAGCAAACCTGGTCGCGCTACAACACCTGTAGGTGGTCGATCCATATGTACATGAGCACAAAGAATTTATCAAGAAGAAGTACACTAACCGTGGCCAGGTGAGGACGGAGGAACATGTAATCAAAGAGCACAACTCCGATTTCACGCAGTGGTTTAGGAAGAAGGTTCTTGCTAGTCCACCACAGGGCGAGTATTTGGAGGACGATAAACTCATATTCACCTTGTCACAGGGCACCGCGCACTACCTGATGACCTATCAGGCATACGATATCAACAAATACACGTTCTACACCGATGAAAATGACAAAAACTGCGATTACCATAACTCAGGGGTAACGGGGATATTCTACACTGACGACATCCCAGAAAGATACTATGGAAGGATCGAGGAGATATGGGAGCTCGACTGTGTTACGGAGAAGGTGTCGATGTTCCGTGTCAGGTGGGCCAAGAGCGTCGAAAAGAAGACCGGTATTTCACCACCATGGTTATACCTCCAAAGTCAAAGACCACCGGTGCGAACATACCCATGAGAAATGAGCCATGGTTTTTGGCTAGTAAAGTCGACCAATGCTTCTACATTACCGACCCATCAAAGCCTAGTCGGGTTGTCATCAGGAGAGGCAAAAGGAATATCATTGGAATGGATGGAGTCACCAACGAGCAAGACTTTGACCAGTATGGCGACCTAAGGATGGAAGACGGATACGGCGATTAAGCACCATACACCACAAGCCAACCTAAAAAAGGACTCTCATTCAAGAGAAAACGTGAAGACGTTCCGGACCTAACCTATTCAACCGCGACAAAGAAGGGCAAGAAGATAATTGTCAAAAAACAAACGCTAACTAGCTCCGATGAAAGCACGACGTGCCGCGTGCGTGTGTGTAGCATTATTATGTATCAACAAATTCTTAATTATCTCATTTGTATACTAATTGGATGAAATATTATGTACCGACACAATTATATGTAATTTATATGGTAATTTGATATTTAAAGTAATAAAATATATTTTGTAGTTCATATTAATGCTGGACACTGATTTAACAAGTAAAATGTCTTTTTAAAAAAGAAATAAATGTGGACACAGGGATTCAAACCTGGGTGGCCGGAGTATGGAGGGAATTGGACTGGGTGGCTAGCCACTCGGCTAATGACTATTTTTTGTTAGCATCCACGCGACACTGCTTTTAACTAGTGGAAAAAATTATACGAGATGCATCTTACTGAAATACGCCTCGCATAAGATTGTACTTGAGGTGCAACTTTCCAAAATGCACCTCGTGTAAGTTTATACTAGAGGCGCATCTTTCCAAAATGCCCTTCGCATAAGTTTACGCTAATTTGATTGACCCAGGCCCCGTCCACGCATCGCCAGCGCTCATTCGTTCCCCTTCGTCTCTGCGCCCGCAAGCTCCCGCCCGCCCGCTGCCTTCCCGTAAGGTCCCTTGCTTCGCTGCAAGCTCCCTTGCTCGCAGCCACCGAAAAAGGAGGCGTTAAACCTCGCTTGCTTCGTTGTTCTCTCTCATCCATCCTTCCCGGCAACTACAGCGCGCCGCATGCCGTTGAATCCTCCATCCTCAAGCACGCCATTGAGTCCGCCATCCGCAGGTGAGCCACCCCTCCCCCTCCCCCTGCACCGCTCACCTGCGCCACTCCTCCTGTGTAGTGACCTCCTGCCGTCGAGTCCGTTGTCCGCAGGTGAGCCACCCCTCCCCTTCCCCTTTCCCCTTTCCTCTTTGCTCTTTCCCATCTAATCGAGGAGCTCATCGCTATCCCGCAGTCTGCTTGTCACCGCGCGTCACCGTCCGCTTCGCAAAGGAGGAGCCACCCATGAAGGAGGAGTAGTCCGCCCGTCCGTTGCCTTCCCAAAGAAGGAGGAAGCCTTCCCCGGATTCAGGATCTCCGTCAAGGTCACCTCCACCGGAGCCAGGAGCTGCAGCTACAAGGAATCCATCAAGTTCTTCTTCTCGGAGATTTGTCCACCTTACCGCGGTGTACTGACGACGTCCACCTCACCGCGGTCTTCTTCTCACAGCTGCAAGGTTTGAGTCTCACTGCTTCTAGTTCTAAGATTGTACTTGATCTGCTTCTAGTTGGTAAAATCAGTGTTTGTCTCTATGAGCTAATCTTTGTGAAGAATAAGATGGGAAAGATCATTGCTGGGATTATTTGTAGCAATGGTATCTCTGTGAAGATTATTTGTAGATTATTGGTTTCTATACTTGATTAGTGACCTTCCTAGGAAGATTTACTCATTCATGGCATAAGTGCTTTGTTGCTTTTCCACCTTTATCAAATTAAATTACTGACCTTGCTGGGATGATTTAAATAGCAAGTTGCTATTCCACCTTGCTAGGATGATAATGTACTCCGGTAGTAAAATAGTAAGTTGCTATTCCAGCTTGCTGGGATGATTTACTCATTCATAGAAAGATCATTGTTGGGATTATTACTGTGTTGATACCTGGTTCTCTCTAGTAATGTAATTTCTAACCTTATTATTGTCAACCAGACACTTCCATGATATGATGTTACACGCAGTAACTGATAAGGTTTGTTAGATATATATTGTTGTCATAACAATACACTTTGTAGATGATTCCTAGCCAAATGGATAAGGAAAATGATGTATCTCATGTCAATATTGAATGTGAACCTGTGTATGTAGCTTTGATTCCTAGGGATTTTGCTAAGAAACAGCTAGGAATGATATTGCTTCTTACACCTGGTGATAAACTAGTGGATTTAACTATTTTAGTAGCTTCTTCTATCCTGGGTTGTTGTTGTGGTGCCTCCAATTCTAGAGTGTGCACAATAGCTATTTTAGTATACAATCCTGGCTTATGCAACTTAAGTTATAACAAAGAGTAGCTACTATAAATATGATGAGTTCCTCAGAGAAAGATTTCTGCCTTTTTCTTCTTATAAGTCAGTTTAGTTAGTATTTAACTACTTTACTAAAGCTTGAAAGTGAAAGTCGCCGACCTTGAAGATGCTAGTTTAAACATGCAATTCCAAGTTAGGCTACTCTTTTTAATTTATAAAGGGCATGGTAATTTTGTACAACTTCATGGAAGTACTAATAATATAGATAGTGTATAAAGTAACAATCACCTCTGATGTGTCTTTCAGTAAGCTAACAATATGACATGGCACTTGTAGCAACCTTATAACTATATATCCTAAAACTACATTTATGTGGCACATCTATCTTATTTTGGCACATAGTTTTGCAATGCATTTTATTCATAAATCATCCTACTACAAACACATACACATCATCCTTCCACAAGCACATACATAGAGTTCATCCTGCTACAAACACATACACATCATCCTGCCACAAGCACAAAGATAGAGTTCATGCATCCTGCTACAAGCGCATACAAGTACTACTACATCTCTAGTAGCTGTAATTTATTCATAGAACAAACTGCCCTTCTTCTACCTGCTGCCTTCACCAAACTTCACCTTCTTCTTCTTCTTTAGTATGTTGATCCTATCTTTTCAATACTCAATGCCTTTTTTAATCAATAACAATGAACTAGCTGCTTTGAGCTCATGAAGCAACATTAATGGAACTTTTTTTAGGAAAAGGAGCATTTCTTTTGAACAAACCTTGGCAAATGGCTTCATGCTCTACTATTGTTGGATCATCTAGCACTGCTACCTGACCCAACTTCTCAAGTCCCCTAGCAACCTTCCTCTCCTCCTTCTCTGCATTGCTTCTCCTTGTGTAAAACTTGGTCTCCATAGCCGGGAATGAAATGTCGACACAGAGTGTGCTAGCTTTTATTAACATACAAGAGCACCTAGGGAAAATAGCATGCACACACAAGTAGAACAATGCATAGTTCAAAGATGCTCACTAGCACTTCAGCCAAACGAAAATAACAGTGACAAGTAAATGCAGCCAAAAATGGCAATTGTGCCTTTATTTCATTTTGAGGCATCTATCAGACATCTATCACTTCACCCATGCATGCTTTTGGACTGCTGCTAGCATCTGTCAAGCATCTATCACTAGCACTTCAGCCAAAATATTCGCAGATTTCTCCACCTTGCATTGGAATCAGCAGCAAAAGCCTCCTCGGTTCTCCATGCTCCAGACCAGGCCAATCAAGCTAGATCACTAGGACTAAGACTTTTATTCTCTAGCTTTTAGATGTCTCTCATCGAGTACAAGTACATGCTTTTTGCAGAGATATTTTCTCTATGGCCAGTGTGGATGCTTTCACACTTCATATATTTTGTAGTAAAATGTTGTTGAGATGAATAAACATTCAATATTTTTGTTTCAACACCTAGCATACTGAATGTTTCAACATTCAGTATTACTGTTTCAGTATTACTATTTCAACACCTGCTACTTAATTTGTAGTAAAATGTTGTCAAGATGAATAAAATGTTGTTGGGCTAACGATTTGGTAATTATATTACTATTTCAACACCTACTATTTATTTTATGTATATATTGTGTATGCTGTCCAGCTTTTGCTGGAGTATTTAGGCCTATGTAGGCCTTTTATTATGGCAAATGTGGTTGTGTATGCTGGCAGCAAGTTGCAGGTGGTGTTTGTGCCTATGTAGGCCATTTTTGTGCAGTTTTTTTTTCTTTTTGAGATGCCAATGTTTCCCCGGAATGTTGATTCATTTCTGTTCCGGTGAATTTCTAGCACTCCTAGGTCTAGAAAATTAGCAAAGTTCATGCCCAAATTTTTTGTGAATTTTGGTGCTTATTAGTTCCATTTCTTTTCGTGTTTAGATATGTCGGGTGGTGGACAACACGACGTCAAGGTGGACAGTTCTATAAAGAAGGCCTATTGGGAGCATTTGGATGAGATGGAATCATAAGAGGACCCGAAATTCATACCACGGGAGGAAGAGGAGATGTAGGACGAGGATACCTCGTTCGATGAGGAGACGGGGGATGCTGATGGCGAGGACGCCACTACCACTGATGGTGGTGGCGGTGGTGAATCCACAAACGGTAGCCAACCGAAGAAGGCCCGGAAGGAGCGGACCCCGATAATGGTCGGCCTCAAAAGGTCCATCTTCACAAGCGTGAGCAATAAAGGGGTGACTTTGGAGCTGGAGGAATTTGTCACGTCGTACTCACTGCTTCTCTCTGCAATCCTCTAGAACACTGTCACGATCAACACCGATAACCTAAAGGCCCGTGAGAATGAGCGTTACCGCCATCATCTCTTCAGGAAGTTGCACGCAAGATACACGTATCCAGGTGATGAGGACAACAAATACAACAATGACAATCTCAAAGGGAATCTGGTAAACAAGTACGCCCTCAGGACTATGACCAAGGCCTTGTCTAATTGGAAGGTGCGGGTGAAGAGGCTGATTTACAAGGACAAGCTAAGTTACGAGAAGGTCGTCAAGAAGGAGCGTATGATCATGGAAGAAGACTTCAAGGTGTTCAAGGCCAGATGTGACTCTGCCACGGGCAAGGCCAAGAGTCCGTACTTCAAGGAGTTGTACGAGATGAACATTGGCACCCACTGATGTCTATGCACTCTATTCTTGTAGACAATTGTTGGGCCTCCAAGTGCAGAGGTTTGTAGAACAGCAGCAAGTTTTCCCTTAAGTGGATCGCCCAAGGTTTATCGAACTCAGGGAGGAAGTGGTCAAAGGTATTCCCTCTCAAGCAACCCTGCAATCAAGGTACAGGAAGTCTCTTGTGTCCCCAACACACCAATACACTTGTCAGGTGTATAGGTGCACTAGTTCGGCGAAGAGATAGTGAAATACAAGTGGTATGGATAATTATAAGTCGTAACGGTGATAGAAAATAACTTGATGGGGTGTAAGAGACTAAAGGAACACTGAAATAAAGATGGAAGCAAGCAAACATGTAACAGATCTAATTCCAAACGGTGTATCAATGCTTAGAAACAAGGCCTAGGGATCATACTTTCACTAGTGAACACTCTCATATAAATATCTTCTCTTTATGATACTACTCTTAACTACTCTCCGATTGGACACTCTAATCATTGGTAGGTGATGAACCACAAGTATAGGGGTGTATCGCAGTATTTTCGATAAGTAAGAGTGTCGAACCCAATGAGGAGCAGAAGGTGCTGGCCAGTGGTATGGATCAGGAATTCTCTGCAAATACATAGTAAACGGATTTTTAGGGGTTTTTGATACAGCAAGTAAACAAAGTATGAGTAAATAAAAGACAGTAGGAATAAATGCAGCAAGTGGCCCAATACTTTATGCAGAAAAGGACAAGCCAGTTGTATTTCTATAGATGACCAAACGTCCTCGAGGACACATGGGAAGACTGTCAAGTGCTTTCGCTTCATATAGTCGATTAATCTTCTCTAGCTTGCTAAGTGTTGTGTGGGTGAACCTGTGCTAATGTACCGTCCCATCCAAGACTTAATACATACTTGTGATTAAACCCCCTTGCAAACATCCGTAAGTACAAGAAAGTAATTAAGGTAGAAACCTCACCACAACTTTAAACTCTAAGACCCTTACGTCCCTTGTGCAATGGTTTCCTAATGGGGGTTCCGGTTTCTGTCACTCCGGCAACCCCTACGATTAGTAGCCAAATACACAATGCATTCCCCAAGGCCCATATAGGTGAAGTGTCATGTAGTCGACGTTCACATGACACCACCGGAAGAAGTACACCACAACTTAAATAACAATCTATTGAATCTTTCTCAACACAACTCCACTACTAACAACAAGACTTCTCCCATGTCCTCAAGAACAAAACGAACTACTCACAAGACATCATATGGATCATGATCAGAGATGGAATAATGATGTATAACAATCTGAACATAAACAATAATTCAATGGTTCACTCAATAGCATCAACTACAAAGAGTAATCAACACCGAAAAAGTTTCCCCTATGAACTATAGCAAGATTCAACGCAATTGTTATAGCAATATGGAGATGGTGATGAGGGTGCTGATGGTGATGATGGTGGTGATGATGATGATGATGATGATCCCGATGAAGTCCAGCTTGATGGTGGTGTTGATGGCGACGATCTCCCCTCTCCGGGAAGGAATTCCCCCGACAGAAATCTGTCTGCCGGAGAGATCTTTCTCTCTCGGTGTTTTCCGCCCCGCAGAGGCGGCGGAATCTTTCCGTGGTGGCTCCTCGAGTCTTAGGGTTTCGGGAGGAAGATATACGCCAGAGGGGAGAGGCTGGAGTGGGCCAGGGTGGCCACACCACTCCCTGGCGCGACCTAGGCCTGCCCGCGCCATGGGGTGGTGTGGGCCCCCTGTGGCCCATCTCCACTCCATCTTCTGGCATCCTTAATCTTCTGAAAAAATAGGATTTTCCGTATATTTTCCCGGATTTTCTGATCTTCGCGAATTTTGCCTCAAAACAGCACCTTTTCCATCAGAATCCTGACTGCAGCGGTCCATGCTCCAAAAGTCATCAACCATGCAAAAACAGATGAAATAACATAAGTATCACCTCTCTATACGAAATATATCAATGAATAATAGTGAATTAAGACATAGAATAGTGATGCAAAATGGACGTATCAACTCCCCCAAGCTTAGACTTCGCTTGTCCCCAAGCGAAACTGAGCTCAATAAACATGACCTCAAGTTTATGGAGTGAAGAGTCGATAAAAGAATACGGACAAGAAGCATCACATTCATCAAATACATAGATCATAATAGAAGACAACTCACTATTATACAACTCAACTTGCAATGAGTAAAGGAAACACAATAAAGATACATAAAGTGAATCATAATTGGTAATGGAAAACTCAACTCTTAGTCGAAGAATAGTTGATAATTTGCTGGAGTTCACAAATAGCTGGTTTTTCAACGAAAGCTTTCAAGGTAGTAAACATCAAGATAAGAGCAATGTGCAAAACAAGGAACATAAGAAACATGAATGCATAAATCATCGTATGAATGAATGAAACACATCAACTCAAAATACTTGCCGAGATAGAAGGAAATAGGTTTACTGACTCAACTACAAAGTAAAAGAAAGGGCCCTTCAAAGAGGGAAGCAGGGATTACAAGTCTCATAAAGAGCTCCCAAAAATTATGATACTTACTAGCTTTCAGCTCTCATTGCCCCTATCATAGGCATCTTTAGGTGATTAAGGTTAAAGTGACACAACTAAGAGGATATGCTTGACAAGTTATAAGTTGAAATCTCATGCCCCTTACTTATGAGTACCGATCCTCATGCTACTCAACTTCAGTCACGAGCAAGCTCTTGTCATTGTAAATACATGCGTATCATTGAGAACCGCCAACGGGGTACCCCTTGCACATGACACATGAGCTATCCCATAATCAAAATGACAAGGCAAGCAGACAGTGAGCATCTCAGCGATCTTTTTATTTGCTATTTGCATAGGTTTTTATTGAGGATGCTTCATAGAATGCTCACTATAGTTATGCTGCAAGTTTCCACCATGATTAGGCATGGCTTAGGCTAGCGGCCCAGGCGTTTCTCTAACACACATATAAACTCCATGATCTTACAAGTTCCACTTTTATTTCACACCGCCGGGATCCATAAGAAAAAGAACATGATATCAACTAGGTACAAGTACCAATGAAGTGTTGAAAGCGGTCCCCATGATACATGGTTCGGCTAACTTCAACTCATAAAGCGCAAGCATATACGCAACAAAGAAGGACCCAATGGTTCAAGTTTATTAAATGCAAGAAAGTAAAGTGTGCCATCAAGTTCGTGAGAGCTTTAATCACTAAATTTCACATAACAAGTTTAATTTGGGAGGTAGATAAAACAAGAATTTACTTGGAATAGCAATAATGCTACTAGGTAGGTATGGTGGACACAAATGGCGAAGGTTTTGGTTTAAAGGAGGCGGATGCACGAGAAGAATTTCCTGTCAGTACAGGTTTTTGGCTAGCAAGGCTGGGTAGCAAGTGTAAGAGTTGAAGGAAACAAACAAACATACAAATGGTAAATACAAACATGCAATCTTCCTTGGAAGCACAAAAGATCTTAACTAGAGAAAACTAGACTTATGAGCAAATCAAGAAAGAAAGATGATGCAATTATTTTCCTCTAGAGTACTTCTATCTTTTTATTTTCAACTCTCAAAAAGGGTGTTTCTACTGACCGAGCCAGGTTTGCCAAAACCAACTGAATTAACTCAATGATCCCAAAGTGCTACCAATACTAACAACAAGATCAATCATATAACCACGAATTGAAAACTATCATAAGCTATGCAAAAGAGTGAATGATAGAACTTGTCATTAGTACTCCATAATGGAAACTCACACCAAGGGATACAAATCTAACGAGAGAGGGGACACTTCCATAATGCAAACCATACTACACAATAACTCCTCTATTCATGATATGACTCTACTAACAAGGTAAAAAGATAGAAGATAGTGATATGATACCGCGGCACTCCCCCAAGCTTGGAACAAACCAAGGGGATGCCAAACCTGATGACGAATTAATCCTTAGGTGGTGGTGGTATCTTCTCAATGAGCTCTCTGATAAGTTTCCCCAAGTCCTCAATCTCGAAGGTGAGATTACGAATCAGCTGTGAGTTTTGCTCAATGCGGCTCATGATCATGTCGTGTTGAGAATCCCAGCTCTTGCTATTCTTTCACCACTCTTCCTCCTTGAAGTCTTCTTTTCCTGCATGGTTAGAACGAGGCAAATCCCAATTGGAGGGTAATTTCTCCTTGGGCATATTCTGGTATTGATGCTCATGGATAAGAGTGTGGAAATGATTCTTGGTGCATGGAGGATGTGACCAGGGATCTGAACGGTGATGAGGAGGCTTCCATCCAATGGCTGGATTTTCCACCACTCCGATGCTTGCAACGGTAGTGCCAGTGTGCTTTGCCTCCTCTTCACCTTCACTCTTGATGTCCTTCTCCTTCCTGGTGTCTTGGAGGTCTTCCTCCATGGGTTCCTTTCCTTTATCCTTGGCGGACACCATTGTGCTTCTAAACTTTCAAAGAGTATGTCCTGGCAGAAATAGATCGAAACAAAAACACGACGAAAACACAATATACGAACCTCGGGGGATCCGGGGGGTTATATATTACGAAGTTTCATATCAAAAGGAAGGTATAGGGAGAAAACGGGTCGGAGACGGAGTCCTGGGCAGCCTCATCACCTGGTGGCGCGGCCAGGGGTGGGCCCACGCCATGGGGTGGTGTGGGCCACCCTGGCTCCGGTTCTGTCCCTTTTTCGCTTTATAGCTTTCCTTATTGACTGAAAACTGCAAAAATATAGTTGGATTGTATTTTCGCGGAACTTTTCTTACTAGAACTGTTACCTAGTTGGAAACGGACTCTGCAGGTCTCTGAATTTGGTATTGAGTGGATCCTTCCGGAGTCATCACTTGAATATCATCGATATCTTCATCTTCATATACTTATTACTCGAGTCATAAAACCTTTCTCTTCCTTGTTACACCATTATCTCCACTTCCTGGAAATTTCTTTCACACAAAACTTCACACAGTTCTTATTAGCAACATTAGTATAAGTGAAGTGATAAAACCTTTTGAGTCCAACTTCGAATGAAAACCATCAAAACAAAAGTTACTGTAGCAACTCGTTTCGAAAACCCAAAAAGAATTCAAAAAGGAAATCGAATAAAGAAGCAAATGCAAGATTGGCAAAATCTGTCAAAACAGACCAGCAGGTAAAGATCATTTTTTTAGAAAATCTTCTGTTGCTCAAATCAAAAAGTGCAAAACTAACTAAATTTAAATAACTACCTGGGGAAAAAGCACAAAAAAGTACAGCTCAATCCGATATACAGAGATCTCTCACGAATTTTTACGGTGAAGCACAAAAATGTGTTTCGGGACAGCAACTTCCCCAAATCTTACTTCTCTCTCATTAGAGGTTGATCTTGACACAAAAACCAAACAAAATGGATAAGGGGCGGTTATTACCGAAGTAATAACTTCCAAGACTCAAAGAAACAAAAACAAACTGAAAGCAAAAACAAATTGGGTTGTCTCCCATAAAGCTCTTTCTTTATAGCCATTAAGATGGGCATGATAATTTTGAAGAAGCTCTCATAGGGATATGAATTGAAGTGAAAGAGAGCATTAAGAAGCAAAAACACACACACATTTAAGTCTAACACACTTCCTATGCAAGGGGATTTTGTAAAAAAACAAGTTATTGAAACCAAAGACAACTTGCATAAGAAAGCAAAAGAAGTGCAACATAAAAACTTTCAGCATAAAACAAGGAAACTTGATATTATTGAGATACATAAGAACACTTTTCCCTCTCTCATAGTAACTTTAAGTATCATGCATAAACTTAACAATATAGCTATCACAAGAACCATCATAGCACTGTTCACTTATTCTAACAGAAAACACAGGAATACTAGCTCTCATAACACTACTATGTGAAACAATATTAGAGGTATCCTTACAAAGGATAGTGTGTCCCTCTTTTTATATTTAGCAACAAAGTCTTTCACATTTGCTACAATAGGTTCATCAACCATTTGTTTATTAGGTTCAACAGCTTTATTCATACTTTCATCTATCATACTAGCCATCATAGAATGTTCCTTTACCTTAACTAGAAAAGGCATTTTCTCAATATAAGGTTTAGGTAAAACATGATTAGCAGTATATACTTCAGTATTTCTTGCAGGAACACTCTTAGCAATATCTTTATAAGGTTCATGATACTTATTACACTTCTTTTTAGGCACTTCAATGTAGGAAGCAAATGCCTTAAAATAAGAAGCAATAGCTTGAGAGTCTAGATCGTAAGCATTTTTAATATTTTGGAAGTCATCAGTTCCCATGAAAGATTCAATGCATTCATAATCATAATTTATACCTGACTTTCTACCTTTTTCATTCTCCCAAGCTTCAGCATTGTCTTGAATACGATCTAGAAGGTCCCATTTAACTTCTTCTTCCATGCGAGTGAATGATCCAGCACAAGAAGCATCCAATAAATCCTTGTCATGTAGAGGGAGCCTTGCATAAAAGTTATTGATAATAATATTGTTGGGGAGCTCATGAATGGGACTTTTGAGCATTAGTAACTTCAATCTCCCCAAGCTTGAGCAGTACTCTCTCCATCAAGAGGCTAAAAGTTGTATATTTGATTCCGATCTTTATGAATTTCACTAGGAGGATAAAACTTTGAATAAAAGAGAGGCATTATTTCCTCCCATTCCAGAGCTTGACCATTCTTCAGCAGCTTATACCATTCCTCAGCTCTTACTTGCAGTGATAATGAGAATAACTTCTTCTTAACTTGATCTGTAGTAATACCCGCACACTTGAACAACCCGCATAATTCGTGTATAAAGAGCAAATGATCACCGGGATGGACAGTTCCATCCCCAACATAGTAGTTATCCATAACACGATCAATAATTCTTGTAGGTATTTTGAAAACATCTTTCTCAGCAGGTGGTGGCTTATCTACTACCTTAGCAGTGGTAGTAGCATTACCAAATAAGAAACTTAGCGAATCATCCATAACAAAAATAAAGCAACTAGCAGAAGTAAACAATACTCATAGTAGAAGTTTCCTTTACCAGTTCCACTCTCCAATAGCGCTTCACTCCCCGGCAACGGCGCCAGAAAATAGTCTTGATGACCCACAAGTATAAGGGGTGTATCACAGTATTTTCGATAAGTAAGAGTGTCGAACCCAATGAGGAGCAGAAGATGCTTACTAGTGGTATGGATCAGGAATTCTCTGCAAATACTTAGCAAACGGATTTTTAGGGGTTTTCGATAAAGCAAGTAAACAAAGTACGAGTAAATAAAAGACAGTAGGAATAAATGCAGCAAGTGGCCCAATCCTTTATGCAGCAAAGGACAAGCCGGTTGTATTTCTATAGATGACCAAACATTCTCGAGGACACATGGGAAGACTGTCAAGTGCTTTCGCTTCATATAGTCGATTAATCTTCTCTAGCTTGCTAAGTGTTGTGTGGGTGAACCTGTTCTAATGTACCATCCCAAGACTTAATACATACTTGTGATTAAACCCCCTTGCAAACATCCGTAAGTACAAGAAAGTAATTAAGGTAGAAACCTAACCACAACTTTAAACTCTAAGACCCTTATGTCCCTTGTGCAATGGTTTCCTAACGGGGGTTCAGGTTTCTGTCACTCCGGCAACCCCTACGATTAGTAGCCAAATACACAATGCATTCCCCTAGGCCCATATAGGTGAAGTGTCATGTAGTCGACGTTCACATGACACCACTAGAAGAAGTACACCACAACTTAAATAACAATCTATTGAATCTTTCTCAACGCAACTCCACTACTAACAACAAGACTTCTCCCATGTCCTCAAGAACAAAACGAACTACTCACAAGACATCATATGGATCATGATCAGAGATGGAATAATGATGTATAACAATCTGAACATAAAGAATAATTCAATGGTTCACTCAATAGCATCAACTACAAAGAGTAATCATCACCGGGAAAGTTTCCCCTATGAACTATAGCAAGATTCAACGCAATTGTTACAGCAATATGGAGATGGTGATGAGGGTGCTGATGGTGATGATGGTGGTGGTGATGATGATGATGATGATCCTGATGAAGTCCAGCTTGATGGTGGGGTTGATGGCGACGATCTCCCCTCTCCGGGAAGGAATTCCCCCGGCAGAAATCTGTCTGCCGGAGAGATCTTTCTCTCTCGGTGTTTTCCGCCCCGCAGAGGCGGCGGAATCTTTCTGTGGTGGCTCCTCGAGTCTTAGGGTTTCGGGAGGAAGATATACGCCAGAGGGGAGAGGCTGGAGTGGGCCAGGGTGGCCACACCACTCCCTGGCGCGGCCTAGGCCTGGCCGCGCCATGGGGTGGTGTGGGCCCCCTGTGGCCCATCTCCACTCCATCTTCTGGCATCCTTAATCTTCTGGAAAAATAGGATTTTCCGTATATTTTCCCAGATTTTCTGATCTTTGCGAATTTTTCCTCAAAACAACACCTTTTCCATCAGAATCCTGACTGCAGCGGTCCATGCTCCAAAAGTCATCAACCATGCAAAAACAGATGAAATAACATAAGTATCACCTCTCTATACGAAATATATCAATGAATAATAGTGAATTAAGACATAGAATATTGATGCAAAATGGACTTATCAGTAGGGCTATAACAACACTCCTCAAAGTAAGTCTTTCCCATCTAGATAACCCCACACTGTCACCTTGAGCACTAGTTGGTTCCAACAAACACCACAATTTCATAGAAACATCCAACTCCAAATATAACTCATAACAAGTATTTGTAATCTCTAGCCTAAGTGCCACCATGGTGTGCACGCTGTCACTTTCACACACATGGGGAGAGCAGAGATCTATTAAAGCACTTGAGTAGCAAGGTAGATCTACTTGATTACAAAGCTCATGATCACAATATGATCATGCATAGAGAGAGGGATGAACACATAGCTACCGGTAGAACCCTTAGCCTCGAGAGAGAACTACTCCCTCCTCATCATGGGAATCAGCAATGGTGATGGAGATGGCGGTGGAGATCGATGGAGATGGCTCCAGTGGCACTTCCCTGTCCCGGCAGGGTGCCGGAACAGAGACTTTCTGATTGACGACTTAGGGTGGCGGCGGCGGCGGCGGCCCACACCACCTGGTGGCGCGGCCAGGGCTGACCCACGCCACCACATGGTGTGGTCGCCCTGTGGCCCCTCTCCGTCTCGTCTTCTGGCTCCGTGAGTCTTCCGGTAAAATATCAACTTTGGCTTTTGTCCCGTCCAATTCCGAGAATATTCATTTTCTGACTTCCTGGAACAAAAAACAGCAGAAAACAGGCAACTGGCACTGTGGCATCTTGTTAATAGGTTAGTCCAAGAAATCATATGAAAAGTACTCCAAATTGGAACAAAACATAAGAAAGTAGATAAAACCAAGCATGGAACATCAAAAATTATAGATACATTTGCAATGTATCAACATCCCCAAGCTTAACTCCTGCTCGTCCTCGAGTAGGTAAGTGATAAAAAGAAAGAATAATTTTTGAGGTGACATGCACCATCATAAACTTGATCAAAGTATTTGTAAAACATTCAATGTTGGGATCATAGTACTTCAATCATAGCATGAAAGACAAAGTTCTAGCAATAGTCAAAGAAACTATGATGCAACATGAAAAGGCACAAACAAAAGATTCGTGAATAACAATGCTTTGCAAGACGTTTGTTTGTTTCACATAAAGAAAAAATAGCATAATAGTATTCAGCTTGTCCCTCAATAGAGTAGCAAATATAAATGCATAGGACACCTTCAAAGTTCATAAGAGTGACTAGATACAATAGTTTAAAACAGGCAATAACAAGTTATGCATCAATCAACTAGTCTTGGGACAATGCACATAGAACTAAGAATGGCCACTATGCTCTCAAAGTAGGTGCATAAAGGTGGAAGGTGGAGACTCAATATAATAGTGGAAGAAATGCCTTCATAGAAGGAAGCAGAGATTCAAGTTTCATAAAGAGCTTCCAAAAATTATGGTACTTAATAGCTTTCAGCTCTCATTGCCCCTATCATAAGCATCTTGAAGTGGTTAAGGTTAAAGTGACACAACTAAGAGGATATGCTTGACAAGTTATAAACCGAAATCTCATGCCCCTTACTTACGAAGACCGATCCTCATGCTACTCAACTTCAGTCACGAGTAAGCTCTTGTCACTGTAAGTACATGTGTATCATTAAGAACCGCCAACGAGGTACCCCTTGCACATGATATGGGAGCTTTCCCATAATCAAAATGACAAGGCAAGCAGACAATGAGCATCTCAGCGATCTTTTTATTTGCTATTTGCATAGGTTTTTATTGAGGATGCTTCATAGAGTGCTCATTATGGTGATGCTGCAAGTTTCCACCATGATTACGCATGGCTTAGGCTAGCGGCCCAGGCGTTTCTCTAACACACATACAGACTCCATGATCTTACAAGTTCCACATTTATTTCACACAGCCGAGATCCGTAAGCAAAAGAACACGATATCAACGGGGTACAAAGTACAAGTGCAATGTTGAAAGCGTTCCCCATGGTACATGGTTCTACTAATTTCAACTTATAAAGCGCAAGCATATACGCAACAAAGAAGGACCCAGTATTAGATGCAAAAAAGTAAAGTGTGCCATCAAGTTCGTGAGAGCTTTAATCACTAGTTTTCTCATAACAAGTTTAATTTGGAAGGTAAACAAAAGCATGAATATACTTGGAATAGCATAAGATAGTAGGCAGGTATGGTGGACTCTTTGGAATAACTTGGTTTAGGGAGTTGGATGCATGAGTGGAACTCATACTTTGTTGTGGAGGCTAGCAAAAGACTGGGAGCGACAAACTAAGAGAGCAATAATGGCCATAATCATGCAGAGCGACAAAACATCATTGATCAAAGCATAAAGTGATAGTACAAGTTGAAAACTAAAGGATCATAAAGGCTATGGTGACTTGAGATAGTCATAATATGGTGTGAGCATGTGCCAAGTCAACCCAAATAAAGCATCAAAGGAGAATACCACAATACTATGCTTTAATATGCTAAAACAACGCATGATTCATCCAAGGCACATTAAGCAATCTCAATTGTTTATAACAAGTCATGCTACAGCAAAGAATACTAAGCATAAATCCAAAACAATATCAAGCATGGCATGACAAAGCATAGGCCACAGTCAAAAACAAGCTCTTTTTACCACATAAGCATGAACTTTCCTACTCTTTTCCAAACCAAACCAAACTATTTGCAAACCAATGTATGAAATAGGGGGTCCAACCAATTTATTCAGCAAACTAAGAAAACCAAGCAAACGAAAAACCAAAACAAAAACGAAAAAGAAGACGCTCCAAGAAAAACACAACTGTGCATGAAACAATAAAAATGAAGCGTTTGGAAGAAACCTGAGATTTTTATTGATGAAAAAGGGGATGCCTTGGGCATCCCCAAGCTTTGACGCTTGTACTTCTTGGATATTTCTTGGGATGACACGCGTGGCATCCCCAAGCTTGAGCTTTAGTCCATTCTTCATCTCATTACTCATTCCTTCCATACACCTGAAAATTTTCCTTCATACAAAACATCACACAATCTTTATTAGCAACATTAGTGCACTCAAGATAAAAGGTCTTAAGGTTCAGTTCTAACACCAAATAAACTTCCATTAGAACACTAGCTACTGTATCACTTCCCTCAAAAAGCTCAATTCCCCAGAAGAACTCAAGAAGGAACCAACAAGAAGCAAATGCAGAAAATGGCAGAAATCTGTCAAAACAGACCAGCAGGTAAAGACGAATTTTTTCGAAGACCTTATATTGCTCAAATAAAAAAGTGTTGATCTAACGAAAGTTAGATAACAACCTGGGGCAGAAGCAAAAAAATGCATGCCTCAAAAAGACGTTCAGAGATTTTACACGAATTTTTACGGTGAAGCACATAAATCTGTTTCGGGACAGCAACTTTCCCAATCATTATTTCTCTCTCATTAGAGGTTACTCTTGGCACAAAAAACAAATAAAAATGATAAGGAGTGGTTATTACAGAGGTAATAACTTCCAAGACTCATCTAAAACTTTTGGGTTATCTCCCAATAACTACTTTTCTTTAACGCCTTTAAGTTAGGCATGATAGTGTGAGAAGATGCTCACATAAAAAATAGAATTGAAGTAAAAGAGAGCATCAAGAAGCAAATTCAAAGCACATTTAAGTCTAACCCACTTCCTATGCATAGGAATCTTGTAAATAAACAAGTCATGAAAGCACAAAGCAACAAGCATAGTTAAGAAAAACAAGTGCAACTTCAAGACTTTCAACATAAAGAGGGGAAACTTAATATTGTTGAGATACATAAAACCATGTTTCCCTCTCTCATAATAACTTTCAGTAGCATCATGAATAAAATTAACAATATAACTATCACATAAAACATTCTTATCATGGGCCACATGCATAAAAGAATTACTACTCTCCACATAAACATAGTCATTCTTATTAATCATAGTGGGAGCAAATTCAACATAATAGCTATCATTATTATTTTCATCACCATAATCATAAAATATAGGAGGCATATTGGAATTAATTTCCTCCTCAATAGTAGGTGGACTGAAAATATCATAATCATCATTGTAATCATCATATATTGAAGGTTTGGTATCATCATAAGCAATAGAATAGCTATCTTCCAAAGCTGGGGAACTAAAAAGATCATTTTCCTAAAAACTAGCTTCCCCAAGCTTAGACTTTTCCATAGCATTAGCAATAATGGTGTCCAAAGAATTCATATTAACAACATTGTTATTAGCATGCAAATAAAGTTCCATAGCTCTTTTAATTTTCTCTTCAAACACTTCATGTCCTAACTCAAGATAAATACTATAAAGCGCTCTAATTTTGTTGTTGTTTTCCATTAAGCCTAACTAGTGAAAACAAGAAACAAAAAGACAAAATTGCAGAATCTAAAGGAAATAACTTCGAGCACTCACACCAGAAAATAGGTGTTTGCCGTGGGAGATTCTTCTTATTTAATCCTCCGATGTGAATACCTTTTACCTTTCCTCCCCGGCAACGGCGCTAGAAAATAGCTTGATGTCTACGCACTTCTATTCTTGTAGACAGTTGTTGGGCCTCCAAGTGCAGATGTTTGTAGAACAGCAGCAAGTTTTCCCTTAAGTGGATCACCCAAGGTTTATTGAACTCAGGGAGGAAGTGGTCAAAGGTATTCCCTCTCAAACAACCCTGCAATCAAGATACAAGAAGTCTCTTGTGTCCCCAACACACCCAATACACTTGTTAGGTGTATAGGTGCACTAGTTCGGCGAAGAGATAGTGAAATACAAGTGGTATGGATAATTATAAGTGGTAACGGTGATAGAAAATAACTTTATGGCGTGTAAGAGACTAAAGGAAAACTGAAATAAAGATGGAAGCAAGCAAACATGTAACAGATCTAATTGCAAACGGTGTATCAATGCTTAGAAACAAGGCCTAGGGATCATACTTTCACTAGTGAACACTCTCATATAAATATCTTCTCTTTATGATACTACTCTTAACTACTCTCCGGTTGGACACTCTAATCGTTGGTAGGGCTATAATAGCACTCCTCAAAGTAAGTCTTTCCCATCTAGATAACCCCACATCGTCACCTTGAGCACTAGTTGGTTCCAACAAACACCACAATTTCATAGAAACATCCAACTCCAAATATAACTCATAACAAGTATTTGTAATCTCTAGCCTAAGTGCCACCATGGTGTGCACGCTGTCACTTTCACACACATGGGGAGCAGAAGAGATCTATTAAAGCACTTGAGTAGCAAGGTAGATCTACTTGATTACAAAGCTCATGATCACAATATGATCATGCATACAGAGAGAGATGAACACATAGCTACCGGTAGAACCCTTAGCCTCGAGAGAGAAATACTCCCTCCTCATCATGGGAATCAGCAACTGTGATGGAGATGGCGGTGGAGATCGATGGAGATGGCTCCTGGGACACTTCCCCGTCCTGGCAGGGTGCCGGAACAGAGACTTTCTGTCCCCCGAATCTCCCCTTTGGTGGCGGCGGCACAGCGGAACTTTTTGTGGATTTCTGATTGACGACTTAGGGTTTTTGCATCGGGAGGCATCTTATAGGCGAAGAGGCAAGGTCGGTGGGCGGCCAGGAGGCCCACGCCACATGGTGGCGCGACTAGGGCTAACCCACGCCACCACATGGTGTGGTCGCCCTGTGGCCCCTCTCTGTCTCGCCTTCTGGCTCCGTGAGTCTTCCTGTAAAATATCAACTTTGGCTTTTGTCCCGTCCAATTCCGAGAATATTCATTTTCTGACTTCCTGGAACCAAAAACAGCAGAAAAAGGGCAACTGGCACTGTGGCATCTTGTTAATAGGTTAGTCCAAGAAATCATATGAAAAGTACTCCAAAGTTGGAACAAAACATAAGAAAGTAGATAAAACCAAGCATGGAACATCAAAAATTATAGATACATTTGCAATGTATCACCCACCATCTCGGCTCCGGTGGTTATAGAGCTGTGATTCCCAAATGGGAGAAGGGGGAGGCCGTAGCTCGTGAAAAGGGGGAGACACCTCCCTTTTCCAATATCACCGAAGTGCAGGCAAAGAACTTTGTCAGGGCTTGGTTTCGCAAGCCGAAAGTGAGTTCTGAATATTCCTCGGAACCCTCCGGCCCCTTCAATCCGAAGGTGAAGGAATTCATGAATATATATGTAAGTAATTTGCATGCAAGTCGATTAATTGCATTCACAATTAATCAATGAAGTCCAGTTTCTCAATTGCTTCACGTTCCTTATGCGCAGGATGAGGAATGTAGGAGCTCCTCATCCCAGGGGTCGGCGCCGGTCGCCAAGTGGGAAACTACTTTTAACAGGGTGCTGAACCGGGTCAAGAATGTCGAGCATCAGGTGCCACCGTCATCATCTGGCCATGTGCTAGGCTTTGGCAGTATTCCATGGTCCGAATACTATGGCACCTCACCGCAAAAGGGCAAGAAGGCCAAGAGCGCCGAGGTAAAACCACTAAGGGAACAAGTGGATAAGTTTCTGCAGCTGCTCCAAGATATAGTGAAGGAGGCTGTGCCGGTAGTCCAAACACAATTCCAATCACAAGTCTAGACACAAGTCCAGACACAAGTGACCGAGAAGCTCAACACCATCCTTCCCGCCTACTTCAAATAGTATGCCAAGTGGAAGAATAGTGGTAAACGGGGGCCGCACCCAGTTCCCAACATCGCCAGCGCCCAATCAGACAACGCGGCGCCAGAGGTGTTGGTGACTCCTCCAGTGGGGCCCGAAGGTCCAGAGCTTACCATGTCTGGTGCGGCGTAGGCGCCGACCCGCACCGTGCTAGCAAAGCAGCCACTCTACCACTTGCGCGCTCGACGTCTGCGGTGGTGCCTCGACATTGGCCGAGCTCGACGCCCTCAAGGTAAATAATTAAAGCGAGAGTTGGGAGGCTCAACCGATGACTTCATCTCTCTTCTCCCCATTTTACTAACGACCAGCCTACATGTCTTTTGTAGGAAGACACTCCTTGCACTCTACTGCACTAGGTGAACAGCGAGTTGAAGGATGTTGCCAAGGGTTCTATCATTCAACCGGTGAACCGGATCTTCCACAGTAAACCAATGGCACCCGACGTGCTTAGGGTCAAATACAGTATGGTGATTCTAGGCTACGAGGGCTTGGAACCTCCCTCTCAACCTCATGGATGGGATAGTGATGAGCCGGCAGTCCTCAATACCGGCTTAGGCTACATGTTCCTATGGCCGAAGAACTAGATCCGTTTGGGTACGGAGGGTTGGGGCACCACCCCAGAGGTAGCACAACCAACACATGAAGACATTGAGATGGCACAGAATCCCGCCGACGATGATGAAATTGATGAAAACTTCGGCGACCAGTTCTTGAACACAAGGTTTGGTGATGACCATGAGCAATAGGGAGGCTAGCTGTTCACGTAGATATATGTCGAGCCTAAACCAGCACCTGGACCCTCGGTGAAACCCACATGCCAAGTGTGTCTCTTCCTATCTAGTCAGGAGATGCCACCACCCGCCGCCTTCACCGAGCCTCAGATGCCAACTCGTCCTATGATCAGCCCTAGCACCCTCCATAGGGCGGACGGCGAGGTGCTAGCAGCGGCCGACTATGAAGCCGTAAAGGGTTAGAAGGGTCACATAAGGAAGCCTAAGGGTGCGAGCCAGAATCCAAAGCCTGCTTTCCGGGCTCAGGACGGGCGTGTAGAAAATCCCAGGAAGCGGGTGCACGAGGTAGGTACACCAATGCTTAGTAATCGATGCTTGCGGTCACAGGCTTGCATATGCGTAGTATTCATCATGGCTGTCTATTTGTTGAGGAGCGCCACATTCGAGAGGGCGATCAGTCGTACCTGGTTCACAAGGCTAAGGTGCCAAATGTGTCGGGCTTCGTCGTAGTAGCCCCCAGGGATATTTTCTACGTACGGCATACCGACCTCTTCGACATGTTGCAAGGATTCCGTCTGCTTGATACCCTAGTTTGGCTATTCTCGCTCAACATGGCCATGCAAATAATTAGAGACGGGACCCCATGCATCGAGATAGTGGATCCCTACTTCATTCGTGACGCCGTCTTGAGAACACATGAGGGCGTCCTAATGGCGACCGACTACCTCACATGCTTCTTGCAAACAAACTCGGGCAAGGATGTGATTCTCATTCCCTACCATCCTCGAAGAGTGGTCACCATGGCTGCGTGATCATATCCTTGAATTTGCAACGCTAAAATGCCTTCGGGTAGTGCGATGAGGAAAGACTACTCCACTATCAAGAGAGTTCTTGACGATGCTCTCAACGGCTACATCGCAGCGAGAGGCACCATCCCTAGTAGGACAATTAAGAGGCACGCCATGCACGTGTTCGGCCACACAACAGAGTTCCCATGCGTCAAGAACACGCTTGGTAGTGGAAAGGATGCCTTCTATGCCCTACACCACATGAAGGCGTTCGTACGGGTCCAGCATAATAGCATGCTACCATCTGACCTCCAAATGTGGGCTGAAGATCTTGAATGTATATAATATCGCAACCTCAGGATGGATTTCTTCGATATCCAGGAGGAGATCTCGACAATCGTGCACCAACAAGTCATAAAATCCGGGGCCTCTTCTACTGTGGCAATCCACCACGCAACAAGGAGATAGATGAGCACTTAGCAAAGCAGGGTGATAGCAGGACATTCATGACATTGGCGAAAGGAGATAAATGGGGCTTCATCAATATCCCCAAGCCAACTCATCAGCCGAAGAAGTCTTGATGTTTGCCTAGCTAGCTGTTAGTTCTAAACTTGTGTTGTGAACTTTATCCCTATGTTAACTTGCATATCAACCTCTAGAGTATGTTCCATAAACCGTTGAATTTGATTGTGAGCGTCACTAGTTATTTGTGTTATGAACTATTTTAGTGCTTGGTCATATGTTGCTTATCATTCGTTATTGCCGCCCTACTTCTTGGTTGCTTTCCGTCTTTCTTCAAAATGTCGATGATTAAAACGTGTTGTGGCACTATATACGTGTGTGACTATACTGCTGCTAGATCTGGTGTGCCAAGTAGACTTGTAATTTGAGCTTCCTCTACTTGCCACACCAGATCCATAAGCGGCATTGTTATTTCCGTGCCCAACCTAAGTATGAGGCACTGATCCAAGTCATTCTTTGTTTTCTTTTTTTTGTCTTTCTTCGAAATGCCGATGATTAAAACGTGTTGTGGCCTTATATATGTGTGTGACTATATCGTTGCTGGATCTGGTGTACCAAATAGACTTGTAATTTGTGCATCCTCTAGTTGCCACACCAGATCCATCAGCGACATTGTTATTTTCGTACCCAACCTAAGTACGAGGCACTAGATATTTCCGGATCTTCAGTGAGACGCACGCCTCGTCTCTGTGTCCGTCGTTGCTACCACGCCGACGTCCACTTCGAATAGACTACCCTAAACACTTCTTTAGTAAGATGCACGGATCGTCTCCGTGTCCATCGTCGCTACCGCGCCAACGTGCACTCTGACTCGACACCCCTAACCGGTCCTTTAGTGAAATGCATGGCTCGTCTCCGTGTCCGTTGTCGCTTCCATGTCGACGTCCACTTCGACTCGACACACCTAACCGCTTCTTCAGTGAGACGCACGCCTCGTCTATATGAATTCTTCTGGCGCCGAAGGCGCCGTGCTGCAGGCACAGCCTACGAAATTGCGCTACAAAATACAAGGCACTCCTAAATACATGGTGCTTCAAGATCTATATGAATGCTTCAGGTGCTGAAGGCACCGTGCTGCGGGTGCAGCCCACGAAATTGTGCTACAAAATACAAGACGCTCCGAAATACAAGGCACTCCGAAATGCACGAAGCTTTAAGATCTATATGAATGCTTCAGGGGCCGAAGGCGCTGTGTTGCGGGCGCATCCCATGAAATTGTGCTATGGAATACAGGGAACTCCGAAATATAAGGCGCTCCGAAATACAAGGCGCTCTGAAATGCACGACGATTCAAGATATATATGAATGCTTCAGACACTAAAGGTGCCATGCTGCGTGCATAGCGTGCGAAATTGCGCTACAAAATACATGGAGCTACAAAATACAAGGAGCTCCAAAATACAAGGCACTCTGAAATGCACCGCGCTTAAAGATCTATATGAATGCTTCAGGCGCCGTGCTGTTGGCACATCCCGCGATATCTGAACTTGCTTCAAAATGTGAGCCATCTTCAATCTTTGTACTGCGTTGGATATGTCAATTGAACTGCTTATTATTGTTGGTACTAAGTCAGGACACTGTGAAGTGCAAACCAGTCCCCTCCTATTTCACCCCATAAAATCTCCATTGCCCGTAAAAAGAATTTAAAAGAGAAGAAAAAAAGAAAAAAGAAAATACTAACTACCAAAGGAGAGAAAACAAAACTGCATATGATAGGAAATATATTGAACTGAACAAAACTTCATACGAAACAATAGGTTCCAATGCGGCCAGCGGTACATGCACTACGTGGAAAAACCAGCGCGGAAAGAGAAAAATCAGAAAGAGAAGAAAACCATAACGAGAAAACTGCACTGATTGTACGCGTGCTGTCATCGAAGTCATTCCACACACAACATGTTTTGCGTTGTTGCTGCTCGTCATTCGCCCTCTCGCATGCGGCACAGTGTGCGCGCATGCTAGTCGCTCTCCATTAGGGCTGAATCTTCCTTTACCTATGAACACATGTTGCCCATAGGTTTCATCCTAACGAAATGTCTTCCGGATCCAATGGCTCTGTACTTCCTCGGGCACTTTATAAGCGTCAGGTGGGGGGAATTTCACTTCTCATCCTCTCCTTTCGCCGATGTCCTTTTTCCTCCTTGCACCGCATCTGTTCCAGCGCCGCTGCTCTTTCTTGTTTGCCTGCTCACACATCCACACCTTAGACGTCGTCGCCAAAGGGAGAAGCAAGGGGTGCTGGTTCCCTCGCTGATGCCACGGTGGCCAAGCCACGAGTCATTGTATGGACTCGCTCGAAGTTCACATCGTGGGACGTGCGCGAGGCCTAGAAGTATGCGCTCGTGAAGGAGGGCTCCTTCAAGCTTTCCAACGACGAGGCTGCGCCAGTGCCCGAGAAGGGATGGCAGGTAATGTTCATCCCCTTTCTTTATCACGGTCTTTCTCTCCCTGCTCACGAATTCTTTCGTGGGCTTCTCTTTGTGTACGGCATGCAGTTCTACTAGCTCACACCGAATTCCATCCTTCATATTGCTATCTTCATCACGCTCTGTGAGAGTATTCTTGGGATCCACCCTCATTGGGGCCTTTGGAAGCGTTTCTTTTCTATTAAGAGGAATGCGATGAAATCATTTGTTTATGATGTTGGAGGCGTCGTCATCTATGTTCGCTCGGACGTCGACTACTTTGACCTCAAGTTTGCTGATTCTGCCCAAGATTGGTGGAAGAAATGGTTCTACATTAATGGCTGCAAGTGCACATATCAGTTGTAGCTAGTTTTGAAATAAGAGTATCGTACCCATAGAGAACTATTTGGTTAAGGTCGTTATGCCCCCAGTCACTTTCCACCAAAGGATACTTGTAAGCTGACTTTGATCTCAAGTAAAGGGTGTTTGAATGGTTTTTGGTTGAGTGCAGAAAAGTAATTAAAACAAGTAAAATGAAGCAAGTAACAATGTTGTGTGAAAACGTGGTTGAACTCAATAGGGCGAAAACATTCTCGGGGATGCAGGATACACCACTAGCATGATATTATTATTATTAATTAAGATAACATACTTCTTGTGTCATAATATGTGTGGAAAGAGCTCCATAATAAGATGTTGACTACATGGCTCGTAGGAAGCCACTTTGTTGAGCCAAGAGTGAGGTCACCTCTAAATAACCATTGTGATGTCTAAGAGAAATCACCCATACAAACCACCAGAATTAAGAATTTCCTCGTGGATATCAAATTAGCTTAGAGAGTCCCTCTTTATCCTCCTTTTGACCGTGTAGGTTGCTAGCCGGTGCCAATTGTCACGAATCTATTCCGGGCACGCTCCCAAACACGTCCAAAGGATTTATTCCTCCCTTTAGTCCCGAGGGCAAATGATATGTGGCCAACTACACATACCATCTAAAGAGAGAGATCAAACACAAATCATAAATCTATCATAGACCGGCCAGTCATACGGACACAAGAATAGATCATCTTTATTGCAAGTTCATAATAGTGCTAGGGTTTCTCTATCTCCCCAAGAACAAAGGAACTACTCACACATAGAAGCAATCAACGACATCATCATAATCAAATGGATAGATAAAAGTACGGGGATAAATCTAGTGCAAACCACAATTGAATCTGGAATTACAACAAGATCTAATATATGAGAGATGGGGGTTATGATGGCGAAGGGGATGATGTGATGTCCTCCAATGATCTATGAAGCAACAGGGATTTTCGCTCCGCCAAGTTCCTCCTTTAGATCCTTTTCAGATGTGTTTTTTCGTGGTTTCTGGTGGTTGTGAATGTTGGATCCGTCTGCCATCTTCGCTAGGAGAAAGTATTTGACGAGGCGGAGACGATGTCGCATGGTATGGGTGGGCTCCACCCGTACCACTAGTCGGTATCATGGCAGATGCTTTCCTCTCGATTGGTATTCTCCCTTGTGTGAAGGTAAATCAATAAAATGAATTTTATCACTTAAAATATCATATTATAACATAATATGATAGTTCCAATTAATATGTTCATAATAGCCTTAGTAGTTTGGGATCCTGTTGAAACAAAGGCAAAAGGTGTGTGCAAACAGAGTGAAATACCAAAATCCCTATTATATTTATGCAAAGACAAAAGGTAAATATGCTTCAACTTTGGACACATCATATGTCAAGGACGAATCATCCGAGCAGTAGCTGTATAGATTATGTCCTTTTGACCTGACAAAAAGTGTGAAGAAACTCAAGTCTTGGGGAGAAGGTGCAACTCCAGCAGAGATTTAAGAGACGCAACCCATGTTGGACCACATCCATGATATACTTTATGCAAGTGGAAAAGAAGTTTTGGGTGTCCAGCTCATAGTGCACTTTCTTCGCGTTCGCGTTCAACCTATTCAGGCCTGACTTTCTGGTATGTGGACATATACTAGTAAGAAGGATCCAATGAGGGTGTCCCCGGACAAACTGACATGCGCTAAGCTCGAGAAGAGGGTCAAATCCGTCACCAATCTTACCAAGCATGAATCAGTTCATATGAATGCCGGGTTAATCCATTTGGAAAGAAAAACCTTGTACCCGATGTAAGTCCCTCTCCTTTATCTTCTATCTATCAGGTTCTTGTCCTTTAATATGTGTTTTCCTTATATCGAGTGTGATTTTCTATTTGTGTAGAATCATGATCACTTGGATACACTTCCTCCATTGCCTGAAACTGGCGAGGTCCCTGAACCTGCTACTGAATCCGAGGAGAATACAAAGGCAGAGGTTGTGGGAGACATCAAGAAAAATGAAGAAAGCTCCAACTCCCACTCTTATCGCACTCCAATTGAGTTCGTCCCTTCCTTGAACTGTGATTCCTTCAAGGTTATAAGTAGCAAGGGTAATAGGAAATGCGATGAAGTGGGCATCCAAGAGATTGAAGACTCCGATGATTCGATTGTTGTGACGCCACTAATGATTCAACCACTAAGGATGCGTCCTCCTCGAAGACGGGCACTTCTTAGGTTTGAGCAGAACATTAGCTCCTAAGTTTAAGTTCTTCCTTTGTCTTCCGAGATTCCATTATTTTTGTACTTAACCAAAGTTATTTATCCTATGTTTTAATGGTGATGAGAGGGAAAAAAGCTTCCCCGAAATCGCATGTTGCTTACGCAGCTGATGGGACGGTCACCGCTGCCAGGTCACCCACAAAAGCGACGGAACCAGCCAACCTGCAAGAGGAAACATAGGGTGAGCTGACCTCGAAAGATCTTGTGGTGATGCCCGAAGCTCCTCCCCAAAAGAAAACAAAGAATGCTAACAAAGGTGTGATCCTGTCAGAAAACCCGGTTGAACCTAACATGAAGAACATACTTTTTATCATCTTGCTTTACCGTGCAGCTCCCGGGTGTTTTGATAATGATTTTATTTCATTTAGAAGATAATGCGCAAGATGGTCGAAATGGCTGCTCATTTTATTGGGATTCAACATGATGCTTATTTCGCCAAAGGTTTTTATTCTTTGCCTTCTACCCTCTGTGAGTATTATTCTCTAGTGATCTCCTCCTTGAATAACTTCATCTTCTACTACAACTACTGTTGATGAGTCTGAGGTCATTCGTGAAGCTGCCCTGAAGTGCGCAAATGATCTTGAACCTAAACTAAAGGTTGCTGAAGAGGAGCTCGAAAAACCCAGATAACGGCCAAAGCTGAGGTGGGGAAACATGAAACTGAAGATGCTGCTGCTGCGGCAGGAAGGGATGAGAAAATTCGAAAGAGGCTTGAAGATCTGAACTCCTGCTTGACAAGTAAGTCACTCGTTCTGACATGAAATCCGATGTTTTTTACCTGGACCTTGGCTCGTGATTTACTGTCCTTTCTTCCTCTCTGCAGAGATCACCAATTTCTCGCTAACGCTGGAAGAGGATCAATGGGTTGACCCTTTGTCAAATGCCCTGAGTCTCTTGGAGGGGCACATCGTTGGTGGCCGGAATCTCCTGACCCGCTCTCGTCGGACCTCAACATCCTCACCGAGGTCTTCAACATCAAACAAAACCCCCTCACTAGCTATGGCTTGATCCAAGCGTAGAGCGGTGTGAAGAGTGAAATGGCCTTAGCTTTGGTGCATGGCGAGAAGGTCGACTGGGATAAGGTTAGATCCTCGATCCCAATCACCGACAATGGCAAAGAGATCAACCTTGAGCCTTACTTTAAGAAAATCAAGAAGTTCTCTAGGTAGCTCCTTGAAATTGCTGAGGAGGAAGATGCCCCTCCTACAAAAGCTTCAAATGCTGCTCCTTCTGCAAAAACTTCGGCTGCTTCTCCTTGTGCTAGTGCCACTGCCACTACCAATGGTGCTACTTAGTCCTTAACCGTAGTTATTTATGTTAAACTATTTGTAATGGATTATGTTGCATGTATAGTTTTCTAGTATGGGAGTTGGAAAACACTGATGTTTCATATCCTTGAATCTTTCACTAAATTTGAATGTGAAGTGTGTCCGACAAATCTTTCTTGCTGATTTTTGATTTGTCTTCTCTTCCTTCAGAATGTATCTGATTCGACCGGTCCTTCAGCTGAGCATGTTCCTTCGACTGCTCCTGTTCCTCTGGGTCAACAATTATCGCAAACAGAGACAGATGAAACAACAAATGTTACCACTGTCACCCGATATGTTGATCCTCCACTGTACGCTGATAATCTCCATCGTATCAAGCAATTGGAAGGTGAGCTTGGGGTTATAAAGGCTTAGGTGGACGTGTCCCTCTCCAAGTCAAAAAATGCCATGGAGCATGAGGCATATCTGCTTGGCATGATTTCAAGGGCGAGCGAGAATATGCTATGTAAGTTTCTTGCAAAGCCCCCAAGTTCATGTTTTTTGCTGTTATGATGTCGAATGATCTTTCTGTATTTTCCAAGCATCTGCTTAAGCGTGGTGGAAGAATCTCGACATCTCAAGTCTCAGATGAGTGCTTTGATGTATGCTTCGTCAGGTGCCGATACAGACTTCTGGTCTGACCACGAGCGAGGGTATACTTTGGTTCTTCTTTAGGATAGTGTGTCAAAAGTGGAGGAGTTTGTCAAGCGCTGGCGCTCTTCCTTGGCTATGGTGTATAATGCCATGGTCCCCAGAGACCCGTAACCGCAGGGACTAGCTACACTGATGCAGAAGTTCCAACGAGGTGAAGCGATCCACCATTTTGTCAAGCTGCAGCTTATTGTAGGTGCCAAGGTTGCCCTTGCTTGGGTACATGTGCACCACCCGGCGCTAGATTTAGAAGCTGTGTCACAGAGTCTTCCTGCTCCTCTGGGCGTTGGCATGTTAGCTATGGATCCCCACTATAAGGCCACTCGTAAGCTAGCCAGCTGAATAATTTGCCGATGCCTTGATACAGATCATGACATTTTTTCTGAATTTTCCAATATAGTTAGGAGATTGATCCTGTAAAAAGGACATGTAAACTTATGTAAAAAATTTAAATATCAGCCATTTTCTTTGTTAACGTAATGTTATATATTTGTGTCAATGGCTATCGCGGTTGCACCCTATGCGAGACCTTTTCATTAGCCTGATGCTTGTTAGGCCGAATCAGCTACTCGGGTTAGAGCGTGTGCTGGATGTTTTGACGTTGAAGCCGGTGATTTTTTGAGTTTGCGCTGATTAGTGAAGCCCCCCGAGTAACGGAGTATGATTATGTGATAAGCAGATTAGATGAGCCCTTGAGTATCCGGTCTGGCAGAAAGTAAAGAATTGAAATTGAGACTTACTTGAGAGAACTTTCCTTTATTTATATCGAGTACGAAGGTACATGTTTTGGCGTAATCGTCTAGCTATTGGACTTATTGAAAGTAAATTGTGGGAAGTAAATGTCCTAAGCATAGAAACATCGCATCTGCGCAACGTTCCACGGGTTGGAGTACTTGAATCCGGTCATCTTGTCTTGGAGGCGATATGCTCTGCCAGGGATTACTTCTATGATGATGTAGGGTCCTTTCCATGGCAATTCGAGTTTGCGATGGGCATCTTGCTTGAGGCGAAGGACCAGGTCCCCCACGACGAAGGACATGGGATGCAATCGACAGTTGTGGTAGTTGCGTAGGCTTTGCTGATACGCGGTTGCTCTTGTGAGCACGATGTCTCAAGCTTCACCGAGTGCATCAATGTTATCTTCAAGTGCCTCTGTAGTGGTTTCTTTGTCGTATGCAATGACTCATGGAGCCTCATGAGTTATTTCTATTGGAAGAACGACATCGGCTCTGTGGACCAGGAAGAAAGGAGTTTCTTGTGTGGCGATATTTGGGGTGGTGCATAAGCTCCATAGGACGGAGGGTAACTCGTCTACCGAAGCTCCCTTTGCTCGTTTCAGTGGTGTTAGTAGACTTTTCTTAACACCATTGGTCACGAGTTCATTGACTTTTTCCACCTGGTCATTGGTTTGTGGGTGGGAAACCAACACATAGCTCACTCGTGTGCCCATCTCCTTGCAATAATCCTTGAATTCTCCAAAAGTGAAGTTTGACCTGTTATCGGTAATGATGCTGTGAGGCACCCCGAAGTAGAATACTATTGACTGGATGAAGTTCACGGCCAAAGTAGCATCTTGGCTAGGGACATGCATTGCTTTGGTCCACTTGGTAAATTTGTCGACTGCGACGAGCAAAAATACGTGTCCTCCAAGAGATGACTTGTCGATTTTACCCACCATATTGAGTCCCCATTGAGCGAACGACCAAGCCAAAGGTATGGGGTAATTCCTCTGTGGGTGTGTTTGGTTTTGTGGCGAACCGCTGGCATGCTTCATATGTCCTCACTATGTCCTTCACATCCTGATCTACGGTAAGCCAGTACAATCCTGCCCGGAAGGCCTTGGCTGCTATTGCTCGGCTTCTAGCATGGTGGCCACATATCCCTCCATGGATATCTTTGAGGATGAGATCCCTTCATCAGATGTCACACATCGTAGGAACACACCCAAGACACTCCTTTTGTAGAATTCTCCCTTTATTACTCAGAAGGCCCTAGACCGGCGGGTGATGCACCGTGCTTCGACTGTATCTTCCGGATTTCTCTATTTATCATGTGTGCTAGGTACGGCTGCATCCACGTGGTTTCTATCATCATGACGTCTTCAGGTTCTTCCTCGTCTTATGGAGCAAGATCCTTGGGTTCGAGTGATGGTGTAGCCCCCGAGTCAACCTACGGTTTTGCCCCTTGTGTGCCTTTGGTTATATAGCTTTAGTGGCTTTTTGACCTTGATGGAGGTGATGTCTGGGTTCATGCAATCAAAACCAAGTTAGTTGCAGTACTTGTAGCAACAACTATTTATTAGCTAGTCTGTCCCATGGAAGCTTTGCAAATGGCAACAACACAACCCCGCAGCCACGTTGTCAATGCAGCCATGTTCACACCCAAAACAGTGTTTGGAAATAGTATACTCTATAGGTTACTAGAATGGCAATGAACAAGTCAGGATTAAAAAGTTACAAGAAACAAAGTAAATAACAAAAACTAAAGAAAGAGAGTGTTTTTGAAGTGTTCTATGATATGATTGAGGGGTTCTCAAGGAGTGTAGGATTCACCACTAGCATGGGAGAATTATGAATGATTAGGATAATCTATGTCTTTCGTCATGACATGTGTGGAGAGAGCTTAAAAATAAAATGTTCACTACAAGCCTCATGGGCAGCTGCTTTGTTGATCCAGGCAATGAGATCATCTCTAAATAACCACTGTGATGTCTGAGAGCAGCCACTTATACAGACCACCACAATTAAGGGTTTCCCCATGGATATCGTAATAAGCTTTGTGAATCTCTCTTAATTCCCCCCTTTACCATATAGGTTATAAGCCAATGTTTACTATCACCTCTTAGCACTGGACATACTCCCATACACGTCCAAAGGGTATCACCCTCTCTTTACTCTCGAAGGAAAATGATATATGTCCGACTACACATACCATCTAAAGAGAGAGAGATCAAACACAATATCATAGATCAATGGGTCATGGACCAAAGTTATAGATCATCTTTATTTCAATGCATAATAATACTAAGGTTTCACCATCTCTCCCCAAGAACAAGGAAACTGCTCATACATGAAGGGGATCAACATCATGGCAGCAGTATGGATGATATATGAAGGTACAATTGAATACAAGTGCAAATACACAATAGAAAATGGGTTACAACAAAGTAAACAAAGGGGATCGAAGTTGGAGACGTTGTTGATGAAGATTGATGTGTAACCCTTCAAGATGCAAGCCTCCTCTTCCTATTGAGTGGTATGGTGGGGTATATATTGTGGGTGGTGGCTATGGAGGCATCAAAGCGGCAGGGCTTCGCCCCTATGGCATATGTGGACTCTCCCCCTTGATCCGTTGTAAACGTATCTATAATTTTTGATGTTCCATGCTTGTTTAGTATCTACTTTCTTATGTTTTGTCCACACTTTGGGGTATTTTTATACATTTTCTGGAACTAACCTATTAACAAGATGCGACAGCGCTAGTTGCCTGTTTTCTACTATTTTTGGTTTCAGAAAAGCTAGTTAGGAAATATTCTCGGAATTGGACGGGACAAAAGCCAAAGTCAATATTTTACCAGAAGGAACACGGAGTCTGGAGGGCAGCCGAAGGAGGGCCAGGGGCTGGCCACACCCTATGGTGGCGCGGGTACCCCCTGGCCGCGCCACCAGGTGGTGTGGGCCCCTCGAGCCTTCGATGAGCTTGTCCTTTCGCCTATAAAAGCCTCTCGGGACGAAAACCCTAGATACCCGATCAAAATTCCACAAAAAGTTCCGTAGTGCCCCGCCACCGAAAAGGAGATTCGAGGGACAGAAGTCTCTGTTTCGGCACCCTGCCGGGACGGGGAAGTGCCCCCGGATCCATCTCCATCGACTCCACCGCCATCTCCATCAGTGTTGCTGACTCCCATGATGAGGAGGGAGTAGTTCTCTCTCGAGGCTAAGGGCTCTACAAGTAGCTATGTGTTCATATCTCTCTTTATGCATGATCTTATTGAGATCATGAGCTTTGTAATCTATAGATCTATTCTGCTACTCAAGTGCTTTAATTAATCTCTTCTTATCCCCATTTGTGTGAAGTTGATAGTGTGCACACAGTGTGTCACTTTGGCTAAGGTTACATAAATACTTATCATGAGTATAATTTGAGTTGGATGTATCTATGAGATTGTGGTGTTTGTTGGAACCATCTAGCGCTCAAGGTGACGATGAGGGGTTATCTAGATGGGGAATGCGAACTTTAAGGTGTGCTGTTATAGCCCTACATCGTCCAACCGGAGAGTAGTTCATGGTAGAATAATGAAGAGAATATATTTATATGAGAGTGTCCACTAGTGAAAGTATGATCCCTAGGCCTTGTTTCTAAGCATTGAAACACCGTTTACAAACAGTCTTGTTACATGTTTGCTTGCTGCCACTCTTATTTCAGATTGCAGTTACCACTTATAACCATCCATATTACTTGTATTTCACTATCTCTTCACTGAACTAGTGCACCTATACACCTGACAAGTGTATTGGGTGTGTTGTGGACACAAGAGACTTCTTGTATCTTGATTGTAGGGTTGCTTGAGAGGGATACCTTTGACCACTTCCTCCCTGAGTTCGATAAACCTTAGGTGATCCACTTAAGGGAAACTTGCTGCTATTCTACAAACCTCTGCACTTGGAGGCCCAACACTGTCTACAAGAATAGAAGCATGCGTAGACATCAAACTATTTTCTGGCGCTGTTGCCGGGGAGGTAAGGTAAAAGGTACTCACATCCTCTGGCTACTAAGCTATCTTCTAGAGCGGTTGCTGGTGTGTGAGTGCTCGAAGTTATTTCCTTTAGATTCTGCAATTATATCTTTTTGCTTCTTGTTTTTATTTTCACTAGTTAGGCTTAATGGAAAACAACAACAAAAATAGAGAGCTTTTTAGTATTTTTCCTAAGGTAGAACATGAATGGTCTGAAAAGAAAATTAAAAAAACCCATGGAACTTTGTTTGCATGCTAATAGCAATATTATTAGTATGAATTTTTTGAACACCTTTGTTACTAATTGTATGGAAACGTCTAAGCTTGGGGAAGTTAGTTTTTATAAAAATGATCTTTTTAGTTCCCTAGCTTTAAAGGAGAAAATTTGCTCTGATGATACTTTATCTCCCATATGTGGTAATTCTAAAGATACTTGTGATATTTTAAATCCACATACTGAAACCATCCCTTTTAAAATACCTATGGAAATTTTTGAACATGTTATGAACAACTGTTATTTTGGAGATGGAACTGTCCATCCTGGTGATCATTTTACTCTTTATACATGAATTATGCGAGTTGTTCAAGTGTGTAGGTATTTCAATGAACCAAGTTAAGAGGAAGCTATTCTCTTTATCACTTAAGGGCAAAGAAAGGAAGTGGTATGAGCTACTAGACAATCCTCATCATTTGGAGTGGAAGGAACTTGAATCTCTCTTTTACTCTCAATTTTATCCTCCTCTTGAAATTCATAAAGATAGGAATTACATTTATAATTTTCATCCTCATGATGGAAAAAGTATTGCCCAAGCATGGGGGAGATTTAAGTCACTAATGCTCAAATGTCCCATTCATGAGCTCCCCAGTAATATTGTTATTAATAATTTTTATGCAAGGCTTTTAGGACATTACAAGGACTATCTAGATACCTATTTAGAGGGATCCTTCACAAACAAGGAGGTCAAAGCTAAGTGGGATCTTCTTGAAACAATTCAAAGAAATATCGAAGATTGGGATAACGACAAAGGTAAAGAACCAGGTATAAACTATGAGTATGATTGCATTAAGTCTTTTGCTGAAACTGCTGATTTTCAAGAGCTTAGTGCTAAATGTGGTCTTGATCCTCAAATTCGTGTTGAATGTTTTAGAGCCTTTGCTTCTCATATTAATGCTCCTAAAGAAAAATTGGACATGTATCATGAGCCTTTTAAAGACACCTGCATGAAAAATGAAATTAATATTAATGATAGCAATAAACATGCTCAAAACTCTAAAAGTACTATTTCTTATGCATGTTAATTTTTGTGGAGTACACAGACCTTGTGAAAAGAATCAAATTGAAGAAGAATATTGTATCACCCACAGGAATGAAAAACTAGAACGTGGTATAGGGCTCTAAATGATCTTGGTAAAAAAGTTTGTGCCCTCTATCCTTTTATTTGAACTTTGCTTTGAAGTGGGTCATTTCAATTTTCAATGCTCAAGCCATAATAATAGCCTTTCTAATCCAATGAGTACTGCAAGTTTGTATTGTGATGACATGATCACTCCTAATCAACATGATGAACTTACATTATTCTTGGGGTGTGAAGAATTATCAAGAAAAACTTCTTTGGTAGAGATGAGTTCTTTTGATATGAATAGCATCCTCCATCGTTGTCATCTTTATTGTGTTGATAATTGCCACACAAATACTTACATACAAAATTTTATAAAAGATGAGATTTTACAAAAATATGACAGGACTAATATGTGTTTTGATCTTATTAATGAAAAGAAGGAATCCTCCAAAGTTTCTTCTATTGTCTCTAACAATAAACCAGGGTATATGGAGAAGCTTCCTTTCAAGCCTCTCCCTCCTAAAGAGAAGAAGGAAAAGAAGAAGAGGAGGAGTAAAAGGAGAGAGGAAATGGTATTTTCCCCTAAGCATGTTGCTCCTATTATAGTTTTTGATGAGTCTGAACTCGATGATGTTCTTATGCTTGTTACCTATAGTAGTGATCATAATTGGGAAACACACACTTCTTTTGATATTGAAAATCTCTTTGGTACCAATTCCAAAAATGATGATATTAATAATTGGTGTACTATTAGTGCCATCCATGTTCCTTCCAATGATGATATGTTTACAAATGAACACACTTTGGAAGATAACTGTTCTATTGCTTATGATGATACTATACCTCCAACATATGATGATTACAATAATGAATATGTATTTTCAGTCCACCAACTATTGAGGAGAAAATTAATTATGATTACAATATGCCTCCTATATTTGATGATTATGGTGATGAGAATAATAATGATAGCTATTTTGTTGAATATGCTCCCACTACGATTAATAAGAATGACTATGTTTATGTGGGGAATATTAATTCTTTTATGCATATGGCTCATGATAAGAATGTTTTATGTGATAGTTATATTGTATATTTTATTCATGATGCTACTGAAAGTTATTATGAGAGAGGGAAACATGGTTTTATATATCTCAACAATATTAAGTTTCCCCTCTTTATGTTGAAAATTTTGAAGTTGCACTTGTTTTGCTTTCCTATGCTAGTTTCTTTATGCTTTCATGACTTGTTTCTTTACAAGATTATTTTTCATAGGAAGTGGGTTAGACTTAAATTTGTTCCATATTTACTTCTTGATGCTCTGTTTTACTTTAATTCATATTTTTTATGTGAGTATCATTGAAATTATCATGCCCATCTTAATGGCTATAAAGAAAGAGCTTTTGGGAGACAACCCATTATATTTTCACTTTTAGTTTATTTTTGTTTTGTTGAGTCTTAGAAGTTATTACCTCTGTAATAACTTCTCCTTATCCTTTTTGTGTAGTTTTTGTGCCAAGAGTAACCTCTAATGAGAGAGAAGTAAGATATGTGGAAGTTGCTGTCCCGAAACAGACTTTTGTGCTTCGCTGTAAAAATTCGTGAAAAATATTTGTATGTAGGATTGAGATGTAATTTTTTGTGCTTCTGCCCCAGGTGTTTATACAACTTTCGTTAGTTTATCATGTGTTGATTTGAGCAACAGAAGGTCTTCAGAAAAACTGGTTTTTACCTGCTGGTCTGTTTTGATAGATTTCTGCCATTATGTGCATTTGCCTCTTAATCTCTTTCTCTTTGAGTTCTCTTTGATCATTTGAGCTTTTAGAAGGAATTGCTACAGTAGCTTGTGTTTTAATGGAAGTTTGACTTGTGTTGAAACTAAACCCAAAGACTTATTATCTTGAATACAGTAATATTGCTGATGAAGATTGTGTGAAGTTTTGTATGAAGGAATTTTTAAAGTGTAGGGAAGAATAGTGTGATAAGATGAAGTATGGAAAAAATCTCAAGCTTGGGGATGCCACCCGTGTCACCCTAAGGAATATTCAAGAAGTACAAGCGTCAAAGCTTGGGGATGCCTTGGGCATCCCCTTCTTCATCAATAAAAATCGCAGGTTTCTTTCAAACACTTCATTTTTATTGTTTCATGCACAATTGTGTTGTCCTTGGAGCGTCTTTGTTTTTTTGTTATTAGTTTTCTTTGGCTTTCTTTGCCACAATAAGTTGGTTGGATCCCAACACACTTCTTTTGGAGAGAGACACATCCCGTTATTCATTGCCTAGAACACTCTAGTTTTCACTCTTATTGTTCTGTGAGTGTTCTCCTTTGCTAGCACTGCATTTAGCTTTAGTTTTCGATTGGTGTTAGAAAAGAGTAGGAAGTTTCATGCTTATAGTAGTACAAAAGGAAGCTTGTTTTGACTGTGGATTAGACTTTATCATGTCATGTTTGATATTGCTATGACTTTATGCTTAGTGATTATTGTTGTAGCATGACTTGTTACAAACAATTGAGATTGCTTAATGTGCCTTGAAAGAATCATGCGTTGTTTTAGCATATTAAAGCATAATGTTGTGGTATTCTCCTTTGATTCTTTATTTGGGTTGACTTGACGCATGCTCACACCATGTTAAGACTATACCAAGTCACCATAGCCTCTATGATCATTTAGTTTTCGACTTGTAATATCACTTTATGCTTTAATTAATATTTTTTTGTCGCTTTGCATGATTATGGCCATTATTTCTCTCTTTGTTTGTCGCTCCTAGTCTTTTGCTAGCCTCCACATGTACCAAGTATGAGTTCCACTCATGCATCCAACTCCAAATAAAACCAAGTTATTCCAAGGAGTCCACCATACCTACCTATTAACATTATTGCTATTCCAAGTATATTCATGTTTTTATCTACCTTACAAATTAAAATTATTATGTGAAAATTAGTGATTAAAGCTCTCATGAACTTGATGGCACACTTTACTTTCTTGCACTTAATAAACTTGAACCATTTAGCCCATCTATTTTGCGTATATGCTTGCGTTTTGTAAGTTGTGCATTAGCAGAACCATGTTACCATGGGGAACGCTCTCAACATTGCACTTTATTTAGTTGATATCATGTTCTTTTGCTTATGGATAACGGTGGTGTGAAATGAAAGGGGAGCTTGTAAGGCTCATGAAGTTCGTATATGTGTTAGAGAAATGCCTGGGCGGCTGGTCTAAGCGATGCCTAATCATGGTGGAAACCTGCAGCATAACCATAATGAGCAATTTGTGAAGCATCCAAACAAAAAAAGAGAAAAAAATAAAAAAGGGATAACCCTATGCAAATAGCAAATAAAAGGATTACTGAGATGCTCATTGTCTGCTTGCCTTGTCATTTTGATATGGGGAATCTTCCGTATCATCGGGCAAGGGGTACCCCGTTGGCAGTTCTCTATGATACACATGTACTTACAATGACAAGAACTTACCTGTGACTAAAGTTGAGTAGCATGAGGTTCGGTACTCGTAAGTAAGGGGCATGAGATTTTTAGCTTATAACTTGTCAAGCATATCCCCATATTTGTTCACTTTAACCTTAATCACCTAAAGATGCTTATGATAGGGGCAATGAGAGCTGAAAGCTAATAAGTACCATAATTTTTGGAAGCTCTTTATGAGACTTGAATCCCTGCTTCCTTCTATGAAGGGCCTTTCTTTTACCTTTATGTTGAGTATCCATATTCTATATTTATGCACCTATTGAGAGAGCATAGTGGTCATTCTTAGTTTAATGTGCATTGTCCCAAAACTTGTTGATTGATTCATAACTTTGATATTGCTTATTCTTAAACTATTTGTATCTAGTGACCCTTATGAACTTTGAAGGTGTCCTATGCATTTATGTTTTGCTACACTATGAGGGACAAGCTGAATACCATTCTCATTATGTTTTCTATATGTGAAACAAACAAACGTCTTTCAAAGCATTGATATTCATGATATTTTGTTTCTACCTTTTCATGTTACAACATACTTTCTATGTCTTATTGTTAGAACTATATCTTTCATGTTTATGTTAGAGTACTATGATCCTAGCTATCAATGTTTTACAAATACCTTGATCTAGATTGTGATGGTGCATGTCACCTCAAAAATTATTATTTTTATCACTTACCTACTCGAGGACGAGCATGAGTTAAGCTTGGGGATGTTGATATGTTGTAAACGTATCTATAATTTTTGATATTCCATGCTTGTTTAGTATCTACTTTCTTATGTTTTGTCCACACTTTGGGGTATTTTTATACATTTTATGGAACTAACTATTACCAAGATGCCACAGTGCCAGTTGCATGTTTTCTGCTGTTTTTGGTTTCAGAAAAGCTAGTAAGAAATATTCTCGGAATTGGACGGGACAAAAGCCACAGTCAATATTTTACCAGAAGGAACACGGAGTCTGGAGGGCAGTCTGAGGAGGGCCAAGGGCTGGCCACACCCTATGGTGGCGCGGGTACCCCTGGCCATGACACCAAGTGGTGTGGGCCCCTCGAGCCTCCACCGACCTTGCCCTTTTGCCTATAAAAGCCTCCGTGGACGAAAACCCTAGATACCCAATTAAAATTCCACAAAACGTTCCGCAGCGCTGCCGCCACCGAAGAGGAGATTCGGGGGGATAGAAGTCTCTGTTCCGGCACCCTGCCGGGACGGGGAAGTGCCCCTGGATCCATCTCCATCAACTCCACCACCATCTCCATCACCGTTGCTGACTCCCATGATGAGGAGGGAGTAGTTCTCTCTCGAGGCTAAGGGCTCTACAAGTAGCTATGTATTCATATCTCTCTTTATGCATGATCTTATTGAGATCATGCGCTTTGTAATCTATAGATCTATTCTGCTACTCAAGTGCTTTAATTAATCTCTGCTTATCCCCACATGTGTGAAGTTGACAGTGTGCACACCGTGTGGCACTTTGGCTAAGGTTACATAAATACTTATCATGAGTATAATTTGAGTTGGATGTCTCTATTGTTGGGCCACGTAGAGATAAACAAAACTTTTTCCCTACACAGTGATCCCAAGATCCAGCTCAGGTAGAAGGCCACGAGGATTACCACTAGACGTGCAGTTGCGGAATTGATGAAGCACGTCGCTTGATGCAATGCAGTCCTCGTGATCCGTTCCGGTTCCACGATCCACGATCCGTTCTTTCTTCACGATTGTCGAAGTGCTGAATGTACAACACCTCCACCGGTATCCACACGTACGAGGAGGAGCGCCGGTGATGGACTGCTAGGTCCGATACGGCGGCGACAGGACGGACTGGAGCTAGGGTTTCGAACACATGGAGTGACCTAACCTTGTGCTCTAAGCACCTGCGCCCCAGCTTATATAGGGAGTGAAAGTGGGCTCCACTCACTTGTGGCCCATTCACTAAAAGGCCTATATTAGTCACTGCAAGTCCAACTTGCTGACTAAGTCCATGTCTCTATTTGGGTCCAACCCAAATAGATTTCCTGTTTGGGTCTAACCCAAACTTGCTCCCGCTCTTAAGTGTGTGACCCGACAGGCTCATGGTAACCCGGACATGATTCCGAGTCTCACTCATGATCGATCAGTCGGTAGCGGCCCCTAGCAGAACATGCCGACTCCCAAGTACCAATAAGTCATGACGACATACTTTTCCAATGCGAATTTTGTCTAAGTCCCTTTTGCCTCACGACATACCTTGTCGGACTATAGGCAAATGATTGTCATCCCTTAAATAGTCTGACTCTCTTTCTCGATCCGAGATAAGTGATTCATCCAACTAACTCTTAGTCGATTGCCTCGGTTAACACTTAACCGAGACGCACATGGCCATGCTTTCCGAATCATATCCTCCGAGAGGGCCCAGAGAATATCTCTCCAGATGGAGGGGCAAAATCCCATCTTGGTCATTCACATAACGCAACTTGATTCACAGTTGACCCGAACTCTGCCTTTATAACTGCCCAGTGACGGAACATTGTTTGACAGAACCTAAGTCGGTGATCCTCAACTCAGATTGTGCAATAACCTCAGGTCTAAGGATTACATTGATTGAGATATGCAAATGACGACTTGTTCGTTGCATCTCAATATGGGTCAGTCCGACTCGCTAAACTCTTTAGCCGAATCCGTGTAAGTCGGAATAGCATTTCCATGCCCATGACAAGTGGAACCGAGTCATCTGCCGACTTTCACATTAGTCTAAGTTGTGAGTCCAACACAACCTCAACGACCAAGGACAATTAGTATGAACAACATGAATATGCAGTTCCACAATCGAATCACATATTCAATATACATATCAGTGGTTCATACATGGACAATAACCTTATGAATACATTGGGAATAACATCATACATGATTTCCTCTAGGGAATATTCCCAATAGTCTCCCACTTGCACTAGATCCAATCATTCCGACATCACATGTCTAGACATCTAATGCCCATTGCTCTCAGGTGCGCCTCATGCTTCGGCTGTGGAAGTGGCTTTGTCAACGGATCTGCAATGTTTGCATCCGTGTGTACCTTGCATAACTTGATATCACCTTGATCCACGAACTGGCGAATAAGGTGGTACCGCATGAGTATATGTTTGTTCTTCTGGTGTTGTCTAGGTTCCTTGGCTTGTGTGATAGCACCATAGTTGTCACAATACACGTCTAACGGATTAGACGAGCCCTGAACCACACCAAGATCCATGAGGAAATTCCTCATCCAAACAGCTTCTTTTGCCGCCTCTGAGGCAGCAATATACTCAGCCTCTGTCGTAGACGCAGACACCGTTTTCTTGCTTGGAACTATTCTAGCTCATAACCTCTCCTTTTATCACAAACACATATCCGGATTGCGAACGAGAATCATCCGAGTCAGTGAGATAACTCGCATCCGTGTAGCCCTTTACACCGAGTTCATCCTCACCTCCATAAACCAGGAACATATCCTTAGTCCTTCTCAAGTAATTGAGGATATTTTTAGCCGCTGCCCAATGGATTTCTCTAGGGTGAGCCTGGTACCTGCTCACAACACTTAGAGCATAGGAAACATCCAGCCTAGTACAAATCATAGCGTACATGATGGATCCGACTGCAGAAGCATACGGAATCGCACTCATCCGAGTTCGCTCATCAGTTGTCGAAGGACACTGAGTCTTGCTAAGTTTTACGCCATGGGACATCGGTAAGAACCCCTTCTTAGACAATTCCATGTTGAACTTCTTCAACACTTTGTCCAAATATGTACTCTGACTCAATCCAATGAGCCACTTTGATCTATCTCTATAGATCCGGATTCCTAGTATGTAAGTCGCCTCACCCAAGTCTTTCATCGAAAAACTCCTTTCCAATGATTCCTTGGTCTCTTGCAACATCTGGACATCATTTGCAATCAGCAATATGTCATCCACATATACGATCAGAAAGTTTACTTTGCTCCCACTAAAGTTCTTGTATAAACAAGAGTCATGATCACTCTTGATGAAGCCAAACGATTTGACTACCTCATTAAAGCGAATGGTCCAACTCCGAGATGCTTGCTTCAACCCATAAATGGATTTCTGAAGTTTGCATACCTTGTCAGCATTAGCCGGATCGACAAAACCCTCGGGCTGTATCATATACACGTCCTCGGTTAAATTTCCATTAAGGAAAGCCGTCTTGACATCCATCTGTCATATCTCATAATCGAAATAGGCTGCTATAGCTAACATGATCCGAACTGATTTAAGCATCGCCACGAGAGAGAAAGCCTCATCGTAGTCAACTCCTTGAACTTTTCGGAACCCCTTCGCGACAAGCCGTGCCTTATAGATAGAAACATTTCCATCCATATCAGTTTTCTTCTTAAAGACCCATTTGCACTCGACGGGTCTTGCACCGTCTGGCAGATCAACCAAGTTCCAAACTTGATTTTCATCCATGGACTTTAAATCGGATCTCATGGCTCCAAGCCATGACTCAGAATCAGAACCCACCATCGCTTCCGAATAAGTTGCCGGCTCATCACTGTCCAATAGCAACACATCACGAACACTTCGCAATCTGGCTGATCTTCGCAGAGTCGGTGTAGTTGCCGGCCCAGGTACCACGATTGGCTCAACCTCTAAGGCTTTTGCAGACTCGTTGCTAACCAGTATCTCTCGAATTTCTTTGAGTTGCACCGTGCTCCCACTAACTCCCCGACTGAGAAACTCTTTCTCAAGGAAGACACCGTTCTGAGCAACAAACACTTTGCCCTCTTCTCGGTTGTAGAAGTAGTAACCCAAGGTTTCCCTCGGATACCCCACGAAAATACAGTTATCCGACTTAGCTGTAAGCTTGTCCGACTGAAGTCGCTTGAGAAAAGCTTCACAACCCCAAATCTTAAGAAAAGACAAACTCGGCTTCTTGCTAGTCCACATATCATGCAGTGTCTTCTCTACCGACTTTGATGGTACTCTGTTTAGTGTGAACGCTGTAGTTTCTAGATAATAACCCCAAAATGATAAAGGCAGATCTGTCCGACTCAGCATTGATCGTACCATGTCCAACAAGGTCCGATTCCTCCTTTCCGACTTTTTCTCTGCGGCATTCCTGGAGGAGTGAGCTGGGGAACTATTCCACAACTCTTCAGATGGTCATCAAACTCATGGCTCATGTACTCGCCTCCTCGGTTCGACTGAAGAAACTTTATTTTCTTGCCAAGTTGATTTTGTACCTCATTCTAGAATTCCTTGAACTTTTCAAAGGCTTCCGACTTATATTTCATCAAGTAGATATATCCATACCTACTCAAATCATCAGTGAAGGTAATGAAGTACTCATAACCACCTCTGGCTGTCGTGCTCATCGGGCCACATACATCACTATGTACTAGTCCCAATAAGTCAGACGCCCTTTGACAACTCTTTGCAAAAGGTGTCTTGGTCATCTTGCCGAGAAGGCAGGATTCACATGTCTCGAACGACTCCAAGTCGAACAAAGTTAGGAGTCCATCATCATGGAGCTTATTTATGAGTTTCCAACTTATATGACCAAGCCGACAATGCCAAAAGTAGGTCATATTCAGATCATTTGGTTTTAACCTTTTCACATTTATGTTATAGACAGATTCACTATCAAGATTCAAAATAAATAACCCGTCCTGGACGGGTGAAAAGCCGTGAAACATATCATTCAAATATAAAGAACAACCATTATTCTTAATATTCGACGCATAGCCCTGCCTCATCAAACATGAGGCAGAAATGATGTTTCGACTAAGCACTGGAACATAATAACAATTATTTAGCTCCATTATGAATCCAGAAGGTAAATGAAGTTGCATTGTGCCGACTTCCAACGCAGAGACTCTCGATTTGTTGCCGACTCTAATGTCAACCTCGCCTCTTGCAACGCCCCTAGTTCTTACCAGTCCCTGCAATGAGTTGCAAATGTGAATGACTGAGCCGGTATCATATACCCAAGAACTACCAGGTGCATCAGCAAGATAAATGTCTATAACATTGCAAACAAGTGTACCTGAGCCGGAAGTCACACCTCCACTCTTGGCTTTGTCAGCTAGATACTTGCTGCAATTCCTCTTCAAGTGGCCATCTGACTTGCAGTAGAAGCAAGTGGATCCGGCTGCAGGAGATGGCTTAGTACCTGAGGAAGCACTTTGGACTGGGTCCTCCACCTTACCTCCAGACTTTGCCTTCTTCTTCTTAGTCCAAGAAATCTTCTTGAACTTAGCCTTATTATGTACCATCAACACTTGACTAGCACCTTTCTTGAGATCCGCCTCAGCCTGCTTGAGCATCCCATGTAATTCAGTGAGCTTATTATCCATACCATGCATGTGGTAGTTCGATATGAACTGACCATACGCACTAGGAAGAGAGTTTAGAATTATGTCCGTAGCGAACTCTTCGCTTATGGGGTAGCCAAGTCTTTCCAGAGACTGCACGTAACCAACTATCTTGATCACATGCGGACTTAGTGGATCGCCATCCGTAAGCTTGCAGCTCAACAAAGCCAGGGAGACTTGATATCTCTCAGTCTTTTCCTGAGCCTGGAACATGCTTTTGAGGCTTTCGATCATATCGTAGGCCTCAACATTCTCGAACTGCTGCTGCAAGTCCAGTTCCATGTGAGAAAGCATAGGACATCTAATCTCCGTGGATTCATCACAAATTTGACGATAGGCATTGGTGGCTGCCACAGTCGCATTCTCATCCGGCTCAGCTGGAAGTGGGTTGTCTAGGACACGGTCCCTTTTTTCTTGTTTGAGAACAATTCTCAGATTACGATACCAGTTGGTGAAATTAGTTCCATTCAACTTATCTTTCTCTAAGATGGTTCTCAAAACAAAACCAGAAATCTGAGGAAGACTGCTAGGTGCCATTGATCTACAACAGACAGAAAATATGCAAAAAACTTAAGACATGTATCCATAAAGAGCAAGCATATTAAATATTTTAATATTTATGCTCCCACTAGAACCAACACCCCTCCGATGGTTACTTAGTGATTCAGGACCCTAAATAAGCAAGTCGACTAGTGAGCTTTAGCATCACCGCTAGCCGTCAAGTGTGGCATCCCGCTAAAACCACTACTAGAAAATTCCTGTGTTTTTGTGCATTGCATCATCATGACCGCATGCTCATGTCATCATGCCACATTGCATTTGAGCATCGTCATGTCATCATGCTTGGTTTGTTTAAAAACTATTTTCGAAAAGTCTGGTTTTGTTTTCTAAACGCCCCGCCTTTATTTCAAATCAAAACTCTGGTCTCTTCCGGATAATTTTATTTGTCTAAAAATTATTTACAAAAGTCTGTTTTAAATGAAATAAAAGCTTATATTATTTTTAGGGGGCAGACGAAGCAGGCCCGAACCGGCCCAGCCGGCCACCCCCAAAAACACCCAATCAGCCAAACCCTAGTCCACACCCCTACCCTAATCCACACAGCTGGCCGCCACCCTCCTTTCCACTGCGCATACACGCACTACATGCACACAAGCGCCACACGCACCCCCTGCGCGCATGCCACCCGCGCCTCCTGCCACCCTACCCCTGGCCCGCCTGCCCCTGGGCCCCACTACACCTGCCCAAACTCCCGCCCGCTCCACCACCTGCCGCCCCGACCGCGTCCACCCGCACGCAAACCAACCCCACCTGCACATCTCCTGCGCCCTGCCTGGACATGCCCTCCCATGCGCGACTCTCGCTTCCGGACCCACACCCTCTCTCTCCCCATCCTCTCGATCCACCCCCACCTACCCCCGCTTCTCATCCCCTCTCGTTCCCACCTACCATCGCCGCCCTCCACCGCGCCTCCGCGCCCCGGGCCGTGCTTGACCCCACCGCCAGGGACGAAGCCGCCATCGGCCGTACATCCTCCACCCCGTGCCGTTCCCCTGCCGCCTCCCAGTTCCACGGGCAGCGCCGGCCGTCGCCCTCTTCTCCCCTCCGCCGCGCTGCGCCTCCTCCTCGCCTCGGCGGGCTCGGCAACCGCCGCTGCGGCTTGCGCCATCAAAGCCCGGCCGACCTCGCCCGCCTCCGACCGCCCGGCCTCACTCGACCTCTGCTGGGCCCCGTCACGCCGTCCTACCCAGAGCTCCGCCGCCTTGGGATCCTCCTGGCGTCCTGGCACCATGGACGAGGCCCATCTTCCCCGAGCCCAAGGCTGCCCTCTCCTCTGCTTCCGGGCCAAGCCCTCGTCTCTGGTCGCCCGCGCGGTGCCCCCGCCGTCCCTGCAGCGCCTCTGCTATGAGCTCGCCGATCTGCAACGCCTCATGAATCCCAGTTGCGGGTCGCGTGTCCTAGCTCGTCCCCGCGTCGACCTCTCCCCGCAGTAGTGTGTGCCTACTAGGTGATGCATCTGAGTGGGTGTCTATTCTGTCCTATTCATGTAATCGTTGGACCGATGATGATGTCTTATGTCACGTTTGGTACCGATGGCACAAGTTGATAGTATGATGATGTTGGGTATTGTGGTACGATGTGAAGAAGGCAAATGCGCTGCCTCGATCAACGGGATGGAAGATGCCCCGAGGTCTAGCACCCTCGCCAAGATCTCCCGAAGTCCAAGTGTCCCTGAGATGGCATCGTGTACTATCGGCAGTCCAAGCCCGCCATTGGTAGCAAGTCCGAACCCTCGGCACGCCAAGTTCTCCTCGAAGGTCGTGAAGACCGATCCCGGCGAGACCGAACCCGAACCCCTCCGAGCCCCAAGATCATCGATTTGACATGTGTGACCTCTTTATCCGAGACCCCTATTTTTATAATATATAATAAACTCGTTGCATATTAATTGTTCATCTCGCATGCATCCCATGTGGGTTGGGGGCATTATGCCGATTCTCCTCATAATTAATATGGAGTCCATCTATGGGATACTTTTGTCTTATTCCGAACTCCATTTAAATTGGCGTAGCGAACTGATGCCATGTTTCGCCCTGTTAATTCAACATTTAAATTGCGGGGTTTGTAAATAACTTGAACCGTTTAATTAATCGTCGGGACCCCGGTTCCGCTTAATATTGCCTAATTGCACCGCATCTGTGCCATGCCATGCATCATATCATAAGCATGCCGGATCTTCTGCCGTAGTATTAAATATTGCATCCGGTGTTTCTTCTAGTGTTTGCTTCTTCACGGATTAGGCCGATGAGTGGATGCGAGAATTGACAAGTTCTTCGGTTCTGAACCTTCGGCTATGTTTTCCCAGGCGAGCATCTCTCCCCCTTCTACCTATTATGTATTTATAGTCTTTATTTCCTCCTGTTGATCTATTGCTATCCGTGTCGCGATGCTTTAGTTTCCGAACACCAGTTATATCCCGTGCAGCCTCTATATTGCCTTGGACACCTCCTATTACCTGTGTTTGGTAGATAGCTGGCCTTGCGAGTCGTAGTTGCTTGCTCAGGTGTGATCTCGTGTTGTCAAGTACCACAGTTGTTGGAAGGTTGGCAAATGCTTATTGGTGGAGATGGTTATTGGTGGAGATGATCATGACTTTAAATACAACTATTAAAATGCTAGATACAACTAATGCAGAGGCATCGGTGGGCAATAGATGTTATTTCGTTCTTCCACGCTCACTTGTGTCCCGTAGGACCCCGAGTACTTGATACCTGTTCGTTGATTTTTCGCACTATCCACATCCGGGAGGCCTTATGGACCCCCCTAAGCCAGAGCTTGATTCATTTCTATTTCTTGGGGCCACAAGTAGTTTGGGGCTTTATTACTATCTTGTACTTATGCCATGTTTACTGCTTTATTTAAGATTGTGCGTGGAGCACCTGTACTGTTTTGGATGCGGAGTGTTTTCGCAGTATCGACAAGCCCAGTCACACTTTCGGGTTCCCAGTCATTTACAGCCATTAACGCAAACCCTGGGTCCGTTCTGGAGCCGGCCAACTTCGTTGCGGGTAGTTTAGTGGGGTGGCCCCCTGAAATATTTTATGAATCCTGTGATCGCTTTGTCGTGAATCCCTCGTTGGGTTTTTATTTGGTTTTTCCGAGGTTGATCGTGTGTGTGTTGCTATTTGTGCACCCCTACAGGGTAAAACTTTCTGAAAGCCGTGTCCGCGGTTATGGACGACTTGGAGCACAATATCTCGATCATAGACAAGCATAACTAAAGTAGTGCTATAAATTTGACTTAATATGTGACTAGTAATCAGCTCACTATAACGGAATGGATATTAAAAATGCCAACAACTGGTGGATCTGTGGTGATCTGTGTCATACTATACCTGCCTAGTAAGTATTACAACTCCAATGGAATGTGTTAAAAGTGCCAACCACTGCTGGGTTTTGGGATTCCTCAGGACAATTATATCTGACTAGTAAATGTTCCAACCACCATGGAATGATTAATTAAAACTGCCCACTACTTATGCTTCAGGATGACTCATGCTATCTATATCTGATTAGTAAGTGCTGCAACTATAACGGAATGAGTAAAATTGCCAACTGTGTGAGTTCCTCCGTCCGACTTCCTCGTTTGGTCTCGAGGGGGAAATACCAGGATGGGTTTGTCTGGTGTTAGCTTCAGGTTGGATCCGGATAGGTCTTTCTTATCCCTCTCTGATAACCGCCAGTTGTACTGAGTCTCTATAGGTTGTTTAGTGCATGCTGCGCTGCCGCTTCAGTCCACCATACCTATGTAGGCGAGAGCCGCCGAATTCAAGCCTCGCCATGTACTGGCCTCAGTACTGACGCTCCTCTTTTTCCTTTGCCCTTTGCCGACACCCCTTTTGTTTAGCAGGTTTGAATCGACGTCGTTAGCAGGGTTACCCTTCCGGCTTGGCCTGGGCAGGGTTATGGATGCCATTGGTTATTCTTCAGGGCTCTTAGCCCCATTTGCACCTTGTCCGTAGTCGGACGCTGTATCATTTTCAAGGTGATTTGGATCTTTGTACTGTATATCTATATCCTTGACTCGTGAGTCGCTGTTGTATATATATCCGTGCTGTGGGTCCACTCGAGGACTGTTGTGTAATGGTATTAGTTCGTTTTCCACCCGCACGAAAGTGCCTGGTGGGCGTCCTTGAATCGTTTCTATGCGGTTTTGGCGAGAAGCGCTAAAACTTGCATAGGGCCGATTTGAGGGTGTTATAGAGTGGTATCAGAGCCCAACAGTTGCGATACCCCACTTGTCTAGCCTGTAGGATCACCTAGCTAACGAACGATCTAGAGTGTCAAAACTATTTTGCAAAAACAGTTGGATAGATATGATTAGGTCTGCTTTTACTCCTTACCCCTCTGCTGTTCTCCTCTTACCTCTGCGTGTTTTGGATCTGTTCTCTTCCCTTCTTCTAGTCTAGGATTTCTCGTGGTTGGGTTTTCCATCGAACCTTCAGGGTTTCGCTCCCTCCTTTGGTAACGGTGCTTCTACACCCGGTCTTCGTGCTATCAGAGAAATCATTCATCTGTTGGATTCTCTTTGTTCCTTGTTGTGCCTTCTGGTGTTTCCGCGACGACATCATCTATGCCGGATCCGATGGAGAGCCTGCATCACTCCTTTGTTCCGAACCTCGCTTGTCGAGATCTTCAGTCTGATTCCGAGAATGGATGCACGCTTTTCTACTGATTGTGCGGAGTAATAGTTTGGGTGCGAGATGGATTGGCCCCCATGCCGACTACTCACTCTATTTTCTCGTGCACATTGAAGTGGATGAGAATGCGTCGTTTCTCTCTTTTTATCGAAGTTAGAGGTCGCTTTATTTGTTGATACCTCTGCCTTCGCCCTTTGTTTCCGGAGTGTTATCTCGACGATCACGGACAACGACTTCTTGTTAGTGGTGTCGCGAGGATCTACACGAAGCGAGAAGATTCGGATCGCCGACCTTCCCGGTACCACGAGGCGGATCTCGAGGGCGAGATCCCTTGTTAGTGTTGTCGAATTGTGGCATCCCGCTAAAACCACTACTAGAAAATCGCTGCGTTTTTGTGCATTGCATCATCATGACAACATGATCATGTCATCCTGCCACATTGCATTTGAGCATCGTCATGTCATCATGCTTGGTTTGTTTAAAAACTATTTTCGAAAAGTCTCGTTTTGTTTTCTAAACGCCCTGTCTTTATTTCAAATCAAAACTCTGGTCTCTTCCGGATAATTTTATTTGTCTAAAAATTATTTACAAAAGTCTGTTTTAAATGAAATAAAAGCTTATATTATTTTTAGGGGGCAGCCGAACCAGGCCCGAACCGGCCCAGCTGGCCACCCCCAAAAACACCCAATCAGCCAAACCCTAGTCCACACCCCTACCCTAATCCACACAGCCGGCCGCCACCCTCCTTTCCACCGCGCACACACACACTACATGCACACACGCGCCACACGCACCCCCCGCGCGCATGCCACCTGTGCCTCCTGCCACCCTACCCCTGGCCCGCCTGCCCCTGGGCCCCACTACACCTATCCAAACTCCCGCCCGCTCCACCACCTGCCGCCCCAACCGCGTCCACCCACACGCAAACCAACCACCCTGCACATCTCCCGCGCCCCGCCTGGACACGGCCTCCCACGCGTGACTCCCGCTTCCGGACCCACACCCTCTCTCTCCCATCCTCTCGATCCACCCCCACCAACCCCCGCTTCTCATCCCCTCTCGTTCCCACCTACCACCGCAGCCCTCCACCGCGTGTCCGCGCCCCGGGCCGTGCTCGACCCCGCCGCCAGGGCCGAAGCTGCCGTCGGCCACACATCCTCCACCCCGCGCCATTCCCCTATCGCCTCCCAGTTCCGCGGGCAGCGCCGGCCGTCGCCCTATTCTCCCCTCCGCCGCGCTGCGCCTCCTCCTCGCCGCGTCGGGCTCGGCAACCGCCGCTGCGGCTTGCGCCGTCAAAGCCCGGCCGACCTCGCCCGCCTCCGACCGCTCGGCCTCACTCGACCTGTGCTCGGCCCCGTCACGCCGTCCTACCCGGAGCTTCGCCGCCTTGGGATCCTCCTGGCGTCCTGGCGCCATGGACGCGGCCCATCTTCCCCAAGCCCAAGGCCGCCCTCTCCTCTGCTTCCGGGCGAAGCCCTCGTCTCTAGTCGCCCACGCGGTGCCCCCGCCGTCCCTACAGCGCCTCTGCCACGAGCTCGCCGATCTACATCGCCTCATGGATCCCAGTTGCGGGCCGCGTGTCCTAGCTCGTCCCCGCGTCGACCTCTCCCCGCAGTAGTGTGTGCCTACTAGGTGATGCATCTGAGTGGGTGTCTGTTCTGTCCTATTCATGTAATCGTTGGAGCGATGATGATGTCTTACGTCACGTTTGGTACCTATGGCACAGGTTGATAGTATGATGATGTTGGGTATTGTGGTACGATATGAAGAAGGAAAATGCGCTGCCTCGATCAACGGGATGGAAGATGCCCCGAGGTCTAGCACCCTCGCCAAGATCTCCCGAAGTCCAAGTGTCCCTGAGATGGCGTCGCGTACTATCGGCAGTCCAAGCCCGCCATTGGTAGCAAGTCCGAACCCTCGGCACGCCAAGTTCTCCTCCAAGGTCGCGAAGACCGATCCCAGCGAGACCGAACCCGAACCCCTCCGAGCCCCAAGATCATCGATTTGACATGTGTGACCTCTTTATTCGAGACCCCTATTTTTATAATATATAATAAACTCATTGCATATTAATTGTTCATCTCGCATGCATCCCATGTGGGTTGGGGGCATTATGCCGATTCTCCTCATAATTAATATGGAGTCCATCTGCGGGATACTTTTGTCTTATTCCGAACTCCATTTAAATTGGCGTAGCGAACCGATGCCATGTTTCGCCCTGTTAATTCAACATTTAAATTGTGGAGTTTGTAAATAACTTGAACCATTTAATTAATCATCGGGACCCCGGTTCTGCTTAATATTGCCTAATTGCACCGCATCTGTGCCATGCCATGCATCATATCACAAGCATGCCGGATCTTCTGCCGTAGTATTAAATATTGCATTCGGTGTTTCTTCTAGTGTTTTATTCTTTGTGGATTAGGCCGATGAGTGGATGCGAGAATCAACAAGTTCTCCGGATATGAACCTTCGGCTATGTTTTCCCATGCGAGCATCTCTCCCCCTTCTACCTATTTTGTATTTATAGTCTTTATTTCCTCCTGTTGATCTATTGCTATCTGTGTCGCGATGCTTTAGTTTCCAAACACCAGTTATATCCCGTGCAGCCTCTATATTGCCTTGGACACCTCCTATTACCTGTGTTTGGTAGATAGCTGGCCTTGCGAGTCGTAGTTGCTTGCTCAGGTGCGATCTCGTGTTTTCAAGTACCACAGTTGTTGGAAGGTTGGCAGATACTTATTGGTGGAGATGATCATGACTTTAAACACAACTATTAAAATGCTAGATACAACTAATGCAGAGGCATTGGTGGGTAATAGATGTTATTTGGTTCTTCCACACTCACTTGTGTCCCATAGGACCCCGAGTACTTGATACATGTTCCTTGATATTTTGCACTATCCACATCCGGGAGGCCTTATGGACCCCCCCTGAGCCAGAGCTTGATTCATTTCTATTTCTTGGGGCCACAAGTAGTTTGGGGCTTTATTACTATCCTGTACTTATGCCTTGTTTACTGCTTTATTTAAGATTGTGCGTGGAGCACCTGTACTGTTTTGGATGTGGAGTGTTTTCGCGGTATCGACAAGCCCAGTCACACTTTCGGGTTCCTAGTCGTTTACAGCCATTGACGCAAACGCTGGGTCCGTTCCGGAGCCGGCCAACTTCATTGCGGGTAGCTTAGGGGGGTGGCCCCCTGAAATATTTTATGAATCCTGTGATCGCTTTGTCGTGAATGCCTCGTTGGGTTTTGATTTGGTTTTTCCGAGGTTGATCGGGTGTGTGTTGCTATTTGTGCACCCCTGGAGGGTAAAACTTTCTGAAAGCCGTGTCCGCGGTTATGGACGACTTGGAGCACATTATCTCGATCATAGACAAGCATAACTAAAGTAGTGCTATAAATTTGACTTAATATGTGACTAGTAATCAGCCTCACTATAATGGAATGGATATTAAAAATGCCAACAACTGGTGGATCTGTGGTGATATGTGTCATACTATACCTGCCTAGTAAGTATTACAACTCCAATGGAATGTGTTAAAAGTGCCAACCACTGCTGGGTTTTGGGATTCCTCAGGACAATTATATCTGACTAGTAAATGTTCCAACCACCATGGAATGATTAATTAAAACTGCCCACTACTTATGCTTCAGGATGACTCATGCTATCTATATCTGATTAGTAAGTGCTGCAACTATAACGGAATGAGTAAACTTGCCAACTGTGTGAGTTCCTCGGTCCGACTTCCTCGTTTGGTCTCGAGGGGGAAATACCAGGATGGTTTTGTCTGGTGTTAGCTTCAGGTTGGATCCGGATAGGTCTTTCTTATCCCTCTCTGATAACCGCCAGTTGTATTGAGTCTCTATAGGTTGTTTAGTGCATGATGCGCTGCCGCTTCAGTCCACCATACCTATGTAGGCGAGAGCCGCCGAATTCTAGCCTCGCCATGTACTGGCCTCAGTACTGACGCTCCTCTTTTTCCTTTGCCCTTTGCCAGCACCCCTTTTGTTTAGCAGGTTTGAGATCGACGTCGTTAGCAGGGTTACCCTTCCATCTTGGCCTGGGCAGGGTTATGGACGCCGTTGGTTATTCTTCAGGGCTCTTAGCCCCATTTGCATCTTGTCCATAGTCGGACGCTGTATCGTTTTCAAGGTGATTTGGATCTTTGTACTATATATCTGTATCCTTGACTCGTGAGTCGCTATTGTATATATATCCGTTCTGTGGGTCCCCTCGAGGACTGTTGTGTAATGGTATTACTTCGTTTTCCACCCGCACGAAAGTGCCTGGTGGGCGTCCTTGAATCGTTTTTATGCGGATTTGGCGAGAAGCGCTGAAACTTGCATAGGGCCGATTTGAGGGCGTTATATCAAGTGATCTAGGTAGACAACTCCTTGTCAATCATATCTCATACGACTCCTGTTGGATGGGTGGCATCACATGCCCTGGCTCCCATCCGACTTTTCCCCGAGTCCCACAACCGTTGTGATAGACCCGTCTAGATTACCAAGTGCTTCCGCTGTAAGAGTCCGACTCGAACCCACCTAGTCAGAAAGAATTGATAGCACCTCCATTTTATGAGCCCACTACCAAAAATGTCCGACTTGTGTTGGTGCATCACTAGCGGGGAAACCGACTAGACCTTCTTTGAGGGATTACTTTCTACCAACTATCTAATAGAGGTAAAATAGAGACATAACAATAACACAAAATAAAACAATTATAATGTGAAATGGTATGGCTTTCTTCATGGCGATCTCCATCTCCATAAAGCATGTAATCCGACTCGTGTCAACTCTTGTCACGTGCCGTTTCACACCATGTAGCCGACTTGTACATCGACTTGCATGCCATCCGGATTCTCCAAACAGCTACACTAGCTAGTAATACAAATTACACAGAGAATCCGACACGCATGCCATTATACAATAAGATGACAGCACCTAGGCTCCAGCCGGCTGACAAAAACCGTGATACGCAGATCACATATGGATTACACACATCATATGCACATAAGCCATACCATTCACAACATCATCCTGCAAAAACAAGTTATGCATAGATACGATGTCTACCGGCGTTGTGAAAACCCGCAACGACATCTAAGGCGCTACGACAGGGTGAAGCCGGCGGTCCACGATTCGACCAAACTCTTTGATCTTCGATCACTGCATCCAGGTTTCTGTGTCACAGTCTACCCCGATGGCGGAAGCCGACCGGTAGGGGTATGTTGTTCCATGACCTTAGCAGTTAGATCACGGAAACCAGATCATCCATTCCCCCGAGTACAGTTGATCCAATCAACTTTGTACGAAACCGATCTATCTCATAGATTGACCACCAAAACTGCAATTAGATCCAATCTAACGCCAACCGCATATCACATATGCGTGATCTCGAGCCTAAAACCAGAAGCTAACGCTCCGATACCACTGTTGGGCCACGCAGAGATAAACAAAACTTTTTCCCTACGCGGTGATCCCAAGATCCAACTTAGGTAGAAGGCCACGAGGATTACCACTAGACGCGCAGTTGCGGAATTGATGAAGCATGTCGCTTGATGCAGTGCAGTCCTAGCGATCTGTTCCGGTTCCACGATCCACGATCCATTCTTTCTTCACGCTCGTCGAAGTGCTGAATGTACATCACCTCCACCGGTATCCACACGTACGAGGTGGAGCGCCGGCGATGGACTGCTAGGTCCGGTACGGCGGCGGCAGGACGGACTGGAGCTAGGGTTTCGAACACATGGAGTGACCTAACCTTGTGCTCTAAGCACCTGCGCCCCAGCTTATATAGGGAGTGAAAGTGGGCTCCACTCACTTGTGGCCCATTCACTAAAAGGCCTATAATAGTCACTGCAAGTCCCACTTGCTGACTAAGTCCATGTCTCTATTTGGGTCCAACCCAAATAGATTTCCTGTTTGGGTCTAACCCAAACTTGCTCCCACTCTTAAGTGTGTGACCCGACATGCTCATGGTAACCCGGACACGATTCCGAGTCTCACTCGTGATCGATCAGTCGGTAGCGGCCCCTAGCAGAACGTGCCGACTCCCAAGTACCAATAAGTCATGACGACATACCTTTCCAATGCGACTTTCATCTAAGTCCCTTTTGCCTCACGATATACCTTGTCGGACTATAGGCGAATGATCGTCATCCCTTAAATAGTCCGACTCTCTTTCTCGATCCGAGATAAGTGATTCATCCGACTAACTCTTAGTCGATTGCCTCGGTTAACACTTAACCGAGACACGCATGGCCATGCTTTCCGAATCATATCTTTCGAGAGGGCCCAAAGAATATCTCTCCAGATGGAGGGGTAAAATCCCATCTTGGTCATTCACATCACGCAGCTTGATTCACAGTCGACCCGAACTCTGCCTTTATAACTGCCCAGTGACGGAACATCGTTTGACAGAACCTAAGTCGGTGATCCTCAACTCGGATTGTGCAATAACCTTAGGTCTAAGGATTACATTGATTGAGATACGCAAATGACGAATTGTTCGTTGCATCTGAATATGGGTCAGTCCGACTCGCTAAACTCTTTAGCTGAATCTGTGTAAGTCGGAATAGCATCTCCATGCCGATGACAAGTGGAACCGAGTCATCTGCCGACTTTCACATTAGTCTAAGTTGTGAGTACAACACAACCTCAACGACCAAGGACAATTAGTATGAACAAAATGACTATACAGTTCCACAATCGAATCACATATTCAATGATACATATCAGTGGTTCATACATGGACAATAACCTTATGAATACATTGGGAATAACATCATACATGATTGCCTCTAGGGCATATTCCCAACATTTATGAGATTGTGCTGTTTATTGGAACCATCTAGCCCTCAAGGTGACAGTGAGAGGTTATCTAGATGGGGAATGCAAACTTTAAGGTGTGCTGTTATAGCCCTACATCGTCCAACCGGAGAGTAGTTCAGGTTAGAATAATGAAGAGAATATATTTATATGAGAGTGTCCACTAGTGAAAGTATGATCCCTATGCCTTGTTTCTAAGCATTGAAACACCGTTTACAATCAGTCCTGTTACATGTTTGCTTGCTGCCACTCTTATTTCAGATTGCAATTACCACTTATAATCATCCATATTACTGGTATGTCACTAGCTCTTCACCGAACTAGTGCACCTATACACCTGACAAGTGTATTGGGTGTGTTGGGGACACAAGAGACTTCTTGTATCTTGATTGCAGGGTTGCTTGAGAGGTATACCTTTGACCACTTCCTCCCTGAGTTCGATAAACCTTGGGTGATCCACTTAAGGGAAACTTGCTCCTATTCTACAAACCTCTGCACTTGGATGCCAAACACTGTCTACAAGGATAGAAGCGTGCGTAGACAACACCCCTTGCCTCTAGGGTTTTCCCTCTTTAAATAGGCATTTTGGAGGTCGATTTCACGAACCGATGGAGCTCGCGGACGAATATGCCCATTGGGCCTTCACGAGTTTTGTTCCGATTGACAAAACGAAGCTGCCGGAGGGAGGTGCGATCATACAGTACGGGCGGGCTCTGCTCGTACCGCTGGTTATTACGCCCTCTGATTGCTACTGTGTATTGGCCGCCATTTCTTCATACAGACTCCGATTGAGGTGTTCTTTGGCTCGTTGGATTCATATGGATGAGGGCTACAACACCATGGCCTTGGATATAAATTTGAGTTTATGTAATAATCTACTTTTTCCTCCCCTCAAATGGCTAAGTCTGGTTCCTACAACTCTTCAATATTGAATCCTCTTGGCTCCTTTTATCCATGATTGTTCATAGCACCTAAACACAAGTAAAATACAAGAAAAAGGTAATAAAATCCAAATAAACAACTAATTGTGCAAAGTCCATGTAAAAATGAATGAGAACTAGTAATCATACATCATAGGAAAAGTTGTAGCTAGATATAGCATGTAATGAGTGGCAATATGAATAATTTGTATACTCAAATATGCATCATATTCGCACTCATCAGGAGAGCTCACTGATTTCTTCCCAAAAAACCCTAGGTGGTACGGGTAGGCAGAGGGACCAGATGTTTGCAAGATTGTCGGCTTCCTCGTTGCTTGCTCCGCTGATATGGGAGACCTCACACCCATCGAAGTGACCCTCCATGATGTTGTACATGTCGTGGTATGCGATCATGTTGTCGTTGATGGCATCGCACTTGTTCATTACTTGTTTTGTGGTGAGGTTTGAATCTGCAAAGAGTTTGAGGCGAGTTGCACCACAAGCTTTTGCCATACGCATACCATGCAACAGGGTCTCATATTCAGCTTCATTGTTAGACGCGTTCGAGAAGCTCATCTGAAGTATGTAGCACATTTTGTCTCCTTGGGGTGATATCAATATGACACCAACACCCGCTCCTTCGGTTCCCTTTGGTCTATCAAAGTACATGGTCCACGCACTTGAAAGATTTTTGGGACCCGCACTTTGGAGTTCCATCCACTGCGTGATGAAGTCAGGGAGTACCTAATATTTTATTGTTGTTCACTTCGCATACGTGATGTCTCGAGGGGATAGATCGATGCCCTATAGAGAGAGATGCCATGTGGCTTCGATGTTGTTGAGGGTGTTGCATAGAGGAGCCTCGTTGACCACCACTATCGGATGCTCGGAAAATTAGTGGTGCAACTTTCGCATCGTCATGAAGACATTGTATGCAAGCTTCTAATAATGCGGGCACCATTGTTTGGATGGAGATATCACCTCACCGAGGTAGTACCCGGTCGCTAGACACCTTGGGTTTTTTCTTCTTCGGGTCGTTGGACGACCAGTACTGTGCTGACTAGTGACCACCTAGTTGGTGGCAGTGACGTACAACAGTAGTGGCTCCTTTTCTTTGGGTGACACCAAGACAGGAGATGTCGAGATTGTTTTCTTGAGGTTTTCAAAGGCTCGTTGGGCTTCCTTGGTCCACTCGAAGGTGTCTGATTTCTTCAACAGTGCGTAGAATGGAAGTGCTTTTTTACCTAGTCGATCGATGAATCGGCTTAGTGCTGCCACTCGCCCAGCTAGCTGTTGGATGCCTTGTAGGTTCATTGGTTTCTACATTGTTAGGATTGCCTATATTTTATCGGGGTTTGTTCGATTTCTCTAGCTGACACGCGGTGCCCCAGGAGTTGCCTACCAGGGACCCCAAAGGAGCACTTTGTCAGATTGAGCGTGATGCAGTACTTTTTATATTATCGAATGTTTCACAAAGATCATCGATAAAGGTCGACTCTTGCCTTGTTGTGATATGACATCGTCGATGTAGACTTGAACGCATTTGCCGATTTGGTTTTCGAGGCAATTTTGCATCATCCGCTGGTATGTGACACCCGTGTTTTTTAGCCTGAAAGGCAGTGTTATGTAGCAGAATACATCATAAGGTGTGATATATGCTATCTTGTCTTGGTCTTCGACTTTCATCCAGATCTGGTGGTATACGGAATATTTATCCAAGAGGGAAAGACGTTCGCATACGGCGGTTGCATGGATGATTTGATCAATTTGCGAGAGCAGAAAGTGATCCTTTCGACAATGTTTGTTCAGTGTGGTGAAGTCGATGCACACGCAGAGTTAAATTGTATTTTTCTTCGAGACACAAACCGGGTTACCGAGCGTCGAGTAGGTGATGGAGCTCCTTTCCAATGGCCTTGCGTATTGGCTCCGCGAAGCGGTGGAGCGATTTCTTGACTGTTCTTGCATCGGGATATACATTGAGTGGTTGCTCGGCGAGTTCCCAAGAGATTCCTTGCATGTCCATTAGGACCCATGCAAAAAATTCAGCGCTCATGGAGGAACTCGACGAGCATGCTTTCCTATGCGGGACTGAGGTTTGCGGCCACATAGTCCATTTTTTGGGTCCGTAGGGTGAACCTGGACCTCCTTTGTGTCCTTTGTAGAGTCAAAATATTGGTTGGTTATGTGTAGAGTCAAAAGATTGCAAGTGCACAAATCAATTGTAGCTAGTTTCAAAGTAAAGATATCGAACCCATAGAGAGCTATTGGTAAAGGTCTTTATGTCCTCGTTACTATTTACCAAAGAATACTTGTAAGTTGTCTTTGATTCCAAGTAAAGGGTGTTTGAATTGTTTAAGGTTGTTTGCAGAAAAAATAATTAAAACAAGTGAAAGAAAACAAGTAACAAGATTGTATGAAAGTGTGGTTGAACTCAATAGGGCTAAAATGTTCTCGGGGATGTAGGATACACCGCTAGCATAGTACTATTATTATATGCAATCAAGATAACATACTTCTTGTGTCATGATATGTGTGGAGAGAGCCCCATAATAAGATGTTCACGACAAGGCTCATAGGAAGCCACTTTGTTGAGCCAAGTGTGAGGTCACCTCTAAATAACCACTGCAATGCCTGAGAGCAATCACCCATACATGCCACCACAATTAAGAGTTTCCCCATGGATATCGTAATTATCTTAGGGAGTTCATCTTAATCCCCCTTTGACCGTATGGGTTACGAGCTCACGCCAATCTATCATGGGGCACTCCAGGTATGCTTCCACAACACGTCCAAAGGGTTTCTTCCACCCTTTAGTCTCGTAGGCAAATGATATGTGGTCAACTTCATATATCATCTAAAGAGAGAAATCAAACACAAGTCATAATTATATCATAGACAAGCAAGTCATATGGACACAAGAATAGATCATCTTTATTACAAGTTCATAGTGGTGCTAGGGTTTCTCCATCTCCCCAAGAACAAAGGAACTACTCACTCATGGAAGAAATCAACAACATCATCATAATCAAATGGATGGATTAAAGTAGGATGTAGATCTAATGCAAACCACAATTGGATCTGGAACTACAAAGAGATCTAATAGATGAAGGATGCACTACTAGGAAATAGCCTATAGATAGACAAGATATTCAGTGGCGCATATGCCAAACCATGCGCCACAGGAAAACATCAGTGGCGCACCAGAAAACATGCGCCACAGAAGATTGGAAGTTCTGTGGCGCATTCTTCAGAGTATGCGCCACAGAAGATTGGTGGGACCCGCCTGCCGGGTGGGTTGATCCAAGTTCTGTGGCGCATTCTTTTATATGCGCCACAGAAGTTGCCTCTTTTGTGGCGCATATTTTCTTATGCGCCACAGAACAGTGAGGGGGGCCCCACCACGGAATCTAATTCACCCAAGTTCTGTGGCGCATGTTGGAATATGCACCATAGATGTGTTTCACTTCTGTGGCGCATATACCAACATGCGCCACAGAACTTGGAGGGGGGCCCCATAGAGGGAATCTAATTCACCCACTTCTATGGCGCATATGGACTTATGCGCCACAGAAGATTCAGCATATGTGGCGCATTTCCTCCATATGCGCCACAGATGAGGGCGTCTAGATCCGTGTTAAAAAGGTGACAAAAGCTAGCTTTCTTATCTATCTAGCCACCACCACCCATTTCACATCTCTACCTCCTCCCAACTCGTCTTCCTCCTCCCTCACACCGCATCTTGCCCATAGTTTCTCCATTTTCTTGTAACTAAACCTACTTTAATCCATAGATTGGTAAGTGGAAGCTTCGCTCCAACTTCTAGATCTAAAAGTTCCTTACTTTTCTCTCTCACATCTCTATTTGTTTACTAATTTCCTCTCCGCCAACTTGTAGATCTATTTGTCCACACTCTCTCATCGCGCGGTCTCGTCTCGCTATTATTGTGTCTACTAGGTGAGTACTTGGCCATGAACATGTAGGTGAAGCTTGTCGCGCGGGCGGTGTGTGTGTGCGATCCATGGCGAGATGATGCTTGTGTGGTGCATGCATGTTTGTAATGGGAGGAAGTTTTTTGTTGCTTGCTTGTTGTTGTCGGGCCCGGCCGGTGTGGTTGCATGGATGTTTGCCGAAATGTTGATTCATTTCCATTTCGACAAATTTTTGCACTACCCATATGTCCTAATTTTAGGAAAGGTCATGCCGAATTTTTTCCGGCTAGCATTCATGCATGTGTGTGTTCATATGGTGTGGTTCTCACCTATACTCTCTGTTTTGACCGCTTAGGCAACCATGGTCCTCACGATGAGCGAAGGTTGAATTGCTAGGTACAAGAAAGGCGCGAAGGAGGACATGATTCTAAACAACAAGACAATGATAAGATGTCCATGTCGAACATGCAAACTGCAGCGTTGGATCGACCCTGAATCTGGACAATTGGAGGGTCACCTTCTCATGCGCAGTTTCATGCGCGACCTCAATGAGGCGCCGGCAGGACATGGTGGTGGTCACGAAGACGTGGGCGGGCGAGAAGACGAAGAGTCTATCGGGCATGATCATCACGACGAAGGAGATGCCTGCGGGCATGATCATCATGACGAAGGACATGCCGGCGGGCATGATCATGATCATGAAGAAGGAGAAGACACGAACACACAGACGCTGCTAACTTCAGTCTTGCAGGACCCTCATGTTCAAGAACTGCTCCTCAAGGAGACGAGCAACGACAAAGCTGCAGCCAGAGAGAAAGCCAAGGTGGCCCAAATGGAGGTAGACGGGATGACTCCATTGTATCCTGGGTGTCGCCCCGAGGATACACGTTTGAGTGTAACGCTCAAGGCTCTGGAGATGAAGGCCGAACACAAATGGACCGATGTGAGCTTCAACGCGAACATGGAATACTAGCACGACCAACTTCCTAAGGGGAACACATTCCCAACAAGTATCGAGGAGGCCAAGAAAATCGTGTGCCCTCTCGACCTACCACACATTAAATACCACGCATGCATCAATGATTGCGCACTTTATCGAAACGAGTACGCGGATAGAACCACATGTCCGGTGTGTGGCCAAGGACGGTACAACAGAGGGAACAAGAAAGTTCCTCGAAAAGTGGTATGGTACTTTCCTATCAGCCCCCGTCTGTAGTGATATTTCGTAGATCCTAAGGAAGCAAAGCTCATGCAATGGCACGCGGAAAGAGAGAAACCCGAAGATGATCTAGAGAAGGGCAAGATCCTGACACACCCTTCAGACGCTAGCCAGTGGAATGCATTAGACATCGAGTTCAAAGAGTTCGGGGGCGATGCAAGGAACGTCAGGCTGGGTATGAGCACTGATGGACTCAATCCTTTTGGAAACCAGAGTAGCACGCATAGCACCTAGCCCGTGTTTGTATGGCCGTACAACCTTCCCCCGTGGCTATGCACGAAGCAAAGGTATGTACACATGAGCATTCTTATTCAGGGGCCGAAACAACCAGGTATCGATATGCATCTGTATCTCGGGCTATTGAGAGAGGAGTTAGCCAGCTTGTGGGAGACGCCGGCCTATACGTGGGATGCCTACACTAAAGAATATTTCCATCTGAGAGCCGCGTTGCTCACGACCGTGCAGGACTATCCTGGTTATGCATATGTATCGGCCTAGGTGAACCACGGACACAATGCATGCGTCAAGTGCATGGATGAGACACCGCATCTCCAGCTACCAAGGGATCCCGGGTCTTCGAAAACCGTGTTCCAAGGTACTCGAAAGTGGCTCCGTATGGATCACCCGTGGAGAAAACGTGGTGACCTGTTCAATGGTAAGGACGAGCTCGAAAGAGCCCCACGTCTGAGGAGCGGCAAAGAAATCGAGGAGTTTTTGAATAAATGGGTAGATTGCCCTGCGCCTGGAAAAAAACGACCGAGGACAAAGCCGCTGCTGGGTGTATGGAAAGCAAGGTATGTTTTCTAGGACCTGCCGTATTGGAAGGTCCTTCACACTCCCCATAGCCTCGATGTAATGCACATCACGAAGAACGTTATCGAGATTCTTCTTGGCACTCTACTAAACATGCCGGAGAGGACCAAGGATGGGCCGAAAGCAAGAAAGGACCTTAAATTGCTTGGCATAAAGAAATATCTTCAGTACCCTGATAGTGATGATGATGATGATGATGATGATGATGATGATGATGATGATGATGATCAGACGGAAGGGACTCAAGGTCGCCACAAAAGAGTGAAGAAAATGAGGTGGTGCTTCGCGCTACCTGCTTCACTCTGAGTCTGGAGGAGCTCGAGCAGTTTTTCAGGTGCCTCTTAGGAGTGAAAGTTCCTCACGGTTACTCGGGGAAGATAAGCAGATATCTGGACGTGGAGAAGAAGAGGTTCAGCGGTATGAAGTCTCACGACTGTCACGTGCTGATGATGCAGATACTCCCCGTTGCGATCCGTGGGATAATGGACGAGCATGTCCATGAGACGTTGTTTGGCCTCTGTAACTTTTTTGATGTCATATCTAGGAAGTCGATCGGTGTGAAGCAGCTCGACAGGCTACAGGAAGAGATCGTGATATATTATGCGAGCTTGAGATTTACTTCCCGCCTGCATTCTTCGACATCATGGTGCATCTGCTTGTACATGTCATGGACGACATCATCCAGCTCGGGCCGACATTCCTGCACAACATGATGCCGTTTGAAAGGCTAAATGGTGTCATCAAAGGATTCGTTCGCAACAGGTCTCGTCCAGATGGAAGCATAGCCAAGGGCTTTCTGATCTACGAGTGCATCTCCTTCTGCCAGAATTATCTAACCACCGAGAATGAGGATGTTGGAATACCCACAAAGAAGCACCTCGGCAGGCTCGGTGGATATGGTCACCGCAGGGCTGCTGCTCACTGCATGTCGGCATTGATGGTTGACGCACTGATTTTGAAAGGGCACACCGAGTCGTGCTACAACACATTGAAGTGGTCGGCCCTTGGGTCGAAGCAGGAGTACGTCGACCAGGGCCGGAGTACGTCGACCAGGGCCGGCCGAGGAAGAAGGGAGACGTAACCAGAGAGCACAACTCTAGCTTCACGGGTTGGTTCAAGAAAAGGCAACTGGACAATCCCCCACAAACACCTTCTACGGAAGATCACAAACTCATATTCTCCTTGTCCCAGGGCCCAGGGCACAACCTAAGGACCTATCAGTCATACGACATAAACGGTTACAGATTCTACACCGAGGAAAAGGACAAGAATAGTGAATATCAAAACTCAGGAGTAACTATGTTATCCTTTGCTGATGACGAGACTACTGTGATGGAAAGATTCTACGGAAGGATCGAGGAGATATGGGAGCTCGACTACTGTGGAGAGATCGTACCGATGTTCCGTGTTAGATGGGCCAAGAACGTGGAAAAAGAAGGCCGCTATTTCACCACAATGGTTATACCAGATGCCAAATCAACGAAGAACGCCTCCGCCCAAAATGAGAATTGGGTACTCGCTAGCCAAGTTGATCAATGCTTTTTTATTACCGACCCGTCAAAGCCCAACCGTGTTGTAGTTAGGAGGGGTAAGAGGAGCATCATCAGAATGGAAGGAGCCGCCAACAAGCAAAACTTCAACAAAAACGGCGACCCGAAGATCGAAGAGGAATTTGACAAGTACTTCGACATACCTACTACTACTAAAGTAAGAAGGAAGACCACACTGCCTACTAAAGGTTGTCCATTCACAAGAAGAAATCTCAAAGTGCACGGCTAAAGTATTCAACCACGGCGAAAAAGGGCAAGAAGATTGTGAAGAGACACTAGCAATTATGTGACCTTTTGGTGTATTAATTCGTGTGGGTATAATGTGATATTAGTGTGACTTTTTTGTGTATTAATTCACATCTGTGCTCGCAAATATATATTAGTTAGAGACTAAAACATACACGTGTTATTCGTGTGGGTATACATTCGTGTCTGACAAGCACATATATATATGATTCAGGAGTTTTTTTTGATAAGTATGCATGTGTATATGTTCTTGCTTTTTTAATAAATATGCATATGTGTGTATAGGTTCTTGCTTTTTTTGAATAAATAAAATATTTTTTTAAAAAGGAAAAAAAGTCTGAGACAGCCAGGATTCGAACATGGCTGCCCCAGGTTGAAAGCTGGCGAGCAAGACCACTAGGACATGTAGCTGATCTTGTCAAACTACGATGCCGCTTCATTTTGGACTATGCCCAAAAGTTTTGTGGTGCATATCATAGTAATGCGCCATAGAAGTTATAAGTTCAATGGCGCATTTTAGAGGAATGCGCCACAGAACTTTCACACTTAGCCAAATAAACGGTTCGGCCTCCCCTGCCACCTTCTCCATTTCTTTCCCTCATCTCGCCCGCGTGCAAACCCTAGCTAATCGCCCTCGCCGCCGAAGCCGCCGTGGAGGAGAGCCCGTGCGTGGAGGAGGAGAGCCGTCATGGAGGAGGAGGCCCGCGCGTGGAGGAGGAGAGCCATCGTTGAGGAGGAGGAGGCCCGCCCCGCCCCGCCCCGCCTGCAACCTAGGAGGAGGAGGCCCACCACCGCCGCTCCAGAGCCCGTGGAGGAGGAGGCCCACCCTGCCTCGCCTACGACCTAGGAGGAGGTGGCCTGCAACGTCCGCAGCAGGAGCACCACCGCCACCCTCGTCGACGACCACCTTCCCATCCACAGGTACACTTCCCGCTATCTTCTTTTCCCCCTCTCTGCAAGAAATCTCGTTTCTCCATTGACTTGTTTGTTAGAAATGTTAGAAATATCCGCCGATGATATAATAAATTGGGGACAAAATTTGGCTAGATAAATAGAGAGATGATTGAATTGACTGTACTGAAATTTGGACCTGCTATTTGCGTGGGGAGGTCTTGTTGCACCGATGCTATTTACCCAAAAGTTCACTAGCTTTGGATTATATATCCAAAGTTGATTATCCATTAGTAAAATACCCAATAGGGGCATCGGTGTAAACTTATTTTAACAACCAACCCCTCTAATTGAAGCAGCACAATAAAGGACAATATTGCCTAAGAGTAATGACACGGAGATGATACAAAATGTTCGTTGGGCTATGTTCAGTCGACTAGATTAGAAACCCTCGGCAGATCAGCTTTAGCATGCGTGTGTGCCTCTGCCGATGCGGCTCCCATTGGCAGATCAACCACAGCGTCGTCTGCCCGGGAGTCATGTTGCCGCTGCTTAATGTCTGTCCTCAAAGCCGTCCGCTTGTGAGCGACACCATTGGCGCAGCATCAACACCACTGTCCCCTATAATCATATATCGTTGATCGATTTTTATTTTTGCTCATCTTGATGCTGCTGTTGTACCTCCCAATATTCCTGCATGTTGGGCCGGTGATATGTGACTTGTTCAATATTGCTTGAGTCTGAGGTGAATTTAGTGGTACTGCTAATCGGTTTCGTTCAGATGCCATTATTATTTTATTGTTTAGTTTACAGAAAGCCCCCTTTTGGTAAATTATACAAAGATTTAATCATGTTGTGGGTATTTTACCAAAGGACAATCAACTTTGGGTATATGATCCAAGGCTAGTCAACTTTTGGGTAAATAACCAATTTTCACTTCAAAATATATGTCATGCATTTGTTGCAACTAAACCTAATGCATTTCATCCCAACCACCTCCTATAAGTGAATCTCCACCTCAAATTTCCAGCAGCAGCAACCAAAATTCTTTGTTCTTCAAACCTCATACAAAGATGAGAAACAATTTTAAGTGGTCATCCCAAGAGCTTGTTTGAAAACCTGCTCCTACTTTCATTCTTCCTTTTGCAAGGTACATCATTTTCACTATCAAGCTATCATGATAGCGGGCAGATTCAAATTGTTTGTGTTCCACCAAAGCTAATGGATTATTCTGAATATATTTAGCTCTAACTATTGTTTTGCTGCAAACCTTCTTGTCTTTCCAGTTTCCACCACCATTTACCTAACATGCTTGTTTTTCATTTATTTATTTTTACCATATCCTTAATTCCCAAATAACATTTTCTCTTAGGTTTTCCAATATACTTCCATTTTATCATATGATACTTCCTGATTTTGAGCTCCCTCACCAAAAAAAACCTCCTCCAGATCTTAACCAAACCTTCATCACCTGACTTTGTTTTAGCAAGACAACAGATAAACTATGACAACAATATCATAATAACGCCGAATATAATCTATACAGATGGTTCCCCTGTGGTTTCTACACATCAGAGCTTGTCTAATATCTGACCGCAACTTAATTATGATGTTAAACACCCTCTACACTTCTCTGCAATGTGCCTGCTATCCTAACACCTAAGTAAACTACACTACGGGTAATTAGTTTTTTTACTAGATCTGTATGTCATTCTATCGAATTAAAGTACATTGAACCTGTGTATTTCCCTGGGAATGTTTTGCTTGGCGCAGTTAGCCACCATTTATTCATTGCTTTTGGTCTGTGAGAACTGGGAGTTGCCCAAAAATGCTGTTATTTGGTGTTATATATATGGTGTTGTTGTTATATGGTGCTATATGGTGCTACTGTTACATGCATGGTGCTGCTGTTGTATGATATATGGTGCTCATGTTACATGGTGCTGTTATATGCTATATGGTGCTGCTGTTATATGGGGATGGGGCTGTCAATATCGGGATGGGGTGTTTTGTCTTGCAGGGATTTCATTTGAGTTCCCCATTTCTCCCGAAGTGTCGATTCACTTCCGTTTCCGTTGAGAAATGGGCACTCCTAGGTCAAAAAATTAGCAAAGGTCATGCCGAATTTTTCGGTCGAGATTTGTGCTAACTTTTTGCCTCTTTTAAATAGAGTAGTGCAAACATGTCGGGCAACAAGGAGTCTGGCCCTTCTAAGCACATGATCAGCGTCGAAGAACAAGCTAGACAGGACAACCAGTCATTCTGGCGGGGGTCCCAACAGGAGGAGGAGGAGGAGGCGATGAGGATGACACCACCACCGGAGGAGGAGGCGATTGTCGCCAGAGCTGCTGGGGCCAATGAGGGGGGAGATCCTGATTACGAGGGGGACAAAGATGACTACGATGGAACTAGTGAAGGCGGCGGCGAAGAGGATGACACCACCGATGGCGGCGCCCGCACCGATGGCGGCGAGCGCACGGATGGCGGTAGCGGCAACCCGGCCGCTTCTCAGAAGAAGAAGAAGAAGGAACATAAGGAGCGGAAGGTGCCAGTGCTTGCCACCGTCTGTGATGAGTTCACTGAGGTCACATAAAGTGGCCAACCCATTGCGCGAGAGGCGATTGCTAAAGGGTACGGCCTGCAACTCGGGTGCATCGTCCGGGAAAGCAAGTCGATCAACACGAAGTACATTAGACATGCTGACAATGCAGCTGTGGTCGATAACCTCCTTAAGAAGCTTCACAAGCGATACAGATTCCCAGAGCGGTTTAGAAACCTCGAGAGAAAGAACCCGGTGAACAAAGTAGCCCTCACAAAGATGAGCAACGCCTTGAGCAGCTGAAAAACCTAGGTGAAGAATAGCATTGATAAAGGTGAAAGCTGGGAGGTTATTAGTAAGAAAAATCGATGCTCGACGAAGAGGAGTTTAGGATATTCAAGGCGGATATAGCTACCGCTGACACTATAAAATGGACTCAATGGGGAAGGAGTATGCGGGAACAGAACATAGGTAACCACCACCTTGGAAGCGGCGGTTACAGGGGGAAACAGGCCATTTGGGACAAGGAGGACGCTGAGCTTGAACGCCTTGGTAAAGACAACCCTTGGCTTAAAATCACGGACTTACAGCTTAGGCAATTTGTTTGGGCCCACTACTACCTGGACAAGGAAACAAGGGAGTTCATCACCGATGATCCAGAGGTGAAGGAATTCGAGAAGAAGCTGGTAAGGAATTTATCGCTGATCTCAAGTCTATTGCGTTCTAATTAAGATAATGAAGTCAATAATCTAAATGGGTTCACCTTTACTTGTCTCTACAGGAGGAGGAACTGAACGCTACTGCCACAGAGTTGTCCCAGGATTCGACGGAGCCGTGGGACATGGTTTTCAACAAGGCAACCAATGCTTACAAGAATAGTGACAAGGGGTTGCTGCCGTCCTCAGCTGGCCGTGTGTCCGACTTCGGTACGAGCATGAAGTTCAAGGAGTACTACAAAGAGGACCCCAAGAAAAGAAGGGAGAGGAAGAACCAGGATAAAGCCGCTGTTGCAGAGCTGAAGATGAAGGTGCAGACACTGGAGGAGAAGGCGGTGGACGAGAAAACGGTGGACAAGTTAGTGGAAGAGAAGCTCCGCTCGATGATCCCCCCTGAGTTTTTCGAGGGGCTTACAACTTGGAATGCGGGAGGTCGACAGGGGCCGATACATCTGCCCAGCTTAAGCGGCAGCAACTCGTGCATCAATGTTACCGTGTTGCCGGACCTGGTGACCCTGCCGGCCATCAACGTCGGGACGCAGCCGCTCGTGTTGGTCACACCGACGCCCCCTCCCGCCAAAGATACCAATAAGGCGCAGCCGACGGCGGTGGTGCTTCGTGAGGCACCCGAGCAGGAGATTGCAGATGATGATAGGCCGGCCGCCGGCATCGACCGTGTCTCTACATTAGCCGAGATCCACGCCATCACCAAGGTAACTAATTAGTTAGTGCACGTCATCTCCTTTATGCCTTTGATGCATGACTGCTGCCATCTCATGACGCCACCAACAACATGTTTTTGCCTCAGTGAACTTCTTGCGTACTCCTGCTTAAAGATGTCGGCGGTGAGTTGAAGGATGTTGCCAAGGGCACTCTTATACAAGCGGCGAGCCGCACGATGCACAACAATCCAATGGATGATGACGTGATGAGGGTTAGGTTCACTCGGGTGTTGCCAGGGTGCGACGACATGGACCCCCCTTTCAACCTCAGGGAGCCGATGAACACAAGACCCTTGGGGAATGCTACAACTGGCCCTTGACATGGCTGAAGACCCAGATTCGTCTTGCGGGGGGGGGAGGGGGGAGCACCGGCGCCACCTCTCGACCGATCGCCCGGCCACCACCTCAGAAGCCAGTAGCCGCCGTCATCGCCACCACCAGCCGTCACCATCAACTCTTGGCAGCGTGTGCACTGCCACATGGCAAAGACGTTGTGCCTCAACCGCGGTCGCCCCTGCTACCACCACCACATGATGGCACCCATGAAGATGATGATGAATTGGTCAACGTTGACGACTTCATCAACACCGGCACCGCCAAAGGATTGTATATGCCTTCTGTGGATGAAGAACCCTTCATAGCTCGCGACGACCATCAAGCTGGTCGGTCCAATACATGCACGCATCGCCTGGTCTTCCATGGTCTTTCTAAAGAGACGCCTCCGGCCGCCGATCCACCACAAGAGAAACCGGGATTGGTTTTCAGCCCCAACACACTCTGAAAGGCGACTGATGAGCAGATGGCAGTGGCTGACACTGTTGTGAAGAAGAAGCACTACAGGAAGAGAGGTAATAATAATAAGAAGGGTGCGAGCCAGCCTCTTCCGAAGAGGATCCGGGTCAGGACGCTATCGTCATACCATCCACAAAATTTGGCTTGCCCAGAGTGCATGTAGCTGGTGATCCGATATTGACTCCAGATATGATCCACATTGCGGTTGGAGCCATGTTAACTTTGCACGAGGGTGTTAAGACACTAGAGGGCCTCCTTCTTAAAGACGAAGATCCAAATTACCCGGTTTTCACGGCCAAGGTGCCATTGGACGTGGGCTTTGTCGATGAACCCCCCGCAGATATATTCTTCATAGCGTTCGAGGACATATTCAAGCTGTTTCTCACGAACCGGATGGACTATAACATGGTCCGCCTATACGCGCTCAATCTGGCAATCACGATCAAGAGAGAAAGTACCCCGGAAATCGCGATAGTTGATCCCTACTACATGCAGGACATCCAGTTGGTCGAAGGATCAGAGACACGGACCAAGGCGACGGCGTACCTCGAGAAGTTCATGGTGGACAACAAGAGGAAGGGCACACTTCTTTTGCCTTTCTTTCCCGAGTAAGTACACACACTCGCTCATCGCCACCGTAACTTATGCATTTCTTATAGATTTCTTCCTTTGCTCTTTTCCAACATTCCGTTCCAATTGTGTTGCGTAGAGACAAATACTGCACACTCATCATCCTTGCCCTGAGGTATTCGGTAGCCACGTATTTCGACTCGGGGAGTTTGACGAAGAAGAAAGACTACACCAGAATAAGGGGTGTTCTCAATGAGGCTCTCGAGGGCTACACCAAGAAGGGATGCACCTTCGTAGATAGGGGGAATGTATCAAGGATGGCAAACACGTGTTCAAGCACGTGCTCGAGTTCCCTTGCGTCAAGCAGTCGACTACTGGTGCCAAGGAGGCCTTCTACGTCCTCCATCACCTTAAAGGCTATGTTCGGGATTGCCAGAACCTAACACTGCCATCTAGTCTCCGAGGATGGGCCGAAACTTTGCGAAAATCGGCGATGCTGATCTTAGAGAAGACTTCCATCGCATTCAGATGAAGTTGTCGCAAATCATCATTGAAGATGTCAACACAAGGGGGGGGGTGCCCTACAACAAGGCAGAGGGTTGAGTAAGAGGGAGATCGAAGAACGCCTTCGTAAGCAGGGTGACATAAGGACGTGGATGACGAAAGAGGGTTATCTACTGTTCCCGAAGCCGAGCGAGAAGAGGAAGTCTTCATCATGATCGATGTGTGCCTCTAGCATGATCCAGTGTGTGTATATTCTTGATGGACGCCTGCTGTATTAGTGTGTGTGTGTGCAATAAACTTTACTATCTTGTGGTCAAAATGGTCATTGTTTTTAGACTTAAACTACCTTGTGGTCGTGTTGTCATTGAACTTATTGCTTCTATGATGATCTATCTTTTAGGTTTATGGATCCTTTCTTTTATATTCTGTGAACATATATATATATATGCATGTGAACCCTTTATTCATTCTTTTCGTTGTATTTTTACTAATATGCCTTGTCGTCTATAGAGATGGCGATGAGGTGGTATGTGGTGTACATGGATAGGGTTCCAGGAGTCTACGAGGAGTGGGAGGATTGTCACAAACAAGTGAACAAGTTCAGCGACAACATCTACAAAGGATACGCGACTAGAGAGGAGGCGATAGCCAAGTGGAGGAACCACTTGTGGAAGAAGAACCAGATGAAGATATTGGTCGGGCTAATGCTCTTTCTCACCATTATCACAGCTGTATTCTATTTGATCCTAGTGTAGGCGGCGGTGGCCACTTCATATTTGTAATGTGAGATGATATGAACTTTGTATTCGGCGCTTGTGTAAAAATTTGGCACTTGACACTATATATGTATCTCGATCGGGCTCTAAGTGTTTGTATTATATATATGTCGGTTTTCATGCATCTACTACTTGTGCAATGTATTTTATACTCATCTGGATAAATACTGTATAAATCCTGTATAAATACCTGATTATACACTAGGAAAGTATTTTACTTCGAATACGTGTTACGCAGTCAGTGGCGCATATAATTATATAGTCAGTGGCGCATGAGCTTTCTGTGGTGCATACATGTAAATGCGCCACAAAAGTTATTCCTGTGGCGCATATGAAGAAATGCGCCACAGAAGTCTGGGACTTCTGTGGCGCATATCCATATGCGCCACAGGAAGTAGTTATCAGTGGCGAGGTAATAGTGGCAACTAGGATATGCGCCACAGCAGTCCATTTTCAGTGCGCCACAGATGGGCTGTTTCCTAGTAGTGATGGGGTAATGGCAGTGATGAAGATGCAGTGGTTGATGGTGAAGGGCATGATGCATTGTCCTCCAATGATCTGCAAAGAGGCTACGATTTTCCCCCAACCAAGTTCCTCCTTCATATCCCTTTTAGATGTGGTGTTTCGTGGTTTCTGGTGGCTGTGAATATCAGATCTCTATCTCGTCTTTGCTAGGAGAAACTATTTGATGAGGCAATCCTGATGGCGCCTGGTACGGGCGGATGGTACGGGCGGGCTCCGCCCGTACCAGTGGTCGTTATCGGTGCTGATTCCTCCTCCTTGTTTGTTATTCTTCTAGGTGTGAAGGTAAATTCATAAAATGGCTTTTATCACTTAGAAATATCATATAATTACACAATATGACAACTCTAATTGATATGTTCATCTATGACTCCATGATTTGGGATCCTGTTGAAATAAGAACAAAATAGCACGCGTAGGCGCAGTGAAATACAAAAATCCCTACTCTATTTATGCAAAAACAAGAGGTAAATATTCTTAAATTTTTGACGCATCAGACCCTCATGACACTCCCAGAGTTACATGTGGATCTTAGTTGCGCATGTTGTATGCTTGATTCATCATCTAACCTTTTTCGCTCCTCCAGTTGCCTTTGCAGTTTAACTAGTTCTCTTTTCTTCTTGTGAAGAAGATATTGGTAAGACATTATCTCTTCACGTGCGGCATCTGCCGTCATGGGTACTTCACCCGAGATAGCTTTTCTGGATTTTCCCACACCACTAGTGACAGAAGAATAGTTATTTGGTCCCCTTCACGTGCTCTGCCCCCTCCTTAGATTATGTGGTTTTCCATGGGTGGCTCTGATCTGTTCCTGCATGGACTTGCATTGTTGTCTGAATTAATATTATTGGGATCAATGATAGGGTGACCGTTGGAGTCGCGTGGTGTTGAAGTTCCTTCATCTATTATTGTGGTTCCTATTATCATGTACACCTGGTGGCATGTTAGGTACTTTCGTTGCTACCACTAGTTGAGTCACTGGAGACACCATCACTAAGAAAAGTGAAATCCAACGAGTCTACCTCTAGATAGGGTTCGGCCTTCTTGATCCTAGAGTCGAGATTGTTGTTGAGTTCATCATCGTTAGTGCTTGCAGAGGTTGCGGTGTGGAGCACCGGAGCCAAGTTTAGTTATTTGCTCGATCCAAAGGAGACACCGTCGCTCATATTGGTGAGATCCTCTGGCTTTGTAGCTCTAAGTATAATAGTGAAGATTCATGATCATTTTTCTATACTTGCATGTCTATATTTTCTTCTTCCTCTCTTTTTATATGCTTGATTCTTTTTGATAGCTGCTTTCTATTTATTTTTCTATACTTGCATGTCTATATTTTCCTTGATCTCTTTTTCTCTTCTTCTTTTCAACAAGCTATTTGATCATGCTCACTACTTCAATGGCTTTTGAAAACCCTTAATCCTAATATGCTACCAGAATTCTTCTTCTCACAACTTAACCAATACTTATATGGGTGTGGAAGTCCCTAAACTTTTGACAGTTGTACAAGTATCATAACACTCAACCTAGTTCAATCATCTAGTATAATAATCATGAATCAAACACAACTTCAATTACCATAAAGTTTCATAACTCAATGGATATAATTCTTCTCTTGAACAAAGGGAACTCGAAGTTGATGCAAATAATGCAAATTTGGAAATTCAAACCTAACCATGCGTGCAGGAATAGTAAACATGCTAAAAACCGTAAGATAGATTACAAGGTTCTCATAGATCCCCCCAAGCTTGGTGTCAAGCCGGGTGGATCAAATAATCCCTTCCAATTATTTGATTCCGTGGCATTCTCATGGTGGGGTGGTCTTGTTGGAGAGTGCTGCTCGGAGCTTCTTGTTTGTCCTCTCTAGGGAAGATATGCATTGGAGACACTTCTATAGATCTGAACACAAGAGAAACATCCCATCAGCGACTTTGCTCATCATCTCATCGAGGTCCTTCTTGCCTTCAAGATCCAAGAGGCGCTTGCGCACGATCTCTCCGTGAACGAGTTCTTCTTTCTAGTACTTCTCTATCTTGTTGAGGCAGTGTTCATTGTCTGGGACGTGCATACCAACCGGTACGTCTAGAAGTTTGAACTCCTAGTCCTCTTGCGACTTCACGCTCATGCGTGCGTTCATGGTGATCTTCATTGTTGTTGATGTGTGGGCCATAGTCTTTTGATAGGTTCCTGTAGTGGAGTTGTTAGACTTCTTATGCTTTGGTGACGAGTAGTTGGCGGAGATGAGCTTGAGCGACTCCGTGCATCCCTTCCAATGGGGTTTCTTGGCTTCTTCCTCATCTTCGGGCTTCACCATTGCCAAGTAGTCTGGTTGCTTCGATCCCCTCTTCGATTGCTCCATGAACATCTGGAACTCCTCGTCTTTAGAATCATCATCGGAATCATACGTGTACCGCTTGTCCTTCAGGCTTAGGCCTTGAGCTTCACGATCATCGGCTTCGATGGAGGAGGTCTGGAAACTACATGTACTAGTGGTTGTTATGCAGACGGTACGGGCGGGCTCTACCTGTACTAGTGGTTGTTATCGGTGCTAATGCCTCCTCCTTGTTTGTTATTCTTCCAGGTGCGAAGGTAAATTCATAAAATGGCTTTTATCACTTAGAAATATCATATAATTACACAATATGACAGCTCTAATTGATATGTTCATCTATGACTCCATGAGTTGGGATCCTATTGAAACAAGAACGAAATAGCGCGCGTAGGCGCAGTGAAATACAAAAGTCCCTACTCTATTTATGCAAAAACAAGAGGTAAATATGCTTCAATTTTGGACGATTAGACCCCTGCGACACTCCCAAAGTTACGGGTGGATCTTAGTCACGCATGTTGTATGTTTGATTCATCGGCTAACCTTTTTTGCTCTTCCAGTTGCCTTTGCAGTTTAACCATTTCTCTTTTCTTCTTGTGAAGAAGATATTGGTAAGACATTAGCTCTTCGTGTGCGGCATTTGCCGTCTTCACCTGAGATAGCTTTTATGGATTTTCCCACACCGCTAGTGATAGATGAATAGTTATTGGGTCCCCTTCACGTTCTCTGCCCCCTCCTTGGATGATGTGGTTTTCCACGGGTGGCTCTGATCTGTTCCTGCATGGACTTGCATTGTTGTCTGAATTAATATTATTGGGATCAATGATAGGGTTACTATTGGAGTCACGTGGTGTTCAAGTTCCTTCATATGTTCCTGTGGCTCCTATTATCATGTACACCTGGTGACGTGTTAGGTACTTTCGTTGCTACCACTATTTGAGTCACTAGAGACACCATCACTTAGAAAAGTGAAATCCAGCGAGTCTGCCTCTAGATAGGGTTCGACCTTCTTAATCCCAGAGTCAAGATTTTTGTTGAGTTCATCATCGTTAGTGCTTGCAGGGGTTGCGGTGTGGAGCTCCAGAGCCAAGTTTAGTTCTTTGCTCAATACGAAGGAGACACCGTCGCTCATATTGGTGAGATCCTCCAGATCCACGGCATAGTGGCAGTTGTTCATGTTGAAAGCCGGGGGTGCAGTTGTCCCACTAGTGGATCCGATGGATAACATCAGCGTTGATGATGCAATTGCTACCAACAGACCCAAATAGATCGGATCCAAGTGGCAGAAAGTTCCCTTGGACCCGATGCAAAAGTTGAAGCTTCGGATCATCAGATCCGTCTCCCAGTCGAGGTTGTCGGAGGCCGTAAGAAGGGTGTGGGTGGGTGTGGAAGACGATCGATGGAACTAGAATTGATCTGGCCACTTCCGATCATCGAGTCATTGCTTGATGGAAGGGAAGGCGCCAAATTCATGACTCCAACACTCAAAGTTCCCATAGACAACGCTAATTTTCGAGGGGTAACCTCGGCAATGCCCATAGTTATGGACTTAGGGTTTCATGAAAAGAGAGCGCTAATGATTTCGTCGGCCTATCAGACAAACAAGGGAGTCAAAGTCCTACCTAATTATTGAACAAGATGATTACAAAGTCATTGACTTGATCGATGCAATCTAACTCACGGCGGGTTGTGGTTTGCTCAAAGCTATGGTGCCCTGTCCGTCGGCTCCTCTCAGCCTATATATGAGGGGCTGGGTCTCATAGTCCAACACGGATCGGTTACACATTTGGTTATAGCTATATGACTATGTCGGTTCACACTTCTATCTTGATCAACATGTCTGGTTCCTGGGCTTAGGATGCTTCTAGAACTCCTAGTTCTTCATGGGCTGCATGGGTCATAGTTTGAGTAGCTACCAGGTATACCAATTATGGGAGCCCGATAAGTCATACCCATGTCATCGGCCACCAACGACGGTTGAACAACGAACTTTTATCCCTTATTATTGTTAGTTTAGGTCATAGAAACATGGGAGAACAAAGGTTGAGCCCTAATTCCACAAGTTTTCCCTCTGGTTCACCCGTAGTGGGAGTTTCCAGATATACGCGAAAACTTTTTCTAGTGTTATCATGCATGCTTGTAAACATGGCTAACCCAGGGATTGGGTTCTGCCTATCTCAACATGCCACTGTTTTCATACATATGGTAGTGCCACATGCAAGATTTGGAGGGATTCCTGTGCTCCTATTATATATGCTCGGTTTCCACCGAATCCCTAGAACGAGGGGTTCCGCGGATCTACCCCTTTGACTGGCCTCCAACGACGGTTGACCAATGGAATTTTATCCTTTTTTCTTGTTAGTTTAGGTCACAGCAACATGGGATACCAACGTTGAGCCCTAATTCCACAAGTTTTCCCTCCATTTCACCAATGGAGGGAGTTTCCAGCTATACGTGGAGAACCTTTTCCAGCAGTGTTATCATGGATGCATGTAAACGGGCTCACCCATGGGATGGGTTCTGCCTATCTCAACATCCCACCACTTTCATACATACAGTAGTGCCACATGCAAGATTTGGAGGGATTCAGACGCTCCTATATTATATGCTCAGTTATTTCCAGCAAAACCCCTATAACGTTGGGTCCCACAGATCTACCCCTTTGACAGGCCTCTAACAACGGTTGACCAATGGACTTTTATCCCTTATTCTTGTTAGTTTAGGTCATATAAACATGGATGAACAAAGTTTGAGCCCTAATTTCACAAGTTTTGCCTCCGATTCACTCGTAGTGGGAGTTTCCATCTACAGGTAAAAACCTTTTCTAATGTTATCATACATGCATGTGAACATGGATCACCCAGGTCAGGCTGGGTTCTGCCTATCTCAATGATGAGTGCATATTTGCATCATGTTTTACATTATTATTTTGCATTATAGATGTAGGATCTTGGTATTTTACGACGCTCGCGCGCACATTTTATATCTGTTTTCGTTAGGATCAGGACAGATGATGGATCCAATGGATACAATTCTTGGAGCAGTTGTAATGTGGAGAAAAGGAGTCAAAAACAACATAATTCGCTTATTTGGGAAATATTAATAATATCAGAAGAAAACCAGAAGCGAACAAGGGAGGCAGAGAGTCCAACGACCAACTATATGACCGGAGCAATTTTCCGGCCGTATAGCTCCGGCCGTATAGTTGGCGCCGCCTCCGCCTCGTCAAATAGTTTCACCCCGTGCAATTGGTTCAGAGATACGACAGACAAAACACCTAGAAATCGTAGAAACCTGACCTCCGGAAGGCATCGAGATGGGGAACTCATCACAAGAGATCCATTTTCTCCCTGTGTAGATCCAGGAGGCTAAGGCATCGACCTTCATCATCAACCACTGCATCACCACCATCTCCATCCATCCCATCTATATCTTGTCTAGATCTTGTTATAATTCCTATACTCATTGTGGATTTATACACGTGATATTCATCTATGATTGTTTCCATTACCATTGCCATGATGTTGATTGCCTCCATGTCTGAGTAGATCATTAGTTCTTGTGGAGATGGAGAATCCGTAGTATGAGATTGGAATAAGATAAAGTCTATTATGATATTCATCGCTATGACCATGTGTTATATTTTCTACATCTTGTTGTTGAGAGAAGTCGACCTCTCAATATTTTCCTCTTGTGGGGACTTGATGGAGGAAACTACTTGTTGGTAGACGGAGGCGTGCTAGCACTTATAGTGACTATAAAGCTGTTGGCACCTCTTATGTATCAACTTGGGAAACTGAGGAAACTCACGGAACACTAGCCATGCCATAGGATACGTCCTACGAGATTATGTCCCTTAATAGCACAGCAATTCGATTGATGTCGATTACTGAATGTTATGGTTATGAGGATGATGTGAGCAGCGGTTGCTGCCTATTCGTCCAAATGTGGAGTTCCTCCCACACATACATAGTTGAGAATGTTCATGATGATAATTTGTATCTTAAATTTTTATAATACTAGTGGTGTATCCACTACTCCCTGAGAACGCTTTTCCCCTATTGTAGTTCCAATCCTTCTTACATACGCGTTACTTACTTTATGTATTAAGTTATTTTGTTTTACTTTATTATTGCTGACGAGGGTTTAACTCGTCAATGCCCATTGTTATGGACTTGGGTTTTGGAGAAGGAGGGACCACTGGAGGCATCAGTCGGCTAGCAAACAAGCAGATAGGGACGCAAGTTTTACCCAGGTTCAGGCCTCGTAGAGGTCCCTACTTCTGCTTGTCTGCTCTTGGAATTAACGAAGAAATCGAAGATTATAGGGGCGTGCAGATGCAATCTGGCAGGAGTTGTGGAAACTAGGGTTGTGTGTTTCCTCCTCGCCGCCCCCTCCTAGCCTTTATATAGATAGGTTGGGTCTCCGATAGCAGGTCGAGTCAGTTACAGATTAGGGTTTTTCCTTTGAACTTTCTTAAGCTTCCTCTTGTCTCGCAAGCAATCGAGAGTCCGTGGGCCACTCGAATTATCCACTGGGCCTTGGCAACACCGTGGGCTTCTGCCGTATCTGGACCGTATATACCAAACTCGAGTACCTGTAGGGTATACCCATGTCAGTGGCCCCCGAGTGTCCAGTGGAATCACAGATTCGACTGGGGACTTTATGAAGCCTTTCGAGTGCATGACTAAGCATTTTTCGAGTGTTCTGTTCGTGTCATAGGGATTGTTGATATATGTGCCTGATTTATCCGATGTATCGGTATCAGTTAACTACCTTAGGGGAAAACAACGCAATCTACTCAAACACGAGTCCTCGGACTCGAATTCGGAAAAGTGCTGGCGTAATTCGACTCAAGCCGCGGAGGTCTTACATGAGTCGAATTCTAGTGTATAAGTGTGAGCACTTGACGCGTCCGTCAAGGCATGTTCATCGCACATGCAGGTACGGATATATTTCTGGTAGTGTGTAGCATGCGTTGACAGGCCTTATTCAGGTCTTATCTTGACGCTGTAAGCGCGACATCCGAATTTTTTGTCATCGCAGAGATGGTTCGGGTGGCCCAGGAGACACAGTCTCTTTGTAGGGAAACATGAGGTGGAGTCACCATAGCATTCGAGTGTGGATGTTATCAACACACAGTACGATGTACAAATAATCATAGGGTGCGTGACCAGCGCTCCCTATGGGAGTAGCCCTCGAGTGCCTTGTTGAGTCAAAGACTCAAGCGGGGACTAAAGACTTTTTGCGACTGGTGTCATCTTTTGTTGCTTATTTCACTAGAATTAGCTTCCGGCGCTCCCTATGGGAGTAACCCATAATCCACAATCGAATCATAGATTCAAGTGGTGGGTATGTCCCGAATGTTCATATAGCTGCATAAAGATAAATCGTAGGGTGCACGGCCAGCGCTCCCTATGGGAGTAGCCCCCAAGTGCTTGGTTGAGTCGAAGACTCGATCGAAGACTAAAGTAGTCAAAATTTTCTGCTGCTGAAATCAATAACGTCAGTGATGATGATGTGATGACCTTGGTTGCCCGCGTGAGCGGCTTTGACGGGACGTGACGAGTGGTGGGTCCCACTTTCTGACTTCGATTTGACTGGGCATGCGTAATCTTCTATTTTAACTGTGTCATCTTGATTTCCGTGCGTAATAGGAATAGTGAGGGGACGGTTCGTGCTTCAGCTTCGCCACGTGTCGATGGCGATGTGCGCCACACGTGTAGTAGGGTTTGCGAGGAGGTTAAGTAGCATCGCAGCTGCGATAATTTCCCCATCTGTCTTCTTTGCTCGTGCCTCCATTGCCATTGCTGCTGCTCGCTGCTTCCTTGCACACTTTCTCGTTGCGGCACTGGACCAGCTCCGTATCTTCCCCAGCTACTTCCTCCGTTCTCACTGCCATCGGAAGATGGGCAAGAAGAAGGGAGGTGCTACCGCTGGGTCCGCGGCCGCCATTCCCGCCACCAAGAAGAAGGGTGGCACCACCACTGTGGGCACCATCGCCGCTGGAACTAGGAAGAAGAAAGGTGCGGGCACCCGCATCGCCAACGGCGCCTGGCGTGCGTCCATCATCAAGCCCGCCGAGCTGCAACTTTATCATCGAGATGGGGTTCTTCCTTCTGTGGAAGACGACTCGCGAGTGCCCGGCGAGGAGGTAATTCCTTCTCCTCCTCCTGGTTTCTGGATGATGTTCCTTGCCTTCATCATCCGAGGTCTTTCTCTCCCCCTGCATCCTTTCTTCAGGGGTCTCCTTTTCTTCTATGGGCTCCAGCTGCATCAGCTGTCCCCAAATTCTATTCTCCACATCTCCTACTTCATTACTCTTTGCGAGTGCTGGCTCGGAATCGAGCCGCACTATGGCCTCTTCAAGAGGCTTTTTAAGCTGAAATGCCAGTCGGCGCCCTGTTCGGTAGTCTACGACGTACGAGGCTGCGGAATCCATGTCGACTCCTTTGTCACCTACGTTGATATCAAGCTCATGGCATTCATCCAAGGGTGGAGAGACAAGTGGTTCTACATCCGCGACTAGAAGGCCGATGGAGAGCACAACGGACTCGCGCCCTTTGATCCCGCGACGCCGTGCAAGAGGAGGCGCTCCTGGAAGAATATCGTGATGCCTGGCGAGTCCGAGGAAACGGATAAGTAAGAGTGTCGAACCCAACGAGGAGCAGAAGGTGCTGGCTAGTGGTATGGATCAGGAATTCTCTGCAAATACTTAGCAAACAGATTTTTAGGGGGTTTTGATAAACCAAGTAAACAAAGTACGAGTAAATAAAAGACAGCAGAAATAAATGCAGCAAGTGGCCCAATCCTTTATGCAGCAAAGGACAAGCTGATTGTATTACTTAAGATGACCAACCGTTCTCGAGGACACATGGGAAGACTGTCAAGTGCTTTCGCTTCATATAGTTGATTAATCTTCTTTAGCTTACTAAGTGTTGTGTGGGTGAACCTGTGCTAATGTACCGACCTTCCTAGGACTAATACATACTTGTGATTATACCCCTTGCAAAAATCCATAAGTACAAGAAAGTATTTAAGGTAGAAACCTAACCACAACTTTAAACTCTAAGACCCTTATGTCCCTTGTGCAATGGTTCCCTAACGGGGGTTCAGGTTTCTGTCACTCTGGCAACCCCTACGATTAGTAGCCAAATACACAATGCATTCCCCTAGGCCCATATAGGTGAAGTGTCATGTAGTCGACGTTCACATTACACCACTAGAAGAAGTACACCACAACTTAAATATCAAACTATTGAATCTTTCTCAACATAACTCCACTACTAACAACATGACTTCTCCCACGTCCTCAAGAACAAAACGAACTACTCACAAGATTTCACATGGATCATGATCAGAGATGGAATAATGATGTATACCAATCTGAACATAAACAATAATTCAATGGTTCACTCAATAGCATCAACTACAAAGAGTAATCAACACCGAGAAAGTTTCCCCTATGAACTATGCAAGATTCAATGCAATTGTTACAGCAATATGGAGATGGTGATGAGGGTGCTGATGGTGATGATGGTGGTGATGATGACGATCTCGATGAAGTCCACCCTGATGGTGGTGTTGATGGCGACGATCTCCCCTCTCCGAGAAGGAATTCCCCCGGCAGAAATCTGTCTACCGGAGAGATCTTTCTCTCTCAGTGTTTTCCGCCCGTAGAGGCGGCAGAATCTTTCTGTGGTCGCTCCCCGAGTCTTAGGGTTTTGGGAGGAATATATATGCCACAGGGGAGTGCCAGGGCGGCCACGCCACCTGGTGGCGTGGCCTAGGCTGGCCAGCGCCAGGGGGTGGTGTGGGCCCCCTGTGGCCCATCTCCAGCCCCCTTCTGGCTTCCTTCGTCTTCTGGACAAATAGGATTTTCCGTATATTTTCTTGGATTTTCTGATCTTCGCAAATTTTGCCTCCAAACAGCACCTTTTCCATCAGAATCCTGACTGTAGCGGTCCATGCTCCAAAAGTCATCAACCATGCAAAAACAGATGAAATAACATAAGTATCACCTCTCAATACGAAACATATCAATGGATAACAGTGAATTATGACATAGAATAGTGATGCAAAATGGACGTATCAAGTCCCCCCAAGCTTAGACTTTGCTTGTCCCCAAGTGAAACTGAGCTCAATAAACATGGCCTCAGGTTTATGGAGTGAAGAGTCGATAAAAGAATACGGACAAGAAGCATCACATTCATCAAATACATAGATCATAATAGAAGACAACTCACCATTATATAACTCAACTTGCAATGAGTAAGGGAAACACAATAAAGATACATAAAGTAAATCATAATTGGTAATGGCAAACTTAGCTCTTGGTCGAAGAATAGCTGATAATTTGCTGGACTTCACAAATAAGTGGTTTTCAATGATAGCTTTCAAAGTAGTAAACATCAAGATAAGAGCAATGTGCAAAACAAGGAACACAAGAAACATGATTGAATAAATCATCATATGAATGAATGAAACACAACAACTCAAAATACTTGCTGAGATGGAAGGGGATAGGTTTATTGACTCAATTACAAAGTAAAAAAGAAAGGCCCTTCGCAGAGGGAAGCAAGGATTGCAAGTCTCATAAAGAGCTCCCAAAAATTATGATACTTACTAGCTTTCAACTCTCATTGCCCCTATCATAGTGACACAACTAAGCGGATATGCTTGACAAGTTATAAGTTGAAATCTCATGCCCCTTACTTATGAGTACCGAACCTCATGCTACTCAACTTCAGTCACGAGTAAGCTCTTGTCATTGTAAATACATGTGTATCATTGAGAACCACCAACGGGGTACCCCTTTCACATGACACAGGAGCTATCCCATAATCAAAATGACAAGGCAAGCAGACAGTGCGCATCTCAGCGATCTTTTTATTTGCTATTTGCATAGGTTTTTATTGAGGATGCTTCATAGAATGCTCACTATAGTTATGCTGCAAGTTTCCACCATGATTAGGCATGGCTTAGGCTAGCGGCCCAGGAGTTTCTCGAACGCACATATAAACTCCATGATCTTACAAGTTCCACTTTTATTTCACACCGCCGGGATCCATAAGCAAAAGAACATGATATCAACTAGGTACAAAGTACAAGTGCAATGTTGAAAGCGTTCCCCATGATACATGGTTCTGCTAACTTCAACTCATAATGCGCAAGCATATACGCAACAAAGAAGGACCCAATGGTTCAAGTTTATTAAATGCAAGAAAGTAAAGTGTGCCATCAAGTTCGTGGCAGCTTTAATCACTAATTTTCATATAACAAGTTTAATTTTGGAGGTAGATAAAACAAGAATTTACTTGGAATAGCAATAATGCTACTAGGTAGGTATGGTGGACTCAAATGGCATGGGTTTGGTTTAAAGGAAGTGGATGCACGAGAAGAATTCCCTCTCAGTACAGGTTTTTGGCTAGCAAGACTGGGTAGCAAGTATAAGAGTTGAAGGAAACAAACAAACATACAATGATAAAGACAAACATGCAATCTTCCTTGGAAGAACAAAAGATCTTAACTAGAGAATACTAGACTTATGAGCAAATCAAGAGAGAAAGATGATGAAATAATTTTTCTTTAGAGTACTTTATCTTTTCTTTAACCTCTCAAAAATAGTGTTGCTACTAACCGAGCCAGTTTTGCCAAAACCAACTAAATTAACTCAATGATCTCAAAGTGCTACCAATAGTAACAACAAGATCAATCATATAACCACGAATTGAAAACTAATATAAGCTATGCAAAAGAGTAAATGATAGAACTTCTCATTAATAATCCATAACAGCAACTCACACCAAGGGATACATATCTAACGAGAGAGGGGACACTTCCATAATGCAAAACATCCTACACAATAACTTCTCTATTCATGATATGACTCTACTAATAAGGTAAAAAGATAGAAGATAGTGATGTGATACCGCGGCACTCCCCCAAGCTTGGAACAAACCAAGGGGATGCCAAACCTGATGACGAATTACTCCTTCGGTGGTAGTGGTATCCTCTTGATGAGCTCTTTGATCAATTTCCCCAAGTCCTCAATCTCAAAGGTGAGATTGCGAATAAGCTGTGAGTTTTGCTCAATGCGGCTCATGATCTTGTCGGGTTGAGAATTCCAGCTCTTGTGATTATTTCCCCACTGTTCCTCCTTGGAGTCTTCTTTTCCTACATGGCTAGAATAAGGCAAATCCCAATTGGAGGGTAATTTCTCCTTGGGCATATTCTGGTATTGATACTCATGGATAAGGGTATGGAAAGGGTTCTTGGCGCATGGAGGAAGTGACCAGGGATCTGAGCGGTGACGAGGAGGCTTCCCTCCAGTTGACATAGCCCTGATAGGGTTTGCCACCACTCAAATTCTTGCAATGGTAGTGCTGGTGTGCTTTGCCTCCTCTTCTTCTTCGCTCTTGATCTCCTTCTCCTGCCTGGGGTCTTGTAGATCTTCCTCCATAGGCTCCTTTACTTTATCCTTGGCAGACACCATTGTGCTTCAAAGCTTACAAAGATGGTTCCTGGTAGAAACAGATCGAAACGAAAACACGATAGACAAACCTCGGGAGATCCGGGGGATTATTTATTACGAAGTTTCATATCAAAAGGAAGGTATTGGGAGAAAACAAGTCGGAGGTGGAGTCCGGGGTGGACTCACCACCTGGTGGCGCGGCCAAGGGTGGGCCCACGCCACAAGGTGGTGTGAGCCACCCTGGCTCCGTTTCCGTCCCTCTTTCGCTTTGTAGCTTTCCCTATTGACTAAAAACTTCAAAAATATAGTTGAATTGTATTTTCGCGGAACATTTCTTACAAGAACTGTTACCTATTTGAAAACGGACTTTGCAGGTCTCTGAATTTGGTATCTAGTAGATTCTTCCGGAGTCACCACTTGAATATCATCGATATCTTCATCTTCATACACTTATTACGTGAGTCATAAAACCCTTCTCTTCCTTATTGCACCATTATCTCCACTACCTGGAAATTTCTTTCACACCAAACTTCACACAGTTCTCATTAGTAACATTAGTATAAGCGAAGTGATAAAACCTTTTGAGTTCAACTTCAACTGAAAACCATCAAAACATAAGCTACTGTAGCAACTCCTTCCGAAAACCCAAAAAGAATTCAAAAAGGAAATCGAATAAAGAAGCAAATGCAAGAGTGGCAAAATCTGTCAAAACAGACCAACAGGTAAAGGTCAATTTTTTTTCGAAAATCTTCTGTTGCTCAAATCAAAAACTGCAAAACTAACGAAAGTTAAATAACAACCTGGGGCAGAAGCACAAAAAATTACAGCTTATTCCGACATACAGAGATCTCTCACGAATTTTTACGGTGCAGCACAAAAATCTGTTTCGGGACAACAACTTCCCCAAATATTACTTCTCTCTCATTAGAAGTTGATTTTGACACAAAAACCAAACAAAAAGGATAAGGAGCGGTTATTACCGAAGTAATAACTTCCAAGACTCAATGAAACAAAAACAAACTGAAGGAAAAAACAAATTGGGTTGTCCCCAAAAAGCTCTTTCTTTATAGCCATTAAGATGGGCATGATAATTTTGAAGATGCTCACTCAGGAATATGAATTGAAGTGAAAGAGAGCATTGAGAAGCAAAAACACACACACATTTAAGTCTAACCCACTTCCTATGCAAGGGAATTTTGTAAACAAACAAGTTGTTGAAACCAGAGGCTACTTGCATAAGAAGGCAAAAGAAGTGCAACATAAAAACTTTTAGCATAAAACGAGGAAACTTGATATTATTGAGATACATAAGAACACTTTTCCCTCTCCCATAATAACTTTCAGTATCATGCATAAACTTAACAATATAACTATCACAAGAACCATCATAGCAGTGATCACTTATTCTAACAGAAAACACATGAATACTAGCTCTCATAACACTACTTTGTGAAACAATATTAGAGGTATCCTTACAACGGATAGTATGTCCCTCTTCTTCAAATTTAGTAACAAAATCTTTCACATTTGCTATTATTGGTTCATCAACCATTTTTTATTAGGTTCAATAGCTTTACTTGTACTTTCATTAACCATACTAGCTATCATAGAATGTTCCTTTACCTTAACTGGGAAAGGCATTTTCTCAATATAAGGTTTAGGTAAGACATGATTAGTAGTATAAACTTCAGTATTTCTTGCAGGAACACTCTTAGCAACATCTTTATAAGGTTCATGATACTTATTCCACTTCTTTTTAGGCACTTCAATGTAGGAAGCAAAAGCCTTAAAATAAGAAGCAATAGCTTGAGAGTCTAGACCATTAGCATTTTTAATATTTTGAAAGTCATCAGTTGCCATAAAAGATTCAATGCATTCATAATCATAATTTATACCTGAATTTCTACCTTTTTCATTCTCCCAAGCTTCAGCATTGTCTTGAATACGGTCTAGAAGATCCCATTTAGCTTCTTTTTCCATGCGAGTGAATGATCCAGCACAAGAAGCATCCAATAAATACTTGTCATGTAGAGGGAGCCTTGCATAAAAGTTATTGATAATAATATTATTGGGGAGCTCATGAATGGGACATTTGAGCATTAGTAACTTCAATCTCCCCCAAGCTTGAGATGTATTCTCTCCATCAAGAGGCCAAAATTTGTATATTTGATTCCGATCTTTATGAATCTCACTAGGAGGATAAAACTTTGAATAAAAGAGAGGCACTATTTCCTCCCATTCAAGAGCTTGACCATTCTTCAGCAGCTTATACCATTCCTCAGCTCTTCCATTTAGTGATAATGAGAATAACTTCTTCTTAACTTGATCTGTAGTAATACCTGCACACTTGAACAACCCGCATAATTCGTGTAGAAAGAGTAAATGATCATCGGGATGGACAGTTCCATCCCCAACATAGTAGTTATCAATAACACGATCAATAATTCTTGTAGGTATTTTGAAAACATCATTCTCAGCAGGTGGTGGCTTATCTACTACCTTAGTAGTGGTAGTAGCATTACCAAATAAGAAACTCCGCGAATTATCCATAACGAAAATAAAGCAACTAGCAAAAGTAAACAATACTCACAGTAGAAGTTTCCTTTACCAGTTCCACTCTCCAATAGCACTTCACTCCCCGGTAACAGCGCCAGAAAATAGTCTTGATGACCCACAAGTATAGGGGATGTATCGCGGTATTTTCGATAAGTAAGAGTGTCGAACCCAACGAGGAGCAGAAGGTGCTCGCTAGTGGTATGGATCAGGAATTCTCTGCAAATACTTAGCAAACGGATTTTTAGGGGTTTTTGATAAAGCAAGTAAACAAAGTACGTGTAAATAAAAGACAGTAGGAATAAATGCAGCAAATGGCCCAATCCTTTATGCAGCAAAGGACAAGCCGGTTGTATTACTTAAGATGACCAAACGTTCTCGAGGACACATGGGAAGACTGTCAAGTGCTTTTGCTTCATATAGTTGATTAATCTTCTTTAGCTTGCTAAGTGTTGTGTGGGTGAACCTGTGCTAATGTACTGACCTTCCTAGGACTAATACATACTTGTGATTATACCCCTTGCAAACATCCGTAAGTACAAGAAAGTAATTAAGTTAGAAACCTAACCACAGCTTTAAACTCTAAGACCCTTACGTCCCTTGTGCAATGGTTTCCTAACGGGGGTTCAGGTTTCTGTCACTCTAGCAACCCCTGCGATTAGTAGCCAAATACACGATGCATTCCCCTAGGCCCATATAGGTGAAGTTTCATGTAGTCGATGTTCACATGACACCACTAGAAGAAGTACACCACAACTTAAATATCAAACTATTGAATCTTTCTCAACACAACTCCAGTACTAACAACATGACTTCTCCCATGTCCTCAAGAACAAAACGAACTACTCACAAGACATCATATGGATCATGATGAGAGATGGAATAATGATGTATAATAATCTGAACATAAACATTAATTCAACGGTTCACTCAATAGCATCAACTACAAAGAGTAATCAACACTGGGAAAGTTTCCCCTATGAACTAATGCAAGATTCAACCCAATTGTTACAGCAATATGGAGATGGTGATGAGGGTGCTGATGGTGATGATGGTGGTGATGATGATGATGATCCCGATGAAGTCCAGCTTGATGGTGGTTTTGATGGCGACGATCTTCCCTCTCCAGGAAGGAATTCCCTCGGTAGAAATCTGTCTGCCGGAAAGATCTTTCTCTCTCGGTGTTTTCCACCCCGCAGAGGCGGTAGAATCTTCCTGTGGTTGCTCCCCGAGTCTTAGGGTTTCGGGAGGATGATATACACCAGAGGGGAGAGCCTGGAGTGGGCCAGGGTAGCCACACCACCTGCTGGCGTGGCCTAGGGCTGCCCGCGCCAGAGGGCGGTGTGGGCCCCCTGTGGCCCATCTCCAGCCCCCCTTCTGGCTTCCTTCGTCTTCTAGAAAAATAGGATTTTCCGTATATTTTCTCGGATTTTCTGATCTTCGCGAATTTTGCCTCCAAACAGCACCTTTTCCATCAGAATCCTAGCTGCAGCGGTCCATGCTCCAAAAGTCATCAACCATGCAAAAACAGATGAAATAACATAAGTATCACTTCTCAATACGAAATATATCAATGAATAATAATGAATTATGACATAGAATAGTGATGCAAAATGGACGTATCAACGTGACATCCAATTGGTGGAAGGATCAAAGATATGTACCATGGTGATGGCGTACCTCCAGAAGTTCATGCTGGACAATAAGATTAAGTACACACTTCTTTTGCCTTTTCTTTCTCGAGTAAGTACACACCCGCTCGCAGACGTAACTTATGCCTTTCTTATATATTTTTTCCTTTGCTCTTTTCCAACATTCCGTTCCAATTGTGTTGCACAGAGACAAATACTGCACACTCATCATCATTTCCCCGAGGTTTTCACTAGCCATGTATTTAGACTTGGGGAGTTTGACAAATAAGAAAGACTACACCGGAATATGGGGTGTTCTAGATGAGGCTCTCGAGGGCTACGCCAAAAAGGGATGCCCTTTACCAATAAGGGGATTGTTTCAGGGATGGCAAACACATTTTCAAGCATGTGCTCGAGTTCCCCTATGTCAAGCAGGTAGATCCCAGCGTCAAGGAGGTCTTCTACATCATCCATCACCTTAGAGGGTTTGTCCGGGATTGCCAGAACCTATCACTATCATCTAGTCTCTGAGAATGGACTGAAAAGTTGGCAGAAATCGATGATGATCATCTTAGAGAAGACTTCCATCGCATCCAGATGAATTTGTGGGAAATCATCATTGAAGATGTCAACTCAAGGGGGACCTACAACAACCTAGAGGGTTGACTATGAGGGAGATCTAAGAGCGCATCCATAAGCAGGGTGATATGAGGACATGGATGAGAAAGAGGGCTATCAACTGTTCCCAAAGCTAAGCAAGAATAAGTCTTCATGATCGATGTATGCCTTGCATGATTGAGTGTGTGTGTTGATGGACGCGTGTAGTGTGTGTAATAAACTTTACTATCTTCATGAGTTTGTGTATCGATGGACATGTGTCATAAACTTAACCTACCTAGCTCGAAACAGTCGGTGTTGTACTTAACTATATTGTTGTCGTTGTCGTTGAAATTACTTCTATGATGATCAATGCTATCTTTTAGGTTTAAGAATCCTTTGCTTTAATTTTTGTGAACATTTATGCATCTAAAGCCTTTAATTCTTTCTGTTGCATGATTTACTAATATGCCTTGTCTGTAGAGATGACGAAGTGGTACATGGTGTACTCGGGTTGGGTTGTAGGAGTCTATGAGGAGTGGGAGGACTGTCAGAAACAAGTGAAGAACTTCAGCAGCAACAACTACAAAGGATATGCGACTAGAGAGGAGGCACTAGCCAAGTGGAGGAACCACCTGTGGAAGAAGAACCGGATGAAGAACTTGGTCGTGCTCCCACTCTTGCTCACTATCATCGCGGTTGTACTCTATTTGATCCTAGTGTAGGCGGTCACCACTTCATTTATAATGTGAGATGATGAACTTTGTACCAACACTTGTGTAATAATTTGGCACTTGTCACTATGTATCTTGATCAGGATCTAAGTAATGTGATGACATTAGACTTGTGTTATTGTATTATGTATATATCATATATCATATATATTGTTTGTACTATTCTATGTATAAATACTATACAAATACTGTAATATACCTATATTTGTACTAGGACTGCAATATATTTCGAATACATATAGAAACCTTCTGTGGCGCATATATTTATATTTATTTGGCGCATATAATAAGGATGCGCCACTGATAAGATTTTGTGGCGCATATGAAAGAATGCGCCACAGAAATGTGAGAATTTTGTGGCGCATATCAATATGCACCATAGATATATAATTTAGTGGCAAGGTAATAGTGGCGCATCCAATATGTGCCACGGAATTCCAAAAACATGCGCCACAGATAGCTTGTTTCCTAGTAGTGTCCCACTCTTAGGTTTTCCAAGATTTCTAGATCTTGTCTAGTTTTCTTGGTAGATCTCTATCTCTTGTGGTTCATCTGTGGATCCCTTGTCGTCTACACCCTCATGTACCAAGAAATCTTGTTTTTGCGTTCATTTGTGGTCGGTTTGTGTCCTTGCACTACCGGACCTGCTCGCGGTTCCGCTAACTCCGGTACAACCAGAATTTTATACCAGATGTTTGTAGTACTACCGGTTTTAGTTCTGACTCCGGTACTACCGGGCCCATTCGACCCCAATTTTTTTTGTTAAAACTTGGTTTTTTTGTGTCTCTTTGTTTCGGGATCTCATTCCCTTAACCTCTATTATCCTCCCATTTTCTTTCACATGTCTTGGTGGCTCGGGTCCTAGGAAGAGATCCAAGGCTCATCATGATGAAGACATGGAGTCCGATTTTGAGGAAGAGGTTATGACCCAGCCAAGCAACCACATGCAAGATAAGATCAAGTCCTCTAGGGGTGGTTGCAGAAGGCAAGACAAGTGGTCATCTGGTCGTGGCATTGCTCCTCCCCCTCCACCTCCCAATGTTCACACCAATAGTCAGAGTTCTGGGCCATCAGGGCCAATGGTGTTTTCTGACCTGTCTGAAGAAGAGTTCACTGTCATGAGGTGCGTCAATCCCTACATACACACTCATGGTAGTGATAGGGAAGGCAGCTTGTTCTACACCGAGTTCTAAGAGAGGGCGTACAAGGAGGTCCTCTTGACTAATGACAACCTCTTTGTGACCCAGAAGTTCATTGATATTGATCACATCATGAATGCTGAGTACTTTGGTGAGGCCAAGGATATTTGTACCAACTTGGGGTTGCCTCCTATCATGCAGTTCAGGCAAGAGTTTTATCCTACCCTTGTGGCTCAATTCTATGCCACCGTGCACTTTGGCAATGGTCACTCAAGGAAGATGACTTGGATGAATCATGGCGTTTTCAAGGAAGCCACTTCGACAAAGTTTGCGCACATTCTTGGTTATGAGGATTGTGGTATGGATAATCCATGTGGCTTTCGTCATCACGCCATTGGTCGACCCATGAAGAAGCATGTATTGGACCATCTCTATATTCCGGTAGGGGTATTGCTGGCAAGATCAAGCATCTCTTGCCTACCTATGAGATTTTATATTGCATCTTCTAGGAGACTATTGCTCCCAGGGTGGGCAACTTTGATGAGATTCATGGTTTCCTTGTGGACCTCATGTACCAAGCTCATGTCAACCATTATACCGGTGTCCCGATGGATGTGATGGATTTCATTTGAATTGAGATGGCCATTGCTGTGTTCACTAGGAGAGTGCCTCCATTTTATCCATATGTTATGGCTCTTATCATGAACAAATCTCCTTTATTGTCAATGATCTCCCCAACCGCAAGCTTGTAATTCACAAACCCAAGCAATTGTTGATCAAGAAGCATTCTACTCCTCTTAACACGGATGGCACGGAGATTGATGAGGAAGGGAATGTGATTGAGGAGGGCTATGATGAAGAAGAAAGTGGACACGGTGGTCATGACTTTGTAGTTTCTCGTCGAAAGGATGCACCTTCTCATGGGCCAAGAGGCTTGAAGCCAAACTCAAGAAGGTGTTTTGTACAAGCTGACAATCAAAAGCGCATGTATGAAGCCCATGTCTATGCCAAGAAAGCTTGCTCCAGTCAAAAAGAGCTCATGGAAGCCCAAGGTTTGACCGTTTCCAAAAGCTCTGAGGACAACATCACCCCCCAAGGATCAATGAATTTCCAAGCATAGAAACTGGGATGATGATGATGCTACTTCTTCCTACCGGGCCCTGATGTTCCATGGTAATGATTATGAGGAGTGATCTTTAGGACGTTAGTTTTGCTCTTGTACCTTTTTGGCGTCTTGATGCCAAAGGGGGAGAAGTTGCAACATAGGTTGTTTAGGATTTGCAGAAGTCACAAGCTCGCTCTTTTTTTGATCTTTAGTTTCTTGTGAACTTTTTTTGCCTCATATTATTTGTGAACTCTATGTGCTACCTATTTGTGCTCTATGTAAGTGAAGACTATGTGGTTCTGCATCGTGTGGATTTACCTTATGCGGTGAATCTCTCTCTATTTGATGCTTGTTTATAATTCTTCACCACATTTGTTTTTGCAAAGGTATGTGTATCAAGTCAATTACTATTTTGTTTGCACCTATTGTTGGTTTGTAAAATTGAGGGGGAATGTTGATCCTAGTGTGTGCTTGTTGTATAGCAAACTTGGGTATACACACGTCTAGTGGGAGCCTGTCTCTATTTTACAAATTTTCTAGCTATAACATGACATCTTTTATGCAAATATGCATGTGTGTTGTCATGAAACACCAAAAAGGGGGTGATTGAAAGGGCATTTACCTACCTAAGTGATTTTGATGTTTGATGATGACACAAGTGTTAGACTAATCATTTGCTAAGTTCTTTGTAGGCTCTCTATGTTGCAAATCATTTGATGCCCCTAAAAAAAGGACAAAAGCAAGACATTGTTTTTCTAGGCCTTTTATGTTGAGTTGTAGGAAAACAGTACTATCAAGAGGGGGTTCGCTTCAGAAAGTTTTGGTGGAATCAAGTTTACATTTCTTTGGACCATCCAGATTTCCCTCAATGGTAGAGAAGAAAAAGTGGGATTTGTGCCCTATTGGTGGTTGCCAATGCTGTCTGTCCTGACTGGTATTACCTGACTATTTATCCGGTACTTCTGCTTGGAACCGGTAGTACCACTTGGTGGTACCGAACACATCTGCACTCAGCTCCTCCTCTGGAGCATCTGGTACCGCCACCCAGTACTACCACAACCTTGTGGTAGTACTACCACGTCGAGTTGCGGCACTACCGGAGATCACTAAGGTGGTTTGTCCACGCTCAGTTGCGTCCGGTACCTCTCAGCGGTACTTGTCTGGTAGTACCAATGTTTTCATGTACTACCACGGCTAGGTCCTATAGTAGCGACTGTCGCAGCAACTAACGGGTGGATTCCTGGAGTATAAAAGGGCCCTTCTTTCATAATGGGAAGGTTGCCTTTTTATCTCTCTCCTCCATTGTTCTTGAGGTGAACTTTTTCTAGATCTCCCCCCATAGTGCTCAAATCTCCTTGATTCTTTGGGATTTGGTGGAGGAGGTCTAGATCTAGGGTTTAACCAAAGAAAGTTGATTCCCTTTTGTTTTCCTTTGAGGATCTTGTTACTCTTGGGTTCTTTAGAACCCTAGACGCAAGCGGTCGGTCTTGGAGCTCAGACATTGGTTGTAAAGCTTCAAGATCGTGTTGGAAGACTCCAAGTGTGGTGGAGGTCTACTCAACAAGTTTGTAAAGGTTTCGGTCGTCGCTTTCAAGGTCACCGCATAGTGCATCGTGTGCTTGCCTTGAGGCGGGTGCGCGGGATAATAGGGTGAGACCTCATGTGGCGCTGGTGGTCTTAGTACCACTCATCCCTTCAACGGAGACGTACTTTCCCTCAAAAGGAAGGATCTTCGGGAAAATATCTCTGTGTATCTTGGTTATTTCTATCATTTACTCTCTATTATTGTTGTTGCATGATTGCTTGTCATATCGGTTTCCTTACCTAGTTGCGTATCTGGAGAACTTACTTTGTGTCAAGGCTTAATCTAAAAAGAAACTAAAAATTGAGTAGCTCTTGTTCACCCCCTCTAGTCGTTTATACCGATCTTCCAACTACGACAAAATTTGTTCAAGTTCCGTTAATACAGTGTTGAGGACGGCGGCACGACTTTAGCTCGCGTTAGTGTTTGTAGATATCAATGTGGACCTATTCGTAATTTTTATTACTTTAAGTCATCTTTATACTGTTGTTCACTATTATTATTAGACCGTGGAATTTTCCAAAAAAAAGGGTTCGACGGATCCTTTAGGGCAAATGGTACAGAAGCGTGTGCTTAATCGCATTTATGCACGACCGAGACTCTCCTACAAAAGAAGCAGAACAGAAAACCCATAAAAGAAGTAGAGCACGTTCTGATGGATGGACCGTCGCTCTTTAAACAAAACGATGGGCCGTCGTCACGACGAACCTCCACTGTTGAAATGAAGCATTGGGTGGCCACTATTGCCCGTCTTTGAAAGCAGCATGGGCCATCGCACGCCTCCTGGTAGTTTCATTCTTTGTAACCCATCCACCACTTTTCTGGAAAAAGAAAACACCACGGTTGGCGTTTGCTTTATTTTTTTTGAGAGAGAACCCACATATTTCATTAATCAAAAACCGAGTTACAAGAATCAACACAGGTGAAAACTAAAAACAGATCAGGATAAAGTGATTATGCTAAATTTGCCGATCAAATCTTAAGAGATCGAGAAATACAAAATAATTCTTAGAGTTTTCTCCAACTACCGAAATCAGCGGCCTAGATCTAACGCCACCGAGACACACGCCAGAAGAGTCACCGAACCTCCACCAATGCAAGATAAAAAAGCACCATCGCCAAACGAGACTTTGGTGTCGATGAATAGGCATGTTGCATACAGCGAGGCATATGTCGCTGTAGCATGTCGGCCGGGAAACGTCCTCGTGCTATCTTGAACCAAGATTTGTCGCCTATCATCGATGAAGTCGGAGAAGAATGTGGATCCACCACCTCCGGACCAACATCCCCGCTCCAGATGAACCACATCGCATCGGCCGCCAGCGCCATTGTGGAAAACAACAAATGCCAGTGACACATCGGCAAACTGATCTCGCTAGATATGAAGAATATCGAGAAGACCAAGCTGTCGATATGAAGATCGAGTTGCACATGTTGCCATTAATTTCGAGACACCATCGTGAAGGTCACCGCCCATGTGTGAATAGAATTGAGGCAGATTTATTTGTCTAGACGCCGCTTCCACCACCCCAATGATGTGCAACTAAAGACAAGCCCTAACTGTATCTACTAGACCAGAACAGAGGATCGTGGTCCCCCCTCCCTCCTTCCGCTGACGGTTGAGATCTGGTGGGAGTGGGTCGCCGCCGCCTCCTGGGAGAGAGGAGGAAGGCAGGATAGATTGGTTGTGTTGGTTGGTGAGTGCTTACGACTAGGGTTGGAGCTGACATCCCACATAGGTATATCAAAAATCAAACATATACTGTATGACTAATCTCAAATAAAAATTACACTAGGTCAAATTTTAGAACAACTATGTGGGTTTATGTGGGCTTTGCTTGCAACCCTACATATGATTCTGTGACGCAGATTCAGTAGCTGCTTCCATGACTATATGAGAGGGGACAAGGTCTCATGTTGTCCCCCCCTAGGGCGACACCAAGCGATAACCTAGTCGCCGACAAGAGAAAATCCCCAACATAATAGTTATCCATAACACGATCAATAATTCTTGTAGGTATTTTAAAAGCATCATTCTCAGCAGGTGGTGGTTCATCTACAACCTTCGTAGTGGTAGTAGCATTACCAAATAAGAAACTCAGCGAATTATCCATAACGAAAATAAAGCAACTAGCAGAAGTAAACAATACTCACAGTAGAAGTTTCCTTTACCAGTTCCACTCTCCAATAGCACTTCACTCCACGGCAACGGTGCCAAAAAATAGTCTTGATGACCCACAAGTATAGGGGGTGTATCGCAGTATTTTTGATAAGTAAGAGTGTCGAACCCAACGAGGAGCAGAAGGTGCTGGCTAGTGGTATGGATCAGGAATTCTCTGCAAATACTTAGCAAACAGATTTTTAGGGGGTTTTGATAAACCAAGTAAACAAAGTACGAGTAAATAAAAGACAGCAGAAATAAATGCAGCAAGTGGCCCAATCCTTTATGCAGCAAAGGACAAGCTGATTGTATTACTTAAGATGACCAAACATTCTCGAGGACACATGGAAGACTGTCAAGTGCTTTCACTTCATATAGTTGATTAATCTTCTTTAGCTTTCTAAGTGTTGTGTGGGTGAACCTGTGCTAATGTACCGACCTTCCTAGGACTAATACATACTTGTGATTATACCCCTTGCAAAAATCCATAAGTACAAGAAAGTATTTAAGGTAGAAACCTAACCACATCTTTAAACTCTAAGACCCTTACGCCCCTTGTGCAATGGTTTCCTAAAAGGGGTTCAGGTTTCTGTCACTCCGGCAACCCCTACGATTAGTAGCCAAATACACAATGCATTCCTCTAGGCCCATATAGGTGAAGTGTCATGTAGTCGACGTTCATATTACACCACTAGAAGAAGTACACCACAACTTAAATATCAAACTATTGAATCTTTCTCAACATAACTCCACTACTAACAACATGACTTCTTCCACGTCCTCAAGAACAAAACAAACTACTCACAAGACATCATATGGATCATGATCAGAGACGGAATAATGATGTATAACAATTTGAACATAAACAATAATTCAATGGTTCACTCAATAGAATCAACTACAAAGAATAATCAACACCGGGAAAGTTTCCCCTATGAACTATGCAAGATTCAACACAATTGTTACAACAATATGGAGATGGTGATGATGGTGCTGATGGTGATGATGGTGGTGATGATGATGATGATGATGATGATCTCGATGAAGTCCAGCTTGATGGTGGTGTTGATGGCGACGATCTCCCCTCTCCGGGAAGGAATTCCCCCAGCAGAAATCTGTCTGCTAGAGAGATCTTTCTCTCTCGGTGTTTTTCGCCCCGTAGAGGCGGCGAAATCTTTCTGTGGAAGCTCCCCGAGTCTTAGGGTTTCGGGAGGAATATATACGCCAGAGGGGAGTGCCAGGGGGTGGTGTGGGCCCCTGTGGCCCATCTCCATCCCTCCTTCTTGCTTCCTTCGTCTTCTGTAAAAATAGGATTTTCCGTATATTTTCCCGGATTTTCTGATCTTCGCGAATTTTGACTCCAAACAGCACCTTTTCCATCAGAATCCTGACTGCAGCGGTCCATGCTCCAAAAGTCATCAACCATGCAAAAACAGATGAAATAACATAAATATCACCTCTCAATTCGAAATATATCAATGAATAACAGTGAATTATGACATAGAATAGTGATGCAAAATGGACGTATCAACGCCTCTAACCCTCCTCCCGAGGTAGAATTGTACTACGAAGTAGCTTTCTTTGTCGACTTCCGTTAAGTACTTGATGTATAATAATTTATCTTCTGAATGCAGGATTGGAAGGTGTCTCCCAATTTGCCCCTCGTCCTGAAGGGGTTATCCCTCGCGAGGTGGATGAAGAGGACGAGTCGAAGTCGACCGTCCCAATCGAAGAGGAGGAGGGAGCCCCCGAGTCCAGCGACCCGGATAGTCACAAGCATTCCCGTAGCATGGACTCGGATGCCTCATCGTTGTCGACTCCAGAAGGCCCTTCTGTTTTTGTAGAGGATCCAATCCCTGCCGTTTCTGTGCACTCCATAGCTCCTCCTACCCGGAAGAAGCTGCGACTGCTAAAGGAGTCGTCGGAGTCAAAGGAGCAATCCTTTGACCTTGATAAATTTGACTGGTAAAATTTCGACTTTGTCTTGGTTTCTTTTTGGAGTTGCGTTCCCTAAAGTTTTTGTTGGATGTGTTCTGTAGTCAAGCGGCGTCATCGTCTTCCGGCGACGTCCAATTTGTGAAGGAATTTGGAGTCGCAGACTCCAAGGCCAAGGAAGTGGCCGAACGATCTTCCTCTCCTCCATTGGCGGCCCACTCTAGGCACAACTCGTCGAGTTCCCCGCATGCTGGGGGACACCAAGTTGTTGCCCAAATGACTGTGCAACAGTTATCTTCGGAGTCTCTAGAGGACCATGTAAGCATCCCTTTGCTATTTTGGCAGTCGAATATATACTTGGTGCTGTTGCTGAACTTTGTTTTCCTCTGATGTAGCTTATTGTGAAGGAAGCTGCTCGCCTGGCGGAGCAAGTCCTGGACATGGGTCATCATCATGCACGGCTGGACAATAGCCATCGTGTTGTTGAAGGTTAGTTTTGGCTTTGCCTTTATCTTCGTGAAGTTTCTAGATTCGATCGATTATACGTTCTGTTCCTTTGCAGTTGAGCATAACGAACTTCTGCATCATGCTGCTTCACTCGAAAAGACGCTTGCCGCGTCGGCGAAGAGTCATGACGAAGCAATCGTAGCCCTAGAGGAGTCGCAAAAGCGCGAATAAAACTTGCAAAAGCGGAAAGAGGACTTGCGCGTCTCCAGTGCCGAGAGGGAGACGTTGCTCGAGGAGCAACTTTTCTCAATTGCTAAGTCCCTCTCAGGTACTCTTTCAGCTGAATTTTCATTGTTTCTTGCTTCGACATCGTGTTATTGTGCTAACACTTTGCTGTATGTAGATGCCAGCGGCCTGAGCTTTGACGCACAGGCCCTTCATCACGACGATGCATTGGCTGGTGCTATCACCACAGTCAAAGACCACAGCGCTTCCCTTCAGGGGACGTTGACGAAGGCCAAGGGTGTGCTAAGTCGCATACGCAGGGATCTAACCCCCAAGGCTGAGCTGATTGACAATCTTGAGGACCTTGTGGAATCCCTTGCTAGGGGTATTCCCGTGGACTTCAGGAACTCCCAGCGGTCTGTCAGCGCCACCATGGCACTCGCGATGGTGCAAGCCCATGGCGTGGAGCTGGACCCCGCCGCGATCTCCAAGGCGATGCCCGTCGGCGCGGATGGCCAACAGGTAGTGTTTGCTCCCTTCACTATTGGCTGTGGTAAATATGGGCCGCAACTCATCAGTACAGTCGCCAAATACTCCAAAGAGCTGCAGCGAGCGAAGAATGCGGCGAAGGCTTCGGCCTCAGGGGCTGGCACTAGAAAGTCTGTGGCGTCAGAGACCACCACGGATTTGATGAGGCCCCCGAAGTCGAAGTCGAAGTCGAAGAAGCAGACAGCTCCTCAGTAGCTATCCTGTAATAGTTGTAGTTTTACTTTTGTGTTGAAACCATGCTTTTGTGGGAGTATCCCTATTGAGACTTTTGCCGTGCCTGAATGCATTCGAGCCTTTTATCAATGTATTCTTGGTCCCTTATTTGCTCTTGCTTGGTTTGTGATAGGGTACGTCGAGTGGTCCTTCGAGTGATCCTCGTGAACTTCCACCCACTGATGAAACATTGGCGCAGCCGCGCTCAAAGGTGGATGAGTTGTCCTTGCTTTCACGACTACGCGATCGCATTATGCAACTGGAGCATGAGTTGCCCATCCTCTGCGGTAGCGCGGATGTATGGAAGTCGAAGGCGGAGAAGGCTACCGCCGGCGAGCAGTATCTCTTGGAGGAGGTGGCGCAACTGAGTGAGTAGTTCAAATGTTAGCTTTCTACCCTCTTATCTTTTCTTTTAGTCTGTCGTGGTGATGCCTTGTCTTCATACTTTTCCCTTTTGCCTGGTGTAGTTGTTAGTGCTCATCATCCGCAGGATGAGAAAGACCGGATTGCCATTCGAATGAATGGTCTGACCCAGGAGCAACTACAGGCGAGTGGGTACTTTTGGGTGGACCACGATCATGCGATCGCGCTTGTGACCCTGCAGGATCATGCTTCTTGAGTACTTCACTTTTTGAAGAAGGCGTAGTCGTGCCTTAGGCATATCTATTAGACGATGTTTCCGCTGGATGCCGTCCCTTCAAGCATGTTGGCTCTTCTGGCGAAGTTCCAGGATATGAGTGCAGTTCGCGAGTGCGTACGACAGCAGTTAGTAGCTGGTGCTAAGGCTGCGTTGTCGCTGGTGCGACTGCATATGCTGGATGTAGATGTTGCGTCTGTTGCCGCTGGGCCACCACCTCTGCCAGAGGGTATGACCTGGGACATGGTTCCACACTACCAAGCGGTTGATCGCCTAGCGGAAGAAATTGTGGACTTCTTTGAGGAACAAATGAATGTTCTCATGTTGCAGCAGTAGTATGACTTGTATCCTGCACATAATTGTACAAGTGTTGTAAAGTTCATATGAATATGTTGGATGTAATTAATACTCATTAATTTGTGAAGAGCTTGCTAGTATTTATATTTTGAGAGTGTATTTGTACTCTGCAGTTCCTTTTTGATAGCCTGACTTGTGTTATCTCAGCACCTTGCCAACCTGTCAGGTGCGTTGCAACTGGGTTGGTGTTTATCAAGGTCGATTGATGTTGTGTCAACTACTCGGGATACTGCGATTTGTTCGTAGAACGAGAATGTAAAGGGTGGCGCAACCCCCGAGTGATAAAATTGTGAGAAAATAAGGGAAACACAAAGTTTGGGGCACTTAGCTCTATTTATTCGTGGAATAGTACGAGGTACAGTGTGTGGCTAAGTAGCCTGGATGAATAGCCTTATTTGTAATGTAGAAAAAAAACGACTAGGGGTAGAAGCGACGCAGCTGCGCGACGTTCCAAGGATTGGAGTATGCAACTCCTGTCTTGAGATCTTTAAGGCGATAGGCGCCACCTGGGATTACTTCTATAACCACATAAGGTCCCTCCCAAGGGGACTCGAGCTTGAGATACCCTTGCTGCTTTAGTCGCAGGACTAGATATCCTTCGATGAAGGATCTGGGGCGTAGCCTTCTGCTATGCTAGTTGCAGAGATTTTGCTGGTAGATCGTTGATCTCTCCGCTGCGATTTCTCTTGCCTCGTCGAGGAGGTCAACGGAGTCTTCGAGTGCAAGAGTTGACTCTTGGTCGCTATAGGCTACCACCCGTGGGGCTTTGTAGCGTACCAGCACCGCTTCAGCACCGTGTACCATGAAGAACGGTGTGTATCCCGTGGCGTTGTTTGGGGTTGTGCGCAGGCTCCAAAGTACAGATTGCAGCTTGTCTGGCCAGCATCCAATAGCTTGTTTGAGTGGTTGGAGGAGTCGTTTCTTGATTCCGCCGCATACAAGGCCGTTGGCCTTTTCGACTTGACCGTTGGTCTGCGGGTGAGCCACCGAGGTGTAGCTTATGTTGATTCCTAGGTTTTCACAGAATTCCTAGAACTCCTTAGAGGTGACGTTCGTCCCATTGTCCATGATGATGATGTGTGGCACTCCAAAGCAGTAGACAATGGACTCGAAGAACTTGACAGCACTGGCTCCTGATTGATTTGTCACCGACATGGCCTCGATCCACTTGGTGAATTTGTCAACTGCGACCAAGAGGTAGACGTAACCTCCTCGCAAGGATTTTGGGAGCTTGCCGACCATGTCGAGTCCCCACTGCGCGAAGGGCCAAGCCAATGGTATTGGCCAAATTTTCGTGCCAAGTGCGTGAGGTTTGTCCGCAAATCGCTGGCAAGCGTTGCAGCACTGGATGATGTCCTTGGCGTCACGCATGGCCATGGGCCAGTAGAATCCAGCTCGTAGATCTTTGGCGACGAGGGCGCGACTGCTAGCATGGTGCCCGCAAGTGCCTTCGTGGATGTTGAGGAGGACAGCCCTTCCGTCTCCATTGGAGACGCACCATTGGAGCACTCCTGTGATGCTGTGCTTGTATAGTTCGCCGTTGATGACCGTGAATGCCTTGGATCGTCACGCGATGTGTCGCGCGTCAGTCGGATCATCTGGAAGCCTTTTGCTGAGTAGATATGTGATGTAGGGTTGTGTCTAGGATGGCTCGATCATCATGACGCCCATTGGTCCTTCGAGTCCTGTATCAAGCTCGAGGTCGTCGAATGCCATTGGCTCGTTGGGTGGCGTAGCTTTCGAGCCCGTTGGTGTGCCTGCTTTCTTCTCTGAAGCCTTTGGCTTGATGGAGCATTCTCAAATACGCTCAAGAAATACCCCAGGTAGTATGGGGGCGTAGGTGGAGCACATATTGGGGAGTAGATCCGCCTCTTCATTGCTTTCGCGACGCACATGTCGCAGCTCACAGTCGTCAAAGTCCCCTTCGAGTGTGTCGTAGAGGTCGCGATGTGCGATCATGTTGTCACTCAATGCGTCGCACTCGTGCATCGTTTGGTTGACCACCAGTTTGTAGTAGCCATAGATGATGAGTCTCTTGGCACCACAGGCTTTCGCCATCCACATCCCATGGATTAGAGCCTCGTACCCAGCTTCATTGTTGGAGGCAGTGAACTGCATTCGCAGAATGTATTTCAGCTTGTCTCCCTAGGGCGATGTCAGTATGACACCTACGCCAGCTCTGTCCTTTCGTTTAGACCCATCGAAGTGCATTGTCTAGAGGTAGGACATTCTAGCTTGTCGGGGGCTGGTTGTCCATCCAGTGCACTAGGAAATCAGGGAGGACTTGCGACTTTATCGCGTCGCGCTTTTCGTATGTGATGTCTTGTGGAGACAGTTCGATTCCCCAAAGCGTGACTCACTCGGTGGCATCGGGGTTATTGAGTATATGCCCGAGCAGGGCGTCATTGACCACCATGATTGGGTGCTCCTGGAAGTAGTGGCGCAGTTGCCTAGCTGTTATGAAGATGCCGTACGCCAGCTTCTGGTAGTGTGGGAACCGCTGTTTTGTTGGCGTGAGCACCTTGCTGAGGTAGTAGACTGGGCGCTGGACCCCGTGGACCTTGTTTTCTTCGGCTTGTTCCACCACAAGCACCGTACTGACCACCTGGTTGGTGGTGGAGATGTAGAGCAACATCGGCTCCTTTTCGCGTGGAGTCACCAGTACTGGCGAGGTGGATAGTAGACGTTTGAGGTCTTCGAATGCTTCTTGCGCCTCGTCTGTCCACTCGAACTTATCAGTTTTGCGGAGAAGTTGGTAGAAGGGTAGTGCCTTTTCGCCCATTCGACTAATGAATGGACTGAACGCCGCGATTCACCCAGCCAGCTGCTGGACGCCTCTTACGTTCTTTGGCTTCTCCATGGCCAGTATGGCTTTTATTTTCTTTGGGTTTGCTTCGATCCCTCTCGCGGAGATGAGATACCCGAGTAATTGCCTAGATGGTACGCCAAAGGCGCATTTGTCCGGATTGAGCTTGATCCGATAGCGGTCGAGGTTGGCGAAGGTCTCACGTAGATCATCGATTAGCGAGGCTTCCTATTTTGTTTTGATGACGATGTCGTCAACGTAGACTTAGATGTTGCGACCAAGTTGATTCTTGAGGCAGGCCTGCATGCATCGCTGATAGGTGGCTCCTGCGTTTTTTAGCCCGAAGGGCATCGTGTTGTAGCAGAACACACAAAAGGGCTCCGTAAACGTTGTTTCTCTTGGTCTTCCTCCTTCATTCGAATTTGATTGTAGCCTGAGTAGGCATCAAGGAAGCAGAGACGTTCACATCCCGTGGTGGAGTCGATGATTTGGTCGATTCGCGGCAGCGGGAAGTGATCCTTTGGGCAGTGCTTATTTAGAGAGGTGAAGTCCACGCACATCCGCAGGAGATCTGTGTCTTATTTGGGCACCAGCACTATATTAGCGAGCCAAGTGCTTTCCTTGATCTCGCGTATGAAGTTTGCATCGAGAAGTCTGTTGATCTCCATTCCGACCGCTTTTGCTCTTGGTTTAGAAAGTCGCCATATTGTCTGCTTGACTGACCTTGCATCTGGATTTACGTTGAGTGCGTGCTCGGCGAATTCCCTAAGTGCCCCTAGCATGTCCGCTGGACACCAGGCGAAGATTTCCCAGTGCTCACGGAGGAATTCGACGAGCGCGAGTTCCTATGCGATACTCAGGTTGTTGGCGATGAGGGTTGTCTTGGTCGGCTCCGTCGGATGGACCTGGACTTTCTTCGTGTGTACCGACGAGTCGAAGGACAGGTCGGGTGAACTTGGCCTGCTCAGGGGAGGCAAACTGTTGGATGTCGACTCCTTCAATCTTGCAAGCTCCTCCTGCATGCCGAAGGACTGGGAGATTCTGTTGAATTCCCAGTCGTGGCTATCGGACTTCTCGAAGCCTCCGTTGATTATGATGATGATGTTTGGACCTGGAATTTTCATTTGCAAGTAGGCGTAGTGCAGCACTGCCATGAACCTAGCGAACGCGACGCATCCGAGGATGCAGTGATATTGCGAAGGCCAGTCGACAACTTCAAAGTCGATGCGCTCTCGCCGAAAGTTTTTTGGCGTGCCGAAGATGACATCGAGGTTGATTTTGCCCAGGGGGTATATGCCCTTGCCTAGGAAGATGCTGTGGAACGTCGTGTCTAAGACTTCTAGGGAAGTCAGAGGGATCCTCATCGTCCACAAGGTACTTGCAAACATGAGGTTAATGCCTCTCCCGCCGTCCATGAAGATGTGACTCATGTCGAAGCCTCCGATTTGCGCCTCGAGTACGAGGGGACAGTGGCCCGGACGAGGGACTTGACGCGATGGTCGCGTTTGTCGAATGTGATGTAGGAGTCACTTCCACTGAGATACTCAGTGGTGGAAGGTGGGGAATTGGTCGCCAAGTTGACTTGGCGAGTGATGACCTTCCGCACTCGATTTGAGGGACACCCTTTTTAGATCATCATGTTGCCCATGGCCCATGGGTATGGTTCACCTCCATGGTGCTGGACTGGCACGGCCGCATGTGGTGGTGATCCGGGCGGTGGTGGAGGAGCTCCGTGTGCCACAACGCCTAAGGCAGCTCCGTAGCCCCTGCTGACCGCCTCGTGGTTCATCCGAGACAGGCCCTCGTGGAGTTTGAGAAATTCACGACAGTCCTTGAGAAGGTGGCTGGATTTCTTCTTGCCGTCGTGCTTGTCGATGTAGAAGTGCACGTTGCACGGCCCGGGTAGTTTGTCCTCGATGGTTGTTGTGGGTGCCTCTTCGCGAGTGCGGTGCTACCACACTTGCGTGGTTTTCCCGGAGTCGCGGTATCCACCGCTGCGATAACCGCTTTTACGGTTGTCATCGCGTTTGTCAGCGTAGCCGGCTGCGACCATGTTGACATTGTCGCGGTCATCGTAGATGCGCAATCGACGCTTACCTCGACGGTCGCGTCTGCGCCCTAGGTCGTCGTCATCGTCAGAGTAGGTGCGGTTTTTCACCGGATCCTCTCCGTTGGCTCACCGATTCGCGATTTCCATCAGGTGGTCGATTGTTTTGGGCTTAGTGCACCCTAGCTCTTCCCTGAGCTCGATACGGTGGACGCCATCATTGAATGTGTCAATTGCGCGGTCCTTCGAGATGTTTTCCGCGAAGTTCTTGATGATGGACGACCTCTAGATGTAAGAGCGCAGTGACTCACCAGACTTTTGCTGGCAGCTTCTTAGTTCCTCGATTGATGTGGGCCTTTTGTAGGTGCCCTTTGCGCACAAAGATGTAGACCAGCTCTTCCCAGCTGCGAATGGATCCGCGCGGGAGGTTGTTGAGACACGCACGAGCGGCGCCCTACAGCTGTAGTTGCAGGCATTGCATGGTCGTGCTTCGACTCCCACCATGTAGCCTGGCGGAGGAGGAGGAAGACGAGGCTCCCCTGCCCTTTGCCCCCTTCTTCTCCACAGTGACCCCACCGCTGCCACTGTTTCTGTGTAAGCGCTATGCCGCCGCTGCCGTGCCTTGTCGCCCTTTTGTGACCACGCCACCACTTCTGCTCGAGCCTTTCGCCACGGGGCCCTGCACCTCCAAATTCCCCACCTCTGGCTACTTCTTCTCTGATTACATTCTCGAAGAACTTGATTTGGCCATGATAGAGGAGGAAGCCACCGTCGTCGCTCAGGAGGAGGAGAAAGACGAGGCTCACGAGCGCGGCGCCTGGCCAGGTGCGTTCGTGTGCCAGGACAACATCGACTGGCTGTATGCGACGCGCCGCATCCCAGAGGGCGTCACCTGCCACCTCGTTGCCCAGGAGACAACTCCCTCTACAAATCCCGGTGAATTTGTTGTCTTTCTCTCCCATTTCCAACGCGGCTTCGGCTTGCTCGTCTTTGATTTCTTCCATGATTTCATCTCCACTTATCAACTTCAGCCGCACCATCTCCCCACCAATGCCATCACATATCTTTCCTCTTTCGCCTCTAGCATTGAGGGTTACGTCAGCCTCTAGCCTACTAAAGAACTTTGGATCAAGTTCTTTGGTCTCAAGAAAAATGGCGTCCTAGACAAGCACCTTGCCCCTGCTGATAAGCACCTGACCCACTGCAGTGGAGCTTCAATCTCTCCCTGCAAGAATTCTGCCTTCCCCCAGGTTACCAGCCTCTAATCATGCAAAGCCTGGGCCTAGACCTTCTTCTATGTCCAGAACAATTCGGATGTAGACTTGATCCGGCTTCTCCCCTTCAAGATGGGTGTCCTGGACACCTCTCTATGGGAGAAAATCCCAAAACGGCCTACTGCCTTGGCGAACCAGGTAGATCGCCGGATCACGGAGCTCGCCGAGCTGTGGGTGCGCAACAAGGACATAATGATCACCTTTGTCCGCAGCCGAGTCTCCCCCCTTCAGAAGCACACCCATAAGATCTGCCATTTGAGTGGCCCCCTTGACCCCCACCAGACCTCCTCCTTTGAGCTTAACAACTCCGAGGTATTCCACCGGGTCAAGGCCATTTTTAAGGTGGAGAAGGAGCTCTCTGAGGCGTGGAAGTCGGGTCTTGCGCCCTTCACCCGGGCCAACATGCCTCCTAAGGTAAACCCTTATCTTGGTATATTTTATGGGTCTTGTGGTATGTCAGATAGCCTCCTAACTTAACCATTTAGTACTTTTGCTCTTAGCTGTTTCTCCAGCAGACAGTGGAGGATGGCAAGGAGCTGGCCCTCAAATGGGTGGCAGACCACACAGAGCCGGACGAGGAGGAGCCTGACTCAGAGAGGTTCTTGCCTACTCCGGACAGAACCAAGTGCCCCTCTGGTAAGGCTTCTTCTCTAAGGGATTGGCTGGATGATTATGACTCGGATGTTGAGGTTATGGAGGTACTTGATCTAGTGCCTACTCTTACGTGTTCCGAGTTATGTCCGAATCTTCAGCTACCCATCTGGTCAGGTCCTCGAGGTTCCCCCTCTTGCCACGGATGATCCGGCTCTTGACCCCTCCCAGAAGCGCGTGGTAACCTCGTCCGCAGCTTCGGAGGTGCCCCCGCCCAAGAAGAGGCAGAAGAAGTCCGGGGTCAAGGCTCCAGCTAAGCCAGTGGTCAAGAGCATAGTCCGGAGAACGCCCAAACCTTAGGCGCCCCCAGCCTTGGATGAGTGATTCGTTTTTCTTTTCCCGCTCATCACCGAGTCTTGATCCTTTTGCCTTTGCCCTTTACTTGCCTTTCTTTCTCCTTTTTACTTGTTGCTTTACGTTTCTGCAGCGCTCCTAGGGTTATTCCCCAGAGTGGCTCCAGCATTTCCTCTCCAATCCGGAGCAGCCCATCTCCCCCCGCGACGATGACGTTCGTCCACAGAGTCCTATCCAAGAGGATTCCGCGGCTGTGCCGGATCAGAGCCCACCTCGCCATGAGGAGGGCAACATCGATGCAGGGGGTAGTGGAGAAGCCGAGGACATGGCAATGCCAGATCTCCCCAACTCTACTACTCCACCAGAACCTTCAACCTCTGAGGTGCTAGCTTCATCGGCACTGCCCCAGATAGTTTCTTCATTTTCTGTTTCTCCAGCATCACCAGTATCTGTACCAGCAGCATCACCAGTACTAGCACCAACAGCACCAGTACCAGTAGCACCAGCACCAGCAGCACCAGTACCAGCACCAACAACAATGCCAGCAGCAACACCAGCAACACTTGCAGCATCAATAGCGCCAGTAGCAACACCGGCAGCAGCATCAGCCACAACCAAGCCAGCTTCCAAGAAGAAATCTCAGTCTATTGCCTCTGGATCCACGGTGTCTATTAAAGACTTTTTCAGCCAGCCTCCCAAGCTCAGTCCGGCTCTACAACCTCGGCTCTTCTTCAGCGGCCAACATGATCTGGCAAGAGCAAGAAAGCCACCAAGCCAGCTAAGGATTCTACTTCCGTCTCTCCTGCCACCAGATCTGAGAACACTAAGCAATTGACCTTGCATTCTAGTCCTGCTGTTGCTCAGTCTGCGAGGCGGGAGGCCCATGCCAAGGGTTTGGTGACGAGCCATTCACTTAGCAGTGAAAGTTATAGTCCAACGCTCATAGAATATGTCCATAACTAGAATGACGCCGAGTTTATCAACCTGCAAGATGATTTGCGAGAAGTTTGGTCCGGCAGAGTTCAGCGCTCAGATGAATTCCGCTACCAAGGCAATCTCCCTTGTTGGCCGGATGATGGAGGTAACCCTTTTTCTGCTATGCCTTTTAAGTACGCAAACACTTATAGATATACCCACTAGTCCCCGAGCCTCCAAGGGTGTAATTTATTACTCGGTCGAATGCTCTTAGAGAATTAGTGCAAGTCCTTAGCATTTTCAAATATCCACAGACCTAGAGCCAGGTTAAGTTCCACTTGGCCCGGATCTTGTAGACTTCTACTATCCACACACCTGGAGCTGAGTTTAGTTCCACTTGGCCCGGATCTTGTAGACTTCGAATATCCATACACCTAGAGCCGGGATAAGTTCCAATTGACCCGGATCTTGTAGACTTCGAATATCCACACACCTAGCACCGGGTTAAGTTCCACTTGGCCCAGATTTTGTAGACCTTGAATAGCTACACACCTAGGGCCGGGTTAAGTTCCACTTGGCCCGGATCTTGTAGACTTCGAATATCCACACACCTAGAGCCGGGTTAAGTTCCACTTGGCCCAGATTTTGTAGACCTCGAATATCTACACACCTAGAGCCGGGTTAAGTTCCACTTGGCCCGGATCTTATAGACTTCGAAAATCCACACACCTAGAGCCGGGTTAAGTTCCACTTGGCCCGGATTTTGTAGACCTCATATCTCTTTTGTTCTATCTGTGAACTAATATTGGCTTATTCTTAGATCACCACTAACCGCCAAACCGCTGAGTTCCAGCGCCTGCTGGACTCATATAAAGATCTTCGTGCCAGATACGTTAAATTGTTGGTTGATCACCTAAAGAAGGGTAAATTTCTTTGCTTAAGACCTTTTCCTGCTCGTTCCTTCGAGTTACTCGTTATTTGTATTAACTTGTTATCCGAAATATGCAGCCGAGGCTGAGGCTGAGAATGTGATCATGCGCAAAAATTTGGCTAAGGTCCAAGGTAACTTGTCTTGTTTACTTAGCCATTATATGCTCATTTCTTAGCTCGGCTGATATTTATACCTCGGCTCTGCCGGTCAACTCACTATTGCAGTTATGCTTGAAGATAGCATGCCCATCCCTGACATGATGACTCATTTTCTCAAACAAGCAGGGAAGCACCAGGCCGAGCTAAAGAAAAAGGACAACGAAATTGCTCACATGTGCCTCAAGGACTCAGAGATTACTCGGCTGAACGCCGAAATCCAGAAGCTTAAGGACTTGCACAAACCTGAGCTAGACACGGCTGACCAAGAATTCTCCGAGAAGAAAGAGCGATTGAAAACCCAGATTTCCAAGGACAAGGACTTGCTACAGGAAACCAACGTAAAACTTAAGTCAGTGACCTCTGAATATGAGAAGATCCAGGCCAGCAATGCCGATGTGCACAACGAGCTAACTTGCATTCTTAGCCACATCACCCGTAAGTACTTTTAATCCTTCGACAACTGTTTCCCCGGGTTTACATGCTTTTACTCATTAATACCTTCCATTTTGCTTATAGGCAAGTTTCCACAGAGTGAGTCTATTGCTTCTGGTGCTGTGGCTAGGTGTCACCAGCAGCAGGGTATTTCAACAGGTCCTGCCACTAGGTCAATTCCTTATGACACGGAGGATTTGCTTGTTAGCCTTGCTGCCCGCCTCGAAGTTATGAAGAATTATAGCGTAGACATAATGCCGGCAACAATTCGGATGTTCAATGCTCTCTGGCCAACTAAGCCCACCCCCAAAGGAAGCACTGCTTTTCTGGCAAAACTTATGGAGTGTGAGACCCAAGTTCACTTGTGGCGGGAATCTGCTGCTTGAGCCGGAGCTGACACAGTGCTGAACTTCGTTCTTTCATGGTACGAAGGGATAGACTTGGGGTTGCTTGACCGTATGCGTACCCGATCTAAATGGTCTAGTGATCCGGAGTGCATCTCTCAACGCAAAGCCCGTGCCAACAAGCTCATCCAATACGCCTTCTGCCATAGTTGGAATGAGGGTCTGAGCTACCTTGACGCATTTGATGATGCCTATGTCTCTGATGGCGCTGAGGGTGAAGAGGATGAGTAGGAAGTATCCGAGCTTGGTGACGACGCCGAAGACCCGGAGAATGAGGAGGCCATCCCCGAAGACGAGGCTGAGGCTAGTGCCCCGCCTACACATGCCAAAGTACCTCCTCCATCGACCGATGATTCGGCTCCTACTACTGCTCCCTGAGCTATCAAGCACTTGAACAATGTTCGTGAGATCCCCGGTATGCCGGGTGCAATTGCATCTATGCACAATGGTTTTATTTTGCTACAATTGCTTATGTTTCGCTACTATGTTTTTAAACGCCAGATTTACTTAGGCGAAGTCCCCACATTTCCTTTTCCTGTTCCCCCAATTTTATGACTCAACTCACGTCTACCTTGGTTCGGTTTTTGACTTATGAGTCCGAGGTTCAAAAAATTGACGCAACAATACTTGAAACTCTGAGATTATCTCAAACTAATCCCACGCAAAATAAATTAGGTAAATAGAGGGTTAGTACAAATAGCAAATGTCGGCTCGATTACGTTCTTTTCCTTAGTCGTTTTTCATGTGCTTTGCAATTCCAAACTTGTTCTCTTGCTTGCCATGAAGCCAATTCTTGTTGGACAGCAGCAAAGTCGAAGAGTTGGGTTTTTGGTGCTCACACTTTACTAATCCGGCTAAGATCCCAGTAATTTAAGCCAACCGACATATAAAAAGTAAATACGGAAAGACAATTATTGAGGAAGTCCCCGGGTTTCAATCCGGGGTGCCGAAGTTTCATTTATGTGCTCATTACCGATATACATATTGACATATGAGTAACTCGGATACATTCACCTCTTTGCTAGCTGTAAAATGGATGTAGTAGAGCTACATTCCATGGACGCTTAGTTTCCTCTCCAGACCTGTCCACCTTGTTCTTCTCATGTGTCTATGCATCAATAAGATAGTAGGAATAATTGTGCAAAGCCTTGCTTACAATGAAAGCTCCTTCCCATGGGGGGATAACTTATGCATGCCAGCAGTGTGTTGCACAAGACGAAGTACGAGATCACCTTCCCAGAAAACTCGGGGGTTTACTTTCTGGCTATGGTAGCGTCAAAGATTTTGCTAATATGGCGGATCTGGACAAAGCCAGTTTTCTCGCTTCTCCCAGCAGATCAACATCATTTTGCCGGGCCTCACGCACTTCGGCTTCTCTGTATTGGGTGACCCTTGGTGAATCATGTTCTATGTCGGCTGGTAATACAACTTCTGCCCCATATACCGGAAAAAATGGCGTATAGCTTATTGATCGATTCAGAGTTGTTCTCAAACTCCACAGTACCACCGGTAGTTCTTCTATCCAGCACTGATCTTTGTAGCGGCTCCATGAGCCGGGGTTTTATCCCGGACAAAACTAGTCTGTTGGATCTTTCTACTTGCATGTTGATGCGGGGTGGGCTATTGAGGCAACGTCTAGCCGAATCTTCTTCTCTCGGCAGAACCTCGCAAATGCTCCTTCAGCAAAGTTTGTGGCATTATCAGTTATGATACTATGGGGATAGCCATACCACAAGATTATATCTTTGAGGAAACGTACTGCTGTTGCCCCATCACATTTCCTGATTGGCTTTACTTCAATCCATTTGGTGAACTTGTCCACCATAACGAAGATATGGGTCATTCCTCCCTTAGCCGGCTTAAATGGTCCTACCATGTCTAGGCACCACACAGAAAATGGCCAAGTAATAGGGATGGTCTTGAGTTCTGACATTGGCATGTGGGTTTTTGTGGCATGTCTTTGGCAGCCATTGCATTTCCTCACCAGATCCTCTGCTTGTTCTAGGGCACTTGGCCAATAAAATCCATGTCGAAAATCTTTTGCCACTAATGCTCTGGATGATGCATGATGACCACATTCTCCTTGATGAATATCTCGGAGTATATCAAGCCCTTCTTCTGGGTCTAGCATCGCTACAACACTGTGGTTACACTCCTTTTGTATAGTTTGGTCTTGATGATAGTGTATGATTTCGCCCTTCTCTGGATTTGCCTTGAGAGTACCTCCTAATCCGGCAAAGTTCCTTCTTTTAGGAAATCAAATATTGGCTTAGCCCATGCGGGTATAGGCCGGATAGGGAAAAGTTGTTCATCAATTTCCATCGCATCCACCAACATAACCCTAGCTGGATCTAGCTGAACAGTACTTGGGTTCTGCGAGGCGGTCCCCGGGTTCGCTGAAGCAGTCCCCGGGTTTGCTGAGGTGCTCCCCCAGTCTATTTCCATAGGAGTAGCTTCTAATCCATAGAGGGCCGGGATATAGATTGACTCGGATTGTGGTGATGGTGTAATATATGGTTTTCTTCAGTTCTCCAATGCAATTCCTAGCGGAATTGGCTGTCGGGATGATCCCAGCTTGGATAATACATCGGTTGCCTCATTCTCAATCTAGGGCACGTGATGAAATTCACATCCCTCGAAGAACCCACTTATTTTCTGAACATGGAATTTGTAAAGGGCCATGTTGGCATCCAAGGCATCCCAATTGCCAGATACTTGCTTCACTACCAAATCCGAGTCTCCAAAGGATTGTATCCGACATATTCCTACTTCCTTTGCCACCTTAAGTCCATGCACAAGTGCTTCATATTCCACAACATTGTTTGACGCGCAGAAGTGAATTTGGAGTACGCATTTTAACTGATCCTTCTTGGGCGAGCTAAGCACTACTCCAGCACCTAGTCCTTCTTTCAGCTTTGACTCGTCAAAGTGCATCCACCAGTAATTGGAGTTCGGCAAAGGTGGCTCGTATTGCATCTCAGTGCAATCCACAAATCCGCCATAGCTTGTGACTTGATCGCATCTCTTCTGTCGAACTGTGGTGTGTATGGGGCCAGCTCAATTACCCACTTTGCTATTCGACCGCTAGCATCTTTGTTGCTCATAATCTCTGATATGGGTGCCTCACATATCACCTTGATGGGGTGTTCCTCAAAATAATGTTTGAGTTTCTTGGCCGCCATATACACGCTGTATGCCATCTTTTGGTAGTGTGGGTAATTCTGCTTTGTGGTCGACAATACCTCACTCAGGTCATACTTTGGTCTCTGCACTGATTTTCCTTCGTCGTCACGTTCCATCACTACTACTGCACTTACAACCCGGTTGGTTGCCGCTATATAGAGCAGCATTGGCTCTTTAGGTAGTGGGGCAGCCAATATCGGTGCAGAAGACAACATCTTTTTCAATTCTCGAAACACGCTGTCTACTTGTGGCGTCCATGTAAATTTGTCTGCCTTTTTAATTAGATGGTAGAGGGGCAATGCCTTCTCTCCCAGCTAACTTACGAACCGGCTTAATGAAGCAAGATAACCAGTGAATTTATGTACATTGTGAAGGGACTTTGGAAGTTCCATTCTCTCTATAGCACGGATTTTTGTCGGGTTAGCTTCAATACCTCGGCTGGACATGAGAAAACCGACTAATTTTCTAGCCGGCACACCAAAGGTACATTTTTCCGGGTTAAGCTTCATCCGGAATCGACTCAGGTTTGCGAACGTCTGCCGGATATCATCAAGGAGCGTATTGCTTTCCTTAGTTTTTATCACAACATTGTCCACATAGACTTGCACATTTCAACCTATTTGGTCATGTAGACATTTTTGCATGCATCACTGATACGTTGTTCCTGCATTACATAATCCAAACAACATAGTACGATAGCAATAAGCCCCATACGGGGTGATAAACATAGTCTTTATTTGATAATACGGATTCAGGGGTATCTGGTGGAAACCTAAATATGCATCTATGAATGACAACAATTCACATCCGACAGTTGAATCTATGACTTGGTCTATCCTAAGTAGTGGGAATGGATCTTTTGGACACGCCTTGTTCAGGTTTGTGTAATCAATGCACATACGCCACACCACAGCCACGTTCAGATCATCCTTCTTCTTTTCCACAAGCACCGGATTAGAGAGTCAATCCGGATAAAGTACTTCCATGATAAATCCAGCTGCAAGGATCCTAGCTATCTCATCTCCTATGACCTTTCTCCTGTCCTCGGCAAAGCGGCGGAGAGGTTGCTTCACCGTCTTAGCCCCGGGTCTCACATTCAAAGAGTGCTCGGCCAACTCCCTCAGCACACCTTGCAGACTGTGTGGACCAAGCAAAGATATCCCGATTCTCACGGAGGAAGTTGACGAGCTCGCTTTCCTATTTGTCACCTAACCCAGTGCCAATGGTTACGGTGCGCTCTGGGAACTGATCATTAATGGGTCCTTTCTCAGTGTCCTTTGTCACTTGAAATGACACACTTCCATGCGGGTTGGTCAGGACCAGCATATGCTGCTGCACAGACTGATCCAGTGCCGCCACCTCCTGTATTCTCCTTTTTTCTTGAGCTATCATGAGTGACTCGGCTAGGTTAGATCCGGCGGAAGCACATTCAATCGAACGCATAAAGTCCCCTGATATGGTAATCACTCCCCTTGGTCCGCGCATTTCATCTTCAGGTAACTGATGTGAGTACTTTCCATGAACTTGCTCAGAGCAGGTCTGTCGAGTAACGCATGATAAGTGCTTTCCAAGTTCACCACTTCAAACTCCAAATTTTTAGTCTGGCAGTTATCCGTTGTTCCAAACAGGACATCAAACCGGACCTTTCCAATTGGTTCACATGAGATACCTAGCACGATGCCATGGAAAGTGGTCCTTGTCGCCTGGAAAATATTCTCTGATATCCCCAACTTGTGCATGGTGTCCTTGTACATGATGTTGATGCTACCGCCATTGTCTATCAGTACCTTGGAAAACCTCACATTGATATTCAGACTAATGAACGTCGGATCTAGCACTAGTGCATATGATCCAAGGCTTGGCATGAGCCGAGGATGATCCTTGACACTCTAGGTTACCTCCTGATCCGACCAAGGCATGTACCTCGTCACTACGGGCATTACTGCATTCACCTCCATATGCCGGTGCTGCAAACTCTTTCTATCAGTTTCCTCCGTGGTAAACACATAGTAGCTTTGGTGATGCTCCCTAAACTCGTTTCTTCCCTCATTGCTGTGGTACCCATGGTCTTGGGGCTGTTGGTTATTCACTTGACGCACTGCATCCCTCCTTTCCTGGTTCTCATATCTCGGCAGAGGTGGAGGCACGATAAGCTATTGTCTATTCCCCCAGTTAATAGTTGCTGCCAAGGTGCTTCATTTCGAGGTGCTTCATTCTGAGGTGCCTGAGCATTCCCCGAGCTACCCTGCTCTAGTTTCCTCATCCACTCACATTGCCAGGTCGTATGGTTCGCCGGACTATTTGGACTTGGTGTATGGAGTTTGCAAGGCTGGTCCAACATAGACTCGAATGTGTATCTTGGACGATCCTTTCTTTCTTGCCACTGTTTCTTTTGTTCTGGCATCCAAGGCTTCTTGCCTTCACCCTTTTGCTGCCACTATTGCCCTCCAGTTTTCTGACGCTGGTTTGCGCCGATGTTGGGTTGATCTCGATCGACAGCGGCCACTTGCTGTGAGCTATACCAGTAATCCGAATGGTCGTCCCTTCTTTCACCTCGGAAGTCATTCCACCTGGATGATCCGGAACCATCCCTATTGTAGTACTCCTCACTAGAATCGCTCAAAATTAACCAGGGTTGCGTTGGGTCTCCCAAGGCATACGAATCTGCGATCCGGATTGTCTCAGCCAGCTTAATTGGCATATCTCACTACATCCTCTGCCACAACATACTTCCATACCTCCAACCTTGGGAGAACCACGCTATAGCTTGTGATTCAATTATCCCTTCACATGAATTGCGCACATTACACCATCGGGTCAAAAATTATCTGTCTGGCTCGTTTGGCCTTTGCATAATGCTAAAGTTTGTGGCATGTTTGGCCTCTTGTAGGTGCTCGAGAAGTTTCTTATGAACAGCTCCTCAAAATCCAACCAACAGTTGATACTTCCTGGCGGCAAGTTGTTTAGCCAAACTCTTGCTGGTCCTTCCAGCATCTGTGGTGCATATCTCACAGCCCATCTCAAGTTTCCTCCGGCTATGTTCACTACAGTTGCATAATAAATAAGCCAATCATCTGACTTTGTACTGCCATCATACGTATTTGTTCATCTGGCCAGCTGAAAGTTCGGCACTGGTGGCTCCCTCATGATCCGAAGTCCAAAACATGTCGGCCTTGGAGGACCTTGCACCTCAATCAGCTCCGACCTATAGATTCGGTCTAGCTTCAGTCTGGTGTCATCTAGCTGCAAGTTGATGCTTCCCAATCTTGACCCAATCACATGGTGCTCTGGTCTAGGGAATCCAGCATCAACCATTGCCGAATAACCACCATTGAACCTGTCCTGACCCTGACGAGCATTTTGTTGCCGCATTGTTGGGCCTGTGCTTCTCTCCTGTTGGGGTGCGTATTCTTGCTGCTGTTGCCGGGGTGCATTTTTTCCTACTCCCGCCGGATCATGTTGTTCAACATTGATGTTGGCATCGGTCCTTTGACCGACATTGCCTTGGTCGCGGTTACCTCGGCCAGCTTCTCCTCGGCTGGTACTATGGCGATCTTCATCAACTTGCCCTAGTTTTCCTTTTCCGGCTCTCACCGGGTCATAAGGGATCATCTATTTGTCTTTTCTACCCAAGGTTACCACCTCTTCTCTCCTCGGGCCATGACCCGAGGAAGATGCAGCTCCAGCAGATTTTGCCGGGTTATTTCTAGCCGAGTGAACTACATTTGATGCTCCGGGCGGTGCCGTGTTTGCCTTGTTTATTTCCTCATTTTGCTAGCAACCCACCCTCAACAAGTGGTTTACCTTGTCCTATTGCCTTTACCGGGCCTCTCCGGTTAAACCCTCTAACTTGGACGCAGCTGCATCCGCAACCCTGAGGTTCTTTGCCGAGGTACTGTACCTCTCCATCCCTCATGTTACTATTGTTGCTGTCAGACCCGGCCTAGGCTCACACTCCTTGTCAATCTCAGTAATCAAGTTTCTACCTCGGATTTTCACCCCATCTATACGATTTACCTTTGCATATTCCCTCAAAGTGATGTTTAATGACTGCTATAACTCGGCTACCTTCTTCGCGCCAGCTAGTATTTTCTGCCTAGTTTTCTCTATCTCCGATTGCGCCTGAGCCGGATCTACCATAGGAGCTATTGGCATTGCTAGGCTATCTATTTCTTGCTGCAGTACATTCTCTAGCCTCTCTAGTGGAGGAAATCTAGACCTTTCCTACTTTGGCGTGACTTCTGGATCTGGCGCTGGGTCCTTGCTTGTGCCTGTGTTTGGCACGATCAACATGACCTCAACGCTGCTAGCGGGGCGAGTGATATGCACACTGTGAGCCATGCTGAGAGGTGGTTCGCCTTCCTCGACGGCGTGCCGTGGATGAACGCAGGACTCATCCACGCCAACATAGATCTTGTGCGCGCCAAGCTTGATGAAGAGGCCATTGCACGGAGGAGGATGTCTGCCGAAGCTTCCAGCATTGTCGCTAACGTAGTCCAGCTCTCCAAAGCGCTGAACGAGGCCAGACACGACGCGCTCACCGGTGCCGATGATGTTTCCCGTCCAGATTTTCACCCCTGCTAGCGCCGCTCGCCCCACGGTGGGTGCCAACTATCATGGTGGTGGCACGACAGATGCCATGGATAGGCTAAATATGGGGCCAAAGTATGCTAGGGGAATCCAGGGAGGGATAGTGTGGTGATTCCACACACAAGTGTTTGTATATTTTCTCAATCAATGGAGGTTTACAATGGATCCTTGAGCTATTCGTGAGAAGGAGACTAAGTCTCTTACCCCCCACAACTATGCTCTAGAGTTCTACCTTAGACAGAGAGAAAAATGATCCATCCCCTTCAATGGAGGCCCTGGTGCTCCTTATATAGGCAAGCCCAGTGTACAAAGTTTAAGGCATATGTGGAAGCATATTTTTAAAATATGCCCTTTGGTTAAAGCTAGATGCCTCTTTATTCACTTTAAACGGCTAGTCCGAACTGTGAACATAACCCTCTCTGAGCCCCTTGTCTTTTGGCGTCACCAGGCATGGACTACGTCAGCCGACGTCACCCGCGTCACCTTTGTCGGCCACGCCCCGCTGGTCCTTCCATCTGCGTGCTTGACTCACGCTACAGCGGACAGAGGCCACCTTTTGACCAACGGGAGATTCCTTCCTTCTCTTAGAAGCCAAGTGGTAGCCCGGCTAACCCAGCTACGAGGGTACCTGCGCACATGGTAGATTAATTATAGCCGACATATAATTTATATCGGTCGGGTTAGTGTTAGGTGAACACTTTCTGGCCCGGGTTACCCCGTAAGTCGGCATGCCTTGAGGAGACCCGACCAGCACTTGCTTTGACCGTGCTGTACCTCGGTTAACTCGGCTTATATACCCTAGCGTGACCCTACCCGGGGGCATCCCCCCAACAATATTGGTCATAGATTTAAGATTATACATCATGCTAGTAGAACTCTCAATGGTGCTCAAAAGAATTACCCTAAGGAAGAAAAGGAACTTTTTGCTGTATTTTTCTCTTGTGATAAATTTCGTTCTTATATAGTTGATGCAAAGGTGAGAGTTTACATAGATCGTGATGGCTTAAAAGAACTACTTGAAAGGAAAGACCATAAGCCAAGGTTGATCCGTTGGATTCTTTCACTTCAAGAATTTGACTTGCAGATTATGCAGAGGCAAGAAATAAAAATGTTAGATGCAGTGTCCATGTTTGCTCAGGAATACACCAATCTTATTGAGAGGAACTTTATTCCTGGTGATTTTCATTTATGGGAATTATTTAATGAACTAAAGTCAATTTATCCAAAAGAGAAGGATTCATTATTGTGGGAGGAACTTTTCATCCCCGAATAAGCAAATGGTAAGTGAAATGTAAGTGTTCTTACCCAAATAAGTGATTTGTTTTCACAATTTTTACTTTTGAAAATTCTGCCTTCGAATTACTTGTGTTTTTCTGAAGTTTTAGAGGGGTTTTACCAACTATACAGGTGGAGCTATACGACCAGAGAGGGAGATCCCACTGTATAGTTGGTCGTTAAACTCTATGCATCATCCTTGTGAAATTGTTTTCGATATCTGAGCCTCTATGGTCAAAACTATACGACCGGAGTAAAAATTCCAACCGTATAGTTGGTCGTTGCACTCTCAGATAGTTTTGCTTTTTGGTGTCTGTATCTATACGGTCGCAACTATACGACCAGAGCAAAAATTCCGACCGTATAGTTGGTCGTTAAACTCTCAAACACTTTTGCTTTTTGGTGTTTGTATCTATATGGTCGCAACTGTATGACCGGAGCAAAAATTCCGGCCGTACAGTTGGTCGTTAAACTCTCAGACACTTTTCGTTTGTTATTCATCTAAAAAAACGTTATTGTTGGTTCCGAGTCGTGATTTAATCGACTTGGACTCGAGATATTTGGAAATATCTGCCCGGAACCAACTATATGGCCGGACCTGTACGGATTGCGCCCATATAGTTGGTCGTTACGCGGCAGGACACTTCCAAATCCGTGATTTATTTCCCTGTTTCGTTTGGATTGTTTTCTTGGATGACAACTCGGTGTTTCTCGCGAGTTTTACCAACCTCTGACCCCCCTTATATACTACCATTGTCTCTCTCTCTCTAACTGCAATCTACAGGAACCAATCTAGCAATGCGTTATCCCATCCCAGGCCATGGAAAACCCATGGGGCTCATTGCTCCTTCTAGGGACCGATCTAGCACCCCGTCCATGGAGGAGGATGTTGAGGAGGTGGAGAGATTTAGCCCGAGGTACAAGGAGTACATTGAGCCAAGCTACTTCAACGACGATTCCGAAGATGACATGGTTGACGTCTACATCCACCGAGACGTCTATGATCCACCGGAGATCAATTGGGCGGCGATGAAGAAACCTCAACAAGAGAGATAAGATCGCAAGCCACATGAAAAAGGGTGTGTGGAGACGGTCAAGTTCATCACCATAGATCCAAGGCTGCATAAGCGTAAGGAATTATCTAATATTGGTGCAGGTGCCAGCAAGGAAGGGGAGGTTCCACTCTCGAAGCCAACCATTGGTGCTCGTATGAAGGTTAAGCGTCAAGAAGAGTGGAGGTACGGTTTCCACTTCCCCAATCCATCAATTATGGATGAGGAAAAAAAAGCTATCCCCAGGACCAAGGATCGCATGTAGGCACTAGAGATATATCAGAAGCAGGAGCTACTCCATTGCGTCGAAGTCCGTCACCGTCCCAATGAGATGGAGAAGAAGGAAGAACTCCTTCCATTGGTGACTAAGCTCGTAGATAGAGTAGACACTCTGTAATTTGATCTGCGCAGGTGCTACAGTCGCATAACTACTCTGGAGGAGACCGCGGTGTTACACTCTATGGCACCATAGTGATCTACACTAATCATGGTATCAAATAATCACAAGGGATTATTTGATCCCGCTTGGCTTGATTCCAAGATTGGGGAGATCTTTAAGACCTTGTAATCTATCTTATAAGTTATTTTTTTTTTTTGCATTAGTTCAAACTAGAAATAAAGTTTGCATCATTAGAATTCCCTTCAGGAATAGTCGATCCTGTTAATGAAATTCTGAGTTTATTATTATATATGGAGCGATATTGAGTTTGTGTTTGCTTTAATTATATATGAAAGGCTTGAGTATGATTTTACTTGCACTTGATGATAGCAATAGGAGTCTTCCACACCATTGGTATTAATGGAACACATAAAGATAATTTGGTCAATATGCTGTAAGTCTACAGTTTGATTTACAAAGAGAAATTATCTATACAATTAAGTTGAAAAAGAAACCTTGAACCAAGGAAAATGAAAGTGCTATCAAAATAGAGTGAGAACAAGTCGAGGTAGAATATCCAAGTCATAAGAATGCTTCATATACATTTGGAATTTGATAATTGAGATAATTGAACTTTGAATTCCTACATAAGGTGGAATATATGGCTAGCTCCTTTGCACATCACTTAAAAAAAAGTGTGAGCATATATGCAAAAGAAAAGAAAAGAAAGAAGAAAAGGAGTGAATGTGTAAAGAACAAATAGGCATATACCACTGTATTGTAGTATGACAAACAAACACTTTTGAGATTTTGAATCCCAAGTGAATACGTTGATCCTAAAACACTTGGGAATACCTCGTTAACTCATTTGGTTGAACCGGATACCTTTACATTATGTTGAGATTCATCTTTTATGAACTATTGATAACTAAGGTGTGGAAGCCTGCTAATACTATTCAGATGGTTCGATTAAGGTACTATTCACAAAATTATTCCTATGTATCATATATGATAAACACATGCTGCAACTGCCTCATTTATTTTAATCGACTTAGCTTCATGGATATGAGGATCACATCCATTAAGCTAAAAATTGCTTGGGACGAGCAAGAGTCTAAGCTTGGGGAAGTTGATGAGTGCATATTTGCATCATGTTTTAAATTATAATTTTGCATTATAGATGTAGGATCTTGGTATTTTACGGCGCTCGCGTGCACATTTTATGTATGTTTTCACCAGGATCAGGACATATGATGGATCCAAAGGATACAATTCTTGGAGCAGTTGTACTATGGAGAAAAGGAGTCAAAACAATGTAAATCGCTTATTTGGGAAATATTAATAATACCAGAAGAAAATTAGAAGCGAACAAGGGAGGCAGAGAGTCCAACGACCAACTATACGACCAGAGCAATTTTCCGGCCGTATAGCTCCAGCCGTATAGTTAGCGCCGCCACCGCCTTGTCAAATAGTTTCACCCCGTGCAATTGGTTCAGAGAGAAGACATAAAGCACACCTAGAAATTGCAGAAACCTCACCTCCAGAAGGCATCTGGAGGTGGAACTCATCACAAGGGACCCATCTTCGTCCTGCGTAGATCCGGGAGGCTAAGGCATTGATCTTCATCATCCGCCGCTGCATCATCACCATCTCCATCATATCTACATTTTGTCTAGATCTTGTTGTAATTCCTATACTCGTTGTGGATTTATACAAGTGATATTCATCTATGATTGTTTCCATTACCATTGTCATGATGTTGATTCCCTCCATGTTTGGGTAGATCATTAGTTCTTGGGGAGATGGAGAAACCCTAGTATGAGATTGAAATAAGATAAAGTCTATTATGATATTCATCGTTGTGACCATGTGTTAGATTTTCTACATCTTGATGTTGAGAGAAGTCAACCTCTCAATATTTTTCTCTTGTGGGGACTTGATGGAGGAAACTACTTGTTGGTAGATGGAGGCATGCTAGCACTTATAGTGACTATAAAGCTGTTGGCACCCCTTACGTATCAACTTGGGAAACCGAGGAAACTCACGGAACACTATCCATGCCATGGGATACATCCTACGGAATTACGTCCCTTAATAGCGCAGTAATTCGATTGATGTCGATTGCTGACTGCTGTGGTTATGAGGATGATGTGAGCAGCGGTTGCTGCCTATTCGTCCAAATACGGAGTTCCTCCCACACATACATAGTTGAGAATGTTCATGATGATAATCTTTATCTTAAATCTTTATAATACTAGTGGTGTATCCGCCACTCCCTGAGAACGCTTTTTCCCTATTGCAGTTCCATTCCTTCTTACATACACGATACTTACTTTCTATATTAAGTTGTTTTACTTTATTATTGCTCTTATACCTAAAACCCAAAAACACCCTCTTACACAATATTCGCATTTTACCTTGTCACTTAGAACTTCATCTAGCATTTCTATCGTAATATTTATTTCAAGAGTTATTAGACTTCAGACTCCTGCTCCCTGTGGGATCAATATCTTTATTTCGAAACTAGCTACAAACGATCTGTGCACTTGCAGTCATCAGTCAACATCCCACCACATTCATACATATGGTAGTGCCACATGCAAGATTTGGAGGGATTCCGGCGCTCCTATTATATATGCTCGGTTGCCATCCAAACCCTATAACGAGGGGTCCTGCAGATCTACCCATTTGACCAGCCTCCAACGACTGTTGAACAATGGACTTTTATCCCTTATTCTTGTTAGTTTAGGTCAAAGAAATATGGGATACTAAGGTTGAGCCCTAATTCCACAAGTTTTCCCTCCGATTCACCCGTAGTGGGAGTTTCTAGCTATACGTGAAAACCATTTCTAGTGTTATCATGCATGCATGTGAACATGGTTAACCTAGGGGCTAGGTTCTTCCTATATCAACATCCCACGGCACGCCCTGCTGCTCCTCCCGAATCGAGCCCTGCCGCTTTTGTCTTCCTCATGTTCTCGCACCGGCATCGACATGGAAAAATGACGAAACAGGGGGATGGAACCAGGGAGAAAGGAGAGGTCTTAAGAGAATGTCTCACTTCCTAGTTTCTCCTCCCACCACGGACCAGTTGGCCCTCTTCGTGCCGGGGGAAGAAAGGCGCTGCTATCGTCTGGCTTGAGACGCTTCTCGACCGCCCGCACCAGGGCGGGATCAGATGAAGCCCCGGGCTTAGCACGCTCCCTGCAAACAGCCCCACCGGAGGGGTCACTGGCCTAGACACTAGGGAGGTCCTCGGCATCCTCCTCCGAGTACGACACGCTATTGATCATCCTCTTGTGCCGTACCAACTAGGAGGGCGTAGGGGCGTCGCTTGGCCCCGGAGCCTCGTCATCTAGCTCGACCAAAGGGCACACTCCCCTGGCGTCGAAGATGGGGAGGCCGGCACGTACGACGCACACTTCACCCCCCGAGTACAGAGGACGTGCATCGAGGGGAAGTTTCGCCGTTGTGTCCGTGCCCAGGAGCAGCAGCATGAGGGCGGACACGGTGTCCTTAGCGTGGGGCCCCTCGGAGAGCCTGACCGCGTCCCAGTCTGGCGACATGGTCCACACGGGTCTCTTGTGGTCCTAGAGGGGAGCGATTTGCTACTGCAAGAATCCCCTCACCACCATTTTGCCGGTCATGCCTTGGATCCTCAAGTGAGCCACACGCCTTGCGAGGATCCCGGGGATCATGCAAGCGGCCTTCTCGCAAGCCCAACCTGGATTCACCACCGCCGCCCCCCGCGGGAGTACGAAGCTGAGGCCAAGCCCGGCTGACGTCTACCAGGACCCAGTTGCGGCAAAATACCGATGCCGTGCCAAGGACAGAGATGGGTAGGAAATCCCCCTCCCCCTTGGCGATGTTGCCGAGGACATCCCCTGGTGCGAGGATGCGAAGGCTGTAGAAGTGTCGGAACAACTCCACGAACAACGTCACCCCGACAAAGGTCTCGCACCAGAACACGAAGGTGGCCCGGAGGGTCACGCTTCGCGGATGGAGGTGGAGAAGATGGATGCAGTAGTGGTCTAGGACGACGCGAAGAAAAGGGGAGAAGGGAGGGACGAGGCCGGCAGAGATGGTGTGAGTGAAGACCGGAGCACGGCGGTGTGCTACCTACCCCCCCCCCCCAACGCTGGTGCACCACACACACGAAGGGCCCCACTCGCTCGAGTCAGAGGCCATCAGCTTGCGCACCTTCTCCAGCCCCTCCCCATTGAGGACCGTCACCGGCGGCAAGGCCCCCACGACAGACGGAGGAAAGCTCGGTGTGGCGAAAGTGGCACACACTCTCTTGAGTGCCATCTCGGACGCTGCAGGATGGGAAGGGGTGGTGTTGGAGCAAGAGCTCTAGCATACTGGTGGCGGAGGAAGGCGAGAGCTGATGAGTCCCTTCAAATTTATGGTTTTTAGGGCGACTCAACCTCCAAGGCTATGTAGTGGAAGCGATTTCCCGCACCGGGTGTGCGCCACGTACTGCGCGGGCAAGTGGAAGGTGCGGTCGGCGACTTTGGGGATCGTGCCCTGACACGACCGCTCGCGGGCCCGGCACTAGTTGGTCCCTTGACTTCCTTGCCCCTTCATCAGTAGCACGCAAGCCAAGCGACCGGGGGCTACTGTCAGACTATTGGCATCGAAGGTACCCTGTCTCGTCAAGTCGTCGGTCCTGTCGGATACGCCCTCCCGAGAAATCGTGAGGAGAGTGAGCCTCGAGAAGGGGGATGAAGCCTAGAGCCTCCACAAGTGCTAGAACTGACCTTGGAGCGGTACCGATGCCTCCCGGTGAGGCCTCAAGAAGGGGCGTCACCGGCCCCCAGGCACGTCTAGCAAGACGACGCACCAACGATCGGTCCAAGAGGGGACAGCCCACTCCGGAAAAGTGAGGCACGCACACGCGTAGGTGGGTGGCACAGAGTGACAGTAGCGCCTGACACTGTCGTTTTGGTGCAAGGAGACCAAGATGATGGCCCAAGACTAGAGCATGACTGACTCTGGCCGGTGGCCGCGTGAAGACAAGATGGGTCCAAATCCTTTGGCGGGAATGTGGTAGCCCTTCCCACCTAGATAAGGGGGGAAGAGGCCCGGTGCCGCCCTATATAAGGGGTCCTTCTCCTACCTTAGAAGGGATCGATCCTTGAGATCTAAAACCCTAGACTTTTGTCCTCCATTGTACCCTCACGAAGCACGCAAACAATACAACAAAGAAGGAGTAGGGGCTTTACCTCCTCACGAGGGTCCCGAACCTAGGTAAAATCCCTGTTGTCATCTCTTTGTCATGTTCTTGCTCTACCGCCATTGTCGTCGCTAGGTTCCCTCATAATCGCGCGTTCATCCCCCTAACGAACCAAGGGATCATTTGACCCTAGTTCCTTCGCGGGACAAATATCTGATAGTAGCTATGAGGTTGTGTGTAATGGGGAGGATGATTCCTTCAAACTCTTCAAAACGACGGGGGGGAGCCCCAAAAAATGGTTAAACTGAGAATTTGAAGGAAGCAATTGTAAGTCCTCTGGAATAATTTCCATCTTCGTCAAATTCAATGTCCTCTTCTTCTATGAAATGTATACGATGTCATTGTAATTTTCTTGCTATTTTTATAATGTTCTATATTATTCCTAAAACTATAGGTAATCATTGAAAAGAACATGGCTCGGTCTGCTTCAGCAGATGACACTAAGGAAGAACCACTTTCTTCCACTAAGGACGTGCACTTTGCACTCTCCAAGGGCAGAAGAAATCCAACGTTCCTGAGGAACATCAGCCTCTGTCCAAGTACTTCAAGAAGAAACATGTTTGGCCTTGAAGCAGAACTTTTGGCTCAAAGACTAGAGAGTGACAAATAGCAATGTACCATAGAGGAGTTGTAGAGAGCGAAAGAAGCTGTCGAGGCATAGACGTTGTAGTATGCTAAAGACATGAAAGAAATGCAGAAGAAGCAAGAAGATATGCAGGCTAAACAAGACCATTCAAACGACTTACTTTAGCAGGTGTTGTCTCAGATGACTCAGTAGAAGCAGCAGCAGCAATAGCAGATCCAGCTGTCGCAAGGTAAGTGAACTGGTGGTTGACACTTGTGATTTTTTGGGCTAGGAAAGTTGTGGTGAGCTAGGGAAGTTAACTGGTGTATAAACTTGTGAGGATTTTAGGCAGGAAAACTTGTGGTGAGTTTTTGGTGTGGAAACTTATGAGGCTTTTGGCTCAGAAACTGTTGTGGAAAGTTTAACAGTTTGTGTCAAATCTATGTGGTTCAGAAACTGCTACGAAAACTTGTGAGGCTGCTACAGAAATTTATGTGGAAACTTGTCCTGAAGTTTATTGTAAATTCTATCATTTGATGCATGTGGTTTGAAATAGGCCACAAACGATTTGGGCTAGCAGAAATTTACACACAAGCATTTTGTGCACAAATGGCCCCCGCTCTCACGGTAACGCTAGCACGCACCCGCGACGAAAACGAAATCATCTCTGTTATTCTTAACAAAATATGTCCATCACAGATAAACGCCGACATGGCCGTATTTCATTGGTCAACTATCTAGAAAAAAAGAAATATCACGAACAACGATGACGTCATCACATAGAGTTTATCATGGTCATGGGTAGGAGATACGTGTCCCGTTTTGATTCACCCACATGTCATGCTACGGCTGGACCACGTGGTGTTGTCCGATTGCTGCACGTGTCTACCTATGAACCATCCACGTGTTAGCAGGCTGTCGTCAGGTAGTGACGAATACGGCCCGGGTGACGTCATGAATGGGATGGATACCATCATGAACGGACGGGATGGCATCATTTAGGCAATGACACCAGAATCAGGTCGAGACGGAACAAAAACGTCAGGACATTGATGATGTCATATACGACCACCATGACATAAAAAAACATCGATGACGATAGCTCGCAGTGCCGTCTGCCATGTGGCGTAGCCCGAGGCGAAAAAACATCACGACCGGTCGGGCCTAGGCTGGGCCGGTCTAGTTAACTACGACGAAATTGCAGGAACATCACGGATGGCCATCTACGATATATTTTCCTCTCATCCGTGATGAAATCAGATCGTCATGAACCATCCAGATTCTTGTAGTGAACTCTGCGCCATTTGAGGAAGTATCGTTCTGGCATCCAGCTTTTTAGCCACATTTGCTCGAAGGGCTCATAAAGAAATTGTTTAAAATTTTATGTATCTATGTAACCGCACACGATAATGACGGGAGGAGTCTTACGGTCATTGCTTTAATTGTAGAAGAAAAAAAGAAAGCATTCACAATCGTTGAGATTTACCAGGAGGCTTAGCAGCATGATTATGAGATAGTACCTACCAGCAGACTTAACTATTGTGCTCCGGGTCTATGATTAAAAAACTCTGTAAAATGTAAACACAGCTTTGCAGTGGTGGATTTCACCACACAGTGTAATGCGTTTGACTAATCATCATGACGCTTACCATTCATGGCGCACCGTTAACTGCCTCCATTGATCTATGCAACATTAGTTGCCATTGGGTTTGTCGGTCATGTACAACGACACTAATTTGTGATGGTGCCGCATATTCCACGGGGTATACGTGGACGCCGTGAAAAATGGTGCCACGAATAAGTGGTACAGTAAAAAATTGTTCTACGAATGCTCATCTGTCGGCAAGCAACTTTTTCAAGTATTTTCGCTCCTGCTGCCCCAAAAAAAGTGTCGCGCACATAATTGTTTTTGTAGTGGGTATGTTGGTACCTCGAAAACATAGTCTTGCATCAGCACATTGTGGCCGAGCGCACGATTCCTCCGGATGCAAAGACGGTCGACCATCGATCTCGGCGAGGATGAGAATCGTATGCTCAATGTCGTCGTGGAGAAAATCATCGATGTCCGAGTCGTCTGAAGAGGACGGGCCTTCAAAAAAAATTCGCACTTGCGCTCATATTTGAACTCGTCTATAAAAATCCTTTATCAAACCGAATCAACCAGACAAGATCGAACTCGAAGAACATGCCGAACAAGATCTTACCGCGTGGGGTCGATGTGCTCGATTCGGGCGGCTTCCGTGCCGGTAGCAGATGCGGCGTAACTAGCAGCTCCGACACTCTGACATGAGTGAGTCTGACTGCCTAGGTCAAGGGTGCGGTGTAGTCAGATATCCACGGCCCATCCATGGCGACCATCACCTCTGTGGCTTCCGCCGTGGAATAATACTCGGTGAACCTACGAAATTTAATGTCTTAGTGGCACGACAGGGTGCGAGGAAGTTGGTGGCAGCAGGGTATGGCTAGAAGCGGCCAAAAAGGATGGCGAGAGGCCGAGGAGATCGTAGAAGGAATGTGGACGAGGAGGGAAATTTTAGAGCTATTGGGGGGATAACCCCGGGTAGGGTCAAGCACGTGCTGGCCGAGTTACCTCAAGGCAAGCTGAGTTATGGTAGACCCGGCTCGAACGGTGTTCACCCAACATTAACTCGGCCGACATAAAGTGTATGTTGCCACCATCATTGTAACTTGTTTGCAGGTACCCTCAGGACTGAGTTAACCAGGCATCAGCCGGGTTACTACTTGGCTTATAAGAGAAGGAAGGAATCTCCACGGTCAAAGCCTTTCTCTCTCCATAGTAGCGTGAGCGCACAGGACAGAGAGGAGGATCAGCGAGTACAGGCCGACAAAGGTGACATTGCCTTTGTCGGGTGATGCTGCGCCATAGAGGGGCTCAGAGAGGCTTACGCCATTAGTCCAGAGCGGCTTACGGAGGGAAAAATAGGAGCACCACTTTGCTATTTCGGGAGAGGCATATTCAGAGAATATGCCCTCCATGTATGTCCTAACTTGTAACATGGCCCCCCCTATATAAGGAGGGCCAAGATCTCCATAGAGAGGGTCGGCCATTTTTACTAAGGGAAAACCCTAGAGAGAGGTGTGGGCAGTAGAGAGGTTCTTCTTCCTCCTCCCCACGAACAACTCATGGAGCATCTATAAACAGCATTGAAAGTAAGAATACAAACATCTGTATGTGGAATCACCACACCATCCCTTCCTAGATGCCTCTAGCGCACATTGGCCCCATCTTTAGCCTACCCATGGCATCTGCCGTGCCACCACCACGACAGTTGGCGCCCACCGTGGGCCCAGGAGCGGTGCTATCTAGAGTGAAGATCCGGACGGGAAGCATCATTGCCACCGGGGAATGCATCGTCTCCGGGCTTGTTCAGCGCTTTGGAGCATTGGATTACGTCAGCGACAACATTGGCAACTTCGGCAGCTACCCTCCTCCATGCAACAGCCTCTTCATCAGCCTCAGCACCCACAAGGTCTATGTTGGCATCGACGAGTCATGCGTTCATCCGCAGCACATCGTCGAGGGAGGCAAACCACCTTTAAGCGCGGCTCGCGGCCCGTGTATCACTCGCCCCGCTAGCTACGTTGAGGTCATGATGACGGTGCCAGATGTAGGAGCAAGCAAGGACCCGGTGGAGAACCCGGAGACAACACCAAAGGTACAAAGGATAAGGGGACCACCACTAGAGAGGCCATAGAACATGTTGCAACAAGCAATAGATAGCTTAGCCACTCCCATAGCACTTGTAGCAGATCCGGCTCAGGCACATGCCGAGTTAGAGGAGACCCAGCTGAAAATGTTAGCAGGGGCAAAAAGAGTAGCTGAGTTGCAGCAGTCACTGAACATTACCTTGCATGAGTATGCTAAGGCAAACCAGATTAGCCCCACCCGTATGGAAGGAGTATAAATTATGGGTAGAAACCTCATCACTAAAATATATAAGGAGTACGTACCTAGGCCGGGGCATTCAGGTACTTTAGTGACAGGAGGGCTGGCGAGGTATAGTATCCCGTCAAAGAACCTTAGGGCTGCAGAGGCAATAGCATCCGAGTTAGAGGGTCTGACCGGAGAAGCCCGGGAAAGGCAACAGGAAAGAGTTAATCGCTTGGTGAGAGTGGCTAACAAGCAGAATGAGGAAATACTCAAGGCAAACCCGGCGATAGCAGGAGGCTCCCGTGTGATTCATTCGGCAGGGGGTAACCCGGCAAAATCCGTTGGGGCCGCATCATCTCCTCATGATGGCCCTAGAAAAGAAGAAGTGGTAACCTCGGCAAGGAAGAATAAGCAGATAGTCCCATATGACCCGTCAAGGGTAGGGAAAGGAAAAGCAATGAAGGGTGATGAGGATCGTCATAGTGCCAGCCAAGGTGAAGCTGGACGAGGTAACCGCGACCAAGTCAATGCGGTCAGAGAAACGCTAGGAACGGCAATGCCAGACAGTGTAACTCGGCAGGAGAAGGGCAAAACCCACCTCCGCAGCAGCATCAACAGTACATACCTCGGCAAGAGCAAAGTGTCGGCCCGCAATAGCAATATGTCCGTCTGGGTCAAGATAGGTACAATGATGGTTACTCGGTGATGGTTGAAGTCGAGTTCCTAGGCCAGAACATCATGTGATAGGATCGAGGTTAGGAAACGGGAACTTGCAGCCAGATGATGCGAGGTTGAAGCTTGACTGAATCTATAGGTTGGAGATGATAAAGGGACAAGTTCCTCCGGGTCCAGCATGCTTTGGACCTCGGATTATGAGAGAACCTACTATGCTAAACTTCTAGTTGGCTAGAGGGACAAAGACATACGACGGAAGTACCAAGCCAGAAGACTGGTTGATTGACTATGCCACTACAGTAAACATCGCCGGGGGTAATTCGAGATGGGTTGTGAGATATGTACCTCAGATGCTGGAAGGACCTACAAGAATATGGCTGAATAACCTGCTGGCAAGAAGCATCAACTGCTGGATAGATTTTGAAGAAATGTTTATAAGTAACTTCACAAGTACATACAAGAGGCCAAACAGGCCACATCAACTCATGATGTGTAAGAAGAGGCCGAAGGAAACAAACCGAGAGTTTTTGACTCAGTGGTGCAACATGCGAAACTCATGTGAAGGAGTGATTGAGTCGCAATCCATTGCTTGGTTTGCACGAGGATGTAGGTATGCGAGTATGTTGTGGCAGAGGTTACAAAGAGATATGCCAACTACCTTGGCTGAAACAATCATAGTTGCTGACTCGTACATGTTGGGTGATCCAACTCAACCTCGGCTAGTGTCAAACGAGTCAAATGAGGATTACTGCCACCGAGATGGAGTCGGGTCATCCTAGCGAAATGATTTCCGGGGTAAGAGGAGATATGAGCGGCCGGATTACAGATACGGTTCGCAACAAGTTGCAGCAGTGGAGCCAGATCAACCTAGAGCTAGGAATAGCCAGCGACAGAAGAGTAGAGGGCAACAATGGACTCCAAGAAATGATGGCAAGAAAACTTAGACGCTAGAAAAGAAGAAATTGTAGCAAGAGAAGAAGGATAGGCCAAGGTCTACGTATGAGTTAATGCTAGATCAACCATGCAAGTTTCACACACCCAACCCGAGTAACCCGGCGAATCACATGACTCGGAAATGTGAGTGGATGAGGAAAATAGAGCAGAGCGGCACGGGGAATGCTCAGGCACCTCGGCATGATGCACCTCGGCACGATGCACCTTGGCAGCAGCAGCTCACTAGGGAAAATGGGCAGCCGTTGATGTTACCACCACCCCAGTTGAGGTATGAGAACCATGAGAGAAGGGATGCAGTGCGCCAAGTGGAAAACCAACACCAACAGAACCAAAGGTACCCCGACAATGACGGGAGAAATGAGTACCGGGAACACCATCAGAGTTACTATGTGTTTACCACGGAAGAAACTGATAGAAAGAGCGTGAAGCACTGACATATGAAGGTAAATGCAGTTATACCAGCTGTGACAAGGTACATGATGTCGTCTAACTAGGAGATCACATGGAGTATCAAGGATGACCCCAGCCTCATGCCGAGTCCTGGATCATATGCCTTGGTGGTTGACCCAAGTTTCATCGGGCCAAACATCAATGTGAAGTTCTCCAAAGTGTTGATTGACAACGAAAGTAGCATCAATTTCTCATATAAGGACACAATGCATAAGCTAGGAGTTTCAAAGAATATGCTTCAGGCAACCAAGACCACATTTCACGGCATTGTTCTAGGTTTATCTTGTGAGCCCATTGGGAAGGTCCGGATTGACGTCTTATTTGGCACTAGGGATAACTACCGAACTGAGAACTTGGAGTTCGAAGTGGTAGATTTGGACAATGCTTATCATGCATTACTCGGTAGGCCAACTCTATTTAATTTTATGGCTAGTGATCACATTAGCTAATTGAAGATGAAAATGCCAGTCCCGAATAGAGTGATCACCATAGCTGGGGACTTCAGGCGCTCCATGGAGTGTGTCTCGGTCGGGTGAAACTTGGCCGAGTCACTGGTGATAGCACAAGAAAAGAGAAGAATCCAAGAAGTGGCAACATTGGCTCAGTCCGCACAGCTGAATATGCCAGCGCTAAGTAACCCGCATGGAAGTGTGTCATTTCAAGCGACGAAAGATACCAAGAATGTGCCCATTGATGATCAGTTCCCAGAGCGCACCATAACTATTGGTGGCAGGTTAGGAAACAAATAGGAAAGCGATCTCGTCAACTTCCTCCATGAGAATCGAGATATCTTTGCTTGGTCCACACAGGATCTGCAAGGTGTACCGAGGGAGTTGGCCGAGCACTCTTTGCATGTGAGACCCGGAGCAAAGCTGGTGAAGCAACATCTACGCTGCTTCGCTGAAGATAGGAGAAAGGTCATTGGTGATGAGATAGCTTGGCTCCTTGCAGCCGGGTTTATCATGGAAGTACTCTATCCAGATTGGCTATCTAATCCGGTGCTGGTGGAAAAGAAGAAGGACGATCCGAATATAGTAGTGGTGTGGCGTATGTTTATCGATTACACAAACTTGAATAAGGTATGTCCAAAAGATCCATTACCACTACCGAGGATAGATCAGGTCAATGATTCGATCGCCGGGTTTGAGTTGTTGTCATTTTAGATGCGTGTTCTGGTTTTGACAAGATACCCCTGAAACCGGATGACCAAATAAAGACTTCTTTCATTACCCCGTATGGGGCGTACGTAATGCAGGAGCAACATATCAGAGGTGTATGCAAAAATATTTACATGACCAAATTGGAAAAAATGCCCAAGTATATGTCGATGATGTTGTGATAAAAACAAAGCAAAGCAAAATTCTCCTAGATGACATCCAGCAAACATTTGCGAACCCCAGGAGGTTACGAATGAAGCTTAACCCGTAGAAACGTACTTTTGGCATGCCGGTTGGGAAGTTACTCGGTTTCCTCGTGTCCAGCCGAGGTATCGAGGCCAACCCCACCAAAATCCGAGCTATAGAGCGAATGGAGATACCAAAGTGTCTCAATGATGTTTAGAAGTTCACTGGTTGCATGGCATCATTAAGTCAGTTCATCGGCGGCGCCAGTAGGGGGTCGAGGTGGGTCAACCGACCCGGCTCAGTTTTAGCGACAACAAACTCAATTACGCTTAAGCATCCCGAAGCTGTACAGAGGAGAAAAACAGACAACTCGTCAATGCCTGGCTCCTCTCCTGCAGACCCGCGCCCGCGAGTAGCTCCTCTCCCCAATCCCCTCGTATGGTCTATCCCACCGCTCCGCGAGAGCCTCCTCTCCAGCCGTCCACTGCCACGGCCCATCCCGGCGGCCCGCCGCCTTGCCCCTCCCCGCGTTTCTGCGCCACGCCGCCACCACCCGACCCCGCCCCTCGCACGCAGACTGCAGGACAAGCCATCTACGGCAGACTGGACCACGCCCAACAGCTACGCGACGGTGCGATTCTGGGATTGGAAGGTTTGAGTCCTTTCCTCACACAGCCGGTATCTTGATCTAATCTCGTTGAAGAGATCCTGACTTACCTGCTACATTTATTTGTGATTAATAAAATCGAATCAGGGCAACGTACTGTTTTGTCGTTGTTCTGAATGTGTGCTAGATCAATTTTAGATTTGCTGAATCTCTTCTACTACTTGCTACTATTAGTGCCAGCAAGTACAACCGAATGTGCTCATATCCTGCCTATTGAAATTTCACTGATACTTGGATGCACATCCTCAACACATGTTGACGTTAATTTGTCCAAAAAGTTCTTATATGAGATTGATATTTACACCATCGTTAGAAAGTTTCCATATATAAATGTTAGAGAAAATTTAAGGTATTATGTAAAAAGCATTTGATATGAATATTTCTTGCGATAACATATTTAAGTGTTTATGCGTATACTAATTTGTAGATGCATGGTATACTAAATATGATTGGTTAGAGTACAGTGCGAAGAAGGATGATGCATATTGTTTCCATCGTTTTCTTTTCAAATCTTCGAACAATGGTTCGCACTTAGGATAGGATATGATCTTTTCACAAAATAGGGTTCAAAAATTAGAATAAAGCATCAGAAAAATTTCAAGTCTCATCTAGGTGGATCAAATAGCATTATTTATAGTCAGTTTGTAGTTGTACTTGATGAAATATGAAAATTGAATATGTTTGGACTTTTTTTGTTAAATACACTTGCTTTTCTGTCTAAATTTTTTAGATCTTATTTGTTCGACCCGGCTCGGTTCAATTCCTGGCTCCGCCACTGAGTCAGTTTGTATGTCGGCTGCGAGAAAATGCATTGCCTCTCTATCATCTAATAAAAAAATTAGATAAATTTATATGGACGCCACAAGCTGATAGCACATTTCATGAACTAAAAAATATGCTAGCCTCTGCACGAGTGTTAGCCTCACCACTATCCAAAGAGCTAATGTTGCTCTATATAGCAGTGGCCAACCGAGTCATAAGTGTCGTGGTTGTGGTGGAGCGTGACGAAGAAGGTAAGTTAGTGCAGAGGCCAATGCATTATCTAAGTGAGGTATTATCCACTTCAAAGCAGAATTATTCTCACTATCAGAAGATGGTATATGGGGTATATATGGCAGCCAAGAATCTCAAGCACTACTTCGAGGAGCACTCCATAAAAGTAATATGTGAGGCGCCCATATCCAAGATAATGAGTAACAAGGATGCAAGTGGCTGGATTGCAAAATGGGCAATTGAGTTAGCCCCCTATGCACCACATTTTGATAGAAGGGATGCCATGAAGTTTCTAGCAGTGGATGATTTTTTCGTGGATTGGGCCAAGATGCAATACGAACCACCTTTATCGGACTCAAATTATTGGAGAAAGCACTTCGATGGATCAAAGATGAAGGAAGGATTAGGGGCCGGGGTAGTACTTACCTCGCCTAAGAAAGATCAGTTGTGATATGTGCTTCAGATCCATTTTTGAGTATCAAACAATGTGGCTGAGTATGAGGCGCTCGTGCATGGACTGAAGGTGGCGAAAGAAGTTAGGATACATCGGATATAGTGCTTCATTGATTCGGATTTAGTGGTACAGCAAGTGTCAGGTCATTGGGATGCACTAGATGCAAACATGGCCCTTTATATTTCATGTCCAAAAGATATGTGGGTACTTCGAGTGATGCGAATTCCATCATGTACCTCGTCTTGAAAATGAAGCAGCTGACGTACTATCTAAGGTGGGCTCATCTTGGTAGGCCATCCCGCCAGGAGTTGCTTTGGAACATTTGAGAAAGCCATCTATCTCCCCTTCACCAGAATCCGAATCAATCTATATCCTAGCAAACCCCGGGTCAGAAGCTGCCCCTATGGACATTAACTGGGGGAATACCTCGGCAAACTCGAGGACTGCTTTGCAGAACCCGGGGACTGGTCATCTTAATCTGGCGGAGGTTATGTCGGTCGATGCAATGGAGGTTGACATAGTACTTTTCCCAACTCACTCTGTACCACCATCAACACAACCAATATTTGAGTTCTTGAAAGATGGAACTTTGCCAAATGATGAGATACTCTCAAGGAAAATGTAGAGGAGAGAAAAGGCATACACTATAATCAACATCGAGCTATACAAGAGAAGTGTCACAAGTGTTCTGCAGCGATGTGTTGACCCGGAAGAAGGGCTAGACATCCTCCGAGATATACATCAGGGGGAATGTGGCCATCATGCCTCATCCAGAGCATTAGGGCAAAAGCTTTTTGGCATGGGTTCTACTGGCCAAGTGCCTTGGAGCAAGCCGAGGAACTAGTAAGGAAATGTAATGGCTATCAGAGGTATGCTACCAAAACACACATGCCAATGTCGGAAATTGAAACTATACCAATCACTTGGCCATTTGTTGTGTGGTGCCTGGATATGGTTGGACCATTTAAGCTGGATAAGGGAAACATGACCCATATCTTGGTCATGGTGGACAAGTTTACCAAGTGGATTGAAGTTAAGCCAATAAGAAAATCTGATGGAGCCACGGCCGTGATGTTCCTCAATGATATTATTTTTAGATACAACTATCCTCACAGTATCATAACTGGTAATGGTACCAATTTCGCAGAAGGAGCATTTGCAAGATTTTGCAGAGATAAGAAGATTCGGATGTATGTCGCATCATCAGTGGCCCACCCTGCATCGAACGGACAAGTGGAAAGATCCAACAGACTAGTTTTGTCCGGGATAAAACCCTAACGCATTAAGCCGCTGCAAAGATTAGCGGGGAGCTGGATAGAAGAACAACCAGCGGTATTATGGAGCTTAAGAACAACTCTGGATCAATCAATAGGCTATATGCCATTCTTTCTAGTATATGGGGCAGAAGTTGTATTACCAGTCGACATAGAGCATGATTCGCCCAGAGTCACCCATAAGTGCAAGAAGCCCAGCAAAATGATGTTGATCTGCTGGAAGAAGCAAGAGAACTGGCCTTGTCTAGGTCCGCCATATATCAGCAAAATCTCCGACGCTACCATAGCCAGAAAGTGAACCCCCGAGTATTCCTGGAAGGAGATCTGGTACTTCGGCTGGTGCAGCGCACTACTGGCATGCATAAGTTATCCTCCCATGCGAAGGGCCATTCTGAAGGGAATATGCCCTGAGAGGCAATAATAAAGTTGTTATTATATGTATTCCAAGTATATAATAGATGTTTATTTTGCATGCTATAATTGTATTAATACTGAAACCTTAATACATGTTTGTTTAATAAACAAATATAAAGTTCCTAGTTATGCCTCTCTATAAACTAGCTCGTTGATTAACAGGATGATCAAGGGGTCCTAATCATGTACATCGGATGTGGTTAATAACGAGGTCAAAGCATTGGTGAATGATGTGATGAACATTCATCCGAAGTATAGCATTACGATCGAAGTCATTATGTTTATATTGCTATAACATCATACGAAGTAATCTTTATCCTTAGACCATGAGATCATGTTAATTGCTAACACCAGAAGACTACTTTGATAACATCAAACGTCACACCGTAATAGGGTGACTATAAAGATGGGTTTGGGTATTCCGAAGGTGTTATGTTGAGGCTCATGGATCAAGAGTGGAATTTGTCAATCCCGATGACGGATAGATATACTCTGGGCCCTCTCGGTGATATCACATTAAGATAACTTGCAAGCAAGTGATGTGATCACAAGAATGTTATATCACGGGAACGAGAAAAGAGTGCATGTTGGTAACGAGATTAAACTAGGTATTGAGATACTGATGATCGAATCTCGTACATGTAATATATCGCAAGACAAAGGGATTTAGTTACTATCATTAAAGGTTATCTCGATCATAGAAGTCATCGTTGAATGTGTGGGAGCCAGTATGGATCTCCAGGTGCTTCTGATTATTGATCTGAGAGGGGTGTCGATCATGTCTACATTATTCATGAACCATGGGCTGACACACTTAAGGGTTACCAACACCATTTGGAGCAAATATGTTCTAAACGAAAGAATTGCAAATCGCTAGAATTATTTTAATGGACACCAGGTGAAATTGTTGAAATTGGTTCTGCATGTGATATTAAAATGTTGGAGGTGGTTTTATGTGAATGTTTGTTAATTAAAGTAATTAACAAAATTCTAAATAAAATAAAGGAAAGACATTTATTAAATGGGAGTTGCATTAAATTTGGTAGAAAATTAATGTGTGTGAGTGGGATTTTGGGTGGAGGCAAAATTGATGTGAGTGGATCTTCCACCACATAAATGAGGAAGAGGTGGGAGCACCCCCCATGGGCACCAGCCATGAGAAGGGGGAGAGCCCCCCTCTCCTATAAAAGTCCCACATCTCCTCCCTCTCAAAACACACCTCCTCGTGAAGGATCTCTCTCCCCCTCTAGAATTATTCCCCCATGGTCTCGGATTAGCAAGATACATGTTCCCGGTGGCATTTCGTTTGGAAGGAGTTGCTGCTTCGGCTGCATCGCTGGAGAGAGGAGGTGGAGGTTGTTCGGTGGCATGAACGTGTGTGCGAGGATGGATGTGCTACTGATTTGCGGTGCTAGGACTTCCACACGACCTTGAGATTGGCAAGTGTTCGACTACATCATCCACGAGTTCCATCTTGTTACACTTTGTCGGTCTTTGAGGGTATGTTCTCTATGGATGTATATCCACCCGTTGCTTGTATCTAGTAGATAGATCTTGGCGTATAATAGTTCCCATCGTAGGAATTTTTTTGTTTTCTATGCTGTGAACCCAACAATAGAAACAGAGCCTGATCTATGCATAGGTGCTTTGCATGGCTAGTACACATATGAGTATGTGGGTGATGATGATCATTTTATTGCATCTTATATGTATTTTGGATATTGGTGGCATAGTGGGATGAAGTGGCCTGGACTAACTTTACATGTCATCGCACATGAGACCTGTTCCACACTTGACATGCAACTAGTTTTGCATAAGTGGCTAGCGGGTGTCTGTCTCTCCTACTATAGTCAATATATGATTTACAACGAGTTGCTAATAATTTGGTTATCATCGTTGTGGTTCCATGTCCGTAGGTAAGACCGGTTCTATCTTTGAAAGCCCTAAGCCATGTAAAACTTGCAATTGATAAATTAGAAGCATCTAGTTTAGATCATTGCTGGGCTAGTGTCATGATATGGTAATGTTGTAAGTTGATGTATAGTTGATACTCTTACAACACACTTAACGTGTAAGTTCCATAGACCTTGGCCTTACACACAAACGAATAATAAAGATCATACCACGATGCACATGATAGTGATCAAGTGCAAGAACCATGTCATTTCACTTTACACATATGATGTTTGCATCTTATATTGCTTTGGTGTTTTAGTAGCATTATAAGATGATCCCTCATTTCAATATCAAGATAAAAATGTATTCTTCCTTAAGTATGCACCGTTCTATGGATCGTGTTTTGCGACATCACATGATGATCGGGTGTACTCGACTCTGCGCTTTCATACAATGGGTGTAAGACAGTTTTACACACACGAGTAATAAGATTCTTACTTGGCAAGCCTAGCATGTAAATACATGGCCTCGGAACACGGACCGAAAGGTTAAGCATGAGTCATATAGTTGATATGATGCCCATATTGACGGTCGCGTTTGAAACTACACCGACTCACATGATGATCGGACTTTGTGTAGTTGATGACTGCAAGTGCATAGATCGTTTGTAGCTAGTTTTGAAATAAAGATATCGATCCCACAGGGAGCAGGAGATTGGACTCTAATAACACTTGAATTAAATACTACAAAAGAAATGCTAGATAAAGTTCTGAGTGACAAGATAAAATGCGAGTATTATGTAAAAAGGTGTTTTTGGGTTTTTGGTATAAGAGCAACAATAAGTAAAGTAAAACAGCTGAACACAGAAATTAAGTATCGCATATATAAGAGAGATTGGAACTGCAATAGGGAAAAAGCATTCTCAGGGACTTGCGAATACACCACTAGCATTATATAAGAGCTAAGGTAAAAATTATTATCATGAACATTCTCAACTGTGTATGTGTGGGAGGAACTCCGTATTTGGACAAATAGGCAGCAACCACTGCTCACATCATCCTCATAACCACAGCGGTCAAGCAATCGACATCGATCGAATTACTACACTATTAAGGGACTTAATCCCATAGGATTTATCCCATGGCATGGATAGTGTTCCGTGAATTTCCTCGGTTCCCAAGTTGATATGAAGGAGTGCCAACATATTTATAGTCACTGTAAGTGTTAACACACCTCCGTCTACCAACAAGTAGTTCCCTCCATCCAGTCCCCACAAGAGGCAAATATTGAGAGGTCGACTTCTCCCAACATCAAGATGAAGACAATCTAACACATGGTCATAGCGATGAATATCATAATAAACTTTATCTTATTTCAATCTCATACTAGGGTTTCTCCATCTCCCCAAGAACTAGAGATCTACTGAGACATGGAGGCAATCAACATCATGGCCATAACAATGGAATCTATCATAGATGAATAGTACTTGTGTAAATCCATAATGAGTACGGCAATTACAACAAGATCTAGACAAGATGTAGATGGGATGGATGGAGATGGTGGTGATGCAGCGGTTGATGATGAAGATCGACGCCTTAGCCTCCCGGATCTGCGTAGGGCAAAAATGGATCCTGGGTGGACGAGTTCCCCCTCCATATGCCTTCTGGAGGTGAGATTTCGGTTATTTCTAGTTGTTCTGTGTGTTGTCTCCCCAATCTAGTTGCACGGGGTGAAAATATTTGAGGAGGCGATGGCGGCGCCAACTATACGACAGGAACTATAGTGCCAAAAAATTCATTCCCGACGTATAGTTGGTCATTAAACTGTTTGTGTGCTTTTTTTGCTTTGGTTTTTCTTCTGGTATTATTGATATTTCCCAAATAAGCAATTTATGTTGTTTTTACTCCTTTTATCCTTAGTACAGCTACTTTAAGAATTGTGTCCATTGTATTCATTATCTGTCCTGATCCTGGTGAAAACAGACATAAAATGTGCACGCGAGCGCCATAAAATACCAATATGCTACATCTACAGTGCAAAATAGTAATATAAAACATGATGCAAATATGAACTCGTCAACTTCCCCAAGCTTAGACTCTTGCTCTTCCTAAGCAAGTTAGCTTAATGGATGTGATCCTCATATTCATGAAGTTGAGTCGATAAAATAAATGAGGCAGTTGCAGCATGTGTTTATCATATGTGACACATAGGAATAAGGTCATGAACAGTACCTTACTCGAACCATCCGAATAATATTAGCAGGCTTCCACACCTTAGCATTTAATAGTTCACGAAAGATCACTCTCAATATGATGTAAAAGTATTTAGTTAAACCAAATGAGTTTGTAAGGTAGCCCCAAGTGTTTTAGGATTAACATATTCACTTGGGATTCAAAATCTCAAAATTTCTCTTTGTCATACTACAATATAGTGGTGTATGCCTATTTGCTCTTTGCATATTCGCTCTTTTTCTTTTTTTTATATGTGCTCACACTTTTGTTTAAGTGTTGTGCAAAGGAGATAGCCATACATTCCACTTCATGTAGGAATTCAAAGTTTAACGATCTCAATTACCAAATTCCAATGGGATATGAAGCATCTTTATGACTTGAATATTCTACCTCGACTTGTTCTCACTCAGTTTTTGATAGCACTCTTAATTTTCCTTTGTTCAAGGTTTCTTTTTCAACTCAACTCGTTAGATAATTTTTCTTTCTTTGTAAATCAAACAACATATTGACCAAATTATCTTTGTATGTTCCATTAATACCAACGGTGTGGAAGACTCCTATTGCTATCATTAAGTGCAAGTAAAATTATATTCAAGCCATTCATATATCCAATAGGACAAACACAAACTCACTATTGCTCCATATATGATAATAAACTTGGAATTTCATGCAAACTTTATTTATAGTTTGAACTAATGCAAAACTAAGATAGTAATGTAAAACTTATAAGGTAGATTACAAGGTCTTAAAGATCTCCCCAAGCTTGGAATCAAGCCAAGCGGGATCAAATAATCCCTTTCGATTATTTGATACCGTGATTATTGTGGGTCACTATGGCGACATGGCATGTAACACCACGGTGCGTAGCTTCCTGTTGGTATCCCCTAGAGAGGTGATGCGGCTGTAGCACCAATGCAAATCAGATTGCAAAGTTTCCACCTTATCCGAGAGTTTAGTCACTAGTGGGAGAAGATCATCCTTCTTCTCTATCTCCTTGAGACGGTGGCGGACTTCAACTCGTTGAAGTAGCTCTTGCTTCTGATAAATCTCCAGTGCTTGCACGTGGTCCTTGGTTCTGGGAGCAGCTTCCTCTTTCTCATCCATGATTGATGGATCGGGGAAGTGGAAACTGTACATCCACTCTTCCTGAGGTTTCACCCTCGTACGGCCACCAATAGTAGGCTTTAAGAGTGGCGTTGTCGCTCCATTGCTAGCACCTACACCAAGATTAGGTAGTTCCTTATGCTTGTGTGGCCTAGGGTTCGTGGTGATGAACTTGACCATCTCCATGCACTCTTTTCCATGCGGCTTGCGACCTTCTCTCTCTTCTTGATCCCTCTTCATTGCTGCCCAGTTGATCTCCGGTGGATCATAAACATCATGACACATGTAGATGTTGTTCACTTCATTGGAATCATTGTTGTAGTAGCCTTGCTCTACGTACTCCTTGTACCCTGGGCTAAACCTCTCCACCTCCTCGTTGTTGTCCTCCATGGACGGGCTACTAGAGCGGTCCCTGGAAGGAGCGATGAGCCCCAGGGGCTTTCCATGACATGGTGCAGGATAGCGCATTCCTAGATTGGTTCCTGGTGATTATGATTAGAGAGAGAGACAATGGCAGTATATAAGAGGGGTCAGAGGTTAGTAAAACTCACGAGAAACACCAAATTCGCGCCCAAGAAAAGAATCTTAATGGAATAGGAAAAGAAATCGCGGATTTGGAGGAGTCCTGCCACGTAACGACCAACTAGACGGGCGTGGCCTATATAGCTCCGGCCGAGTTGGTTCCGAACAGATATTTCCAAATATCTCGACTCCAGGTCGGTTAAGGTACGACTCAGAACCGACAATACTATTTTTTAATAACAATCGGAAAAACGAAAAAGTAAACAAAGATGTCTGAGAGTTTAACGACCAACTATACCGCCGGAATTTTGTCTCCGGTCGTATAGTTGTGACCATATAGATATAAACATCAAAAATCAAAAGTTCCTGAGAGTTCAACGACCAACTATATGGCCGGAATTTCATCTTTGGTCGTATAGTTGCGACCGTATAGATACAGGCATCGAAAACAATTTCGTGAAGAAGATACAGAGAGTTTAATAACCAACTATACGGCCAGAGGTTTTCCTCTGGTCGTATAGTTGCGACCGTACAGTTGGTAAAAACCCTCAAAAACTTCAGAAAAACACGAGGAACTCAAAGGCAAAAAATTCAGAAGTAAAATCTGTGAAAATAAACATGAGTAAGAACACTTACCACAAACTTACCATTTACCTATTCGGGGATGACAAGCTCCTCCAACAACAAAGACTTCTTCTCTTTTGGAAGAGTTGACCTTAATTCATTGAATAATTCTCGTAAGTAAAAATCACCAGGACTAAAGTCCCTCTCAATAAGATTGGTGTCTTGCTAGGAAAATATGGACACTGCATCCAACATCTTTATTTCTTGCCTCTGCATGATCTGCAACTCAAATTCTTGAAGTAGAAGAATCCAATGGATTAGTCTTGGCTTATGGTTCTTCCTCTCAAGGAGTTCTTTTAAACCATCACGATTCGTATGAACTCTTACTTTTGCATCAACTATATAAGAACGAAATTTATCGCAAGAGAAAAATACAGCAAAAAACTTCCCTTTCTTCCTTAGGATAATTCTTTTGACCACTATTAAGAGTTCTACTAGCATGATGTATAATATTAAATATGCAACCTATATGTTGTCCTAGAGTTCCTCCTACAGCATCATCACTAGTTTCACATATTAAGTCAAAAGTCATATCCTAGATAAGTGGTTTAATGATAGGAGCACAGGATAAAGCATTTTTAAGTTTATCAAAAGCTATAAGACATTTATCATCATAATTAAATCTTACTCCCTTTTGCAGGAGGTTAGTCAAAGGTTTAGATATTCCAGAGAAATTTCTAATGAACTTTCTATAAAAATCCACATGACCAAGGAAACTTCTTATACCTTTTATATCCCTAGGTTGTGGCATTCTCTGTATGGCCTCAACCTTAGCTCTATCCACTTCATTTCCCTTACCTGATACCTTATGCCCGAGAACTATACCGTCTTTGACCATAAAATGGCACTTCTCCTAGTTTAGAACAAGGTTGGTTGCTTCACATTGCTGCAAAACTCTTTTGAGATTATCCAAGCAACTAGTAAACGAAGTTCTATAGATAGAAAAGTCATCCATAAATACTTCCATTATTACTTCTATAAAATCCGCAAAAATAGCAGTCATGCATCTTTGAAAAGTAGTTGGAGCATTACATAAACCAAAAGGCATACGTAGGTAAGCTTGTAAACCATAAGGACTAAAGAAAGTTGTTTTAAGTTGGTCATTAGGATGAACAACTATTTGAGAAAAACAGAGTATCCGTCCAAGTAGCAAAAATGAGTGTGGTTTGCTAACCTTTATAAAGTTTGATCTATGAATGGTAAAGGGTAGTGATCTTTTCTAGTTTCTTTATTCAATTTCCTAAAATCTATGCACATCCTATGTCCAACAATAGTTCTAGTAGGTGTCAATTCATTGTTTTCATTAGGAACAACAGTAAAGACGCCATTCTTAGGGACACAATGAACAGGAATTACCCATTCACTTTCTTTAACATGATAGATTATACCTGCGTCCAATAGGTGTACAATCTCTTTTCTTACCACTTCCTTCATTTCGGGCTTCATCCTTCTATTGAATTCCGCAACTGGTTTAGCACCTTCTTCCATGAATATTTGATGGACGGTTATCATGGAACTAATGTCCTTCAAATCATCCATTGAGTACCCAAAGGCCTTGTGATGCTCGTTGAGTATTTTCATGAGTTCTTCTTCTTCTCCTGAAAGTTTAGCACTAATAATAATAGGAAATTTTTTGGTATCATCTAAAAATTTGTATTTAAGATTATCTGGGAGAGTCTTCAATTCTGGGGATGGTAATTGATGACCCACAAGTATAGGGGGTGTATCGCAGTATTTTCGAGGGAAGTGAAACCCAATTTATTGATTCGACAAAAGGGGAGCCAAAGAATATTTATAAGCCTTAACAATTGAGTTGTCAATTCAGCTGCACCTGGAAACAATCTTGCTCACAACAGTTTATCAGTAGCAACAGTTTTGTAGTAGGAATAGTAAAGTAATAGCAGTAGTAAAGTAAAGACAACAGTAACAATAGCGGTAACAGTGGGATTCGAGTGCGGTAGGCATAGGGATAGATGGACAGGCGTTCCATGGACAAGACAATTCACATAGCAATCAGAACATAGGGAAATTGCAGATAAATAAGATAAAGCATCCAAGTACTAGATAATCCTAGGCATGTGTTCCATATATAGTCATGTGTGCTCGCAATGAGAACTTGCACAACATCTTTTGTCCTGCCAGCCCGTTTGCAGCGGGGCTCAAGGGAACTAATGGCAATTAAGGTGCTCCTTTTAATAGAGCACTGAAGCAAAGAATTAACACTCCGTGAACACATGTGATCCTCTCATCAAAGCCATTCCCTCCGGTTATCCCGATTTCTGTCACTTCGGGGCCATTGGTTCCGGACAACAACGTGTGTATACAACTTGTAGATAAGACCAAAAACAATACTATCATAATGAATCAATAACATGTTCAGATCTGAAATCATGGCACTCGGGCCCTAGTGACAAGCATTAAGCACAACAAGTCGCAACAAAGTCATAAAGCACTAATAAAAGATACTAGGCACCATGCCCTAACAATCGGATGCCATTGCATGAATGATCTGATCCAATCCCTACCATCCCCATAGCCTACATCGGGGGATTACTCACTCATAGATGGGGGAAACATGGATGGTCGATGGAGAAGCGATGGTGATGATGATGGCGATGATCTCCTCCAATTCCCCGTCCTGGCAGGGTGCCAGAACAGAGTTTCCGGTGCAGTTTCATGGAATCTGGTGGTGGCGGCGGAGCGGAACTCCTTCTAGAAAAACGTCGAATGCCCCGGAGTTTTTAGGTCAGAAGGCAACTTATAGGCGAAGAGGGAGACCGAGCGGGTGCCTGGGGGGCCCACACCACCCCCTGGCGCGGTCACCCCTGGCTCCTCTCTGTCTCGTATTCTGGCTCCTGGAGTCTTCAGGTGAAATAGGCACTTTGGCTTTTGTCCCGTCCAATTCCAAGAATATTCTTTTTCGGACTTTCCTGGAACCAAAAACAGCAGAAAACAGGCAGCTGGCACTGTAGCTCTTGTTAATAGGTTAGTCCAAGAAATCATATGAAAAGTACTCCAAAGTGTGGACAAAACACAAGAAAGTGGATAAAACCAATCATGGAACATCAAAAATTATAGATACATTTGCAATGTATCAACATCCCCATGCTTAACTCCTGCTCGTCCTCGAGTAGGTAAGTGATAAAAAGAAAGAATAATTTTTGAGGTGACATGCACCATCAGAAACTTGATCAAAGCATTTGTAAATCATTCAAAGATGGGATCAAAGTACTTCAATCATAAAATGAAAGACAAAGTTCTAGCAATAAGACAAAGAAACTATGATGCAACATGAAAAGGCAGAAACAAAAGATTCATGAATAACAATGCTTTGCAAGACGTTTGTTTGTTTCACATGAAGAAAACATAGCATAGTGGCATTCAGCTTGTCCCTCATAGAGTAGCAAACATAAATGCATAGGACACCTTTGAAGTTTACAAAAGTGACTAGATACAAATAGTTTAGAACAAGCAATATCAAGGTATGCATCAATCAACAAGTCTTGGGACAATGCACATAGAACTAAGAATGGCCACTATGCTCTCAAGAAAGTGCTCATAGAATGTGTGGAGACTCAACAAGGAAATGAACAGGTTTTGAAAAGTTTGAAAGGCTTACAAATGCTGAAAGTATGATACTCATTAGCTTTGAGCTCTCATTGCCCCTATCATAAGCATCTTTAATGTGGTTAAGGTGAAAGTGAGGTCCAATCTGAGTTATATGCTTGACATACTATAAACTGAAAATCCCATGTCCCTTGAGTACGAGGGCCGCTCATCATGCTACTCAACTTTAGTTACCGGTAAGTTCTTGTCATCGTAAATATGTGCGTATCATAGAGAACCGCCAATGGGGTACCCCTTGCCCGATGATACGGAAGAATCCCCATATCAAAATGACAAGGCAAGCAGACAATGAGTATCTCAGCAATCTTCTTATTTACCATGGGAAAATGGTGCTTTTTTCTCTCTTTCCTCTTTTCATAAATATCTTTTTTTCTTTTCTCAATAGCTATCTCTCTTTTTTATAAGAAGAATGCTTCATAGATATCATTATGGTTACGCTGCAGGTTTCCACCATGCCAGCATGGATTAGACCAGCGGCCCAGGCATTTCTGTAACACACATACATAACTCCATGGACTTAAAAGCTCCCCTTTTATTTCACACCGACGACATCTGCAAACAAAAGAGCATGGTATCAACTTGGTATATATTTACAAGTGTTGAAAGCGTTCCCCATGACAACACGGTTCTACTAATCCCCAGCTTATAATTAGCAAGCATATAACTTTCATGGAGAGACACAATGGTTCAGGTTTATTAAGTGCAGGAAATTAAGTGTGCCATCAAGTTCGTGAGAGCTTTACTAACTAACTTTCTCGTAACAAGCAAACATTTTATTCGGAAGAAAACAAGGCATATTAAATATGCACGGAAATAGAAAATGATGCTAATAGGTAGATATGGTGGACACTTTGGCAATATTTGGTTTAAGGGAGCTGGAAACATGAGTAGAACATACTCAGTGAAAGTGAAGGCTAGCAATAGTAAGGGAGCGACAAACGAGAGAGCAATAATGGCCATAATCATGCAGAGCAACAAAACATCATTGATCAAAGCATAAAGTGATGCTACAAGTTGAAAACTAAAGGATCATAAAGGCTTATGGTGACTTGGGATAGTCATAACATGGTGTGAGCATGTGCCAAGTCAACCCAAATAAAGCATCAAAGGAGAATACCACAATACTATGCTTTAATATGCTAAAACAACGCATGATTCATCCAAGGCACATTAAGGAATCTCAATTGTTTATAACAAGTCATGCTACAGCAAAGAATACTAAGCATAAAGCCAAAACAATATCAAGCATAGGCCACAGTCAAAACAAGCTCTCTTTACCACTTAAGCATGAGCTTTCCTACTCTTTTCCAAAGAAAACCAAACTATTTGAACACCAATGTATGAAAGAGGAGGTCCAACCAATTTATTCAGCAAACTAAGAAAACCAAGCAAACTAAAAACCAAAACGAAAACGAAAAAGAAGACGCTCCAAGAACAACACAATTGAGCATGAAACAATAAAAGTGAAGTGTTTGGAAGAACCTGAGATTTTTATTGATGAAGAAGGGGATGCCTTGGGCATCCCCAAGCTTTGACGCTTGTACTTCTTGCATATTTCTTGGGGTGACACGCGTGGCATCCCCAAGCTTAAGCTTTAGTCCATCCTTCATCTCATTACTCATTCCTTCCATACACCTGAAATTTTCCTTCATGCAAAACTTCACACAATCTTTATTAGCAACATTAGTGCACTAAAGATAAATAAGTCTTAAGGTTCAGTTTTAACACCACATAAACTTCCATTAAAACACTAGATACTGTAGCACTTCCCTCAAAAAGTTCAATTCCCCAAAATAACTCAAAAAGGAACCAACAAGAAGCAAATGCAGAAAATGGCAGAAATCTGTCAAAACAGACCAGCAGGTAAAGATGATTTTTTTCGAAGACCTTCTATTGCTCAAATAAAAAGTGTTGAACTAACGAAAGTTAGATAACAACCTCAGGCAGAAGCACAAAAATTCATGCCTCAAAAAGACATTCAGAGATTTTACACGAATTTTTACGGTGAAGCACAGAAATTTGTTTCGGGACAGCAACTTTCCCAATCATTACTTCTCTCTCATTAGAGGTTACTCTTGGCACAAAAAGCAAATAAAAAGGATAAGGAAAGGTTATTACTGAAGTAATAACTTCCAAGACTCATCTAAAACTTTTGGGTTATCTCCCAATAAGTACTTTTCTTTAACGCCTTTTAAGCTAGGCATAAGCAAAAACTAAAATGGATAGAATAGAAGTAAGCGGAGATAATCACGGTGAAAACATTGTTTTGTTCAATGAAATCCTTTTGTTAACAAGGTTTATCAGGTCTTGTTACCAAAACAATTCCATATGAAACAAAACTTTGTATTCCACTAATGATTATGTTACCTCAACCTTGGCAGCAATGGTCCCAATCATAATAGTTTCAAATTTTTCTCTTGGTATGGGACAATATATTTCTCCAACTTGAATGCCTTCAACATGTTCAATTGAATTCAAACCATAAGTCCTTTCAATCTTCTTGGGGAAATAGACAGTATGTTCCTTGTCATTAACATTGAAAGTCACATTTCCTTGATTACAATTAATAACAGCTCCTGCGGTATTAAGAAAAGGTCTCCCAAGAATAATAGACATATTATCATCTTCAGGCATTTCAAGCACAACAAAATCAGTTAATATCAAGCAATTATGAGCCACTTGAACAGGTACGTCCTCACATATACCCATAGGAATAATGGTAGATTTATCAGCCATTTGCAAAGATATATCAGTTGGTATTAATTTTTCTAGTTGAAGCCTCTTATAGAGAGAGAAAGGCATAACACTAACTCCAGCTCCCAAATCACACAAAGCAGTTCTAACATAACTATTCTTAATAGAGCAAGGGATAGTTGGAATCCCTGGGTCTCCAAGTTTCTTAGGAACCTTACCATTGAAGGAATAATTAGCAAGCAAAGTAGAAATTTCTTCATTAGGGATCTTCCTTTTATTCGAGACAATATCCTTCATATACTTTGAGTAAGGAGGCAATTTAATAGCATCAGTCAAAGGGATTTGCAAGAATAAAGGCTTCATCCACTCACAAAACTTATTATAGTGTTCATCTTCTTTGACTTGTGTTTCTTATCAGGGAAAGGCATAGCTTTTTGGACCCAAGGTTTTCTTTCACTACCATGTTTCTTAGCAATAAAATCTTCTTTGGTGTATTTAGTATTCTTACTATGGTTTTCAGGTTCTTCTTCAACTTTTTCTTCATTAGGAACTTCATTTTCTTCATTACCACTTTCAGTTTCAGCATTAGAGATAGATATACTATTAGGATCTATAACAGGTTCAGAGGGTTCTACAACAGTTTTATGCTTCTTTTTCCTTTTCTTACGAGTAGAACCACTATTTTCACCTTATTGAGAATCCTGCTCCATTCTTTTGGGATGCCCCTCAGGATATAGAGGATCCTGGGTAGCAGCACCACTTCTAGTTCTAATTTCATAAGCATGTTTTTCTTTAGCGGCATTAACTAGCAACTCGTTTTGCACTTTAACGAGTTGATCTATTTGAGTTTGAACCATTTGAAAGTGTTTAACAATCATTTTAACATCATTAGAGGTTCTTTACACAATATCTTTCAACTCAACAATAGCTCTAGTGTTTTACATTAGATGATTTTGCACCCTTTTATTAAAATTATCTTGCTTAACAATAAAGATATCGAATTCTTCTAAGCATTGATCAGGAGGTTTAGAGTAAGGGATATCACCTTCATCAAAGTGTTGGAGAGAGTGTACCTCAATAGTGGATGAGTAGGGAACAGTCTTACATAATTCTTCTATAGGAGGTAAATTCTTGACATCTGCAGCTTTAATTCCCTTCTCCTTAAGACATTTCTTAGCTTCCTTTATCACTTCATCATTTAATTCAATAACTCCCCTCTTCTTTGATGTTGGAATAGGCACTGGAATAGATGGTCCAGGTACAATTACTTCAGGTATAGCTTGTTTAGGAGGAGTCCAATCTTCATAATTCTTGCTTATTTTAGCCATTAATTCCTCAGCTTCCTTAGGAGTCCTATTCCTGAAAACACAATCAGCACAACTATCTAGATATGTCCTAGATTGTTCAGTTAGTCCATTATAAAATATATCAAGAAGCTCATTCTTACGTAATGGACTTCGCATGTGCATGAATCAAAGCAGAAAACCTCCCCCAAGATTCAGGCAATACCTCCTTTTCTCCCAATTTAAAATCAAAAAGTTCCTGCAAAATAGCATGTCTAGCACTAGGAGGAAAATATTTCTATAGGAAAGTACTAATCAAGCACTCAGGGCTATCAATAGATCCGGGAGGTAAGTTACTAAACCAAGTTTTAGCTTCTCCTTTCCGTGAAAAGGGGAAATCTTAGCAACAAAGTAAATACGCATCTTAATATCATCAGAAAACAAGCCACTCATGGTAGAAAGTTCATTCATATGTGCTACCGCACTTTCATTCTTAGTCCCACAAAAAGGTTCTTTCTCGACAATAGCTATGTAAGATAGATCGAGAGAGAAGTCATAATCTTTATCTGTAATGTTTATGGGAGAAGCAGCATACTTAGCAATAGGAGACAATTTGGGTCTAATAGTACGCCTCTCAAGGAGACTCTTAGCAGCGCTCCTATCATGGGTGTTTTTACACTCTTTAATAAATTCATCGGTCATCTCAACATAACCAGCTTCAATATCATAAGTCTCACTAGACTCAGGAGAACTAACAGGTGTAGTAGTGTCTTCATTAGGAGTTTCGGTATTTCCAGCTATAGTTCTAGCAATCGTAGCATCTAGGAAAGGACCTAATGAACCACTCTTATCAAGCACAGTAGAAGCAGCATCATAAGCATCAGAAGTTTCAGATTCAGCAGTAGTAGCAGTGTGTGTAGCATGTGTATGTGATGGTGTAACGAGCTTACTTATAACAGATGGTGAATCAAGAGAAGCAGAGGTGTTCAGAACCGTACCTCTTCTTGTAGTGGATGGTAAAATAGGAAACTTGCCATCACGAGACTTACCCATGATGGATGGATAGCAGCGAACAATAGAGAATCCAAGTGAACTTGATAAATAAAGCTATCCTCCCCGGCAACGGCGCCAGAAAATAGTCTTGATGACCCACAAGTATAGGGGGTGTATCGCAGTATTTTTGAGGGAAGTGAAACCCAATTTATTGAGTCGACACAAGGGGAGCCAAAGAATATTTATAAGCCTTAACAACTGAGTTATCAATTCAGCTGCACCTGGAAACAATCTTGCTCACAGTAGTTTATCAGTAGCAACAGTTTTGTAGTAGGAATAGTAAAGTAATAGCGGTAGTAAAGTAAAGACAGCAGTAACAATAGCGGTAACAGTGGGATTCGAGTGCGGTAGGCATAGGGATGGATGGACAGGCGTTGCATGGATAAGACAATTCACATAGCTATCAGAACATAGGGAAATTGCAGATAAATAAGATAAAGCATCCAAGTACTAGATAATCGTAGGCATGTGTTCCATATATAGTCATACGTGCTCGCAATGAGAACTTGCACAACATGTTTTTTCCTGCCAGCCCGTTTGTAGCGGGGCCTCAAGGGAACTACTAGCAATTAAGGTGCTCCATTTAATAGAGCACCGGAGCAAAGCATTAACACTCCATGAACACATGTGATCCTCACATCAAAGCCATTCCCTCCGGTTATCCCGATTTCTGTCACTTCGGGGCCATTGGTTCCGGACAACAACGTGTGTATACAACTTGTAGATAAGACCAAAAACAATACTATCATAATGATTCAATAACATGTTTAGATCTGAAATCATGGCACTCGGGCCCTAGTGACAAGCATTAAGCACAACAAGTCGCAACAAAGTCATAAAGTACTAATAAAAGATACTAGGCACCATGCCCTAACAATCTGATGCCATTACATGAATGATCTCAACCAATCCCTACCATCCCCATAGCCTACAGGGGGGATTACTCACTCATAGATGGGGGAAATATGGATGGTCGATGGAGAAGCGATGGTGATGATGATGGCAATGATCTCCTCTAATTCCCCGTCCCGGCAGGGTGCCAGAACGGAGTTTCTGGTGCTGTTTCGTGGAATCTGGTGGTGGCGGCGGAGCGGAACTCCTTCTGGAAAAACGTCGCCCCCCCGGAGTTTTTAGGTCAGAAGGCAACTTAAAGGCGAAGAGGGAAACCGAGGGGTGCCTGGGGGTCCCACACCACCCCCTGGCGCAGCCTGGCCTGGCCCGTGCCACCAGGTGGTGTAGCCACCCCCTGCATCCTCTCTGTCTCGTATTCTGGCTCCTAGAGTCTTCAGGTGAAATAGGCACTTTGGCTATTGTCCCGTCCAATTCCGAGAATATTCATTTTCTGACTTTGCTAGAACCAAAAACAGCAGAAAACAGGCAGCTGGCACTGTGGCTCTTGTTATAGGTTAGTCCAAGAAATCATATGAAAGGTACTCCAAGGTGTGGACAAAACACAAGAAAGTGGATAAAACCAAGCATGGAACATCAAAAATTATAGATACATTTGCAATGTATCAGTAATTCCTCGTCTCCTCTCTTTTCTAGCTCTTCAAAAGCCTCATTAGTTGGAGGACCTATAGTGAGAAGTGAATCGAATTCATCTTCTAGTTCTTCTAGGGTCTCTTCCTCCATAACTATTTCTTCATAATTTAAGTCTTCATTTGTTTCTTCTTTTTGATCACTAAAGAAGAGAGATTCCATTTCCTCAATAGTTTTCTCTTTCTCTTCTTCTGGTATTTGTGGAGGCATGTCTTTAAATTTGGAATAGTGGAATTCTTTTTCCGCTTCCCCAAGCTTAAGAGACACAATCTCCTTTTTGAAATCAACATTGGCACCTACATCACTCAAAAAGTTTCTTCCAAATATAATTGGGCAAAGAGTGTCAGCTGGCATATCAACAACTACAAAATCTATAGGATTTTTTTTGCCAATTGTGATAGTTGCGTCGTCAACTACTCCCATAGGAATTCTAAGAGTTTTATTGGCTAACATTATTGTCATATCAGTATTTTCAATTGTAGCCGGTTCGGTTTCTTCTTTTATTTCTAAATAGAAATCATAAGATATAACATCAACTTCGGTGTCGAGATCGCATAAACCATAATGCGAGGTTTCTTTAAATATGCAGGGAAGGATAAGCTTACCCACATCTTTTACCTTTGTTTTACCTTCAACCAATATGGAAGTCTCTTTATCAAGTTCAACTATGTTACAATGTGCATGCATAGCCATAATTGCTTCCATGGTTACCTCTTCATCTTTGGTTTCTTCCAGATGTTCCACAATTTCTGGCACAATTTCCTCTTCTTTCTTCTCATGTACTGCTTTGACCTGTTCATATTTAGAAATATGCTTTTGTGCAATGTTAGGGAAAGGTATCTCATATGTTGGTTCTAGGGAGGCCAGTGTTGCTTTAACTTCTCTTTTCTTCTCAGGTTTGGGTGGTGGATCATACTTGACCAAACCCTCTTTTGGAGCTTTGATGTGTTCTGTAAAAGCTTTAACAACTTGAAACACAAAATCTGAATCCAAATAAAGTTCCTTAGATAATTCTTTAACATGGCCTTTTTTATTATAGTCATGAATACAATCATGATCTATTTCTACGCCTCCTTCGCTTCCTAGACCAAAATTCCATGAAACTCTATGATCGTGAATTCTATTAAGTAAAGCCCCAGCTTTAGTTATAGGAAGATTCATAAAGGATCCTTCTGTGAAAGAGTCTAGTTCAATTTTATTAGGTTCAATTAAACCGCCATAAAAGATATGCAATAAATACCATTCAGGCAAATCATGATGAGGACATAGATTAAGTAGATCTTTAAATTTGATATAAGCTCTTACTAGTCCTTCATTAGGATGGTTCCTTCAAGTCATTAATAAGACGCCTGATTCCAAAAGATTTTGATAATGGGTAATATTTTACTAGAAATTCACAAGCTAAATTATCGCAAGTAGTAGTGGCTTCTAGGGGTAGAGATCTATACCATGTGTCGTGGTATTGCCGATGAGTATGCCATGGAGGGGTCCTCACATTGCGTGTTTAGAGACGTGGGGTAAGGCGGAGAGTTGGTGGGTACGAGGTAACACAGTTTACCCAGGTTCAAGTCCCACAATGGTGGCGGAACTCTACTCCTGCTATAAATCACTATATTGGCAATACGCCGAGTTATAGAGATTGGTTCGCTGTGTGAGGGTGTTATGAATCATTCCCCTAAAGGCTCTCGTAGGCTGGCTTATAAACGCGCCAAGATCTAGGGTTTATAGGGAAAGGTCCTTGCCAGACAAGGTAAAGAGTCCTACACTAATACGAACTAGTCTTCCGTGTCTTGCACTCCAAGGCTCCGAGTATGTCGGTGACTCATGCGTAGCCTTCCTTTATCCGTCATGGGCCTCCCTTCAGGATCCGTCTAACTGGGCCGCCCAGCAGGCCATAGGCCTTGCTACCAACTATGGGCCACCCGGGTTAGGCGGATTGGTGACATGCTATGAGGATACCCATATAGCATATCCCCAATAGTAGCCCCCAGAGGACTTTGAAATCTTGCGATGTCTTGCTTGTTGATCTCTGAATATCCCGTCTAAGTGATGCCGGCAATTCATCAAGCAATATCTCAAAGGTCTCCCAAAGAACCCTACAACCCTCTCCGGCTTCACAATGTAGCCGGAGATTCCTTGAGTCTTCGTTTCTAGAGTCGGATGATCCCTGTCTTCGATGGAATCTTCGGATGTGACCCTTCACTGAAACTATCAGGAGGATGACGTAGGGCACAGCCTACGCTACCTCAAAACTCATAGAAATAGAGAATTAATCATCGGCTATTTTCACGCGCACGAAATCCGAAATGGTGGAGTGGCAAAAGACAGAGGACATGGCAAAATTACCGCGCACGTTCACTTCCACATCGGCAATGTTACATCCATCAGATCTTTTTGCACGAATCTTGACACGAGGCTTATATATTTCCACCATGGTAAATTTATTTATTTATTACCCCCATTCGCTTTCCAGTCTTTGTCTTCCTCCAGCCGCGTGACCGTTCAAGCTCTTCTGCGAAAACCCTAACTAGAGCCCTTTCTTCGTCCACCTCCTTCTCGTCATAATGGCCTCCAACAACTTTGTTCCTTTCACGGCGGCGATTCCCGAGGCTACACTGGAACCATCCCAGGGAGTGATCATTCCGCCGGAGGGGGTGGTCGTTCATGTCTCCGCCGTGACGGAATCCACTGAGCCACTGAAGAGGAAAACGACTCCCACAAGGGGGTGTGGAGAGGCTCTGATATCTCTGCTAAAGACCTGCAGGAGCTAGTCGCCGAGGGGTATCTTCCTAGAATGGAGAAGTTAGTCTAGCGGGCGGCACCGGCCGGCGAGGTGGTCCCTTCTCCCCAGCCCGGAGAGAAGGTGTACCTCAAATCTCAGCTTCTACGTGGAGTAGGCCTGCCAGTCTCTGACTTCTTCTTGGATGTCCTTCGGCACTTCCGCGTACTTCCCCACAATCTCTCTCCCAACAGCATTCTGGTCCTTAGCAATTTTGTAGCTCCGTGTGAAGGATTTCTAGGGATCAAGCCTAGATTAGATTTGTTTGTATATTTTTTCACCATCAAGAGAGAGTCCATAAAGTCCAAGGATGAACTGCGGATCTGCGGAACCATTAGCTTCAAGATCTGGCCTAGCCGGCGCTTCCCCGACATCATAGGTCACGATTCTTGCAAGAACTGGCAGTGCACATATTTCTATGGGCCAGATATCCATGTGCCTGAACGCCTTGAGACCTACCCTAAATTTGTCGATGGAGCTGCCTCTGAAGTGCCCGCATGGCGGACTCCAGCCTCCCTTCCCTCCAACGATGAAGCCAACTGTGCCATAAGGCGGATTGAGTGGCTCATAGATGGAGGTCTGATAGGCCTGGACCTTGCCATGTGCTGGTTCACTAGGCGGATCCAGCCTCTGCAGCACGGTGCTGAGTTGATGCATAAGTATAGCCAAGACAGGAGGGATCCCATGCGAATTTCGTGGGATAACTTCTCTACTGACTCCATCAAGCTCCGGCTAAAGAACATCGTCAAGGTGAAGGAGAAGAAGCGAGGCTTCAAGATCACCTATGACATGTTCGAGTGTGGCAAGTGCCCAGAGGTAGCTTCTCTTTCCTTTGTTGCTTGTTATATGATCTAAGGTTTTTCCGACTTGAAGTTGTCCATCTAACACTCCTCTGTATCCCAGCTGGCGGCGGTAGATCAAATGGCCTCCCATGTCTCTGATCCAAAGATGAAAGATATCTAGGTGGTGTCTGACAATGATGCCCCCAAGGATCAACCAGCTCTGATAGTGCAAAAGCGGAAGAGCTCCACCTCTAACGCTGCTGCCGAGGCCAAGAAGAATAAATTGTAGAGTGGAGTCTCCAAACGCTCCATTGCCGCCTTAGAGGCGGAGAAGAAGAAGAAGTCCACCGGCATTCCCCTCACCAAGGCTCCTGCCGTGGAGTAAGTACTTTCATTCTCTGGCTTGTATTTTTCAGCTCACACCTTTTTCCAACTCTTGTACTTATACTTTGTACATTTGAGGAGGAAAGTCGATGTTAGTTTGAAGCAATCCTCCAAAGATGTTGGATGGTCAAAAAACATTCGCGATATGCTGACCAAGGATCTGTCTGCCAAGTCCTCTCCCGCCACCGCTCCCCCTACTCCTGCTGCCAAGCCTTCTGCTGGCCCTGCTGGGCTGTCATCCCCCGTCATCCCTGAGACCTCCACCATGGAGACAGATATCAATCCAATTCTTGATGTCTCAGGCTCTATCGAGGAAGACGTTGCTCCTAGTGCCCAAGCGACGCAGGAGAGCACCTCCTCTAAAGTGGCTGAAGCTCTGGCTAAGGATGCCACCGAAAAAGGGAAGGAAGTGGTGGATGTGGAAGCAACGATTGAGGCGGGAGCCTCCGAGCCATCATCTGCTTTGAAGGTGCAGGAGGCAACTAGGGCTTCATCCATGCCTCCGGCTTCAACCTCTCCATTGGCTACAACTCCTCTGACGTTGAGCCTAGATGACCTCATCAAGCAGGCCAATGCAATCTATAAGAATGCCTAGACCTTCCATGATTCATATGCTCATCTGGCCAACAATCTCAGGATCATTGCCATCATAAGTTTTTTGAACTTCACTTATTTTACTTTGCGTAGGATATCCCACTGTAGCCCCCGAGCTCTTAGGCGAATAATCCAATAGTTATTGGCATGAGTGATCTAAAGAACAAAGTGTAGAACTTGCCCGTGTAGCCCCCGAGCGTTTAGTTGAAACTAGAAAGTTCTGACTAGATGCTCTAGAGAAACTAGTTTACTTTAAAATCATGCACTGTAGCCCCCCGAGCGTTTAGTTGAAACTGGATAGTTCCGACTAGATGCTCTAGATATTTTAAGCATGTTAATCATCTTGTGCAGAATGAGAATAAATGGAGGATAGCCGCCAATGAGAGGTTTGCTGCTCTTCGGAAGGAGCTAGACCTTGAACAGGGTAAAACCAAATTCCTGAAGGAACAGATCAAAAATAGCCAGAGTCTGTTTCCTACAACAGCTCCTTGCTTTTCTCATTGAATTATTTCTTCCGTCTTCTGATAGCATTATCTGATTTCCGTCTTACAGAAGCCATTGCCAAGGCCAAGAGCATCATCGAGCAATCCAAGCATATTCAGGAGCTCGATGATGAAAACAAAATTCTGAAGAAGGACCTGGTTGATGCCGATAAGGGCCATGAGGCGACGATGAAGGGTATGCAAGAGTCTGTGGATGCCGAGATGCAGCGCCTGAAGGATGAAATTGCACAGCTCAAAGACCAGAACCAAGCTGCAAAAGAGCGGAATGCTAGGAGTCTTGGGATGTTCAAGTCAGCCCAGAAGGAGCACGATGTCTTGGCGGAGATATGCAAGCAAGCAGAAACAAGCATCTTCGGTAACCTTTCTCCGTCTTGGTCATTTTCTGTAAGTTGGATAACCATTTGACTTGTTTATACTCATGGTCCTTGTATGTTTGTGCAAACCACAGCTCCCATTGGCTTAGCCAACTTGGGTGAGGGTGCTCCGAATTCCAAGGAATGCATGATTCTTGCCGGCAACTTCATCAGCACCGCCATTGCCCAAGCCAAGGAGATAGCTCAACCTCTGGGCATCAATATCAAGACGGCGGACTCAGTGGCCAAGTATGCGGAAATCCTACACCGAGCCCCCGAGAAAGTCAAGGACTGGAAAGCCTCTTGTGTCCGGGTTGGTGCTAGGATGACCCTGTCCTTGGTCAAGGCTCACTATGACAATGCCTGCATCGACTTGGTGACCTCTGGCATACCCAAGCTAGACGAGGAAGGACAAGAGATCGATAGCGATGCTATTTGGAACTCTCTTGTCGGCTTCGATACCAGAGTTTCTAGGATGGTCATGGCTGATGTCTTCGTGCCTGCCGAGATCCTGGATGACGATATGGCCTCGTCTGAGTCTAGCCCCTCTCCTTCAGATTTTGACGAGCTCTCCTGGCCTAGCTCTCCTGATGATGCCACCACGAAGCCCCCTGTAGCAGAGCCATGAAAAACAATGTATGAATTAAATGTATCTCTGCAAAAATGTATGCGGAAAAACCTATATTTGGCTAAGGCGGAAAAACTTGTATTCAACCTTCCTGTAGCTTATTTTTTTCCAGCATGTGTATATATTTTTTAAGCAAGTGCTGGCTTATCCATTATTCTAGATCGTCTGCTTGACCTTTCGTGGGACTGAAGACTCGTAGCACATAACTATGCTCTCAAGCGATGATGCTTAATAGCAGTGTTAAGAACCTAAGAACAAAATCGCCGGCTTTGAGTGCCGAAAAGTCACTACTCCGGAATCCACATAAGAACTTCAGAAAACGTGTAGACTAGAAAACTTAAGCTAACGCCCGTAGGCGGAATTTTCACAAGGGTAAATGCAACCTTGCACATAAATGGTTTATATGATCCAAAAATGAACAACTAAAGGAGGTAAAGGACTCAGATAATATGAGTGAACCAAATGCTTTGTTTCATTGATCATATAAGAAACTTATTACATAATATAAATGTGCTAAGTGTAAAAGGGACGTAGCTATGCTATGTTCCATGGCCGATCTATCTCCGGGTAATCATCATCGGAGTCACGTTGCTTGCGCTTGTGACTTTTTGGCCTATCTTTCAACTCGCGAATATCGATGAGGTAATAGGAACCATTGAGCAATGCTTTGCTTATGACGAACGGTCCTTCCCAAGGCGGTGATAGTTTGTGTGATTTCTCCTGCTTGAGTCTAAGCACCAGATCCTCCTCTTTAAACGAGCGATGCTTTACGCGGAGACTATGGTAGCCACGTAGCTTCTGCTGGTAGACGATGGATCTCTGGCATGCCAGCACGTGATCTTCTTCGAGTAGGTCCAGAAATAGTCGTCTAGATTCTTCAGTGTCATCCTCCTTGTAGGCGGAAACTCTTGGTGCATCGTGGACGATGTCGAAAGGGAGAACTACTTCTGCTCCATAAACCATGAAGAAAGGAGTTAAGCCGGTGGATCTGTTGGGTGTTGTTCGTAAACTCCACAAGACAGATGGTAGTTCCTCCGTCCAGGCTCTAGCTGCTCTACGTAACGGTGCCTCTAAGTGTGGCTTGATTCCGTGCAGAATTAGTCCATTGGCCCTTTCAACTTGCCCATTTGACTATGGATGTGCCATAGATGCTAGGTCAAGGCGGATGCCTTTCTCATGACAGTATTCCTCAACTTCTCCGAGAGATAAGTTTCTGCCATTGTCTGTGATGATGCTATGTGGGAGACCAAATCTCACCACTAGATCCCGGACAAATTTTAGGGTTGTTGCCCCATCAAGCTTTCTAATGGGTTTAGCTTCAATCCATTTTGTGAACATGTCCACTGCTACTAGCAAGTGTGTGAATCCACAGGGTGCTGTTTGCAAGGACCCCACCATGTCCAGCCCCCAGACTGCAAACGGCCAAGTTATTGGTATTGTTCGCAATTCTTCAGCTAGAACACTCGGTTGTCTTGCATAAAACTGACACCCAAGGCATGTTTGTACCAACTTGTCGGCGTCCGCCTTGGCAGTTATCCAGTAGAATCCTTGTCGGAAGGCCTTGGCCACCAACGATCAGGGAGCCGCGTGATGCCCGCAATCTCCGAGATGTATTTCTCTAAGGATTTCAATACCTTGTTGCTGGGAGACGCATCATAGGAAAACTCATTTGGTACTTCTTTTATATAGTTGGCCGTCAATGATGACGTAGCCTTTTGCTCTGCGCACTATTTGTCGGCTTTTGACTTCGTCGGGTGGGCAAAGTTCCGTCTTGTAGATAATCCATGAACGGCTTTGTCCAAGCCGAAGAGGTCACTGTTATTGTGTTAACAAATGAATCCACTCTATCCGGGTTGTCGGGGTCTGCTCCCTTCACGGATGGAGTCCGTAAATGCTCCAGGAATACGCCTGGTAGAATTGGTCGACAAGACGATCCAAGCTTTGATAGCAGATCTGCCGCCTCATTATCTTCCCTTTTGACATACTTAACTTCGTAGCCGTCGAAGCACTTGGCTATTTCATCTACTTCGTCTCGATATGTCGCCATCATAGGGTTCCACACGTTCCAGGTGCCAGCTACTTGCTGGGCAACCAAGTTGGAATCCCCACAGCAAACTATGCGCTTGATGCTAATATCTTTGGCTACACGAAGTCTGTGAATGAGGGCCTCATACTCAGCCATGTTATTGGTAGCGTTGAAGTGGATCTGCAGGACGTAGTGCAACTTCTCTCCTGTTGGTGATTGCAATAATACACCAGCCCCCGAGCCATCAAGTAACTTTGATCCGTCAAAGTGCATGACCCAATATTCTGGCTCTGGTACATGAGTGTCTTCTGGCAGTTCTGTCCAATCTGCAAGAAAATACGCCAATGCTTGTGATTTGATAGCATCGCATCGCTTATAGGTGATGTCAAAGGCGGCAAGTTCGATGCCCCATTTTGCACTTTCCCTGTAGTGTCACTGTTGTTGATGATGTCGGACAGTGGATCTTTGCTCACTACTGTGATGGGATGCTCCTGGAAATAATGCCTTAGCTTACGTGAAGCAAGGAAAACTCCATAAGCTATCTTCTGGTAGTGCGGGTAACGCTGCTTGGATTCTATCAAGACCTTGCTTACATAGTAAACGGGCCGCTGAACTCCGTATTCGTGTGTTGGTTCCTTACGCTCCACCACGATGACGATGCTGATTACTCGGTTGGTTGCCGCTATGTAAACTAACATAGGTTCCCTTGGCACCGGTGCTGCAAGTATAGGTGGGAAGGAGAGTGTTCTCTTCAACTCCTGGAGTGCTGCGTCAGCTTCGTCCGTCCATGTGAATTTGTCCGCTGATACGTTGCTAATGTATCTATAATTTTGATGTTCCATGCTTGTTTTATATCTACTTTCTTATGTTTTGTCCACACTTCGGAGTATTTTTATACACTTTCTGGGACTAACCTATTAACAAGATGCCACAGTGCCAGTTGCCTGTTTTTTGCTGTTTTTGGTTCCAGGAAAGTCAGAAAATCAATATTCTCGGAATTGGACCGGACAAAAGCCAAAGTTGATATTTTACCGGAGGACTCACGGAGCCAGAAGACGAGACGGAGAGGGGCCACAGGGTGGCCACACCATATGGTGGCACGGGCTAGCCCGAGCGCGGGCTAGCCCTGGCTGCACCACCAGGTGGTGTGGGCCCCCTGGCCGCCCACCGACCTTGCCTCTTCGCCTATAAGATGGCCCTCGATGCAAAAACCCTAAGTCGTTAATCAGAAATCCACGAAAAGTTCCACAGCGCCGCCGCCACCGAAGGGTAGATTCGAGGGACATAAAGTCTCCGTTCCGGCACACTGCCGGGACGGGGAAGTGCCCCTGGAGCCATCTCCATCGATCTGCACCACCATCTCCATCACCATTTCTGATTCCCATGATAAGGAGGGAGTAGTCCTCTCTCGAGGCTAAGGGTTGTACCGGTAGCTATGTGTTCATCTCTCTCTCTACGCATGACCATATTGTGATCATGAGCTTTGTAATCAAGTAGATCTACCTTGCTACTCAAGTGCTTTAATAGATCTCTGCTCTCCCCATGTGTGTGAAGTTGACAGTGTGCACACCATGGTGGCACTTAGGCTAGAGATTACAAATACTTGTTAAGAGTCATATATGGAGTTGGATGTCTTTATGAAATTGTGGTGTTTGTTTGAACCATCTAGTGCTCAACGTGACAGTGTGGGGTTATCTAGATGCGGAAAGAGAACTACCAATGATTAGAGTGTCCAACCGGAGAGTAGTTAAGAGTAGTATCATAAATAGAATATATTTATATGAGAGTGTGCACTAGTGAAAGTATGATCCCTAGGCCTTGTTTCTAAGCATTGATACACTGTTTGCACTTAGATCTATTACATGTTTGCTTGCTTCCATCTTTATTTTAGTTTGCCTTTAGTCTTTTCCCACGTCAACCACACGCCAGCAAGCTATTTTCTGCCATCGTTACCACTTATAATTATCCATAGCACTTTTATTTCACTATCTCTTCGCCGAACTAGTGCACCTATACACCTGACAAGTGTATTGGGTGTGTTGGGGACACGAGAGACTTCTTGTATCTTGATTGCAGGGTTGCTTGAGAGGGGATACATTTGACCACTTCCTCCCTGAGTTCGATAAACCTTGGGTGATCCAATTAAGGGAAAACTTGTTGTTGTTCTACAAACCTCTGCACTTGGAGGCCCAACAACTGTCTACAAGAATAGAAGTGCGTAGACATCAAGCTATTTTCTGGCGCCGTTGCCGGGGAGGTAAGGTAAAAGGTACTCACATCCTCCGGTGTGAGTGCTCGAAGTTATTTCCTTTAGATTATGCAATTATATCTTTTTGTTTCTTGTCTTTATTTTCACTAGTTAGGCTTAATGGAAAACAACAACAAAACAAGAGAGCTTTATAGTCTTTATCTTGAGTTAGGACCTGAAGTGTTTGAAGAGAAAATTAAAAAACCTATGGAACTTTATTTGCATGATAATAGAAATGTTGTTAGTATGAATTCTTTGGACACCATTATTGCTAATGCTATGGAAAAGTCTAATCTTGGGGAAGCTAGTTTTTATGAAAATGATCTTTTTAGTTCCCCGGCTTTGGAAGATAGCTATTCTATTGCTTATGATGATACCAAACCTCCAATATATGATGATTACAATGACGAGTATGATATTTTCAGTCCACCTACTATTGAGGAGAAAATTAATTATATTTGATGATTATGGTGATGATAATAATAATGATAGCTATTTTGTTGAATTTTCTCCCACTACAATTAATAAGAATGACTATGTTTATGTCAAGAATATTAATTCTTTTATGCATGTGGCTCATGATAAGAATGTTCTATGTGATAGTTATATTGTTAATTTTATTCATGATGTTACTGAAAGTTGTTATGAGAGAGGGAAACATGGCTTTATGCATCTCAATAATATTAAGTTTCCCCTCTTTATGTTGAAAGTCTTGAAGTTGCACTTGTTTTGCTTTCCTATGCTTATTGCTTTGTGCTTTCATGACTTGTTTCTTTACAATATTCCTATGCATAGGAAGTGGTTTAGACTTAAATGTGTTTTGAATTTGCTTCTTGATGCTCTCTTTTACTTCAATTCATATTTCTTATGTGAGCATCTTCTCAAACTATCATGCCTAACTTAAAGGCGTTAAAGAAAAGTACATATTGGGAGATAACCCAAAAGTTTAGATGAGTATTGGAAGTTATTACCTCTGTAATAACCGCTCCTTATCCTTTTTATTTGCTTTTTGTGCCAAGAGTAACCTCTAATGAGAGAGAAGTAATGCTTGGGAAAGTTGTTGTCCCGAAACAGATTTTTGTGCTCCACTATAAAAATTCGTGTAAAATATCTGTACATCGTTTTGAGGCGTGAATTTTCGTGCTTCTGCCCCAGGTTGTTATCTAACTTTCATTAGTTCAACACTTTTTGATTTGATCAACAGAAGGTGTTAGAAAAAATTGGTTTTTACCTGCTGGTCTCTTTTGACAGATTTCTGCCATTATTTGCATTTGCTTCTTGTTGGTTCTTTTTTGAGTTGTTTTGGGGAATTGAGATTTTTGAGGAAAGTGCTACAGTAGCTTGTGTTTTAATGGAAGTTTTATTTCTGTTGAAACTGAACCCAAAGACTTATTATCTTGAGTGCACTAATGTTGCTAATAAAGATTGTGTGAAGTTTTGTATGAAGGAAAAAATTCAGGTGTATGGAAGGAATGATGTAATGAGATGAAGAATGGACTAAAGCTCAAGCTTGGGGATGCCACGCGTGTCAACCCAAGAAATATCCAAGAAGTACAAGCATCAAAGGTTGGGTATGCCCAAGGCATCCCCTTCTTCATCAATAAAAATCTCAGGTTTCTTCCAAACACTTCATTTTTATTGTTTCATGCAAAGTTGTGTTGTTCTTGGAGCGTCTTTGCTTTCGTTTTTGTTTTTGGTTTTCGTTTTCTTAGTTTGCTTGGTTTTCCGCAATAAGTTGGTTGGATCCCAACACACTTCTTTTGGAGAGAGACACACCCCGTTATTCATTGCCTAGAACACTCTAGTTTTCATTCTTATTATTTTGTGAGTGTTCTCTTATGCTAGCACTGTGTTTAGCCTTAGTTTTCTTGTGCTTTCAGCTTAGAACTTTTTAGTTCTTCTTTGTAGATTTGTGAGACAAGCTCACTGATCTTTATTGATTATTATCTTTGTGAGTTGTTTCAAATAAGTCGATTGGTGTTAGAAAAGAGTAGGAAGTTCATACTTATAAGTGGTACAGAGAGAGCTTGTTTTTGACTGTGGCATATGCTTTGTCATGTCATGCTTGATATTGTTTTGGCTTTATGCTTAGTGATTTTTTTTGTAGCATGACATGTTATAAACAATTGAGATTGCTTAATGTGCCTTGAAAGAATCATGCGTTGTTTTAGCATATTAAAGCATAGTATTGTGGTATTCTCCTTTAATGCTTTATTTGGGTTGGCTTGGCGCATGCTCACACCATGTTATTACTATCCAAAGTCACCATATCCTTGATGATCCTTTAGTTTTCGACTTGTAATATCACTTTATGCTTTAATCAATGATGTTTTGTCGCTTTGCATGATTATGGCCATTATTGCTCTCTTAGTTGGTCGCTCCCAGTCTTTTGCTAGCCTCCATAACCAAGTATGAGTTCCACTCATGCATACAACTCCAAATAAAACCAAGTTATTCCAAAGAGTCCACCATACCTACCTATTAGCATTTGCTATTCCAAGTATATTCATGTTTTTATCTACCTTCCGAATTAAACTTGTTATGTGAAAATTAGTGATTAAAGCTCTCACGAACTTGACGGCACACTTTAATTTTCTTGCACTTAATAAACTTGAACCGTTGCGTCCATATTTGTTGCGTGTATGCTTGCGCTATATAAGTTGAAATTAGCAGAACCATGTATCATGGGGAACGCTTTCAACATTGCACTTGTACTTTGTACCCCGTTGATATCATGTTATTTTGCTTATGGATCCTGGCGGTGTGAAATAAAAGTGGAACTTGTAAGATCATGGAGTTTGTATGTGTGTTAGAGAAACGCCTGGGCTGCTAGCCTAAGACATGCCTAATCATGGTGGAAACTTGCAGCATAACCATAATGAGCACTCTATGAAGCATTCTCAATAAAAACCTATGCAAATAGCAAATAAAAAGATCGCTGAGATGCTCATTGTCTGCTTGCCTTGTCATTTTGATTATGGGATAGCTCCTGTATCATGTGCAAGGGGTACCCCGTTGGCAGTTCTTTATGATACATATGTACTTATAATGACAAGAGCTTACTTGTGACTAAAGTTGAGTAGCATGAGGTTCGGTCTTCGTAAGTAAGGGGCATGAGATTTCAGCTTATAACTTGGCAAGCATATCCTCTTAGTTGTGTCACTGTAACCTTAATCACCTAAAGATGCTTATGATAGGGGCAATGAGAGCTGAAAGCTAACAAGTACCATAATTTTTGCAAGCTCTTTATGAAACTTGAATCTCTACTTCCTTATATTAAGGCCCTTCTTTTACTTTTATGTTGAGTCTCGACCTTCTATCTTTATGCACCTACTTTGAGAGCATAGTGGCCATTCTTAGTTCTATGTGCATTGTCCCAAGACATGTTGATTGATGCATAGCTTTGATATTGCTTGTTCTTAAACTATTTGTATCTAGTCACTCTTATGAACTTTGAAGGTGTTCTATGCATTTATGTTTGCTACTCTATGAGGGACAAGCTGAATGCCACTATGCTATGTTTTCTTTATTTGAAACAAAAAAACGTCTTGCAAAGCATTGTTATTCATGAATCTTTTGTTTGTGCCTTTTCATGTTGCAACAATAGTTGCTATGCCTTATTGTTAAAACTATATCTTTCATGCTATGTTAGAGTACTATGATCCCAGCTTTCAATGCTTGCAAATGGTTTGATCTTGATTGTGATAGTGCATGTCACCTCAAAAATTATTCTTTCTTTTTATCACTTACCTACTCGAGGACGAGCATGAGTTAAGCTTGGGGATATTGATACGTTGCTAACGTATCTATAATTTTTGATGTTCCATGCTTGTTTTATATCTACTTTCTTATCTTTTGTCCACACTTTGGAGTAAATTTTTACACTTTCTTGGACTAACCTATTAACAAGAGCCACAGTGCCAGCTGCCTGTTTTCTGCTATTTTTGGTTCCAGGAAAGTCAGAAAATAAATATTCTCGGAATTGGACCGGACAAAAGCCAAAGTTCATATTTTACCAGAAGACTCACGGAGCCAGAAGACGAGACGGAGAGGGGCCACAGGGTGGAAACACCATATGGTGGCGCAGGCTAGCCCTGGCCACGCCACCAGGTGGTGTGGGCCACTGACCGCCCACCGACCTTGCCTCTTCGCCTATAAGATGCCCCTCGATGCAAAAACCCTAAGTCGTCAATCAGAAATCCATGAAAAGTTCTGCAGTGCCACCGCCACTAAAGGGGAGATTCAGAGGACAGGAAGTCTTTGTTCCAACACCCTGCTGGGGCGGGGAAGTGCCCCCGGAGCCATCTCCATCGATCTCCACCACCATCTCCATCACCATTGCTGATTCCCATGATGAGGAGGGAGTAGTCCTCTCTCGAGGCTAAGGGTTCTACCGGTAACTATGTGTTCATCTCTCTCTATGCATGATCATATTGTGATCATGAGCTTTGTAATCAAGTAGATCTACCTTGCTACTCAAGTGCTTTAATAGATCTCTGCTCTCCCCATGTGTGTGAAGTTGACAGTGTGCACACCATGGTGGCACTTAGACTAGAGATTACAAATACTTGTTATGTGTTATATTTGGATTTGGATGTCTTTATGAAATTTTGGTGTTTGTTTGAACCATCTAGTGCTCAAGGTGATAGTGTGGGGTTATCTAGATGCGGAAAGCGAACTTTGAGGAGTGGTGTTATAGCCCTACCAATGATTAGAGTGTCCAATCGGAGAGTAGTTAAGAGTAGTATCATAAAGAGAAGATATTTATATGAGAGTGTTCACTAGTGAAAGTATGATCCCTAGGCCTTGTTTCTAAGCATTGATACACCGTTTGCAATTAGATCTGTTACATGTTTGCTTGCTTCCATCTTTATTGCAGTTTGCCTTTAGTCTTTTCCCACGTCAACCACACGCCAGCAAGCTATTTTCTGGCATCGTTACCACTTATAATTATCCATACCACTTATATTTCACTATATCTTCGCCGAACTAGTGTACCTATACATCTGACAAGTGTATTGGGTGTGTTGGGGACACAAGAGACTTCTTGTATCTTGATTGCAGGGTTGCTTGAGAGGGGATACCTTTGACCACTTCCTCCCTAAGTTCGATAAACCTTGGGTGATCCACTTAAGGGAAAACTTGTTGCTGTTCTACAAACCTCTACACTTGGAGGCCCAACAACTGTCTACAAGAATAGAAGTGCATAGACATCATCCGCCTTCTTGAGCAACTTGTAGAGCGGCATAGCCTTCTCACCAAGTCGGCTGATGAACCGGCTTACTGCTGCAATGCAGCATGTGAGCCTTTGTATGTCCTTCAGGCATGTCGGGCATTTGATGTCGAGGATGGCCTTGATTTTCCCCGGGTTCACCTTGATTCCGTGATGCAAAACGATGAAGCCCAACAGTTCGCCAGACGGTACCCTGAAGACGCACTTCTTTGTGTTCAACATCATGTTGTATTTCCAGAGATTGTCGAAGGTTTCCTGCAAGTCAGCGATAAGATCATTTGATTTCTTTGACATTACCGCGATGTTGTCCACGTAGGCATGTACGTTGCGACCTATTTGGTCATGCAGGCAACGTTGCATCATCCGCTGGTACGTAGCACCAGTGTTTTTCAACCCAAAGGGCATCGTGACGTAGCAATACGTGTCGTAGGGTGTGGTGAATGAAGTGGCCAATTGGTACAACTTTCGCATCCAAATCTGGTGGTATCCTAAATAGGCATCGAGAAAACACAGAAGTTTCAAGCCAGTCGTCGAATCAATGACTTGGTCAATGCGGGGCAAAGAAAACGGATCCTTCGGACACGCTTTGTTCAAGCCGGTGTAATCAACACACATTCTTAATTCATTCGTTCCCTTTTTGGGGACAAGTACAAGATTTTCCACCCATCGGGTGTGAATAACTTCTCGGATAAAGCCAGCCTTAAGTAACCTGGCTATTTCTTTGCCTATAGCCCTTCGCTTTTCATCACCAAAGCGTCGTAGAGGTTGTTTCACCGGTTTGGCATTAGGATCAATATTCAAGTTGTACTTGGCAAGTTAGCTAGGTACACCTTTCATGTCGGCAGGTTGCCAGGCAAAGATGTCCCTATTATCATGGAGGAACTCGACAAGCGCGCTTTCCTATTTGGGATCCAGGTCCGTGCCAATGGCGGTGGTCTTGGAGGAATCACCTTTGACAAGCTCCACCTGCTTGGTCTTGATGGCGGCCTTGAAGGCGGGTTCGGCATCAGTGATTTGCTTCTTCGAAGCCGGCATCTCCGAGGCATCGACCTGGTTCTAGATCTCATTAAACTCCTCATCATAGAGGACTACTTCAGCGAAGGCGGCTTCACTGAGCTCGCACTCTTGTGCCTTGGTGAAGCTTCCATCAATGGTGATGACGCCATTTGGTCCGGGAATCTTGAGCTTGTTGTAGACAAAGCATGGCCTTGCGAGGAAGGAGTGGAAGATGTCGTGTTCGAAGATGACGTGGTACACACTCTTGAAAGGCACCACTTCAAAGGTCATGCGTTCTTGGCGGTAATTGTTGACATCGCCAAAAGCGACCGGAAGGGTGATACAGCCCAAGGAATTTGCTTGTCGGCCAGGGACAACCCCATGGAACACGGTGTTTCTCTTCCTTAGCTGGGTCTCCATCAAGTTCATCTTTTGCAGTGTATCCAGGTACATGATGTTGATGCTGCTTCCACTTTCCACGAGGCACTTGGTGAACCCCGTGCTGTCAATCAGAGGGTTGATGACCATAGCATACTGGTTCTCTGTTGGGATAAGTTTTGAGTGATCTTTCCTATCCCAAGTGATTGGAATTTCCAACCACCTGCCGTACTGGGGAACCGGAGGGAGGGTAGCCATCAGTATCCTCAGAGAGGTTTTCTGGGCCCGAACGGTTGGGGTGCCAAGGAAGGTGTGGTAACATGGAGCCTTCTTTTCGACGGGATTTTTCCCTTCATCCTCTCCCTTGTCGGAAGATTTTGGGTACATGTCCTCGTCCATATCACTCTGTTTTTCCGACTTTGCTTGTAGCCAGACTCAGGGTCTTCCTTGAGATCATTGACAAACTTGCACTAGAAGTTGGTGTGGCTGGATTTGCCATTAGCGTCGAGATGGACGAAACACGGCATATCGCGGTACTCTTCGTACGTTTGGGGAACACGGAGCACTGAGGGTGTAGCGTCACACCTCTGCTGGCCACTGCTAGCCCCCCGACCATGCCCACGATGTCCACCATTGCCCCTGCCAATGAACGTTGCGGTGACCATGTCGGCTGTTTGCTTCTCTTCGGGTGGATTCTTCCGCATGTTATCATTGTTCTTCCTGGCCTGGGTAGGGATTGCTATCACCGGCAACGATCCACGCGCGTCGTTGTCAGCAGTGGCAAACTCGCTAGCCATGGTGATCATTGCGTTGAGGTTGAGCTCATTGTTGTCTTGCTTGCGCTTCAACGTATGCTAGAGCAAAGTTCCCTTTTCTATACCATCAATGAAGGCGACCATAGCGGTCTGTTCGTGCACCCCTGGGTAGGAATTTTTCATATCCATCCAACAAGAGAGGTAGGCACGAGAGGTTTCGTCCTTTTCTTGTACATACCATTGTAGGTCTCCGACAGTACCCTTGAAATTCTTGGTGAACGCTTCATGCATGTCCAACCAATTGCATATTGATTTCTCTGGTAAGTCGTCGATCCATTGTCGGGCGGTGCCGGTCAACATGAGTGGGAGGTACTTGACAGCAACATTGGGGTTTCCCCCTGCGATGTGTATCGCTTTGCTGTAGTCCTACAACCACATTGTTGGCCTGGCAGTGCCGTTGTATGGCTTAATGGTCTTGTCTATCTGGAGGCCCTTGGGGTAAGTTGTGGCCCGTATCACTGGCCCAAAACAACGTGGCCCAAGGTATGGGAGATCCCGAGCTTCTTGGATCTTGTCCAGCCGTGTACGTGCATCGTATGGCTTTGGCTGCTTCCTTTTTCCGTCATAGGGAGGAGAATTGTGGCATGATCTATGAGATCCACCGTGTCCTTCGCCATGATGGCTGCTAGGCGGCGATGGTAGCGGTGGAGGCAGTGGGTTAGCTTTCTTGCTATGTCCCTCCTGCGACTCCTCACGCCTGTCGCAGTTGCTTGTCGGACGTGGCGGTTCCTTGTGGGACCTCCTTCTATGTCTGTCATTGCTGCTGGGCTCTCCGATATGTTGAGGCTGCTCGCCTTGATCATGTATAACGATGCCAGGCTAGGACCGCCTTCGAGGTGGCATGTTGGTGCAGTGGCGTGGCTCTGGTTCCTTGTGACGCCGAGATGGTGGTGGTGGAGGTGGTGACTGGCGGGGATGAGCCTTTTCTCGGTGGTCGGAGAATATGGGGATAGCGTCAGTCCTGTTGCGTGCCTCCCTCCGTCTTCGCTCAGTGGAGCCTGTATGTGATCCCTCGTCATAGGGAGATTTTGGCCTTCTACGGCTATTCAAGGTTGACTGGCAAAGCTCCGGGTTGGACTCAAGCCTTTGTGAGGTAGCCTTTTCATGTTGCTTCCATGCCTTAGCGACAAGGTCGTACACCTGAGCAACTGCTTCTGACGACCTGCCCTGCTCCAGGAGGGTCTTGGCGACACCAATGTTGAGAGCGGGAGTTGGCATGACCTGCCTCCCCTCTGAATCTATGTAAGGGGTGGATTTTGTCGGCTTAGACGAGTTAAATCCCAGGCTTCGCCGAATGCTGGGATCTTCGACGACGTGAGCTGGTACCTTCTTTGTTTTATGCTTTAACAACAATTGCTTGTATTCGGCCTACATAGCTCTTGCCGCCTTGATTGATTGTTGCACCTTGGCCATATCTTCGTTAAGCATAGCGCCCTGCTCCGCGATGCATTTGGCCTCCGCCAAGATTTTTGCACGCTTCTCATCAAGCTCTGTAACGCTCCGGATATGGGCGACGATGATTGGCTCAATGAGAAGTGTGTCGTAGATTGCTTTGTCGGCGGGAGTAGCCAGTGGGTTGCCAGCTGCAGACATTGACGGTGGCATTGGCGGCTGATTTGACTGTCGGGATGTACTAGGGGCCGTGGTAAGTTTCTGCGCCGGTAGCGGGCGGATAACCGGAGGAGGCATAGCCTTGTCCGGAGCCGGAGGCTCAGCGGCTTTCTTAGCTGCTGCTGCTCTGGTGACCGTTGGCATGGGCGGAGCTCTCTCATGTTCCGGTTCATGTCCATCTTCTTCCATCACGCTCCCAATGGCGACTAGCACCTAGTGGGAAGTGTTGGTCTTCTTGGCAGGCTCCTCCTTCTTGATCTCCTGCTCGATCTCCCTCATAACAGCATCGTATTCCTCCGAGCTAGCGTCTGAGCCCCCGCCATCCATATTGATGTCGGCGTACAGCGCGTCAAGGACAGAGTCGGAGTTTGCTTCGGTGTTGGTGATGGCATATGTGGAGGATGATAGAGGCGGTCCATTGTTGTTGTTTCCTCCTCTGGCTACGATGGCGATTGCCGTTTCAGCCTCTTCGTTGGTTTCTGCGTATTCGTTGATGATGGCAACCATCTCACCAAAGGTGAGAGGGCATGCGGTCTACCGCCTTCGGAGGGTATGCCGGAGGAGTGTTCCAGGCGTGAGCCCTTCCACGAAGTGGTACACGAGCTCGTTCATGCGGTCGCCCTATAGGGTTTCCCTCACCCTCATCCATCTAGCGAAGTATCCGCGGGGAGGTTCCCCATCCCTTTGAATGCATCTAGCTAGATCGAAGATGGTGACGACACCGACAAAGTGCGACCTGCGCATCTCTAACATTCGAGGAAACCAAGCGGATTTGCGGGGTCCTTCCACCTTTATATCCTTCACAGGGGTGGTTTGGGTGGGCCTTGAAATTTCCTAACACATGGTCACAGCGATGAATTTCATAATAAACTTTATCTTATTTCAATCTCATACTAGGGTTTCTCCATCTCCCCAAGAACTAGAGATCTACTCAGACATGGATGCAATCAACATCATGGCAATAACAATGGAATCTAGCATAGATGAATAGTACTTTTATAAATCCACAATGAGTATGGAAATTACAACAAGATCTAGACAAGATGTAGATGGGATGTATGGATATGGTTATGATGCAGCGGTTGATGATGAAGATCAATGCCTTAGCCTCCTGGATCTGCGCAGGGCGAAGATGGATCCCCGATGGACGAGTTCCCCCTCTAGATGCCTTCCGAAAGTGAGGTTTTAGCGATTTCTGGTTGTTCTGTATGTCGTCTCCCCGATCTAGTTGCACGGGGTGAAACTATTTGAGGAGGCGGTGGTCGCACCAACTATACGGCCGGAAATTTTATTCCCGCCGTATAGTTGGTCGTTAAACCGTCTATGTGCTTTCTTCGCTTCGAGTTTTCTTCTAGTATTATTTATATTTCCCAAATAAGCAATTTACGTTGTTTTTGACTCCTTTTCTCCTTAGTACAACTGCTTTAAGAATTGTGTCCATTGTATCCATCATTTGTCCTGATCTTAGTGAAAATAGACATAAAATGTGCGTGCGAGCATCGTAAAATACCAAGATCCTACATCTACAATGCAAAATAGTAATGTAAAACATGATGCAAATATGCACTCATCAGTAGTGGATTTGGTTCATGTAATCACCAAAAGGACACGAGGGATGTTGTTTTTGAGTGGGAGTTCATTTGTAATTTGGAGTAGTTGAACTCGATATATCATAAACTTACTCTAAACTTTACAAATTCAATTGTAGATGGCACCACCTGCTTTTAATTTCAATGTGTTCATGGAGAAAGAGAAACTTGCATCAAACGGTAGCAACTTTACCAACTGGGCCATGAATTTGAGGATTCTCCTCACTGCTGCAAAAAAGAAATATGTGCTAGAAGCGCCGCTAGTCCCCCACTAGCTCCTGATGCCCTTGGCGAGGAAGAGAACGTCTATTTGACTCGTTAGGAGGACCACAACTTAGTTCATTGCGGCATTCTATATGGGCTTGAGACAGAACTTTGAAAGCGTTTTGAAAATGGCAATGCATTTGATACCATGGGTGAATTGAAAATGATTTTCAATACCCATGATGCTGTAGAGAGTTAAAATGCTTCTAAAAAGTTCTTTAGCTACATGATGGAAGAGAACAACTCCGTTAGTGAGCACGTACTCAAAATGTCTGGGTACGCCGATAAGCTTGTGTCCTTGGGAATAATGATTCCCAATGAATTAGGCATACCTCATGTTCTCCAATCTCTGCCACCTAACTACAAGAGCTTCGTGATGAACTATAATATGAAGGGCATGAAGAAGTCTCTTCCCGAGCTTCTGTCAATGCTTAAAACTGTAGAAGTGGAGATCAGGAAAGAACATCAAGTGTTGATCATCAATAAGACCACCGGTTTCAAGAAAGACAAGAAGGGCAAGCAGAAGAGAAAGAAGGGTGGAAAATCTGTTGCCGCAGCTAAAAAGAAATATTGAGCTGGCCCTAAGTCTAATACCAAGTGCTACTATTGCAAGGGGACTGGCCAATGGAAGCGCAACTGCCCCAAGTATTTGGCGGACAAGAAGGACGGCAAGGCAAACAAAGGTATATATACATGTTATTGATGTGTACTTGACTAGTACTCGCAGTAGCACCTAGGTATTTGATACAGGATCGGTTGCTAATATAAGTAATTCGATTCAGGGGCTGTGGAACAAGCGACAGCTAGCAAGAGATGAGGTCACGATGCGTGTCAGTAATGGATCAAGAGTTGATGTGATCGCCATCAGAACGTTGCCTCTCCATATGCTGTTGGGCTTAGTGATAAATCTTAATAATTGTTATTTGGTGCCTGCGCTGAGCATCAACATTGTATCAGGATCGTGTTTATTGTGAAGCGGTTATTCATTCAAATCTGAAAACAATGGTTGTTCGATTTATATGGATAATATCTTTTATGGTCATGCACCTGTGTTGAATGGTTTATTTCTATTGGATCTCGATAATAATATTACACATATATATAATGTTGATGCTAAAAGGATTAAACTTGATGATGGTATATCTGCATATATATGGCACTGCCGTCTAGGTCATATTGGCGTTAAACGCATGCAGAAACCCCATCATGATGGACTTTTGGAATCACTTGATTTTGAATCATTTGATACATGTGAGCCATGCCTTATGGACAAGATGACTAGAACGTTGTTTTTCAGTTCAATGGAATGGGCGACAGATTTATTAGAAATCATACATACTGATGTATGTGGTCAATTGAGTGTGTCAGCGTGAGGTGGATATCGTTATTTTGTTATTTTAACGGATGATTTGAGTAGATACGGTTATATCTATTTGATGAAACACAAGTCTGAAATCTTTGAAAAGTTCAAACAATTTTAGAATGAAGTGGGAAATCATTGTAACAGAAATATCAAATATTTGCGGTCTAGCCATGGAGGAGAGTATCTTAGTTACGAGTTAAGGCACATATGAAATATTATGGAATAGTATCACAACTCACGCCTAGCGGAACACCACAACGTAATGGTATATCAGAACGTTGTAATCGTACTTTATTGGATATGGTTCGATCTATGATGTCCCTGACTGACTTGCCACTATCATTTTGGGGTTATGCACTGGAAACCGCTGCATTCACTTTAAATCGTGCACCATCTAAATCCGTTGAAACGACACCGTTTGAATTATGGTTTGGAAACAAACCTAAGCTATCATTTTCAAAGTTTGGGGATGCGATGTTTATGTGAAGAAACTTCAGCCTGATAAACTAGACCCCAAAGCGGAAAAATGCATCTTCATAGGATACCCTAAAGAAACAATTGGTTATTCCTTCTATCATAGATCCGAGGGCAAGGTTTTCATTGCCAAGAATGGATCCTTTCTAGAGAAAGAGTTTCTCGCGAAAGGCATGTGTAGTCGGAAGGTAGAATTCGAAGAGGTTATTGAACCTTCTCTTCATGAAATGGCGAGCGGCGCAGCACCGGAAATTGTTTCGAAGTTGACTTCACCGAATGAAGAAGGAATTAATGATAATGATCATGAAACTCCGAAAGAGGACACTGCCAAACCTCACCGGTCAAGCAAGACATGTTCAGCTCCTGAACTGTATGGAAATCCTATTATGAATTTCATGGTTGATGAAATAGATGACCCTACGACGTATGAAGAAGCGATGATGATCCCGAATTCCAACAAATGGCTAGAAGCCATGAAATCCAAGATGGAATCCATGTACGAAAACCAAGTTTGGACCTTGGTGGACTTACCTCAAGACCAAAAGGCCGTTGAGAATAAATGGATTTTCAAAAGAAAAACTGATGTTGATGGTAATGTGACCATCTATAAAGATTAACTTGTCGCAAAGGGGTTTCGACAAATTCAAGGAGTTGACTATGATGAGACATTTTCTCCCATAGCGATGCTAAAGTTGGTTAGGATTATGTTAGCAATTGCTGCATATTTCAATTATGAAATATGGCAGATGGATGTCAAAACTGCTTTTGTCAATGGTAATATTGAAGAAGAGTTGTATATCATACAACCTAAGGGTTTTTTCGATCCTAAGGATGCTGATAAGGTATGCAAGCTTCAGCGATCCATCTATGGATTGAAGCAAGCATCCCGGAGTTGGAATCTCCGCTTTGATGAGGTGATCAAAGAGTTTGGATTTGTCCAAACTTATGGAGAGGCTTGTATTTACAAGAAAGTAAGTGGGAGCAATGTGGCATTTCTAATATTATATGTGGATGACATATTATTGATTGGAAATGATATAGATCTATTAAACAGTGTTAAAAGTTATCTAAACAGCAAATTTTCGATGAAGGACCTTGGTGAAGCATCATATATAGTAGGCATTAAGATCTATAGAGATACATCAAGGCGCCTAATTGAGCTATCACAAAGTACACACCTTGATAAGATATTAAATAAGTTTGGTATAGACGGAAGTAATAAGGGGTTCTTACCTATGTTGCAAGGCAAGACATTGAGTAAGACTCAAAGTCCGGCTATAGCGGAAGAAAGAGAGATAATGGATAAGATCCCCTGTGCTTCATCCATAGGCTCTATAATGTAAGACATGCTATGTACAAGACTGGATGTGGCACATGCTATTAGTTTGACTAGTAGGTACCAATCTAATCCAGGTTTGGAACACTGGATAGCGGTCAAGAATATCCTTAAGTACTTAAGAAGAACTAAGGATATGTTTCTTGTATACAGGGGTGAAGAAGAGCTGGTCGCTAAGTGTTATGTTGACTCTAGCTTTGACACCGATCCGTATGACTCTAAGTCTCAATCCAGATACGTATTTCTCTTGAATGGAACAACAGTTAGTTGGAGGAGTTCCAAACAACCTGTGGTGGCTGGATCAACAATGGAGGCGGGATATGTTTTTGCTTCAGAAGTGGTGTAGGAAGTGGTTTGGATGAAGGAGTTCATAACGGAACTAGGTGTGGTTCCTAGTGCGTTGGACCCAATGGTGATTTATTGTGACAACAATCGAGCCATATCCAACACCAAGGAACCAAGGTCTCACAAGAATTCCAAGCATATTAAGTGTCGGTTTCACTCCATCCGCGAGCATGTCAAGGATGGAGATATAAAGATGTGTAAAGTACACACGGACCTAAATGTAGCAGATTTGTTGACTAAAGTTCTCTCTAGGGAAAAACATGATCAATATCAGAACTCCATGGGTGTTAGATTTATCACTATGTAAACTATATTATTGTCTCTAGTGCAAGTGAGAGACTGAAGGGAATATGCCCTGAGAGGCAATAAAAAAGTTGTTATTATATGTATTCCAAGTATATGATAGATGTTTATTTTGCATGCTCTAATTGTATTGATATGGAAACCTTAATACATGTGTGTTTAATTAACAAATAGAAAGTTCCTAGCTATGCCTCTCTATAAACTAGCTCGTTGATTAACATGATGATCAAGGTTTCCTGATCATGGACATTGGATGTTGTTAATAACGAGGTCACAACATTGGTGAATGACGTAATGAACATTCATCCGAAGTATAGCATTACGATCAAAGTCATTATGTTTCTATTGCTATAACATCATACGAAGTAATCTTTATCCGTAGACCATGAGATCATATTAATTGCTAACACCGGAAGACTACTTTGATAACATCAAACGTCAGACCGTAACAGGGTGACTATAAAGATGGGTTTGGGTATTCCGATGGTGTTATGTTGAGGCTCATGGATCAAGAGTGGAATTTGTCAATCCTGATGACGGATAGATATACTCTGGGCCCTCTCAGTGATATCACATTAGATAACTTGCAAGCAAGTGATGTGATCACAAGAATGTTATATCACGGGAACGAGGAAAGAGTGCATGTCGGTAACGAGATTAAACTAGGTATTGGGATACTGATGATCGAATCTCAGACACGTAATATTGAAGGAAATATGCCCTGATAGGCAATAATAAAGTTGTTATTATGTATTCCTTGTATATGATAGATGTTTATTTTGCATGCTATAATTGTATTGATAGGAAACATCAATACATGTGTGTTTAATAAACAAATAAAAGGTTCCTAGTTATGCCTCTCTTATAGACTAGCTCGTTGATTAACAAGATGATCAAAGTTTCCTGATCATGGACATTGGATGTTGTTAATAACGAGGTCACAACATTTGTGAAATGATGTGATGAACATTCATCCAAAGTATAGCATTACGATCAAAGTCATTATGTTTATATTGCTATAACATCATACGAAGTAATCTTTATCCTTAGACCATGAGATCATGTTAATTGCTGACATCAGAAGAGTAACTTGATAACATCAAACGTCACACCGTAAAAGGGTGACTATAAAGGTGGGTTCAGATACTCCGAAGATGTCATGTTGAGGCTCATGGATCAAGAGTGGAATTTGTCAATCCCGATGACGGATAGATATACTCTGGGCCCTCTCGGTGATATCCCATTAAGATAGCTTGCAAGCAAGTGATGTGATCACTAGAATGTTATATCACGGGAACAAGAAAAGAATGCATGTCGGTAACAAGATCAAACTAGGTATTTGGATACTGATGATCGAATCTCGGACATGTAATATATCATGAGAAAAAGGGATTAAATTACTAGCGTTAAAGGTTCTCACGATCACAGAAGTCATCGTTGAATGTGCAGGAGTCAGTATGGATCTCCAGGTCCCGCTTCTGATTATTGATTTGAGAGGAGTCCCAATCATGTCTGCATTATTCGCGAACCGTAGGGTGACACACTTAAGGGTTGCCAAACACCATTTTGGAGCACATATGTTTCAGACAAAAGAATTGCAAAGCGCTGGAATTATTTCGATAGAAACCAGAATTGTTTCGGGTGAAATTGCAGAAACTGTTTCTGCATGTGATATTGAAATGTTACAAGGGGTTTTATGTGAATGTTTGTTAATTAAAGTAATTAACAAAATTCTGAATAAATTAAATAAAATAGTTTTATTAAATGAGAGTTGCATTAAATTTGGTGGAAATTTAATGCATGTGAGTGGAACTTTGGGTGGAGGCTAAATTGATGTGAGTGGAACTTCCACCACATGAATGAGGAAGAGGTGGGGGCACCCCCCATGGGCTTCGGCCATGGGAGGGGAGGATCCCCCCTCTGCTCCCTCACAAAGCACACCTCCTTGTGAAGGAACTCTCTCCCCCTCTAGATATATTCCCCCATGGTCTCGGATTAGCGAGATAGATGTTCCTGGTGGCATTGCGTCTGGAAGGAGTTGCTGCTTCCGCTGATTCGCTGGAGCGAGGAGGTGGAGGTTGTTCGGTGGCCTGAACATGTGTGCGAGGATGGATGCGCTGCTGATTTGTGGCGCTAGGACTTCCACACGATCTTGAGATCAGCAAGCGTATGACTACATCATCCATGAGTTCCAAATCGTTAACAAAACTCTGTTGTCTTCGAGGGTAAGTTCTCTATGGATGTATATCCACCTGTTGCTTGTATCTAGTAGATAGATCTTGGCGTATAGTTCTCATCGTAGGAATTTTTTGTTTTCTATGCTACGAACCCAACAAATATATCGCAAGACAAAGGGAGTTAGTTACTATCGTTAAAGGTTCTCTCGATGACAAAAGTCATCGTTGAGTGTGTGGGAGTCAGTATGGATCTCTAGGTCCCGCTTTTGATTATTGATCTGAGATGGGTCTCGATCATGTCTGCATTATTCACGAACCGTAGGGTGACACACTTAAGGGTTACCAACACCATTTGGAGCAAATATGTTCTAGATGAAAGAATTGCAAAGCGTTGGAATTATTTCAATGGATACCGAAATTGTTTTGGGTGAAACTGCTGAAATTGGTTCTGCATGTGATATTGAAATGTTGCAGGGGGTTTTATGTGAATGTTTGTTAATTAAAGTAATTAATAAAATTCTGAAAAAAAATATATTTTTATTTAATGAGAGTTGCATTAAATTTGGTGGAAATTTAATGCATGTGAGTGGGATTATTGAGTGGAGGCAAAATTGATGTGAGTGGAGCTTCCACTACATGAATGAGGAAGAGGTGGGGGCACCCCCCATGGGCACCGTCCATGGGAAGGGGGGATCCCCCCTCTCCTATAAAAGTTCCCCCTCTCCCCCCTCTCAAAACACACCTCCTCGTGAAAGATCTCTCTCCCCCTCTAGAATTATTCCTCCATGGTCTTAGATTAGCGAGATACATGTCCTTGGTGGCATTTCGCCTAGAAGGAGTTGCTGCTTCCGCTGCATCGCTGGAGCAAGGAGGTGGAGGTTGTTCGGTGGCCTGAACGTGTGTGCGAGGACGGATGCGCTGCTGATTTGCGGCGCTAGGACTTCCACACGATCTTGAGATCGGCAAGCATTCGACTATATCATCCACGAGTTCCATCTCGTTACACTTTGTCGGTCTTCGAGGGTATGTTCTCTATGGATATATATCCACTCGTTGCTTCTATCTAGTAGATAGATCTTGGCGTATAATAGTTCCCATCGTAGGAATTTTTTGTTTTCTATGATGTGAACCCAACACATTCATTGTAAGCTAAGCACTGCATAACGATGGCTATTACCTCATTGATGCACAACCACAGGAGAAGAACAAGGCGGACAGGTCCGGCGAGGAATCAAAGCGACCATGGAATGTAGCTCTACTTCGTCCTTTTTACACTTAGCAAAGTGTATGTATCTCAAACTCTCATATGTCGGCCTGTATGTCGGCAATGAGCTTCTCAATGAAACTTCGGCACCCCAAGCAGAAACTACACTCACTAAGACTGCACCAGGTTCGGGGACTAATGTTGGGGGGATAACCCCGGGTAGGATCAAGCCGGGGTATAACGGCAGTATAAGCCGAGGTATGATGAGGGCAAAGCATGTGCTGGCCGAGTTACCTCAACGCAAGCCGAGTTACGGTAGAACCGGCCTAGACGGTGTTCACCCAACGTTACCTCAGCCGACATAAAGTGTAGGTCAGCACCCTCATTGTAACATGTTTGTAGGTACCCTCAAGGCCGAGTTAACCAGGCATCAGCCGGGTTACTACTTGGCTTACAAGAGAAGGAAGGAATCTCCATGGTCAAAGCCTTTCTCTCTCCACTATAGCATGAGCGCAGAGGACAGAGAGGAGGACCAGCGAGTACTGGCCGACAAAGGCGACGTTGCCTTTGTCGGGTGATGCTGCACCATAGAGGGGCTCAGAGAGGCTTACGCCATGAGTCCAGAGCGGCTTACAGAGGGAAAAAGAGGATTACCGCTTTGAAGGAGTTATGCCCTAGAGGAAAATAATAAAGTGTATTATTTCATATATCTCCTATATGTTCATAATACATTTCATACTATGCTATAACTGTGTTAATACGAAACATTAATACACGTGTGGTATGTAAACAAACCGTGTCTCTAGTTACCTCTAGTGAACTAGTTCATTGGTCATGAGGATGGTCTAGGTTTCAAGATCATGGGCATTTATGCCAACTGACAATGAGGTCATGTTATTAGTTGAATAACATGATAGACAAACATCCGACCGTTATATCTTAAATGAGATCTAGTTACAAAGTTCACCATTGATGATAAAACACAGAGAACCTTGCAACCTGATCCTTTGACTGTTAGGTAATGCAAATCACCATTCCGGCAGAAGCTTAGATGGTTATCAAGAATCATCTCGTATCAGGGTGATCAAAAAGGTGCTACTCAGGTTTTCCGAAGGGATGCATAGAGGAGTACATATCAAGACCAGGATTTGTCTAGTCCATGTAACAGACAGATACATGTGGCCATCTTGATGACGTTGCATTAATGAAGCTTGCAAGCATGTGACTAGGTCATGGAATGCAACGACATGAGAACAAGAAAACAAGTTCATCGGTAACGAGATCGAACTAAGGTATGGAGATACCGAAGATCAAGTCTCAGATGAATTAGGTATCGAATGACAAAGGGAACGGGAAACGACTATCTCACGATTCGAGGGATTATATTCGTGAAATGCACGGGGGTCACATGGCCATCCAGGTCCCTCTGTTGATCATTGATGTGAGAGTAGTCTCAATCATGTCCGGAGTGTTTCTGAACCGAAGGATGTCACGCTTAAGGGTAGGGACGCTTAGGGTATATGAGGCATCGTAGGAGAAATAGAGAAAGAGAAACCAGAATAGTTCCGGGTAACATCCGGTGGAGATCGGAAGGGGTCCGGAAGGTGTTCCGGAGTAAAGGAATAATATAATATGTGTATTTGAATGTTAATTGGAGAATTAATATTAAATATATATTTTATTTTAAAGGCTCCTTAATGCTAATGGGCCTCACCCGAAGGGAGGCCCAATAGGGCAAGGCGCCTAGGGAGTGGGGGCTAGCCATCCTAGGCTTGGTGGGTCGCCCCAATGGGGCCCACCTAGGGCCCGCGGCTGCCCCTAGGTGGCCGAAGAGTGTGGGGTTTAGTGCCACACCGCCTGGCCCCTGGGTGGTGCGCCCCCTCCCACTATATATAGGGGTCTCCCCTTCCCCTTTGGGATCATCCCATTCCCTCTCATTCTCTCTCTCTCATCCATTGAGGACTTCTCCATAATATTGGGGAGAACCTTGTGGGTGAGTTCTCCACCGTCACACCGCCGTCATGTGATCTGCGATTCGGTATCTACTTCTTCCGCTGCTCGGCTGGATCGGAGTCTGGTTGACGTCTCCTATACTGGACGTGTGACGAACTTCGGAGGCACCACACTTGGGATGTTGGTCGTCTTCATCAATATACGCCTTCCTGCGTAAGGCGTGCCTCAGTCTTTAAAAGTATGAATATCGAATCCCTTCTTTGTTACTTATGTCTACATAGTATAGATCCTGGTATTAGTGTTCGAGTAGATAGAATTTTTTTGTTTTCTGCTACGGAACCCTTCACGCATTGCTATTTCGGGAGAGGCATATTCAGAGAATGTGCCATCCACGTATGCCCTAACTTGTAACATGGCCTCCCCTATATAAGGAGGGCCAGGATCTCCATAGAGAGGGTCGGCCATTTTTACTATGGGAAAACCCTAGAGAGAGGTGTGGGCAGTAGAGAGGTTCTTTTTTCTCCTCCCCACGAACAGCTCATGGAGCATCTGTAAACACCATTGAAAGTAAGAATACAAACATCTATGTGTGGAATCACCACACCATCCCTCCCTGGATACCTCTAGCGCACATTGGCCCCATCTTTAGCCTACCCATGGCATATGTCGTGCCACCATCACGACAGTTGGCACCCACCATGGGGCCAGTGATACGTTGCAAACGTATCTATAATTTTTGATGTTCCATGCTTGTTTTATATCTACTTTATTATGTTTTGTCCACACTTTGGAGTATCTTTACACATTTTTTGGAACTAACCTATTAACAAGATGCCACAGTGCCAGTTGCATGTTTTCTGCTGTTTTTGGTTCCAAAAAGCTAGCAAATGAAAATCCAAAGTCAATATTTCACCGAGGGGAACACGGATCTAGAAGACGAGACAGAGAAGGGCCTCGAGGGGGCCACACCCCCTGGCCGCGCGGCCAGGCCTGGCATGCACCTAGGGGTGCAGCCGCCTCGGGCACCCCATCGGCCTCCCCTTTTGCCTATAAGAAGCCTCCGATACAGAAACCCTAAGTACCTGATCAAAATTCCAAGAAAGATTCTGTAGCCGCCGTCATCTCCATCCCTAGACCGTGAGGGATCTAAATCTCTTTCTAGCACCCTACCGGAGGGGAGAATTCACCCTGCAGGCCTCCTTCATCACCATGACTGCCTCCGGTGTGATGCGTGAGTAGTTCATCCTTGGACTATGGGTCCATGTAGTAGCTAGATGGTTGGTTCTCCTTGTTTGTGCTATCATGTTTTGATCTTGTGAGCTCTGTTCATGATCAAGATCATCTATTGGTAATCCTACATGTTGTGTTTGCAAGGATCCGATGGATATTGAGATGCTATTTCAGATTGATTATTGATTCTATCATGTCTTTGTTATTTGTGATCTTGCATGCTCTCCATGTTAGTAGATATCTTGGCCAAGTAGATGCTAGCAACTCCAAGAGGGAGTATTTCTGCTCGATAGCGGGTTCATGCCTCTAGTAATCTGGGGAAGTGATAAAAATCTCTAAGGTACTAGATGTGTTGTTGCTACTAGGGAGAAAACAACAATCCTTTATTCATAGAACAATCGTATTGTTTACTTTACACACTTTGCTTAATGCAATTATCTGTTGCTTGCAACTTAATACTGGAGGGGGTTCGGATGATAACCTGAAGGTGGATTATTAGTCATAGATGTAGTTGGATTACGGTCTATGTATAATGTTGTAATACCCAATCAAAACTCATAGGAGTCAAGATGATTAGTATATGCATGTATGCTTTCTCGATGTTTTTCAATTGCCCTGTTGTAATTTGTTCACCCAACATGTCATCTATCTTAAGGAGAATCACCACTAGTGAACTATGGACCCCGGTCCATTCTTTTACCATCAACCTACACCTATTTACTATTTTCTGTTTACTTTCTGCAAGCTATTACTATCTTCCACACAATACATTTAATCCTTTGTTTTCAGCAAAACTGGTGAGATTGACAACCTCACTGTAAGTTGGGGGCAAAGTTCTGTGATTGTGTTGTGCAGGATTCCAAGTTGGAAACAACACCTTGGAGGTGTTTCCTTGCTCGTACTGTTCGATAACCTTGGTTTCATAACTGAGTGAAAACTTGCTGTTGTGCTCATCATACCTTCCTCTTGGGGTTCCCCAACGAGCTCGATATATTTTGGGCCATCAGCCTACAGCGGCGCTAGCTGGAGTGAAGATCCGGACGGGAAGCATCGTCGCCACCGGGGAACGCATCGTCTCTGGGCTTGTTCAGTTCTTTGGAGCATTGGATTACGTCAGCAACAATGCCGGCAGCTTCCCTCCTCCGTGCAACAGCCTCTTCATCAGCCTTGACGCCCACAAGGTATACGTTGGCGTGGACGACTCATGTGTTCACCCTAAACCCAAGACTATAGTACTAGTACATAATACTATGCATTGTGAAGATGGTATCATATACTAGTATAGTATATGTGATGATACTACCAATTCACCACGGCCAGCGTCCACCATGGAGGAAGGGTGAGGCTATTTAAATAAAAATAGCCCAATAGTCAAACAAATTTAAATAATAAACCTATTTGAAAAGTATTTTACGGCCGGTAACCCTTTTCTTCAACTCCCACCCGCGCGACGCTGCACTCAAGGCTACGGCTCCACCACGGACGGTGCCGCATAACTACCATGGTGGCCCGGTGGGCACTGGCGCCGCAGCTTTGCCACGCTGGCTCGAACGTGCAGCGGCAGCCAAAGTGGCGCCACAAGAACCACTGCCACGCCCGCCGGCAAGGCACCGCACGTCCTGCCATGCTAGCACCGCGGGCCTAGGCCTCGCAAGTGTTGCGCCACTCGGGGGCGCCACATGCACTCCTGACACGCCATCGCGCGTGCCGCCACACAGCCGCAACAACTTAAACGCGTGCGGGACGGCCCATCCCTCTCCTCTTCTAATTCTTCCCTCATTTTCAGTAGAGCAAGAAGGTGGCAGTGGCTCTCTCTCTCCTAGTCTAATCTCCACGAAAAAGCACAAGATTTGAAGGAAAACTTGGGGGATTTCTTCCACAATCGCTTCCCCAAGGTATTCTCCTCTACTTCCCTCAATTTCATCAGAAAATTTTAAGTTATTTGTTCATAGTTTGCAAAATTCGTCCAAATCGAGAATCCCATTGGATATGTAAATTTGTATGGAGAAATTGCATGTTTGGTTGATATCTAGAGTTAGGATTGGTATAGGATTGGTATACTAAGCCTTCTTGTGTAGGTAGCTAAGATTTTTAGGGTTAGGGTTAGGGTTAAGATAAGGGTTAGGGTTAAGATAACGGTAAGGTTTTGGTTTTATGAGCATGTTGTTAGTGCAAAATTTGGTATAGATACTTATTGAATTCATGCACCATTGTGTTGTTATACTTGTTTTAGGTATGACTAGAATTGTGCATGTTCATCATATGGACAAGGATCGGTTCTTGAGAGGCAATATTGAGCCAGACCCGAAAGAGATTGACTTGGTGTTCGAGCGTAGTCCTACCTATGCTGAGGTGTTGCACCAAGTTCGGGTAGATTTGAATTGGATTGATGCTAATGATGTTGTTGAGTTGGAAGGTAGGCACAATGTTGGATTTGGGTTGCACAACCGCTGGAAGACAATGCGTATTAGCTCTAAGCAACGTTGGGTTGCATATAAGGAAGTGGTGGCCGAATCACAAGACAAAGCTCTTGAATTATTTTCCACAAAAAAGGTTGATGCTAATATGCAAAAGAGTATCATAGAAGTTGCCTCCCCATATGAAGCTCAGAGTCCTCCACCCATTAACCAAGAGGAATTTATTGAGCCTCCTTTGACCCAACATAATGAAGTGAGGACATGTGTGAGCCCCATTTCAAACAACCAATATGAAGCATTGGAAGACGACAATGCTGAGTATGTGGACAGTGAGGACGAGGTGGAGCTCCATGACAACACTGTTGGAGATTTGGACCTATATCTTACACAAGAGAACATGGGTCACGACATCCTGTATTCTCGAATGTATGCATCGGACTCGGATGAGGATGGTCCTGATCAAGAGGTTGATGAGGAGGGGTTCACGAAGGATGAGGCTGAAGTGCACGAGAAGGTATTGGGCAGGGATCCTCGGATACCCTTGATGTGTGATCTCAGTCTAGCGGATGAAGCCACGGTTGACGGCAGCAAGGGTGTAGTTCTTGGACCAAGGCTAACTTCCTACCAGGATGATAGTCACGAGAAGAATGGGATTTCAAAAGGACTTAGGCTTGCCACATTGTTGGAACTTAAGCAATGGATCAAGGAATTCTCTATTAGGTATCATTGGCCATTCACGGTGGTTCACTCGGACTGAAGAAGCGTTATATGATTAAATGCGAGGATGATGGATGTCCTTGGATTGTGCTGGCAAGACCATACAAGGGAGGGCCCAATTGGCGCATTTCAAGCTGTGTGTCAACACACATGTGCCATGGTAAAAGGGTGGATGGCAAAGATGTGAAGCACGAGCACCGCTAGATGACCTCCGAGTTCCTCGCCTTTAGGCTTTCAAACCAAATTTTTTCACTTCCAATAATGACCATCTGGAGATCGTGGAAGCTCTATTTAACTATGAGGTGAAGTACAGAAAGGCCTAGAAGGCGAAGCAAGCCGCATTCAGGATGTTGTATGGTGGTCGGGAAGAATCATACAGCCGAATCCCTAGGTTGTTGTTATCAATGGCCAAGGCTAACCCAGGCATGGTTCATTTGGTCGAGCCATATGGCCTTGAAACAATTGTTCGTAACAGAAGAAATGTTCGAGTATTTAGGCATGCGTTTTGGGCATTCGAGCAATGTGTGAGGGGCTTTGAACATTGTAGGACGGTTATCTCCGTTGATGGCACCTTCTTAACCGGGCAGTTCCGTGGCACTCTCTTGATTGCAATAGTAAATGATGCAAATAACCCGTTGCTTCCCTTGGCTTTTGCTTTGGTTGAGGCGGAGAACAATGTTAATTGGGAGCGGTTCTTACGTCTTTTGAGAACCAATGTATTACCTCTTGATAGGGAAATATATGTCATCTCGGATCGCCATCAAGGAATTGTCAATGCGGCGATGATCAACATTCCTGGTCATCCTCCTTTGCACCACCGATGGTGCATGAGACATTTTGTTTCCAACTTCTATAGGGCATGTAAGAGCAAGGAGTTGTCTGATGATCTTCAAGATTGTTGTCTTGCTTTCACGGACCGGTGTTTCACCAACTTATATTTCAGATTGCTAAACAACAAAAACTCGACTCGAAGGGTCAAGAGTTTCTCAATAGGCACATTCAACTCCGGGACAAGTGGGCATGAGCTTATGATGAGGATGGCCGGAGGTACGGTCAAATGACAAGCAACATGGCAGAGGCCTTCAACAAGGGGCTTAAGGGTGTCTATGCATTGCCTGTCACTTCAATAGTTTGATACACATTCGACAAGTTGAATGGTTATTGTATGAACTACTCACTTGAAACGGATAAGCAAATTGTGGGACAGAACAAAAACGAGTACAAGTACAAGTACCCACCCAAGGTTGACGATTAGATGACATTTCAGTCACGGAAGGCGGACTCCCAAGTTGCCATGGTTTTTTATAACGACGAGCTCATTTACCAAGTGGTCGAGCCTGGAGGAACCACTTCGGATGGTGTCCAACATGGAGGCCGAGCCTTCAAGGTCTCCCTAAGGAATTGTGATTGCACATGCAGAAGGCCATTGTTGCTTCATCTCGCTTGTTCTCACTTGCTATGTGCATCTTGGAAGCGCCATGTCGATTATAATCATGAGCGCACTGTTAGAGAGTCCGAGTTCTCTATCATGAAGATGAAGATGACATGGGCTCCTAGATTTCATCCATACCTTGACCAATCGCAATGGCTGGAGTACCATAGATTGCAACTATGGCCCCATCCAGAATGTAAGGTGGTTAAACATGGTAGACGCAAGACAAAGCATTTTAGAAGTTACATGGACGGATGGGGCCGTGCCGGTGCGCGGGAATCGGGAAACGACCAATTTCAAGAGCCTCATGAGAGATCTCGTTGTGGGAAGTGTAGTGGCGAAGGGCACAATGCTAGGAGTTGTACACAAAGGAGGAAAGCAAAAGGAAATGAAGTAACCACAAGTATTCCAAGCCCACAAAATGATCCTAGGCAACCAAGAAGTAGCCAACAAAATGGTCCAAGTCAACAAATTCCTAGCCAACCAAGAAGTAGCCAACAAAACGGTCCAAGCCAACAAATTCCTAGCCAACAAAATGGTCCAAGCCAACAAATTCCTAGCAAACCAAGAAGTACCCAACAAAATGGTCCAAGCCAACAAATTCCTAACGAACCAAGAAGTAGCCAACAAGCCCCCCGCTAACCAAGAAGTTGCCAACAAGCCCCTCGCCAACCAATAAGTAGCCAACAAGTTCCTAGGCAACAAAGAGGGAGGCAACTTGGGCTTACAAGAGGTCGTACACACCAAGTTCCTAGTCAACAAGCTCCCAATCCGACAAGCATGTTTACATACCTAAATGGACCATTCCCGTATGTATATTCTTACATAATGACATATTATTTACATACATTGTTTACATTTATGATTATTTTACTAACTTTTACCTTTCATTCTTAATATAGGTACGGCGACGCAACCCAACAAGGGAAATGATGGGGAAGGTGTGAACTACTCGAAGTTGTGGGCGGATGCTTTGGAGGTTGTGAGAAAGAGGAAGGAGAAAGAGGAAGAGGAAGAGAGGAAGCGGAAGGAGAAACTTGCTAGTGAATTCGATTCGGTAGTTCAACTTGATCATGACTTGGCGAAAAAGAAGGATGAAGAGGATGAGATGAAGAGGAAGAAGGAGAAGGAAGACAAAGAGAGGAAGAAGAAAAAGGACAAGGAAGACAGAGAGAGGAAGAGAAGGGCAAATGCTAGGCCACCTTGCGCCGATCAAGACGAAATGCCACAGAGGGTGTTTCGTATATCCGAGGCCCATGGAAGGGAGCTTCCAGTTTGTTGGTGCAAAGATGATTGCATTGTTAAAAAGTCCATCGACTACAATTCTGCTACGTGCAAAAGGAAGTTCTTCATGTGTCCCATCTACTCTCACTCTCCCGTGCCTACCCGTGACCCATATGAGACTCCACCGGTATGTACAATGCAAGTTAGTTTAAGAACCTCTATTCCATATCATAGTACTAACATGAACTATTTCCTTGTAGTCTCCCCCTCTAGTATGCAGGTACTACACCTGGATAGATCTCGAGCAAGATCACACTACAAAGGCTATCCAGAAGATCGATGTTGCAATAGTTAGAAGCCGGTACCATGAAGCTATGTGTAATGAGGAGATGGCAAAGAAGCACAAGGAACATGAGGACAAGCGTCGCAAGAAAGAGGAGGAAGAGAAGCGCATCACTAAGGAGGCTCGTGATGCGGAGAGGGAAAGGAAGCATCAAACGGCGTGGCGCTCCATGGAGGAAGACAAAGAGCGCAAGAAGAAGGGCAAATGGCCTCGTGTTCTAGACTTGTAGACGGCGAGGTTCGGGATGAACTATTTCTTCGTGCGATGTGTGAACCTTAGGTGATTTTGAGAACTATGTGTATGCGATGTGTGAACTATGTGACCAAAACTTATTTGGGGGTGTACGTGATGTGTGAACTATGTGTAAACTTAGTTTAAGGACTAGTCTATGCTGATTCGAGCCTCCTTAGAGACTGCATCACACTTGGGATGAAAAAGGAATTCGAGCCTCCTTAGAGACTGTGTTTTGATGTAAAAAAGAACTGGGCACTTGCACGTGTGGTGGTGGCGCCAAGTGGGCACGGCAACCCTATAGGTGTGCAACACCACCGCCCATGGCGCCACAGGCTTGCAAGATAAAACAAATTGGGGCACATCACAATTTCAACAAGACACTTCCAACAAGTCCACTTCCAAATGACAGGTTTAACAAGACACTTCCAACAAGCCAACACAAGTTCACTTCCAACAAGGTATCCAACAAGCTAACCGGCCAAAGTATCCAACAAGTTCACTTCCAACAAGCCAGCACAAACATAGTATCTAACAAGTCAAGTTTACTACATTGCAAATTAGCACAACATATCCAACAAGGCAAGTTCACTACTTTCTCGCACGCTTTCTCTTGCCTCCTCTCCTCGAAGCAATCTTCTGGCGCGGCTCCTCATCATCCTCGGGCTCGATAACGGAGGGTTCCTTGCCCTTAGCTTGATTTTGGACCATACCTTGGGCTTAGTTTGATTGCGGACTTGTACTCGTTACCTCTCAAATGGCATGTCATCCGGCACAACCTCATCTTCATGTTCAGCCTTTAAAATGAGAACAATGATCTCATTTGAGTTGTGATACATGGCAATTCATTAAAGGATGTCACCGGTCAAGTTTATGTCATACAGTAGTAGATTTCTCTTCTTTGGGGCTACCTTCCTCTTCTGATGTTGACTTGGCGCGTTGCTTGGACGACATCGCAACCTTGGGGTCCCGGCAACCAAGCAAGTTCGCGAAGTGACATAACTTTTGCGCCTGCCGCTTAACGAAATCCCTTAACTTGTTATGGCCCCCCTCGTCCCTTGGAAACTCTAAAGAGCCCTCCAATTCATCCGCCTGCTTCTGGACCTCCGTGTGCTAACATGCAAGCAAATAAAGACACAGATTATACATTTTGTTGAGGTGGTAACACGAATAAAAACTACCCGACTTACCACAAAGTTGATCACGGGAGCAAAGGAGGTTTGGCGCCTGTCGTGGGGATTATCCCCGGGTACCCCACAAAAGCAATCAAGACGAATAAAAAAGGCAAAATAGACAAAGGATAAAGAGAAAACAGCAGTCAGGGCAGCCTGGGCCAACTAGGAGCTCCCAGCCGGCCCACAGCACCATTCCCGGCTAGGCCCTCCTCTCATCCCGCCGCCTGGGCTGGCCGGCCCGATCCTACTACCCCTCCCGCGGCTCCACCTCTCCCTTCCGGCTAGGCCGGCCCATCCGGTCCCCCCTATTGCGACCACCCGGCTGGGCCGCTACCCGGATGGGCCTCCGCCTCGCCCCACCTGGCTGGGCCGCCAGGTCCCCATCCGGCTGGACCGGAGCACCATCTCTGGGAGCGACCGGATCGGCCAGCCCTTGGCGATCGCTCCCTCTCTAGGCTGTTGTTCCTACATCGATCAAGACCAAGGAGATAAGAAGAAGGACATGCGTACATCGAGAAGACAGCGACAAGACTGAGAGGACACCAAGCCCATACTACTTTATCAGATGACATGCCAAATAGTATACACTATGCATGACATATTGTACCAGAATCAGATGACATACTACATAGTATAGTTAGACAAGTGGGCCCCGCCATGTCCCTTGGGCCACCTTTATAAGGCAAGGGAGGGACTCACTCACATTCATGCTCACAGGCACATACGCACTAGCACACACTCCATTCGATCACTCACAGGCACTAGCACGCCCTGCTAGCTAGCTCGCTCTCTCACAGAGATACACATAGACAGATAGGTTGGCCTCAGTGCATTTAAGGCAGTAGCTAGAGAATACAACTCAAGGAGCGCTTGTAGTTCATATCTCCCCACAGTCAGATCCGGCAGGAGTAGGTGTTTTACCTCACCACGAGGGCTCCGAACTTGGGTACTTCCTATGTCCAGCTACGCTTGCTTGTATCCAATCCCGTCTGCGGACGCCATCGATAGTTTTCCTGCTAGTCCCCACACCTCTATCTAACCTTCTCAGGTACTGCTATTCCCAATACAACGACAGTTGGCGTCCACCATGGGGCAAGATAGCTTTGGCCGGAGTTTCGTTCCACATGGGACCACTTCGTCTTTATCGGCACCGGCGCCGTCTCGACTTGCTCGGGGGCTCACCGCCTCCGCGTTGTCGTCTCCGACTCCGCTTCGCCAACTTTCTCGGGGGCACGGCGGCTGTCGTGCCATCGTCGCCTGCACCTCGCCAAGGGGCCCGGGGGCTTGTCGTCCTCGCCGTCTCCGCGTCGATGTGTCCGTCCTTGACCGGTTCAGCGTGAATGCGTTCGGGCTTGGAGCAGCCGCGCCCGTCCGCGCCTCTGCCTCCCGCGTCTGCGAGCATGCGTCCACGAGTATCCAGCACGTCCGTGCGTCACCGCGCCGGCAGCAGCCTCCCTCGCTGCGCCTCCCCGCGTGCGACAAGCCGGCCGTGCTCGCGCGCATGTGCATGACCCAAGGCAGCAAGTAGAAGCAGTAGAATCTCCCCGCGCTCGTGTACGTACGCACAGCAAGGCACCAAGCGGCCGGCCGACCGGCACATCCCCGCGCCGGCGACGCCTGTCCTCGCGCCCGGGCCCGGCCGTGTCCGCACCTCCAGGCTGGCGTCCCGCGCCGGAGGTGGCCGTCGTCGCGTCCGCCCGCGTGTCCGCGGCTGTGTCCGCCGCAAGTCCCCTGCAGCATCGATGGCACCCCTCCTCGGCGGCCTCCGTCGAGCCTGGCGCGCCCGCACGAGCAGCACCGCGCCTCACCTCGGATGCGCCTCGCCACCTCCGCCTGCGCCCGCCCCTGCAGCATCCCCTCGGCCTCCCATGTTGCGCTTCCCGGCGGCCGCGTCAGCGCCGCTGCCAGCCGTGGCCGCGCGCCCGTCCGCGTCCGTCGGCCGCCTGCGGCAAGCCCGAATCCGTCTCACCACCGCGCCATCAGCCACGCCTGACCGCGCGCACGAACGACGCCGCACCCTAGCGAGCTTCCCCTGTGGCACCGCGGCGCTTCCCGCCTCTCTGCTGCCGTCCTGCGCGCGCGCACGAGTCCGCGCCACTCCGGCGCATCCGCCCGCCGCAGTTCGCCGCTCCGCCGCGTCCGCTGCCGCCCAGCTGCACCCGCCAGCTCCGCGACCGCCCTCGTGTGCGCACGCCCACGCGTCCACGCCCCGCGCGCGCCGCCGTGCTCCTCCGGCTCCGCCCGCTTACTACATGCGCGCCCGCCGGATTCTCGTTAGCCCTTACCATCTCCGGCGAGCCGGCTCTCACTGTCACGCGCTTCCGGCTCCTCCGGCCGCGTCGCCCTGCGCGCGTGCGGTTCGGGCTGGCTGCACGCGGTACTGCCGCCCCCGCGTACTGCATATCTGGTTGATAAGAAAAAAAAAAGTAGGAAAGTGGCGGGCCAGCTAGTAGAGAGGGAGAGCTCGGCTGGTTGTACCCGGTCGAAGAAAAAATTAGGACAAAGGGGAAGTGGGGACCCGGATTGCTGAGAAAAAGAAAAGAAAGAAGAGGGCCGCCGTGCTGTATTCGGCCAAAGAGAGAGAGAAAAAAAAGTAAAAGAGTCAGGCTAGGAAGAGAGAGGGAAAAAATAGCCGGTTGGTGAGAATCGGCTGGAAAAAATAAGAGGACATCTGGTCCAGTTATGAAAATCCGGCTGGGTGAGTTCAGTCGGCTAGATAAAAAAAGGAGGCAAAAATCGGGCTAGAGTGATCTAGATAGAAAACAAAAAAGACAAGGGAAATGAGAGAAAAATTTCAGATTCAGCTACATCCGTCCCACTGCCGTTTGTCTGTCCGACTCGCCAGGTTCGGAACCTTGCCGGCTGAGTCGGGCCGACTTCGCGCGTCTTCATCCCGCTTGCTTGCCGACTAGGCCGGTCAGACCCCGTTCCGACTGGGCCAGACCGGCTCGGCGCGTCCTGACGCGTTTGGCTGTCTGGCCGGCTAGGGACCAAATCCGGCTACGCCACGTTTGGTTGCCTGTGCGGCTGGAGCCAGGCTATCCGGTTGGGACCGTTTCAGCAGCCGCAACGCCTGCGGAATCGCGCCTTCGACCCTACTACACCGACAGCTACAATGTGAGTGTTTTCTGACCTAAAGCAACCCTCGAGAGCTCGCCAGATGTTGTTTTCCTACCTGCTTTTAGTTTCTCGGCGCCGGCAACCCCGACCCGGGGGCTCGCCGGTTGGCCCGGCCTGCTAAACCCATAAGCCGACTGAGTAGTGTACGAAGGTGTCAGAGGCCCACTCTTCGTCTCAGCTATAGACCGCAACCCGGCTGTCCGGCTAGCAAGAGCAAAAGCCCGAGGCATCCCACATGAAAAAGGGCGAAGGGTGCGACAGATCGGACATTCCGGCCTTGTGCCTAGTCGTAACACCCTCAAATCGGCCCTATGCAAGTTTTAGCCCTTTCCGCCAAACCCGCATAGAAACGATTCAAGGACGCGCACCAGGCACTTTCGTGCGGGTGGAAAAACGAAGTAATACCATTACACAACAGTCCTTGATGGGACCCACAGAACATATATGTACAACAACGACTCCATGAGTCAAGAATACATATATACAATACAAAGGTCCAAATCACCTCGAAAACGAAAAAGCGTCCGACTACGGACAAGATGCAAATGGGGCTAAGAGCCCTGAAGAATAACCAATGGCATCCATAACCCTGCCCAGGCCAAGCCGGAAGGGTAACCCTGCTAACGACGTCGATCTCAAACTGCTAAAACAAAAGGGGTGCCGACAAAGGGCAAAGGAAAAAGAGGAGCATCAGTACTGAGGCCAGTACACGGCGAGGCTAGAATTCGGCGGCTCTCGCCTACATAGGTATGGTGGACTGAAGCGGCAGCGCAGTGGCACTAAACAACCTCTAGAGACTCAGTAAAACTGGCGGCTATTAGAGAGGGATAAGAAAGACCTATCCGGATCCAACCTGATAGTAACACCAAACATACCCATTCTGGTATTCCCCCTCGAGACCAAACGAGGAAGTCAAACCGAGGAACTCACGTAGTTGGTAGTTTTATCCATTCCATTTTAGTTGAAGCACTTACTAGTCAGATATAGAGCATGAGTCATCCTGATAGCATAAGTAGAGGGAAGTTTTAGTTAGCATTCCGTTGTAGTTGGAACATTTACTAGTCAGATATAATTGTTCTGAGGAATCCCAAAACCCAACAGTTGTTGGCACTTTTATCACATTCCATTGGAGTTGCAATACTTACTAGGCAGGTATAGTATCACACAGATCACCACAGATCCACCAGTTGTTGGCATTTTTAATTTACCTTCCGTTGTAGTTGAATCTGATTACTAGTCATAAATTAGGTCAAGTTTATAGCACTACTTTAGTTATGCTTGTCTATGATCGAGATACTGTGCTCCAAGTCATCCATAACCGTGGACACGGCTTTCAGAAAGTTTTACCCTGCAGGGGTGCACAAATAGCAACACACACTCGATCAACCTCGAAAAAACCAACTCAAAACCCAACGAGGCTTTCACGACAAAGCAATCATTGGGTTCATAAATATTTCAGGGGGCCACCCCATTATGCTATCCGCAACGAAGTTGGCCGGCTCCGAGACGGACCCAAGGTTTGTGTGGACGGCTGTAAACGACTGGGAACCCGAAAATGTGACTGGGCTTGTCGATACAGCAAAAACGTGTCACGATCCTAAACAGTACAGGTGCTCCACGCACAATCGTAAATAAAGCAGTAACATGGTATAAGTACAGGATAGTAATAAAACCCCAAACTATTTTGTGGCCCCCAAGAAATAGAAATGAATCAAGCTCTGGCTCAGGGGGGGTCCACGGCCTCCCGGATGTGGATAGTGCAAAAAAATCAAGGAACATGTATCAAGTACTCGGGGTCCTACGAGACACAAGTGAGCGTGGAAGAACCAAATAACATCTATTGCCCACCGATGCCTCTGAATTAGTTATATCTAGCATTTTTAATAGTTGTATTTAAAGTCATGATCATCCCCACCAATAAGCATCTCCACCAAAAACATCTGCCAGCACACCAACAACTGTGGTACTCGACAACACGAGATCGCACCTGAGCAAGCAACTACGACTCGCAAGGCCAGCTATCTACCAAACATAGGTAATAGGAGGTGTCCAAGGCAATTTATAGGCTGCACGAGATATAACTGGTGCACGGAAACTAAAGCATCGCGACACGGATAGCAATAGATCAACAGGAGGAAATAAAGACTATAAATGCAAAATAGGTAGAGGGGGAGAGATGCTCGCCTAGGAAACACTGCCGAAGGTTCATATCCGGGAACTTGTCGATACTCGCATCCACTCATTGGCCTAGTCCGCAAAGAAGCAAATACTATAAGAAACACCGGATGCAATATTTAATACTACGACAGAAGATCCGGCATTATTATGATATGATGCAGATGCGGTGCAATTAGGCAGTATTAAGCGGAACCGGGGTCCCGACAATTAATTAGGCGGTTCAAGTTATTTAACTACCCTGCAATTTAAATGTGGTATTAACAGGGCAAAACATAGCATCGGTTTAGAGGCAATATAAGACTAGAATAGCCCTCATATAGTCTCCATATTTAATTATGAGGTGAATCGGCATAATGCCCCCAACCCACATGAGATGCATGCGAGATGAACAATTAATATGCGATAGTTGATAATGTCATATTATAAAAATAGGGGCTTAGGGGCACACATCTGGATTCAGAAGATCTTGGGCTCCGGGGGTTCGGAGTTCGGTCTCAGGGTTCGACGGGGACATCGGGATCGGTCTTCGGAGGTCGTTGCAGGACTTGGTTTGGCGTCAGGGGCTCGTCGGACTCGCTCTGGTCGGTGTCGATCTTGTCGTCGCGAAGATCTTATCGGGTCCGCGTATCGGGTCGATCTTGGCGTCCGGGATGAAGAACTTGGCATTCCGGTGGCGATCTTGGCGGTCTTCGGATCCAGGCATCGCATCCGAGAAGGAGTACTAGTCGCATCTGTGTTCTTCGGCTTCGGATCCATGTCGGCGCGCTCGAGGTCTTGGCCACCGGATCCATGTAGAAGAACTTGGCGTTCCACGAAGGAGATCTTGAGATCCGGGTAGTCGGTCTTGTTATTCCGTGATGGAGATCTTAACGTCATCAGGTATGGGAAGGAGATCTTGTCGGATGTTGGTCCAGGAAGTAGTTTGTTCGTGGCACACCGAGGCTCTTGTCCAGCTTTGTCCACTGAGAGGTAGCTTGTGTCGTCGTTACTTCTCGTTGTCCCGTGGTAGCAGATCATGGTCGCAGTAGCAGCCGCGCGAACACATTCAGCAGAACACCCCCACATCTTCAGATGGGGACCTGAGTAGCCGCATGGAAGAGTGGTGCCGGGCTTCGAGACGAGGGCACCTAGGAGGGCTTATGGCGCAAGGAGACAAGGCGCGACGAGCTTGCAGGGTGATGACAGAGGAGCTCGAGCCCCGCTCGGTCCGTGAGGTGGAGGTCGTCGCTGCAGAGAGGTTCAAGGACGAGGGGCTCGCGGCCAAGGCGAGGACGGCGCCGCGGCGCAAGGTGTGGCAAACGAAGGCGAACGCAGGAGAGGTCGCCATGGGGTAGAAGGGCTTGGGGCGGCGTTGGAGAAGGACGGCCGACGGCGAGCTTCGCAGGTGGCAGCTCTTGGCGCAACAGAGCAGAGGAGCCGGAGGGAGAGGCAAGGATGACCAGGGACGTGCGCATGGTGAGGGTGAGGAGGCGAGGGAGGTGGCCGGCGACGGGGCCCGGGTCGACAGTGGCGAGGAGGTCGGCGAGGAGCACGACGGCAGGGAGAGCTGGGGCCGACTAGGTCGAGGCGGAGCTCGCTGCAGGCGCGCCAGCGGCGACGGGGAGGAGCTCGCTGCGGTGCGGGGCTCGATGGCGGTGGATGGGGTCGGGGCGCCGGGCTTGCGAGGAGAAAGCCACGCGGGCGGCGCGGTGAAGAGACAGAGGCGGGGCGCTCGCGATGGGGAAAAGGAGAGAATCGCGGGGAGGGAGCAGAGGACGGGCGTCGTGGGGATCCTTGCAGGGTGGGTGTTGCGTGCGTTGTACACGGAAGAAGGTGGGGCCGGTTCGATTGTTGGTTGTCGGTCAGGGAGGAGTGGTTCAGGGTGAGGCGTGCAACGTGACAGGGGAAAAGTTCGGTGATTTGCGGCGTGTAGTGCGGTCGTGTGTGCGCGCGCGACGTGCTGGGCACTGAGGCGTGGCGGAGTACGCGCAGGGCCAGGGGGGTGGCGGCGGCTGGTGAGGGAGTGGGATCTAGGGTTAGGGTTTGCTGGGTTGTAGGCCGGCTGTTGGCTAGGCCTTTGGGCTGGGCCGGTGCCGGCCTCCCCTAGAAAAAAATAGCTTTATTTATTTATTTGTTTTAATTTCAAAAGACTTTTGTAAATAGTTTTCAGACAAAATAAAATATCTAGGAATACCTGGTTTTATGATTTGATAATAAAGGAGGGCTAATTAGAAAACAAAATAGGGTTTTTGCAAAGTAAGTTTATGAACAAACATGCATGATGATGTCATGATGGTGCACAAAGTTGAAACAACGAGCGATTTTCTGGTAGTGATTTTAGCGGGATGCCACAATTCGACACCACTAACAAGGGATCTCGCCCTCGAGATCCGCCTCATGGTACCGGGGAGAAGGTCGGCGATCTGAATCTTCTCGCTTCGTGTATTGTTGGTATGAGTATTCTATCAATCCTATTAAGCCATGTGACTGGTCTCACACTAGTTGGTATTTTCCGGCTGCTCAGCCCCTAGTACCGTGTGCAATGTACTGTCAGCTCCCCCTTCGGTTCCGGCTCCAGACCGCAAACTGGCTGGCCGGCAAGGACACAGCGTAAACAACAGAGCGCACGAGAAAGTGACTAAGTGTTCAGAGAAGCACGAGCTAGTTTTTGAAAAATAAAACCATTATCCGGTTGATTGCATGTGTACCATATGTTGATCTACTGACAATCAATTCTGTTTGTTTGTTTTGGCACGACTGCACTGAGTCGTATTTTGAGGGCATTTGAAGATTCAAATCACCTAGCGTCGCCAGCTACTTCAAATCTCGGGGGCTACACCCACCGGGTGCGCTCGCGCGCCCCCGGTGTAATCAAGTGCTCCAGTTCGGCTGAAGGCGTTCAGCCGGATAGCAAGTTCGAGGTGTCGAAAAGGGCAAGATAAGGAAGATTCAAAGCACCTGTCTTCGTCAGCTACTCCGAATCTCAGGGGCTACACCCCGCGGGTGCGCTCGCGCGCCCCCGTGGTGGTTGTGTTGCTTCTGGGCCGGAGGTGTCCAGCCGGACGCCATTCAAGTACTTCATCTACAACGACAACGGCAAGTTTTTGTGGAGCTCGTGCGAATTTCCACCTCCGGGTGAAATCAGCACGCGCTCGGGGGCTAGTGTCAGGGGGATTATCCCCGGGTACCCCAAAGAAGCAATCAAGACGAATAAAAAAGGCAAAATAGACAAAGGATAAAGAGAAAAAAGCAGTCAGCACAGCCTGGGCCGACTAGGAGCTCCTAGCCGGCCCACAGCACCATTCCTGGCTGGGCCCTCCTCTCATCCCGCCGCCTGGGCTGGCCGGCCCGATCCGGCTACCCCTCCCGCGGCTCCACCTCTCCCTTCCGGCTAGGCCGCCCCAGCCGGCCCATCCGGTCCCCCCTGCTGCGACCGCCCGGCTAGGCCGCTACCCGGATGGGCCTCCGCCTCGCCCCGCCTGGCTGGGCCGCCAGGTCCCCATCCGGCTGGACCAGACCACCATCTCTGGGAGCGACCGGATTGGCCAGCCCCTGGCGATCGCTCCCTCTCGAGGATGCTGTTCCTACATCGATCAAGACCAAGGAGATAAGAAGAAGGATAGGCGTACATCGATCAAGACCAAGAAGACATCGACAAGATTGAGAGGACACCAAGCCCATACTACTTTATCAAATGACATGCCAAATAGTATACACTATGCATGACATATTGTACCACAATCAGATGACATACTACATAGTATAGTTAGACAAGTGGGCCCCACCATGTCCCTTGGGCCACATTTATAAGGCAAGGGAGGGACTCACTCACATTCATGCTCACAGGCACGTATGCACTAGCACACACTCCATTCGATCACTCACAGGCACTAGCACGCCCTGCTAGCTAGCTTGCTCTCTCACATAGATACACATAGACAGATAGGTTGGCCTCGGTGCATTTAAGGCAGTAGCTAGAGAATACAGCTCAAGGAGCGCTTTTAGTTCGTATCTCCCCATAGTCAGATCCGGCAGGAGTAGGAGTTTTACCTCACCACGAGGGCTCCGAACCTGGGTACTTCCTGCGTCTAGCTACGCTTGCTTGTATCCAATCCCGCCTGTGGACGCCATCGATAGTTTCCCTGCTAGTCCCCACACCTCTATCTAACCTTCTCAGGTACTATCGTTCCCAATACAACGACAGCGCCCTTCTCTAACAAACTGGTTGTGCTCAAGGATGCTTAGGTCGTCAAAAACAGGCAGCGTCTCTTCCAAATTGGTTTTACTCAAGGTTTCTTAGGTTGCACACACAACTATCATACATCACCTTGGGAAACATGTATAGAAGCAATTCTTACAGGTGAAGATCGATGTCGGTGTCCTGCCAATCCGGAGGGGTAGACTGATAGAGACCAAACTGTCTCATAACCCTCTATGGCATATGATGCTCAACAACCCACATGCATGTCATGGGGCACTGCATGTACCATAGATTACATTCCGTGTCGCAATACGGGTTAAGACAAAAATCCTCGCAACCAAAATTGTCCCTAGGACCATATACCTCCCATACAACCTTAATCACACACAAGATAGTTCAATAAGAAAAGTAGTTGAAAGGAATGCTAAATGGTATATGGGTTGGAAATTCTTACTTGCTCCAGAAGAAGGTTGTCAAACTCATTTGTGTATCTAATGTACGCCACTTGTAGGTCGGTTGGGGGCTTGGAGACCACGCCCCAATTGTAAGCCCAAGTTGGCCACCTCGATCGGTTCCCTCCATCGATATAATACACGGGGCAATTTTTGGGCTGTCCAACTGTAACATCCCAAAACTTCAATCCAAGCTAATCGAGATCTAAATCATAAAAATTGGGGTTAACAGAAACTTTTCCAATTTAAAAATAAAGGCATTCATGTGTATGTGCATTTAATTTAGGAATTGATTTGAATTGCCATGGTTCTGTGATTCTTTGCTTGTAAAATGTTTCATAGGTGATTTAAACATCATCTACATCATTCCCAAACTTTTCCTAAAGAAAATCAAATCAAAAACTTTTAAAAAGGGAGGAATGGTCATTTTGGCCATTTTAATCCACTACACTACTTTGAGTGTTCCTAGCAATCGTTTCCTAACCGAAACAATTCATGATCTTTGCACCCCTTGCTAGTACACATAATGAGGTACCAAGGCCCACCTTTTGATCTGCTAAAAACATTATTTTGCTTATTTTAAATGGCATGTGAAAATTGAATTCAATGCATATGCATAGATCACCCCTATTTCAAAAACCATCTATTTGAGCTCCACTTTCAAAACCCTTGCAACCAGAGACTACCTAGTACTAGTGTAGATCACCCAAAAAAATTGAACTCAAAATTCAGAAGTTTTTCTCTTTTGGCCATTCCATCAAACACCTTGTGGGCACAAATTTGGCCAAATTCAAAACACTGTTTTGAGCAGTGATCTTGGTCACCATTTGGGCCTAACCCTGTCCCCTTGTTCCCCTAGTGCAAACCCTACCCTTTGCTAGCCCGGCCAAACCCTGTGCACACGACCAAATGGTCATGGCCATTAAGGCCGAGCACCTTGAGCACCCCCACCGGCGACATCGCGCCACAGCAGCCGCCGGCCTCTCTCGTCATGTCTACACGCTCGCATGTGGTCCACCGCCACCATCCAACCATCCCTAGCCTAGAGACAGAGAGCAGAACGGCCAGGAACCGCCGTGCCCGGAGCTGGTCGACCATGCCGACGCTGCCCGCAGAGCACGCTCTGTCCCCGCGTGCACAGACCGCCCCTCGGCCGGTCTCGCAAAAATGAGACTGGATCATGAGATCATTATTTGTGTAAGACCTTATGTATGGTTTGTAATGGATGATGTACTGCGATATCCAATCCGTTATGTCTCGCAAAAATGGTAATCCTAGGATTGCGAGGTATGGCATAACGGGCATCTGGGATTAAAAATCCGGGTCAGAAAAAGAGCATGAGCAACATCTGAGAGTTATCCTAGAAACCCTGAGAGAGCATCAGTTATATGCCAAGTTCAGCAAGTGTGAGTTTTGGCTGAAAGAAGTAGGATTCCTAGGACATATTGTGTCTGCCGGAGGAGTCTCTGTTGATCCCGCCAAGATCAAAGATGTCGAAGAATGGGAAGCCCCAACCACTCATACCCAAGTGCATTTCTCGGATTAGCGGGATATTACCGCAAGTTCATAGAAGGATTCTCAAGCATCGCCCGACCCATGACCCAATTGTTGAAAAAGGACAAGAAGTTTGAATGGACAGACAAATGTGAAGCCATTTTCCAGGAGCTGAAGAAGAGATTGATATCAGCCCCAATATTGGTCATGCTAGACATCAAGAAGCCGTTTGATGTGTATTGTGATGCATCCAAGATTGGTCTCGGATGTGTGTTGATGCAAGAAGGCAAAGTTATCGCGTATCTGTCTCGACAACTGAAGTAGCATGAGCAGAACTATCCGACCCATGATCTTGAGCTAGCAGCCGTGGTTCTAGCATTGAAGACATGGCGTCATTATCTGATGGGTAATCGCTGTGAGATTTACTGAGATCACAAGAGCTTAAAATATATCTTCACTCAGAAGGAGCTGAATATGAGACAAAGGAGATGGATAGAGTTAATCAAGGACTATGACCTTGACATTCACTATCACCCCGGCAAAGCCAATGTGGTAGCGGATGCTCTCAGCAGATTACCGTGTAGGCTAAATACCATGATCAAGGAGAAGCAACCAAGTTTGTATGAAGAGTTGGAGCAGTTCATGACTGAATTAGTTAGCAAAGGATTCTTAGCTAGCATTGAACTTCAACCCACTTTGATTAGCCAAATCAAGGAAACCTAGAAGGGGAATGAAAGTATCGACGGAATCAAACGTCGTATTGGTACAGGAAAAGTACCTAGATTCACTGAAGACGAAGAAGGTGTACTGTGGTACAAAGGATGTATCTGTGTGCCACCAGATTCGGAGCTGAAGGAAGTTATCATGAAGGAAGCTCATGATACTCTTTATTCTATCCACCCCAGAGGAACAAAGATGTATCAGGATTTGAAAGAGCAATTTTGGTTGCACAAGATGAAGAGAGAAATCGGAAGCTACATCGCCAAATGTGACATCTATCAAAGAGTCAAAGTAGAGCATCAGAGACCTGCAGGATTGTTATAACCACTGCAGATTCCGGAATGGAAATGGGATTCCGTCGGAATGGACTTTATCACCGATCTGCCTACTTCTAGTAGGGGAAATGACTCAATTTGGGTCATAGTTGATAGACTGTCCAAGGTAGCCCACTTTATACCTGTCAAGACTACCTACCAGAGTGCGAAGCTAGCAGAGTTGTGCATTGCCAGCATTGTTAGTCTGCATGGAACCCCCAAGACCATAGTATCAGATCGAGGAACTCAGTTTACCTCAAGATTTTGGCAGAAAGTTCAGGAAGGATTAGGAACCAAGTTGAACTTCAGTACCGCGTATCACCCGCAAACTGATGGACACACGGAGAGAGTGAACCAGATCCTAGAGGATATGCTTAGAGCTTGTGTGTTGGAGTACGGATCAAAATGGGAAGACTGCCTGCCTTTCACAGAATTCTCATATAACAACAGTTATTAAGCTAGTTTGCATATGGCACCCTTTGAATTCCTATACGGAAGAAAGTGTCGTACCCCTTTGAATTGGTCGCAAGTAGGAGAGAGTCAGATCTTTGGACCCGACATTCTCCGAGAAGCAGAAGAGAAAGTTCACAAAGTCCATGAGCACCTCAAGACCGCCCAATCTAGACAGAAGAGGTATGCTGACAAGAGAAGGAGAGACCTGACTTTCAATGTCGGAGATTTTGTATATCTCAAGGTTTCACCACTAAAGGGAACTCAACGCTTTAGTCTGAAAGGAAAGTTAGCCCCAGATATATCGGGCCCTTCAAGATTCTGAACCGTCGAGGAGAAGTATCGTATCAACTGGAACTGCCTGAAGAGATGCCAGCCATCCACAATGTGTTCCATATCTCGTTACTTCGCAAATGTTTGGAAGTGCCCGAGAAGACCGAAGTTTTCAAGAACATCGGTCACAGAGCTGTGGAAATCAACAATGACTTGACCTATAGAGAAGTATCCATCCGTATCTTAGAAGAAGCCTACAGAACCACTAGGACCAGGAGTATCAAGTTTCTCAAGATTCAGTGAAGCAACCATACCGAGGAGGAAGCCACTTGGGAGCGAGAAGATTACATCAAGACAGAGTTCCTAGATCTCTTTAGTTCCTAGTTTTCTTGTAAATCTCGGGACAATATTTTGTTTAAGGGGGGAAGGTTTGTAACATCCCAAAACTTCAATCCAAGCTTATCAAGATCTAAATCATAAAAATTGGGGTTAACAAAAACTTTTCCAATTTAAAAATAAAGGCATTCATGTGTATGTGCATTTAATTTAGGAATTGATTTGAATTGCCATGGTTCTGTGATTCTTTGCTTGTAAAATGCTTCATAGGTGATTTAAACATCATCTACATCATTCCCAAACTTTTCCTAAAGAAAATCAAATAAAAAACTTTTAAAAAGGGAGGAATGGTCATTTTGGCCATTTTAATCCACTACACTACTTTGAGTGTTCCTAGCACTCATTTCCTAACCGAAACAATTCATGATCTTTGCACCCCTTTCTAGTACACATAATGAGGTACCAAGGCCCACCTTTTGATCTGCTAAAAACATTATTTTGCTTATTTTAAATGGCATGTGAAAATTGAATTCAATGCATATGCATAGATCACCCCTATTTCAAAAACTATCTATTTGAGCTCCACTTTCAAAACCCTTGCAATCAGAGACTACCTAGTACTAGTGTAGATCACCCAAAAAATTTGAACTCAAAATTCAAAAGTTTTTCTCTTTCGGCCATTCCATCAAACACCTTGTGGGCACAAATCTGGCCAAATTCAAAACACTGTTTTGAGCAGTGATCTTGGTCACCATTTGGGCCTAACCATGTCCCCTTGTTCCCCCAGTGCAAACCCTGCCCTTTGCTAGCCCAGCCAAACCGCTAGCCCGTCTGTGCACATGACCAAATGGTCATGGCCATTAAGGCCGAGCACCTTGAGCACCCCCACCGGCGACATCGCGCCACAGCAGCCGCCAGCCTCTCTCGCCATGTCTACACGCTCGCCTGTGGTCCACCGCCACCGTCCAACTAGCCCCAGCATAGAGACAGAGAGCAGAACGGCCAGAAACCCCCACGCCCGGAGCTGTTCGACCATGCCGACACCGCCCGCAGAGCACGCTCTGTCCCCGCGTGCACAGACTGCCCCTCGGCCGCAGCCCGCACCTACCGCTCTGCCATGACCTAGGGAACACCCCAGACACCCCCGCTGGCCGCCCAACGCACCCCAGTCACCGCACGCCGTCGGACCCGCCGCCTCTGCCGCCTAGAGCGTGTGACGCGCTCGACCAGCACAGAGCCCGCCTTGCCGCGCCTTTAAGCCTCAGCGCACCGCCAGGAGACAGGCTACCGTCCCCTACGTCGAGCCACGCCGCTAGCCCCCTGTGCCGCCCTCGTCGGAGTCGCCTGCCCACACCGTTCGGTCTCACCGTCAGGCCTATATAAGCCGGCCTCCCCCGCACCATTTCTCCACACCCACACACTTCCCACCTCTCACTGAACCTCACCCACCTCTCGCCGGTGCTGCTCAAGCTCTGCCTCGCCGAAATTGGAGCCAGAGCCGCCGCAGCAGGAGGAGAAGGGCGCCTGCGATTTAGGGCACCCCAAGCTCCGCCGCAACCACGCCTCGCCTCGCCGTCATCTTCCAGTTCATTTACCCGCCTCGTCGTCGTCACTGGAGCCTTGGTACCTCTCCGGTAGACCCCCACCGAGCCGCTAGGGTTCGAGCTCGCCGGCGACCTGTTTGTCGTCCACGACGAACCTCAGCCGTAGATCCCCCTTCTAATCCTACGGCCCACAGTGTGCGTACCGTTTCACGTGTTAAGTGCCGCTGACAAGCGGAACCCCCCTGTCAACTGAGCCTCGCGCAGCGGAGCGCCACTGGGCCGGCCCATGTTCTTTCCCGCGCTAGCCCAACCGTTCAAAATTGGATTTTTCTTTTTAAGTTAAATCTAGTTTTTGTCCACTAGTTTAAAATTCAATTCTAGGAGTTTTACAAATCCAAATAGCATGAAACCAATTTTTCCTGAAAGGTATTGAAATGATCTATCCAAGACCGTTGGATTTAATCCAATTAGAGTTATAGATCTCTCCTAGTAAAAATAACAAAACAGAAGCTTTTGCACCTTGCAACATTTTTATAAAATCAACTAAGATAGGTTTTGAGTTGATTCCAACTCTCAAAAATCACATTTCATCATATCTATCTGAATATGTAATAATATTAATGTTTACATGCATTGACTTTGGACTAGTACCAAAATAATGCTATATAGGCATTTCTAGTCACTTTAAATTATTAAATAATGAACTTAAACCAAAGTAATTATGATCTAACCTTTAAATCTCATTCCCACCCGTTATAATATGTGGTGATGACATGTTTCAACATGATCCCATATTTTAAGTGGTGAATATTAAATCTTAGTTAAATTTTTTCAATGAGTAGAAATTACTTATCTAAATTAAAAAGATGAAACTAGTGATTTAAACTTGTGATGCTTGTGATGATAATAGATCATCAAATGTGTGTCTTAGAATGCTATTTAGCCTAGTTAAGTATTGTTTGGTGATTGTGTACTCTGTATGTCTTTATAGCCGATAGTACCGACCAAGCTTTCGAGGAGGAGGAGTTCTACCAAGAAGAAGAAGAACAAAACTTCAACCACTGCACCAACCAAGGCAAGCCACCATTAACAATGCAAGTTAACACTTGCAAGTTTAATGCTTAGCAAGCTAGGATCAAACTAGATGGTTTAGCAAAGATGCCTTAGGCATGCTTTGATCACACCCCTTTGACTATTAGTTACCCCAAGTCTTATTTACAAGTTTTACCTCCCTTGGTTTACACAAAGTTCTTTACTTGTTTTGAAGGTAGCATAAAGAGTATAAAACTTGACCTATTTAGGTAACCTTTAGATGTCATTCTATGGCATGAGATTGAACCCATCTTTTCCACTTTAGTGAACACTCTTAACTTAGTAGTTTAGAGTAGATCAAAAACTTGAGTCACTTTAGATGGGAACAGCTGGTGAAAATGAATTTTGAAAACCTTGGAATGATGAGTCATTCTATTGAGATGTTTTGACATGTGTTGAGAAACACAAATGGTTTATTATGATGAAAATGTTGAGGCATGAGCCTTAACCCTTTTATAAAACTGATGGTTGGATTCGGATGCGATACCATTCCAAATTTACCGTACAACCACACTACTTGAATTAGGTAAGGCTTAGCTGGAAATTTATATGCATTAGTATTAGTTCCCTCGCGGGAGAGGTTTGAGCTGAGGCTACCTCTCAATGTGGTCCACCTATGCAGTGCCCAAGATGACAGATGGTCATGGTTGGGAGGCCATGCTCATAGGAGAGGTGCTTATACTAGGGTGTGTAAAGGGAAGGTTATGTTTGATTATCTGCATACTAAGTATGATGATTCAGGGTTATCCCTGATAGATGTATCGAATCTTGTGGTGAAAGTGTACCACCTCTACAGAGTGTCAAACTATTCGAATAGCCGCGTCCGCGGTTATGGACAGTTGGAATGGCCATACTGTTTTGTTGTCAGATGTTTTCCAAATAACTTGAAATGAATGATGAATCTTGACTTGACCACAACAGGTTGTGTTTATGACAATAGTTTCCCAACTTAAGTGATTCTAGAATTTTACTTTATCTTTCTTTGCTTCAGAACTCAGCTTAGGTTTCAAACTTAACCTTATAGTTAAACTTTGATTTAGCACCTTAACTTAGAACTATAATACTTGTTAGTGGTAGTTTGCGAGTACTTAAAGAGTACTCATGGCTTTTGTCCCTGGCTATTATCATGGCCAGACTATGAAGGAGACTATCAAGATGATGGCCAGCAGGACGGCTATGATAACTAGGACCATCTGCATTCGTCAGCATTGTCTATGCCCCTGAAGATGGACCCCACCGATACGCTTACCTTTTATTTCCGCTGCTTGTTGTATTAAGACTGGATCATGAGATCCTTATTTGTGTAAGACCTTATGTATTGTTTGTAATGGATGATGTACTGCGATATCCAATCCGTTATGTCTCGCAAAAATGGTAATCCTAGGATTGCGAGGTATGGCATAACGGGCATCTAGGATTAAAAATCCGGGTGTTGACACCAACTAGAAAGAGTTCCCACATCCACACCGAGAGAAGTAGCAACGGACCACCAATGTAAGCCTCAGCACCAGTCCTTCGACAAGCCTCGTCCGGCTATGCACCAAAGCAAACAGAGTTTAATCATGGGGATATTCAAAGAGCACATGTAAAGATGGGAAAAATATAAGCATTACCTGCCGGTACAAGAAGGCTAATGCCGCTGAACCCCAGCTCCATTTTGTATCCATTTTAGTCAAAGCCTTCAGCCAGTGCTAGTGAGCCATGTTGCCCTTTCCATCAGGAAAAATAGTCTTCGTGATAACATACCACACATACACATGGGCATATATCAGGATCTCATCCTCCATTCTCAGGACAGACATGGAAGTTCTTGATATCCAAGTAAAAGTAGCACCGGCTGTGACCCTGAATTTTACCCCCTATGAGTTTATAGTGTCACCAGGACACTTACCATCAGTGAGGGAACACATCCGGTCACACCAGTTGTTAGAGGATGTGTTAATGCAGAGAGGATCCCCTTGGATAGGGATTACAAGGATCATGGACATGTCCTGAAGAGTCACAGTCATCTCACTGGTAAGGAGGTGAAAACTGTGCGTCTCCGGCCTCCACCGGTCGACAACCGCGGTGATGGCAGCAGGGTTCATGTGCGGTGTACCACGGTTGACCATATGGATGAACGAGAGTAGTCCTAGCGCTTAGATGTGCACCGTGTACCGATCATCGTATGGCATCATCTCTTGGAAAATGCCCATGATACCTCAGTCGTAGGGGAACAAGAGTCTGCACACATACAAGCTCAATTATAACATGTCCATCAAACTTGAGAAACATATCATGAATTGGGGGTTTATTTTTCTTACCTTAGTCCCTTCGGCCATCATGTAGCCACGATGACGCTTATCATACACCGTCTCAAGAAGCGACGTGCCTTCGGCAAACCCGCTTTGTACATAGGTTGGGGCATGAGTTTCTTCCTCTTCCGATTCCGACATACTATATAATTAAAAAAAGAAAGTATAACTAAATATGTGAGCATATTGTAAACGACATATTAATATGAATAGAGTGTTTTCTATATGGTCATATCTATGTGAGCAAATTTTATGAACCGTTCTTTCTATGTGACTAACAAACACATGAGGGTTCCAACCAAGTATTGCTAACCAATGGCCATCTCTATGTCAGCATACATACTACAAATATTTTCAAGCACAAACATAATAGAAGCTAGAAGCTCATCATACAATTATTTTCAAGCTACATGCACAAACATAATTTCAAGCATATATATTTGGTATTATTTTTCGTACAATTTTTCCTACCTCAATCATACTAGAAGTTCATACTAAACCTAAACACACTACCACATTACCTATTCTCCCTTTAAGTAATCAATAAATCAACCATATGTCTTGATTTTGTGATAAACTAGGGTTTCCCTAAACTATTAAAATTAGGGAGATTCCTTTGGACAAAGAGGAAGATTTTTTGGACAAATACCTGGAAGAGGTGCTCAACAACAAGATCCACGGAGAAATTCTTCAGATCTGAGCCATGGGAGAAGGATTTGAGGAGGGGGAGAGGAAAAGGAAGAAGAGGGTCGGGCTGGACCGACCCGCGCGCGGCTAAGTGGTGCTACTTGTGCGGCGCCATGCGAGCTGGCGCTGCAGGCTCGGTTGCGGCACCACCCCGGGTGGCGTAGCACTTACGCTGCCGAGGCCCGCGACGTCAGCGTGTGAGGGCGTGCGGCGTCGTGCCGATTGGCGCGGCAGAGGTCCTTGCGGCGCCCATCTGGCTGGCGCTGCACTTGCGTGCCAGCGTGGCAGAGCTACAGCGCCAGGGCCCATCGTGGCAACTCTGCGGCGCCCTTCGCGGTGGAGTGGCAGGCATGGCTACGACGCCGCGCGGACGGGAGTGGCGAAAAAGGGTTATCGACCGTGAAATACTTTAGCGCAAGGTTTATTATTTAAATTTGTTTGTATTTTAGGCTATTTTTATTTAAATTGCCGAAGGGCGACCCTCCGTCCACGTCGGCAGGTGAAGATTCGTGGCCAAACCACGAGAACATAACAGGATGGACAAATAGCTGTGAAGTCTGAACCGACGGCTCGAGCTCTGCAACAGCTATAGTTCGTAGCAGCAATCCGGAGAAGAGCGGATTAGAGCGATCGAGGTGCCGGAGCCACGAAACCGGGATGGACGGGGCTTGCCTCCGCCCCTTCCGTGCGACGATCTGTGCGCCCGCATCCATCCAACGGCCTCTCTTTCCTCCTTAATCCCCTCCTTCCCTTAGCAAGAAAGTTGCAGTTCCCCCGTTGAACAATGGAGAGAAGGAATTGGCAGCCATGCCTCGCCGGCGGTTGTGGATGCTCACCTGAGGATTGATGCGCGCTTGTGGCCCTAACGCCGGCCGCCGCGCCGGCGCCGGCGAGGCGGAGGATCCCTAGCCCGTACGGTCGTACCTCCGCCTACGTCGGTTACGCTGGCTGAAGGGCAGCAGCTTCTGCCACCGCTCTAGTGCAGCTGCTCTGGGTGTACGCTGGTTCGAACGGATTATCCTCGTTGCCGCGTCAGTGCATAGTGCAAACTGTAGACGTGCACTTCATGTCGATGCCGTACTGGTAATCCGTGTTCTGCTCATCCGCCACTATGTAACGAGTTAGTAAAACAGCTAGAGCAGGTTCACTGCAGCGGCGAACTAGGCGATGGGGTCATGAAGCTTTAGGCCGACGAGATGGAGGCGGACGCCACGATGGCCGCGACCTTGTAGCTTTTACTCCTTACAGGTTCTGCAGGTGGACAACTCGTCGTAGGAGCCGAGGGCGATAAACTGGAGCACGTACGTCACCGGAATCCGGATTGTGTAACTGCTCCGGCGTGCGCCTGTCAGCCTCGCGCTGTTCCCGTTGATATTTTTTGTAGCGATTTTTTTTTTGAAAAAAAATAAAGTGGGAGCTGAAAAGAGGAGGATCGTTGGATGCATGGGCCGCACCGCACGGAAGGGGCGCAGGCAAGCCCCGTCCAACCGGGATGGCCATCTCCCATCTGAACACTACGACGGCTCCAGCAGTGGCCGGACGCGTTCGTCCATTCCGTCCGTCAGGTCTCGGTCGGGAGACAGTGCATGCAGGAGCAGGAGGTCGCCACTGGACTGCTGGGTCGTCCGCTTCCATCGCGCGCACTGTACGTACGTGCCGGGACAAGATCAATCGTGGCGTCCGTTGCCCGGTCGGTGTTCGCGACTGTAGCGCCTGCAGTGCCCCCCTGTACGACCGGTAATATGTACTAGATCGATCCGTGTCGAGATATGTAACATGCATGTGGCCTGCTCGCTAGCTTCACATGATGTACTGTATATCTAACCAAAATCATAATTGAACGCTGTCTGAATCAGACTTGGCGTCAGATTAATTCCTAAGACTTTTGCTTGGCAAGCGGAGATCTGTCTGTCACTGTTGCTGGTGGTCTGGTTAGTACAGTACATGGCTGATTGATCGATCCATCTGCTGCTCTAAAACCCTACTCAACGAACTGCATTTATTTATCAGCTTATGTCGAGAGATCCGTTTACCTCGCTGAAGTAGCGAGAAAGGAACATCGACCGTTTACCCAGGATGAGATTAGCAATGCGCATGCATGGTGTCAGCCTTTTTCATCCCCCGCTGTTTCAGTTCATCCATGTGTCTTTGTGCGACTATTTTGCGATCGATCCGATCGGTCAGTCATGCACGGAGGTACTATTTGCATCTTCCCGTGGCCAAATAATTGTGCGTGCGTACGGGAGAATTTGGACTTTGGAGTCGGGACCAACGCTACGCTATGCAGCGGCTGCAGTTCCAGGAGACGGCTTGTCAGCTTGCGGGGACGTGACGAGAGGCCACATGCGAATGCATGTGCTGCCTGCGCCTCTGTGTTCACGTTTTATTACCATGGAGAAACTTGGACTAGTAGTACTTCCACAGTAATAAGTGAGTTTTCGCGAATAAGAAACCTGATGGTTGACGTGACGTGTGTCCTTGTGACTGTATCAGCCACTGCGCGCGCTAGCCTTTGTGTGGTTGATGCATGTCCTGTTCGTGCTAAGCGCGAATTATTTGGGCCATCTACCGATTGGGCGAGTTGGATTGCTCACCGGCCGGGGACTATGTGCCACGTAGTATCATGAACCATGGTGGTGGTTTGTCCGTTGGCGCGTTGATCACAAGCATTTCACGCCGGTGCATTGTATGGGTTTGTATCGTCACAAAGCCTAACTGTTACGAGACTGCTACGTACTACCGATGCGTTGAATGGAAATGTGTGTACATAAAATGTCTCGGCATAGAGGCTACAACGCGGCAATGTGCATAATTCTTGTTGATATTGACAACAATGTACCATCATGTCAAAGCTAGGTTTCTAGTGTCACGATGGAGGGAAAGGCAGCGGTTCTTCCATGCAAAGCTATCTAATCTCAAATACTCCTATAGGTCATTAGCTAAGCCTTTCCTAACCTCTCTCCTAGTTTCCTAGTACTAATCATCATCAAAAGCCTTTTGGTGAAAGGACCATCCTAAGCCTAGAATATTGATACTAGGATAATTAAGAAGCGTGTGCTGTCCTCATCTAATCATGCATCAGCCGTGTAGAATATGCGTACCCGAATGAACACTTGATGCAGATACTGGCAGAGGCGGACATAGACGCTGTACGGTTTACCTCGGCCGTGCCCGCATGTCAGTGACGAGCCAGCGCGGCAGGCAAGAGGTGTTCTGTGCAAGACGTTTTTGTCCGCACGGGCGTTCCGGATCTCGAAGCGCCCCAATGATGCTGCGGCCGCGGGAGGAGGACGACCCGGGCAACACCTCCCCGACACGGCACGTGCGAGCGCAAGGCCACCCTCCAGCCATGTGCCCCCGCTCGCGCCCATCTATCGGTTTAATCGTGGCCCCACAGGGCCAGTACGGCGTGCCAAACGCCCAGGGCTACATGCGTACCACCGCTGATGCCACTCCGTTCCGACCCGATCCGCCATGGGCTTGTCGACGATACCTCATTCTACGGGAGTGGGACTACACTCGCTCGTGGCTAGCTGTGACTCGCGCGATCCGATCAAAGAATCGGGAGGAGTACGTGTGCGATCTTTTTGTTTCGTACCGATTCAGAAAAAGAGGGTTTTTTTTTTGAACGGGGATTCAGAAAAAGAGGGTGAGCGGCGTAAAGGAGGTGCCACGATGTGTCGCGGCCGCTTTGCAGGAACCGCACGGCTCTCCGAAAGCAAATCTAGCGCCATTTTCCAATACAAAAACATCTTATGTTTAGAAAGATATAAGTATTCCCTAATTACATGTCCATATTCGCCCAGATTCGTATAAATGTTTTAATCTACTCAAATCTTCGACATTAATTTAGGATAGAGCGTTCTACACAAATCTGCGTTAATGATAGTTATATATATATAGCTGAAGACATCGTGCACACAACAACAATAGCATAATGTAGTGGTATTTCTGCTTTTCGCGCCACATTTAGGTATTGCTGCTTTTCGCGCCACATTTATCCAACTGCTCCCTGCTGGTGTTCCAGTTGATGTGACTTGCTGACAACTACCAACACCTCCAACCCAACTTGGGAGGAAAACCCAATACTCACTGCTTCTATACAGAACAACCAAAAACTTAGGAAAAACAATACTCGCATACACAAAGAACGAATACTACTACTCCCAACTTAGGAATAATTTACCGGCAACAAGCATCATTAAGCTCTTCTTTTGCTCTCTGTTTTTACCATCTTTTTCAGAGGATTTCTGGTGCTGCTTTCACTTTTTACCGGGAGAAGACGGGGCTGAGGGTTTTGGAGAACCCGCGGAGCGCGCCGTAACCGCGGGAGCTGAAGCCGAGGCAGCCCAGGACGCCCTGCCGGTACGGCAGGAACGTGCGCCGACGCATCTCCTCCGCTTGCGCTCTGTTCGGCGCCGCGTACAGCCTCTCGTGTGCGGCCGCTACAGTCGTCGAGCGCCGCCGACCCTTCCCCCTCCCCTGACTCCGCGTCGTCCGGGACTCGTCACCGGCGCCACCGCTCTCCGCAACCACCGGCGCACCTGTCTCCGATGGTGGTGATGGCCTCGCCCCACGGAACTTCGCGATGACTTTCTCCCTCGACGCCCACGTGTGCGAGAACTGCCACGTTTTTTCAGGCTTGGCGGCGACCGCGGCAGGGGTGTCGTGCGCATGGGCGCTGCCGGGCTCGCTCTTGCTACGGTGGAGGAGCATGTCCTTGAGAACCACCCACCGCCTGGACCCGCGGGCGGACGAGGACGAGGACGAAGAGGAGGTCGAGGACGAGCGCGATGAGGCGGTGACCGGTGGCGGGGCCTCCTGCTCCCCCGTCGAGTGAGGTAAGGAGCCAAGATCCGGCGCGGGGACGAGCGCATTGAGCAGCTTCAGCCGCGGGGACGCGCTGCGCGTCGGGGACATCGACCGGGCGCGTCGGTGCACGGAGCCGCTCCGGAGCGTCGGCTCGCGGCGGCGCGCGGGCCGCTCGCCGTCGTCGTCCTCGCTGGCGGGGTCGAGATCCGGGAGCGGGGACAGGGTGAGCGGCCGGATCTGGCCGTTCTGGAAGAGCTCGTCAGCGGAGATCATGTGCTCGCCGGGGCCGCCGAACTCGAACTCCGCGTCGCCTAGGCCGCCGCACCCGCCGCCATTCGTGGCACCGGAGGCAGCCGAGGACGACGAGAACAGCAGGTGGTGGATGGGGCTGGCCGGCGCACTGAAGAAGTAGCCTCCGCCGCCGCCGCCGAAAATGGCAGGGGGTCGGCCCGGGCTCGACGGCGCGCTGGCGAAGGGGGTGGAGCAGGTGCTGTCGATGTCGTCGTCCATGGCGCGAGCGGGCTGGACCTTTGTATAGTTCGTTTTGAGTTGCGGAATGTGGTCTTGGGGAATATGGAGGGAGATGAGATGAGATGAGATGAGATGAGATGAGATGAGAGGTTATAAACGGACGGAGGGGAGGGGGGCTTCCGGCAGGCAGTAACTATCGTGGCTGGCTGGATCGTGATGGGATGGGGTTATATTTACGGCCGAGCTGCTTGACCTTGTTCGATCGGATTTTATCTACGGCCCGAGCTGCTTCAACTGGGCGGTGTGCTAATCCTAATTTGACCCCGTTTTACAGTTTTCATTTACATCTATATTTCCTTACGCAAAGCTCGTCCAATGAACTAAACTGGATATTCCTTCCCCTCGAGAAGAAAAAAGCGATATTCCCTCCCAGGAAGCCCTACGAACGCCCTCCGATCTGAATTAAATGGTGCAGCTTTGGTCAGATTTGTTCGAGCAATGTCTAGAGCGTTTAAATATATTCCCTTTATCGAAAAAAGATGTGTGTAAATATGAAGGTTCGCACGTTTTGAAAAATAGTTGGACAACTAATTTGAATCAAAGAGAGTATGATTTTTTAAGATTTAACTATGTACTAGTATCAAAAGCCCGATGCCTCCGTTCCTATGCATTGGAATCCCACGGCTCAATTGCATAGTAAATTGAAACGTCCACACAAATCTCTTACTTAACCTTGTAGGTTCAATGCATTTTTCACGCGTTTCATCCTAATATTAATCATAAATACATTGTGCGTGTGTCTACAATGCTTTGTTTTGTGGCAAATCTGCGAGATTATCGTGTTCTTCATATTCCCATGTTCCTCAATCTTGTGATCTAGATAGGCCTTTACATCACTTCTAATAGAAATCCACAATTCTAACGATGTAGGACGCGGTGTATGTAAAGTTATTAAGTGGTGTATGCACACGAGCCAAAGCGGCTAATTTTTATGTCCTCATCTGTGAGTCCCATTTTCATGATATGTGTGCTACTCGTGTTCCGTAGTTCATATGAGTTGGTGAGTTAGTCCCAACTTAGTTGGACTGTTTACTCACACATACTCCTACGATAAAATATTTTGCATGGCGCTTGGCATGCATCGCATCAATGGTTGAAACAAGCTCCCATAACATCTAATTGCATATTTCAAAGGGTTTCCACTTAGGTGGGTGCAAATTTCCCGTAACTTCCCGTGGTGAGGTATGCCACACTTCACTAAACCACACTACTTACATGATCATGTCACAATGCAAGCAACACGAGAGACACAACATTACAACTTGACGTGTATATTAATTAAACTTCAAGGTTATCAAGTTGTTAATTAGATGCGATGAAAATGCATAATTTTTTTTGAATGTTTAGATGATCGCAATAGTTCCCATGCAAAATGAATTCTATGAAATTAGATGAAACCTAGAACTTTTCTTTTAAAGTTTCATGCAAAGTAGTCCATGCAAAAAAGCTCCAACCTAGTAAATTGATCTTTCCTAAGGAATGAAATTAATCATTTAAATTTTCTGCATAATTACTTTGAATCAAATAGTATTTATTATTTTGAAGAATTCCCAATATTTATTCCACTGCGCAAGACACATAATACTTACATTTTCTTGCATTGTTGGAATCTTGGATATGATTGAAAGAGTCCATAAGTATTTTCTATAAATGTCGCCAACGGAGATCTTTTGATCAAATGGTTATTAATATTTTTATCTTATGATCTATTGTTTTTGTTTGTGCAAATTGACTTAGCTATCTTCCTGAGAACGCGGCCACTGTAAAAAAAATACTAACAATCATTTAACGTGCAATGCATATGCTTACTAGTAAATTAAGTAACAAAAGCCCTAACATAGGTTGTAATGAAAGAGGCATAACTAATTGAAATTTCATTTTTGTAACATTGTTTTCGCAAATATGTCTAAGTAATGGACACTCTAAGTGCTTCTTAAATTGCCAGCTTCTAATATATAGTCTTTGTTCCATGCAAAACTACGAAAACTAACATAACTTTCTTCTCAAGCAAACATCATTCGAAATAGAATAACAATTATTTACGTGCAGTGAAGATGCTTTCTAGCAAAATTCAAGTTACACAGATATCTTATATCGGTTGTATGAAAGATGCATATCTTATCGAAACATTTATCTTGCAACATGTTTTTTTTGGCAAATATGTACAATAAAAATGCTATAAATAAAATATATCATTATTTGAACAAGGGGCGAAGACCGGTCTGTAACACCCCTAGTTTTTAAAATTTAATTAGGGTTTTCTCTTGTGCATCATAAGCATTGTGCTATATTGGTAATAAAAAATCTTTAAAGGAAAACCTTCCCAAAACCATAACTTGGTTCTTGTTTCGTCTAAGTAATCCATTTCAAAAAGCTTTCAAATCTTGAAAAAGGGCAAAAACTATGGAGACTCTATTATACGAAGGTTTCATGAGGGTATTCAAAATACTTTAAACTCTGTGTGTTTTCGAAATAATTCAAAACATCTTTGGTTTGAAAATAGAAAGAGAAAACAAGAAAAGAAAAGGTTTTCAGAAATAAAACTATTTCTAACCCTATCCTGGGTCGTATTCCATCTTTCTCCTTCCTTTACTACCGCCTAGAGCAGCAGACTGCGGTCTTCCTCTCTCCCTTTGGCACAGTCTAGTAGTAGCCCAAAATCGGCCTAGCCCATGTACCCTTCTGTGTTGTCTTCCTCGCGCGAGATAAGGAACTCGCTAGCTCAGCAAAGACCATCATCATCCGTTGTTGTAACACCCTTAAATCGGCCTTATGCTAGTTTTAGCCATTTCCGCCAAACCCGCATAAAAACGATTCAAAGATGCCCACCAGGCACTTGCGTGCGGGTGAAAAACGAAGTAATAACATTACACAATAGTCCACGATGGAACCCACAGAAACATATATACAACAACGACTCCATGAGTCAAAAATACAGATATACAATACAAAGATCCAAATCACCTTGAAAAAGATACAACATCCGAGTACGGATAAGATGCAAATGGGGCTAAGAGCCCTGAAGAATAACCAATGGCGTCCATAACCCTGCCCAGGCCAAGCCGGAAGGGTAACCCTGCTAACGACATCGATCTCAAACCTGCTAAAACAAAAGGGGTGCCGACAAAGGACAAAGAAAAAAGAGGAGCGTCAATACTAAGGCCAGTACACGGCGAGGCTAGAATTCGGCGGCTCTCGCCTACATAGGTATGGTGGACTGAAGCGGCAGCGCAGCATGCACTAAACAACCTATAGAGACTCAATACAACTGTCGGCTATTAGAGAGGGATAAGAAAGACATATCCGGAACCAACCTTATACTAACACCAATCATACCCATCCTGGCATTTCCCCCTCGAGACCAAACGAGGAAGTCAAACCGAAGAACTCACACAGATGGCAGTTTTATTCATTCCATTATAGTTGAAACACTTACTAGTAAGATATAGATAGCACGAGTCATCCTAATAGCATAATTAATGGGCAGTTTTAGTTAATCATTCAGTTGTAGTTGCAGTACTTAGTAGTCAGATACAATTAGCATGTGACATCCCAACCCAGCAGTTGTTGGCACTTTTATTTCATTCCATTAGAGTTGCGATACTTACTAGACAGGTATAACATGACACGATACACCCTAGTTCCACCAGTTGTTGGCACTTTTATTATCCATTCCATTGTAGTGCAACTGATTACTAGTCACATATTAAGTGAAATTTATAGCGCTACTTTAGTTATGCTTGTCTATGATCAAGATACTGTGCTCCAAGTTGTCCAAAACCGTGGACACGGCTTTTAGAAAGATTTACCCTGCAGGAGTGCACAAATAGCAACACACACACGATCAACCTCGGAAAAACCAAATCAAAACCTAACGAGGCTTACACGACAAAGCAATCACAGGATTCATAAAAGATTTTAGGGGGCCACCCCACTAAGCTACCCGCGATGAAGTTGGCCGGCTCCGAGACGGACCTAGGGTTTGTGTAGACGGCGGTAAACGACTGGGAACCCGAAAGTGTGATTGGGCTTGTCGATACAGCGAAAACGTGTCACGATCCAAAATAGTACATGTGCTCCACGCACAATCTTAAATAAAGCAGTAAAACATGGCATAAGTACATGATAGTAATAAAGCCCCAAACTAGTTTGTGGCCCCAAGAAATAAAAAATGAATCAAGCTCTGGCTAAGGGGGATCCATAGAGTCTCCCGTATGTGGATAGTGCGAATAGTCAACGAACAGATATCAAGTACTCGGGGCCTACGGGACACGAGTGGACATGGAAAACCAAATAACATATATTGCCCATCGGTGTCTCTTTCATTAGTTATCCCAACAGTTTAATAGTTGTATTTAAAGTCATGATCCTCTCCACCGTAAGGCATGTGACAACATTCCAATAACTGTGTGGTACTTCACGACACGGGATCGCACCTAAGCAAGCGACTACGACTCGCAATACCATCTATCTACCAAACAATAGGCAATAGGATGTGTCCAAGGCAATATAGAGGCTGCAAGGTATATAAATGGTGCAGGGAAACTAAAGCATCGCAATACGGATAGCAATAGATCAACAGGAGGAAGTAAAGGCTATAAATGCAAAATAGGTAGAAAGAGGGAGATTGCTCGCCTGTGAAAACACTGCCGAAGATATATTTTCCGAAGATCTTGTCGATACTCGCACCCACTCAATGGCCTAATCCGCGAAGAACCAAAGTACTAAAAGAAACACCGGATGCACTATTTAATACTACAACAGAAGATCGGGCATGATGCAGGTATGGTGCATGACATGGCAATATGCGATGCAACTAGACAATATTAAGCGGAACCGGGGTCCCGACAATTATTTAAGTGGTTCATGTTGTTTAGTTACCCTGCAATTTAAAGGTTGTCTTAACAAGACAAAACATGGCACGGGTTCGCTACTCAAACTTAAATGGAGCCGTTATAAGGCTAAAATAGCCTGCATATGGTCTCCATATTTAATTTAAGGTGAATTGCTATTTAACCCCAAACCCACAAGATAATACGTATGCAAGCATGTAAGATTTAATGCAACAAATTAAATGTTATACTTATCAAAATAGGACAAGGATTGGGGTCTCACGGTTTGGATTGGAGAGGCGAAGAGATGGTCCTCAGATTATATGGAAATAGCCAATGGCATGTTGGAGATATGCCCAAGAGGCAATAATAAAGTGGTTATTATTATATCTTTATGTTTATGATAAATGTTTACAACCCATGCTATAATTGTATTAACCGGAAACATTAATACTTGTGTGTTTTGTAAACATAAAAGAGAGTCCCTAGTAAGCCTCTTGTTAAACTAGCTTGTTGATTAATGGATGATCATGGTTTCCTGATCATGGACATTGGATGTCATTAATAACAAGGTTATATCATTAGGAGAATGATGTAATGGACACACACCCATAGTAAGCATAGCATAAGATCAAGTCATTAAAGTTCGTTTGCTATAAGCTTTAAAATACATAGTAACCTAACCCTTCGACCATGAGGTTATGTTAATCACCATCACCGGATGAGTACTTTGATAACATCAAACACCGCTTCGTAACTAGGTGGTCATAAAGGTGTCATTGGGTATTCTAAAAGTATGTGTTGAAGCTCATGGACCAAGATTGGGATTTGTCCATCCATATGACGGATAGATATGCTCTGGGCCCTCTCGGTGGAATGTCATCTAGTTAGCTTGCAAGCATGTGACTAGGTCACAAGGGATGACATATCACGGAACGAGTAAAGAGTACTTATCAGTAACGAGGTAGAACTAGGTATAGAGATACCGACGATCAAACCTCGGATAAGTATAGTATCACGTGACAAAGGGAATTGGTTTCGTATGTAAATGGTTCTATCGATCACAAAGTCATCGTTGAGTATGTGGGAGCCATTATGGATCTCCAGGTCCTGCTGATGGTTATTGATAGGAGATATGTCTCTGTCATGTCTACATATTCACGAACCGTAGGGTGACACACTTAAGGTTCGAAGTTGTTCTAAGTAGATATGGAATGTGCGTTGGAGACCGAATGTTGTTCGGAGTCTCGGAATGGATCCGGGACATCACGAGGAGATCCGGAATTGTCCGGAGAATAAGATTCATATATTGGGGATCATTTTCTAAGTTAGGAAATGTTCTGGAGTGTTTGTATGGAGATTCTAGAAGGTTTCGGAATGTTCTGGAAGGTTCTAGAGGATTTCTTGGAGTTTGCTTGAAAAACCAAGAAAGGATCAAAGGAGTCCTGGTGGGGCAAGACACGGATTCGTGGGGGAGGAGGACTCCTCCCCCCTTCCCACCGCCGGCCATAGGAGGGGAGTCCTACAAGGACTCCCCCTCCCTAGGCGCGCCCTCCCCCCCTTAAATAGAAGGGCAGGGGCGCCCCCTCCTAGCCTCTCCCATAACTCCCAATCTCTGCCGTCTCTCTCCTCCACCTTTCTTCTGCACAGGCATAGGCGAAGCCCTGCAGAATTCTCTACTCCACCACCACCACCACGCCGTCGTGCTGCTGGGATTCCGTGGAGAAGATCTACTACCTCCGCTGCTCGCTGGAACAGGGAGAGGAAGGTCTGCTTCGACTCCGCACGTGTGACCGACTGCGGAAGCGCTGCCGAAACGCGGCGCCGGAAGGATCATCAACTTGACCGACCGCGGAAGCACTGCCGGAACGCGATGCCGGAAGGATCGTCCACACGATCTTGAGATCGGCAAGTGATCGACTACATCAACCATGAGATCTAATCTCGTTAACGCTTTCGGATCTACGAGGGTTAGTTCCTATCTATCTCGTTGCTCATGTCTAATAGATTAGATCTTGGCTTTTATCTAGATTAGATCTGGGTTTTGTTCGTTCTTGCGGTAGAAAATTTTTGTTTTCCATGCTACGAACCCATCATGGCACAGAAGTACCGAACATCGGGAAGAAGACCTTGTCAAAGGGCGGCGACGTCGGACAATGGTGTTTGGTGCAGCAAGATAAAGGTATGTCAAACTTGACGAAGAAGAATATCCATGGAGTGGTAGCGAATTGAATATGTCAGATAGAACAAAACTGAAGCAAATGCTCTTGCTGTAATTATGTCGAGCACTTGGCAGAGCATACGGACTTAGCCAATACAGAACAAGAACCACAGACCCGTCTGAAGTTTTTCACCTGCTCACCAGAAAAGAAAAGCACACAGCCTAAGGGGAACTGACACGCACAAGCATCACTGAACCAAACGACATGGCACCATTGGCCAGGCTGGAGTAGCTCTATACACGGAAGCCAGGCATTAGGGGAGAAAAATATTTTACCTGCACCCAGAGATAGCAGATGTTGCGGCTGACAAGCGGCAAGTGGATCGTGGCCCAAGGCGATGGATCAAGGCGTGATCTGGATCACATGCGGGGTTGGAATAGGCCCTCCAGGCACAATACTCGAACGGGGCGACCAGGGGAACAAGGAAAACTGGGCGTCGCGAAGTGGCTCTGGGAATCTGGTGCTGGTGTGTGGAGTTTGAGTAGCCGACATGAGCAGTGCTGGTGGCGATGGAAACGAGGTAAGCTAGCACCGTCGGCCGGCGAGAAATCCAACAAGCTGGTTATTTTCTGCCGCATGCGAGAGATGGCGACCAAGTACGATGGAGGCCCAGGGAATATATGGTGGAAGCTCACACGGCGATTCAATCAAATGGGATATTTCCTGCTTGCTACTCGAAGACTCAAATGGAGGATTTGGTGGCATGTGGTGTTGATTGATTGGGATCTACATAGCTTTTGGATAAACTTGCAGACACTGGACAACGAGAGGAACCTGGCAGCCGTGAAGGACAACAAAAATATGTGGGGAATTTAGGTGGGATCTGAGATTGGAGGCTAGGGTTTGGAAGAAATGAGGAGAAAGGGATATTTATCTAGTCCAAAGTCGACTAGATGAGGCTAGTTTTAGCCTAAAACTTTAGATACGCTTTTTGCCTAATTTTATTTTTAGTAAAATAAGAAAACCTTTGTAGTTTTATAATAAACCAAAAATTATTATTTGTTTTTTTATAACATGAGAAAAAGAAAGACTACGTCATATATTTAACCGTACGTATATTTAAGGAAACAAAATATGGTTTTTAATACAATAATTTGTGATTCAAAAATATATATTGGGATGGCAAGGTTTAGCTATGATTTTAGGAGGAGAAAAGAATAAAATGTAGGAAGGAGAGTCAATGCATTATGTGACAATTATAATATGACAAGAGATGAAAAAAAATATTAGAGGGAAAAGGCCTCAGGTATGTATAGGAATAAGAGAAAGAGGGAGATTAAGCAAGGTAGAGAGATAGCAAGAAGGCTATTAGTGCATGTATGTGGTAATATAGTGGCATGTTCACATGTAGAATGGAAAGAATAAATACCGCGTGTAGCAGGGACAAAGATAGATGATCATAGCATGGTTGGATTAAAAAAAATTCCAACAAGAAAAAGGAATAGATCAAGCCAAGATTTAAAGAAATAATAGAATGGAATAGAGATACAATAGAATGAAAGGAAGAAATAGATGATCACAAGATGTAAAGACCCACACAAATCAAATGGGCATGATTTAAATCCATAAGGCAAATAAAAGGAATCCATGTGTCATATGTGGTAGAATTGATATTAATCATCAGGACTAGATAGATTGAAAAGTTAGTGATAACGAGAATTTAAGAGATGATGCCCCCAACTCAATTTGGGCATTTTGAAAAATATAAAATAGCAAGACTCAATTAATAGAATTTGGACATTATGGTTCCATATCAAGTGGCACCAACTAGAGATAGAATAGAGGGAGGTTAAAATAGAGAGGAAGCAATGGCAAGCTCAAATAAATATATCAAGAACCAAACACAAGTGTAATAATTTGAATGCAATGATTTAATAATATGTTCCATGCAAGGTGGCATGATGAACATGATGATGCAGAAAAAATAAAATAACGAGCAATTTTCTAGTAGTGGTTTTACCGGGGTGCTACAGCTGTGATGCCTGCCTCCATCATGATGCCCATTGCCGCCTCGTTTCTATTAATTTCAAGCAAGAGTTGCCCCCATCAGACAACCCTAGTCGTGGCCCACTTCCCCACTTTCTCTCGTTCCTCAGTGTGTCTGAAACCCTAGCCCCATAGACACCAGCGATAGCCACTACTGCAGACTGATGACCCACAAGTATAGGGGGTGTATCACAGTATTTTCGATAAGTAAGATTGTCGAACCCAACGAGGAGCAGAAGGTGCTGGCAAGTGGCTTGGAGCAGGAATTCTCTGTAAATACTTAGCAAACGGATTTTTAGAGGTTTTTAATAATGGAAGTAAATAAAGTACGAGTAAATAAAAGACAATAAGAATAAATGCAGCATGTGGCCCAACCCTTTCTTTAGCAAAGGACAAGCCGGTTGTATTACTTAGGATGACCAAACGTTCTCGAGAACACATGGGAATATCGTCAAGTGCTTTCGCTTCGTATAGTTGATTAATCTTCTTTAGCTTGCTAAGTGTTGTGTGGGTGAACCTGTGCTAATGTACCGACCTTCCTAGGACTAATACATACTTATGATTAAACCTCTTGCAAGCATCCGCAAGTACAAAAAAGTAATTAAGGTGGAAACCTAATCACAACTTTAAACTCTAAGACCCTAACATCCCTTGTGCAATGGTTTCCTAACGGGGGTTCAGGTTTTTGTCACTCCGGCAACCCCTACGATTAGTAGCCAAATACACAATGCATTCCCCTAGGCCCATATAGGTGAAGTGTCATGTAGTCGACATTCACATGACACCACTAGAAGAAGTACACCACAACTTAAATATCAGACCATTGAATCTTTCTCAACACAATTCCACTACTAACAACATGACTTCTCCCATGTCCTCAAGAACTAAATGAACTACTCACAAGACATCATATGGATCATGATCAGAGATGAAATAATGACGTGCAACAATCTGAACATAAACAATAATTCAATGGTTCCACTCAATAGCATCAACTACAAAGAGTAATCAACACTAGGAAAGTTTCCCCTAAGGACTATGCAAGATTCAACCCAATTGTTACAACGGTATGCTGGTGGTGATGATGGAGATGATGGAGATGATGGTGGTGGTGATGATGATGATCCCGATGAAGTCCAGCTTGATGGTGGTGTTGGTGGCGCCGATTTCCCCTCTCCAGGAAGGAATTCCCTTGGCAGAATTCTGTCTGCCGGAGAGATCTTTCTCCCTCGGTGTTTTCTGCCCCGCAGAGGCGGCGAAATCTTTCTGTGGGTGCTCCCTGAGTCATAGGGTTTTGGAAGGATAATATACGCCAAAGGGGAGAGTCAGGGGTGGACCAGGGCAGCCATAGCACCTGGTGGCGTGGCCTGGGGTGGCCCGCGCTAGGGGGTGGTATGGGCCCCCTGTGGCCCATCTCCACTCCTCCTTCTGGCAATCTTCGTCTTCTGGAAAAATAGGATTTTCCATGTATTTTCCTGGATTTTTTGATCTTCACGAATTTCGCCTCCAAACAGCACCTTTTCCATCAGAATCCTGACTGTAGCGGTCCATGCTCCAAAAGTCATCAACCATGTAAAAACAGGTGAAATAACATAAGTATCATCTCGTAATATGAAATATATCAATGAATAACAGTAAATTATGATATAGAATAGTGATGCAAAATGGACGTATCACAGACCGCCACGAGCCTCAGACCCTGCCACCGCAGGCCAGCCCATGGGAGTTGTGGGTGACGTGGCCTTGAAGGCAATATGCCCGAGAGGCAATAATAAAGTTGTTATTATTTTATTCCAAGTATATGAGATATTTATTTTGCATGCTATAATTATGTTAATTGGAAACGTTAATACACATGTGTTTGATAAACAAATATATAGAGTTCCTAGTTATGTCTCTCATATAAACTAGCTCATTGATTAACAAGATGATTAAGATTTCCTGATCATGGACACTGGATGTTGTTAATAACAAGGTCACAACATTGGTGAAATGATGTGATGAACCTTCATCCAAAGTATAGTAATACGATCAAAATCATTATATTTACATTGTTATAATATCATACGAAGTAACCATAATCCTTAGATCATGAGATTATGTTAATTTGCTAACACCGGAAGAGTACTTTGATAACATCAAACATTACACCGTAACAGGATGACTATAAAGGTGGGTTTGGGTACTCTGAAAGTGTTATGTTGAGGCTCATGGATCAAGAGTAGGACTTTCCCATCCCGATAATGGAGAGATATACTCAGATCCTTCTCGGTAATATCACATTGACATAGCATACAAGAAGTGATAAGATCACTAAGAATGGTATATCACGGGAACGAGAAAAAAGTACTTGTTAGTAACGAGATCAAAATAGGTATGAGGATACCGATGATCGAATATCGGATATTATATCACGAGACAAAGAGATTTAGTTACGACGTTAAAGGTTATCACGATTACTAGAGTCACCGTTGAATGTGTGGGAGTCAGTACGAATCTCTAGATCCCGCTGCTGATTATTGATCGGAGAGAGGTCTCGATTATGTCTACATTATTTATGAATCGTAGGGTGACACACATAAGGTATACCGACACTAAATGGAGCAAATATAATGCGAGAGAAAGGATTTGAAAGCGCTGAGATTATTTCGATCGACACCAGAATTGTTTCGTATCAAATTGCTAAAAAAGATTTCACACGTAATATCGAAGTATTGTAAGGGGGTTTATACAAATGTTTGTTAAATAACGTAATTAATTTTTTTTAATAAAATAAATAAAATAGTTTAATTAAATAAGAGATGCATTAATCTTGGTGGAAAATTAATGCAACTTTGAGTGGAGATGGAATTGATATTTGAATGCTTAGTGGAAACTCCACTCACATGAATGAGGGAGAGGTGGGGGAACCCAGCATGGCCACCGGTCATGGCATGGGGGCTGCCCCCTCCCCTATAAAAGGAGGTATCCTCCTCCTCTCCTCTGACACTTCCTCATAAATGATCTCTCTCCTTCTAGAATATTTCTCATGGCTTCAAATTAGCAAAGTACATGTTCCCGGTTGTTTATCTGGAAGGAATTGCTGCTTCCGCTGCTTTGCTAGAGCGAGGACTCGGAGGTTGTCAGGATACCGGGCATGTGTACGATCACGGATGCGCTGCTTCTTAGCAGCGCTGGACTTCCACACGATCTTGAGATCGGTAAGTGTACGACTACATCATCCACCAGAATAAATTCGTAACGCTTTTCGATCTTTGAGGATAAGTTCTTTATGGATGTATATCCACTGTTGATTTCTCTAGGTAGATAGATCTTGGTGCTTAGTTAGTGGCGAACCTCCAGGGTATGCCGGTGGGGCACGGCATACCTACGGCCCAACCCATGTGGGTATACCAACGAAGGAAAAACAGGCAGTGGGTCGGCCTGGTGCACAGAGTACTTGTGAGATCGGGGAGAAAATAAGGAAGAGCCAGCTATCAAGTGGAGCAGTTGCGTGAGTTGCGTGAGATTGTCTCTGATCGATCATAAGTAACCCTCTCCTCCTCCAGCGGAGCAGTTGCGTGCGTTGCCACGTCCAGGCCGCCACGCTCCGACGCCTAGCCAGATTAGGTCGGATTGGGACTCATGAATTAGGCCACTGACGCAGGACACCACTAGTCCACCACGCTAGCACCTAGCAGTTGGACACGAATTCTCCCGTTGCCGCCTTGTCGTCTTCCTCCTTAACAGTCGGGAATGATCAATTTCGTAAGAGCATCTCTAGCAGATACCACATATCCGGTTAAAACCACAAAATTTGCAGTACTGGTCTCCCGAACAGATCCCGTAAAAGTGGTCAAACCCGTAAAAAAAATTGCAACACCCCCATATTTGTCCTCGTGGACCGCATATATTTAGTTTTGGAGGATGTTTTTACAGTAAACTGCAAAGCGGTCAACGCTTCCCTTCACCAAAAATACAGCACCAACTGCTCCAGTCCGACTCCGGTTGCGCCGCCACTGCCTCCCTACGAGCTCGATTCCATGGCGACGAGCCTCTATTCGCACATCAATTTTCTATTGATGATGAGTCTATTTTTATTACATGGGCTAGCTAGACACCGAGCGTAGCTTGGCCGACAACATGCGCTCGACGGGAGCTATCTAGCTTTGTGTGGTCGGCAGCGTGCGCAGCGTGAGCTAGCTAGCTAGCTTAGCTTGGCCGGCAGCGTGCATAGCGGGAGCGAGCTAGCTAGCTTAGCTTGGCAGAGCAGAGAAAAGCGCGCAGCGGAGTAGAGCGGCAGCTTGGCCGGCGGCCGACACAAGAGTAGAAACAGCAGGGGCGCGCGCCACGGCGGTGGCCGGTCACGAGTCGATCCAGTTCCATGGCCAATGTGTGGGATTTGCGTGTCTAGGAGGAAGACGACCAAATATTCCACCAAATATTTGGGTTTGCAGTACTAGTTTGCGGTATCTGTTTCGTGTCTTTTTTTCAAAAAAAAACGGTTTGCGATACACCATATACGCGTTTTGCAGGACGAGCGTTTGTTGTATCTGCTAGAGATACACTAACAACACAGCCGGTCAACACATTAATCTTTCTTTCTAGCGTCGCATGTGATGTGAGATTTATGTACTGCCAATTATTGCATCTATATTCAAGAGACATGCAATGACTTTAGTAAGATCAAAGTTAAAAAATAATGAGTGATAGTCTCTTAGATGATTGTCTTGTCGCATACATTGAAATAGATTTGTTCTCTGACATGGATGAAGATGATATAATCGAGAATTTCATGCTATTAAGGAGGCGCTCTAGTGAGTACTGCCTGAGTTGACCCAAATTGAGCGAAGGTGGCCACTTCGCAGAGAAAGAAAATGAATACTTAGAAATGCATCTAATCTAAGAGTTCATAAGATATAATTATTCTCTTAAATAAACTTTTGTCTCGTGTAGAGTACTATCCAAAATAATCTGGGACGGATGGATTCGAACCTACGAGTAACGGGACCAAAACCCGCCGCCTTACCTCTTGGCCACGCGGAGGCGTAGGTTAGACAAGTCAAACAAGTAGAACCGTAAGTTTTTAATGCATATTTCAGAATATCATATGTTATTTTGAACTATTTGAATTTAATAAATATTTCAATTACATATTATATATTGCTTCTATATTGTATTATAAAGAAAATTTACACTTATTTATTGAATCGGCAAATAGATATCGTCCAAATAGCCATTAATTTTTTGTGCGGCATACCATTGGTAAAATCCTAGGTCTGCCACTGTGCTTAGTTGTTCATATTGTAGAATTTTTTGTATTTTCTATGCTGCGAATCCAACAGACCTGACCAGGCAGCCTAGACAACGCTAGCAACCGTGGCAGCACCGTGGCCATGGTCGATGCCGATCTTTGTCAACCTCGCGGATGAAGACGAGGACTACGGTCGCATCAGCTACGGTGGTGCAAACCCTAGAAAGTGTCTTATATTTTTTATTTTCGTTCATGTTTTGGTTGTACTTAATTTTTATTATATGTATAATTATTTTTATGCAATAATATAAAAACTGAAAATATGTCCCCGGTTGGGTGCACGCGCAGATAATGGGGGAACAATGTGTCTATTCTTGTCCACCCAACGATCCAAACAGACCCAAGCGGACAGATTTGGGGCGTGTTTGCTTGCTCATGACCTTTAGTCATACTTGAAGATCATAGCTACACGGAAGATGTGCACGGCAATGCAACCTATGTCGTTTGTTTTAGTGCGTTTTAATTTCTCTGGGGTTTGGAAAGCAATGTCCTAGTTGTTTGCTTGCATGTTTTCTTGGTTTTCGGCAATTTGGAACTTGTTAGGCTAGTTGCGTTCTCCCTGATATCCTTTCTCCTTACTCATGGTGTGAGCTTAACCATGAAAACAACACAGCATACCACAAAGTTCAGAAAATTTCAATTCAGAGAACACCTATATTAAGACTGAATTCAAATCAGCCAAGACGTGCACTACAAGATTTTGGTCAATTTGTGACATTTTCCCACGATGATCTAAAACCTGTCATGAATTTTGTCACGGATCCATGACGTTTTGGCCGAAACGTCACGGCCCGGCCGAGGCCCTGAAAAGCCCATGTATTTATGACAAAACAGGCAATTCATCGCAGAAAACATCGTGAATTTCGTCTTGTGGCCCTTTGGCCCACTATGACTGTGTTCTTTGGCTTTTTTACAAGGCAAAGCGCGGGGAGAGCTGGGAAAGCCAAACGCGGGCGCGCGGGGAGGCGAAATTTTTGTTAAGTCATGTACTAGATAAAAACCTAACACTCATTGCCTTTCCTCATCTCATTGACCACCGCCACTCCCAAAGATCTGTCGCACCACGCCTCCACCCCTCTTCCTCCTCCATCCTCCCTCTCCCATGCCATTGTGCCCCCACCTCATCTCACAGCCTCGTGTCGGTGGGGTAAGCAACATCGAACCGGATTTTGGGGTCCCTGTCCCCTCCAAAGGCGGCGCGTCTGCAAGCAGAGAAGGAACGGTCACAGCCGGTGCCCCTTCCGATGAGGACGCGTCCTCCTCTGCGGCTGATCGTGGATCTGGCCGCTGGGGCCTCGGCATCCCATCCTGCTATGGTTGATGCCAGCTCGCTTGTGTCCTCCACAAGGATCGTCGGGGATGTTGGACAACGAGGACCACTACTTCGAGTGCAAGGCCGACTTTGGCGCATCCAAGACCTACCCACAGCAGGCCGACGTTATCTATAAGGGTCGGCACATCATCATCAAGAACCGTCCTTGGAAGGTGTGCACCTTTTAGATCTTCTCCTCCAATCGAAAAGCCCACGGACAATTTTTTCTCTTATGTTCCTATGGTTGATTGATACTTATGAGAACCTTTGCGATGATCTCCTGAGAACATGGAAGTCTTAAGTATTTTTTACCTTGATTTATTAGGTTCGGCGTTTGTGGATTATGATCTTTACCTAGGTATATCCATCTCTGTGTTTCTGTAAATCTTTACTTGTCAGGATTCGACTCGGTTATAGATCTTAACCTAGGTATACCTTGATGTCTATTTTACAGGGAAAATAACTTGCATGTTTATGAGCAAGTTGTCATATTTTGAGTTGTCATAGTCCACTGATATATGCTATTTAATCAGATCTACGGGCATTCTCAATGATGTACTTTCCAATGCTTTCCCTTCTGTTTAATTGGGGGTATGTAGCTACCTTCTTTATGTAGTTGAATTTGATATGCTTCATTGCAACAATAGATTGCTCTTCCCTTATTTACTATAGTGTGAGTAGTAGTATTTTTGCTAGCTCTTGTGTTTTAGAATGATTGTCAATGAAGCACTAGATAACTTCGCTTAATTCATCACTGGTTACTTGTAGGCATCACTAGAATTATTTGTTTGTTTAGCATGAGTAATAATTAGCAGCACTAGCATCACACATGTTTTCCTGTGTTGAGTGCTTGCGTGTGCCGTATCTTGTGCACATGGTGTTACTTATGCATCTCAGAACATTATCAGCGTATAACTCAATTACAAAAATATATTTCTCAGGAAAAGACTAGGACTAGCAAATCTCCTCCATCATAATTCTATACCAGTTTGCAGAAATTTGCTTGGGAGAGTTTTTGGATAATAATTTAAATTTCTAAGCATGCTCTCCTTTAGTACATATTATTTGCTCAAAATTTATTTCACTTGTCAGGTTAGTCCTTAGTTTCTTAGCAACTCACAAAATATACGATTTCTGAAGACCTCATTTCTTTGAGTTATGTTGTGCTACCATTTTTCTTCTTTAATTTTGAGGCCACGCTATCATGTTCCCTATTTTATTCTAAGACCATGCTAACTTTCCTATTTTAGTTTTGAAAAATATATCTTTGATTTTTAATAGGTTTGTGGATTTCTTCTCAACTTCTCAACAAATCTATTTTACAACGTCAAAATTCCTCCATGGTATGTACCGCTTCCACCTCCTCTGCTTATGTTCAAGTCATTTTCATTCATGCACTGCTGGTATGATTTTTTGTTGCCTTGCTCCTTGGGCCACCGAGTTCATTGGTGAAAGATCACGGATGCCGCCTAGAGCGGGGGTGAATAGACGGTTTAAAACTTTTACGAGATGAGCTTAACTATGACGGAATAAAACTAGTGTTTAGGCCGCGGGGAGGGAAGCAGCAGCGCCACTGGGCCGGCCACCGATCCAGCACGACAGCATGAGGTGCGGGCGAGAGCGTGAGCAACAGGGCGTCTAGGCCGCGGCGAGGGAAGCAGCAGCACCACTGGGCCAGCTGGGCGCGACCCACGAGCAAGCAACATGAGGCAGTGGGCGAAGCAAGGCGCACCGGGAGCAAGAAACGGGAGCGGCAGGGAGTGCGCACGAGCAGACAAGGAGAGCGGCGGCTGGCTGACAGCAGGTGAGTGATACATTGCAAATGTATCTATAATTTTTGATGTTCCATGCTTGGTTTTATCTACTTTCTTGTGTTTTGTCCACACTTTGGAGTACTTTTCATATGATTTTTTTGACTAACCTATTAACAAGAGCCATAATGTCAGTTGCCTGTTTTCTGCTGTTTTTGGTTTCAGGAAAGTCAGAAAATGAATATTCTCGGAATTAGACGAGACAAAAGCCAAAGTCAATATTTTACCGGAAGACATCTGGAGCCAAAATACGAGACAGAGAGGGGCTGGGGCCCGGCCACACCACCTGGCCGTGCGGCCAGGCCTGGCCCGCGCCAGGGGGTGGTCTGGCCGACCCCAGCACCCCCTCGGTCTCTCCTTCCACCTATATATTGCCCTCGGGACCAAAACCCTAAGTACCCGATCAAAAATCCACGAAAGAGTCTGTAGCCGCCGCCGTCTCCATCCCTAGATCGGGAGGGATCTGAAGCTCTTCCCGGCACCCTGCCAGAGAGGGGAATTCACCCTGGAGGCCTTCTTCATCATCATGCAAGCCTCCGCTATGATGCGTGAGTAGTTCATCTCTAGACTACGGGTCCATGTAGTAGCTAGATGGCTGGTTCTCCTCCTTTGTGCTTTCATTTCTAGATCATGTGAGCTCCGTTCATGATCAAGATCATCTATTTGTAATTCTGCATGTTGTGTTTGTGGGGATCCGATGGATATTGAGATGTTATTTCAGATTGATTATTGATTCTATCATGTCTTTGTTATTTGTGATCTTGCATGCTTTCCGTTGTTAGTAGCTATCTTGGCCAAGTAGATGCTAGCAATTCCAAGAGTTAGTATTTATGCTCGATAGTGGGTTCATGCCTCTGGTAATCTGGGGAAGTGACAGAAATCTCTAAGGTACTAGATGTGTTGTTGCTACTAGGGAGAAAACAACAATCCTTTGTTCATAGAACAATCATATTGTTTACTTTACACGTAATTCGTAAAGCAATAATCTGTTGCTTGCAACTTAATACTGGAGGGGGTTCGGATGATAACCTGAAGGTGGATTATTAGTCATAGATGCAGTTGGATGGCAGTCTATGTATAATGTTGTAATGCCCAATCAAGTTCCAAAGGAGTCAAGATGATTAGTATATGCATGTATTGCTTTCTCGGTGTTTGTCAATTGCCCCGCTATAATTTGTTCACCCAGCATGTTATCTATCTTAAGGAGAGCCATCTCTAGTGAACTATGGATCCCGGTCCTTTCTTTTACATACAATCTACAAACTGTTTACTGCTTTGTGTTTACTTTCTGCAAACTATTACTTCTTTCCATTCGATACGTTTAATCCTTTGTTTTTAGCAAAACCGGTGAGATTGACAACCTCATCGCAAGTTGGGGGCAAAGTTCTGTGGTTGTGTTGTGCAGGTATCCACGTTGCTACTAGCACCGGTAGTGCGCCCTGCCAAGGCTCAACTAGCAACACCTTTGGGGTATTTCCTTGCTCCTACTGGTTTGATTAAACCTTGGTTTCATAACCGAGGGAAACTTGCTGTTGTGCTCATCATAACTTCCTCTTGGGGTTCCCCAACGAGCTCCACATCAACACCGAGCCATCAGTGGACAAGGCGGCTGGGCCTGGGAGTTGGCTTGGCCGGCCGGTAGTACAGGTTGGCCGACCCGGTACTACCGCCGAAGCCTGGTAGCACCGGCCAGCACTACTGAGCGCCATAGAAGAGAATGGGCTACGCTCAGTGCCAGGCAGTGGCGGATCCGGTACTACCAGTTGGCCCAAAAAAACTTTTTCTTTTTCTTTTTTCATTTAAAACAAAGGTGCAAATATTCAAACAGGCATATCTTTGGCTAGGGAACTCCGATTGGCCCAAAACCAATTTTGTTGGAAAGAGGACAACAAGAGCTACCCAATAAAAAGGTAAAATATTGGATATCACCAATTGAGAAACTATCAAGTATTATAATGTGATATACGTCACTTGGTGAGATTCCAGAAAACCTCCGAGATAAAAAACGCAACAAGGTATAAAAGGCAAATCTGTTTTTGATGAACAAGAGCTTGTTATGAAGGTTACCACAAACTCTATATCCTCACATGTATAGGACCAACAAACAACCAAGAAAGATGATGCTAAGAATGCAAAGGTTTGATCTCTCTCTGAACGATATGATCGAGTTGCTTAATTGAGAGCCCCCTCTTGATAGTATGGCTATCTATCCTAAACCTGGTCTCTCAACTACCAATACGAGACCGGAAAAAGGGAAAACCTATCAAGAATACCTTTGTATTGAGCATACTTTTACCTTGTCTTCATAAATCCATAATCACCGAGGATGGCAAGCATCAAACATGAGATCTTCTAGGGATGACACATTTTGAGCTTGCACAACACATCTTCTTCTACATTTCATCTACCTTGAAGCCAAAACATGCTCCAAGCGGTGCCAATGGATAAATCCTACAAGTGCAACTTAATACAACCATTAGTCCATAAAGATTGTCATTAATTACCAAAACCACACATGGGGGCCCACATGCTCTTTCAATTGGGTTCTTGCCTAGTTATCCCATGATTTACTTGTTGATACCTACTTTTAAACTGGTGGCCTTGATTTAGTTGTTGTCCTTAGCTTTGATGTAGTCCATCTTATTTCTTCATACCTTACTTAGCCTACATTTGTCGATATGCTGGTAGCTCATTTTTCACATGTGTCAATCATCTTATTTGTTGATACCGTCTTACTTGCCCTACATTTGTTGATGTAGCCCATCTTATTTTTTTAGATAATATAATTCCTTATTTAAGCTGGAATGTTGTTACCTGATCTTCATGCATGCTGAATACTGTTGATTGCTAATTGTTACTACCTAAGATTTTGAACCCATTCTTTGTATTGTAGTGATAGAAGCAAGATGGATTAACGCATTGTTTCTGAACTTATGTGTTGGAGTGTGTATGTGCTTGAACCACCTCGGTTCCAGAGCACCGGTAAGGGGTGCAGCTATGACTGTGCCGACGCTTCTTCCTCCATGCAGCACAGGCCAGCATGTTGCGCATGTTTAGATTCATCACACCACTAGAGGGAGGCCAATAGTAGCACCAATAATAGTAACACTGACATCGAACATATACTTTTTAACTAAAGCCGCATATGATTGATTATTTAAATAACTAGCTTGTTGTAACATGCATGTTCATGAGGAAATTAAACCCACTAGTACTATATGAAAATTTAGCTGAGATTTATTTGGATATTCTCTGTTCAGCGCGCTCCGCTAGATTTAGCAGAAATTTGATACTACTGTTAACTTGATTTTTTTTATATGTCCTAGTATGGTTAAGGTTTTCTTGATGCCCTGCTATTTTGTAACTACTGTTATATGTTGTTTGCTTGATTAGAATTCTGAGCATTAATAGAACACTAAAAGTGACAGATTGGATAAGTAATTAAACTTCTAGTGGCTGGATAAAGGGTTTATTAAGCCCAGTGGCCTGTATATGCAGATATTGCCCTATGTTATTATGCTCTTTAAGCATGAATGCCTGATATTCTTGTGGTACATCATTAGTTAATAAAATAAAGGAAACATTTATGTAAGCTTGATGCCCTGGTTTCTTTGATGGTGTATTCTCACACTCGTGCCCTAACTCTGGCTATGTCGGGGACTTCTCTCTGGTGAGCTAACCTGCCATCTTGTTCCCTCCCTATTAGGACCTGGCATGGCATCCGGTCCTGTAGAAATAATGTGGTTACACCTAATTGTTAAAAGGTACTATTGTTGCTAGCTGAAAGGTTGTAATTACACGGGGTTGCTTTGCATGAATCTTGTTGATGTGCATGAGTATTTATAAGGCATGAAGAATCATTTTTTGAGAGTAGGTACTCTAAAGAGATGTTGATATTGAAGGATGTTCTAGTGCTTTATGCTTACATAGTTTGCATATGTGGTAACTTATTACACTTTGAAGAAAATGTTGGTTTATCTAAAGTGATTGGTTTTGTCTGCTTGGAGCCTGATGATCACCCAAGCACCAGATGCTGAATAGAACCCACTTATTTGACATACTGTATCAAATCTGATTCTTGTGTGCTACTAACCTGCAACTAATTTATCTAGTACCAGGCTGAGATGCTAGGTTGGGCTAGAATGGTGTTCTAACTTATGATGAAAATCTGAATATATAGCTAGTTATGTTGAAAGCCAAAAATGTCTAGGCCATTTGCATGTCTCTGTCTCATTAGGATTTACTTAACTTGTAAGTCTGTCTGATACTATATATCACTAGTGGAGTAGTTATCTCGCGTATTGCACTCGAGGGATCTGCTGAGAACTAAGGCACTGTTGTTTTATCTTACAGTGTTATATGTCAAATTTACATGACATGCACACGTGTAGCAAGATCAACACTACCACGCATGCTAGCATTTTATAATTTCTTTGTTTTATTTTTTTTGTATACTGGTAACATCGTAAAAATAAAAGTTTCTCAAAGTACATCTATACTATAGCACCCTGCACATACCAAGCTGTAATGGAAATTCATGCAAAAGTACTACCACAAGGGCGCCTTCTTTGAGGACAAATCCATGATGTTGCTCAAACTGCTGGTTTAGACCGTGATTTCTCTGCTGCTACTAGAGAAGCCAAGATGGACAGGTCCATCTTGCCCAAGGTCATGTTGGAGATATGCCCAAGAGGCAATAATAAAAGTGATTATTATTATATCTTTGTGTTTATGATGAATGTTTACATCCCATGCTATAATTGTATTATCAGGAAACACTAATACATGTGTGTTTTGTAAACATATAAGAGTCCCTAGTAAGCCTCTTGTTGAACTAGCTTGTTGATTAATTGATGATCATGGTTTCCTGATCATGGACATTAGGATGTGATTAATAACAAGGTTATATCATTAGGAGAATGATGTGATGGACACACACCCATAGTAAGCGTAGCATAAGATCAAGTCATTAAGTTCGTATTGCTGTAAGCTTTCAAACACATAGTAACCTATTCCTTCGACCATGAGGTTATGTTAATCACCATCACCGGATGGATACTTTGATGACATCAAACGCCGCTTCGTAACTGGGTGGTTATAAAAGTGTCATTGGGTATTCTGAAAGTATGTGTTGAAGCTCATGGACCAAGATTGGGATTTGTCCATCCATATGACGGATAGATATGCTCTGGGCCCTCTCGGTGGAATGTCATCTAGTTAGCTTGCAAGCATGTGACTGGGTCACAAGGGATGACATATCACGGAACGAGTAAAGAGTACTTATCAGTAACGAGGTAGAACTAGGTATGGAGATACCGACGATCAAACCTCGGATAAGTATAGTATCGCAAGACAAAGGGAATTAGTTTTCGTATGTAAGTGGTTCAATCGATCGCGAAGTCATCGTTGAGTATGTGGGAGCCATTATGGATCTCCAGGTCCCGCTGATGGTTATTGATAGGAGATGTGTCTCTATCATGTCTACATATTCACGAACCGTAGGGTGACACACTTAAGGTTCGAAGTTGTTTTAAGTAGATATGGAATGTGCGTTGGAGACTGAATGTTGTTCGGAGTCTCGGATTGGATTCGGGACATCACGGGGAGATCCGAAATGGTCTGGAGAATAAGATTCATATATAGGGGATCATTTTCTAAGTTAGGAAATGTTCCAGAGTGTTTGTATGAGGATTCTAGAAGGTTTCGGAATGTTCCGGAAGGTTCTAGAAGATATCTTGGAGTTTGCTTGAAAATCAAGATAGGGATCAAGGAGTCCTGGTGGGTCAAGATACGGAGTCGTGGGGGAGGAGGACTCCTCCCCCCACCTCCAATCCGCCGGCCATACAAGGGAGGGGAGTCCTACAAGGACTCCCCCTCCCTAGGCGCCTCCCTTCTTTAAATAGAGGGGCAGGGGCGCCCCCTCCTCGGAAGCTCTTATAACGTCCAATCTCTGCCGCCTCTCTCCTCCACCATCTTCTGCACAGGCATAGGCGAAGCCCTGCAGAATTCTCTACTCCACCGCCACCACCACGCCGTCGTGCTGCTGGGATTCCGTGGAGAAGATCTACTACCTCCGCTGCTCGCTGGAACGGGGAGAGGAAGGTCTGCTTCGACTCCGCACATGTGACCGACTGCGGAAGCGCTGCCGAAACGTGGTGCCGGAAGGATCGTCTACTTGACCGAGGGCGGAAGCGCTGCTGGAACGCGACGCCGGAAGGATCGTCCACACGATCTTGAGATCGGCAAGTGATCGACTACATCAACCACGAGATCTAATCTCGTTAACGCTTTCGGATCTACGAGGGTTAGTTCCCATCTATCTCGTTGCTCATGTCTAATAGATTAGATCTTGGCTTTTATCTAGATTAGATCTAGGTTTTGTTTGTTCTTGCGGTAGAAATTTTTTGTTTTCCATGCTACGAACCCATCAGTGGTATCAGAGCCGTATCTGTGCATAGATCTATTGCACGAGTAGAACACAATGTTTTTGTGGGCGTTGATGCTTTTGTTGTCGGTGTCTTAGCGTGTACTTTGCATCTTGTGGCATGGTGGGATGAAGCGGCTCGGGCTAACATTACATGTCATCGCAGATGAGACTTGCTCCACGCTTGACATGCAACTTGCTTTGCACAAGTGGCTTTGCGGGTGTCTGTCTCTCCTACCATAGTTAAGATTCAATTTACAATGAGCATCTTGACAACACTTGTATCAACGTTGTGGTTCTTGTTCGTAGGTAAGATCGGTCTTATGCGAAAGCCCCAAACCACGTAAAACATGCAATGAAAATTAGAGGCGTCTAACTTGTTTTTGCAGGGGTTTTGTGATGTGATATGGCCATCATGTGATTGTGATTGTATTTGATGTATGCAATGATCCTTGTTGTAATATGGCAACCGGCAGGAGCCTAATGGTTGTCTTTAATTCTGTTAAGACCTGCGTGTCTATTCATCTTGTAATAGCTTTATTCCAAGTAGTTGTAATAGTTGCTGGTGATGATGGACAACCATGAAGCGGCGCCACTGACCTTGACGCAATGCTGGTGATGATGGAGATCATGTTCGTGCTTTGGAGATGGAGATCAAAGGCGCAAGAAGAAAGGGCCATATCATATCACACTAATTATGAATTGCCTGTGATGTTAATCCTTTATGCATCTTGTATTGCTTAGATCGCGACGGTAGCATTATAAGATGATCCCTCTCACTAAATATCAAGTAATAAAGTGTTCACCCTTAGTTGGCACCGTTGCTAAGACTCGTCGTTTCGAAGCATCTCGTGATGATCGGATGTGACAGATTCTACGTGTGCAAACAACGGGTGCAAGCCAGATTTGCACATGCGGAAACTAAGGTTGTCTTGACGAGCCTAGCATGTACAGACATGGTCTCGGAACACGGAATACCGAAAGGTAGAGCATGAGTCATATAATTGATATGATGAACATGAAGATTGTTCGCCGATGAAACTACATCTTCTCTCGTGAAGATCGGACTTGGTGTAGTGGACTTGGTTCGTGTAATCACTAAGACAATGTGAGGGATGTTGTTTTGAGTGGGAGTTCACCTAGTTAGTTTAATAATTATATTTGAACTCAGTTTGTCATAAACTTAGTCTAAACTACTTGCAAATTGTTGTAGATTATGGCGACCCCCTCCATCAATTTCAATGCGTTCCTAGAGAAAGAAAAGCTTAAAAACAATGGAAGCAATTTCACGGACTGGTTCCGTGGACTGAAGATCGTCCTCAGGGCTGGTCAGTTGACCTATGTGCTCGATGCACCGCTAGGTGACCCACCTGCAGATAATGCCACCGATGACGAAAAGAATGTTTTCGCCACTCGGAAGAATCATTACTCCACAGTTCAGTGTGCCATCCTGTACGGTTTAGAAGCGGAGCTCCAACAGCGTTTTGAGCACCACGACCCATTCGAGATCATTAAGGAGCTTAGGCTAATTTTTGAGACTCGCACGGCCATGGAGAGCTATGAGGCCTCCGAAAGTTCTTTAACTGTAAGATGGAAGAAGGAAGCTCCGTTAGCGAGCACGTGCTCACCATGTCTGGGTACGCAAAGAAGCTCCAAGAGTTGGGAATATCGATTCCTAATGAATTGGGGATTCACCGTCTCCTTCAATCACGGCCACCAAGTTACAAGAACTTTGTGATGAACTACAACATGCACTGCATGAACAAGACGTTGCCTGAACTGTCGTCCATGCTGAAAACTGCTGAAGTGGAGATCAAGAAGGAGCAACAAGTGTTGATGGTCAATAAGACCACCAATTTCAAGAAACGGGGCAAGCCTAAGAACAAGGGAAACTTCAAGAAGGACGGCAAGAAAGCTGCCGCACCTGCTAAGAAGCCCAAGGCTGGTCCTAAACCTGAAACTGAGTGCTTCTACTGCAAGGGAGCTGGTCACTGGAAGCGTAACTGCCCCAAGTACCTGGCGGATCTAAAGAACGGCAACATCAAGAAGAAAGGTATATTTGATATATGTGTTATAGATGTGTATCTTACTAGTAATCGTAGTAGTGCCTGGGTATTTGATACTGGTTCGGTTGCTCATATTTGTAACTCGAAACAGGAGCTACGGAATAAACGAAGACTGGCAAGAGACGAGGTGACGATGCGCGTTGGAAATGGCTCCAAGGTTGGTGTGATCACCGTCGGCACGCTCCCTCTACATCTACCTTCGGGATTAGTTTTAAATTTAAATAATTGTTATTTGGTGCCTGCGTTAAGCATGAACATTATATCTGGATCCTGTTTATTGCGAGAAGGTTACTCTTTTAAGTCTGAGAATAAAGGTTGTTCGATTTATATGAGTAATATCTTTTATGGTAATGCACCTGAGATGAATGGTTTATTCTTACTGAATCTCAATAGTAGTGATACACATGTTCACAACATAGATGCTAAGCGAATTAAATTGAATGATAATTCTACATACATGTGGCACTGTCGTCTTGGTCACATTGGAGTGAAGCGTATGAAGAAACTCCATTCAGATGGACTTCTTGAATCACTTGATTTTGAATCACTTGAAAGATGCGAAGCATGTCTAATGGGAAAAATGACTAAGACTCCATTCTCTGGTACAATAGAGCGAGCTACAGACTTATTGGAAATAATACATACCGATGTGTGCGGTCCAATGAGTGTAGCATCGCGTGGTGGATATCGTTATGTTCTCACTTTCACGGATGACTTGAGTAGATATGGGTATGTCTACTTCATGAAACATAAGTCCGAAACTTTCGAGAAGTTTAAGGAATTTCAAAGTGAAGTGGAGAATCATCGTAACAAGAAGATTAAGTTTCTGCGTTCTGATCGCGGAGGTGAATATCTGAGTTATGAGTTTAGCATGCATTTAAAGAAATGTGGAATACTTTCGCAGTTGACACCGCCGGGAACACCACAGCGTAATGGTGTGTCCGAACGTCGTAATCAAACTCTCTTAGATATGGTTCGGTCTATGATGTCTCTTACAGATTTACCGTTATCATTTTGGGGCTATGCATTAGAGACAGCCGCATTCACTTTAAATAGGGTACCATCTAAATCCGTTGAAACGACACCGTACGAATTGTGGTTTGGTAAGAAACCTAAGTTATCGTTCCTTAAAGTTTGGGGTTGCGAAGCATATGTAAATAAGTTACAACCTGATAAGCTAGAACCCAAAGCGGAGAAATGCGTCTTCATAGGATACCCTAAAGAAACAATTGGGTATACCTTCTATCATAGATCTGAAGGCAAAGTTTTCGTTGCAAAGAATGGATCCTTTCTTGAGAAGGAGTTTCTCTCGAAAGAGGTGACTGGAAGGAAAGTAGAACTCGATGAGGTTATTGAACCTTCTCTCGGATTTGAGAGTAGCACAGCACCGGAAGATGTTTTTGTGCCGCCTGCGCCAATTGGAGAGGAAGCTAATGATAATGATCATGAAACTTCAAACGAAGTTACTACTGAACCTCGCAGGTCAACGAGGGTTCGTACCACTCCTGATTGGTATGACTCTGCCTTGAACGTCATGTTGGTGGACAACGCTGATGACCCTGCGACGTATGAAGAAGCTATGGTGAGCCCAGATTCCGACAAATGGCTAGAAGCCATGAAATCCGAAATGGGATCCATGTACGAAAACCAAGTGTGGACTTTGGTGGACTTACCGGATGGCCGTAAGGCTGTCGAGAACAAATGGATTTTCAAGAGAAAAACAGATGCTGATGGTAATGTTACCGTCTATAAAGCTCGACTTGTCGCGAAAGGGTTCCGACAAATTCAAGGAGTTGACTATGATGAGACTTTCTCACCAGTAGCGAAGCTAAAGTCTATGAGGATTTTGTTAGCAATTGCCGCACATTTCGATTATGAGATTTGGCAGATGGATGTCAAAACGACATTCCTTAATGGTGACATTGAGGAAGAGTTGTATATGGTACAACCCAAGGGTTTTGTCAATCCTAAAGATGCTGACAAGGTATGCAAGCTTCAGCGCTCCATTTATGGGTTGAAGCAAGCATCCCGGAGTTGGAATCAACGTTTTGATAAAGTAATCAAAAACTTTGGATTTATACAAACTTATGGAGAAGCTTGTATTTACAAGAAAGTGAGGAGCTCTGTAGCATTCCTAGTACTATATGTAGATGACATATTGTTGATTGGGAATGATATAGAACTTCTCAATAGCGTCAAAACCTATTTGAATAATAGTTTTCAATGAAGGATCTTGGCGAAGCGGCATATATTCTAGGCATCAAGATTTATAGAGATAGATCAAGACGCCTAATAGGGCTTTCACAAAGTACATACTTGGACAAAGTTCTAAAGAAGTTTAGAATGGAAGATAGCAAGAAAGGGTTCGTGCCCATGTTGTCAGGTAAGACCTTGAGTAAAACTCAAAGTCCAGCTACGGCAGAAGATAGAGAGAAAATGAATAAAATTCCCTATGCCTCGGCCATAGGTTCTATCATGTATGCCATGCTGTGTACAAGACCAGATATAGCACATGCTGTTAGTTTGACTAGCAGATATCAAAGTGATCCTGGAATGGAGCACTGGACAGCGGTCAAAAATATCCTGAAGTACCTAAACAGGACTAAGGATATGGTTCTTTCTTATGGAGGTGATGAACAACTTGTTGTAAACGGTTACACCGATGCTAGTTGGAACACCGATCCAGATGACTCGAAGTCACAGTCGGGATACGTATTTATTTTGAATGGTGTTGCAGTAAGCTGGAGGAGTGCGAAGCAAAGCGTTGTGGCGAAATCTTCAACTGAATCGGAATACATAGCTGCTTCGGAGGCTGCACAAGCAGCCGTTTGGATGAAGGAATTCATTACTGAACTCGGCGTGGTTCCCAGTGCGTTGGACCCGATGGCCATCTACTGTGACAACACAGGTGCCATAGCTAATGCGCAGGAGCCAAGGTCACATAGCAAGCTGAAGCACATCAAGCTACGTTTCCACGCTATTCACGAGTATGTCCGAGATGGTGACATAAAGATTTGCAAAGTACACACTGATCTGAATGTGGCAGATCTGTTGACTAAACCTCTCTCTAGGGAAAAGCATGACCAACACCAAAACGCCATGGGTGTTCGGTATATTACCATGTAATCTAGATTATTGACTCTAGTGCAAGTGGGAGACTGTTGGAGATATGCCAAAGAGGCAATAATAAAAGTGATTATTATTATTATATCTCTGTGTTTATGATGAATGTTTACATCCCATGCTATAATTGTATTATCAGGAAACACTAATACATGTGTGTTTTGTAAACATATAAGAGTCCCTAGTAAGCCTCTTGTTGAACTAGCTTGTTGATTAATTGATGATCATGGTTTCCTGATCATGGACATTAGGATGTGATTAATAACAAGGTTATATCATTAGGAGAATGATGTGATGGACACACACCCATAGTAAGCGTAGCATAAGATCAATTCATTAAGTTCGTATTGCTGTAAGCTTTCAAACACATAGTAACCTATTCCTTCGACCATGAGGTTATGTTAATCACCATCACCGGATGGGTACTTTGATGACATCAAACGCCGCTTCGTAACTGGGTGGTTATAAAAGTGTCATTGGGTATTCTGAAAGTATGTGTTGAAGCGCATGAACCAAGATTGGGATTTGTCCATCCATATGACGGATAGATATGCTCTGGGCCCTCTCGGTGGAATGTCATCTAGTTAGCTTGCAAGCATGTGACTGGGTCACAAGGGATGACATATCACGGAACGAGTAAAGAGTACTTATCAGTAACGAGGTAGAACTAGGTATGGAGATACCGACGATCAAACCTCGGGTAAGTATAGTATCGCAAGAAAAGGGAATTAGTTTTCGTATGTAAGTGGTTCAATCGATCGCGAAGTCATCGTTGAGTACGTGGGAGCCATTATGGATCTCCAGGACCCGCTGATGGTTATTGATAGGAGATGTGTCTCTATCATGTCTACATATTCACGAACCGTAGGGTGACACACTTAAGGTTCGAAGTTGTTTTAAGTAGATATGGAATGTGCGTTGGAGACCAAATGTTGTTCGGAGTCTCGGATTGGATTCGGGACATCACGAGGATATCCGGAATGGTCTGGAGAATAAGATTCATATATAGGGGATCATTTTCTAAGTTAGGAAATGTTCCAGAGTGTTTGTATGAGGATTCTAGAAGGTTTCGGAATGTTCCGGAAGGTTCTAGAAGATATCTTGGAGTTTGCTTGAAAATCAAGATAGGGATCAAGGAGTCCTGGTGGGTCAAGATACGGAGTCGTGGGGGAGGAGGACTCCTCCCCCCACCTCCAATCCGCCGGCCATACAAGGGAGGGGAGTCCTACAAGGACTCCCCCTCCCTAGGCGCCTCCCTTCTTTAAATAGAGGGGCAGGGGCGCCCTCTCCTCGGAAGCTCTTATAACGTCCAATCTCTGCCGCCTCTCTCCTCCACCATCTTCTGCACAGGCATAGGCGAAGCCCTGCAGAATTCTCTACTCCACCGCCACCACCACGCCGTCGTGTTGCTGGGATTCCGTGGAGATATCTACTACCTCCGCTGCTCGCTGGAACGGGGAGAGGAAGGTCTGCTTCGACTCCGCACGTGTGACCGACTGCGGAAGCGCTGCCGAAACGTGGCACCAGAAGGATCATCTACTTGACCGAGGGCGGAAGCGCTGCTGGAACGCGACGCCGGAAGGATCGTCCACACGATCTTGAGACCGGCAAGTGATCGACTACATCAACCACGAGATCTAATCTCGTTAACGCTTTCGGATCTACGAGGGTTAGTTCCCATCTATCTCGTTGCTCATGTCTAATAGATTAGATCTTGGCTTTTATCTAGATTAGATCTAGGTTTTGTTCGTTCTTGCGGTAGAATTTTTTTGTTTTCCATGCTACGAACCCATCATGTCATGTAGGTGACGTGTTTTTATTTTCTTATATTGGCATGGTTTCTGTTATTCATTAACCCAAACGTGAAGAAGCAACAAATTCCCTGAACGTATGTCTGTATATCATACAACAACTAGTTGTTGTGCTAGTGCTACTAGTGATGTTTATGTATATGTGTCTGGTTAGTGTCTTTAAAATGAAATATTTGCTAATGGGCAACTCACAGATTGGTTGATGTCTCTTATATGAACTGCTTAAGCTGTCTAAATTATATTTTTCCACTAGATATGTATGCATATTATGTATCTAACTATAATTGGTCCTAAAGGGAAGTTTTTAACATTTAGCCATTCCACCTCATGGATTTATTCAGTTAATGATACTTTCAAGCATATCTTAATCTGGATTTAAATTTTTAGGAACACCATCCAATCGGTTGAAAGTTAGCCGGTGCACATTTTCCATCTCCAACACAAGTGGTGTACCAATTCTCCGAGGATCTCTTTCCTGGTAAAATAACTGACTAATTCTCAAGAGGGAAGAAGATTGCATCTTCCATTTCCTTGGTTGTGTTTGAAGTTGGTTGGTGGTTGTGCTTATAGGCTTAGAGCATCTATAACACATGTGTAATTGGAGTTGGGCTTCCTGTATATAGTGAGGCTTGACCAGTTTGATGCCCAAGCATTCTAGAGTTTTGGATAACTATCATTCTTCCTGTGTGTAGTCAAGTTGTAATTCATAATGTGTTTATGAATACCTGCTTTGAATTTTAATGAGCTATGATTGTGCATATTTGGCGTGATTTACTTCTAGATACTTGATTTGGTGAAACCATTTTAATGCAATAAAGAATAAAGTCATGAAATTTGTCATGGATAACATACTACATAGCACCTACTGATTGGTCCATGTGTCGCTTGATGTCAGAAATGTGCACAGTGACATCAGCAAACGGCACTAACAGATGTTTATCATGACAAAAAATAAACATCGGGAAGCTGATGACATCAGAAACGGTGTCAATGACATCAGCAAACGGCGCTAACGGCTATTAGGCCACCATCTGCCACGTGGCGTAGCACGTGACGGAAAAAACACCACGTCCGATTGGGCCTGGGTTGGGCCGGCCCTGTTGGCCACGACGAAATTGCAGGAATGTCACGGATGGTCGTGACGTTTTCAGATAAAAACGTCATGGATCCAATTATGACGTGAGGTTTATGACATTTTTTTGTCATAGAATTCATCACGGATGGCCATCTATGACGTTTTGCCCCTCGTCCATGACAAATTCAAAATGTCGTGGATCAACCAGAATCTTGTAGTGGTGTGTGCTGCACCACAAGTTCATGAGCAACTGCCCATGATACAACACAAGTTCATCACAAACGAAGGGGTTATAACTGAATACCACCTCTCAAAATATACAGACCAAAGTTCAGGGATCACCGCAACCAAAGTTCATCAGCCTAGCTATTCCAAAATATACATCACATTCATCATCATCAACACCGCTACCAACACCTCCTCAAGCAGCACAGTCCGCTGCTCAGAGGTAGTGCTTGTTCAGAAAGACCATGAACTAGCTCATCCTGTGATCAGGGGACATGGAAAAATACCTGGTCGCCTGTCCACTGTGCTCTATCGGGTGGCTAAGAGCACGGTATACTGTAGTCGGATAGATGGGCACAACGGAATACAAGGACCATAGATCATCTTCATCTGCATAGTTCTTAATGGACTCGTTGATCAACTCGGTGTTCTTTAGCTGAGCCTACATGAGAATTACAATTAGTTCAAAACGTGTAGTTCATATGTGACCTTTACAACGTGCTGATGCAAGTGCAAATATATCAAACCTTGATGTGTGCATAGTAATTGCCGTTGTCCATCATGATAGCAGAGGTCGCCTCAACCCAACACACAATCTCAAGCCTTTTGATCCCCAGCACCTCAATCCACCTAACTCTCCAGTGCCTCATGTGATTGTACACCTAGTTCAAAGAAATTGTCCGACCATAGAACTTAAAGACATCCTCTGCAATCAATCGCATGTCCACTGCTCTGAATCCCTGAACAACTAAACCCTCTTTCTAGATCAACAGGCAAACCCTATTTAGGATGAAGGTGGACAGAGATGCTAGCCATGACATGACCAACTCTTGCACACCAGATCGGGCATCGGCGCATAACGTAGAGGCAGCATAGAGGTTACGGATAGATCAAGGGACACAACCTTCTCCTACGACACCAGAGATAGGCATCGTTGAAAAGGATCGTATGGGAACCTAGAGGGGGGTGAATAGGTGCTACTTAAATTTTTACTCTTTTTTAAGTTAGGGTTTGGCACAAAAGGTAAATTCTCTAGATCATGCAACTATGGTGAATTTACCTATATGCCAATCTACCACAAACACTAAGCAAGAACTAGATAAGTAAAGTGCGGTAAAGGATAGAAGGAACCAAAGTGGAGCACGCGGAGACACAAGGATTTGTTTCCCGTAGTTCCTTCCTTTTGAGGGGAAGTACGTCTACGTTTGGAGAGGGGGCAGTTTCAAACCACCAACGCCAGGAGAGGCCTCCCTTGTTCTCTGATGAACCTCACCCCAACGGGCTCGATTCACCTCTTCCACTATACGGCAACCTTCGAGGTGGAAGCCGACACCTTTACAACGAGTTCGGGGCACAGATCCACAACTTAATTGGAGGCTCCCAAATACAAGAAAGCTGTGAAACAATCAAAGACAAGCTTGTAAGAACCAAATCAAAAGCTAGGGTTTCCAAGAAAACACTAGAGCATGGGGGCCCTCAAGGGAATGCGGGGGAAATGAAGATCTCTCTTGGTGAAGCTGTAGATCAAGGCCTCCTCCTTCGATTCTCCAAAGATCAATGACTTTGGATGGTTGGATGAAGAGATCTTCTTGATTTGGTGGCTCATATGGGGATGGTGTTCTTCAGTAGGACGAGCAACTGGAGGAAGGGGATAAGGTACTCTATTTATAACCCTTCACTCCACTAAACCATTTTTTGACCATTGGAGAAAAGCCAGACCAGAGACTCCGGCCTGCACACCGGAGACTCTAGTCTACACCGGAGATTCCGACCCATCTCCGGACTAGCCTCTGGACCAGCAGACAGTTTGACCCAGCCCTTCAGTGAGCCAAGTGGACTGGAGACTCCGGTCCATCTACACCGGAGACTCCAGTCTAAGGCTAGTACTGGAGACTCCGGACCTTGCTCTGGACCACCACTCTGGCTGACCCAGGCAGAAAACTAGAGCCCCCTCCGAAGATTTCTGGGGAAACTCTAGACCACACCAGAGACTCCGGTCTAGGCAGACCGGAGACTCCGGTCTAGAATTCCCAGGAATCAAGTAAATATGTAGGGAAAGTTCCGCAGGCCGAGGGTCCTTTTCACTTTGCATTATATCAACCTGTAGACAATAACATACTGTAAAATGCTCTACTTGTTGTTAACGAACACCAAAAGTGATTATGATAGTAAATGTGTTGGGTCTGCAGCATAGAAAACAAAAAATTTCCTACGATGAGAACTACACGCCAAGATCTATCTACTAGGTACAAAGCAACGGGTGGACAAACATCCAACGAGAACTTACCCTCGAAGACAACGAGTTTTGTTAACGAGTAGGAACTCGTGGTTGATGTAGTCGTACACTTGCCGATCTCAAGATCGTGAGGAAGTCCAAGCGCCGCAACTCAGCAGCACATCCGTACTCGCACACACGTTCAAGCCATCGGAAAACCTCCACCTCCTCGCTACAGCGATCCAGCGGAAGCAGCAACTCCTTCCAGACAAAATGCCACCGGGAACATGTATCTCGCTAATCCGAGACCATGGGGGAATAATTCTAGAGGGGGAGAGAGATCCTTCACAAGGAGGTGTAAGGAAGAAGGAGGGAGAGGGTGGCCTTTTATAGGAGGAGGGGGGTGCCCCTCCTCTCCATGGCCGGCGCATGGGGGGTGTGACCCCTCACCTCCCCCATTCATGTGGTGGTAACCCCTCCACATTAAAATGCCTCTTCACACCCATGGAGTTCCGGTGTTGATCATGTTTTTCCCTAGGGAGAGCTTTAGTCAACGGATCTACTACATTTAGGTCTGTGTGTACTTTACAAATCTTTATATCTCCATCCTTGACATGCTCGCGGATGGAGTGAAACCGGCGCTTAATATGCTTGGAATTCTTGTGAGACCTCGGTTCCTTTGCGTTGGCTATGGCTCCATTGTTGTCACAATAGATCACCATCGGGTCCAATGCACTAGGAACCACACCTAGTTCCGTAATGAACTCTTTCATCCAAACCGCTTCCTGCGCCGCTTCTGAAGCAGCAACATATTCCGTCTCCGTCGTTGATCCAGCCACCACAGGTTGATTGGAAGTCCTCCAACTAATTGATGCTCCGTTCAAGAGAAATACGTATCCGGATTGAGACTTAGAGTCATCCGGATCGGTGTTAGAACTAGCATCGATATAACACTTAGCGACTAGCTCTTCTTCACCTCCGTATATAAGAAACATATCCCTAGTTCTTCTCAAGTACTTGAGGATGTTCTTGACCGCTATCCAGTGTTCTGAACCTGGATCAGATTGGTACCTACTAGTCAAACTAATAGCATGTGCCACATCCGGTCTTGTACATAGCATGGCATACATAATAGAGCCTATGGCCGAGGCATAGGGGATCTTATCCATCATCTCTCTTTCTTCCGCCGTAGCCGGACTTTGAGTCTTACCCAATGTATTGCCTCGCAACATAGGTAAGAACCCCTTCTTACTTCCATCCATATTAAACTTCTTTAATATCTTATCAAGGTATGTACTCTGCGATAGCCCAATTAGGCGCCTTGATCTATCTCTATAGATTTTAATGCCTAATATATATGATGCTTCACCAAGGTCTTTCATCGAAAATTTGCTGTTTAGATAACTTTTAACACTGTTTAAAAGATCTATATCATTTCCAATCAATAATATGTCATCCACATATAATATCAGAAATGCCACATTGCTCCCACTCACTTTCTTGTAAATACAAGCCTCTCCATAAGTTTGGACAAATCCAAACTCTTTGATCACCTCATCAAAGCGGAGATTCCAACTCTGGGATGCTTGCTTCAGTCCATAGATGGATCGCTAAAGTTTGCATACCTTATTAGCATCCTTAGGATCGACAAAACCCTTAGGTTGTATCATATACAACTCTTCTTCAATATTACCATTGAGGAACGCAGTTTTGACATCCATCTGCCATATTTCATAATCGAAATACGCAGCAATTGCTAACATAATCCTAACTGACTTAAGCATCGCTACGGGAGAGAATGTCTCATCGTAGTCAACTCCTTGAATTTGTAGAAACCCCTTTGCGACAAGTCGATCCTTATAGATGGTCACATTACCATCAGCATCAGTTTTTCTTTTGAAAATCCATTTATTCTCAACGGCATTTCGATCATGGGGTAAGTCCACCAAGGTCCAAACTTGGTTCTCGTACATGGATTCCATCTCGGATTTCATGGCTTCTAGCCATTTGTTGGAATCCAGGCTCATCATCGCTTCTTCATACGTCGCAGGGTCATCCATTTCATCAACCATGAAATTCACAATAGGATTGCCATACAGTTCAGGAGCTGCACGTGTCCTGCTTGACCTGCGAGGTTCGGTAGTGTCCTCTTTCGGAGTTTCATGATCAATATCATTAGCTCTCTCTTCATTAGGTGAATTCAACTCCGAAACAACTTCCGGTGCTGCGCTCTTGCCATTTCATGAAGAGAAGGTTCAATAACCTCTTCGAGTTCTACCTTCCGACTACTCACACCTTTCGTGAGAAACTCCTTCTCAAGAAAGGATCCATTCTTGGCAACAAAAACCTTGCCCTCGGATCTGTGATAGAAGGTATACCCAATTGTTTCCTTAGGGTATCCTATGAAGACGCATTTTCCGCTTTGGGTTCGAGTTTATCCGGCTAAAGTTTCTTCACATAAAGATCACATCCCCAAACTTTAAGAAATGATAGCTTAGGTTTGTTTCCAAACCATAATTCATACGGTGTCATTTCAACGGATTTAGATGGTGCCCGATTTAAAGTGAATGCAGCTGTTTCCAGTGCATAACCCCAAAATGACAGTGGCAAGTCAGTCAGAGACATCATAGATCAAACCATATCCAATAAGGTATGATTACGATGTTCCGACACACCATTACGTTGTGGTGTTCCGGCAGGCGTGAGTTGTGAAACTATTCCACACTCTTTCATGTGTGTGCTAAACTCGTAACTTAGATATTCTCCTCCACGGTCAGACCGTAGAAATTTTATCTTTCTATTACGATGATTTTCCACTTCATTCTGAAATTCCTTGAACTTTTCAAAAGTTTCAGATTTGTGTTTCATCAAATAGATATACCCGTATCTACTCAAATCATCCGTGAAAGTAACAAAATAACGATATCCACCTTGCGCCGACACACTCATTGGTCCACACACATCAGTATGTATGATTTCCAATAAATCTGTCGCCCGTTCCATTGAACCGAAAAAACGGCGTTCTAGTCATCTTGCCCAAGGCATGGCTCACATGTATCAAGTGATTCGAAAAGTCCATCAGAATGGAGTTTCTTCATGCATTTAACGCCAATATGACCTAGACGGCAGTGCTACATATATGCAGATATATCATCATCAAGTTTAATCTTTTTAGCATTAACATTATGAATGTGCGTAATATTACTATCGAGATCCATTAGAAATAAACCATTCAACACAGGTGCATGACCGTAAAAGATATTATCCATATAAATCGAACAACCATTGTTTTCAGATTTAAATGAATAACCACTTTGCATCAAACACGATACGGATACAATGTTCATGCTAAGTGCATGCACCAAATAACAATTATTCAGGTTTATAACTAATCCCGATGGCATATGGAGAGGCAGCGTTCCGACGATGATCACATCAACTCTTGATACATTGCCGACCCGCATTGTGACCTCATCACTTGATAGTTGTCGCTTGTTACGCAGCCCCTGAATCGAGTTACATATATTAGCAACCAATCCCGTATCAAATACCTAGTGCTACTGCGAGTACTAGTCAAGTACACATCAATAACATGTATATCATATATACCTTTGTTTGCCTTGCCGGACTTCTTGTCCGCCAAATACTTGGGGCAGTTGCGCTTCCAATGGCCAGTCCCCTTGCAATAGTAGCACTCGGTATCAGACTTAGGGCCAGCTCGGGGTTTCTTTTTAGGCGCGGCAACAGATTTGCCACCCTTCTTTCCCTTGTGCTTGCCTTTCTTGTCCTTCTTGAAACCGGTGGTCCTATTGATCATCAACACTTGATGTTCTTACCTAATCTCCACTTCTGCAGTCTTAAGCATTGACAGAAGCTCGGGAAGAGTCTTCTTCATGCCCTGCATATTATAGTTCATCACGAAGCTCTTATAGCTAGGTGGCAGAGATTGGAGAACACGATGTATGCCTAAGTGAATGGGAATCGTTATTCCCAAGGACACAAGCTTATCGGCGTACCTAGAAATTTTGAGTACGTGCTCACTAACGGAGCTGTTTTCCTCCATCATGCAGCTAAAGAACTTTTCAGTAGCATTATAACTCTCTACGGCAGCATGGGTATCGAAAATCATTTTCAATTCTCCCATGGTATCAAAGGCATTGCCATTTTCGAAACGCTTTCGAAGTTTTGGCTCTAGCCCATACAGTATGCCGCAATGAACTAAGTTGTGGTCCTCCTGACGAGTCACATAGACATTCTTTTCCTCATCAGGGGCATCAGGAGCTGGTGGGGGGCCTAGCGGCGCATCTAGCACATATTGCTTTTGTGCAGCAGTGAGGAGAATCCTCAAATTCATAGCCTAGTTGGTGAAGTTGCTACCATTCGTAGCAAGTTTCTCTTTCTCCACGAACACATTGAAATTAAAAGCAGGTGGTGCCATCTACAACAGAATTTGTAAAGTTTATTTAGACTAAGTATATGATAGAGTGAGTTCAGCTAATCCAAATTACTAATGAACTCCCACTCAAAAACGACATCCCTCGTGCCTTTTTGGTGATTACATGAACCAAATCCACCACACCAAGTCCGATCATCACGTGAGTCAGTGTAGCTTCAAAGGCGAGCATCTATATGGGCATCATATCAACTATATGACTCATGCTTGACATTTCGGTCCGTGTTCCGAGGCCATGTCTGTACATGCTAGGCTCGCCAAGTAAGAACCTTAGTACTCGCGTGTGTAAACTGTCTTACACCCGTTGTATGAAAGCATAGAGTCGAGTACACCCGATCATCACGTGATGTCTCGAAACACAATCCATAGAACGGTGCATACTCAAGGAAGAACACATTTTATCTTGATATCTAAATGAGGTATCATCTTACATTGCTACCAAAAGCGCCAAACTAGCAGTATAAGATGCTAACATCTAATGTGTAAAGTGAGATGATATGGTCCATGCATTTGATCTTTATCATTTGCATCGTGGTATGATCTCTATCATTCCTTTGTGTGTAAGGCCAAGGTCTATGGAACTTACACGTTGAATGTGTTGTAAGAGTATCTATCATACATCTACTTACAACAATACCATATCAATACACTAGCCCAGCAACGATCTAAACTAGACGCCTCTAATTTATCAATTGCAAGTTTTACGTGGCTTAGGGCTTTTGGAGATAGAACCATTCTCACCTACGAACATGAACCACAACGAGGATAACCAAGTTATTAGCAACTCGTTGTAAATCAGATATTGACTATAGTAGGAGAGACAGACACTCGCCAGCCACTTATGCAAAACAAGTTGCATGTTAGTCGTGGAACCGGTCTCATGTACGATGACATGTAAGGTTGGCCCGGGCCGCTTCATCCCACTTTGCCATCAATATCCAAAATACATAGAAGATGCAATAACATGATCATCATCGCCCACATATAAACATATGTGTACTACCCGTGCAAAGCACCTACGCATAGATCAGGCTCTGATATCACTGTTGGGTCCGCAGCATAGAAAACAAAAAAATTCCTACGTTGAGAACTACACGCCAAGATCTATCTACTAGGTACAAAGCAACAGGTGGACATACATCCAACGAGAACTTACCCTCGAAGACAACGAGTTTTGTTAACGAGTAGGAACTCGTGGTTGATGTAGTCGTACACTTGCCGATCTCAAGATCGTGAGGAAGTCCGAGCGCCGCAACTCAGCAGCTCATCCGTACTCGTACACACGTTCAAGCCATCGGACAACCTCCACCTCCTCGCTCCAGCGATCCAGCGGAAGCAGCAACTCCTTCCAGACGAAATGCCACCGGGAACATGTATCTCGCTAATCCGAGACCATGGGGGAATAATTCTAGAGGGGGAGAGAGATCCTTCACAAGGAGGTGTAAGGAAGAAGGAGGGAGAGGGTGGCCTTTTATAGGAGGAGGGGGGTGCCCCTCCTCTCCATGGCCGATGCATGGGGGGTGACCCCTTACCTCCCCCATTCATGTGGTGGTAACCCCTCCACATTAAAATGCCTCTTCACATTCCCTTTTAAAGTCCCCACTTTAAATGCATTAAAATTCTCCAAGTTTAATGCTCTCTCATTTGATAAAACTCTTTTATTAAATTTATTCAAAATTTTGTTAATTACTTTAATTAACAAACATTCACATATAACCCCTTGCAGTATTTCAATATCACATGCAGAACCACTTTCTGCAATTTCACCCGAAACAATTCCTGCGCTTTGCAATTCATTCGTCTGAAACATATGTGCTCCAAAATGGTGTCCGGTAACTCTTAAGTGTGTCACCCTACGGTTCACGAATAATGCAGACATGATTGAGACTCCTCTCAGATCAATAGTCAGAAGCGGGACCTGGAGATCCATACTGACTCCTGCATATTCAACGATGACTTATGTGATCATGAGAACCTTTAACGCTTGTAATTTAATCCCTTTGTCTCATGATATAATACATGTCCGAGATCCAATCATCGGTATCCAAATACCTAGTTTGATCTCGTTACTGACATGCACTCTTTTCTCGTTTCCGTGATATAACATTCTAGTGATCACATCACTTGCTTGCAAGCTATCTCAATGTGATATCATCGAGAGGGCCAAGAGTATATCTATCCATCATCGGGATTGACAAATTCCACTCTTGATCCATGAGCCTCAACATAACACCTTCGTAGCACCGAACCCATCTTTATAGTCACCCTGTTACGGTGTGACATTTGATGTTATCAAGATACTCTTCCGGTGTTAGCTATTAACATGATCTCATGCTATAAGGATAAAGATTACTTCGTATGATGTAATCTTTATAAACATAATGACTTGATCGTAATGCTATACTTTGGATGAATGTTCATCACATCATTCCACCAATGTTGTGACCTTGTTATTAACAACATCCAATGTCCATGATCAGGAAACCTTGATCATCTTGTTAATCAACAAGCTAGTCTATAAGAGAGGCATAACTAGGAGCCCTTTTTGTTTATTAAACACACATGTATTTATGTTTCCGATCAATACAATTCTAGCATGCAAAATAAACATCTATCATATATAAGGAATACATAATAACAACTTTATTATTGCCTCTCAGGGCATATTTCCTTCAAAATGTCCTTTCAATCTCTCCCTTTTTGGTGTTCGATGATGATACGTTGCAAACGTATCCATAATTTTTTATGTTCCATGCTTGGTTTTATCTACTTTCTTGTGTTTTGTCCACACTTTTGGAGTACTTTTCATATGATTCCTTGGACTAACCTATTAACAAGCGCCACAGTGCCAGCTGCCTGTTTTCTGCTGTTTTTGGTTCCAGGAAAGTCAGAAAATGAATATTCTCGGAATTGGATGGGACAAAAGCCAAAGTTAGTTTTTCACAGAGGGACACCTAGAGACAGAATACGAGACAGAGAGGGGCTGGGGCCCGTCCACACCACCTGGCCGCGCGGCCAGGCCTGGCCCGCACCAGGGGGTGGTTTGGCCGCCCCAGGCACCCCCTCGGCCTCTCCTTCCGCCTATATGTTGCCTCTGATACGGAAACCGTAAGGACCCAATCAAAAATCCATGAAAGAGTATGTAGTCGCCGTCATCTCCAACCCTAGATCTGGAGGGATCTGAAGCTCTTCTCGGCACCCTGCCGGAGAGGGGAATTCACCCTGGAGACCTTCTTCATCATCATGCAAGCCTCCGGCGTGATGCGTGAGTAGTTCATCTCTAGATTACGGGTCCATGTAGTAGCTAGATGGCTGGTTCTACTCCTTTGTGCTATCATGTCTAGCTCTTGTGAGCTCCGTTCATGATCAAGATCATCTATTTGTAATTCTGCATGTTGTGCTTGCGGGGATCCGATGGATATTGAGATGCTATTTCAGATTGATTATTGATTCTATCATGTCTTTGTTATTTGTGATCTTGCATGCTTTCCATTGTTAGTAGCTATCTTGGCCAAGTAGATGCTAGAAACTCCAAGAGTTAGTATTTATGCTCGATAGTGGGTTCATGCCTCTGGTAATCTGGGGAATCTCTAAGGTACTAGATGTGTTGTTGCTACTAGAGAGAAAACAACAATCATTTGTTCATAGAACAATCGTATTGTTTACTTTACACGCAATTCGTAATGCAATTATTCGTTGCTTGCAACTTAATACTGGAGGGGGTTCCGATGATAACCTTAAGGTGGATTATTAGTCATAGATGCAGTTGGATGGCGGTCTATGTATAATGTTGTAATGCCCAATCGAATCTCAAAGGAGTCAAGATGAGTAGTATATGCTTGTATGCTTTCTCGATGTTTGTCAATTGCCCCGCTATAATTTGTTCACCCAGCACGTTATCTATCTTAAGGAGAGCCACCTCTAGTGAACTATGGACCCCAGTCCTTTCTTTTACTATCAATATTCAATCAACTGTTTACTGCTTTGTGTTTACTTTCTACAAACTATTCCTTTCTTCCACTCGATACGTTTAATCCTTTGTTTTCAGCAAAACCGGTGAGATTGACAACCTCATCGCAAGTTGGGGACAGAGTTCTATGGTTGTGTTATGCAGGTCTCCACATTGTTGCTGGCACCGGTAGTGCGCCCTGCCAAAGTTTAGCAAGTTACACCTTTGGGGTGTTTCCTTTCTCCTACTAGTTCGATTAAACCTTGGTTTCATAACTGAGGGAAAACTTGCTGTTGTGCTCATCATACCTTCCTCTTGGGGTTCCCCAACGAGCTCGATATATTTTAGGCCATCAAGCTATTTTTCTGGCGCCGTTGCCAGGGAGTCAAGGACACCTTCACAAGGAGAGTCCCTCATAACCAATCTTTTTTACTTTGTTATTTTTGTTTTGCTTAGTTTACTTTTGTTTTGTTTGCTTGTTTCTTTATCAAAAACACAAAACAATTAGTTTTACAAGTTTGTTTTCTTTATTAAAAACACACAAAAAATTAAGTCTTTCTATAGTTGTTACCTCTTTCTTAGCTCACCATGTTGATCCCTAAATTTACTTTGAAAGAACTTTCAATAGGTAGTGGCTCTATAATTGGAAAATAAAATATTGAAGAATTATTTAATCATGTTAGTAAGCATGATGACATTGAGGATAGATCCCTTGCAGAACTTGCTCCAAACTATGAAATTGCTGCAGCTTATTTAGTTCACATGTTGGAAGCTAGGTTTGTTAATCTTAGCCCCTTGATGCAAGTAATGTTTCTTAAACTTTAAGAAATTGATGACCCTGAAAAGAGATTTTATTCTGGAAACTTTGCTTAAGGAATTCTATGATGTTGCCAAGGAGGCTAGAAAAGTCTTTGAACATTTCAATATGCTAGGCTCATGTGTAGATGTTGTTGGTACACGAGAAAATATGAACAAAACTGAACCTAATGGAGGAAATTAAGATACCAATACCTTTTAAACTTGTAGCAATGCATGAAGCCATAGAAAAGAATCTTGATTGGATTGTTCCCGAAACCCGTTTGATGAAAATAGTGAACCCAAGAGCATTGAGAGAGGATCCTCTAGAACTTATTTGGATAAGATTCCTTGACTTGTTGAATATATTTGTGGTATTAATCTTAATGCTTCTTCATTTGAGAACACTTGATCATTTTTCTCGCTTCTTATGCCTAACTTAAAGGCGTTAAAGAAAAGTACTTATTGGGAGATAACCCAAAAGTTTTAGATGAGTCTTGGAAGTCATTACTTCAGTAATAATCGCTCCTTATCCTTTTTATTTGCTTTTTGTGCCAAGAGTAACCTCTAATGAGAGAGAAGTAATGATTGGGAAAGTTGCTGTCTCGAAACAGATTTTTGTGCTTCACCGTAAAATTTCGTGTAAAATCTCTGTATGTCATTTTGAGGCGTAAATATTTGTGCTTCTGCCCCACGTTGTTATCTAACTGTCGTTAGTTCAACACTTTTTGATTTGAGGAACAGAAGGTCTTCGAAAAAATTCGTCTTTACCTACTGGTCTGTTTCGACATATTTCTGCCATTTTCTGCATTTGCTTCTTGTTGGTTCCTTTTTGAGTTCTTTTGGGGAATTGAGCTTTTCGAGGGAAGTGCTACAGTAGCTAGTGTTTAAATGGAAGTTTTATTGGTGTTGGAACTGAACCTAAAGACCTATTATCTTGAGTGCACTAATGTTGCTAATAAAGATTGTGTGAAGTTTTGTATGAAGGAAAAATTTCAGGTGTATGGAAGGAATGAGTAATGAGATGAAGAATGGACTAAAGCTCAAGCTTGGGGATGCATAGCGTGTCACCCCAAGAAATATCCATGAAGTAAAAGCGTCAAAGCTTGGGTATGCCCAAGGTATCCCCTTCTTCATCAATAAAAATCACAGGTTTCTTTCAAACGCTTCATTTTTATTGTTTCATGCACAGTTGTGTTGTTCTTGGAGCGTCTTCTTTTTCATTTTCGTTTTGGTTTTTCGTTTTCTTTGTTTTCTTAGTTTGCTGAATAAATTGGTTGGACCCCCTCTTTCATACATTGGTTTTCAAATAGTTTGGTTTGGTTTGGAAAAAGAGTAGTAAAGTTCATGCTTAAGTGGTAAAGAGAGCTTGTTTTCGACTGTGGCCTATGCTTTGTCATGCCATACTTGATATTGTTTTGGCTTTATGCTTAGTATTATTTGCTGTAGCATGACATGTTATAAACAATTGAGATTTCTTAATGTGCCTTGGAAGAATCATGCGTTGTTTTAGCATATTAAAGAATAGTATTGTGGTATTCTCCTTTGATGATTTATTTGGGTTGACTTGGCGCATGCTCACACCATGTTATGACTATTCCAAGGCACCATAGTCTTATGATCCTTTAGTTTTCAACTTGTAGTATCACTTTATGCTTTGATTAATGATGTTTTGTCGTTCTACATGATTAATGTCCATTATTGCTCTCTTAGTTTGTCACTCCCAGTCTTTTGCTATCCTCCACAACCAAGTATGAGTTCCACTCATGCATCCAACTCCCTAAACCAAGTTATTCCAAAGAGTCCACCATACCTACCTATTAGCATATGCTATTCCAAGTATATTCATGTTTTTATCTACCTTCCAAATAAAACTTGTTATGAGAAAACTAGTGATTGAAGCTCTCACGAACTTGATGGCACACTTTACTTTTATTCCCTTAATAAACTTGAACCATTGTGTTGTCTATGTTGTATATGCTTGCACTTATTTGTTGGGAATTAGCAGAACCATGCTTTCATGGGGAACGCTTTCAACATTGCACTTGTACTTTGTACCTAGTTGATATCATGCTCTTTTGTCTATGGATGTCGTCGGTGTGAAATGAAAGGGGAGCTTGTAAGTCCATGGAGTTATGTATATGTGTTAGAGAAACACCTGGGTCCCTGGTCTAATCCATGCTGACATGGTGGAAACCTGCAGCGTAACAATAATGAGTTGTCTATGAAGCATTCTTCTTATAAAAAAAGAGTCAGATATTGAGAAAAAAAGAGATTATGAAAAGAGGAAAGAGAGAAAAAAGCACCATATCCCCATGGTAAATAATAAGATTGCTGAGATGCTCGTTGTCTGCTTGCCTTGTCATTTTGATATGGGGATTCTTCCGTATCATCGGGCAAGGGGTACCCCGTTGGTGGTTCTATATGATACACATGTACTTACGATGACAAGAACTTACCGGTGACTAAACTTGAGTAGCATGAGGAGCGGCCCTCGTATTCAAGGGACATGAGATTTCTAACTTATACTTTGTCAAGCATATACTCTATAGTTTGTTCACTTTAACCTTAATCACTTCAAGATGCTTATGATAGGGGCAATGAGAGCTGAAAGCTATTAAGTACCATAGTTTGTGGGAGCTCTTTATGAGACTTGAATCCCTACTTCCTTCTATGAAGGCCTTTCTTCCACTTATATATTGAGTCTCCACCTTCTATCTTTATGCACTTACTTTGAGAGCATAGTGGCCATTCTTAGTTCTGTGTGCATTGTCCGAAGACTTGTTGATTGATGCATAGCTTTGATATTGCTTGTTTTAAACTATTTGTATCTAGTCACTCTTATGAACTTTGAAGGTGTCCTATGCATTTATATTTGCTACTCTATGAGGGACAAGCTGAATGCCACTATGCTATGTTTTCTTTAGTGAAACAAACAAACGTCTTGCAAAGCATTGTTATTCATGAATCTTTTATTTGTGCCTTTTCATGTTGCAACATAGTTGCTTTGCCTTATTGTTAGAACTTTGTCTTTCATGTTATGATTGAAGTACTATGATCCCAACTTTGAATGTTTTACAAATACTTTGATCAAGTTTATGATGGTGCATGTCACCTAAAAAATTATTCTTTTTTATCACTTACCTACTCGAGGACGAGCAAGGGTTAAGCTTGGGGATGTTGATACGTTGCAAACGTATCCATAATTTTTGATATTCCATGCTTGGTTTTATCTACTTTCTTGTGTTTTGTCCACACTTTGGAGTACTTTTCATATGATTTCTTGGACTAACCTATTAACAAGAGCCACAGTGCTAGCTGCCTGTTTTCTGCTGTTTTTGGTTCCAGGAAAGTCAGAAAATGAATATACTCGGAATTGGACGGGACAAAAGCCAAAGTCAGTTTTTCACCGAGGGACACTTGGAGCCAGAATATGAGACGGAGAGGGGCTGGGGCCCGGCCACGCCACCTGGCCGCGCGGCCAGGCCTGGCTCGCGCCAGGGGGTGGTTTGGTCGCCCCAGGCACCCCCTCGGCCTCTCCTTCCGCCTATATATTGCCTCTGATACGGAAACCGTAAGGACCCAATCAAAACTCCATGAAAGAGTATGTAGTCGCCATCATCTCCAACCCTAGATCTGGAGGGATCTGAAGCTCTTCTCGGCACCCTGCCAGAGAGGGGAATTCACCCTGGAGACCTTCTTCATCATCATGCAAGCCTCCGGTGTGATGCGTGAGTAGTTCATCTCTGGACTACGAGTCCATGTAGTAGCTAGATGGCTGGTTCTCCTCCTTTGTGCTATCATGTCTAGATCTTGTGAGCTCCGTTCATGATCAAGATCATCTATTTGTAATTCTGCATGTTGTGTTTGCGGGGATCCGATGGATATTGAGATGCTATTTTGGATTGATTATTGATTCTATCATGTCTTTGTTATTTGTGATCTTGCATGCTTTTCGTTGTTAATAGCTATCTTGGCCAAGTAGATGCTAGCAACTCCAAGAGTTAGTATTTATGCTCGATAGTGGGTTCATGCCTCTGGTAATCTGGGGAATCTCTAAGGTACTAGATGTGTTGTTGCTACTAGAGAGAAAACAACAATCATTTGTTCATAGAACAATCGTATTGTTTACTTTACACGCAATTTGTAATGCAATTATTCGTTGCTTGCAACTTAATACTGGAGGGGGTTCGGATGATAACCTTAAGGTGGATTATTAGTCATAGATGCAGTTGGATGGCGGTCTATGTATAATGTTGTAATGCCCCATTCAATCTCAAAGGAGTCAAGATGAGTAGTATATGCTTGTATGCTTTCTCGATGTTTGTCAATTCCCCCGCTATAATTTGTTCACCCAACATGTTATCTATCTTAAGGAGAGCCACCTCTAGTGAACTATGGACCCCGGTCCTTTTTTTACTTTCAATATATAATCAACTGTTTACTGCTTTGTGTTTACTTTCTGCAAACTATTACTTTCTTCCACTCGATATGTTTAATCCTTTGTTTTCAGCAAAACCGGAGAGATTGACAACCTCATCGCAAGTTGGGGACAAAGTTCTATGGTTATGTTGTGTAGGTCTCCACGTTGCTGCTGGCACCGGTAGTGCGCCCTGCCAAAGTTCAGCTAGCTACACCTTTGGGGTGTTTCCTTACTCCTACTGGTTCGATTAAACCTTGGTTTCATAACTAAGAGAAAACTTGCTGTTGTGCTCATCATACCTTCCTCTTGGGGTTCCCCAACGAGCTCGATATATTTTGGGCATCAGATGACAACAAGTGATTTTGTATAGAAATAATTTGCAATAAATTATGGCAGTGAATTATAGTGATCCCCCTGACTATGTGCACTAAGATAAACACATAAAGCATGCACGGTATGTAGTATATAGATAAAGCACATAGTTCTCACACGAGTTACAATAATGCAGGAGCACCCACAGAGTCACACACAAATAGCAAATAGTATCTCGCAAGAACATAAGGCAAATAAGTATGAAGGTCGAGATAGCAAATAAGAATCAAATCCAAGCCTATGCAAATCCCAATGACAATGTCTTCTCCCCCTTTGGCATCGAAACGCCAAAAAGGGAAAAGTCCTAAGCTAGTGCCCCAATGGATCAGCAGTCCTCGTCGTCATCCTCCTCATCCATATCCCGATCCTCATCATCATCATCATAGTCCTCATAACCATTTGGAGCTGCAGGTCCTTTGCCATGAGGGCGAGAAGAGGAGGTACCCTGGTACCCATATCCAGATGTGACATCAGAAAAGGTATTCCATTCCATCAAACTATCCTGTTGGGCATTCCATGCCCCAAAAGGAAGAGTGTAGTCTGACTCAGTGGATGGCTGAGCGCCATGCTCATCAGTGTACTCATCCTCTCCTTCCTCATCATTCGCTTCACCCTAAGCCTTAATCTCCTTGAGGAGTTTCTCTATGCGACGGTTGCTCTTGTAGGAGGCATGTTGTTGCTTGTGTATGTCCACATTCATGCATTAAAGGGTCCTCTCCCAGAATGAGGCCTTCTTGACCTTCTCATGTACATAGTCACGTGTCATGGGAGGCAGAGGTGCATTGGAAGCACTCTTCCTCCGATCCCTAGTAGGAGAGGGGGCCCTCTCGGTCTCTGAGATATCCTCCTCCACATTGGCATGTGAGCGTCTAGGAGGAGGCCCCATGTGCCCCTTCTACTGCATTGATACAAGAGTGTGCTTGGTAAGATTGGGAGCCAAGGCAAGTGGAGAACCATGTTCCTTGGTGTTGATGGGCCTCATGACAAGTGGTGCATATGGTGGAGCCTTCTTGTATAATATGGCATGGTACATCTCCTCAAATATGTAGTCCATAACATCAATAGGATCTGCATCAGCCTCGGGGCCAGCCATGTAAATCCTATGGGTATGATACAGCAAGTTGACCAAATCACATCTGATGGCATCATCATTTCCAACACTAGGGGAAATGGTCTAGCGGAAGATCCTCAACATCAGATTGTAGAGAGGCTTGAGTCCCTTGGACCCGCCCACAACACCCTCGCTGCCATACAACAGGGCAAGCTTGTTCTTGTTCACCCCAAGAGCTGCTGAGTGCATGCGCACCCCCACGTGAGTAGACATGCCCTGAAAAGTCTCAAAGATGGCCTCAACAAAGGCATAGAAAGTAGCAGAGCAGCGGTGGTTTCTAGTCATCCAGGTCATAGTTCTGGCTTGGTTAGTCCCAAACACAACTGTGGCGTAAAACTGCTGCACAAGGGTGATGTTGTCATCTTCACAGAGCTCCATCAAGTTGAACAGCCCTAACTTCTCACTAATCCACAGTGCATCAGAGAAGTAGGGGCTCTTCCTCATCTTCTCAACACTCATATACTTCTGGGGACACACAGGTGACCTCTTGAGCACACTGTAAATGTCCTTCATGAAAACAGCTTGCTCATTCCTCCAATAGCATGGGTCCTCACTGGTGCGAGGCAAGGCATAGAATCAGTCTTCCACAGCTCACGGTACTCCTTCTTAGACATGAGGGCCAAGGACTGAAGATTGTCGTACTTTGCCCTCTTGACACGGTTCTCTTCCTCAACTCTGTCATGTTCCCTCCTCATGTATGCTGCATCACGGACCTGATGTCTCTGGTTGGACGGGGGCACAATATACTGACCCTCAGACTCATCATAGCACGAATCCGCCCCCTTTAACTTGGCCTTGGTGCGAGGAGGACGACAAGAGCCAGAACCTGTGAACAACGGTGAGGGAGATAGCATGGAGTTAAGTATATATGTCCCAAGAAGGCAGTAGAAGAGCCTAGAGGCATTACGAGATCAGTTTGCTCCATCCCACCCCGGAGTTTCCGTAGTCCACACCGAAGTCTCCAGCTCAGACCAGAGTCTCTGGCCCTGAGCCCGGAATCTCCGGTCAGGAGGCTCGGGCAAGAACATGAGGCTCCAAGAGGGGTTGAATCCAACAGATCGGGCAAGGCAACAAGGCTAATGTACTAGTGTGCATGCATACAAGTGGTTCTTGTGGGCAAAAATAGTACCAATCCTCAAAAACAAATCAAGGGATGAACCTTGGGAGAAAAAAGAGGAGGAGAGGTACCAGATCTGTCCATGGGATTAATTCCACCGTTGGGAATCACCCAATTGTAGAGGGAAGAAGGTTGGCCGGCGGCACGGCGGATCCCGGGGGCTTCTTGACCTCTGGGAGGAGTTTTGGAGGAGGAGGCAACAGGGTTGTGAGGGGAGGGCGGGGGTGGATGAATGAAACTCTCTGTTTCACTTCACCCCATCCTCCCTGTAAGTGGCCCGAAACCGTCTGGACCGGAGACTCCGGTTTACACCGGAGACTCCGGTTTACACCGGAGACTCCGGTGTGAGCACACCAGAGACTCTGGTCCTCCTCGACCAAAAACACCAGGTTTTGTGTATGGGGACATATATGGGAGAGAGTGTTTTTAGGACAAGGAATAGGCTTCGGTTAAGATGACATACTGTGAAGAATCAAGGAAACCATAGAAATCCATTTACAAGATCAATAACATTCCAAATACACACGAACCAAGAGCCAACTCTTCAACAAGAAGAGGGTGGTGGCAGAGGCTGATGACCCACAAGTATAGGGGGTGTATCGCAGTATTTTCGAGGGAAGTGAAACCCAATTTATTGATTCGACACAAGGGGAGCCAAAGAATATTTATAAGCCTTAACAATTGAGTTATCAATTCAGCTGCACCTGGAAACAATCTTGCTCACAGCAGTTTATCAGTAGCAACAGTTTTGTAGTAGGAATAGTAAAGTAACAGTAGTAGTAAAGCAAAGACAGTAGTAACAAAAGCAGTAAACAGTGGGATTCGAGTGCGGTAGGCATAGGGATGGATGGACGGGCGTTGCATGGACAAGACAATTCACAAAGCAATCAGAACATAGGGCAATTGCAGATAAATAAGATAAAGCATCCAAGTACTAGACAATCCTAGGCATGTGTTCCATATATAGTCATATGTCCTTGCAATGAGAACTTGCACAACATCTTTTGTCCTGCCAGCCCGTTTGTAGCGGGGCCTCTAGGGAACTACTGGCAATTAAGGTGCTCCTTTTAATAGAGCACCGGAGCAAAGCATTAACACTCCATGAACACATGTGATCCTCACATTAAAGCCTTTCCCTCCGGTTATCTCGATTTTTGTCACTTCGGGGCCATTGGTTCCGGACAACAACGTGTGTATACAACTTGCAGATAAGACCAAGAACAATACTATCATAATGAATCAATAATAAGTTCAGATCTGAAATCATGGCACTCGGGCCCTAGTGACAAGCATTAAGCACAACAAGTCGCAACAAAGTCATAAAGCACTAATAAAAGATACTAGGAACCATGCCCTAACAATCTGATGTCATTACATGAACGATCTCATCCAATCCCTACCATCCCCAATGCCTACAGCAGGGGATTACTCACTCATAGATGGGGGAAACATGGATGGTCGATGGAGAAGCGATGGTGATGATGGCGATGATCTCCTCCAATTCCCCGTCCCGGCAGGGTGCCAGAACGGAGTTTCTGGTGCTGTTTCGTGGAATCTGGTGGTGGTGGCGGAGCGGAACTCCTTCTGGAAAAACGTCAACCCACCCCCCCTCCCAAAGTTTTTAGGTCAGAAGGCTCCTTATAGGCGAAGAGAGAGGCCGAGGGGGTGCCTGGGGGGCCCACACCACCCCCTGGCGCGGCCTGGCCTGGCCCGCGCCACCAGGTGGTGTGGCCACCCCAGGGCTCTTCTCCGTCTCGTATTCTGGCTCCTAGAGTCTCCGGGTAAAATAGGATTTTTGGCATATTTTCCGGGATTTTTCCTAATAGTTGATTTTCTGCACAAAAAGTGGACACCAAGGCAATTCTGCTGAAAATAGCGTCAGTTCGCATTAGTTGCATCCAAAACACACAAGTATAGAGGAGAAACAATAGCAAAAGTGTTCGGGAAATTAGATACGTTTTGGACGTATCAACACCCCCCAAGCTTAGCTTATTGCTTGTCCTCAAGCAATTCAGTTGAAAACTGAGTGCGATAAAAGAACTTTCACGAACACATTTGCTTCATATGATGTAAATATTCTTAGCAATGTGATCAACTACTTAGACAATTCATAATAAAGAGTATGCAACTGAGTCTACTTAATAGTCATTGCAAGCTATGAAGAGATTCCAACTCAAGAATAATAAGTAGCATAAAGCACGAACATAAGCAACATTACAATGCTCATAGAAAGGTATGATAGAGTGGTATCTCGCTTGCCTTTGATTATGAATGTCAAGGCACCTCTGAAGTTCAAGTGATGACTAGAAGTAAAGATATCAAGGATACAAACATCAAAGTCATAACAGAAATAATCAAGTAATGAAACAAACACAAAGAATGACAACTATGCTCTCAAGAAGGTGCTCAAAGAATGTGTGGAGACTCAACAAGTAGAAGAAAAAGGTTTTGAATAATTTGAAAGGCTTCCAAATGCTGAAAGTATGGTACTCGTTAGCTTTGAGCTCTCATTGCCCCTATCATAAGCATCTTGAATGTGGTTAAGGTGAAAGTGACACAACTAAGAGGATATGCTTGACAAGTTATAAATTGAAGTCTCATGCCCCTTACTTACGAAGACAAATCCTCATGCTACTCAACTTCAGTCACAAGTAAGCTCTTGTCATTGTAAGTATATACGTATCATAGAGAACCGCCAACGGGGTACCCCTTGCACATGACACGGGAGCTATCCCATAATCAAAATACAAGGCAAGCAGACAATGAGCATCTCGACGATCTTTTTATTTACTATGTGCATAGATTTTTATTGAGGATGTTTCATAGAATGCTCATTATGATTATGCTGCAAGTTTCCACCATGATTAGGCATGGCTTAGGCTAGCGGCCCAGGCGTTTCTCTAACATACATACAAACTCCATGATCTTACAAGTTCCACTTTTATTTCACACCGCCGGGATCCATAAGCAAAAGAACATGATATCAACTAGGTACAAAATACCTATGAAGCGTTGAAAGCGGTCCCCATGATACATGGTTCTGCTAACTTAAAATCATAAAGCGCAAGCATACGCGCAACAAAGAAGGACACAATGGTTCAGGTTTATTAAGTGCAAGAAAATAAAGTGTGCCATCAAGTTCGTGAGAGCTTTACTAACTAACTTTTGCATAACAAGCAAACATTTTATTTGGAAGAAAACAAGGCATATTGAATATGCACAGAGGTAGCAAATGATGCTAATGGGTAGGTATGGTGGACACTTTGGAAATATTTGGTTTAGGGAGTTGGGAACTTGAGTAAAACATACTCGGTGAAAGTGAAGGCTAGCAATAGTAAGGGAGCGACAAACGAGAGAGCGATAGCTGTCATTATCATGCTTGCAACAAAACAGGACTACTCATGGCATGAAAGTGATTCAAGATCCTCAAGGCAAAATAATTCTTCAAGGCTGAACTGGTTATTACAGTCATGTGCATGCGTGAGCATGTGCTAAGTCAATCAAATGAAACAATCAGAGGAGGATACCACGGTGTCATACCAATTTATGAATAGAGCAATGCAAGCAAACATTCATGAGACATGCTACAAACTATTAGCGAGCTGGAGCTAATCATAAGAAAGCAAGAACTACTAAGCATCCAAAGAAAACATACACTCTACATGAACGGACTAAGCATGCCCACAGTGATGAGTATATGTACAAAAATGAAAACAAATAGAGTTCATTACCAGCCTCTTACCACGCCTCAAGTTGTCATTAATCCTCATTATTGCTATTCACTTGTGTGGCTTGGATAATAATATGAAACCAATATTCCACTGAGAGCTGCCGAACCCTGTAGCAAACTTGCAAAAACCAAAGAAAAACGACAAATATTTTTGGTGTTTTCGATTTTTAAACAAGAACCAAAAGAGAAAAACAAGCAAAGCAAAATATTTTTGGGTTTTTCGAATAGTTCAATCAAAGCAAAAAGGGAAAAGCAAACCAAGGCAAAAAGAAGAAGCAAACCAAAGAGAAACAACAAAAATATTTTTGGTCTTTTTGTGTTTTTAGAAAGCAAAAGCAAAGAAGAACAAAAACTAAAAAGAGAACGAAAACATGAATATACAAAGTACCGACGCAACATGATATGGAGATGAGTGCGGTGTCGGCGTACCTCCCCCCAAGCTTAGGCTTTTGGCCTAAGTGGGTATCAATCCCAAGCTGGCCAGGATGAAGTATCACCGGGGTACGACGAGGAGGTACCCTCGTCCTGGTGCGAGCCCGAGTACGCCCCTCCGTAATGTGCGGAGTAATCATAGGAGGGCACATCCTCCTGGTGCTGCTCGTGGAAACCCAACAAGCGAAGCTGCTCGTCCACCTCCTCCTTGGAGCGCGACCACGGTCTCCTGTTAACACTAAACAAAGCAGGCTGTGGCAAAAGGATCTCCCTTTCATCCTCGTCAGTGAAAAGCATCCTATATACTAGATTGTTCAAATCAGAGGTAGAAGTGACAAAGTGATGAGTTTTCATGGCAACAAGGTCGAGCCTTTGTGGTGCTAGCATAGCATCATCGGGAGCCACTGAAAGATCTAATGCATTGACTACACGCGAGGCAATGATGCCTCCATAGATAGGCCCCCTAGCAGCTAGGCAGCGAGCAATAAGCGAGCCAAGATTGTACCGAGTATCATTGTTAAGCGCAACAACAAGGAATGCTAAATGATAGTTGGAGATATTACTTGTGTTCTCCCTACCAAGTACACTAGTAGCAAGATAATATGCAAAGTATCTAAGAGCAGGGAGTTGGATATTTCTTATCTTTCCGCGTTGCGCCAAGCGGTCATCATCATTGGTCACCCCTCGGTAAAGCTCCAACAAATCAGCGGGTCGCCCTTGAATTTTCTTCACGGTCCCTGTCATACGCACACCTACAATACTGCAAAATCTCTCCAAAGACATGGTGAAGGGCATATCATAGATTTTAAAAGAGACAGTAGATTGATAGGATGTGTTAGTAAATGAGAAACTCTCAACAAAAGTTTTGGTGAGCATAGCGTATTGTGCACTCTCATCTTGCATATAAGAGGTCAAGCCAACCCTCTCAATCAGTAGCAAGAAATCATCAAGAATACCTGCAGCTTGCAAGAAAGTGAAACAAGGAAAAGAGGATGGGTGAGCATCTCCATCATCCCTTTCACTGCCAATGCGTGTTGCAATGAGGTCTTCATTGTATGATGGCCTAGCTTGAGAGGCTGTTCTTGAGGGCCCCGACCTCCTAGGTGCATCACTCTCAAATATCTCTCCAAAAGTGTGGTTATTCATGCTGGGTATTCTGAAATTTAAACACCTATTAAACAAGTGATTGCAAAGTAAATATAATGAAGGATTCTACTCATAGGGACTTGCAAGAGGCCTAAACATGAATCAAAACTATATCTCTAAGCATCAAAAAAGCTTACAAGCTCTCATAACCAGTCACCTACAGCAGCAAAATACTCAACATATAATCCACTAAACACAAATCTACTTGGACAAGGGGAGGAGTCACATACCAAGGAACAAATGCTCCAAATTTCAGCAAGAAAGATGGGTTGAGCAAGGAGATCGAAGAAATCGAGAGCAACCACAGAAACAATGCGATTTTGAGCTATGAACTGGAGCTTACTCGGGAGAGAGAAGAAAGTGGCAGGTGAGAGAAGTAGTGGGGGGCCAGGGGTGGCCCACACTAGGGCATGGCGCCACCCAGGGTTGGCCGCGCCACCACATGGTGTGCCTGCCTGGTGAGCCCCCTTGGTACCTACCAGGTACTCCTCTGCCCCTTTTTTCACATAAAAATTTAATATGAATTTTCTGGAATTTTTCGAGACACTTTATTTTGGGGCATTTGCAGAAATAGAAGAATAATTTTCTGACAGACAGTTTTTTTTTGGAAACATGATGCAAGGACAAAACAAGGCTAAAACTACAGAAGTTCTAGCACTAACAACACAAAGAAAACTAAATGAAAGCAAAAACCAAAATGCAAAAGATAGAAATAAACGGAGATACTCATAATGAAAACATTGTTTTGTTCAGTGGAATCCTTTTGTTAGCAAGGTTGATCAAGTCTTGCTACCAAAACAATTGCATATGAGACAAAACTTTGTACTCCACTAATGATTATGTTACTTCAACCTTGATAGCAATGATCCCAATCATAATAGTTTCAAGTTTTTCTCTTGGTATGGGACAATATATTTCTCCAACTTGAATGCCTTCAACATGTTCAATTGAATTCAAACCATAAGTCCTTTCAATCTTCTTGGGGAAATAGACAATATGTTCCTTGTCATTAACATTGAAGGTCACCTTTCCTTGATTACAATTAATAACAGCTCCTGCAGTATTAAGAAAAGGTCTCCCAAGAATAATAGACATATTATCATCTTCAGGCATTTCAAGCACAACAAAATCAGTTAATATCAAGCAATTGTGAGCCACCTGAACAGGTACATCCTCACATATACCCACATGAATGGTGGTAGATTTATCAGACATTTGCAAAGATATATCAGTTGGTATCAATTTTTCAAGCTGAAGCCTCTTATAGAGAGAGAAAGGCATAACACTAACTCCAGCTCCCAAATCACACAAAGCAGTTCTAACATAACTGTTCTTAATAGAGCAAGGGATAGTTGGAATCCCTGGGTCTCCAAGTTTCTTAGGAACCTTACCATTGAAGGAATAATTAGCAAGCAAAGTGGAAATTTCTTCATTAGGGATCTTTCTTTTATTCGAGACAATGTCCTTCATATACTTTGAGTAAGGAGGCAATTTAATAGCATCAGTCAAAGGAATTTGCAAGAATAAAGGCTTCATCCACTCACAAAACTTATTATAGTGTTCATCTTCCTTTGACTTGTGTTTCTTATCAGGGAAAGGCATAGGTTTTTGGACCCAAGGTTCTCTTTCACTACCATGTTTCTTAGCAATAAAATCTTCTTTAGTGTATTTAGTAGTCTTAGTGTGGTTTTTAGGTTCTTCTTCAACTTTTTCTTCATTAGACACTTCATTTTCTTCATTACCACTTTCAGTTTCAGCATCAGAGATAGATATACTATTATGATCTATAGCAGGTTCAGAGGGTTCTACAACAGTTTTATGTTTCTTTTTCCTTTTCTTACGAGTAGAACCAATATTTTTAGCTTGTTGAGAATCCTGCTCAATTCTTTTGGGGTGCCCCTCAGGATATAGAGGATCCTGGGTAGCAGCACCACTTCTAGTTCTAATTTCATAAGCATGTTTTTCTTTAGCAGCATTAACTAGCAAGTCGTTTTGCACTTTAACGAGTTGATCTATTTGAGTTTGAACCATTTGAAAGTGTTTAACAATCATTTTAACATCATTAGAGGTTCTTTCCACAATATCTTTCAACTCAACAATAGCTCTAGTGTTTTCCATTACATGATTTTGCACCCTTTTATTAAAGTTATCTTGCTTAACAATAAAGATATCAAATTCTTCTAAGCATTGATCATGAGGTTTCAAGTAAGGAATATCACCTTCATCAAAGTGTTGGAGGGAGTGTACCTCAATAGTGGATGAGTAGGGAATAGGCTTACATAATTCTTCTATAGGAGATAAATTCTTGACATCTGCAGCTTTAATTCCCTTCTCCTTAAGACATTTCTTAGCTTCCTTCATCACTTCATCATTTAATTCAATAACTCCCCTCTTCTTTGATGTTGGAATAAGCACAGGAATAGATGGTTCAGGTACAATTACTTCAGGTATAGCTTGTTTAGGAGGAGTCCAATCTTCATAATTCTTGCTTATTTTAGCCATTAATTCCTCAGCTTCCTTAGGAGTCCTATTCCTGAAAACACAATCAGCACAACTATCTAGGTATGTCCTAGATTCTTCGGTTAGTCCATTATAAAATATATCAAGAAGCTCATTCTTAGGTAATGGACTTCCAGCCTGTGCATGAATCAAAGCACAAAACCTTGCCCAAGATTCGGGCAATACCTCTTTTTCTCCTTGTTTAAAATCAAAAAGTTCCTGCAAAATAGCATGTCTAGCACTGGGAGGAAAATATTTCTGCAGAAAGTACTAATCAAGCACTCATGGCTATTAATAGATCGAGGAGGTAAATTACTAAACCAAGTTTTAGCTTCTCCTTTCAGTGAAAAAGGAAAAATCTTAGCAACAAAATAAGTACGCATCTTAATATCATCAGAAAACAAGCCACTCATAGTAGAAAGTTCATTCATATGTGCTACCGCACTCTCATTCTTAGTCCCGCAAAAAGGTTCTTTCTCGACAATAGCTATGTAAGATAGATCGAGAGAGAAATCATAATCTTCATCTATAATGTTTATGGGAGAAGCAGCAAACTTGGCATCAAGAGATAATTTGGGTCTAATAGTACACCTCTCAAGGAGACTCTTAGCAGCGCTCCTATCATGGGTGTTCCTACATTCTTCAATAAACTCATCGGTCATCTCAACATAATCTTCTATATTATCATAACTCTCACTAGACTGAGGTGAGCTAACGGGTGTGGTAGTATTTTCATTAGGAGTTTCGGTATTTCCAGCTATAGTTCTAGCAATCGTAGCATCTAGGAAAGGACCTAATGAACCACTCTTATCAACCACAGTAGAAGCAGCATCATAAGTATCAGAAGTTTCAGATTCAGCAGTAGTAGCAGTGTGTGTAGCATGTGTATGTGGTGGTGTAAGGAACTTACTCAAAACAGACGGTGAATCAAGAGCGGTAGAGGTGTTCAGAACCGTACCTCTTCTTGTAGTGGATGGTAAAATAGGAACCTTGCCATCACAAGACTTACCCATGATGGATGGATAGCAGCGAACAATAGAGAATCCAAGTGAACTTGCTAAATAAAGCTATGGTCCCCGGCAACGGCGCCAGAAAATAGTCTTGATGACCCACAAGTATAGGGGGTGTATCGCAGTATTTTCGAGGGGAGTGAAACCCAATTTATTGATTCGACACAAGGGGAGCCAAAGAATATTTATAAGCCTTAACAATTTAGTTGTCAATTCAGCTGCACCTGGAAACAATCTTGCTCACAGCAGTTTATCAGTAGCAACAGTTTTGCAGTAGGAATAGTAAAGTAACAGTAGTAGTAAAGCAAAGACAGTAGTAACAAAAGCAGTAAACAGTGGGATTCGAGTGCGGTAGGCATAGGGATGGATGGACGAGCGTTGCATGGACAAGACAATTCACAAAGCAATCAGAACATAGGGCAATTGCAGATAAATAAGATAAAGCATCCAAGTACTAGACAATCCTAGGCACGTGTTCCATATATAATCATACGTGCTCGCAATGAGAACTTGCACAACATCTTTTGTCCTGCCAGCCCGTTTGTAGCGGGGCCTCTAGGGAACTACTGGCAATTAAGGTGCTCCTTTTAATAGAGCACCGGAGCAAAGCATTAACACTCCGTGAACACATGTGATCCTCACATCAAAGCCTTTCCCGCCGGTTATCCCGATTTCTGTCACTTCGGGGCCATTGGTTCCGGACAACAGCGTGTGTATACAACTTGCAGATAAGACCAAGAACAATACTATCATAATGAATCAATAATAAGTTCAGATCTGAAATCATGGCACTCGGACCCTAGTGAAAAGCATTAAGCACAACAAGTCGCAACAAAGTCATAAAGCACTAATAAAAGATACTAGGCACCATGCCCTAACAATATGATGCCATTACATGAACGATCTCATCCAATCCCTACCATCCCCATAGCCTACAGCGGGGGATTACTCACTCATAGATGGGGGAAACATGGATGGTCGATGGAGAAGCGATGGTGATGATGATGGCGATGATCTCCTCCAATTCCCCGTCCCGACAGGGTGCCAGAACAGAGTTTCTGGTGCTGTTTCGTGGAATCTGGTGGTGGCGATAGAGCGGAACTCCTTCTGGAAAAACATCGACCCCCCTGAAGTTTTTAGGTTAGAAGGCTCCTTATAGGCGAAGAGAGAGGCCGAGGGGGTGCCTGGGAGGCCCACACCACCCCCTGGCGCGGCCTGGCCTGGCCCGCGCCACCAGGTGGTGTGGCCACCCCAGGGCTCTTCTCCGTCTCGTATTCTGGCTCCTGGAGTCTTCGGGTAAAATAGGATTTTTGGCATACTTTCTAGGATTTTTCCTGATAGTTGATTTTCTGCACAAGAAGTAGACACCAAGGCAATTCTGCTGAAAACAGCGTCAGTTCGCATTAGTTGCATCCAAATCACACAAGTATAGAGGAGAAACAATAGCAAAAGTGTTTGGGAAAGTAGATACGTTTTGGACGTATCAGAGGCCACCATGTAAGAGTTTGTGGTATGACACCACGAAGAATTATCCTTGGGTTCATAGCCACTACTTATCAATGAAGCTCACATATCACAAAATGATATTAAGAGAATTTAATTTCTTAATTTTGGCATTATGGGGGGAGGGATAGCCCAATGTATTAGGACCACACTCCCCTATCTCCATGCCTACACCTAAACCTCATAAGAGTTAAGACATGGGTGAGTATGCAAGGTGATCAAGTCAAACTCCTAGAATCTACGATATTTAGTTCATTCCTCAAATAACAGAATCTTACTTCATCAAGTGGCTTTGTGAAAATATCAGCAAGTTGGTCTTTGTTGACACATAGGATAGCTCAATATCACCTCTAGCAACATGGTCTCTAATGAAGTGATGACGAATCTCAATATGCTTTGGCCTTGTATGATACACTGGGTTGTAGGCAATCTTGATAGCACTTTCATTGTCACATAGAAGAGGCACTTTGTCACAATGGACATTGTATTCCATTAAAGTTTGCCTCATCCATAGCAATTGAGTACAAGCACTAGCAGCAGCCACATACTCGGCTTCGGCGGTGGAGAGAGATATACAATTTTGCTTCTTAGAAGACCAACACACCAAGGACCTCCCAAGGAATTGGCACGCCCCGGTGGTTGATTTTCTATCATCCTTGTCACCAGCCCAATCCGAATCCGAGTACCCACAAAGAGAGAAAGTTGATCCCCTAGGATACCAAATACCATAGTTTGGGGTATGAAGCAAATATCGAAAGATTCTCTTAACCACCATCAAATGGCTTTGTTCAGGAGCCGCTTGATATCTTGCACACACTCCTACACTCAACACAATATCGGGTCTAGATGCACAAAGTAAAGCAAAGAGCCAATCATGGACCGGTATACCTTTTGATCCACATCTTTACCATTTGGGTTTATTTCAAGATGGGTCTTTGTTGCCATGGGAGTGGGAGCTCCATTTAGATATTTCATGTTGAATATCTTGAGCATATCTTGAGTATACTTGGCTTGGTTGAAGAATGTTCCTCCTCTTACTTGCTTGATCTCAAAGTCAAGAAATACCCTCAATTCTCCCATCATAGACATCCGAAACCTAGTAGTCATAAGCTTTGAGAATTCATCATTAAAAGATTTGTTAGATGAGACAAAGATAATATCATTAACATATATTTGGCATACAAAAAGCTCCCCATTGACCTTCTTAGTAAAAAGAGTGGGATCGATTTTCCCAACCTCAAACCCACGGTCTAACAACAATTCTCTAAGGTGCTCATACCACGTGTGTGGGGCTTGTTTGAGTCCATAGAGCGCCTCATCAAGTTTATAGACGTGGTTTGGGAACTTGGGATCCTCAAACCTCGAGGGTTTCTTTACATATACCAATTCATGCAATGGACCATTAAGAAATGCACTTTCTACATCCATTTGTTGTAATTTAAAGTTATGATTTGCCGCATAAGCAAGAAGGATACAGATGGACTCAAGGCGAGCCACATGTGCATATGTCTCTCCATAATCAATGTCTTCAATTTGAGAGAACCCTTGTGCAACCAATCTTGCCTTGTTCCTCACAACATTGCATCCAACCAATACGAATCTTCAAGAGCTTCCCATACTTTCTTTGGTTCCACCATGGAAATGTGAGCTTGGTGCTCACCAAAGTTCTTCAGTTGAGCTCGAGTGGATATTCCTCTTCTTAGATCTCCTACCACATTCTCAAGAGTGTGGTCTCTTAATTCCAATATTCTATGCATTCTCGCTTGGCGACGAGTTTCGATCTCCTTGTTGTTTCTTGGGGGATCACTTCATCATTTTGGTCCTCGTCTTGACCATTAACTTTACCTTGATCATTATTGGAATCATTCTCTTCTACAAGAGGCAAAGATTGACCTTGGTCTTGATCAAGCCCACAACTAGACAGGTATTCAGCTGTTCTTATGGCAGTTTGTACATATCTTCCTTGTGTAATGGCCTTAGCACCGCTGGACATCCTGGAATGGAGACTCGATCACCTCCTGGCTGGACATTTCATCCTGATCATTTGGTTGAGAGTCCACAATTTGTCTTTGGCTTGAGTCATTGTCCTCCTCGATAGAAGCTTGTTGATGATGTGAAGATGAGGGCTCCACTTGAGTAGAGCATAGTTCTTCTCGATCCTCCATAAGAAGTTCCTCAATAGGGCGGATGAATCCCGCACCCATTCTTCCTATGGCATCCTGAGACATTTCATCATCTACATCACAGACATCAACACGCCCCCTTGGGGACCATCATATTCTTCAAACACCACACTACAAGATTCTATGACAACTCCAGAGAGTTTTTCATAGATTCTATAAGTGTGGGATTCGAGACCATAACCAACAAAAATACCCTCTAATTCTTTGTAATCAAACTTGGACAAACGAATACCCTTAATGCGATAGAAACACTTACAACCGAACACCTGGAAGTATGAAACGTTGGGCTTGTTACCGGTAAGAATTTCATATGGAGTCTTGATCAATTCTTTGCGGAGGTAAAGGCGGTTTGATGCATGGCATGCTGTGGAGATTGCTTTATCCCAAAAATTGTATGGAGATTGAAACTCTGCCAACATAGTCCTTGCCATATCAATAAGAGTCCGGATCTTCCTCTCAGCTACACCATTTTGTTGAGGGGTATATGCAGCAGAATATTGATGTTTTATTGCCTCATCACTAAGAAATCCATTCAATGTGTAGTTCTTGAACTCGGTACCATTGTCACTTCTTATTGTTAATACTAGTACATTGTGTTAACGTTGAGCCATGTTGATGAAGTCAATGAAGTTTTCTTGGGTCTCACTTTTCAGCTTGAATAAATATACCCAAGTGTATCTTGAGTAGTCATCAACAATCACCAAACAATATTTCTTCCCACCAAGGCTTGCATGAGATGGCGGACCAAAGAGATCCACATGAAGGATCTCCAAGATCCTCTTGGACTTGATGTAGTTCTTAGGCTTGTGGGGAGAATCATGCATCTTTCCTTCAACACATGCCCTGCAAACACGATCTTTGGCAAAGCAAACATTTTCTTTTAGTCCAACAATATGACCATCCTTGTGGAGTCTTTGCAAAGTTCTCATGTTGACATGGGCTAGACGGCGATGCCATAGCCAACCCATATCGGCCTTTCCGAATAAGTACATCGGACTTGTAGTGGTTCTCCCTGAGAAGTCCACCATATAAAAGTCATTTTCGACGTACCCAACAAAAGCGACCTTTAGAGACTTACTCCACATGAGGATCACAATATCATTATAAATAAAGATGGCAAAACCCATCTTTCCAAGAGCACGGACCGAAAGTAAATTATAGCCAAGGGTCTCAACAAGCATGACGTCCACGAGAATGATATCGTGTGCAACCACAACTTTGCCGAAACCCATTACCTTAGACTTTGACTTGTCGGCATATGTCACGGATATTTGATCAATATTTGGTCTCAACTCCTTGACACTAGATGCGATTCTGGTCATATCACTTGTGCATCCACTATCAAGCACCCATTTTGACCCTCCGGAGCATAGGTCTCTGTTCCTCTTGCCATAAGGCAAGTGATGTTCTTGTTGGAGATATTCTCATTTGGAGAGTCAAAGATTGAGAATGTAGATGTAGAAAAAGTGGCAAGAGCCACCACACCACTTGATGTTTCCTATTCTTCATCTTCATCATCATCGTCGGAGGAGAATTCTTCATGTGTGATCAAGAAAATTTCACCCGACTTCTTGTTGGTTGAATTCCTTTTGATGAAGGGTTTCTTGTAAGGAGCTTTGGAGGTCTTCTTCAACACGAGTTTAGCCCATGATCTTCTCTTTTCTCATAGGGACAAGAGGTAACAAAGTGATAACGGTCACCACAATTGAAGCAAGTTCTCAACTTGGATCCATTATCTCTTCTCCCATTGGGGTTGATTCTTCGTTGCATTTCCATCTTGGCCTTGGCAGGATCTTTCCAAAAGTTTCTTGCATAGAAGGCCATGTATTCACCATGAGCAACCTTGACATCTTCGAGGTGGCTCATTGAAATTCCATCATCACTCCCTTCATCTTCATCGTACTCAATAACCTTGGCCTTCAAGGCAAGATTGACACCACTACTCATTCCAATGGCACGAGCACAGGCGTCTTTGGCATTCTTGGCAGCAAGCTTGAAGGCAGCCATCTCTTGCATAACTTCATTGGAGGTCATGAGATGGTAGTTGTGTCTTCCTTGGAGACTCTTCAAGTCAGTAGGCTTGAAAGGCATGAGAGCACTCACATACTTCCTCTTGATCCAAGCATCATCAATGTGAGAGGCACCAACATTCCTGAAGGCGGTGGCTATGAATTTGAGTCTTCTATACATGTCTTCATGATCCTCACCATCCTTTATGAAAAAACCTTCGGCCTCATTGCTTAAGGCATCATATTTATTTCTTCTCATACTCTAATTGCCAACAAACAAGTCAATGAGAGCATCCCAAGCTTCCTTGGCGGTGTTGTAGTGCTCAATGTGGGGAAATCCTTTAACCCCACTCCAAGTTGGATCATGTGCAAAGCAGTCGCATTGAGTTGGCTATTGACCACTTCTCTTCTAGTTAAGTTGGTTGGATCCTCAATTTTGAGTCCTTCTTCAATAATATTCCACAAATCAATGTAAGAGTTGCGCACATGAGATTTCAACTAAACTTGCCATTGAGCAAAAGTATGTGCCGGTAACTTAGGTGGGTCACCTCTATTATTTATATGTGGGTGAGGGATGAGAGGGTCGGGAGAGTACCATCCGAGAACCGCATGGTGCTCTTCCTTCCCATCACCCCTTTTTGAGGTGGAATTATATTCATCCCCCGCCACATCATCCAAAGGCTTAGCCAGAGCATTTTCCTTTGGGTTAGGTGGTGTTTCCTCTTGAGAGGGAGGAGGTGAGGTTGGCTTATTCCTAACAAGTTGGCGCAACTGTTGGATTTCATTGCCCAAGGTAGAGCTCAAGCTTGTTTCCAAATTCTTGAGATCTACCATGGTCAACGAATGGCTAGCCTTACTTTGTCCCTCATCTCCTAGGTTGCCCATAATCTCTTAGGGGGTTAAGCCCGAATAAAAAGCCGAGGCTCTAATACCAATTGAAAAGGATCGTATGGGCACCTAGAGAGGGGGGGTGAATAGGTGCTAGTTCAAATTTAACTCTTTTTCAAGTTAGGGTTTGGCACAAAAGGTAAATTCTCTAGATCATGCAACTATGGTGAATTTACCTATATGCCAATCTACCACAAACACTAAGCAAGAACTAGATAAGTAAAGTGCGGTAAAGGATAGAAGGAACCAAACTGGAGCACGCGGAGACACAAGGATTTGTTTCCCGTAGTTCCTTCCTTTTGAGGGGAAGTACGTCTACGTTTGGAGAGGGGGCGGTTTAAAACCACCAATGCCACGAGAGGCCTCCCTTGTTCTCCGATGTACCTTACCCCAACGGGCTCGATTCACCTCTTCCACTATACGACAACCTTCGAGGTGGAAGCCGGCACCTTTACAACGAGTTCAGGGCACACATCCACAACTTAATTGGAGGCTCCCAAATACAAGCAAGCCGTCAAACAATCAAAGACAAGCTTGTAAGAACCAAATCAAAAGCTAGGGTTTCCAAGAAAACACTAGAGCATGGGGGCCCTCAAGGGAATGAGGGGGAAATGAAGATCTCTCTTGGTGAAGCTGTAGATCAAGGCCTCCTCCTTCGATTCTCCAAAGATCAATGACTTTGGATGGTTGGATCAAGAGATCTTGTTGATTTGGTGGCTCAAATGGGGATGGTGTTCTTCAGTAGGACGAGCAACTAGAGGAAGGGGATAAGGTCCTCTATTTATAGTCCTTCACTCAAATGAACCATTTTCTGACCGTTGGAGAAAATCCAGACCGGAGACTCCGGCCTGCACACCAGAGACCCCGATCTACACCGGAGATTCTGACTCATCTTCGGACCAGCCTTCGGACCAGCAGACAGTTTGACACAGCCCTTCAGTGAGCCAAGTGGACCGGAGACTCCGGTCCATCTACACCGGAGACTCCAGTGTGAGGCTAGGACCGGAGCAACTCCGGTCCATCTACACCGGAGACTCCAGTGTGAGGCTAGGACCGGAGACTCCGGACCTTGCTCCGGTCCACCACTCTGGCTGACCCAGGCAGAAAACTGGATCCCACCGGAGACTCCGGTCCAGGCAGACCGGAGACTCTGGTCTGGAATTCCCAGGAATCAAGTAAATATGCAGGGAAAGTTCTGCAAGCCAAGGGTTCTTTTCACTTTGCATTATATCAACATGTAGACAATAGCATACTGTAAAATGCTCTACTTGTTGTTAATGAACACCAAAAGTGATTATGACAGTAAATGTCCTTTCAATCGTGTTCAGTTCTAGGGGAAGAACTATACTTGTAACACTAATCCTACCTATAACATATGACAATCCTCATAGTACATCATGAATAATGACTGCCAAAATGTCCAGATCTACTAGGAGCGAGCACACGCAAACATATGAACTATGAGCGATAACATGGTAACGGATCTAAGCTCCGAGAGCTAGGGTTAGGTATCTCTTACAATGATCTCAACATTGAACGACGAGGATGACATGTCGGAGATAGCCGAGGACGAATGCCTGCTGGAGATGAGCTCGATCCACCGAAGTAGGAGGCACCGATTACCTGCTCGTCGGTGAAGAAAAGGATTTGGAGGGAGAGCTCGAAATAGAGGAGAAATGGTGGCGCTGAAATTGGAGGCGAGGCGGAGCGGTCTAAATAGGCAGTGCGAACCGACGAGCGGTGACTCCAATTTCTCTCGCCAGAATTTCCTGCACGCAGACGAGCTCCCGCCATCCCTCCATTGCACGAGCTCGTGCATCTTCTTCCCACGAGCGCGAGAAGAAGTTGGCTACGTGAAAACGCCCGATTCCGACGTTCCTTTCGACCAGGCCGAAAGCTGTTTTAAAACTCGTGTGGTGTAAAGATTCTCTTCCGCGTGTGCAATCAAACGTTTATTTTTTTCTGCCCCATGCGAGAAATAAGGATCCAGCCTAGCAAACACGTCCTCAACCCTGGTGTTCATTTTGCGTTGGCGCTGAGATGGTCTAATCTTTCCGCTGGGCTCTTGTATCTCAGATAGTTAGGGGTTTAAGGGGTGATAGTTTTTGGGAGAGAGTTATGGTATTTCCCATAAGCAACAAGATTCTTCCGATTCAGATAATCGGTCTCAACAAGAGGGTAAACAAAATAAGCAAAATACAATCACAACATGCCATGCTAGTATTTTTGATGTTTCTCCGTCTGCCAGTCTGCATAGGCTGCAACGCACTAGTTTCTGCCTCAGAATTTTGGACGGACAAAGAAAAAATGATTTGGAACTCGGGCTACATATGACCATTTATTTTAAACATTTGAAAAATGTATTTCAAATTTTCTAATTTTTTTTCTAAAAAAACATGTTCACGCAGGCAGCAATGTACACTTAATTCTGTTCTCCTGTGTAGCATAGAATACAATGTTACAAATAATGTGCTAAGACATTAGACTCATATGTGATTTCATATTTTCTCTAAATCTTAAAATTCATGTGTGTGGAAGCATATGTGTGATTCGGCTCAATTTGGTGGCAGCTCACATGTGAATGGAGTGAGAACTAAAGTTTAATCTCACGTGGAAAGTTTGAGAAGAGTTATACCACTTTATAAGGTGGTGTGTTTCACCACTTTGTAAGTGAGTGAGAAGAAAAATACTACACGCGCGCTCCTCCTCCTCCTCCGACGCACCCACCCGCCCTGTCCCGTCCTGTCCCGTGGCTGTTTTTGTGTATGCACTACTACTGTTTACGTTGATCAATACATCTAGTATGTTATGGTGCAGTCGTGATTTATATATCATAATTAATTGTGAAAATTATTTCTAATAATCCAACTTACATTGTATTTTGGATTGATAATATGCACGCTTGAAGCATATATTATTACATATATGTTCATCTTTTTTTAAAAGGGAAAGTTTTAATTTTTTGAATGTGACATGTGTGCCAAAATGACGCACTTGGCCGATAACGCCAATCTTAGCCCAAATTTAATGGCATGGACTCACATCGTTTTTTCCTGCACCTTATTTTGATCCACTCTACTTGTAATCAGGTAATTCCTCCGTCCAGCAAAAGTTGTCGAAGATTTATCTATATATCTAGACGTGTTAATCTAGATAAATCTCCGATTTTCCTTTATAGACAGAGTAGATTAAGTCATCGAACCGGTACTCAGCGGGGACAAGGCGGCAGCAGTGAAAACAAAAATACTCAGCTAGGGTTTCGTTTTCCCCGCCGGTGAGGCGTGACGTAACACAGCCCATCTCCGACCGTGGGTTTTCGTTTTTTTAGACTATTTTTTCGTGTCTCTTTCGGGATGGTGTGCCGATGGCAAGATTCTAAAGTCAAAATAGTGTACTTCTCGTCATATTCTCGCTCTGGTGGTACGTCAACGCAAGGGCGTGTGGTGTCGTGTTCCAGCGGATCTCCTGAGATCTGGTCAGTTTTGGTATTTGTTTGTGTGGTTTCAGTCAGTCTCTTCTGATCTATAATTTTCATCATTGGTGATAGTTGTTTCTCCGGTGCGCTGGTCGTTTGGGGTCTTAGCACGATGATTTTATGTTTGTCCACTACACAAAGCTCTACTACGACAAGGTTTGTCGGCTCTGGTGATGGAGTGACAAGGACGGCGGCGCGCCTTTGGCTCGGTAGTGTTTGTAGTCGTCACTAGGTGATCGATGGATCTATTCGTAATTATTATTATTTTTAGATTATTTGTACGTAGATAATTTTTTAATAGATTGGTGAATTTTCGCAAAAAATAGAAAAGCCTCCCAATTTAGCGCCACTTATTATGAACAAGAGGAGTAGTTCTTAGATCATCTCTACCGGCGCCACAACCCACCTCCCAACCAACTTGGGTGGTGGAGGCAAAAAAATCGGCTAGCACCGAAGACCCCCAATCGCTGTCGGTATATTGGGCCTCTCACCAATCTGTCCGGCACCCCCTTGTCGCCCCAGCAACCGGGGGCAAGGCTGGGGCTACCGGCAATGTGCGGCAACGCACACCACATTGGAAAGGCTTAGCCGCCCTCCTTGTTAGCCACTCAAACAATCCGCCCGTGATGGCTCGCCTCCCCACGGTGGGAAAGGGAGCCACCACCACCGTTTCCTGCCGGTTCTCTCACTATTCCCCGTCGCATTTTTCTCCTTCCCATCGGTTCTGTCACCGCTTCCTACGTCGTTTTCTCCTTCCCGCGCTCTCCCGCTAGAGCAAATACGTTTCTATAAAAAGGGGGCGAGCCCGTGGAGCGTCGGCGCACAAAACCACACAATTCATGTCCGTCTCCCCACCACTTGGGTGTTGCTCTCCATGGCCGTCCGCGCCTGCTACCCTGCTGGAGGAGCCGCAGTCGGAGGAAGACGACGACGATAGACTAGACTGGCTAGACGAGACCGTGGAGGAGCTCATGCATCAGCGGGCTATCCTCGCCGAAATCCGGCCCACGCGCACCTTCGAGGCACAACAGCCGCCACCGAGGAAGAGTTCGACTTCAACAACTACTACACGCAGGCGAAGGAACTCATCGACCATAGAATGCTAGAGGAGTCGGCGTGCCACACGGCTCGTGAACAGTGGATGCGTGAGCACCACACGCGCGAAGAGCACCGCCGGCAGGCCGAGGTGATGGTGGAGGTTGGCGCTCGTCGAGGGACTTTGGACCAGGGCGAGTCCTCCTTAATGGTAGCGGCGGTGGCGCGGACGGATAGGAACCACCGCCACGCGAGGACAGGGAGTGCCTTTCCGCGAAGAGACGTCGGTGGCGAGGAGGCAGAGGGAGCCACGGGCGAAGGATCGAGCTGACTTCGATGCCGGGATGTAGATATCTCTAGTTGTATCTTTTTTATTTTTTTTCGAAATGGGGAGCGGAGCACCGGCCTCTGCATCAAGCGATGCACACATCATTTATTTATTATTAGAACCAAATTGTTTGGCAAAAGCCATTACAAAGATGATACAAACCGGAACCGCCAAAGCTAAACACTAAGCAAAAACGATAACTGTATCGCTATCTCCCCAACGAGATCTATCAAACCCATATCTACCTGTCTCGACCCTCCCTTGGTCACCCACACTATTGCCACTCGCCAAGAAAAGATGGAGTGCCTTGGCATAGCGGCACGAACTCAAGTGAAAGGAGTCCTAGAACCGCATAGCATATCCACAGAGTTGCACCCACGCACATGTTCCGGATGTCGCCGCCTTCAAAATCTTCTCGCCACACCAGCCACCGACACCACCTCAGTGCCAAGCAGCCCCCCTCCCCCCGCGCTAGCCGCTCCACCCTCCTGCCGCTTCCGTCCAACGCTGCTCCACAGGCGATGCTCCCAGGAGAGAATGCGATACCGTCACCGCGGCACCGCCACCGCCTGACCCGAAGATCTTAGGGTTTCCCTGGAGTAGCACGATTGAGGTTGACACAAGGTGCACGGCGATGCCTTCATCAAGGTAACGACATGGTAACGCCCCCATCGCCTGCCAATGGCTCAGTTTTCACCGGCACCTATGTCTCCCCGCCTCGCTGCTGGGACTGGAAGACAGATCACGAGATTTTCCAAACCAGCCGCAGACCGACCACCTTCGACGAAGAAGATGACCACCTCCACCAAACCCACGGCCGCTGTTGATCCCTACAGCCGGTGAGAACTCCAAAAGCGATACCCTCAAGAGGGGAACGATGCACAGGACACCGCCATCGCTCGATCCCTCGGGATCTGAGGTTTTCCCCGGAGTTTTCTTGGCTAGAGGGACAAGGGGCACCAGATTGCCGTCTGCCACGCCGCTGCTCCTCCGGCCATGCTGCAGCCACCGCACGCCAGAGATGCCACGCCGCTGAGGTGCCGACGCGCACCCCATTCGCAACGAGGATTGGCGTCCCGCGCCACCGATCTATGTCGGGGAAGACGAGAGATCCCCCCCTCCCCCGCCGCCGCGGTAGCGCCCAGGCTTTGCCTGGCCACGACCTTGGTGGCAGCGGGGGAGTGAGGAGGGAGGGGAGTTGGGGGGGCTGAGGCAGCGACGGCTAGGGTTTCTCCCGTGGCCGCACGGGGGCGAGAGCAGGGAGAGAGATCGAGATCTCTATTTGGAAAGGATCTCTAGCTGTATCTTAGTTTCAGGAATTTTATGCATGAAAAAAATGTTCTAAATTATAAAAAGAAATTAACGATTGATCGTTGGGGGTCGCCAGTGTGGGTCGGCTTCCTCAAAGCACCGGCAGTTTGGACGCCAGCCCTCGAACCAACTAGGCTTTCCTTTAAAAAACTCTATTAATTCAATAAATCACCACTAGTCTTTCCTTTAAAAAAAACTGCCTGACGGGCCATACTTTGGAGGAGCCGGTGGAGATGCTCCTGTAGAATCTGGCTATGCTGTGATCCTTCTGTAAGTATCAACCATCAAATGTTTATATTGCAGACACACGCGCACGTTCAAATGTTGAAGGTTTTTTTTAAAGATCATAGGTCAAAGAACCAACGTTAAATTAATAACGCCAAATGACGAAAGGATACAAGATGGTACACCTAGCTTACACGCAAGGACAACCCACACACACAAGAAGGCTACCAACGAAGCTACATACGGGAGCACGAGCAGCAGGGGAGGCCATTACAGTTACTACAAATGCGAAAGGTATGCGTGGGACGTTTACAGTGTCGAGCCGGAGCTCCTCTAGAGGACGAGCTATTTTCACGCGCGCCATCGAGAACCCGCCACCACTGCAGCAACGCCACCAGAAGCCGACCACCTCCAGGAACTAAACCAAGCTGCCCACAAGCCCCCAAGTAGCGCCGAGGGAGCCCCAGGGACGGGGGTGCGGATCCACGGCAAGCCTTGCCGAGGGAGGCACGCCACAATTCCAACCGTCCGAAGACACCGCAGCTCCGCCAAACCTCCGACAGAGAGCCACACGTCGAGAGCTCCAAGGCGGCGTCTTCAAGAAGAGCACGACACCAGAGCGCCGCCACCGCCCGATCCGGGGATCAGGGTTTTCACCCGGAGCACGAGGGAGACCGAAAGCACCGCAGTGATGCCTTCAACAAGGGAACGATGTCCGTAGACGCCGTCGTCGCGATCCACAGGGCAGGGTTTCCCCACGGCCAAGCCTTCAGCCTCCAACACGAGGGTCGGACCGCCGCCGAGACGGCAATCGCACCACCGCCACGACGAACAACTCCCCGGCCACCACACCGCCCACGCAGACCGTGGTCATCGGCCAGCACCTAGGCCCCTGGCTCGCCCGCACGCCAAAGAGGCCCCCACCACCCAGGGCCGTCGCCCCGGGTCCCAAACAGAAGCTTCAAAGACCGCAGAGTAGGACATGACTTCACCTTGTAGGGCCCGAAGAACGGCAATACGGCGAGCGAGGCCCCCGGATCGACACCCTCCAGCCGCCATGGCTGCAGACGTCACAAGATCTACGGGAGGGAGATGGGCTCGGAAGGGCCCGGAGCCCCTACTCCGGCCTGAGCTCGAGGCGGCCAGAGCCATCCACCCTACCCATCCCTGACCACGCCACCTCGTCTTCACAGCACCGTCGTGCCGCGCGCGCCCTGACACCGGCCAGATCGGTGCCCTGCGAAAGGGGAACGCCAGATCTAGGAGGGGGAATGGGCTCGAGCGGGCTAGAGGCCCTGCCCCGGCCCAAGCTCGAGGCGGCCTCCTTGCCCCCCGACCCGGCGTGCCGCACACTGCCACCAAACGTCGCGCCGAACCCGCGCAGCTATCTCCGGGCCGCCACCCGCCTACGAAGCTCCAGCTCGTGGCCCCCGCCTCTGGACCGCACCACGTTGTCGCCGCTGTGGGACACATGCACGCGAGGTCGCCGTGCCGCCGCAGAGTAGCCACGCCGCCGTGCCCCTCGCCCAACACCGTGCCCCCACCGGCCGTTGCGGCCCGCGCCGCCACCACCGCACGAGGGATAAGAGGAGCCCTGCCGCCGCCGCGGCCTCCGGGGCTTTGCCCGGCGACAATCTTAGGCGGCGGCGAGGGAAGGGGGAGCGCGAGAGAGGCCTGCGTGCTGCCGCGCACTAGGGTTTCGTCCTGCCGCTCATAACATAAGCAGGCATGATCGGAGCCTAGAGATTCCTTATACGTACATATCAGAGCAAATAAAAATATAGTAGATCACACGTCTAAATTGACAACACGGGAATGAGACACCACGGCATTGGATCCCGTTGATCCGATGATTGCATAGACGGGCCTAACAAATAATGCAGCAGTCAATTTTAGATGATCCAGGCATGCATGTCTGCTAGCATATCTTGAGTCGTACGAGTACAGCATGCCTTCCTTGACATGTCGGCACGCCCATGTAAGATCTGATCGTGTAGTAATGCAATGCAACGTTGGGATTTATGAAGGTCACGTTGTGCTGGCGCTTACAGCTTACAGGTCCATTACTCTGCAACGTGAGAGGCGCAACATTGCCTCACTGTTAAATCTGGCTGGACCGATGCGATGCTGCAGGTATAGGTGAGTTTTGCATCAAACTATCACAAGTAGAACCAGGTAGAAATTGTCAAATAGATACTCATTCCCTCCAAAGATAAGGGAGTTAGTTTTTTTTTTTGCGGGAAAAATAAGTGAGTTGGTTTTATCTAAATCCGCATGTACCTATACACTAAAACGTGCCTAGATATATGCGAATCTAGATTCAAGTCACTTATTTTCGGACGAAAGGAATACTTGTTACGGAATTGCCCGTGACACATGTAACTTCGATCTGACGTACTACTACCAATTGAAATGCTAAAATGACTTACATTTTAGAACAGAGGTACTAGTATATTTGCAGTACTTCCATACTACGAGGAGGAGCAAAGAATGTCTGCAGCCATGCAAATGGCAGGATGGAAAGTATAACTGGTTCTGATTTCTCAACATGTCTGGATTAATAGACTCAAGTCGAGACGAATATAACTTAAGGAAACAAAATTGTTCCATGATTATGATATACAGTATTAAACTTGTTCCATGATTTGTTGATTCCTATATTACACGTGCGAGTTGACACTTGCACATTTACTAGTACGGAAACAAAATTTTCTGAACAAAATACAACACCGGGCTCAAACTGCAAGCTTGCATTGCTGACGCCGTCCCAGGCAGACGACGCTGATCATCTCGTCCTCGTGGAGCAGCGAGGGCAGTATCTCCCTCTCCAGCTCCTCGCCGACCTCAAATGCCTCCACCCGGAAATCAACCCATGTGCCCAGCACACCGCTCATGTCCTTCTCAAAAAGCTCATCAACTACCAGGTCGCCCATGCCATTCCAACCACCGATCTCTTCGCAGAATTCAGTTTCTATGCCTATGCTCAGTGCCATGATCCCTTTGCTCCATGCTGCATATCCTTCCCGGAAGTAAGTGAGGCGTCTCGTCTCCAAGCATTCATTTACGCAGTCGAACAACAACCTTCTGTACACCCGGTCGTTCATAAGTCCCTTCCACTCTGTATAAGTAGATATATTCATTTCCTCCTCCAGTTTGTTGAGAAGGAGAGGGTCCAAAGCCGACCCCACCCGTTTGACGAACAGTGGCCCTATTTCATCATTCGTATGGTTAACACTGATCAGGATATGTCCGATGTACTCCACCTCTGTGCTTATCGATTTCCTTGGGATGTTCTTAACCAAGGGCTCGTTTGGATGTCAGGGAACCCGAGAGGATCACGGCCTTTTCCCTGGGCGAACAAAACGCGGGCCGAAATGACCCGGGGCAGCCCACCGTGACATTTGGTTGTCCAGCACGCACACGAGGAAATTGGACCCTTCCCACGTCCTTGCCCCGGGATATCTCCCCACTAGTCTAGACATGGGGAATGAAACCCTCGCGACTGGGGGGCGACTCGCCCGCGCCGCCACCCAGCAGTAGCCCGCTGTCGCCACCGCTACCCGCCCGGCAGTTGCCCGCCGCCGCCGCTCACTCCGGCCACCCTCGCCTCCTTCGCCCCTCGCCGTCCTCCTTCATCGCCGGCCGGATCCCTCAGTCCCCGCCACGTTTCGCTAGCGCTCGCCCGCCTCCGTCTGATCCCGCAAGGTCGACGGCGCCAGGAACCTCGGAGCTAGCCCTGACCCCGCTGGTTGACGCCCTCCTCGCCTGACCTCGACTCCTTCGTCTCCCGCCGTCCTTCTTCATCTTCGGTCGCATCCCTCCGTCCCGCCATCCGGCCGCTCCTGCAAGGTCGGCGGTGCCAAGAACCTCGGAGTTGGCCCCGTCCCTACCAGCTGACGCCCTCCTCGTCTGACCTCGACTCCGCCCGCTCCTCTGCAGCTGATATCCCGTAAGGTGAGCCTCTCGTCGCTCTCTCCTTAGCTCTTGTTGATTTCTTGCTTCTCTACATGTTGCCATGCTTCTCCTTAGCTCATGTTCTCTGAAAAAAGGCTTTGCATCTGTATCACAATACCTTGTAAAAGGGGGTTAGAATGATATTGCTATTAGGAATTGGTAACGGCTTGATCGGTAGAGGATTTTGAAAGGATAGACCAATATTAATAAGAACACCTGAATAAACACAAGCATAAACTTCACATGGATATAACAACATTGAACAATAAACATTACATTTTGTATTGTTGATTATAGCATACCAGAAGTAGGCATCATGGGATTGCTTGGACTGCACTTGAAGAATACCCTTTGACTATGAGTGTCAGGTGTGCAAACATGACACCAACAATAATCGTCATGGAGGTAGTGCATATCAAGAACACATCACGATACTTAAGCTCTTTGGTAGGTGTAAATTCAAATATGAATGTGTAGTTTATGTGTGTCTTTCTCCACATGAAGATGTTGCATCCCTAGGTGAAGAGATGTAGGAAGAAGAGGCTGAACATGTTGCAGTTTGGGACCATTTAATGTCAGTACTGGGGTGTTCAGTTTTAGCATCTTTTCTTAAGATTATAGTAGCAGTGGAATCGAAATGGGTGCTTACGTAAGGACATGATAGGATGTTGACATATAGACCTTGTTCGACCTTCTTTCTGATTTGGCTTCAGACACTTCATTGCTTTCTTTTTGTCACCACTTGCAAAATGTCTCACAAACAGCTCCTCTACATCGTCCATCAGTCTGATTGCCTATTAAGATGAAGTTTTCAGTCAGAAATCAGAACCGTTTGAGTTTTGATAGAATGAAATGCTTCAAATCTAAGACTGTTGTATCACTGCTAGGTCCATCAGTTTTCATTTGTAAATTGTAATCCTAATTGAGACATCTTGTTGAGGATGATAGGCATAAAAGCAAATTCGCTCAGATCACCCGTGTTGAAACAGGCTATGAGGGATGATGTATGGAGCTACATACCGTATAACTTTCAGTTTACTTCCACCTATTCTGTATGATTAAATTGGCGTGGATTATTCAGGATTAATTTTGTATTTCCATCTGCTGCCAGACGAAGAACCCGTTGAATTCTCTATGTTCAAAAACCTTGCAACCTTATTGCAGGACGATTGTGAATTGGGTGACAAATTCCATCTTCTGCAGTACTTTCTAAAATCACCGGTGAGCACATCAACAAAACCTCCTTCCCCTTATGCTTCACTGCAATGTTGATATGTTATATGTGTACTGCTCTTCTTTGATTTATCTTCCTATTGATTGATCTCCTAAATATGTGGTGTTGTTTTAAATATTTTATTAATTTATTTCTTGTTGAAAATAATAGTGATGGGTTCTAAAAGGGATAAAATTAGGAAGTTTATGTTACAAGAACAATAAGAAGATGATGAACTCTTCTTCGCTTTGGTTCTGGCTATATACTCTTCTCTCTATGAGGAAAAACGTCTAGTACACACATCGTCTTTACCCGGTGCTAGATTGGTGAAGGAGATATTAGAAGGACATGAGAGTTGGTCTAGGGTCGAATTTCATATGGAGCCCAAGATTTTTAGGTCCATCTCAAATTATCTTAGAAGAGAGCATCTACTGGAAGGCACGCCGAGGGTGAGTGTTGAAGAACAGCTAGACATGTTCATGTATATGATTTCACATAATGCTACCAATCAAGATCTACAAAAAAATCCAACACAGCGCCGAAACAGTTCATAGGAAGATGAACGACATGTTCAACTTAATCCCAACTCTAGTCCAGAGATTTGTAAAGGTTCCAAGTTCTCTCCAGCCCCACCCGAAGATCATGTCCAACCCTCGCTTTTGGCCTTATTTCCAGGTGAACCACTATACACATAGCTACTTTTCCAAACGTCACCCATATATATTTCTAAGCCACTGTTTTTGTTTTTAAATATGCAGAATTGCATTGGGGGCAATCGATGGGACACATATCCCTATAACTATTGCCGAAGAAAAAGCTGCTCCATATAGGAACATGAAAGGAACCCTTTCTCAGAACGTGGTGATAGCATGTGACTTCGATCTGAATTTCACATTCATTTCATGCGGGTGGGAAGGGTCTACATCTGATGCTAGTGTTCTTCGGTCTGCTATTAGCAAGGGGTTTCATGTGCTTCCCGGAAAATTCTATCTTGTCGATGGTGGATATGGAAACACGTCCTCTTTTCTTGCTCCATACCTAGGAGTTCGGTACCATCTCGAGGAATTTAGGAGGCATCGGGATTCACATACTGGTTATGCTAATTACAAGGAGCTCTTCAACCACTGGCACGCACTTGCTCGAAACCACATTGAAAGAGGAATATGTGTTTTGAAGAAACGGTTCCCTATTTTGAAAGTGGGAAACCATTATCCCATGAGCACTGCTACACGTACGACAATTTGTGCCGTTGATCAAACCTTATGTCACTCATAATCACCATTCATTTACCAATCGTACACAAATCGTACCTGGTTTAGTCGTACGTGAGGTAGTTCCGTTATCCCATAGGATCCCAAATTAAGATTCATGTTGCATGTGTTGCATTCCACAACCTAATTAGAGGCCAAAATGGCGATGAGGCATGGTTGGATCACCAACTTGCACTTATTCCACCATCGGCCTATGTTGATGTTTCAGATGGAGATGATGCCCACCACCAACATCAAGTTGAGTCAAACAATGGAAATAATCTTAGAGATCAGATTGCGGCTTCAGATGTGGAATGATTATATCAACTAATTGGACATGATTTTTTTGTAATTTCTATTTCTTGTTGAACCTTTGATGTATTTGTACTATGGAGTAATTTATTATTTATTTATCCAAGACCATTATTGTTCTTATTTATTTATCCGAGAGCATTATTGTTCTTATTTATTTATCCGAGACCATTATTGTTCTCTGAATATTGTAGCTATGTCAAAAGAAACATCACGGGCATCTTGAGGTCATTCATATGAGAGAGGTCTTATAGATATACTAGTCGAGCATAATGTTCCTATATATAGAGGTCAAATGGTTGGATGGCTAAAGGTTGGAGAAGCATCACAACTAAATTCAATCAAAAGTTTCCATGTGCTAAGTATACAAAGCAGCAACTCCAAGAGAAAGAAAAGGATATGAAAGCAAACTACAAGGCTGTTCAACAGGCGAGAAAGTTAAGTGGAACATGTTGGGATGATTCCCTTAGTATGATCATTGCTGAACCTGAAATCTGGGAGAAGATTAAAAAGGTAAAAATTGTGCTTTCCGATATAGGTGTTGTTTTTGCGAGATATTGATGTTAATCGTACTTGTATTAAATAGGACTATCGTAGGGTGAGGAAATTTGAAGCAACTTCCATTTCACTAGCAGTATTTGAACAACTATAGGCATATATATTGCTGCAACTTCCATTTTCACATCTCATTTTCTGCCTTTAAAAAAAATATGTTTCTGCTTGAACAGAGTCAAGGTCAAGTGCTTACTACAAGAGGCAACAGCACCGGTGGTACAAAAAGTTCTCCAAGAAGTGCAAAATCATACAACTAGTTGTAAAACATGATGTAGTGGTACGCGAACTTGTGCATCCAGTGCAAAATTGGTCCAAATAAACCTGGTGCTGACACATGGCTATGTATTTTTTCAGTGAAGTCCCTACACATTTTTTGTATGCACATATGGCCATAGGTGTTGTCTTCCATGTGGGTCCCACCTGTCAGGACCTCATTAAAACAATAACTAAAATTTGATGATAGCTGGGATTTGAACAAACATCCTAATAGCTTAATGTGTAGCTAGCCAGAGCCACCAGACCTCAGACCAAGTTGATGTATATACTGCTGAAGAGTTTCTATATAAAAGTAACCCGTACACACACAAACTCTGCAATAGACAAATACAAGGAGAACGAACTTGTGGCAACCGGACACGTGTATTTGATTTGAATTTTGTGTTTTTAGGTTTCAAAAGGTCACAAAATTTATTTTGTGGATATTCGAATAATTGTAGCAAGTTTCTGTAGATAACTCGTTTTATTTTGGGCTACAGAAAAAACAATTTTTTTTACTGTATATAGGGGTAAAACGCACACTTTTCTATCAGAAATTTGTTTATTTTGTATTTTCCTAACATATAACGTATTTTTTCCTGAAATATCTATATTATCTTCGAAGTGTGTATATGTTAGAGCCTATTTGTTTTCAGATTTTTACCGTACCACCGTGATGCCACCAAAAGTGTGTAGATAAAGTCGCGTCGGTAATTGTCAGAAGGATTGTCGCCGTGCACACCGGCGCTAGGGACAACACGGAGGTGGGTCGAGTTGCACGATGGTCACCCTCGGGAGCTATACATGGTGCGGCGAGCAATGTATGATTTGATTGTCCACTCTCTATACTCTGCACCGAGGGACGTCATCGTGACAGGGTGATTGTGTGCACCCGCGCGGGACACATTGCTTTTTTTTAAGTAAGAATCCGCCATGGTGCACACTCTAAGAACAAAAGGAAATCGACGACTAATACAATATGGGACATTTTCTTAAAAAAAGGAATTTCAAACTAGAGAAAACAAATAGAAGTCCAATTAATTAATTGATAAGTTTTGTGTCAATTACCATGGCTGAAACTGCATTTGACATGCGGCCTCGAATGGTTGTGCTCTTTGAGGAATCGCATCACATTATTGTCCGTATCGGGGAGTTCTAAATATCGCCTGGTCTAAATATTAATTGCAAGATTGTCTGAACTTCGGTGGTTACGTTCCCTCGTTTAGCTAGCTCGTTCAATTCCTAGCTTTGTAAGTATTTTTTTAGTTATTGTTCGTTCCCATTACATATAGGTGGGATCCTCATGGAAGACAGCACTAACAATGTGTACATACAATAACGTCGAAGGATTTTACTGCAAAGATACACAGCCACGTGTTGGCACCAATTTCGCACGAGACACACAAGTTTGTCTACTACTCCACCATAATTTACAACTAGTTGTATGAATTTGCACCCCTAGACAACTATCTGTACCACCAGTGTTATTGCCTCTTACTACATCTGTAACTGAAACTCGCAAAGCACGGATACAAATTAATCTACCAGCTGGCTTGGATTTGTAACAACATTCATGACTACTTACTAGAAGTACAAGAAACCATATAGCTCAATACACACTTAGGGGTTGTTTGGTTTAGAGGATGTCATTTAGGGGATGAGGATATCAACAACCAGCTGGTTAGGGGTAGGTATTTTTTCTGTTTGGATAAGGTGGGATAAAAAGTGATTAGGGATAGTTAGTCAAAAAATAGAAGGGTGAACGAACAAGAAAACGTTTCAGAGGAGCTATCCAAAAATGGTTGAGCTCATCCAACTCTTTTTGTGAGATATGTTCAACCAATATCAAAAGTGGTTATCCATATCCCCTCTACCCTCTAAATCAAACGCTGGATAACCAGAAAAAAGTGGATATCCCCTGTCATCCACCGGATAGCCACCGAACTAAATAACCCTTTAAATGCCTTCATAAAGTTGGTATCATGTTAGGATTTTTGTCAAACATATACTACTAGTAACGAAGTTTTATGTCACTAGTGAAAAACCAGAGCATAGAAACCTCCATTTGTTTAAAAAAGAATCGATAATTGTATTATCCCATAACACATTGCAGGAGCGGACGCACGTTATGCTTAGTGGTGGCACTAGCCCCCACTCAATCTTCAATCTTCCTTATAGATATTCGATAGGATTAAGCGATGCCCCCCAGTTAGCCCAGTACCAATGTCCCAGTACCTTCATCCCATCCTTGTTTATCAAAGCCCATTAAGAAAAGAAAGACAGACGTCCAGCCAGTGACCGACAAACGCGCCAACAATTGCTTTATGGGACGCTTCCCAAACTGCCAGCGGTTTGGGGAAGCTGCCTGATGGCTTAATGCACGGCGCCCAAAAAAGTGTTGATGGCTCGTGGTTGATGTAGAGCTCGTTGGGAACCCCGAGAGGAAGGTATGATTACCACAGCAGCAAGTTTCTCTCGGTTATGAAACCAAGGTTTAATTGAACCAGTAGGAGCAAGGAAACACCCCAAAGGTGTTACTAGCTGAGCTTTGGCAGGGCGCACTACCGGTGCTAGTAGCAACGTGGAGAACTGCACAACACAACCACAGAGCTTTGTCCCCAACTTGCGATGAGGTTGTCAATCTCACCGTGTTTTGCGGAAAACAAAGGATTAAACGTATCGAATGGAAAGAAGTAAAAGTTGTAGAAAGTAAACACAAAGCAGTAAAAGATTGTAGATTGAATATAAAAGACAAGGACCGGGATCCATAGTTCACTAGAGGTGGCTCTCCTTACATAGATAACATGCTGGTGAACAAATTACAGCGGGACAATTGACAAACACCGAGAAAGCAATACATGCATATACTAATCATCTTGACTCCTCTGAGACTTGATTGGGCATTACAACATAATACATAGACCGCCATCCAACTGCATCTATGACTAATAATCCACCTTCAGGTTATCATCCGAACCCCCTCTAGTATTAAGTTGCAAGCAACAGATTATTGCTTTACGAACTGCGTGTAAAGTAAACAATACGATTGTTCTATGAACAAAGGATTGTTGTTTTCTCCCTAGTAGCAACAACACATCTAGTACCTTAGAGATTTCTGTCACTTCCCCAGATTACCAGAGGCATGAACCCACTATCGAGCATAAATACTAACTCTTGGAGTTGCTAGCATCTACTTGGCCAAGATAGCTACTAACAACAGAAAGCATGCAAGATCTCAAATAACAAAGACATGATAGAATCAATAATCAATCTGAAATAGCATCTCAATATCCATCGGATCCCCGCAAACACAACATGTATGAATTACAAATAGATGATCTTGATCATGAACGGAGCTCACAAGATCTAAACATGAAAGCACAAAGGAGGAGAAACCAGCCATCTAGCTACTACATGGATCCGTAGTCCAAGGATGAACTACTCACGCATCACACCGGAGTATTGCATGGTGATGAAGAAAGCCTCTAGGGTGAATTCCCCTCTTTGGCAGGGTGCCGGGAAGAGCTTCAGATCCCTCCCGATCTAGGGATGGAGATGACGGTGGCTACAGACTCTTTCGTGGATTTTTGATCGGATACTTAGGGTTTTCGTCCCGAGGGCAACTTATAGGCGGAAGGAGAGACCGAGGGGGTGCCGGGAGCCACCACACCACCCCCTGACGCGGGCCAAGCCTGGCCGTGCGGCCAGGTTGTGTGGCCGGCCCTTGGCCCTTCTCCGTCTCGTATTCTGGCACTTGATCCCTTCCGGAAAAATAGGCACTTTGGCTTTTGTCCCGTCCAATTCCGAGAATATTCATTTTCTGACTTTCCTGGAACCAAAAACAGCAGAAAACAGGCAGCTGGCACTGTGGCTCTTGTTAATAGGTTAGTCCAAGAAATCATATGAAAAGTACTCCAAAGTTGGAACAAAACACAAGAAAGTGGATAAAACCAAGCATGGAACATCGAAAATTATAGATACATTTGCAATGTATCAACATCCCCAAGCTTAACTCCTGCTCGTCCTCGAATAGGTAAGTGATAAAAAGAAATAATTTTTGAGGTGACATGCACCATCAAAGACTTGATCAAAGTATTTGCAAAACATTCAAAGCTGGGATCATAGTACTTCAATCATAACATGAAAGACAAAGTTCTAGCAATAAGCAAAGAAACTATGATGCAACATGAAAAGGCACAAACAAAAGATTCATGAATAACAATGCTTTGCAAGACGTTTGTTTGTTTCACATAAAGAAAACATAGCATAAAAGTATTCAGCTTGTCCCTCAATAGAGTAGAAAATATAAATGCATAGGACAACTTCAAAGTTCATAAGAGTGACTAGATACAATAGTTTAAAACAAGCAATAACAAGTTATGCATCAATCAACTAGTCTTGGGACAATGCACATAGAACTAAGAATGGCCACTATGCTCTCAAAGTAGTGCATAAAGATAGAAGGTGGAGACTCAATATAATGGTGGAAGAAAGGCCTTTTGTAAAAGGAAGTAGGGATTCAAGTCTCATAAAGAGCTTCTAAAAATTATGGTACTTATAGTTTTCAGCTCTTATTGCCCCTATCATAAGCATCTTGAAGGTGATTAAGGTTAAAGTGACACAACTAAGAGGATATGCTTGACAAGTTATAAACCAAAATCTCATGCCCCTTACTTACGAAGACCGATCCTCATGCTACTCAACTTCAGTCACGAGTAAGCTCTTGTCATTGTAAGTATATGTGTATCATTAAGAACCGCCAACGGGGTACCCCTTGCACATGATACGGGAGCTTTCCCATAATCAAAATGACAAGGCAAGCAGACAATGAGCATCTCAGCGATCTTTTTATTTGCTATTTGCATAGGTTTTTATCGAGGATGCTTCATAGAGTGCTCATTATGGTGATGCTGCAAGTTTCCACCATGATTAGGCATGGCTTAGGCTAGCGGCCCAGGCGTTTCTCTAACACACATACAAACTCCATGATCTTACAAGTTCCACTTTTATTTCACACCGCCGGGATCCGCAAGCAAAAGAACATGATATCAACGGGGTAAAAAGTACAAGTGCAATGTTGAAAGCGTTCCCCATGAAACATGGTTCTGCTAATTTCAACTTATAAAGCGCAAGCATATACGCAACAAAGAAGGACCCAATGGTTCAAGTTTATTAGGGGCAAAAAGTAAAGTGTGCCATCAAGTTCGTGAGAGCTTTAATCACTAGTTTTCTCATAACAAGTGAAAGGTAAACAAAAGCATGAATATACTTGGAATAGCATAAGCTAGTAGGTAGGTATGATGGACTCTTTGGAATAACTTGGTTTAGGGAGTTGGATGCATGAGTGGAACTCATACTTTATTATGGAGGCTAGCAAAAGACTGGGAGCGACAAACTAAGAGAGCAATAATGGCCATAATCATGCAAAGAGACAAAACATCATTGATCAAAGCATAAAGTGATACTACAAGTTGAAAACTAAAGGATCATACAGGCTATGGTGACTTGAGATAGTCATAACATGGTGTGAGCATGCGCCAAGTCAACCCAAATAAATCATCAAAGGAGAATACCACTATATTATGCTTTAATATGCTAAAACAACGCATGATTCATCCAAGGCACATTAATCAATCTCAATTGTTTATAACAAGCCATGCTACAGCAAAGAATACTAAGCATAAACCCAAAACAATATCAAGCATGGCATGACAAAGCATAGGCCACCGTCAAAAACAAGCTCTTTTTACCACATAAGTATGAACTTTCCTACTCTTTTCCAAACCAAACCAAACTATTTGCAAACCAAAGTATGAAAGAGGGGGTCCAACCAATTTATTCATAAAACTAAGAAAACCAAGCAAACTAAAAACCAAAACGAAAACGAAAACGAAAAAGAAGACGCTTCAAGAAAAACACAAATGTGCATGAAACAATAAAAATGAAGCGTTTGGAAGAAACATGAGATTTTTATTGATAAAGAAGGGGATGCCTTGGGCATCCCCAAGCTTTGATGCTTGTACTTCTTGGATATTTCTTGGGGTGACACGCGTGGCATCCCCAAGGTTGAGCTTTAGTCCATCCTTCATTTCATTACTCATTCCTTCCATACACCTGAAATTTTTCCTTCATACAAAACTTCACACAATCTTTATTAGCAACATTAGTACACTTAAGATAAATAAGTCTTAAGGTTAAGCCTTAACACCAAATAAACTTCCATTAAAACACTAGCTACTGTAGCACTTCCCTCAAAAATCTCAGTTCCCCAAAAGAACTCAAGAAGGAACTAACAACAAGCAAATGCAGAAAATGGCAGAAATCTGTCAAAACAGACCAGCAGGTAAAGACGATTTTTTTCTAAGACCTTATGTTGATCAAATAAAAAAGTCTTGAACTAACAAACGTTAGATAACAATCTGGGGAAGAAGCACAAAAAATTACAGCTCAATCCTACATACAGAGCTATCTCACGAATTTTTACGGTGAAGCACAGAAATCTGTTTCGGGACAGCAACTTTCCCAATCATTACTTCACTCTCATTAGAGGTTACTCTTGGCACAAAAAGCAAATAAAAAGGATAATAAGAGGTTATTACAGAGGTAATAACTTCCAAGACTCAACTAAAACTCTTGGGTTATCTTCCAACAAGTACTTTTCTTTAACGCCTTTAAGTTAGGCATAAGAAGCAAAGAAAGAATCAAGTGTTCTCAAATGAAGAAGCATTAAAACCAAATTTTGTTTTCATAGGAAAAGCAAAAGCAATCTTTTCTCTCTTTTTAGGGAAGTGTTCTATACCTTTCTTGAGTGGGATTTGATATTTAATGGTGCATTCTTTTATATCAATGATGGCACCAACAGTTCTAAGAAAATGTCTTCCCAAAGTAATAGGACAAGAAGTATTGTATTCAACATCCAAAACATAAAATAAACAGGGACATAGGAATCGTTAACCATAATAAGAACATCATTAAGACTCCCCATGAATTTCTTTTTAGCATTAGCATCAAGTGGGACATTCAAATAACAATCTTCAAGATGAGGCAAATCAAGCATATCATAAATCCTTCTAGGCATAATAGAAACACTACTATCAAGATCACACAAAGCTTTGAAATCAAAGTAATTCACTTTCATATTAATGATGGTTTCCCAACCATCTTCTTGTTTTATAGGAATAGAAGCTTTATGTTTCATCTTTTCTTCTTTAATCTTTATGAGAGCATCATTAATGTGTTTTGTAAAAGCCATGTTCATAGCACTAGCATTAGGACTTTTAGCAAGCTTTTGTAGGAACTTAATAACTTCAGAGGTGTTTTAACCATCAAGATCAAAATCAACTTTATCATCTAATGTAGTAGAACTATTAGTAGCCTCAACACTGGTGGTGGTGATAGTAGAAACACTAATGTTTCTAGCAATTTCATCCTCTCTTTCCCACTTAGCATGTAATTCAGCTAATAGTCTAACATTTTCATCAATTCTTACTTGTATAGCATTAGTTGCTGCAAAGGGATTCTCATTAGTTTCAGGTTTAGCAACCATTTTATTCAAAGTAGATTGAGCTTCAGCCAAAGATGCTATATTTCTTTCAGCATTAGAGAGTTTTTCCTCAATAGTTTTATTGAAAGCAGTTTGTTTACTAATAAACTCTTTAAGCATAACTTCAAGTTCAGAGGGAACACTCTTATTATTGTTGTAAGAATTTCCATAAGAATTACCATTGTTGGGAGGATATGGCTTATAATTATTGTTACCAAAATTGTTCCTATAAGCATTATTACCACAAGCATTGTTGCCAAAATTGTTATTTCTTATGAAGTTCACATCAACTTGCTCTTCTTGAGCAACCAAAGAGGCTAGAGGAACATTATTTGGATCAATATGGGCTTTCCCATTAACAAGCATAGACATAATAATATCAATCTTATCACTCAAGGAGGAGGTTTCCTCAACAGAATTTACCTTCTTACCTTGTGGAGCCCTTTTAGTATGCCATTCAGAATAATTAACCATCATATTGTCCAAAAGTTTTGTTGCAGCACCTAAAGTGATGGTCATAAAGGTACCTCCAGCAACTGAATCTAAAAGGTTCGTTGAAGAATAGTTCAATCCTGCATAAAAAGTTTGGATGATCATCCAAGCAGTCAGTCCATGAGTGGGACAATTCTTTACCAAAGATTTCATTCTTTCCCAAGCTTGAGCAACATGCTCATTATCAAGTTGTTTAAACTTCATTATTTCACTTCTCATGGATATAATCTTAGCAGGAGGATAGTATTTTCCAATAAAAGCATCTTTGCATTTAGTCCAAGAATCAATACTATTCCTAGTTAAGGAATTCAACCATTCTTTAGCTTTTCCTATCAAAGAGAAAGGAAACAATTTCAGCTTAATAATATCACCATCTATATCCCTATGCTTTTGCATCTCACAAAGTTTAACAAAGTTATTTAGATGGGAAGCAGCATCTTCATTACCAATACCAGAAAATTGTTCTCTCATAACAAGATTGAGCAAAGCAGGTTTTATCTCAAAGAAAGTATTTTCAACCACAGGTGGAGCAATAGGTGTGCTCATAAAATCATTGTTGTTGGTGCTAGTGAAGTCACACAACTTAGTGTTTTCAAGAGTAGTCATTTTTTGGGGTTTTCAAATAAGAAAGAAAACAAGTAAAACTAATTTTTTTGTGTTTTTGAAGAACAAAACAAGCAAACAAAGCAAAAAGAAAACTAAGCAAAACAAAAACAATAAAGTAAAGAGATTGGTTATGAGGGACTCCCCTTGTGAAGATGTCCTTGACTCCCCGGCAACGGCGCCAGAAAAATGCTTGATGGCTCAATGCACGGCACCCAGAAAAGTGTTGATGGCTCGTGGTTGATGCAGAGCTCGTTGGGAACCCCAAGAGGAAGGTATGATGAGCACAACACCAAGTTTCCCTCAGTTATGAAACCAAGGTTTAATCAAACCAGTAGGAGCAAGGAAACACCCCAAAGGTGTTACTAGCTGAGCTTTGGCAGGGCGCACTACCGGTGCTAGTAGCAACGTGGAGACCTGCACAACACAACCACAGAACTTTGTCCCCAACTTGCGATGAGGTTGTCAATCTCACCGTGTTTTGCGGAAAACAAAGGATTAAACGTATCGAATGGAAGGAAGTAAAAGTTGCAGAAAGTAAACACAAAGCAATAAAAGATTGTAGATTGAATATAAAAGACAAGGACCAGGATCCATAGTTCACTAGAGGTGGCTCTCGTTAGATAGATAACATGCTGGGTGAACAAATTACAGCGGGGCAATTGACAAACACCAAAAAAGCAATACATGCATATACTAATCATCTTGACTCCTCTGAGACTTGATTGGGCATTACAACATAATACATAGACCGCCATCCAACTGCATCTATGACTAATAATCCACCTTCAGGTTATCATCCGAACCCCCTCTAGTATTAAGTTGCAAGCAACAGATTATTGCTTTACGAACTGCGTGTAAAGTAAACAATACGATTGTTCTATGAACAAAGGATTGTTGTTTTCTCCCTAGTAGCAACAACACATCTAGTACCTTAGAGATTTCTGTCACTTCCCCAGATTACCAGAGGTATGAACCCACTATCGAGCATAAATACTAAATCTTGGAGTTGCTACCATCTACTTGGCCAAGATAGCTACAAACAACGGAAAGCATGCAAGATCTCAAATAACAAAGACATGATAGAATTAATAATCAATCTGAAATAGCATCTCAATATCCATCGGATCCCCGCAAACACCATATGTATGAATTACAAATAGATGATCTTGATCATGAACGGAGCTCACAAGATCTAAACATGAAAGCACAAAGGATGAGAAACCATCCATCTAGCTACTACATGGATCCGTAGTCCAAGGATGAACTACTCACGCATCACACCGGAGGCTTGCATGGTGATGAAGAAGGCCTCCAGGGTGAATTCCCCTCTCCGGCAGGGTGCCGGAAAGAGCTTCAGATCCCTCCTGATCTAGGGATGGAGATGATGGCGGCTACAGACTCTTTCGTGGATTTTTGATCGGGTACTTAGGGTTTGCGTCCCGAGGGCAACTTATAGGCGGAAGGAGAGGCCGATGGGGTGCCGGGAGCCACCACACCACCCCCTGGCGCGGGCCAAGCCTGGCCGCGCGGCCATGTGGTGTGGCCGGCCCCTGGCCCTTCTCCGTCTCGTATTCTGGCACTTGATCCCTTCCGGAAAAATAGGCACTTTGGCTTTTGTTCCGTCCAATTCCAAGAATATTCATTTTCTGGCTTTCCTGGAACCAAAAACAGCAGAAAACAGGCAGCTGGCACTGTGGCTCTTGTTAATAGGTTAGTCCAAGAAAGCATATGAAAAATACTCCAAAGTTGGAACAGAACACAAGAAAGTGGATAAAACCAAGCATGGAACATCAAAAATTATAGATAATTTGCAATGTATCACTGCCCCACCCGGCACCCCCTCCCCAACGATCGAGCCCTGGTCACGCCCACGATTCAAGCCAAATATCTATTATTCAAGCATCCACGACCAAAAATTGTTCAAATGCGCAGCCACATGAGCCCAAAATTCCACAGTCCAACAACCGAATATTACATGCCAATGAGATTAAATGAAACCCTCATCGTTCACCACCTGTGTTGGCTCCGCCAATGTCCAAGATGGATCCCATGTTTGTAACACCCTCGAATCGGCCCTATGCAAGTTTTAGCGCTTCCCGCCAAACCCGCATAGAAACGATTCAAGGACGCCCACCAGGCACTTTCGTGCGGGTGGAAAACGAAGTAATGCCATTACACAACAGTCCTCGATGGGGCCCACAGAACAGATTTATATGCGACAGCGACTCAACGAGTCGAGAATACAGATATACAATATAAAGATCCAAAGCACCTTGAAATCGATACAACGTCCGAGTACGAACAAGATGCAAATGGGGCTAAGAGCCCTGAAGAATAACCAGTGGCGTCCATAACCCTGCCCAGGCCAAGCTGGAAGGGTAACCCTTCTAACGACGTCGATCTCAAACCTGCTAAAACAAAAGGGGTGCCGACAAAGGGCAAAGGAAAAAGAGGAGCGTCAGTACTGAGGCTAGTACACGGCGAGGCTAGAATTCGGCGGCTCTCGCGTACATAGGTATGGTGGACTGAAGCGGCAGCGCAGCAGCACTAAACAACCTATAGAGACTCGATTCAACTGTCGGCTATTAGAGAGGGATAAGAGAGGCCTATTCGGATCCAACCTGATACTAACACCAAACATACCCATCCTGGTATTTCCCCCTCGAGACCAAACGAGGAAGTCAAACCGAGGAACTCACACAGTTGGCAGTTTTATTCATTCGATTATAGTTGAAGCACTTACTAGTCAGATATAGATAGCATGAGTCATCCTGAAGCATCAGTAGTGGGCAGTTTTAATCACCATTCCGTTATAGTTGGAACATTTACTAGTCAGATATAATTGTCCCGAGGAATCCCAAAACCCAGCAGTTGTTGGCACTTTTATCACATTCCATTGGAGTTGCAATACTTACTAGGCAGGTATAGTATGACACGGATCACCACATATTCACCAGTTGTTGGCATTTTTATTATCCATTCCATTGTAGTGAAGCTGAATAACTAGTCACATATTAAGTCAAAATTATAGCACTATTTTAGTTATGCTTATCTATGATCGAGATACTGTGCTCCAAGTCGTCCATAACCGCGGACACGGCTTTCAGAAAGATTTACCCTGCAGGGGTGCACAAATAGCAACACGCACACAATCAACCTCGTAAAAACCAAATCAAAACCCAACGAGGCTTTCACGACAAAGCAATCATAGGATTCATAAATCATTTCAGGGGGCCACCCCACTAAGCTACCCGCAAATAAGTTGGCCGGCTCCGAGACGGACCCAGAGTTTGTGTCAATGGCTGTAAACGACCGGGAACCCGGAAGTGTGACTGGGCTTGTCGATACCGCAAAAACATTCCACGTTCCAAAACAGTACAGGTGCTCCACGCACAATCTTAAATAAAGCGGTAAAGCATGGCATAAGTACAGGATAGTAATAAAACCCCAAACTAGTTTGTGGCCCTAATAAATAAGAAATGAATCAATCTCTGGCTAAGGGGAATTCATAGAGTCTCCCGTATGTGGATAGTGTGAATAGTCAAGGAACAAGTATCAAGTACTCGGGGCCTACGGGACACAAGTGGGCATAAAAACTAAATAGCATATATTGCCCACCGGTGCCTCTTTCATTAGTTGTCCCAGCAATTTATGTGTTTAAAGTCATGATCATCTCCACCATAAACATCTGCCAGCGTTCCAACAACTGTGGTACTTGACAACACGAGATCGCACCTGAGCAAGCAACTACGACTCGCAAGGCCAACTATCTACCAAACACAGGTAATAGGAGGTGTCCAAGGCAATATAGAGGTTGCTCGGGATATAACTGGTGTACGGAAACTAAAGCATCGCAACACAGATAGCAATAGATCAACAAGAGGAAATAAAGACTATAAATGCAAAATAGGTAGAAGGGGAAGAGATGCTCGCCTGGGAAACACTGCCGACGGATCATATCCGGAGAACTTGTCGATACTCGCATCAACTCATCGGCCTAATCTGCGAAGAGGCAAACACTAGAAGAAACACCGGATACACTATTTAATACTACGACAGAAGATCGGCATGATGCATGTATGATGCATGACATGGCAAAGATGCGATGCAACTAGACAATATTAAGCGGAACCGGGGTCCCGACAATTAATGAGATAGTTCATGTTGTTTAGGTACCCCGCAATTTAAATGTTGTCTTAACACGGCAAAGCAAGGTATCGGTTCGCTACACAAATTTAAATGGAGCCAATATAAGACTAAAATAGTCCGCATATAGACTCCATATTTAATTTAGGTGAATCGATATAATGCCCTGAACCCACATGATGAGATGTATGCAAGCATGAACAATTTAAATGCAATAGATTGATATTATATATTATAAAAATAGGGGTTGGATAGGGGCCGCACATTAGGGGCGAAGGTCTTGGTTTCGAGAAGTTCGGGTCCGGGTCTCAGGGTTCGACGGGGGAACGGTTCGACGGGATCGGTCTCGGAAAACGGAAGGGGAGCTTGGCGTTCCGGGAAGAAGGACTTGGTTTGGCGTCAGGGGCGCATCGGATTCGCCCTGGTCGGTGTCGATCTTGCTGTCGCGAAGATCTTGTCGGGTCCGCGTATCGGGTCGGTCTTGGCATTCAGGATGAAGAACTTGTCGTTCCGGGTCGGCGACCTTGGCGTCCGGGTTCTCGGCGAACTTGGCGTCCGGTCCTCGGCATCGGACTCATGCGGACGATCTTGGAGTTTCGGCTTCGAGCATCATTGGCGATCTTGGGCTGGTACCGGAGTCTTCGGAAGATCTTGTCATACATGCCGAAGAATTCGGTTCGGGGTCTTGGCTTTCGATAGGGAGAACTCGGGGCTTCGAAAACCGTGAAGGAGATCTTGTCGGGGGAGTCTTGTACTGCATGTTCTCTTGTTTGTCCTTGAGCATCCCAACACCACAACATAGTGCCACCAATAGGGCAACATCAAATCTAGAGGCGAGACACGCATGCATCTAGGGAGCCCAGGACCCGGGGCTGAAGTGGATGGCGCGGGGATTCGTTGGCCTTGTGCTGCAAAGGTGATTGGTCTGCAGGCCTAGACACGATCGGAGGTTGGGGCGACGAGAAGCGACGCGAGTGGAAGTGGCGCCGGTGCTCGGGCTCATGCGACGGCGGAAGATGGCGACTCAGTCGAGGACAAAGGCGGGCCCGTGCTCGAGGTGCTCGTGCGGTCAGCAGCGGCCGGAGAGGCGGCAAACAGCGGTGCCCCTGGCACCAGCAGGCGGCGGACGGAGCTTGGAGGTGAAGAAGGCGCAGACCGGTGGTGGAGCTCGCTGCGGCACAGCGACGCAGAGGGGACCGAGGGCGCGACGATGAGGGGGCGCCGGAGCAGGACTCGGCCGTAGCCCGAGGCGAGCGACGCTGGGGCAGAGCGAGGTGAGGGCGAGAAGGCGAGGGAGGTGGCCGGCGACGGGGCCCGGGTCGATGGTGACAGCCAGGAGAGGGCACAACCGAGCGGTGGCCGGGTCAAGGAGAAGCTCGGCGGCCGGCGTGCTCGAGCTCGAGCGGCGCGGTGAAGAGGGGATGCTGGCGAGGCGACGCGGCCACGGGTGGCTAGTAGCGGCGGCTTGGTGAGGGGCGGATCGAGGCGGGGCGAAGGCGCGTGCGGTTGGTGGGCGATGAGAGGCAGCAGGGCGAGGGGAATCGTGGAGGGAGGGACGGTAGGTGGCGACAGCCTGGGGATGCGTGTCGTGGCTGGGGCCGCGTGCGGGATCGAATCGAGGGAGAGGGAGCGGAGGACGGGCGTCGTGGTGGGGCCGTGGGGTGGGACCGGGTACGGTGGCCGTGTCGGGGAGTGGCGCTGTGCGCGCGGGCGCGTGCGTGCTTCGCGGGGTGGGGATCGAGAGGAGGTGGGGGTCGCATCGCTCGCGATGGGTAGTGGGCCAGGCGGGCGACGTGTGGGGTGAGGCGGAGCGTACAACGCGGGCGCGCGTTGCTCGTGGTCTCCCGTGTACCGCGCGTGTGCATGTGCTGCGAGGGAGCGCCAAACGTGGCAGGGGAGAGGAGGTGGGCCAGGGCAAAAGTGGAGTGCGTGGTGCATGGCTGTGGCGGGGTGGAGGAAGTGTGGTGGCGGGGTGGAGATGTGGGGATGGAGTAGGTGGTGGCGGCAGGTAGTTGGGAAGGTGGGGGTAGGTAGTTCTAGGGTTTGGATATGATAGGATAGGCTTTTAGTTTAGGGCTTGGAGGTGGCCGGGCGGGCTTTCGGGCCTGGCGGGCTGCCTCCTAAAAATAATCTGAATATTTTATTTATTAAAAACAAGGCTTTTGCAATTCGTTTTTAGACGAAACAAAATAATCCGGAGGCCCGGGTTTTTTGCTTTGAAATTAAAGACGGGGTATTCAGACAAAAATAGGCTTTGTGAAAATAGTTTTAGACAAAACCATGCATGATGATGACGATGCTCAAATGCAATGTGGCATGATGACATGAGCATGCGGTCATGATGCCATGCACAAAAACACAGCGATTTTCTAGTAGTGGTTTTAGCGGGATGCCACAATGTTGGTGCCCATGATGGTGTGGTAGGCGGTTCCCACGTCGGTACAGTAGGCGGTGCCCACGCCGATTCAGCAGTGGGAGGTGCCCTCCCCGCCCTCATAGTTGCCATGATGCATGCACGGGCATCGGAGTACCACCTCTTGGCCTCGTTGTTCATGTTGGAAGTATCGGTGGTCATGATCCTCGCCTCCTCGTCCATTTGGACTTTCATCGCTTGGAGCATGTCAGCCTAGGCGGTGAGGATCTTTGCCTTCTCAATCTTGATCTTGGCGTCGACTTTCGCCAATAACTCCTTCCACCTTGCATCATTTTTTATATCATGACCTTGGTTGTTGGAGGTCATCTCGGTGATCATCTTCTCGAAGGAGGCCTCAACTGATGCCACCGTCGCCGCATTGTTTCTCTCGGCCTTGGCCTTCTTGTTGCCAGTGGGGCGGTCGGCTGAGGAATTGGCCAGTGCGTCCACTTAAAAGGGCTTGCCGTTTGTGAGCTCGTACTAGACTTTCTATCATTTCTTGCACTTCTCAATTTTTGTGAAGACATGCATGTAGGGGAAATCCTTCTCCCCATTTTTGCTCTTGTACAAAGCTATCATGTCCTTCAACTAGCAAAACAAACAAAATCAAGCGAATGCACATAGTACATTGTCAAAATAGAACAAGTATGGGTTTGAATATCTCACTTGACCAGTTTTGTTTTGGCCACTTGTTTTCCTAGTGTGAACTTTCTCCACGCATCAATGGAAGAGGTTGCATGCCTTTTGAATGCCGACCCACCAATGAGACAACACATTTTAGTTGTGGATTATGTGAAACTTCGTGTAATCTCCATAGAGATTGTGTTCTTGGAATTGGAGAATTGGACCAAGATCCTCTTCCAATAGGCCGTGCGGATTCGGTTTGCACCAGTGATTGGGTCAAGGGTCACAACCTTCTAAGCATCATCCAAGCATAAGTCCTCGGCCATCTTCCAAGGAATGCCCCTACTGTCGGTGTGCTTCCTCTTCGGCTTGCCCTTGTCATCGAGCTCCACCACTTCCTCCATGTCCACCTCCCCTCTCCCTCTCCCTCATCATCATCCTCACACCTTCTTCTCCATGCACATGTCTCCCCCGTCGCCGGCATAGTACCCGTTGTCACCACATATCAGGCCATTCATGGCGCTGGTGCACTCGGAGGATGCCTCAGAGGAGGAATCACTAGCTTCAGCGTGTAATTGAAATTTGCAGAAAAATTGTTAAAAGTTGCAAGAGATTCCTAGAAATTTGATGGGGTTTTGAGTTGAAATTATTAAAAATGTGATTCAGATGGTTGAAGATTGTGGAAATTCCAAATGAAGGTTATAGAATTGATTTTTAGAATCTCGACTTTGTTTCCGTTAGACGGTTAATGTTTACCGAATTTAGTTAAAAGTTCGAGGGAGATAGGAATTGCCGAACTGGTCGATATTGCTTTCTATAATACGATAAGGCATGCTGTTTCTCCAAAGAGAGAGAAAATCGGATCCACAAACGAGCACCGCGTTGGCAGTCACGAAATCCAACACGAATTCAGGAACAAAGAGTAAGACTAGCCCCAATGGGATATCATAAGTAGGATCATGCATGTCATGTTGGCAAAATTCTAATGTGGCATGCTAATTAATGATGAAAGAGATTGTGTTGGTATCATAGGTAGATACGGTATCATAGCACGTAGTACTAGAAAAACTATACAAAACAATAAATATACTCTAGAATACTACTATATGATTACTCTAGAATACTACTATATGATACTATGCGTTGTGAAGATAATATCATATACTAGTATCATATACATGATTACTAGTATATGATACTCTCCATTGTAACTAGTATAAGAGCAATGAATGAATGTATCCGTGCACAATGCGGTGGAAATAAACTGTATATCGATGTACCAAAACTCGGTATCTGCTGCAACAATGACACAAGTATGCACTACTCCACTAATTATCACGCAAATACTATAACTAGCAGACACTCCTCTGCATCATCTCGCTGTACTGCAGCCAGGAGATCTGTCGCTGCAGCTTCATCTGCGCGTAGAACTTTGCGATGAACTCGTCGGCCTTCACGTCCACCCCGGCGTCGTCGCCGCTCTCCGCCGCCTCCATCATCGCCCGCTCGAGCAGCTGCTCATCCTCAACGCTCTCGATGCCGCACTCGCTCGGCTCGCCATCATTGCCGTAATAGTCCCCGACGCAGCCCTCGTCCCTCTCGCGGGCGTCGCAGAAGAAGTAGCGGTCGTCGCCGTAGACGCAAGGAGTGTCCGGGACGGCGGGGGCGATGCAGGGGATGAAGCGGAGCACGCGCGCGGACGGGGTGCGGAACCTGAACGCGGGCGTCTCGTCGATGGAGAACTCGCGCTCGCCGTACCGCAGCTGGTCCTTGCGCCCCCCACCAAGGCCGACGCCGCTGCGGCGCAGGGTCTTGAGCAGGCGGAGGCTGTGCGCCGCGCTCCCCTTCCGCGCCCAGAGCACCGCCAGGCGCAGCAGCCGCCACGCCTTCCCGCCGACCGACGCCTTCCTCATCGCCTTAGGCGTCGCCATTAGCTGCTCGACTGATTGCTTGCTGCTCTGCTCTTTGGCTTCTGCTGAGGAGTGGGGCAGGGAGAGCGCTGCATATATAGGTTATAGGGGACGCTTTGCTTGTGTCGTGAGGCGCGAGCGAAGAGAAGCGAGCGCGTTCGTTACTTGCGTGGCAGTTGGCATAAGCTGGAGCAGCAGCAGCGGCAGTCGATGATTGCGGCCCTGGCGTGTGGGGCCCGGCCGCCAGGAGGGGAGCCGCAGATCCAGGCGCGCGACGCCACCACAGACAGACATAGCGCGGCGCCTGAGCGACCGGGCGGACGGACGGCTGGTAGGGGACGTGAACGCGCGTCGCGTCTCTGAAACGTGGGGTCCGTCGCCTCTGTCGCTCGCCGCCGTATCATCGTCCAGCGGGTTCCTGGTCCATGGTTTTCCCAGCACGGTTTACCACGGGGCTCTTTCATCTCCTGCATAAAGTACGCTGCGAGTCCATGTACCGAGCACCTGACAGCCGACCGTGAAGAGTCTAGGACGAAATTTGCTTGTGCTTTCCGGTCCTTGATCTGTCTGTTGTGCTCTTTTCCCGGCGAAGTAAGTGGGATCCCACATGGTGACCTAGATCCCACCTCTAGTTCCTTTTAAGATTTCTAGTGTAAAAATTTATCAAAATTTTACACTATAAAATTTAAAATGAAATAAAGTAGGATCAGGTAGGATCCTTGCGGCTAACTTAGCAGCGGGGAGCTCTAGCCACAGCTTTAGCAGCGGGGAGCTCTAGCTCAGAAACGCACCCATGCGGGTTAACGCGGGCTGCCGCATGCCCCACGCTAATCGTAGCGATTTGCATCGGCCGCCGCAAACGTCCACGGCGCTGCCCCGCATAGATAGGTAGCGGCCAGCCCTAACCCGTCCCGCCTGCAACCTGACGGCTAAGGCAGCTTTGCTCGTGGGTTGTGATGAGGTGGACCTGAAGACCGCGTGCTACAACGTCAGGAAACGGTTTGTTTTACTCTACTTGCTCCTGTACCACCAGATTATTTATCTTGCTTCTCACATGACCACATTCTCTCTCTGATTATCTTAAACAATTAGTAGATTACTCGGATGAAATTATGGCTACACCTACGCGTTTCTCACTTCCCGTTTCCCTGTTCGTCAACGGGGAACATGGCCTTAATGCTTAATTAAGATGTGAACCGCGTAGACGCGTTCTAGTGCCAAGGACTTAAACCCAACTAACAGCGTAAACTCCGCGGTTGCACTCCAAGTAAACTCAGCTTAATTAAGATGCTTAGAAGGTTGTGACCCTTGACCCAATCCCGGCAAAGGTATCATGCCGCACAAGTGAACGCAAATCCACCCCTCTCAAAGTCCCAACACGGCACCTAATGCAAAGCAGCCTCAAGACTGTTTACAGCCTCAAGTCGGAAATTTTACCTGATGTTTTCTCAACTCTTGGTGTAAGATTATGTTTCTGTTTTGAGTAGTGCTAGTCAACTCTTGGTGTAAGATTATGTTTCTGTTTTGAGTGCTAGAAAATGGAGAAACTCAATTCGGAGATAACACAAGTCGGCAAGTAGTAGAACTGCACAGGTTTATCACTGGCTCGACTACGAGATCAACCGTCCAAAATCACTGACACAGCTAGCCTTGTAATAAGGGTTTAATAGTTTCAGATGTAAATAAGATCTCTACTTCTACTCCATTACGGAAAAAAAAAAGATCTCTACTTCTAGGAAGCTTCTCATGAAATTTCAGCAAACTTATAAGTGCCAAAAACAAACAAAATTATTATAGACTCTGATTCAAGGGGTCACATGGTATCCCCACCAATCCAGGGTGACAACTAGAAACAGTGGTCACAAGGCTGGAAAACCCAAGTCTGTCATGCAACCACGCAGGTGTACTGCCAAACTGCTCACCACAAACAAACCCATAGCATCGCTGTCATATAGCTGCAGCCTCAAGTATCCCACGTTGCTTCTGTGCTAAGCCTCCACCCATAACAAAACTTGGCCTCAATTTTTGGAGTCATGCAGCATGGAAGACCTGCAACCAGAACCAAACGAGCTAACGGTAGCCCTAGTATACTTAAGGTCCCTGCTGTCATTCGTCACCACCGGGAGAATCTAATATCTCCATTCCGTTCGGCCAGAAGGGTGTCATGCCATTAGCCCGACAAAGCATTACCTGCTTAGCATGAATGAGTGAAGAGGTAGCGGCCACGAAATAGCAGGACTAGATTGCCCACCTGCCCAAAAAGAATTGGACAGCACAACATGGTCTAGACAGACGAAACAGATTCAGGCCCAAGGACCCTCTGGAAAGTCAATAACACCAAGTCTGGATGTTCCCAATTAACAGCACACACAGAAGGCATGTTTGAAATAAATAATTTTAGTGTAATACTAACCGAATTACTAAACAGGTGAGACGCTGGTATGTTTCTTTATAATAAATGATGTTTATTTTGCACAGGAAGGAGGGATGGGCAACAAATTCCAAGAACATCTTGCATGTAGTTCTTGTTACTTATCAAGCATTGAGAACAGATCCCTCCAAAATGGTCAGAGCTCAGTTCCTTTTAGAAACAAAGGATGACCTTCATATTCAAAACTAAACCAGGTTGGCTAGAGGCATCTCTGCTCTCACCTTGCGCTCCTGGGTGCCTGGGATGTTAGTCCTGATCTCCCACAATGCTCGCGGCTGTTCTGCTAAATAAAAATGTCACAGCTGCTACTGCTTGTTGACTGAGTTTTTTCCTATAGCATGAGACAAGATCCACCCCCCCCCCCCCCCCCAAAAAGAGTAACATGCGACAGCGTGGGCTGTTTCTTGGAACATTCCAAATTTTACAATTCCAGATGTTACTAAAAGCATGCATCATATCATATGCATCATGCCATTACACAATAAAGCTGCATCAAAATCCTTTTCCTTAAACCCTATTTTGATTTCTCATATAGTCATATAAAGACAATAAGAGGTTATATTAAACCTAACCTTCTAAATCCTTGCAAAAGTGTTATTTTATAATCCTATGTTAATCTCCTTCTTTTTACAAATTTTAATAGACCAATTTCTTTAAAATTGAGTAAAGTATGCAAAAGTTATTGAAAGAAATGTAAAACAGAAAAGATAAAAGAAAAAGAAAAAAGGGGAAACTAACCTAGGCGGGCCGGCCGAGCCAGCCCGCGTTTTACCTGCCGCTCGTGCCTGCGGAGCAAGAAGCGCACAACCGCACGGGATAGTGGGCCGGCCCATGTCGACCACGCGCAGCCCGCCGCCGCTCCGCGTGTCTCTGACCTCCCGGGCCCACGCGTCATCGCCCATCTCTTGCTGGAGTCTGGGTCGAGCACGAGCTCAACCACCCGACGGAGATCCCAGCCGAATCGGAGTGGAATCCGTGCCCCCGTTCCACGTTTTCCCTCCATATAAACCCCCTCATCGCGACACCCATAAACCCTAGAAACATTTTGCTACACCGCCACTAGGCTGCCGCTCCCGAGATTGTTCCGATCTCGCCGGAGTACGCCGCCACCGAGCTCGACAGCAAGGTTCCGATGCCCCTCTGTCCATCCTTCTTCCTCTATCGCTTTGCTTCGTCATTTCTCACCTCTTTCCCCTTCGAACAGAGTCCCTTCCGCCCCCGATTGCATGCCGGAGCTCCGCCGGAGACGAAGGGAATCAGCGGAGCGCCACCGCGAGCCGGGGAAGCGAAGTCTGACGCCGTCCGTGCCAAGGATATCAAGAGGAGGAGTCGGTCATCGTCGTCGTTTTCCCCAAGCCGGAGGAGCACCACAACATCAACATGGACCACCACCGACCGCCTCGACGCCGTCTGCCGCTGTCAACGCCGTCGTCGCCGCCACTTGTAAGTCGTCGACGCTTCCTGATACGTACAAAACGTATCTACTTTCCCGAACACTTTTGCTATTGTTTTTCCTATAAATTTGTCTGATTTGGATACAACTAACACAGACTGACGTTGTTTTCAACAGAATTACCTTAGTGTCTAGTTTTTTTGCAGAAAATCAACTATCAGGAAAAATCCCGGAAAATATGCCAAAAATCCTATTTCACTAGAAGACTCACGGAGCCAGAAGACGAGACGGAGGAGGGCCACGAGGGGCCCACACCACCTGGCCACGCGGGCCAGGCCAGGCCACGTCTGGGGGTGGTGTGGCCGCCTCGGTCACCCCCTCGGCCTCCCTCTTCGCATATAAGTTGCCTCTTGACCTAAAAACCAAGGGCTTTTCGACGTTTTTCCAGAAAGAGTTCTGCTGCACCACAACCACCAGATTCCGCGATTCGGAACCAGAAACTCCGTTCTGGCACCCTGCTGGGACAGGGAATTGGAGGAGATCATCGCCATCATCATCACCATCGCTTCTCCATCGACCATCCATATTTCCCCCGTCTATGAGTGAGTAATCCCCCGTTGTAGGCTATGGGGATGGTAGGGATTGGATGAGATCATTCATGTAATGGCATCAGATTGTTAGGGCATGGTGCCTAGTATCTATTATTAGTGCTTTTGACTTTGTTGCAACTTGGTATGCTTAATGCTTGTCACTAGGGCCCGAGTGCCATGATTTCAGATCTGAACATGTTATTGATTCATTATGATAGTATTGTTTATGGTTTAACCTCAAAGTTGTATACACATGTTGTTGTCCGGAACCAAAAGCCCCGAAGTGACATCAATCGGGATAACCGGAGGGGATGGCTTTGATGTGAGGATCACATGTGTTCACGGAGTGTTAATGCTTTGCTCCGGTGCTTTATTAAAAGGAGCACCTTAATTGTCAGTAGTTCCCTTGAGACCCCGCTGCAAATGGGCTGGCAGGACAAAAGATGTTGTGCAAGTTCTCATTGTGAGCACATATGATTATATATGGAACACATGCCTATGATTATTTAGTACTTGGATGCTTTATCCTGCAAATGGGCTGGCAGGACAAAAGATGTTGTGCAAGTTCTCATTGTGAGCACATATGATTATATATGGAACACATGCCTATGATTATTTAGTAATTGGATGGTTTATCTTATTTATCTGCAAATGCCCTATGTCTTGATTGCCATATGAATTGTCTTGTCCATGCAATGCCCGTCCATCCATCCCTATGCCTACCGCACTTTAATCCTTCTATTTCCTGCAATTGTTACTATTGTCTTTACTTTTACTACTGCTATTGCTTTGCTATTGTTTCTACAAAACTTTTGCTACTGATAAACTATCGTGAGCAAGATTGTTTCCAGGTGTAGCTGAATTGACAACTGTCGGTCATCAAGACTATTTTCTGGCGCCGTTGCCGGGGGGCATAGCTTTATTTATCAAGTTCACTTGGAATCACTATTGCTCGCTGCCATCCATCCATCATGGGTAAGTCTCGTGATGGCAAGGTTCCTATTTTACCATCCACTACAAGAAGAGGTACGGTTCTGAATACCTCTGTTGCTCTTGATTCACCATATGTTATGAGTAAGTTCCTTACACCACCACATACACATGCTACACACACTGCTACTACTGCTGAATCTGAAATTTCTGATACTTATGATGCTGCTTCTACTGTGTTTGATAAGAGTGGTTCATTAGGTCCTTTCCTAGATGCTACGATTCCTAGAACTATAGCTAGAAATACTGAAACTCCTAATGAAGACACTACTACACCTGTCAGTTCACCTGAGTCAAGAGAGAGCTATGATATTGAAGACGGTTATATAGAGATGACCGATGAATTTATTAAAGAATGTCCAAACACCCATGATAGGAGTGCTATTAAGAGTCTCCTTAAGAGGCGTACTATAAAACCCAAATTGTCTCCTAATGCTAAGTTTGCTAAATCTCCCATAAACATTAAAGATAAGGATTATGATTTCTACCATGAGTGGCTTATTTTCTAATGATATTAAGATGCGCACCTACTTTGTTGCTAAAATTTTCCCTCTTCACTGAAAGGAGAAGCTAAAACTTGGTTTAATAATTTACCTCCGGGATCTATTGATAGCCCTGATTGCTTGACTAGTACCTTCCTTCAGAAATATTTTCCTCCTAGTGCTAGACATGCTATTTTGCAGGAACTTTTTTATTTTAAATAGGGAGAAAAAGAGATATTGCCTAAATCATGGGCAAGGTTTTGTGCTTTGATTCATGCATAGGCTGGATGTCCATTACCTAAGAATGAGCTTCTTGATATATTTTATAATGGACTAACTGAAGAATCTAGGACATACCTGGATAGTTGTGCTGATTGTGTTTTCAGGAATAGGACTCCCAAGGAAGCTGAGGAATTAATGGCTAAAATAAGCAAGAATTATGAAGACTGGACTCCTCCTGAACCAGCTATACCTGAGACAACTATACCTGAACCAACTATTCCTACGCCTATACCAACATCAAAGAAGAGGGGAGTTATTGAACTAAATGATGAAGTGATGAAGGAAGCCAAGAAATGTCTTAAGGAGAAGGGAATTAAAGCTGCAGATGTCAAGAATTTACCTCCTATAGAATAATTATGTAAGGCAATCTCCCACTTATCCACTATTGAGGTACACTCTCTCCAACATTTTGATGAAGGTGATATTCCTTACTCTAAACCTCCCGATCAATGCTTAGAACAATTTGATGTTTTTATTGTTAAGCAAGATAATTTTAATAAAAGAGTGCAAAATCATTTAATGGAAAACTCTAGAGCTATTGTTAAGTTAAAGGATATTGTGGAAAGAACCTCTAATGATGCTAAAATGCTTGTTAAACATTTTCAAATGGTTCAAACTCAAATTGATCAGCTTATTAAAGTACAAAAAGACTTGCTAGTTAATGCTGCTAAAGAAAAACATGCTTATGAAATTAGAACTAGAAGTGGTGCTGCTACCCAGGATCCTCTATATCCTGAGGGGCACCCCAAAAGAATTGAGCAGGATTCTCAACAAGCTGAAAATAGTGGTTCTACTCGTAAGAAAAGGAAAAAGAAACATAAAACTGTTGTAGAACCCTCTGAACCTGCTATAGATCATAATAGTATATCTATCTCTGATGCTGAAACTGAAAGTGGTAATGAAGAAAATGATGTTCCTGATAAAGAAAAAGTTGAAGAAGAACCTGAAAGGCACACTAAGAATACTAAATACACTAAAGAAGATTTTGTTGCTAAGAAACATGGTAGTGAAAGAGAGCCTTGGGTCCAAAAACCTATGCCTTTCCCTGATAAGAAACACAAGTCAAAGGAAGATGAACACTATAACAAGTTTTGTGAGTGGATGAAACCTTTATTCTTGCAAATTCCTTTGACTGATGCTATTAAATTGCCCCCTTATTCAAAGTATATGAAGGATATTATTTCAAATAAAAGGAAGATCCCTAATGAAGAAATTTCTACTTTGCTTGCTAATTATTCCTTTAATGGTAAGGTTCCTAAGAAACATGGAGACCCAGGGATTCCAACTATTCCTTGCTCTATTAAAAATAGTTATGTTAGAACTGTTTTGTGTGATTTGGGAGTAGGAGTTAGTGTTATGCCTTTTTCTCTCTATAAGAGACTTCAACTAGAAAAACTAATACCAACTGATATATCTTTGCAAATGGTTGATAAATCTACTACTATTCCTATTGGTATATGTGAGGATGTACCTGTTCAAGTGGCTCATAATTGCTTGATATTAACTGATTTTGTTGTGCTTGAAATGCCTGAAGATGACAATATGTCTATTATTCTTGGGAGACCTTTTCTTAATAATGTAGGAGCTGTTATTAATTGTAATCAAGGAAAGGTGACTTTTAATGTTAATGACAAGGAGCACACTATCTATTTCCCCAAGAAGATTGATAGGACTTATGGCCTTGTCGTGGAAATGGCCACAGCAGTCGATGCAGTAGGCAGCGATTGATTGAATCGGGGGCGAGAGCTGGCGGCCATCTGCGGTGCGAGATGGGGGCGGATGCACATGGATTTATCCAGGTTCGCCCCCCGAAGGGTAAAGACCTACTCCTGCTAGATTGGATTGATAGAGAGAGTTACAAGGGTGGCGAGCTCAGCGTCTAAGCAGCGAGTCGCTCGAAGGGGTGTATGATGGAACGTGAATCCTCAGAGTACCCTAGGGAGGTTTATATAGGAGGCACCTTGCTAGGGTTTACATTTTACAACCGAACAAGATATGGATTCAGAGGCTTTGACCTAATCCGACTAGGCTTCCGATATGCTCCTGGGCCTCCAGTCTCCAGTCGCCAGGCCTTCTCCTTAACCACATTCTAGTCGCCGTCCTACAGGCCCACTCGTGAAGCCTTTGGCCCAATCGGAACGTCCTGGTGGGTATACCCCATTCGACATATCCCCATCAGTAGTCCCCGAGGCCATCATTGATTCAGACGCAGGTGTTCATTTGGCTGTCGGAGTAGGCGAGCCCAATTTGGACGCCCAGTCGAATCGGTGATGGACTCCACCGAAATCAAGGAAATTTTCCCTAGGTTTCTAGTCGCCGTTTCGGTGAATGCAACCGCTGTCAAGTCACTGCTTCGGCGAGTGGACATGGCGCAATTGCAAGCGAGCCGAGTGAAGGAGTTGGATCGTCATCTTGGTCAAACTATCCGTTGGATAGTCCAACGGTAAGTTCGGCACAATTACCGCGGGCAACGGCTACCCCGAGATTGGCAAGCAGCACACCCTTATAAGGGGAGTGACAGATCAGTCCTGCAGATCCTTCCCCACATTCTTCATTCTCGTGCATCCATTTCCTCTGTCTTCCCTCGATCCACACTCTCCAGATCAAGCGACTCTGTCTTCCTTCTCGATGGCGCCTCCGAAAGGCTCATGGGGGAAATCAAAGTGTACCGCGGCGCAGCTCAGGTCCTTCGAGGACGCCGGGGTCCTCCGCAAGGGGAATTGGCGGATCCTCGCGTCTTCTGAGATCAAGCCAAAGCCACGCGCCGGCGAGTTCATCTGCTTCCCCAAGCCATTTGGAGAGGGGCTTGGGATTCCCTACCTCACAATTCTTCCGATGATTTTGCGCATATTATGCGGTCAAGCCGTCAGATCTCGGCCCGCACAGCATCAAGCAGCTGGTGATCTTTGTCGCCTTCTGCGAGTGCTACCTTGGCTGCAGGCCATACTTCTCGTTGTGGCTAGAGCTCTTCCACGGCCACATCGGGCGTGAGGGGTCCGGTGGCCCGATCTTGGCGGCTCGAGGCGTCACCTTTCAGCTGAAGCCGAAGGCCAACTTCGTCAAGCTTATGCTGCCAAAGAAGGCCGCGAGCGAGTGGAAGAGGAGTTGGTTCTACGTGAAGGGGTCCACCCCCTCCGGTGAAGTAGCGTTGCCAGAATTTGTCGCGGAAAGAAGCGAACCCCGCCGGCTGGCGATGGAGAGGCTCCCTGATGACCAAAGGATGGCCGTCGCGGAGATGATGGACCAGATCCAGAGGCTGAAGGACCAAGGTTTGTCCTCGATCAACCTATATATTTGCTGGCTCGGGCGGCGACTGGTCCCATTGGCGGCCCGGTCGCAGTGGATGTACGAGTACATCGGGAAGAATGATCCTTCCCGGACCAGCAAGGAATCATGGGACACCGAGGATTACAAGGCCGCCCTGATGAAGATCACTGACGCGGAATTTACAACCACGTCAGCCGGGCTCGCTCCGTACGTGCCTGTGAAGAATGAAGCCCCCACAGTAAGTTCTTTTCTCTGAATTTAACTTCAGTCGTAATTCTTGTGGTGCGATTTGCAGTCGCATCGTCTGAAATTTATTCGTGTCCACTCTCAGTTGTTTTAGGTTTTGGAGGGATGGCTCCCTCCACTCGACGAAGAGGTTCCCCACGAGTTCGAGGAGGGTGGCTCAGGAGAATCTTCTGAAGACGAAGAGGAGGAGGTAGAGGCTCCCCCCAGCGCATGCGGCCCACAAGACTCGATGCAGAAGCAACGTGAGCTCGAGGCGACCTGTAGTATCGAAGAACGCGAAGAAGGTGATGGGATCTTGTAAGAGAACACTTCTCGGCGGACAACCACGCCGGCAAAACCCTCGCGCAAGCCGAAGTCACAAGCGAAGAAGACGGTGTCACCATCCAGGTCGGTGGTGGTGTTCGAGTCGGATGACGAGTCTGATGACGACGCGGCTGAAACCTTGCACAAGATCCCAGAGGGCACGGTTCCGATGACGGGATCAGAGGATGAAGGGTGGAAGCGGCGGTGGAGGTTCCTCATGCAGTGATCGCGCCACCGTCTTTGACGGTGCCAGAGCAGGAGGTAGCCGAGGCCGCTGCATCAAAGTCACCACGACCTTCGGGAATAGCGGCGTCTTCTGAACCGGAGGTCCCTGCGACTGCGGCCTCATCATCGAAGAGGCTCGCGGTGTCATGAGCTTCGAATGTCTTCGAGAGGGGTCTAACGCGCAAGCTAGGCCCAGAGTTGGATAAGCCCGCCCACATCATCACGGGGTTGCATTTTCTTCCGGTCGCCAAGTAAGCCTCGGGTTCTCCCTTCCGATTCTTGATCCTCTTTTCCTATGACTTGTAAGCTGATTTTGGAGGTTTGGCAGGTCCGACACCAAGAAGATTGGTCGCCCTTCAGTGGCAAAGACTCTGCTAGTTGCACCACCACAGGGGAAGGTGATCTCACCAAGAAGAGGAAGCCTGCCGCAGACGTCGCGCCTATGGAGGGCGCAAAGAAGTAGAAGGAAAGTGTCGGCGATGCTGTGGTGGGAGATAGTGCCAGGGGAGTGATCCTACTGCAGGCGCCGAGGAGGTGGCGGTTAACCAATCGGAGTTAGCCACGGGGGATCCGATGATGGAACCATCGGCCCCGATGACTAGTGCCCCGGCTAGAGCCTCAGCGACATTTCCGCACTTCATGGTGAAGGGATTTCCAAGCGTGGCGAAAAACTAGTCCCCACATAGCCCGGAGATTGTTGACGAGGACGTTGGGTCTCGTCGCAGGTGTACCTCCTTCTGGTCCCTTCGACGGACGCCAGGGAACTTCACAATATGCTTGGCACCGCCATTCAGGTATGTCTAGTCCCCGAGTGTCTAGTCGCTGAATTTCAGCGGCTAGGCACTGAGTGTCTTCTAGTCTCCAGTCCCCGAGTTTCTAGTCGCTGAATTTCAGCGGGTAGGAACTGAATTTCTTCTAGTCGCTAGTCCCCGAGTGTCTAGTCGCTGAATTTCAGCGGCTGGACACTTATTTTGTGTTTTTGTAATTGCTAACTTTTCGTTCTGCTTCTAGGGCTTGCAGAGGGAGTTGGCAGATCGACAGGCCGCAAAGAAGCGTCTGGAGCGTGATCTGCGTGTGGCGCAGGAGGCAAACCGGCGAATCCAGGAGACTGTTGGTGAGTACTTGATTCATTTTTCGGCTACGAACTACTGGTGTTCTAGAGTGCTGACAGTTGTTTCTTTTCTGTTCAGATGGTCTTCCAACTGTGATTGCCAAGGCCCGAGAAGGATATGCCCCAATTGCCGAGCTGGACATGGCGAATGGGCATATCGTCTCACTGGTCAAGGAGTTGGAGGAGGCGAAGGCGGCCTCGATCTCTTCTGAGGATAGAGCGAAGGTTGCGGTCGCCGCAGCTAAAGAGGAGCTGAAGGCTGCGAACTCGATCATCCTTGGGCTGCAAAGCAATCATGCCGCCCTGGAGAAGCACGTCACCGAGAACTGCCGGAATCTCCTTGGTGAGTCCCTGCTCTTTTGTTTGATGTGTGCGGTGAGTCCCCGAGTGGGGGAATCCATAGTGGCACTGACGTCTGAAGTTGCAGCTGTGATAGGGCAAAGCGACCCGGTGGTGCAGACATTCAACGCCTCGTAGTGTGTGACTGTGGTGGTGAACGCGGCCACCGCCTCAGCGTTGTGCGTCCAGGCAGTTCTTCAAGGAATGTCCCCCACCGAGGTTATTCCTGGGGAGCTGACTGAAGTGTGGCGCAATTTGGAGGAGGTACCCAACGTCGTGGAGTGGATGGCGTTCTCGGCTTTCAGGCGTGGGGCCGCCACGGCGTTGAGTCTGGGACTCGCTCACTTCCCCGACAACTTCGACCTCGACGACGTCACCAGCGGCTACCCTTCGACAACTGGTACGGTGGAAATGTCGGAGGTATTGAAGCTGACCGCCAAGGTCGCCCCCTATGTTGATCGGGTGTTGGCGATGGGGGACCTGCTGCCATACCAGGAGACGATGGTGGCGCCAGGTGACCCCGAACCGGACCATCGTGATTTGAAGTCGGAGCAGCCCTTCCGGTTGACGCTGTCAAAGTCGCTGTCGACCTACCCAACAAACCTGTGGCAACCATTCGTTCGTGTCAAGGGTGGTGGGGATGCTTCTTCATCAGGGCCTGTGAAATAGATAGCTTTTCTAGGCGATTTGTAAGATATGCCAAGTGGCGACTACTTGTAATATGAACAATATTTTGTATGAGAGTAAGAGGAGTCAATCGACTCGCAATGCAAGCTTGATTTTGTGGTGTGTTTAACTTTTGTGTGAGCGAGTCCCCGAGCGCGTCCGCCCTTTAGTGGGGTATAACTCGTTTGTGTACGTATGTCTTTGCTTTTGGTTTTTTGTTGTTGTTTGTCCCTTGCGACTCCCAAGGGGCGAGTCCCCGAGTGCGAGTGGGGTTTTTAGGCGAGTCCCCTGGGCGTAGTACTTAGCCGTTTTGGGCTCGTGCCTATTGCGAGTTTCTAGTGCGTTGTTTGTAACGCGTCCCTTCCCCTGGTTCGGAGAGCCAGTCGCTAGGCGAGTCCAAGGCAGCTCTCTTACTTCGTGTGTTCCCGAGCCGCGTGAGGGTTTTTCGTTTTGCGAAGTCCCCGAGCGTGGTACTTAACCGTTCGAGTCGCTTTGCGCGAGGATGGGAAGGACAAATTGCTGTGGGAAGCGAACAGTTGGGGTTCCGCGCATGGAAACAATAAAATTTACTCTACGCCCCTGAACCCTTGAAGCTGCCAGGACCTATCTATTAGTAATATAGTAACGGGAGGGGCTTTTCGCAAACTTACCCTTGAAGACCGAAAAGCGTTGTCAACGCTCAGGAGAGCGTGGTTGATGTAGACGAGCCGAAGCCGACCTTCAGGTCGTGATGAAGTCCTTGCGCTCCTTCTGGCTCCAACGACTTGAGTGCCTCAAGTGCGACACCTCGCGGGGAGTTACACACGTCCGGTGCCTGACGATGACTCTCGCTTCCCCGATCCAGTAGTAGTTGCGTAAGTAGAGCTCCCGGATCCGAATCCCGCAGCGCGACGGTGCTCCGTGGTGAAGATGTCTCTCGCTCGCGTAGTCCAGACTTGGGACGACGGTCACGAGAGAGAAAGGGGGAGAGAGAAAATATCAATTGGAGGTCCTCCCAAAAGTGGGGAGACCTTTATTTATTATTGGTGTACTTTTCTAGGTCAAATACCCCACTTTATATAGGGGGAGGGGAGGTACAACCTCCCCCAAAGTCCTGGGGTGGGACTAAAGGAGAGGAGGGGGGAGGAGGTGGCCACCAGACACCTACGGGCCCTGTGCGGGGGGGGGGGGGGGGGGCTAGTCCCAGGCGGCCTTCCCTTGCCCCTTCTCCCTCTCTCCTTTTCCCTAATGGGCCCTCTCCCTCCGGAAATTGGCCCATTAAGCCTTTTTGACCTTTAATTGATTTTCTATTTATTAAATAATTATGAATAGATGATTAAATCAATATTTAAACATTCATTCACATATTATTCAATCTCCATGGCCATGGAACACCTTCCACCTCCACTCCGGACATCCTCCGGACTTACTGAAACCCTTCCGGTTTTCTCCCTTCTCTTCTTCTGTGATTCCACCGATCCTATAAACACTCTCTAAGCATCATCAAGCCCTTAAGCGTGATAGCCCACGGTTCGGGAACACTCCAGACATGGACGGGACACTCCCGCACCAATGATCGACAGAGGGACCTAGATGGCCATGTGACCCCTGTGCGTTCCATGAAGATCTTTCGTCGTTTGAACCGGGACAGTCGTGTCTTATTCCCTTTGTCACTCGATACTTGCATTTCCCGAGATCTGATCAATGACATCACTATGTCGTGTTCAATCTCATTACTGAACAATGCTACTTGACTCATTTCGACAAGTGATATCTCCGTGATCAAATCACATGTTGCGCAGCTATTGGATATAACTTCTCCGAGTGGGCCCTTGAGTATCTTCCCGTCACATGGACGGACAAATCCCGCTCTTGACATATATTACCTCTACGGTTTCCTATGAATACCCGAACACACCTTTATAACCACAGTTTTACCAGATGGCGTTTCATGCTATCTAAGCACTCTCAGGAGACAGTGATTGATATAGTCTCATGGTCTAAGGAATAGTCTACGAGGGTCCTTTTCTAATCATCGTAACTTGAACTTCGTGACATGATCGAATCACGATATTTAGGTTGGGTATTTGTTCATCATCTCATTCTCAGAATGAGATGACCTCATTTCCAACTGGCATAAATGCCACATGATCAGGAAACATGATCATCTGTTGACCAATGAACCAGTGACTAGAGTTTCACTGGGAACCCCTGGTTGTTTGTATATCACACGTGTATTGATGTTTCCACTCAATACAGTTATAGCATGATATAAAACTTAATCATAAACTATATGAAATATGATAATAGTCCTTACTACTATTTGTCTCTAGGGCATATTTCCAACAGTCTCCCACTTGCACTAGAGTACAAATACACTAGCTGCATTTGTTCTCAAACTTTGGCACCATATATCTGGTACCCTGAACATGCTTGCTCATGGAAGAGGTTGAGTCTTGGTTCTGTACTTTACAGTCCCAAATCCTTTGCAACTTACTAATGTCACCTTAATTGACATTAATACTTTATCATCACATGATAGCATCTTTGTGCATGCATCGTTGTTATGGCAGCAGAACGAGGCCTGATTCCAGGAGCCTACAGTGACGTTAGATCAACCTCGAGGGCTTTCTCATGGGCACTGTGCCCTGGGACACATCATTCTACGTTAAAAGCGAACTAGCCCCGCCATAACATTATACAACACTTTAGATGGTACCCTTATCTATTATTATAAATGTACTCATGAAACACTAGTGCACTCTATGCAACTTTCGATGTTTTATTCACCTCGCTTCCTACTTGACTTTAATTGGTATCTACAGGAGTTTCCAATATATTCCCTTATAACATAACTCTTTATGCTTTAAGATATGTTATCCTTTATGGATTTGTAAAATATGTCCACAGTTCTCTACTAGACACTGCGGACAAACTTAGCTCAGTGTTCTGTGATTTGAACTTAATCACTTTCAAACGTTCCTTATTTGGATCGTATATTATGCTAAGTTATCATCATGGTTTACTAAGACAAATCCTATGTCTCAACATAGTGGATGACGATCATCCTTTTCTTTCTTTTAACCATCGATGTTTAAACTTAATGCCATTCCTAATTCGAGTTATTAAGGATTAGTTCCTTAATTAACTTCTATTCCGAAACCCCTTTCAGGATCCCTTAAGGAATAGTACATAATATACCTATTATACCCTTCTCCATCTTATAAATCATTATTTATAAGTATTTGCGCCTTTCATTCTTAACATACTTAAGAATTACTCCTATAAGCTCCCACTCAGAATATGTTCCTACATATTTGAATTTGAGACTTATATTGCTCCCACTTAAAAATATGTCAATCACATATTGTTTTAGGAAGACTTTCATAGCTCCCACTCAATTTTATGCAAATTGCATATCTCCTTACTGTTTTGAATAACTTCAAAATCTTTTGATCAAATATCAAACTTGGAGTTTTACTATGAGATACTAGTACTTTACTAGTTTTAAATCCACTAGACATTTAGCATACATGAATCAAATTCATTTGAATTCATCCAATACTTGACAAATTGTGCTTTTGTCATTCACCCCCTTTTTCCATTATGGCTTTGCAGTCATTTGGGAAAATTCAAGTAACCCCTTTTACTTGTGAGATTCAGCAATGAATTGCCTTCTAATCTCAAGGGAAGTTTGCTTCTAGGATCTCTCATAATTTAGTTTACCATTATTTCCTTTGTAGTTCGTAGGTATGTCATATTCCAAAAATCATGACAAGTGATTCAGAAATGTCTCCATACAAGATATGGATTACATTTTGAACCCTACTTCATGTAATGAAAAACAATAGTGGAGGTAAAAACACAATGATCAAAATCATTGATTCTTTCCTTCTGTGAAGAGAATCGTTCAGGAACGTTGTCCGTTGCGCTTCTCAACACTCTGATGCAGGGTTTTGAATCCTCATCATGTTTTACACTATTTTCCATTTGCTTCATAATTGAGAAACATCACCAAAAGTGAGCTTTCTCAAGAATGCACCAAAATCCAAGCAATACGAATCTTGCTTTCCTTTTGGTCTCAGCTATGGATTTCGTATTCAAAGTTTCCAATGAATACACTACAAGGACTTATTCGCTATTGTTTTTGGTTATATCGAATAACCCCAAAACATTCACGAATTCAAATGGTTTACTACATTCCAATTGAGTGCTAACTATTTCTAAGCTAATGGTCTCTACATATACACTACAACGATTTATTTGGTGCCTTGTATTCGACCCCTTTTGATATCTAATATCACATTATGATGCTTTCCATTTTGACGTTTCAAAACGCTTTGCATTTCACAATTTCTTTTATGCCATTCTTATAAAGTTCGAATTTCATTACTATTGATCAAATCATAGTAATTGGATTCTCTTTTATATTTATACCCTTTGTTGATGAAACACTTTGATCAAATCAAATAGTTTGATATTCATGTTTCCTTTGGTAAACTACTTTACATATTTAAACAATCAATTAATGATAATTACCATTTTCGTTAAAACACAATACATCAGATATGTATTTACTTTTAACAATTTATTAAACACTTTGTATTCAAGTAATACACGATGTTCAAGTTATTTTGCTGAACTTAGGCATGATTTATATGTGATAAGAAATCGAATGAATTTCACATATTATCACATAACTTTGAATTTAAACAATGGTTTTTCATTCTATAATGAAATATCATTAAGTTGGGTATTTTAAACAAGGCATTTTAATGTTTTACAAATGTTCATGCATTATCAATTAGTTTCAAACAACAAGGATAATTCACACATAATCAAACAAGATATGAACATGAATAGAAATCATTCATAAAAGTGGAACAACTGTTTGTTACAATCTCATATGAATAACCGTCTCACGAAGTGTGAGACACACTAAAGAAGTTCACAATCTCTTGATTACATTAATCACCCTAAACACAAAACTAAATGATAAATGTCGAGGGAGAGTGTCGTCGGCCATCATCATGCTCGCCATCAACACGCAACGTCACCTCCTCTCCAGCAAGCACCTCTCATGCAGAAGGACCTGTTTTCACCAAAACAGAACAAGTATCAGATATACTTAACACTGTAATGTGTTTGCAAGATTATAACATTTATAAAATTGTATATCAAATATATACCTTGTTCATCGATGACCTCTCCGGTGATTAGTTCAACCTTTACGTTCCGGAAACGTAATATGAACTCATGGAAATCCAGTGCTTCCGTATCACCACTCATGATGCTACTCCGGACATGTCATTTGTAGCTGGGAGGCAATGACCGAAGCAGTACGTCTATCGCAAATGGATCAGCCATCCAGTAATCCACAAAGTGAACCAGTCTTGTGTGTGCATCAAGCACGCGCTCCAAGTGACCCTTCACACATGTATGCTCCTCCATCTGTATGGAAAGGAACTCTCCAAGCAGCTCATGCTTCCACATGCGCACATGGCCTATGAACTCCGCTCTCAGCTGATCCACCATCGAATATGGATCAAGATCACCCATGAGCGGATGTAGTTCATCCACCATCCCGTAACGCATTATTATCTGAATGTAGGTGGACATCTCTTGGCGATAGTAGCGGTCTGCCAACTCTTGTGGGGTCTCATAGTAGTCTGGCTCAGTCAAATCCATCGTGCAGCGTATGTAGTCTACCACATGATTCCTAGTAAGGAGATCATTTAGGCGCACAAGACAACTAGGGAAGTTGGATCCATCAAGTCTAAGTTTTTCACCCTTTACCCAATACTCAATGGCAAAGTAAGCTTCACGGTGAGCCATCTACATTTATAATTGCAAAAAGAATTTAGACTAAGTTTATAATTAAACGAGTTAATAATAACTCCACTCAGAAACACCTATCCCCAAAAGGGTTTCTAGTGATAACACGACCCCTATCAGCCACATCACCCCCGGTTGATCATGGCCATCGATGTGGGTTCAAAGGTGGACGCTGAACGTCGGTCACATCATTCATGTGACTCGTGCTCGATCTTTTGACCATCCGTGTTCCAAGGCCACGTTTTTGTGGCGTGCTAGGCTCGCCAACTCAACCTTAGTGTATTCGCTGTGCAACATGGCTTACTCCCACTGTATGTGAACGTAGATATGTCTGACACCCAGGCCTGTACCCTGGATCGCCTCATACCGAAGAACTTTCTTGGTGGTGCACACTAAGGGGGAACACAATCGTTGGTAATTTTAACAGGGATCATCTTATTAGGCTACCATCGAGTATCTAATACTAGCACACAATAAGATATACAAACAATAACATTGAATGTAAATGCTATGTGATATGGTCCTTCACGTCGTGATCTCCATCTGCCGTCACCGGGTTCCGACACCATAGACACCAGGGTACCGGTGTCATTCTGGCGTGGTAGTACGTCACCTTCGTGACTATCTACTACTACGTAACAAACGGTAATCACTTTACCTTTGCCACAACCATATCACAAAGCAACACCCCCCTGCAAAACAAAGTAGACGCCTCTACTTTATCTTTGCATGTTTTACGTGGCTGAATGGGCTTTCGCACAAGAACCGTTCTTACCTACGAACTTTCAGCACAACGCTGATCAAGTAGTTGTCTCTACTACACCCCTTTAGGGGCCCTCCGTTGCAAATGGTATACCAACTAATGCGAGAGAGACAGACACCCCCCTAAGCCACTTTATACGTTACAAGCCGTATGTCAAGCATGGACCAGTCTCACGAATGAACGCTTAAAGTCGGTTGGGAGCCGCTTCATCAAGCATTACTGCGGTATGCACAAGTACATGTGGGAGGGTAACAACTAAAAGATCAACGCCCACACGCTACATCTTGTGTGTTCTACCCGTACTAGCATTACTACGCATAGATCTAGCTCTGATACCACTGTTGGGGTTCCGCGCATGAAAACAATAAATTTTACTCTACACCCCTGAACCCCTGAAGATGCCAGGACCTATCTATTAGTAATATAGTAACAGGAGGGGCTTTTCACGAACTTACCCTGGAAGACCAAAAAGCGTTGTCAACGCTCAGGAGAACGTGGTTGATGTAGACGTGCCGAAGCCAACCTCAAGGTCGTGATGAAGTCCTTGCACTCCTTCTGGCTCCAACGACTTGAGTGCCTCAAGTGCGACACCTCGCAGGGAGTTACACACGTCCGCTGCCTGACGATGACTCTCGCTTCCCCGATCCAGCAGCAGTTGCGGAAGTAGAGCTCCCAGATCCGAATCCCGCAGCGCGACGGCACTCCGCGGTTAAGATGTCTCTCGCTCGCGCAGTCCAGACTTGGGACCACAGTCACGAGAGAGAGAGAGGGGGAGATAGAAAATATCAATTGGATGTCCTCCCAAAAGTGGGGAGACCTTTATTGATTATTGGTGTATTTTTCTAGGCCAAATACCCCAGTTTATATAGGGGGAGGGGAGGTACTACCTCCCCCAAAGTCCCGGGGTGGGACTAAAGGAGAGGAGGGGGGAGGAGGTGGCCACTAGCCACCTAGGGGGGCCCGCGCGGGGGGGGGGGGGTGGCTAGGCCCAGCCGGCCTCCCCCTTGCCCCTTCTCCCTCTCTCCTTTCCCCTAATGGGCCCTCTCCCTCCGGAAATTGGCCCATTAAGCCTTTTTGACCTTTAATTGATTTTCTCTTTATTAAGTAATTATGAATAAATGATTAAATAAATATTTAAATATTCATTCACATATTATTCAATCTCCGTGGCCATGGAACACCTTCCACCTCCACTCCGCACATCCTTCGGACTTACCGAAACCCTTCCGGTTTTCTCCCTTCTCTTCTTCCGTGATTCCACCGATCCTATAAACACTCTCTAAGAATCATCAAGCCCTTAAGCGTGATACCCCACGGTTCGGGAACACTCCAGACATGGTCGGGACACTCCCGCACCAATGATCGACAGAGGGACCTGGATGGCCATGTGACCCCTGTGCGTTCCACGGAGATCTTTCGTCGTTTGAAACGGGACAGTCGTGTCTTATTCCCTTTGTCACTCGATACTTGCATTGCCCGAGATCTGATCAATGACATCACCATGTCGTGTTCATTCTCGTTACTGAACAATGCTACTTGACTCGTTCCGACAAGTGATATCCCCGTGATCAAATCACACGCTGCGCAGCTATTGGATATAACTTATCTGAGTGGGCCCTTGAGTATCTTCCCATCACATGGACGGACAAATCCCGCTCTTGACATATATTGCCTCTACGGTTTCCTCCGAGTACCTGAACACACCTTTAGAACCACCGTTTTACTAGATGGTGTTTGATGCTATCTAAGCACTCTCGGGAGACGGTGATTGATATAGCCTCACGTGCTAAGGAATAGTCTACGAGGATCCATTTCTAATCATCGTAACTTGAACTTCGTGACATGATCGGGTCACGATGTTTAGGTTGTGTATTGATTCATCATCTCATTCTCAGTATGAGATGACCTCATTTCCAACTGGCGTAAATGCCACATGATCAAGAAACATGATCATCTGTTGACCAACGAACCAGTGACTAGAGTTTCACTGGGAACCCCTGGTTGTTTGTATATCACTCGTGTATTGATGTTTCCACTCAATATAGTTATAGCATGATATAAAACTTAATCATAAACTATATGAAATATGATAATAGTCCTTACTACTATTTGTCTCTAGGGCATATTTCCAACACGAATGTCGGTCGTCTTGGCCCGGTGGGCCAGTCAAGCGGGGTGACTCCGATGGTGGCTCCGGGTTTGCATGTTCGTGGACTCAAGGCCCGAAGGTCTTCGGTGCCCTTGGGTCGCACTACTGATCCGTGCCAGTCGCTCGACCAAGGGTTGACTTCCGTAGGTAGCGTATTGCTGATTGTACGAGTGCGAGTGGCACAAGAGTATGGCGAGTAGACATAATCTGTGTGATCCGAATGAATTTCATTATATATCATCTGGGTACAAGTTTGAGTTCTATGTATAGAAATTTCAGAGGAGGTTTACATTCCATGGTCTCCCGACTTCAAGCTGGCCGTCACCTCGTATGTCGATGAGGTAGTATGCATCGTTGCCGAGGACTCGCCCTATGGCGAATGGCTCCTCTCATGGGGGGAGAGTTTGTGCATGCCCTTCTTGTCCTGGGCTAGTCGTAGGACCAAATCGCCCTCTTGGAAGGTGCGGGTCCGGACTCGGCGGCTGTGGTAGCGGTGGAGTCCCTACTGGTAGATGGCGGTGCGGGAGCGAGCCAGGTCGTGTTCCTCGTCGATCTGGTTGATGCTGTCTTGGCGAGCGATCTCGTTTGTCGCCTCGACATAGTTGGCGACTCGAGGTGAGTCATGCTCCAGGTTTATTGGCATTACGGCTTCGGCGTCGTACACCATGAAGAAGGGTGTGAACCCCGTGGAGCGGTTGACGGATGTGCGGATCCCCCATATTACAGAGGGGAGCTCTTCGACCCAGCATCCTAGGGTATGCTCGAGGGGCACTTGGAGTCGCGGCTTGACCCCGTGGAGGACGCTTTGGTTGGCGCGTTCTGCTTGGCCGTTCGACTCCGGGTGGGCGACTGAGGCGAGGTCGAAGTTGGTGTCGTGCTCCTCGCAGAACTCTGCCATGGCACCCTTGGCGAAGTTGGTGCCATTGTCCATTATGATGCTGTGCGGGTAGCCGTACCGGTAGATGAGCTCGCGTAAGAACTTGGTGGCCGTCTTGTCGTCGCACTTTTTGATCGGCTTGGCCTCGACCCATTTGGTGAACTTGTCGACCGCGACCAGGAGATGGGTCAAGCCGGATGGGGCCTTCTTTAACGGGCCGACCATGTCCATGCCCCATACAGCGAATGACCATGTGATGGGGATGGTCTTGAGTGCCGAACTAGGGAGGTGAATATGGTTGGTGTATTTCTAGCACTCGACGCATTGTTGGACGATTTTGGTGGCGTCAGCGTGCACGGTGAGCCAGTAGAAACCGTGCCGCATGGCCTTGGCAACCAACGACTTGGCGCCGACGTGATGGCCGTAGTCGCCGGCGTGGATGTCCTGGAGGATCTTGCGGCCTTCTTCTGGCTGTACGCAGTGCTGGAACACGCCAGTGACGCTGCGTTTGTGGAGCTCGCCGTTGATGATGACGAAGGATTTGCAGCGGCGCACAATCATCCGCGCTTCCGTATCGTTGCTTGGGAGGATCTTGTGCTCGAGGAAGGTGACATATGGTGTTTTCCAGTCGCTGGGCTCCATGACCATGGCGACTAGGGCCGGCTCGGGTTGTAGTGGTATCCCGATGTCGATCTCTGTCGAGGGCAGACCGAAGGTTTGTGGATGATGTCGAGGAAGACGCCTACGAGTGGCGTTTGTCGAGCCGACCCGATGTGGGAAAGGGCATCTGCCTCCTCATTCTTGCGCCTGTCGATCCACTCGACTGAGTAGTCGTCGAAGTGTCCTCCCAGCTGGTCTACTGCTTGACAGTACGCTATCATTGTTGGGGAGACAATGTCGCAGGTTCCGACGACCTGGCCGGTGACTAGGTTGGAGTCTCCGTAGCACCGTAGGCGGTTGATGTTCATATCCTTGGCGGCCCGCATGCCGTGAAGGAGGGCCTCGTACTCCGCCATGTTATTGGTGCAGGGCTTGAAGTTGAGGTGGAGCACGTAGCGAAGCTTGTCTCCCTTAGGGGAGGTCAGTATGACCCCGGCCCCTGCGCCATCGGCGTTCTTGGACCCGTCGAAATGGAGTGACCAGTAGTGGAGGTATGGTAGCTTCTCCGATTGCTGTGCTTCTTCCTAGTCTGCAAGGAAATCGGCCAGGGCTTGCGACTTGATCGCTTTGCGGGGCTCGTATTTGATATTGTGGATGCCGATTTCGACGGCCCACTTGGCGACTCGCCTAGTCGCCTCGCGATTGCGTATTATGTCTTGCAGTGGTGCGGAGGAGACAACCGTGATTGGGTGCTCCTGGAAGTAATGTGGGAGTCGCTGTTGAGATCGGAATACCGCGTATACCAGTTTCTGGTACTGCGGGTAGCGCTGTCTTGAGTCCGTCGGGACTTCGCTGATGTAGTATACGGGGCGCTGTATGGGGCGCTCCTTGCTCTCCTCTGCCATTCGACAGCCATCACGGCGCTGGCGACTTGAGTGGAGGCCACCACATAGAGGAGCATTGGCTCTTTGTCGAATGGGGCGGCGAGGAGTGGGGCCACGAGTAGCACTTCTTTGAGTGCTTTGAGTGTGTCGTCCACCTCTGCGTCCCATTGGAACGTGGGGTTCTTGCGCATCAGGCGATAGAGGGGCATTCCCTTCTCACCGAGCCGGGGGATGAAGTGACTGAGAGTTGCTACTCGCTCAGCAAACTTCTGGACATCGTGCAGGCACTCGGGTTTTTCGAGTCGCGTGATGGTGTCGATCTTGGTGGGGTTGGTCTCGATGCCTTGCTTGGAGACCACGTATCCCAGGAGCTATCCGGTGGGGACGCCGAAGGTGCATTTTCCTGGGTTTATCTTGATGTTTCACCTCCTTAGGTTTGCGAAGGTTTCGGCCAGGTCAGCGAGCAGGTCATCGTAGCGGGTGGATTTTACCACCACGTCGTCGATGTAGACGTGAATGTTGCGGCCAATTTGGCTCGCAAGGCACTCATGCATGCACCTTTGGTACGTGTCGCCGGTGTTCTTGAGGTTGAACGTCATGGCGTATAGCAGAAGGCATCGAATGGCATGATGAACGATGTCTTCTCCTCATCCTCGACCACCATTTTGATCTGGTTGTAACCAGAGTACGCGTCGAGGAAACACAACGACTCTGATCCCGCGGTCGAGTCGATGATCTGGTTGATGCTCGGTAGGACGAACTCCTCCTTCGGGCAGGCGCTGTTGAGGTTGGTGTAGTCGATACACATTCTCCACGTGTTGTTCTTTTTTAGAACCAGGACTAGGTTTGCCAGCCACCTGAAGTATTTTATTGGATGAATGAAGCCTCTAGCTAACAGGCGTTCTACTTCCTCGGCGATTGCCCAACGACGCTCTTCATTGAAGGGCCGTAGCGACTGCTTTACTGGTCGCACTTTGGGGTCGGCGTTGAGTTTGTGCTCAGCGAGTTCCCTCGGGACACCTAGCATGTCAGATGGTTTCCATGCGAAGATGTCGCGGTTCTCATGGAGGAATCCGATGAGCGCGCTTTCCTATGCAGGGCTCATGTGTGCCCCAATGGTGACCGTCTGGATGGAGTCGCTCGGGATGAGCTCGACGGTGCGGGTGTGCGTGGTCGCCTCGAATGTGGAGTTTGCGGCGGTTGGTTTCTTCAGGATGGTTGGTTCGTCCTTGTTGATGTCGCCCGCGTATTTCGCGAGCTCCTCCGCATGGTCAGTCTCCACAGCGATGATGGCATCAGCGAGCTCAGCGCCTTTGTCCTCGCATTCCACGGCCATATCGGAGTCACTGTGGATGGTGATGATGCCGCTCGGCCCTGGGAGCTTCATCATGTTGTATGCGTAGTGGGGAGTCGCCATGAATTTGGCGAACATTTGGCGTCCCAGGACACAGCGGTAGGGGCTACGGAAGTTCACCAGTTCGAACATGATCCTCTCCGTGCAGTAATTTATCGGTGTGCCGAAGGTGACTGGCAGCATCACTTTTCCAATCGGGTATGCCTTTCGACCGGGGACGATGTCGTGGAAGGTTGCCAGGGTCAGCTCGATTGCTGCTTCTAGGAGCTGGAACCTCTTGAATGTGTCCAGGTACATGATGTTGATGGAGCTTCCGTCGTCCATTAGTGTCTGAGGCAGCCAATAGTCGGCCACCTTGGGCCTGACCACCAGGGCGACTCGCCCTGGGTATTCGATCCTGGGCGCGTGATCCTGGCGACTCTAGGTGATGCTCTGTTCGGACCAGTTGAGGAAGCGAGGGATGTCGACTTGGGTCACCGCATTGACGGCAACCGCATGGGTGAGGACCTTCTTCTCACGTTTGGTGCCGAGCCAGGTGAAGGTGTGTAGCGAGCCGAAACCGCCGGCGTTTTTGTTATCCCGAGGCGGGTTGTTGTTGGGATCTTCCCTTGCTCGCCTGGCCTTTTCGATCTCCTTGAGGGAGTGGCAGTCGGCAGTGGTGTGGGTGGCGGGTTTTCCCTCCCTGCTGTGGTAGATGTAGGGCTGGCTGAGCAGGGCGGCGGGGTCAAATTTCGGCCTCGCCGCGTTGTTGGCGTGGTAATTTCCACTATCACGGTAGTTTCCTCCATCATGGCGGAAGTTCCTCGAGTCACGTTGGCTGTAGCCGGCATTGGCGACAAAGTCGACTCGCCCATCGATACGGCGCTTGCCGGTGATGCGAGTATTGCTATAGCACATGTCGCGTTGTCGCCCGCTGTCATGGCCGCTGGTGCGGCGTCTTCCTCCTGACTCGTCGTCGGAGTCTTGGTTGGGGTCCTCTTCCATGTAGCGCTTGGCGATCTTGAGGAGGTCAGGGATGTTGTCGAGCGTCGGTAGACCCTCTTGATCTTGGCGACCAGGGGCTCATACCGGCACGCGTTCTTGAAGCAATGTATCGCCGTGTCCGGGTGGATGCCAGAGGCGTTGATCCATAGTTCCTGCCACCTTTGGATTCAATGGCGGGTTGACTCGTGTTGTCCTTGGATGCATTTCTCTAGGTACTCAATGGTGGTGGCGCGGGTGTAGGAGCCCTCAGAGTGCCCGACGAAGGCATCCCGCATCTCTTCCCAGGAGTCGATGCTGTCAGCGGGGAGGGTGTTGATCCATTGCCGTGTCGCCCCCTCCATCATCAGGGGGAGGTAGCGAGTGGCTAGCAGGTCGGTGTGGCCGGCGATTCCCATCGCCATGAGGTATGTGTCCAGCCAGACCGCTAGATCATACGTCGGATGATACTTTTTGATCTCTTTGGGCTCCTTGAAGTTGGCGGGGTACTTCTCTCCTCGGATCATAGGTCCGAAGCACTGGGGGCCAACTCGGCTGAGCAAGCCCCTGGGTTCAGGGTCGCCGCGGTTACTGAGGGTGTGCCTCGGGTCCTTGGGCTGGCGCACTCGCCATGCCTGGTTATTGACGATGTGCGTTCGGGCTGTTGGAAATATGCCCTAGAGACAAATAGTAGTAAGGACTATTATCATATTTCATATAGTTTATGATTAAGTTTTATATCATGATATAACTGTATTGAGAGGAAACATCAATACACGTGTGATATACAAACAACCAGGTGTTCCGAGTGAAACTCTAGCCACTGGTTCATTGGTTAACAGATGATCAAGTTTCCTGATCATCTGGCATTTATGCCAGTTGGAAGTGAAGTCATCTCATTCTGAGAATGAGATGATGAACCAATACCCAACCTAAACATCGTGAGCTGATCATGTCACAAAGTTCAAGTTACGATGATTAGAAATGGATCCTCGTAGTCTGTTCCTTAGACCGTGATGCTATATCAATCACTGTCTCCCGAAAGTGCTTAGATAGCATCAAACGCCACTTGGTAATACAATGGTTATAAAGGTGTGTTCAGGTACTTGGAGGAAACCCTAGAGACAATATATGTCAAGAGCGGGATTTGTCCATCCATGTGACGGGAAGATACTCAAAGGGCCCACTCGGAGAAGTTATATCCAATAGCTGCGCAGCGTGTGATTTGATCACAGGGATATCACTTGTCGGAACGAGTCAAGTAGCGTTGTTCAGTAACAAGATTGAACACACCTTTCATGCGCGGAACCCCAACAGTGGTATCAGAGCTAGATCTATGCGTAGTAATGCTAGTACGGGTAGAACACACGAGATGTAGCGTGTGGGCGTTGATCTTTTAGTTGTTACCCTCCCACATGTACTTGTGCATACCGCAGTAATGCTTGATGAAGTGGCTCCCAACCGACTTTACGCGTTCATTCGCGAGACTGGTCCACGCTTGACATACGGCTTCTACCGTATAAAGTGGCTTAGGGGGTGTCTGTCTCTCTCGCATTAGTTGGTATACCATTTGCAACGGAGGGCCTCGAAAGGGGTGTAGTAGAGACAACTACTTGATTAGCGTTGTGCTAAAAATTCGTTGGTAAGAACGGTTCTTGTGCGAAAGCCCATTCAGCCACGTAAAACATGCAAAGATAAAGTAGAGGCGTCTACTTTGTTTTGCAGGGGGTGTTGCTTTGTGATATGGTTGTGGCAAAGGTAAAGTGATTACCGTTTGTTACGTAGTAGTAGATAGTCACGAAGGTGACGTACTACCACGCTGGAATGACACCGGTACCCTGGTGTCTATGGTGTCGGAACCCGGTGACGGCGGATGGAGATCACGACGTGAAGGACCATATCACATAGCATTTACATTCAATGTTATTGTTTGTATATCTTATTGTGTGCTAGTATTAGATACTCGATGGTAGCCTAATAAGATGATCCCTGTTAAAATTACCAACGATTGTGTTCCCCCTTAGTGTGCACCACCAAGAAAGTTCTTCGGTATGAGGCGATCCAGGGTACAGGCCTGGGTGTCAGACATATCTACGTTCGCATACAGTGGGTGTAAGCCATGTTGCACAGCGAATACACTAAGGTTGAGTTGGCGAGCCTAGCATGTGCAGACATGGCCTCGGAACACGGATGGTCGAAAGGTCGAGCACGAGTCGCATGAATGATGTGACCAACGTTTAGTGTCCATCCTTGAACCCACATTGAAGGCCGTGCCGATCGGGGGAGATGTGGATGATAGGGGCCGTGTTATCACTAGGAACCCTTTTGAGGATAGGTGTTTCTGAGTGGAGTTATTATTAACTCATTTAATTATAAACTTAGTCTAAATTCCTTTTGCAATTATAAATGTAGAGATGGCTCACCGTGAAGCTTACTTTGTCATTGAGGAATGGGTAAAGGGTGAGAAACTTAGACTTGATGGATCCAACTTTCCTAGTTGGCTTGTGCGCCTGAATGATCTCCTTACTAGGAATCATGTGGTAGACTGCATACGCCGCACGATGGATTTGATTGAGCCAGACCACTATGAGACCCCACAAGAGCTGACAGACCACTACTATCGTCAAGAGATGTCCACCTACATTCAGATAATAATGCGTTACAGGATGGTGGATGAACTCCATCCGCTCATGGGTGATCTTGATCCATATTCAATGGTGGATCAGCTGAGAGCAGAGTTCATAGGCCATGTGCGCATGTGGAAGCACGAGCTGCTTGGGGAGTTCCTTTCCATACAGATGGAGGAGCATACATGTCTGAAGGGTCACTTGGAGTGCATGCTTGATGCACACATGAGACTGGTTCACTTCGTGGATTACTGGATGGCTGATCCATTTGATTTGATGCGTAAAGAAGTTTACCAAAGGAATATGAATATGAAACTATTTGATTTGATCAAAATGTTTCATCACTAAAAGGGGTATAAATATAAAAGAGAATCCAATTACTATGATTTGATCAATAGTAATGAAATTCGACTTTATAAGAATGGCATAAAAGAAATAGTGGAATGCAAAGCATTTTGAAACGTCAAAATGCAAAGCATCGCAATGGGATATTAGATATCAAAGGGGGTGAATAGAAGGCACCAAATAAATCGTTGTAGTGTAGATGTAGAGACCATTAGTTAGAAATAGTTAACACTCAATTAGAATGTAGTGAACCATTTGAATTCGTGAAATTTTTGGGGTTATTCGATATAACCAAAACAATAGCGAATAAGTCCTTGTAGAGTATTCATTGAAAACTTTGAATACGAAATCCATAGCTAAACCAAAAGAGAAGCAAAAGAAGTATTGCTTGGATTTTGGTGCATTCTTGAGAAAACTCACTTCTGGTGATGTTTCTCGCTTATGGAGCAAATGGAAAATAGTGAAAAACACGATGAGGATTCAAAACCCTGCATCAGAGTGTTGAGAAGCACAACGGACAACGCTCCTAAACGATTCTCTTCACAAAGGAAAGAATCAATGGTAATGATCATTGTGTTTTCCCCACTGGTGTTTTCACTACATGAAGTAGGATTCAAAATGTAACCCATATCTTGTATGGAGACATTTGTGATGATTCTTGGAATATGACATACCTACGAACTACTAAGGAAATAATGGAAAACTAGAATTATGAGAAATCCTAAAAGCAAAATTCCCTTGAGATTAGAAAGCAATTATTTGCTGAATCTCACAAGTAAAAGGGGTTACTTGAATTTTCCCAAATGACTGCAAAGCCATAGTGGAAAAGGGGATGAATGACAAAAGCACAAATTTGTCAACTATTTGACGAATTCTAATGAATTTGATTCAAGTGTGCTGAATGTCTAGAGGATTTAAAACAAGTAATAGTACTAGCATCTCATAGTAAATCTATCAGTTTGATATTTGATCAAAGAATTTTGAAGTTGTTCAAAAAAGTGAGTGGATGTGCAATTTGCATAAAATTGAGTGGGAGCTATGTAAGTCTTCCTAAAACGATATGTTGGCAACATATTTTTGAGTGGGAGCTTATACAGTGATTCTTAAGGGTGTTAAGAATAAAGGCGCAAATACTTATAAAGAATGATTTATAAGATGATAATAGGTGTATTATGATATTATTTAGTATTCCTTAAGGGATTCTGGAAAGGGTTTTCAGAATAGGATTTAATTAAGGAACTGATCCTTAATAACTCAAATTAGGAATAGTAAGCATCAATGGTTGAAAGAAAGAAAAGGATGATCGTCATCCACTATGTTGAGACATAGGTTCTGTTTTAGTAAACCATGATGATAACTTAGCATAATATGTGATCCAAATAAGGAACGTTTAAAAGTGATTAAGTTCAAATCACAGAACGTTGGGTTGAGTTTGTCCGCAATGTCTAGTAGAGAACTGCAAACATATTTTCCAAATCCATAAAGGATGACATATCTCAAAACATAAAGGGTTATGTTATAAGGGAATATGATGGAAACTCCCGTAAATACCGATTAGAGTCAAGTAGGAAGCAAGGTGAACCAAAACATCGAAAGTTGCACAGAGTGCACTAGTGTTTCGATGAATACATTTATAATAATAGATAAGGGTACCATCTAAAGTGTTGTATAATGTTATGGCGGGGCAAATTCGCTTTTAACATAGAATGATGTGTCCCAAGGCACAGTGCCCATGAGAAAGCCCTCGAGGTTGATCTAAAGTCACTATAGGCTCCTGGAATCAGGCCTTGTTCTGCTGCCATAACGACGATGCATACACACAGATGCTATCATGTGATGATAAAGTATTAATGTCAATCAAGGTGACATTAGTAAGTTGCAAAGGATTTGGGACTATAAAGTACATACCCAAGACTCAACCTCTTCCATGAGCAAGCATGTTCAGGGTACCGATATATGGTGCCAAAGATTAGGAACAAATGCAGCTAGTGTATTTGTACTCTAGTGCAAGTGGGAGACTGTTGGAAATATGCCCTAGAGACAAATAGTAGTAAGGACTATTATCATATTTCATATAGTTTATGATTAAGTTTTATATCATGCTATAACTGTATTGAGAGGACACATCAATACACGTGTGGTATACAAACAAACAGAGGTTCCCACTGAAACTCTAGTCACTGGTTCATTGGTTAACAGGTGATCAAGTTTCCTGATCATGTGGCATTTATGCCAATTGGAAGTGAAGTCATCTCATTCCGAGAATGAGATGATGAACCAATACCCAACCTAAACATCGTGACCCGATCATGTCACGAAGTTCAAGTTACGATGATTAGAAATGGATCCTCGTAGACTATTCCTTAGTACGTGAGGCTATATCAATCATTATCTCCCGAGAGTGCTTAGATAGCATCAAAAACCACTTGGTAATACAGTGGTTATAAAGGTGTGTTCAGGTACTCGGAGGAAACTGTAGAGGCAATATATGTCAAGAGCGGGATTTGTCTGTCCATGTGACGGGAAGATAATCAAAGGGCCCACTCGGAGAAGTTATATCCAATAGCTGCGCAGCGTGTGATTTGATCGCGGGGATATCACTTGTCGGAACAACTCAAGTAGCGTTGTTCAGTAACGAGATTGAACACAACATGGTGATGTTATTGATCAGATCTCGGGCAATGCAAGTATCGAGTGACAAAGGGAATAAGACATGACTGTCCCGGTTCAAACGATGAAAGATCTTCGTGGAACGCACAGGGGTCACATGGCCATCCAGGTCCCTCTAACGATCATTGGTGCGGGAGTGTCTCGACCATGTCTGGAGTGTTCCCGAACCATGGGGTATCACGCTTAAGGGCTTGATGATGCTTAGAGAGTGTTCATAGGATCGGTAGAATCACCGAAGAATAGTAGGGATAAAACCGGAAGGGTTTCGGTAAGTCCGGAGGATGTCCAGAGTGGAGGTGGAAGGTGTTCCATGGCCATGGAGATTGAATAATGTGTGAATGAATGTTAAATGTTGATTTAATCATTTATTCATAATTATTTAATAAAGAGAAAATCAATTAAAATGGTCAAAGGCTTAATGGGCCAATTTCTAGAGGGAGAGGGCCCATTAGGGGAAATGAGAGAGGGAGAAGGGGCAAGGGGCTGGCCGGCTAGGCCTAGCCCCCCACGCGGGGCCCACTAGGGGCTGGCCGACGGCCTCCCCTCCCCCTCCTCTCCTTTAGTCCCACCCCGGGACTTTGAGGGAGGTAGTACCTCCCCTCCCCCTATATATAGTGGGGGTATTTGGCCAAATTAAATACACCAATAATCAATAAAGGTCTTCTCACTTTTGGGAGGACCTCCAGTTGATATTTTCTCTCTCCCCCTCTCTCTCGTGACCGTGGTCCCAAGTCTAGACAGTGCGAGCGAGAGACATCTTCACCGTGGAGTGCCGTCGCGCTACGGGATTCGGATCCGGGAGCTCTACTTCCACAACTACTTCTAGATCGGGGAAGCGAGAGTCATCGTCAGGCACCGGACGTGTGTAACTCCTCGCGAGGTGTCGCACTTGAGGCACTCAAGTCGTTGGAGCCAAGGAGCGTCAGGACTTCATCACGACCTTGAGGTCGGCTTCGGCTCGTCTACATCAACCACGCTCTCCTGAGCGTTGACAACGCTTTTCGGCCTTCAAGGGTAAGTTCGTGAAAAGACCCTCCCGTTACTGTATTACTAATAGATATGTCCTTGCAGCTTTAGGGGTTCAGGGGTGTAGGGTAAAATTTATTGTTTTCATACGCGGACCCCCTACACGGGCATCGATGGGCTGCCTGTTGGCGGCGACCGTGTTGTTCACCGGTCACGGCTCATTGGTGGAGAGCGCGGGGTTTGCGGCCCGTGGCTGGGTCGCCAGGGGCTACGGTGGTGGGCATATCACGGTGTTGGCGACAGTGGGGTGACCGCTTGAGGCCGCCCTGCTTGCCGAGGAGCGGGAATACATCCGCCCCGCGAGTCGACTCCCGCGGCTTGCTGCTCGACGGCCTTGGAGAGTAGGGCCTTGGCGTACTGGATCTACATCGCGCCCTCTCCCTAGACATTGAGGTTGGCGACTGTGGCATCAGCCGCGATGACGTGTTCCATCGGGGTGGAGCATAGTGGGAGTTCGTTGGCGTCGCGGGCCTATGGCGAGATTATGATTCGTGGTTGGTCCGGCGGGGGTGCGCGACCAATGGGTGGTGGCGGGGCCCCAGTCGCCGGTGCGCCGGGTGGTGGTCGATTGCTGCCGCCTGGTGGTGCGTTCTCGTAGTACTCGCACTCAGCCACGCGTGCGAGGTCGCTCTCGTCGTTGAAGTTTAGGACGCGGCCTTGGACGTTGGAGTTCTGGCGGGTCCTAATGCGGCGCTGGTGGTAGAGGGATAGCGCCTGCGCCGTCGCCTGCTCGAGGCAAAATTTCTCGCGCTCGGCTATCTCCTTGCATGTCGCCTCCTCTAGTCGCTGGTGGGCTTCCTCCACTTCCGTGGCCATGGCAGTTGGCGGGATCGGTGTGGAGAATGGATCTGGCGGGGCGACCATGCTGCCCGCCATGTAGATCGCGTTGAAGCGATTGGATCTGGCGCGGAAGTCCTCGGGGGACTCTGAGCCGGAATCAAAATCAAAGATCCTGAGGATGGAGGAGTCCTCGAAGTCCTCGGGGTTGGAGACCCGCGTGATGGAGTCCTCCCGTGATGCCGCAGTGATAGATCCGCCGACCGAGGCAGGGGTCGCGGAGTCGGCATCGTCGTGTAGGGCCGCGTCGTCCGCAGCGGTGTTGGTCTCGGCCGTGTTGCTGGCGGTCGAGTCGTACTCGGTGATGAGGCTCCTGATGGAGTGGACCTGCTCCTCCGAGAGCAGGTCGCGGCGGGGCGGTGATCCACCGACGATCACCGTTGCCATTGGGTCGATCGCGCCGGTGAAGCCAACGAAGAGGTTGATGGTGCCGACCGGCATTATCGCGCTGTGGGTGATCAGGTGCGACACCGAGATGTAGCTGCTGGGCAGGATCTGTAAGATCCCGCCAATGACGATCATGCGGCCGGTGGCGATCGGTCGATCGCGGCAAGTAGGGTCTCGCCGCAGAACTCAGGCCAGTCCGACTAGGCCCCATGGTGGGCGCCACTGTCGTGGAAATGGCCATGGCAGTCGCTGTAGTAGGCAGGGATTGATTGAATCGAGGGCGAGAGCTGGCGGCCATCTACGGTACGAGATGGGGGCGGATGCACATGGATTTATCCAGGTTCGGTCCCCGGAGGGTAAAGACCTACTCCTGCTAGATTGGATTGATAGAGAGCGAGTTACAAGGGTGGCGAGCTCGGCGTCTAAGCAGCGAGTCGCTCGAAGGGGTGTATGATGGAACGTAAATCCTCAGAGTACCCTAGGGAGGTTTATATAGGAGGCACCTCGCTAGGGTTTACAGTTTACAACCGAACAAGATATGGATTCAGAGGCTTTGACCTAATCCGACTGGGCTTCAGATATGCTCCTGGGCCTCCAGTCCCCAGTTGCCAGGCCTTCTCCTTAGTCGCATTCTAGTCGTCATTGTACAGGCCCACTCGTTAAGACTTTGGCCCAATCGGAACGTCCTGTTGGGCATACCCCATTCGGCATATCCCCATCAGGCCTAAATTCAATTGAACATGTTGAGGGCATCCAAGTTGGAGAAATATATTGTCCCATACCACGAGAAAAATATGAAACTATTATGACTGGGACCATTGCTATCAAGGTTGAGGTAACATAATCATTAGTGGAATTCAAAGTTTTGTTTCATATAAAATTGTTTTGGTAACAAGACCTGATCAACCTTGTTAACAAAGGGATTTTAATGAACAAAACAATGTTTTCACCATGATTATCTTTGCTTACTTTTATTTTATCCATTTTAGTTTTTTCTTTCGCTTACTTTACTTTTCTGTTGTTAGTTGCTTGCATATTAGAGTGTCTTAGAACTTCTGAAGTTTTAGCTTTGTTTTGCTTTTGCATCTTTCCGAAAAATCTTTCTGTCAGAAAATCATTCATCTATACCTGAAAATTGCTCAAAAATAAAGTGTCTCGAAAAATTCCAGAAAATTCATACTGAACTTTTACATGAAAAAAGGGGCAGAGAAGTGCCTGGAGAGTACCAGGGGGGCCCACCAGACAGGCACACCACCTGGTGGCGCGGCCAGCCCAGGGGCGCGCCTGGCCATGGTGTGGGCCACCCCTGGCCCTCCACTCACTCTCTCACTTCCCACTGCTCTCTCTCCGAGAAAACACCAGTTCATTGCTCAAAATGGCGTTCTTGCTGTTCGTGTCCATGATTTTTTGATCTCCTTGCTCAGCCCATCTTTGCTGCTGAAATTTTGAGCATTTGTTCTCCGGTATGTGACTCCTCCGCTTGTCCAAGTAGATTTGTGTTTAGTGGTTTATATCTTGAGTATTTTGCTGCTGTAGGTGACAGGTTATGAGAGCTTGTAAGCTTCTTCAATGCTTAGAGATATTTTTTTGATGCATGTTGAGGCCTCTTACAAGCCCCCATGAGTAGTTCCCTTCATTATGTATTCACTTTGCAATCACTTGTATAATGGATGTTTAAATTTCAGAATATCAAAGATAAACAACCACACATTTGGAGAAATATTTGAGATGGACACACCTAGAAGGTCAAGGCCCTCAAGATTGGCATCTCAGTTTAGGCCTTCATACAATGAAGATCTTATTGCACCACGCTTTGGTAATGAAGGAGATGAGGGGGATGCTCACCCATCCACTTTCCCTTATTTTACCTTTTTTGCAAGCTGCAGGGATCCTCGATGATTTCTTACTACTGGTTCAGAGGGTCGGTTTGACCACTTACATGCAGGATGAGAGTGAGCAATATGCCGTGCTCACCAAAACTTTCGTTGAGAGTTTCGTTTTCACTAACACCCCTTATCAGTCAACTATTTCATTCAGAATTTATAATCAGCCTATTACCATGTCATTGGAAAGGTTTTGCAACATTATAGGTATAGGCATGACGAGGACAGTGAAGAAGATCCAAGGTCGACCCACTGATTTGCTGGAGCTCTATCGAAGTGTTACAAATGATGATGACCGCGTAGCTCAGCGCGGGAAGATAAGGAATATTCAACTCCCAGCTCTTAGATATTTTTCTTATTATCTTGCCACTAGCATTCTTGGTAGGTAGAACACAAGTAATATCTCTAATTATCATTTAGCCTTCCTCGCTGCTGCACTTAATAATGATACCCGGTACAATCTTGGCTCTCTCATTGCCCGCCGCCTAGCTGCTAGGGGACCTATTTATGGGGGAATTATTGCTTCACGTATGGTTGTTGCATTAGAACTTTCTATGGATCCTAATGACACTATGTTGACACCATAAAGGCTTGATCTTGCTGCTATGAAAACACATCATTTCGTCACTGCTGACTCGAGTACGGAGGGTTTAGTATACATGATGTTGTTTACTGATGGGGACAAGAGGGAGATTCCTTTCCCACAATCTACGTTGTTCAGTATTCACAGGAGGCCATGGTCGTGTTCCAAGGAGGAGGTGGACGATCAGCTCCGCTTGCTTGGTTTCCACAGGCAACGACAGGAGGATGTGCCTTCTTACGACTACTTTGGGCACTACGGTAGGGCGTCCTTGAGCTCGTACCAGGACGAGGGTACCTCCTCGGTGTACTATGGAGGCGCTCCATCTTGGCTAGCTTGGGATTGATACCCACTTAGGCCAAAAGCCTAAGCTTAGGGGAGGTACACCGACATCACACTCAGCTCCATATCATGTTTAGTCGGTACTTTGTATATCCATGCTTCATTCTGTTTTTAGTTTTTGTTCTTTCTTTACTTTTGCTTTCTAAAAACACAAAAATACCAAAAATATTTCTGTTGTTTCTCTTTGTTTGTTTCTTCTTCTTCTTTACTTGGTTTCCTTCTTCCTTTTTGCTTTGTTTGAACTATTCGAAAAACCCAAAATTATTTCGCTTTGCTTGTTTTTCCTTTTTGTTCTTGCCTTTAAAAATTAAAAACACCAAAAATATTTGTTGTTCTTCTTTGGTTTTGTGAAGTTTGTTGCAGGGTTCAACAGTCCTTAGTGGAATTTGGTTTCATGTTATTATTCAAGCCACACAAGTGAAGGGCAATAATGAGGATTAATGACAACTTGAGGCGTGGTAAGAGGCTGGTAACGAACTCTATTTATTTTCATTTTTGTACATATACTCATCATTGTGGGCATGCTCACTCTGTTCATGTAGGGTGTATGTTATTTATGGATGCTCAGTAGTTCTTGCTTTCTTATGATTAGCTCCAGCTTGCTAATAGTTTGTAGCATGTCATATGAATGTTTGCTTGCATTGCTCTATTCATAACTTGTTATGACACTGTGGTATCCTCCTCTGAATGTTTCACTTGAATTGACTTGGCACATGCTCATGCATGCATATGACTGAAACAATAATCAATTAAGCCTCGATGAATTATTTTCCCTTAGGGGTCTTGAATCACTTTCATGCCATGATTAGTCATGTTTTGTTGCAAGCATGATTATGACAGTTATTGCTCTCTCGTTTGTCGCTCCCTTACTATTGCTAGCCTTCACTTGCACTGAGTATGAGCTCTACTCGTGTTTCCAATTCCCCAAAACCAATATTGCCGAAAGTGTCCATCATACCTACCTATTAGCATCATTTACTATTCCGTGCATATTCATATGCCTTGTTTTCTTCCGAATAAAATGTTTGCTTGTTATGAGAAAGTTAGTTAGTAAAGCTCTCACGAACTTGATGGTACATTTTATTTCTTGCACTTAATAAACCTAAACCATTATGAGGGTCCATGAAAGTTATATGCTTGCAAATTATAGGCTGGGGATTAGCAGAACCGTGATATCACGGGGAATGCTTTCAACACCTGTAAATATATACCCAGTTGATATCATGCTCTTTTGTTTACGGATGTCGCCGGTGTAAAATAAAAGGGAAGCTTGTAAGTCAATGGAGTTATGTATGTGTGTTAGAGAAACGTCTAGGCCGCCGGTCTAATCCATGCCTAATCATGGTGGAAACCTGCAGCGTAACCAATGAGTATCTATAAAGCATTCTTCTTATAAAAAAGAAGAGAGATAACTATTGAGAAAAAGAAATAAAAAGAGATATGAGAAAAGAGGAAAGAGAGAAAAAAGCACCATTTTCCCATGGTAAATAAGGAGAATGCTGAGATACTCGTCGTCTGCTTGCCTTGTCATTTTGATATGGGGATTCTTCCGTATCATCAGGTAAGATGTACCCCGTTGGCGGTTCTCTATGATACACATGTATTTACTATGACAAGAACTTAACGGTAACTAAAGTTGAGTAGCATGAGGAGCGGCCCTCGTACTCAAGGGACATGAGATTTCCAGTTTATAGTCTGTCAAGCATATAACTCAGATTGGACCTCACTTTCACCTTAATCATTTAAAGATGCTTATGATAGGGGCAATGAGAGCTCAAAGCTAATGAGTACCATACTTTCAGCATTTGGAAGCCTTTCAAACTTTTCAAAACCTTTTCATTTCCATGTTGAGTCACCACCTATTCTTTGAGCACTTTCTTGAGAGCATAGTTGTCATTCTTAGTGTAATGTGCTTGTCTCAAAACTTGATTAATTGTTTTATGACTTTGATGCTTGTATCTTTGATATCTTTACTTCTAGTCTTCACTTGAACTTCAGAGGTGCCTTGGCATTTATGTTTGCTCTATAATTAAAGGCAAGCGAGATACCACTCTATCATACCTTGTTATGAGCATTGCAATATTGCTTATGTTTATGTTTCATGTTACTTACTATTTTTGAGTTGGAATCTATTCATAACTTGCAATGACTATTAAGTAAACTTAGTTGCATACTCTTTATTATGAATTGCCTGAGTAGTTGATCATATGCTGAGAATATATACATATTATGAAACAAATGTGTTCGTGAAAGTTTCTTTTATCACACTCAGTTTTCAACTGAATTGCTTGAGGACAAGCAATAATCTAAGCTTGGGGGAGTTGATACGTCCAAAACGTATCTACTTTCCCGAATACCTTTGCTACTGTTTTTCCTCTAAACTTGTGTGATTTGGATACAACTAACACGGACTGACGCTGTTTTCAGCAGAATTACCTTGGTGTCTAGTTTTTGTGCAAAAAATCAACTATCAGGAAAAATCCCGAAAAATATGCCAACAATCCTATTTCACCAGAAGACTCATGGAGCTAGAAGACGAGACGGAGGAGGGCCACGAGGGGCCCACACCACCTGGCCGCACGGGCCAGGCCAGGCCGCGCCTGGGGGTGGTGTGGCCGCCTTGGTCACCCCCTCGGCCTCCCTTTTCGCCTATAAGTTGCCTCTTGACCTAAAAACCAAGGTGTTTTCGACGTTTTTCCAGAAAGAGTTCCGCTTCGCCGCAACCATCAGATTTCGCAATTCGGAACCAGAAACTCCGTTCTGGTACCCTACCGGGACGGGGAATTGGAGGAGATCATCACCATCGCTTCTCCATCGACCATCCATGTTTCCCCGTCTATGAGTGAGTAAACCCCCGCTGTAGGCTATGGAGATGGTAGGGATTGGATAAGATCATTCATGTAATGGCATCAGATTGTTAGGGCATGGTGCCTAGTATCTATTATTAGTGCTTTTGACTTTGTTGCAACTTGTTATGCTTAATGCTTGTCACTAAGGCCCGAGTGCCATGATTTCATATCTGAACATGTTATTGATTCATTATGATAGTATTGTTTATGGTCTTACCTGCAAGTTGTATACACACGTTGTTGTTCGAAACCAAAGGCCCCGAAGTGACAGCGATCGGAATAACCAGAGGGGATGGCTTTGATGTGAGGATCACATGTGTTCTTGGAGTGTTAATGCTTTGCTCCGGTGCTTTATTAAAGGAACACCTTAATTGCCAGTAGTTCCCTTGAGGCTCCGCTGCAAACGGGCTGGCAGGACAAAACATGTTGTGCAAGTTCTCATTGCGAGCACGTATGACTATATATAGAACACATACCTATGATTATTTAGTACTTGGATGTTTTATCTTATTTATCTATGAATGCCCTATGTCTTGATTGCCATATGAATTGTCTTGTCCATGCAACGCCCGTCCATCCATCCCTATGCCTACCGTGCTTTAATCCTACTATTTCCTGCAATTGTTACTACTGTCTTTACTTTTACTACTGCTATTACTTTGCTATTGCTTCTACAAAACTATTGCTACTGATAAACTGTTGTGAGCAAGATTATTTCTAGGTGTAACTGAATTGACAACTCAGTTGTTAAGGCTTATAAATATTTTTTTGGCTCTCCTTGTGTCGAATCAATAAATTGGATTTCACTTCCCTCGAAAATACTGCGATACACCCCCTATACTTGTGGGTCATCACTTCCCCTCCATCCGATCACGATCCAACACCCTAGATTAGATTGCCTAACCGAAGGGGTACCGCCCTATCACGTTGCGCCGTGTGGCACGCTCGCGTCAGCATCGCGTCGCCTAGCTATCTGAAGCCGCCACTTGTTGTCCGCGTGGTCGTGCTGACTGGATCCAGATTTTAAATACACAGATTATTGTTTTAACTTGCAAAAAATCATAGTAAATCGAATACATGGCCAAAAATTCCGTATAATATACCATTAGATTAACAAAATTCTGCAGAACACAGATCTGCAATAATATTGTTAGTTTACTATACTGTTTTTGTGGTAGGTTTTAAAGTCTAGTTTGGAGTATTTTAATTATAGGAAAATAACCATAACTCAGTTTTAGTTGATTCTTGTTGCGTTGGCTTTGTATCTACGAAATTAGTATAACTTGCTTAGAGATCTCAGATCTATTTCGTGGTAGATTTGAAGGGTAGATCTTTTTATGAGCATATTCAATTAAGTAATAAACCAAAACACTTAAAATCTATGGGAAATCGACAATAATGACATCCCCAACACAATACCACCCCTGGATAATTTTATTGATTGAATTTGAACCCATCCTTGCATATTACGATGTTGCATGCATGTATAGTTACTTTTGTGGCAATGTTTTGATCAAGTTGTGATTGGACCTATGTTTGTGATTCGCTAGATTATTCGGAGTGCGCTGAGGAGTACTGTTGCGTAGAGTGCTGCTCGTATCAAGGAAAGTTACACCACTTGTTCATATTTATGTTCCAGTTTTGACTATGCATATTTTGATCTTCAAATTCTGTAGTATGCATGTGTAGGATTTGGTAGACTTTCTTAGTATTATTTTGCAAGTGAGGTTTTGTAGTATGCTATGAGTAGCTCTATACTTAGGAATTTTTCCATCCTAATAGGTTACCCCTGTTTTTGCTAAGTATTGCTTGCTATGATATATATATATATATATATATATATATATATATATATATATATATATATATATATATATATATATATATATATATATATATATATATATATATATACTTCTTACTCCTGGGTGTAGTTACACCCACGTCTTATATACTACCATATGAAAGTATACGTGATACTTTATCGGTTTGAGAATTTTCATATACTATATCTAAGATACTTCAAATCAAATTACATGAAAAAAAATGCAAGTGGAGCCATAGTTTGCACTATATTTCTAAAATACCCTTTATATTTATATGTAAAATAAGAGTATGTAAAAAACTTATACATACTACCTCAAAAGTAGTATATATACTACCAAATAGTCTTATAATACTTCATACTACACATACATACTCTTTGGTATGACAGATACTACCTAGATGGTGAGAAACACACATGGGTGTAGTTACACCTAGGAGTAGTATGAATATGTCCTATATATAAATAGAAACCCTATTCAGCACCCAGGGTGCAGAATAGTTATTTTGCACCCCACATATTTTTATGTTCTCACATATAGAAATTTATGTTTTGTATACTAATAATTATGTTCATGTTCATCAGAAATGTAAAAAAATTGACATAAAAATACAATTTATGAGTCATTATAGTTAAAAACATAGAAAATACGCATTTTACGTCGTATTTTTATACGGCATGTAAACTGATTTTTTATGACATGTCTAAATTTTCTAATGTTCTTCTCAACTTCCAAGATCAGAGAAAATTTACGTGATATAAAAATAATATACGGTTTGAAAGATAGAGGGTGGGTGTAGAATAACTATTCTACACCCTGGGGGTCAAATAGCGCCACTCTATATATAGAAATATAAAGTACCGTTGGGGGTTCGAAAGACTCAAAAAAAATTAAGTATAAAGCTCTCTTGAGCGAACCTTTTTCTCTCAAAACCCTCTTCAAAATAAAAATTAAGTTTTCTTCTGCGCGGAAAGGTTGTCGGGTCAACGAGTAGAATTTGGTGGAGGACAGCCGCCCAGGAATCCAAGAAGTCTGCCACGTTTCAGAATTCAGAAGCTTCCAGTGCAGCCACGATACATATGGGCTCTATCTTGGCCTAGTACTTAGTAGGAAACCTCACCGGGGTACCAACATTTGGAGGTTCTCGGCAAGGTTGGATCCAGCTGGTAGAGGGGCTACTAAGGGAAAGCCTCGCCATGGTCTTGTCTGTAAAAGGACTTGATCGTGGATTGTGGGTAAAGTGCACAAACTCTCAAGAGTATTGCAATCTGATCGATCAGCCGAGTTCACGGAAAAAAACACTTGAGCATCTGAATGATGGAGTCTCTGAAGAATCTTCCTCTCTCTTTCCAAAGTTTTTCTAAAACCCATGGCGTGCGTAATATCGCTAATGGGTGAGATTTTGGGGATTTGGTTTGTAATATCCAAGTGTTAGGTTGATTGGACACTTGGTGCGTAATATCCTCGTGTTCCACTCAACCCTATATTATTTAAACAATGTTTACAAAGTAGGGTAAAACTCTTCCTCTTTTCTTCTCACTTACAGAAAATTGGCTTTATGCAAATGAACCCCCAAACCTACTCCTAGCCTTGCATGTAGAGTTAGCCTTATTCTTTCCTTGTTGTAATTTGCCAATGCATTTAAAGTATTGACCCAACTTATTGGCTGCACGTTTTATGTGCAGAATCTGAAGATTGAAAGGTGCGTAGGGATCGCGGGTCTTCACGCAACTAGCCTGGAGCGTTGATGGACTCAAGATTTATTAGTTTCCGCTGTTTTATTTGAGCTAGCTATAAGCTATACAAGTTGTAATAATTATACTCTGGATTATTCGTGTAATAATGACTTGTGTTTTACATGATATCCAACGACTGTGAGTGCCAGCTATTGATCCAGGGACTAGCATGTTAATCATAGGGACTTATGATCTTTAACGATCCAAGGTCATAACATTTCTGTAATCTAAAACCCCCAATTTCCTAAAGGTATCAACTTATGGCACATGTACATATGATGTAAATAGCCTCTTCAATAATGCTAGAAGTTATCCAGTATGTAAGTATGCAAGGCAATATGTGCAAACTAAAGCTAGGTAACAAAGAAAGGCGTGGGGTATTTCTAAGCACTAACAACCAAAACATTTTTTACCACAGTAGCCTTCTAAACATTTAATTTGTTTGTTTCGCTTTATGTTGTTATTTATTTAACTCATGAATAGCAAAGTTTTAAAGCTTCTTCTACGGCCATATTATTCAATGGTATACCTTGAGTAAGTATAATAGCAAGTATAATAAGATCTAGTCAGCAGACTATGAGACTTAAAATACTATATTTGTGCCTAGTTGGAAGAGAGAGAAGAGAAGAGAGAAAATGAGTGGGGTCTTGGTTAAGAGCCAGTTGCAGCACGTGCTCCTAGGCACTATGTGAGACTGTAAAGTGGGCTATGTATTAATAAAGTAGTACACTTTTAGCTCTACCTATTGTAGATGTTAGCTATTAAATTAACTATAGATGCATGTACATGCCTTATAGCCGGCAGGTGACTCTACTATTACCCTTGATCTAATGCCCATGTAGAGTACCGAGGAAGGTGGCAGACTTGGAACCGACTCTTAGATTGAACAACTCAATCTTTTTATTATGACATCTTGCCTATAAGTAGGTACTAGGGCATATCTGGCTAAACAATAATTGATCAGAAAAGAGCAAAACAAACTCCTAGTCAAAGACCTTCAAGAAGCAATACCAATTATCAATTTAATGTATAGTGAGGAACAAATAAAAGTATACACTGCTTGCCTTTAAGAATAACAAAATAAACTATTGCCATGAGTTGATGCTATTTCTTAGATGTTAAGAATATGGCCACAACTTTTCTTTTATTACCATACTGCACTATGTTAGTAACTATCACCCATACACACACTAGCAACTAAAGGTCAAATGCTTGTAATAGAGCTCACCTGCCAATTCAAATCACTACAGGCTCCAATGTTCAAGTCCACATTTATCCAACATATAGATATCTAAAGAAGATGCTTTTTGAGTACCTCAAAGTTCTGAAACTAGATCATATGCACAAAAGTGACAAAACATAGGATACACCAATGTGCCCATTTGTCTTGGATGCTATATTTACTTCTTTGAGGAGAGGGAAACAAGATCCTTTATATAACAGGCCCGCTTACAACCCGCATCACAAATAATTTAACAAGTTCCTAATGATGTGTTCACATGACTTGCGTATAGTAAAATAAATTACATGAACTAAGCATAATAGCTCATTACTTGTTTGCCTGAAAATGCATGACACTATGTAATAAAGTCCAAGTCGTTGATGTTATCTGCTAGCATAATCAGCACAAGATACAATCACCCGGTTACATTTCAAGTTATAGCCTAGTAAGATGATAACTTAAAACGTGCTAATATATGTGTCATTGTTAAAATGAATAGAAGTACAACCGACCAAGCTATTTTCTATTTCTGCTAATTGTTATATCTGCAATATATACTATCCAGAATCAAATTAGTAAACAGCATGGATAAGAAAACTGTCACAATCTTTTTTTCGTGAAAACGCAAAAAGCTTTGCGTTTCGATTAATTGATAGGAAAAGAAAGTTATGTACAACATATACACGGGCTCAAGAGAGCCAACACCCCTACAATTCAACCCACTGCGACTGCTACGCCGTCGGCAGCAGGGCGCGAAGACCAACCGCTCCGGCGACAGTCCACTCACGAGCCTCGGATCGAATTGTGCCGAGAAGGGTACCCACAACCGATGACGCATTATCGAAGACAACCGTGTTGCGCTGCTTCCAAATCCACCAGACCATCAGCATGATCAGCGAAGACGACCCCTTGCGTAGAGCGCGAGGGGTGGATGACGAAGCATGTAGCCACCAGTCCACGAAGTCCCCTTCCCCATCCGGTGGAGTGACCGTGGATTGGATCCACGACAAGACCTCGTGCCAGATTGCCTTGGAGAAGGGGCAACCTATCAAGAGGTGCGTCATGGTCTCATATGCCTGGTCGCAAAGCGGGCAACGCGGAGGGTGGGCGAGCCCCCGCCTCGCAAGCCGCTCGGCCGTCCAACAGCTGTCTTGACATGCCAGCCAAACGAAGAACTTGACCTTGGGCGGTGCCCAGATGCGCCAGTTCAGCTGCCAGGACCTCAAAGCGATGGATCCCTAGAAAAGGAACTCGTAGCAGGACCTCGCCGAGTATTGGGCGTCCGCTGTCCACCTCCAGAGCAACGAGTCTGGCTCCGCAGACAGCCCAAAATAGCGAGTCCAAATCTAGAGCTGCACATATTGCCATAGGGCAAGCGGACTCAGCGCGTCCTTGATGTTAGTGATCCACATGCGCTCTAGTAGCGCCTCCCGGACCGTCGTGCGCTTCCTAGCGCGCTTGGGTATGTGTGTGAATAGAGCTGGCGCCATAAAACTGTCACAATCTCAGGCTGCCCAGACCTTTCAAATTTATCATTGCACTTTCCCAGTCCAAACTTGGAAAGACAAAACAGCTGTGGTTCACGGTCTCACTGTTTCACTTAAAAATGACGACCATCCTGATTTCAAGAAAGTATTACAGGGCACATACAAGCTAAAAATTATTTGTGCTAAGCCTCCACTGATAACAACACTGGGCCTGGATTTTTGGAGGCATGCAGCATGGAAGACCTGCAATCAGAACCAAACGAGCTAACGGTAACCCTAGTATACTTGAGGTCCCTGCTGTTATTCGTCATCCGAGGAGAATCTAATATCTCCATTCCGTTCGCCACAGAAGGGTGTCATGCCATTAGCCCGACAAAGCATTACCTGCTTATTAGCATGAATGAATGAAGAGGTAGCGGCCACGAAATAGCAGGACTAGATTGCCCACCTGCCAAAAAGAATTGGATAGCACAGCATGGTCTAGATAGACGAAACAGATTCAGGCCGAAGGACCCTCTGGAAAGTCAACAAGACCCAGTCTGGATGTTCCCAATTAACAGCACACACAGAAGGCATGTTTGAAATAATAATTTTAATGTAGCACTAACCGAACTACTCCCTCCAATCCAAAGTAAGTGTCGGAGATGTAGTACAGACTGTATACTAAAACAGTACTAAATCACCGACACTTATTATAGATCGGAGGAAGTACTAAACAGGCGAGACGCTGGTATTTTTCAACATCGTCCTGCTGCTTTTTTATAATAAATGATGTTTAGTTTGCACAGGAAGAAGGGATGGGCAAGAAATTCCAAGAGCATCTTGCATGCTAGTTCTTGTTACTTATCAAGCATAGAGAACAGATTCAAAACCAAACATGGCTCAGTAGGCTACAGGTGTCTCTGCTCTCACCTTGCGCACCTGGGTGGCTGGGCCTTAGTCCTGATCTCCCACAGTGCTCACGGCTGTTCTTCCAAATAAAAATATCAAAGGTGCTAGTGCTTGTTGACTGACTTTTTTCCTAAAGCATAAGACAAGACCCCCCAAAGAGTAACATGCATACAATGTGGGCTGTTTCTGTAATCCAAAAACCCCCAATTACCTAAAGGAATCAACTGTAAATAGCCTCTCCAATAGTGCTAGAAGTTATCCAGTATGTAAGTACGCAAGGCAATATGTGCAAATTAAAGCTAGATAGCAAAAAAAAGGTGGGGAATTTCTAAGCACTAACAACCAAAACACTATTTACCATAGTAGCCTTATAAACATTTAATTAGCTTCTTTTGCTTTATTTTGTTATTTATTTAACTCATGAATAGCAAAGTTTTAATGTTTCTTCTATGGTCATGTTGAGTAGCGAGGAAGGTGGCAGACTTGGAAGTTTATTCAATTGTATACCTTCAGTAAGTATAATGCTCATGTAGAGTAGCGAGGGAGGTGGCAGACTTGGAACCAACTCTTAGATTAGGCAATTCAATATTTTTTATGACATCTTGCCTATAAGTAGGAACTAGGCATATCTGGCTAAATAATAATTGATCAAATAGCAAAACAAACTCCTAGTCAAAGATCTTCAAGAAGCAATACCAATTGTCGGTTTATTGTATAGCGAGGAACAAATTAAACAATACACTGCTTGCCTTTAAGAATAACAAAATAAACTATTGCCATGAGTTGATGCTATTTCTGAGATGGTAAGAATATGGCTACAACTTTTCTTTTATTACCATATTGCACTAGGTCACTAACTATCACCCATACACACACTAGCAACTAAAGGTCAAATGCTTGTCATAGAGTTCACCTGCCAATTCAAATCACTACAGGCTCCAATGTTCAAGTCCCCATTTGTCCAACATATAGATATCTAATGAAGATGCTTTTTGAGTACCTCAAAGTTTCTGAAACTAGATCATATGCACAAAAGTGACAAAACAGATGATACACCAATGTGCCCATTTGTTTTGGATGCTAGATTTACTTCTTTGAGGAGAGGGAAACAAAACCCTTTATATAACAGGCCCGCTTACAACCCGCGTCACAAATAATTTAACAAGTTCCTAATTATTTGTTCATATGTACATGAACTAAGCATAATAGCTCATTACTTGTTTGCCTGAAATGCATGACATTATATAATAAAGTCCAAGTTGTTGATGATATCTGCTAGCATAATCAGCACAAGATACAATTCACACAGCGTAACTTGCTCCTATGCGATACATTTCAAGTTATAGCCTAGTAAGATGATAACTTAAAACGTGCTAATATGTGTCATTGTTAAAGTGAATAGAGGTACAGCAGACCAAGCTATTTTCTATATCTGCTAATTGTTATATCTACAGTATATACTATCCATCCAGAATCAAATTAGTAAACAGCATGGATAAGAAAACTGTCACAGTCTCAGGCTGCCCAGACCTTTCAATTTATCATTGCATTTGCTCGGTCACAAACTTGGAAAGACACAACAGCTGTGGCTCACGGTCTCACAGTTTCACTTAAAAATGCCGACTATCTTGATTTCCAGAAAGTGTTACAGGGAACTTACAAGACAGCATAACTACATTCCAGCTAAAAATTCATTCTGGTTTTCTACGAGCTAAGAACAACACACTTGGTGCTGACATAATTTGAGATTCCTCATTAGCCCTTGAACTGCCACTCCCTGCGGCACATGGGGCAAAGTGGGGTCGATGTTTGAGAGTTCACCCACTTGAGTATGCAGTGAAGATGGAAAGCATGGTTGCAGGCACCCCAAATGAGTGGGCAATCATCACCAGGGAACTTACAATCAGGGCAGCAGCCGTCAAATGCCATCCTGCATATGCCACATGTCTCATCTTGTGCGTCCCATGTCCAAGAAGCCACCGCATGCCACTGAAGAATCTTGACCTTCATTTCTGTTACCTGGTATAAAAACGTGATGCAATGAAAAGTCATGAAAACATGTGCTAATTGCCGCTTATCAGAGAGCTATCAAGAGGGAATAAGGCAGCAAGGAGAACACAAATTCACTAAATTAAATGGTCTAAAAGGACAAATATATTAGCTTTGTCTTCGGTTTGATGGCTAAAGTTGCAGGTAAATATAGGTAGCTAAGAGGATACAACTCAATAACAGAGTACACCATCCGAATGGCTCAAAGTTGCATCTAGTAGCATTCAGAAAGCAGACATGCTCAACAAATTTCCTCGCGATATGCAGGGGCAGGCTTAGAACTGGACAGGAGTACAGTAGAGCCCCAGATTTTATGGAAAATTAGCTGTGCTCAAGCTCAACACCTGGACAGAAAATCCTATGGGTCCAACTGATCGATCTTGTATACCAGAGAAAAACCAAATGGATCCATATATTGGTGGATAAATTTGAATGGCCCAAGGCGAACAGCCAGTGGCGGGGGCAGGGATATTTTTGAGCCTGGGAGACCTACAAGCCAAAGCGTCGAATTGTAAAACTACATTTGGATATTTCGATAACTATATTGTATACAAATACCAAACGTGCGAATCTCAATTTCTTTATTTTAATTTTTTATTGTTTCTGCTTTATGCTACCAAATTGTATTCAAAATCTGCACAATTCCAGCTAAATTTTGAAGGGACTCTCTATCTGGTCTACTAAAACTTTTTATATCTAGTTCCAAAAATTGATCTCGATCTAATGGTTAGCAGAAAAAGTATATACGAACAAAGCAAAATTTGGCCCTTGATAGAGTAAAGAAAAAAAAGTTAGAACTTGATTGAAAATGGAAACTAGACAATTGAACATTTTGGAATTGTGTGGAATTTTATGTTCAGAAATGTGTAACCGGGTATGCTAAGAAATAGACAAGTAGGTAGTTACATGTTTTTAGTCTTTTTAGACCTAAAATTATGCACATATCTTTCAGAGTACAATTTTGATTTTGTGCAACTTAGTTGACTAGAAATAACTATTTACAAATGAGTAGCAAATCCAAAATCTGGAAAACCATAATTCTGTACTGAGAAGAATTTGGAATGCATGTGAACTAGTTCAATCATGATGTAGTGGTTTGATGGAGTTGATTAGGAGTTGGATTGATAGTGCGCCTGTATAAGGACGTGCAGCCCATCTCCCCGTGCACGCATGCATCTCATATCAACTGGTGTACCGGCCTGATGATGCCTCAATTAAACCTGCGGAGTGAAGCCCAACAGGTTGATTTGAAGATGTGCCCAGGCACAGAGTGTTTCACGGGGGCACGAGTTGGCTTGAGGAGACACAAACGTGACAAAGCAGCTAACCTGGGAGCCCAGGCTGCTGCCCAGGCTAGCCGGGCCCTGGCTCTGTCCCTGAGGACAACGCTGTGTTCAATCCGGAATGCATTGACCTTGAATCAAGAGAGATAGGATTGACAGAGTAGGGGGAAATTTTGCAAGAACAGGAAGAACTCCATTCTCTATATCTGTATGACTGTCTATATCGTGTCTCTACTGATACAAACCAAATATTTTGGTAGAATGATTCGATACTGGTCCCATTCAGCTACAAACCGAGGGAATTTCAAAGGGAACACGGTAACTAACTTGGAAGGAAAAGTAACAAAGAAAGCATGAATAACTGAATGAATGAGGCAGTGGTGGCAGTGGCAGTGGTTGCTTGGTCAGGCAAGATAACGAATGAAGCAACAGCTCAAACTTAATCCTCTGCATTCAGTATCCTCCTTTCATTGGTCTTAGATCTTCTCTAACCTAGCTCAACAGAGCCAATCCATCTCCATACCGGGAGGACACACAGCGAGTAATGAAATCCCAGCACAATAGCAGGGAAAATAAGGAGAATCCCCAAAACCAGCTTCTTCTCCGTTACTTGAAGCGTCGTAGGGAGGATAGCACGCCCGTTTCTTGAGCAGAGCATTTCCTCGAACACCTTATGCCCATCGACTCCATGCGCCAACTGATGTCGTCCGTAAGAAGAACGCCACTCAGCGGCGCCTTCAGTGGGCCGAGGTATCCCATGATTCATGTCATGTCGGCCGTAAGAAGAACGCCACGCAGCAGCGCCTTCAGTGGCCGAGGTATCGCATGATCCATGCCGCATTCAGAGGCCAACACACGCTCAATTTTGGAGTTAGGATGCCTTAGGGATTTTACAGTGGCCGAGGCCGCCGGCGCTATTTTATTTGGGTTTCCGCAGCAATTAGGGTTAAGAGGACAGCGACAGCGTACCTCGACGGGTGCCCGCAGGTCGTAGGTCGCCGCCGAGCCGCCGTCGTCGTTGCCTGCCTCGCCTTGTGTGTATCCTTTTTTTGTGTGTGAGAGGTGAGAGGAAGGGTCAAAGGGCCAAAACTCATGCAAGCGGCCCGCGGCACTGATCCCGGGCCGAACTTAGGGCCTAGCCGAACTGACGAGTGACGAATGGTTGTGAATTGTGTACTGCTGGTGGAGCGAGATCCGGGACAATAGTCCCACCTCGCTCGCGGCAACGAAGCGCCGAGGCAGCTGGCTACATAAAAGAGCTAGGGCGCAGCGGAAGAAAACACGCAGCTGCGTGGTGAGCACAAAGCGAACTATTCTTTCGCCTTTTACTAAAGAATACCGTGTGTACGCCACAAGAAGCAGCATACGCTAATTTTTTGAGGGTGTCTCCTCTTTGAGGGGACCCCATCAATGCTAATTCTGAATTTTAGTTTAGTTGTTTTTATGTAGTTTCTTCTATAAAAATGTGTAGTTTTATGAGGGCAGAGTTGATCTATTTCTATATGTCGGACCAAGAAACCATCAATAGTTTTATGGATGCTTGTTCAATCATGTGTAGCAATGTAGAGTTTTAATGGCAATGAACAGTTTGATGGAATCTTGTGGCATTGAACAGTAGGTGCTCCCGCAGCAAAAATCTAGACATGCTATCTGTACCAGTTATGGTACCAGCGCAGCTCAAATCTCTGCCAGGTTCCCGGCCTAATTTCCAGCAGGCTGCAGGCACGATGCAGAGAAAGGCATCGTCGCTACCAACTCCGGGGCAGGGACAACTCATTCCAGATGCGACGGTTGACGGCCAGAGTGCCAGAAGCATCGTCCCTTTCCGTGGCATCTTGTCATGTGAGCAGCCAGACTTGCCTGTGCATCAGGAATCTTCGACGTGTGTGTATTTGATCCTAATGGAAAAGCAGCGTCCTCTCGAATTCGTCACTGAACCTCATCTTGTGCTGTTTACGTTTCCGAAGTAGTATGGTTTTACTGATAGACGAAATTAGCCGATGGACACTGTCGGCCTCCTTTGATTCTCAGGATTTGTATAGGATTCAGTCACTGCAGACGTTTGATTCATGGGATTGAAACCTGGGATTGAAACCTGTAGGAACCAATCCTGTATAGGAAGTCGGCAGAAAAATAGCATGAGGTCCAACCTCATGGAAAAAATCATTCGCTGATAACATTGTCCGTAGGAAACGACTAGGCAGGGCACCATTCCTTTATATTTCCTACTCCCTCCGTTCGGAAATATAGGACATTTTAGCTTTGTGAATCGAATATACCTAGACGTCTTTTAGTGTATAGGTTCCTAAAAGTTCGGAGTGAACCTATACACTAAAAAAGGTCTTCATTTCACAAAGCTAGAATGTCTTATATTTCTGAACGGAGGGAGTACTATTCCTTTTTTCCCTATCCTATGAATCAGAGGCAAAATCCGAGTGCATCGTTGAGGGGAAATGATTATGAGTTTATGACCCATAAAGTGGATCACCAGTCTCGCGAGAGGAACACATGACAGTAGTGGTCAAAAAGTTCACGGGAAATTGACAGATTTTACTGATACGGTAGGAACATGAGCGACAGCACTATATAATACTCGACCAGACAGTACATTTAAGCTCTGGCTTCTGCTCGCACTTGGCGTCCAGCTTAATTTGGGAAGCAAACGAAACAGTAGCTTTCGGAGTACTAACAACCAAGAACAGGTAGGAGTAGCTTAATTTGGGAAGCAAATGAAACGGTTTCCTTTTCTTCTGATGATTCAGTTAATCATGTCTCAATAATACTTGGGGCATAAAAATCCAAACCATAACAGGTCGAAATACAGATGCAGAATGCGTAGCTCAAGGCGCGAGAGACAATATCGATATCATGAGCAAATCAATCAGTTCCTTTCAAAAGAACCAACTCCTGGTGAAACGTCGTTCAAATCACTAGGCTAATTAGCAGGCAGTAAACAGCATCTGCTAGCTATTTCTTGTTTCCTATAGACCTGACTCCAAAAGTAGACCCTCACAGCCTCAGGCTGGGAGCAAAATTAGCAAAGGCATCCAGCATCCATTCCTCGCACGTTCTTGCAGCGTCTTCCTTCACAATACGACTCCATCTGAGATCCCGGACTCTGGAAGATAGAACAAGGGAATATATATACAAATTAGAGGAGAGATTGAAATACTATCAGATATTAATGGCTACTAGTATCATGTTGTTAGTACTACTTGAAAAGGAGAGGCAAGATGATCAAAACATGTGATCGATTTGTCATATGTGGTAGTATGTCCTTAAATAAAACTTGCACGCATACGAACCGGAAAAAAAGTAGAGGAATTTTCTACCAGAAATGGAATCCTTTCCAACGTATTGGACTTGCGAGGAAATGGAGTTAGTTTTCGGATGTAACGCATTCCTCACGGATGGAGAGGGTATGATCGGGCCCCAGACCAAGAGAGAAGAGCACTGAAGATGGAACGGAAGCATCTAATCCAAGTACCCCAAAAAAAGATGGAGGTGATCCGTACCAGCCATGGATGAAGCCGGTGCACTTGTCCTTGATCCAGCGGACCCCCCTGCGGAAGGAGGCCTTGACTTTCCCCTCGACCGAGTAGGCCTTGTAGCTGGCCACCCGCCGCCGCCTCTTCACCTCCGGGTCGCTGAAGCACCAGGCGGACCCGATGCCGCCCCCACCCCCACCCGCGATCTTGGTTACCGGCAGCGGCGGCGGCGGGGACCTTGTGGGGGGCGGCTTGACGACGAGGTCGATGCGGCGGTCGCCGTAGGGCACGATCTCGTTGCGGTAGGGGCGTTCGTAGTCGGCGGCGGAGGAGGGCGGCGCGTAGGGGCGGTACGCGCGGTCGTAGTCGGCGGCGGCCATCGCGAGGCCGGCGTGGCGCGGAGCGAGGCTGAGTCGGGGGAGAGGAAAGAAAAAAGAAAATTCTGCTGTTGCCTCGTCTCGTTCCCTTTTATTGCCCCCGGCTGCTTTGCTGCTGCGGTGGGGACAGCGAGCGAGCCAGCTGACTTAATAGCCTAAATCTAAATCTACCACTTGAAGATTAAATACAGTACTCTCTCCCATCCATAATGTCCTGAATTAATATATTTTTACTAAATCAGCAACACTTATTAAGGATTGAAGAGTGTAGGCAGGGCATTTCATTTCTTTAATTGACTTGGTTTTGTCTACATAATTGACTTGGTTTTCACCGTTTCGCCGAGCATGGACCTATTTTCCAACCTCACCCATGTCGCAAGTTTCGCTCCCTCCCATGCCTTGTGCACAGAGAACACAATCGGCATCCATCGGGCCCCACAGTTGGCATAGCCATTCGGGTCATCGCTATTGACTTCTCCAAGTTCCATAACCTTGACTAGTAGCTCTGCCTCGCATCTCTCGTCCTTCGCTACCGAAGGAATCGAAGTCAGAGTTCCTCAATCACCGGTACCGCGGTCGCCTTCCCCACCTTTGGTCTTATGTGTCGCCGCTACCATCTCCTCCATTGGCTGTCCCCGCTACTCCTGCTCGACTGGATCGACTCCGTGGAGACCAGTGGATGGTTCCGAAGGCCGCCACAAGCGGTCGTGCCCCCTCGAGAATCGTCATCGCGTCGTCCCGCTCTGACGGCCATGCTGACACCAGCATGACGTGAGCCATCTTTTAACCTTTTTCTAGAAAATACTTTCTACAATTATTGGAATCATGACGTCTGTGAGTTTACGAACGAGGAAGAGAGGTCCAACTGACGTGTGGCCCATGTAATTTTGTAAGAAGCCCCAAAATTTACAACTATCTCACGTCTACACATTGGTTTGTTTCTCCAATACCACGTCATCCTGAGGGCCCCACTATCAACTCTAATGTCAATTCGCTCTTATACGGTCATTTACACGAATTGCAAATTTCCTGCTCTAGGATGGTAGATTTATGTTCTCAAAACATAAATTTCGTACATTTCACATTTAAAATGGTAGTTTTAGTCTATTAACTCTAGCCATCGCTAAAACGGTTTGTTTGGATGTCCGCATGCGCGGTTCGGTTGTACCAAAAAAGTAGCCCACAGATAGGTCAAGCGATAATGCTTGATTTGGGTATTTCTAGGTATCCAACCTTATCGTGAGCTCACCTAATGCAAAAAAAATCACCTTTCCGGCATGTCCGGTCATGGAGAGCTTTTGGCCTGCAGCGTAAAGGGGATGAGAGATATTCGGTCACCTTCCGCCGGGACCCTTTCCAATTTGTACCATCCCCGCTCACTATGGAAACCAAAATCATCATTACCCACTCCCCCTTCACCCATCGATCTCTCTTCCCCGTTGCTCTGCAACATTCAACTCCCTCATCTCTGGTCATCGGCATCGGTGTTCGCGTTAATACTACTGTGTCCTCTTCCTCGAGTCGTCCGTGCGGCCGGCATAATCTCCATGCCGAGCTAGAATGATAGCGAGAGACCGAATCCATTATTTCTAGGGGTAACTTAAATTTCTCCATTTCCCTCTTAGGCTTAGGGTTTCTTATGTTTTCCGATCCGTCCTCGATTCTGAAGGGGTTCGTAGAAGAAAATATAATTTTTTCTTAACTAGTGCAATATCAAATTGCCAGAATCTATCTATCAATAATGCTATAACGAAGAAGGTTTCAGTAACATACCCTTGTAGAACGAAAGCGTTTAACGTTCCGCGGGGAATGTGGATAAGGTAGTCAAACTCGAAGCCGACCTCAAGATCGTGAAGATCCTCGCAAGTCACCCCTGGTCCTTGCATGACAACCCAGGTGCCACAAGTGGCAGCAACTTCATGGTTTCGCACACGTTCGGTGCACAATGACGACCCCTAGTTATCTGATCCAGCCGAGAGTGTGGAAGTAGATCTTCTAGACAGATCTCTATAGCACAATGGCATGCTATAGCGAAGCACTCCCTTGCGCCCGCAACCTTGACTCGGGGCTGCAGTTGCAAGAGACAAGAGAGAGTGAAATTCTCTAAGAAAAATGCCTTAGAAAACATCTTATTTGTTGTTGTGTCTTTTCCCACCTATAGGACCCTCCCTTATATAGGGGAAAAGGGGAGACCCCTATCTTCTCAAGTCCCGGGGTGGGACTAAAGGAAGGGAGAGGTGGAGGCACATGAAGGAGAGAAGGCCGGCCAACATGGGTGGGTCTCGCGCGCGTGGCCCATGGGGGGCCGTCGGCCGGGTGGGCCCCACCCCGCGCGCCATGGCCTATGGCGGTGACTGTTGCCCCTTGCCTCCTTTGGGTGGCTTGCCCTATTGGGTGCTTTCCCTCCAAGGATTTGGCCCATTAGGAAAGTTACCCTTTTAAATTTAATTATAAATATTTATTCAATATTAATTCTAATAATTAATATATAAATACATATTATTAAATTCCTTTGGACCTGAAACATCTTTCGACTCACTTCGAATAACTTCGGATCTCCCAGAACGATTCCGGTTCTCTCCGAACAGTTCCGGTATTCTCTCTTTCTTACTTTAGTGATTCCGTTATAACCAAAAAAATCTCTGAGCATTATCGTGCCCTTAAGTGTGTTACACAAAGGTTTGCGAACATCATAGACATGATCAAGACACCTATCATATCAATGATCAATAGAGGATGTAATCTCATGATCAAGTCACATGTTGTGCAACATTTATGGATGTAATCACTGACTGGGCCTAGTGTATCTTCCTATCATACAGGAGAACAAACACTGATCTTGATGCATACGCCTCAACATGTCCCTCTAGAATACCCAACATACACCTTTATGATCACCTTGTTATGGTGTGACGGTTGATGCAGTCTAAGCAGCGTGGGTGTCAGTGATTAAACATGATCTCACGGTTTAAGGATTAGGATACTTCGTTTCTAACTATTGCAATGATGAACTTTGTGACTTGATCGTGTCGCAATACTTATATTGGTAATTTCCATCAAATCATTCACCAATTTTACGACTTCACTGTCAATTTGCATATATGCACCATGATCAGTAAACCTTGATCATCGATTTTCCAGTGAACTAGTTTGACTAGAGGCTACTAGGGACTTTAGTTTGTTTATATACCACACGTGTATCACTCTTTCTGATTCATATAGTTATATCATGGTACAAAAATATTATGAACTAATGAGATATCATAGTAAACACCCTTTATTATTTGCCTCTAGAGCATATTTCCTTCAGTCCCCACTTGCACTAGAGTACAAATTATCTAGTAGTATTTGTTACTAATCATAAAACCATATAACATATGTGTTTTATTGATCATGCTTGCTCATGCAAAAACCTTTCTGTCTTTGATATGTATTACGAGATCCATATGTTCTTTTAAAATCGTTTGACATCTACACCATTATCACATAATGTGCCGAGGTATTTGTTTTAGTGACATAGTGAGACCTTGTTTCCCTATTTTTACAATGACGATTGATCAGTAAATTGAACTTTTATTGTTGTCATGTATATCGGGAACACACTCAGTTGAAGTCGAACTTCTTTAAGCCATAACAACTACACTATCCACTTCGGAAGTAGCCATATAATTCTATAGCTATATCGATCCTAATCATTAGTGTGATAATTGACACTATGATGCTTGACCAACTTCTTACATCTTAAGGATAAACTTAACTCTGGTTCAGTGACTGTCTTAGGAATCATTTCGAAAACATGTTCTTATAGCTACTGTTCTTCTAACCATAAACTTCTGGTCATATTATGTCGAGTATGCAATATGGTTATATGGAAGGACCTATGACCAGGCATAGGAGATGTAACACATATCTTTTCTTTGTTTTCAACCATCGTTGTTCCTACTAAGATCAACTCAATGTTTCTCCTAGTTTCACAAGTAAGAATTGTTGAGAATATGCCCTAGAGGCAATCATGTATGATGTAATTCCTAATGTATTCATAAAGTTATTAAGTTGTCCTAGTATGAACTAATATGTATCATTGAATATGTGATTGGGTTGTGGAACTATATATTCATGTTGTTCATGCTAGATGTCCTTGGTTGTTGAGGTTGTGTTGGACACACAACTTAGACTAATGTGAAAGCCGGATGATGACTATATTCCACTTGTCATGATCATGGTGATGCTATTTTGACTTACACAGACTCGGCTAAAGAGTTTAGCGAGTCGGACAAACCCATAGTTAATATGCAACGAGCATGTTGTCGTTTGCAGTCTCAAGCAATGGAATCCTTTGAGCTGAGGTGATCAAATGATCTGAGTTGTGGATCGCCAGCTTAGGTTCTATCAAATGTCATTGTAACATCCCAACATTAGAGCTTAGAAATAAGCTGAGATGAGGTGTGTGTATTGCATTCATGCATAAGAAAATCCAGGGAATTTTCGCGCAAAACTAAAAGGTTACAGAGTGATCGAGATATCTCTTGCTCTGATGGAAACGTTGGGGCAAGTGCGATAGATTTCGACATGACCTCTATTGAACCTTTGTATTTTGAAGGGAGAGTTATTCAAACATGTATTTGAATTTCAAATTTAAATTCAAATGAAGTTAGAAACTTCTCAAATTGAATTAGGGAATATTTAAATACTTAGGGAAAATGGGGTGTAAATTCTTGAATAAAGTAATATGATATGACAACAGATAATTAATAATAAAGAAATTGGAATAAATAAAGGTAAGAATAAAGGAATACCTTATTATATTAATACAAATAATACAATGTTCTTACAATAAGTGAAAGAAAGGTTACTTTTATTACAATAATAACTACCTAAATATGAATTCAAGAAAACTACAAGTAACAAATTTCACAAGAAAGAACATTTAACTTTATTAATTAAATATAATATTACAAAGTCATATACAGTTGTCCAAATTACAACAATAAGAAAACAGAAGAGTCTAAACTAAAAGCTATGCTATTTCTTCATCTTCTATATCTTCATTCTTCATTATTGATCCCTACAAAGACAAAACAAAAGTAAACAAGTGAAAAGCAAAGATAGAGTTAGTGGGTTAGTGCTCTCAAAGGTTAACAGTGAAGTGCACTGTTTATGTTCATCACAGAGCAGTAATTAGGGGGCCTAAGTAGAATCTGTTCTTATCAGCATATCAGCCTCAGATTAACTTCACTAGCAATGGATCAAAAATTGAATACAGAGAGAATGGAAAGGCAAGTGACAAGCACTAGGTGCACATAGCAAAGATTGCTAATGCACAATCTGGATAGGAACAAGTCCATCGATGAAGCAAGCTCACAAGCACCTTACTCAGACATGCACTTGGTGAGTTGTCAACACAGGGGAGATTGAGCAAAAGGAGACAAATAATTACCTCTGAGGCAGCACACACAGACACCACCATTTCTGCTCACAGGAGCTTCATCCACACACATCACTGTTCTTCACTAGAACAACAAATCATCAACTCGTTCATAAAAATCAGACCCAGCCATAGTTCATATGCTCACTTAGAGGAATTAGGAAACAGATCAGCACTAGGTGGAGCAGGACAGCAACATCAATATTTAGTAATACCTGTAGCAGATTCATTTAGGAGGAGGAGTAAAAGATCAGAAGGACAAGTTGCAGCTGAACCAGTGAACTCAAGGGACATCAACACCACTATCATCTCCACTTAGAAGAAAAGAAGTGGATCAAGATCCAGAAGTATACATCATAAAAGGTCAAGCCTCAAGTTAATCACCACCTCAAATTATAATCATTGTTTCTATAAGACTCGATCAAAGTATAGTTTGGGTGGGTAGAAGAGTTACTCTCAGCCTTGCATACAAGTGGTATGCCAGAATCATCATTGAGTATTTAGGGAAATAAAGTAGCAGATCATGTTGCTTAGACCTACTGTTGTGCACACTCCACATGGGAGGCACCACAACAGTAGATCTTGTAGCAGCAGAAGCCACCACATTGGTTAAACACAAAACTAGTACCAAATCTGCTCTTATTTAAATTCTGGGCCTCAGCCTTTGCATCACAGGCCAAGACAAGGGGTGTTGTAGCTCATATTTTAGAAGTTTACCACTATGCACTCTCAGGAGAGGCACAACAGTGGCAAACATGGTAGCTCTAGTCAGACCACCAAAGAAACCAATTGGGATCATGTGCTAATAAAAGTAAAGAAGTTTCTCATCATTTTCCTAGCTAGTCTAGCCAAGAATCATGGCAAGCACTTAAAGGATAAAACTTTAGCATATTCCTTTGGTAAAAGCATCTGTAAACTTCAGAAAAATTGTTGTTCTAGTAGCACCTCACAAGCACAGACAAGATATGCTTGCACATTATCTACACATGAAGTAGAACATCTTTTAATTCATGTATATGGAGGTTACCACTGTGTACCATCCAGTAGGAGGTTTCACAATGGCATCCCTCCGAACCAGGACCAACTTTTAAGACAAGCAAGTTAAAAAATCATCTTCTCTTGATACTAGGGGATATCCTTAGCCCTCTAGTTGAGAATCGTCTCAACTATTGTTGTCATATTGGCAGAATAATCATAACAACCACCATCTCTGCATACAAATGGTATACAAACCATTTTCATCCTTTTCCTAGTAGTAACTCTAGGAATCAGATCTATACATTGTTCCACTATAAGAAGTTGACAGAAAAACACATCAACTTCTTATAAACACTTCTAGGAATCATTGCAGCTATTCATGAAGTCACAAGAGAATATCTAGAGTAGAGTAACAAATCAATAGCAAAAGCTGCTATACAACTAGGCATAGACAACATCAAAGCTTTATAGATCAAGGGAATATCTGCAAGCAATTTCACAGTCCAACATTAAAGCAATATCAAGTCATGATAATCCAACATCAAGATATCAACACATCACCCAGAACCATGTATTATTGAGTAAAACCTAGTCACAAATTCATACAAGATCCTCAGAATACGTGTCAACTTATTCAGATAACAACGAGCATAGGTTCATGTAGTAACCTGTTGACAGAAGCTACTGCAGTAGTTCTAAATCAAGCATGAAAACAAGATCGTCATTTTGTGCTCACAATTAAAATATCACCATTCTCATAGTTTTCAACCAACACAGTGCATCGACTCATAGGTCAGTCACAAAAGAATACCTGGTCTGGAGTAGAGGTTGATGCAAGAGTCAATACTGGGAGCAAGATAGATGGATTAGACGAAAAGACCGACACCGGGGTTGCGCTGTCAGCACCGCCCCGCTGGTATCAGGAGCAGGAGACGCCAGGGTTGCGCCTTGTGCACCTTCTTACCGGCGTCGAATTAAAGAAGGTGAGGTCTCGGTCGATGGAGAGCACCAGGAGGTAGCGGCCAACCATGGCGTAGGCAGCAGCAGTCGCCGTACCCCGCCACCTTAGGAAGGGCGGCAATAGCAGATCGTGGTCAACAGAAGGAGGGCCTAGGAAGCAGCGGAGGGCAGCTGGAGCCTAGGAAGCAGCCGGAGGCGCGCGCCGGCGCACCCATACCATACGGCTAGGGTTAGCCGGGGCAGGGGCCTGTGCGAGAGTTGGCTGGCTTCGAGGATAGGGGAACTGGCAGAGAAGATCTTGGTGAGGTGGCGCTCACAGCCGGTGGCGGTGGAGACGGTCGGCGGCGACCGGAGTGGTGGCAAGTGGCAGTGCGAATGCTGGTGGGGAACGAGAGAAAGAGAGGATGTCGTTTCCGATCATGTACGTCTAAGATGGGAGAGAGAGGGCCGGATGGGCTGGCCTGACCATAAGGGTCAGGGTTGAACCAAGCCAATTGGGCCAGGTGGGCTAGATAGGCTGAGTTGGACTGACCCAAGACTAAATTAACAAAGGAAAATAAAGGTATGGAAATTACCAAAATACCCTTGAACTTATTTTAGCCCTAAAAAAATATAAAAGAATCCTAAAAATTCTTATAACATATTGAAATGATCACAAAATTAATATCTACCCAAGAAAAATATAACTTTACTTATTTAAGTTAAATAAAATACAAATCAATATTAACCTCACAAAAGTCTAAGTGATATTTCATAAATTAAAAAAGGATCCTAAAAATGAATAAAAATTTATTTTTGCATATGAAAATAAATCTACTATTATATAAAATTATTAACTTAATTTTTTTGCAAATAAAACTTGAAGTAAATGTTTAATGATATATAATCCTTTGTGGAATTTTATAAAAATAAGGATAACACCTAAAATTAAATAAAATTCACTTCTAAGATCTTAAGTAAGTATGTTTTACTACAAAAATACTAATTATATCATTCTAACACATTTTAAGGTTATTAAGAAATAAATCCTTATTTATTATCTATTTGGTAAATTCTTTAAAAACATTTCTTAAATATGAAATAATCACAATTTTCCATTAAAACCTTAAATCTTTTACAATTAAATACTGCTTCCCAAAACCATAACTTGAGTCTGTAATAATACTTAAAGGTAAATTATTAAGTTTTAGAAAACTCTTAAAAACCATAACTCCAAGATAAACCAACAATTTAAGTAAATTTTAATCACCATTCAATTATAATAAAAGTAAATGTTACTTATATCTTAACTATTCATGATTTCAAACCTTATTAGATTATTAAAATCATCTAAATTTACTTTCTTTAATAAGATAAATATATTTATAATAACAAATCATTGTAAACACATCATTCACTTAAGCTGAAAGTGAGTAATCTCATACCTTTGAAACATGCTTATTGAAGGGTTTAAAACTTATTAATACTTTTAAACACATCACACCTAGATATACTTATGTTTTAAAGTTAACTTTGGTACATCAAGTCATGCATAATGCCTAAAGAATATTATGTTTTTATAGTTAACTTTTGTCTGTTCCAAATTAAATCATAAGGCATCTCAAACCCACGCTTATCGGATAAGCGCAAACGATATCGATCATATTCAATTAACCATAAAGATTGTTTAAACTTTAACAAAGAAATCTTTTCCTAAAAATTTATTCTTGTAAGAAACATTAAAACTAATCCTTGAGCACTTCTTTAAAAGGCTCTAATTGATTAGTAATCTTGCTAAATACCATGCCCCATTTGAGTGCTTTAGTAGTACATGCCACTTGTTATATTTACATATTGTTTCACACACTCTCACAAGCCTTAATAAGAAGCATGGGTGTGAAACTGCTATAAAAGTAGAACACATTCTAAAGATATCATCACAAACTCCAAACCTAGATTAGTTACGATTAGTCCGGGGATTCACATTTATCAAACTTCATTACATTACTTATGCATAATTGCATCTTGCTTCTTTAAACATTAGTCCTTACCGAACCAATGATGTTGTTTACAGAAATTGGATATTCTATTGTCTTGAAGACCGTGAGTGAATAATATTGCAATCACAAAAGGCAAGTTCACAACTTGCTCATGTCCTTTGATTATTTTCTATCAAATGCTTGTAACTCAAATGTTGTCATCACCTGCATTTCAAAAAGGTCAGAAAAACACTATCTTCATAATAATATGGTTATGGATTATTTACCAGATGGTAATAATCTATTGATACAGTTCTAGTGGTAAAGGAACATAATATCTAGGACTTAACAACCAATGTTGCCAATGATTCTAGCGCCGTATATTATGCGTTAACCATGAGATTTGGAATGGGACGGAGAATTCAGTTGTATCTTCTTCCTTTCATATGGAGGCAAGATGACCTTATCGTGACACTGTGATCCCTTGTGTGTATCCAACATATGGGTGGGCACTCTTAGGCCCCATGATTTTGGTATCTAGATTATCTGTGAGCGGTTGCCGGAGGTATATTCAGACCTTTATGGAGCTTGCCAGGGGCATAACCGGCTCATAGAGTCTTCGGGAACTCATCAGGGTTATAGCTTGCCAAACAGGGAGCTTAACGGAGATGGAGCTTGGCCCAGAGGATCGTGCAGACATATGGGGTCGCAGAGAGGGCAGTGATTGGCTTGGATCATCTACTGGGCCCCACACCAAAGGAAGTGTGGACGGGTAAGCTACCCGGTTGTGCAACAAGGATTTGGTCTCTCATGGGTAAAGTAACGCACCTCTGTGGAGTGTAAAAATTGTGACATGTTACTCCCTGTTCCAGGAAGGAGCTACGAACGCGGTAGGAAAGGAACCCCACGAAGGTTCTGGTCAACCTGTGAAGGCTGTTGGACATAGTTTTCAGAATAAAAGCAATCTTTGAAGAAATGTTTACGAAAACATTGGCTATGACCTATGGTCTATGGCTATAGATATAGTGCATCATACATTCCTTTTTAGTGAACTTGCTGAGTACGCTCGTACTCAACCATACCTTCTTAACCCTTGCTAGGTTCTAAGAAGATGAAGACGACGTCAACATCAATTTCTGCTCAATAAACCATCATCAACAGCTCAAGTTCTTCAATAAAGTCAAGGAAGTTAACATATGCATCAATTGAAGTGAAGATAAAGTGTCTGTTTAGATAGGAGTGAAATCTCTAGCCATAAAACCTATTTATGTAGAGCATTGCTCTAGCAGCAATTACAAGCTAGATAGTTTAGATGCTAGTCTTAGTTACTAGATCGTTCTGAGTTATTATTTCTGGTTCTTCTTTGTAAGAAGTTGTTTTTTCTCTCTTTAACCTAGAGTGTTCTCTGGATCTTTTGTAAAGAGTCAAGTTGTAATCTATAGTCATGTCTTGGACCTGCTGTGTTTCTGTTGTACCACTCTGAGGGATGTAATACTAGTGAACGATGTTTCATTGGTGTTATGTCAACGACTATAGTGTACTACATCATGTAGTGGTATGCTGGGTCACCATAGTCATTCTGTAAATGGGTAGTTATAAAGGTAGAGTTTGGGTTGGTTGTGAATCAAGCTGCGTGACATGGATTACCAAGATGGGATTTGCCCCTCCGTAATGGAGAGATATTCTCTGGGCCCTCTCATGTGATATGATTCGAAAGCATGGTCATGCGCAACTTGGTTATTATTAACCAAGGAGTTGGAATAAGTGTTAGTCCAATGAATCGTATATAGAATGAGAAGAGAGTCGAGCTATTAAAGGGATGACAACCATTCTCCTATATATTGACTTGGTATATCATGAGGAAAAGGGACTTGGATGAAAGTCACATTGAGAAAGGTTTGTCTTCTGACTTTTATGATGCTTGGGAGTTGGAATGTCTTGCTAGAGTCTGCTACCAGCTATCGACTCGGAGTGGTGACTCGTGTCGTGTATAGGTGTACGTGAACCTACAAGGTCACACACTTAAGGGAAAGGAGCCCATGTTGATTAGATCCTTGTGGAGATTGGGATATGACCTAAGATAGGCCTCAAGCGTTGAGCGCAACTAAGAGTGTATATAAATGGAGTGACAAAGGATAGTTCCCTGACCTAGCCGTCACTTTATCCACTCCCATTTTGGGCTAGACAGGATCTAGCAACTCGAAGCTCCTCCCTGCATGTGTGAATACCGGTAGAGGCGTTGCACGTGTGACGCTAGAAACGAAGGAGTTTTTGGTGGATTCAATAGTGTTGTTTGTGGGATCGGGCTGCACTGCATCAACTGACGCACTTCATTAATAATCCGCACCTACGCGTCTAGTGGTAAATCTCGTGGCCTATCACCTGTGCTAGATCTTGGGAGTACCGCGTAGGGCGAAAAGTTTTGTTTATCTCCGTGTGGCCCAACAAGAACCACTTTATTTCCTTGTTCTATTCTAAACTTTTCAAAATCTAAACGACAACATTCTAAACTTCTTTTAGAATCTATTTCATGAAACATTTCAACAATAATGTTCATTAAACAAGTCAATCTATGTTGATAGATTTCAATGTTTCATGCTTTGTTCAAACTTCATCCATAGAGTATTTACTACCTTAAATAACTATTAGTCCCGATTATATCATTTATTATGTGTTAATCACATATATATGAATGTTGTCACGCTATATATCATCCGCACATTTGGTTTCAAGGAATTATCTTAGCTCCCACTCAAAATATGTTGTCTACATACTAAGATTTATTGTAACATCCCAAAACTTAATCCAAGGTTTTTAAGATCCAAATCATCAAATTTAGGGTTAACAAAAACTTTTCCATTTAAAAATCATTAAGCATTCATATGTGTGTGCATATAGTTTAGGAGTTGTTTTGAATTGCCATGTTTGAGCGATCCATTGGTTGTAAAATTATTCTAAGGTGAATTAAACATCATCTAGATCATTCCCAAACAAATCCCAAAGAAAAAAAATCAAAAAGAATAAAATAAGCAAATGGTCATTTGTGCCATTTTAATCACCTAGCCTACTTTGGCTATTCCTAGAACTCAAATATTAACAGAAACAATTGTGGATCTTTGCACCCCTTGCTAGTACAAGTAGTGATGTACCAAGGCCCACTTTGTTTCATCCCAAAAACTTGTAAACACTAAATTTAAATGACATTTCAAAATTGAATCTAGTGTATGTATCAAGATCACATCAATTCAAAAACCACTCAAATGAACTCCATTTTCAAATCCCAAGCAAACCTATATGCTTAATCATGAGATGAATCACTCCACCAAAAATCAGCCCAAAATTCAAAACTTTTGTTCTTGCGGCCATTTGATCGAACATGTGGCATGCACAATTTTTCTGCCTAACAAACACTATTGCTTGATCAATGCCTTGTCGAGTTTTTGGCCTCCATTTGGTCCCCTTGTCTCCCCTAACTCTAACCAGCGCACAACTAAGTTACTAACCAGCCTAGAGCAGCAGTGTCGCGCCGCTAGTTTTTGGTCACCGCCGGCCGAACATGGGCAAAGCTCCACAGACTGCGCCGCGCCGTTCCAGCACCACCACTAACTCCGCCTAACACTACCGCCACTCCCTGTCCAGCCCTCGATTACCCACAGTCGACGACAACTGTGAGCCGTCGATTCACGTTATAATCGTGTGGCCCAGATCGCTAGATATCGTTTCGGGTTTTAAGTCTCGCTGACAAGCAGGACCAACATGTCAGCTGCCCTCTGTGCCGCTGAGCGTCACTGGGCCGGCCCATTTCCTTTCCCGCGCTAGCCCACGAATTCAAATAAGTGTTTTTCTATTTAAGTTTAAATTCAATTTTGTCCCTTAGTTTAAAAATCAATTCAGGAAGATTTACTGAACCAAGTTGAGTGATTCCAATTTTGTTCGAAAGCTTCTAAAAAGATCTATCCAAGCCTGTTGGATTTAATTCATTTAGAGTTAGAGATCTCTCCTAGTAAAAATAACAAGACAGAAGCATTTGCACATTCAAACATTTTTACAAAATCAACCATAATAGCTTTTGAGTTGATTCCAACTCTCAAAAATCACATTTAACCATACCTATCTGAATATGTAATAATATTAAGGTTTGCATGCAGTGACTTTGGACTAGTACCAAAATAGTGCTATATAGGAATTTCTAGTCACTTTAAATCATCAAATATTAAACTTAAACTTATTAAAATATGATCCAACCTTTAAATCACATTCCCAAATGTTAGAATATGTGGTGATGACATGTGTCCACATGATCCCATATTTTAATTGGAGAATACTAAATCTTAGTTAATTTCAATGAGTAGAAATTACTTTTCTTAAATAAAAAGAATGAAGCTAGTTTATAAAACCTTGTGATGATAATAGATCATCCAATGTGTGCCTTAGTGTTCTAAGTAGAGTAGTTAAGTATTGATTGGTGATTGTGTATCCCGTATGTATTTATAGACAATAATACCGACCAAGCTTTCGAGGAGGAGGAGTTCTACCAAGAGGAGGAGGAAGAAAACTTCAACCACTGCACCAACCAAGGCAAGCTATTGTTACCAAGCTAGAATTAAGCTAGATAACCTAAGAAAGATGTATTAGGCATGCTTTGGTTATACCACTTTGACTAATACCTACTCCAAGTTTTATTTTCAAGCTTTTACTTTCTTTACTTTACCAAAGTCCCTTACTTGTTTGAAGGTAGCATAAAAAGTATAAAACTTGACCTATCTACATAACCTTAGATGTCATTCTATGGCATGAGATTGAGATTAGCATCCTACCTTAGTGAACACTCTTAACTTAGTAGCTTAGAGCTAAATCAAAAATTGATTCACTTTAGATGGGAATACTTGGTAAAAGTGAGTCGTGAAAACCTTGGAATGATGAGTCATTCTATTGAGATGTTTTGACAATGTGTTGAGAAACACAAATGGTTTATGATGATGAAAATTTTGAGGCATGAGCCTTAGCCCTTTTACAAAACTGATGGTTGGATTCAGATGCGATACCATTCCAATTTTTACCGTACAACCACAATACCTGAATTGGGTAAGGCTTAGCCAGAAGTTTATATGCATTAGTATTAGTTCCCTCGTGGAAGAGGTTTGAGCTGAGGCTACCTCTCGATGTTGTCCACCTATGCAGTGCCCAAGATGACAGATGGTCATGGTTGGGAGGCCATACTCATAGGAGAGGTGCTTATACTAGGGTGTGTAAAGGAAAGGTTATGTTTGATTATCTGCATACTAAGTATGACGATTCAGGGTTATCCCTGATAGATGTATCGAATCTTGTGGTGAAAGTGTACTACCTCTGCAGAGTGTCAAACTATTTGAATAGCCGCGTCCGCGGTTATGGACCGTTGGAGTGGCCATACTGTTTTGTTGTCAGATGTTTTCAAAATGACTTATGAAATGAATGATGAATCTTGACTTGACCACAACTGAGTTGTGAATATGACACTAGCTTCCCAACTTAAGTGATTCTAGAACTTTATTTTATCTTTCTTTGTTTCTGAACTCAGCTTAGGTTTCAAACTTAACTTTACCAATAAGCATAGAGTTAGCTCTTCCCACTAGCACTACCTTACTTGTTAGTGTTAGATTGCGAGTACTTAAAGAGTACTCATGGCTTTTGTCCCTGGCTATTCCTATGGCCAGACTATGAAGGAGACTACCAAGATGACGGACAACAGGACGGCTATGATAACTAGGACTATCTTCCATCGTCAGCATTGCTTGTGCCATTGAAGATGGACCCCACCGCTACGCTTATTATTTATTCCGCTGCTTGTTGTATTAAGACTGGATCATGAGATCCTTTATTCGTGTAAGACCTTATTATGGTTTGTAATGGATGATGTACTATGATATCCAATCTGTTATGTCTCGCAAAAATGGTAATCCTGGGATTGCGATGTATGACATAACAGGCATCTGGGATTAAAAATCCGGGTGTTGACATTTATAAAAGCTATTTAGCCCACAATAAATTTTATGTGAATGTAGGTCTTCCCGATAATCTTGGCCATGCAAAAATTCTTTGATCATTTACCAAATCGAGAATTCCTAGTTATGAGACACTAGCATCCATATGATTGACAAAACCTACTTGTTGTAACAATTACAACTCTTTCTGCAATTTAATAATTGAAGATCATGCAGTTTTGACGAGATCTCTCCAATTACCAAATTTGGAGTAATTATTGGTGTAAACCCAATAGAATTTCAGCATCGCTACATATAGTAGTCAATTTAATTGAATTTTTCAAAACCTCTATAACATCCTAGGGTGTTAGGTCAGAAAATAAGAGATCACAAGTGTCTGTATTTCATTCATGCATAAGAGAATCTGGGGAATTTTCATGCAAAACTAAAAAAGGATAGAGGGACCAATATCTCACTTGTTCTAATAGTAATGCCAGGACAAGTGTGATGGATTTCGACATCACCTCTGTTGAATTGTGTGTTCGAGGGAAAACAGTTTGAATTTAAATATTCAAATGCCCTATTTGAATTGAAAAATAATTTGAAATGAATTAGTAAATTAAATTGAATTTCACACATAATTAAATAAATGAATTCCTATTTATTAATAACATACAAATAATTACAATGTATTTACAATTTAATAATAAAAGTAAATTACAATTAAGTAAATGAAAACAACTAAATAGAAAATGAAAATGGAAAAGGAATTACAATAATGGAATAAAAAAGAATTCTTTATTATAATATGAATACATATATTACATTGCCCTTTATAATAAAGGAATAAAACGAAAATTTCAAAAGAATAAAAAACAACCCTATACTTTTTTTTGAAAACAACCCTATACTATTTCTTAGGCTAGTTCCTTTTATTCTTTGTCTTGATCTTGTTCCTACAAAAATAAATGAAAACAAACAAAATAAATAAAGAGGATTAGTGGGGGGTTAGTTGTGCTCTCAGACTAAACAATGAGTTGGACTATTAAAATGTCATCTCTAACCATTGTTTAGGGGAAAGTTTCACTAGTTTAGTAGTAATCTATTCTTATCAGATTGTTGCCTCAGACTGATACATCAGAGGCATGGGGCAAGTTTCACCAGGCGAAGTAGACAGTAATAGATAAATAGTCAGTAAAAGATCTAGGATTTACTTTATCTCATAGTTGTAGCAAGCAAGCACACAACACACGAACCTAACCGCATGGCATGTGCTGTCAACACAAGGAAGCAGTCAAGGAATGGATGGATAAGAGGAGACAACTGTAGCCCTTCTCTCTATGCCCATTCTTTCAGAGCCAAGCACAACCACAACATCACCTCACCATAGTTCATTACTAGAACACAAGAACACTACCATGACCACCATTTTATTCAGGAGAGAATTGGAAGCAGATCAAGGTATCAGGAGGAGAAGACTGGAAGTAGTAGGCCAACCACACAAGCAAATCAAGGAGATGATTAGCAGTTTAGCTGATCAAGAACGGCTACAATCACACAAGTATTTGAGCAGCAAAAACTCTACAAGCCAACATGAACGTACCAAGATCATAGCATCTGTTCTAATCAATTCAGCTCAAGAAATAGTAATAACATATTCCAACTAGGAATAGTAGTATAAATTCTCTCAGATCTATATAGAAATTATATACTTAGATCATCATAGAGATGTAATGCCCAAAGATAAGTATCTATTCTTATCTAGATCCAAGTCTCAGCTTTTGCATAATTAGCAACCAAGGGTTAATTGTTAGTTAGCTACTACAGCGGCAGCAGATCATGCCACTATGAACCTCTACTATGCACACTCATTGGAGGCACCATAGTAAGACTCTATGGAAAACATGATCCACTACTTAGATAACAACAGTAGATCACATTAGTTCAAAAGAGAATTGTACAAATCCTTGTCCTAGCTTAAATTTCTAGTAATCATTCCAAGATAGTTTATCATATAGATAGTATAGATTTAGCAACCAATCTCACATGCAAATAATACCAAAAGAGTTCTTAAACATTTTCCTAGTCAACCATCTAGGAATCATTCCATATCTAGGATCACGTTGTCCAACACATAATCCAGATCATCATTGAACCAAAGGTTCCATAAATCAAAGCATAGAATATCATCATCTTAGCTAGCTACCGATTCGATAATATTCTCTTAGCAAAACCTCTATTTTCTTGCCTGCTAATAGCTCGAAAATTATAAGAGCAAACCAAGTATGCTAGAGAACAGTAACATTACTGAATTGATTCAAGTAAAAACATGCTACAAATCACATGCCAACTAATCAACAAAGCCCCACGTTGTCATCAACTGCATCACCAACAAACAAAATCGGACATAACATAGACAATACACCATCCCAGGTCAACACTGAGAGATAAACCCTAGCACTACACCACATTTTGTTGGGGGGATAACCCCGGGTAGGGTTACATCAGGGTATAATGGCCGTGATAGCCGAGGTATGAGAAGGTCAGAGCAGGAGCTGGCCGAGTCACCTCAAGGCATGCCGACTTACCATAGACCCCGCCAGAAGGATGTTCGTCTAACGTTACCCCGGTCGACATATAATGTATGTTGGCTAGCTCTTTGTAACTTGTTTGCAGGTACCCATAGGGTCGAGTTAACCAGGCCTAAGCCGGGTTACCACTTGGCTTGCAAGGGAAGGAAGGAATCTTCTTGGTCAAAGATTTTCTCTCTCCACTGTAGTGTGAGCTCAGAGGACAGAGGGATGGACTGGCGAGTACGGGCCGACAAAGGTGACATTGCCTATGTCGGGTGATGTTGGCTATGTCAGATGACACCGCGCCACAGAGGGGCTCAGAGAGGCTTATGCCATGAGTCCGGATCAGCCTAGACAGAGAAAAGAGGAGCACCGCTTTGCTATTTTGGGAGAGGCATATTCGGGGAATATGCCTTCCACATATGCCCTAACTTGTAACCTAGACACCATATATAAGGAGGGGCAAGATCTCCATAGAGAGGGTCGGCCTTTTTACTAAGGGAAAACCCTAGAGGGTTGTGTGGGTAGTAGAGAAGTTCATCCTCTTCCTCCCCAAGAACAGCTCAAGGATCCCTTGTAATCCAGCATTGTCAAGAGAGAATACAAAGATCTATGTGTGGAATCACCACACTATCCCTCCCTGGATACCTCTAGTGCTCATTGGCCCCATCTTTAGCCTATACATGGCATCTGCTGTGCCACCACCACGACAGTTGGCACCCACCGTGGGGCTAGCGACGCTAGTAGGAGTGAAGATCTGGATAGGAAACATCATCACCACCGGGGAATGCATCATCTCTGGGCTAGTTTAGCTCTTTGGAGTGCTGGACTACATCAGCGACAATGCTGACAGCTTCGCCAACCGACCTCCTCCACGCAACGGGCACTTCATCAGCCTCAACTCGCACAAGATCTACGTGGGCGTGGATGAGTTCTGCGCTCGCCCGCTGTAGATCGTTGAGGAAGGTGAACCACCTCTCAGCACGGCTCATGGCTCGCGTATCACTCACCCCGCTAGTTGCGTTGAGGTCATGATGACTGCGCCAGATGCAAGACCAAGCAAGGACCCGACACCAGATCCGAACGCTACACCAAAGGCAGCTAGATCAAGATTTCCTCCACTAGAAAGGCTAGAAAATATGCTGCAACAGGCAATAGATAGCTTAGATACTCCCATAGCACTTGTAGTAGATCTGGCTCAAGCACTGGTCGATCTAGGGGAAACCCGGCAAAACATGTTAGTAGGGGCAAAGAAGGTAGCTGAGTTGCAGCAGTCACTGGACATCACTTTGCGTGAGTATGCAAAAGCAAACTGTTTGGATGGAGTAAAAATTAGGGGTAGAAACTTGATCACTGGGATAGACAAGGAGTATGCGCCTAAGCTAGGGCAAACAACTACCTTAGTCACAGTAGGGCTGGAGAGGTACAGTACCCAAGCGAAGAACTTTAGGGCTGTAGAGGCAGCATCGTCCGAGTTAGAGGGTCTAACTGGTTAAGCCCGGGAGAGGCAACAGGAAAGAGTAAACCCCTTAGTGAGGGTAGCAAATAAGTAGAATGAGGAGATACTCAAAGGAAACCCGACGACACCAGGGGCTCACACATAGTTCATTCGGCAAGGGGTAACCCGGCGAAATCTGCTAGGGCAGCATCATCTCCTCATGACGGCCCTAGAAGAAAGGAAGTGGTAACCTCGAGGAGAAAGAACAAACAGATAGTCCCCTATGACCCCGCAAGGGCATGGAAAGGTAAAGCGGTGCAAGTGGATGAGGATCGTCACAGTGCTAGCCAAGGTGAAGCTGGCTGAGGTAGCCATGACCAAGGCAATGCCGGTCAGAGAAACACTAGAAACGGCAATGCTAGGCAGCATAACTTGGCGGGAGCAGGGCAAGACCCACCTCGGCAATGAGAATATCATTTTGCGGCCCGAAAGTTGGGATGTCCAGGCAACGCGGTACCCAAGTTCCCTGAAATCAGCCGGGATGACTACAGTTGGTGTGCCAAATACTCAGAGGGTCTTTTTCGGCATGAATTCAACTTTATGTTTCAATACAAAAAACCAGGCTAACGGCCATCAAGTGGGGCCCCTCCTGTCAGTTCTCGCCATTATGTCGCTCCCGTCGCTTAGGAGGGGTGGCTGTCACGTAGGCTTGCATCGTTGGCACAGTGGATAGGACAACACCCCCTGCCCACCCCCTGCCCAGTGTATTGACGTGAAAAAATAGGGCACATGTATCGGCGTTATAATTATTTTTTGTTTACTCAGAAGCTGGAATGGCCACCGCCACGCATCTCTCCTTGGACTTCCATCCCCGTCGTTAATCACTACCTTAAAAGCGCACTGACGATTCCACCGTTCCCCTGCCTCGCAGAAACCACTCTTCTTCTTCCTGTCATCTGTCTTCTTCCCATCTTCTCCTTGCCGCCATGGAAGGTCGTCGCACTCTAGAGACAAGCTTCACTACCCATGACAATAAGAAGATAGACGTTGTCTACACCAACGAGGAGGAGACAGTGGTGCGTGTCCTGAGGATGTACGAGGGTTGGCTTGGGATAGACGAGGACGAGTTTGTGGGATTGGACCTCGAGTACACCCCGGAGCACCCATATGAAGGAGTGAAGTCGCCGTCGTTCATCTAGCCATGCGGAAACACGTCCTCGTCTACCACCTCTCCCAGTTTGCAGATCTTCTCTCTGTAGCTAACCGCTTCTAGGGTTTTCTCCTCTTGTTCTTTATCCACTTGCTCATCTTGCAACTACTGGATTTTATTTAGGACCAAATAAATTAGGGTTGGCCTATATCTCAATTGACTGAGATTTTCTTTAGTCTCAATCACCTAAGAAAAGTTCAACCGTAGTTAAAAGAAATGTGCTACTCGTTCAGTCGACTGAGAAATAGCAAAACCGAATAAATTATGACAAGACAATGTTGAGAGTCTTAATCTTGCATTTACTAAACTTTTCAAAATTATACTAAGATGATGATCCTGCATTGACAAAATATTTGTAGTTACAAATTTTGGTGATGACAAACTACATACTTTTAGGACTGACATGAATTGTCCGGTGCTGTGTCAGTTCCTTGTAGAAAAGGGAATTGTTTTCTGCACTGTCGACAAAACAACTAATTTTTCGAAATTTTATCAAGAGGGAATTATAATTCCTGCGCACAACTGGATCGATATTCAGAGTCTTGTCAAGATCCTAGGGGGCTCGAGGAAGGATGGAATGGCATCACTCGCAACTAGAATCCTCAATGAGTCGTATGCCAAAATGAAGGAAGATTTCCCTACGGATAGGCACGATTTCTGGGACGAGTAGTCGTTGCCTGATATAAACCTGAAGTATATAGCCATAGATGCTTACGTGACCTACCAGCTGTACAAGAAGATCCATTTTTTCTATGTTACCTCGTGTTTTGACCTATTTGCAAGAGGGAAGACGAGCTTAGGGGAGCCCTTTGTAGAAAATGCAGAATAGCTGAGTTTGAAGCTGCATATGCAAAAAAATGGCTGCATCTGAAGCAGCTAACAGAGAGGCTGCAGAAGCAGCTGAAAGAGAGCTTGAAGCTGAAGCAGAAGTAGCTGACAAAGAGGCTGCAGCTGAAGCAGCAAACAAAGAGGCAACATCTTCTAGCGGCAACAATCATGCCTGTGATGCACCGCTAATTGTGCCACATGACGCTGAAGATAGGGAAGCCAAGTCAGATCCCAGGTGGGACGAAGCATTTCGTGAGCTATGGAGTACCTGGAATGGTCGCAGTTTGTCGCCTAGGAATCATGGTAATCGCCTCAAGTGGTCTGATGAGAAGTGAATTAAATTTTACTTGTCACTGTGATGTTTCTGTTTTGTGGAACTCAGTTAGCTTGTCAAGATGTATAGTGCCTCAAGTGATACTAGTAAAATAAATTTAACCCTTGTTGTGTTATGTTTATGTATGTGTCTTGTAGCTTGTCAAGATGGTAGCTTGTTAACTGACAGTTTGAAAGAGTGCCCTTTTCCTCTCTCGCTAAACAAATATGTTTCATTTTGCCCAAATTGGTAGCAAATCTAGAGAAGATTCTCACTTCGATAATTCTTTCCCTTTTGGACCTCTTTTTTGCCTCCGATCAGGCAGCAAATCTAGAGCAGCGGAAAAGTACGATCGGCTTGCCTCTGACCCGCACGATTTCCGAGGCATGCCTCTCCGAGGCCCATCCCACCGGCACTCCCCGGCGCCACTCCGGCGCCGTCGTACACATACTCATGGGCACTCAGTCACTGGATTCATCTGGTGGTGGCTGGAAAATCACCTATTCTGGAAGCTCCACCATTGGTAAGTTCCTCGTTGGATCACTTATTCTCTCGGATAATCGTTGGCTGGTCATTCTCAATGCCAATGGTTCACCACTGGAAGGTAGAAGTTTGGAAAATGGGAAGGTTCTCATGATTGGTTCTTGGTGAGGTTCACCTCTCACCTTGCAAGGATCAATGATATTTTGCCACCAACATCTGATTTTCATGGGACTTCTCATGTTCATGGGTGCAAGAGTGATGAATTGAAACTTATGTGGCATGTTACTAGCTCTACCTTGCCTTCTGATGTTTTGGACAATGCTCCTGGTTTTCTGGTCCTGTATACTCTTACTAAGCGGGTTGTGTTACTAAATCGTGACAAGGTGGTTATTGATGCTAGATTCATTCTTCAAAATGAGAAAGTTTCCTCTGGTGTTACCTTGGATATTGTCATCAAAAGAGTGGTGGTGGGTGATCAAATCTTCGATGTGCCCACTTCATCAACCAAACACAACGGCATTTCTGTGGATTTCTCTAAAGGGATGAAGTTTGAGGATAATATGTTAAAAAAATTTGGACACCACATTAATTTCTCAGGAGGATTTCGTAGAAGACCTTTCTTCCTTGTTGGTTCATTTGGTCGTGCAAATTTTAAGATTGATATCATACTATTGGCATTGTTCTTCAAGCATGTTTTGGGGGTCATGCATCAAAATTTCAAGTCAAAATACTCCAAGACAGAACCTTTAGATTCTCGGTTGCATCTAGAGCTGTGGGATTTGAAATATATAATTCTGGTTCTTTCTCTGATGAGTCGTTCATCTTGAAGATCAAACTTTGGGGTGATGGAGGCCCAAATTGGAAATTTGAAGAGAAAGAATATTACAAAGAATTGTACAAGGATTGGACATTTGTTTCATACAAAAGAAAAAATAAATCCTCTGTTTTTGACCGAATTGGTTCTTCAACGTCACCTGTCCCATGCAATAACGGTCAAAATAAAGGTGATATTACTCGTGTAGTATCAGGTACATCATTTGCGGAAATTGTGATTAATGGTAATGGTATTAAAGAGGCGAAATCAACTGCAGCCAACAAATCCTCTACAATTAATTTGCCTGGTCTTCTACCATTTTTGAAATTCCCTACTTTCCCTTCTCGTCCCTGGCCCGACAAATCTTACCTGCATTGGTTCAAGGCCCATGTCACGCCGCAAGTTTCGTGGCCCAGGGTGTACGATTGTCTTAAGGATTTTGTTCTTGCACAAAAAATTAATTCGGCCAAAACCCTTGTCTCCTCAACTCCCTCGCCTGGAGGAACCCCAACTGCCTTGCTCTGCTCGTCGCCGACGATAACCACCGACGCAATGGCCAACATTCCACTTGACCCTCAACCATTTCTTCCCCATGGCTCGAGATTATGCAGGTGGCTGGCAGGAATCAGGTCAAAAGGGTGGTGCTTCCTCGCCGACCAAGGGCACATGAACAGTATGCCATTGTGCACATCCATCCCCTTCCTCCTGGTCCAGTCCCTTTTGGTAATATCAGGGATGTGTTGCAAGATTTCTTTATCAATGATGCACATGTCGAATTTCGTGATATTCAAGATTGTCCATTTGGTTCTGCATATTATGAATTTGCAAATGTCAGTGACCGTGACCGGTTAATTGCTGCGGGTCATATTCCCTTCCAAGATGTTGCTATTTCTTTTGATAGGCATAATGAAGGAATCAACTGGCGTAGGACTCAGTTCAACAATGAATGTTGGGTTATGCTCCTGGGTCCTTCACTTGATCATTGGCATCATGACGACCTGAATGCTATATTCTCTGATATTGGTAAAGTTCTGCTCTGGGAGAGGGACCCTGAGCACAAGGGCAGGATCATTGCAAAGCTCAGAGTCACTGACCTCTTAGATGTTCCTAAAAGTGTTAGATTCACCATTGGGGACCTGGTGGACACTGAATCATGGACCTTTTCTGTGGAAATTTTGCACAGCAATCTCCTGGGGGGGGGGCACCTGATGAGGACCCACTACCCGATGATGGTGCTGACCCTCACCCTCTACCTGTGGTGGGACCCATTTTTGGGCCCCCTTCTCCACCTCCTCCTCCACAACCTGAAGGGGACATTGGTGGATGGGATCAATGGATTGAACCTGCCCCTCAGAATAATAATGCTAGCTAGGGCAACTGGAATGCGGTCCAAGGACCTGTTTTTACTGAAGGAGTAGACATGCCCATTGACAACCAGAATTTACCACCTTAGGAGGCTGACAGTGCTGTTACTGGATCTATCCCTGTTGCAAATGTTTCATCTGACAGTGACAAGGCATCTGTCCATGGAGCTGAGGATATAGAAGTGGAACAAAATATTGCTAATGCTAATCAGGATGTGGGCATGGGAGAAGGACTGCTTAACATTCTACAGAATTACCAAGATGAGGAAGAGGACACCACCCAAGCTGATGAGGGTAACATGCAAGATGACTGGATGATGGATGACACTAATCTCCTCTCTCCAAATGAGGCACACCTTCAAGTTGGAATTGCCATTATTCCTTTTGTCAATACATCTGAGATGCTTCCTACTAGGAATTCTTTCTCAAAGCAAGGTCTTGAACTATGGGACAGATACTTTGCTTCACACATGAATCCCTCACCTGACAAAGGCAAACTGCAATGTGACATTCCTGTAAGTTGGTTTAATTTTATCACTCTAATGCTCATCACTCCTGAGAAATTCATTTGGACTAGACATTTTCTCACATCTCCACTTTTGGAAATTATTAAGGAACCAATTACTGAAGAAACTACTTTCACCTTCATTATACCCGATGAATGTGTTGGACAAATTCCTCCCCATTGCCTGAATGATTCCCCATCGAGCATGATGGTGCCAAATGCTCCTGCAAAGAGGAGGAGGGGTAAAGAACCATTGGTGGAATCTGAGGTGAGAAGGAGCCCCAGAATTGTGGAACTTAATGGGGGTTTTAAAAGCCATATGAATTGCTCTGATCATAATTGTCTCTCTTGCAATGCTTCTCCACCTTGTCTCAGTAATAAGGTTGTTAAGAATCTTGCTGATTCATTTTGCAAGGTTAAGGAGGGAGAACTTGAGAAAAGGTTGCTGAAGAAGGGCAGGATCAATGATTTGATCATCAAGCCACCTAGAAAGCCTGGACCAGAACCATACCTGCCAAGCAAGAAGAAGGGAGGTGCTGTTGAATCTTGTGGACAGTAGTCTAAGAAGAAAGCACCTAAATAATGTGGTTAATGTTTACAAAAATCTATCCTTTTGTGACTGGACTAGTTACTTTTCATGTCTCTTATGAGTTGTTGCAAACCTATTTGCTGTTGGACATGTTTATGAATTCAGTATCCTATGATATGTTCAGTCTTGTTTGTGTGACTACAAATTTTGTGTCACCCCAATGCTCACCCAATTGGTTTTTAAATGAGTAACAACAGAAACTGGAAGATTCTGAACTGGAACCTCAGGGGAATTAACTCTGAGAAAAAAATGGTTGGCACTAAAAAGCAAGATCATGGAATCTGAATGTGACATTATTTGTCTACAAGAAACCAAGAGAGAAAACTTTGATATCAATTATTTAAGAAAATTCTGTCTAAACAAGTTTAACAGCTTTGATTTCTTACCATCAATTGGTGCATCTGGAGGAATTATTACCATCTGGAACAGTACATTATTTAATGGTACCAGGGCTTTCCAGAATGATTTCTCAACTTCTGTCACCTTCACCTCTCAATTATCAAATGATTCATGGACTCTTACTAATATCTATGGTCCATGTCAAAATGATAGAAAGATGGATTTCTTAGACTGGTTTTCAAACATCACTATGCCTGATAGTATGGATTGGCTAGTGTTAGGGGATTTTAACCTTATCAGAAGTCTCACTGATAGAAATAAAAGTGGGGGAGATGTTAATGAAACTATGCTCTTCAATGATGCTATCTGCAACCTGGGTCTTATTGAGTTGCCACTAAAGGGTAGAAAATTCACATGGAGTAACATGCAAAAAGATCCACTCCTGGAAAGATTGGACTGGTTTTTTACATCTAGTTCTTGGACAACCAAATACCCATTCACTATGGTTACTCCACTATCCAAACCTACTTCTGATCATCTTCCCTGTGTCATATCCATTGGAACTAACATCCCCAAGGCACAAATCTTTAGATTTGAAAATTACTGGCTTCATCATTCCGAGTTTAAGATGATTGTACAAAATGCTTGGAATATACCTATGAATTATCAGGACATGGCAAAAAGAATTTGTGCCAAGTTGAAAAATGTGAGGAGAGGCATCAAGATTTGGGCAAAACAGTTACCTTGCTTAAAGGACCAGATTGCTAAGGTCAATGACACCATTGATCTCCTGGACCCACTTGAAGAATCTAGAACATTAACCATCAATGAATGGCACCTCAGAGATATCTTGAAATCCCATATTATCTCTCTTCTTCAGAACCAAAACACCTATTGGAAACAAAGAGGGAAAATTAAATGGGTAAAATTTGGGGATGAAAACACTAAGTTTTTTCCATTCCAAAGCTACCATCAGTTACAGACACAACTATATATCTATGATCAAGAATGAATCTGGACAGGAGTTTATGAATCACTATGACAAGGCTGATATCCTTTGGAATGACTTCAGGGAAAGAATGGGTACATCAATAAAAACTGAGATGCACTATAACCTTGCAGACTTCTATGGAAATGGAATGACTGATGAGATGAAGAATTCACTTGAAAAACCTTTTCTTGACAAGGAAATTGAGGAGGTTATCACTGACCTACCAAATGACAAGTCACCTGGTCCTGATGGTTTCAATAATGAATTTATCAAAAGTTGTTAGGCTATCATTGGATATGATATCAAATTACTGATACATGAGTTCTTCAATGAGAAAGTGTCCCTTGAGAGCATCAACTCTTCTTACATTACACTCATACCTAAGGTCACTTGCCCATCTACATCGGCTGATTTCAGACCAATCTCCTTATTGAACTATATATTCAAAATAATTACCAAACTTCTTGCTAATAGACTACAATCTATTATTCTAAATTTGGTACATAAAAACCAATATGGATTTCTCAACAGCAGATCTATTCAAGATTGCATTGGTTGGGCCTTTGAATACTTATTCCAATGCCACAAGTCAAAGGAGGAAATTTTAATTCTCAAACTTGATTTTGAGAAGGCATTTGATACAATAGACCACTCTGCCATCATAAAGATCCTTAAAGCTAGATGATTTGGGAGAAAATGGATTAGGTGGATTGAAATGATCTTTGAATCTAGAACTTCTGAAATTCTTCTTAATGGTGTGCCTGGTAAAAAGTTCTACTGCAGGAGAGGTGTTAGGCAAGGAGACCCACTTTCACCATTACTATTTGTCCTTACTGCTGACCTCCTGCAATCAGTTTTAAACAAGGCCATGCATATGAATCTTCTAACTCCACCTATTGTGGGACCACCCAACAGTGACTTCCCTGTTATTCAATATGCTGATGACACATTGGTGATACTTAAAGCTGATGCATCTCAATTATTATGCTTGAAAGCACTTCTTCAAACATTTGCAATTTCCACTAGACTCAAAGTCAACTACCTGAAATCTAGCATGATGCCAATAAACACATGTAATGATAGACTTATGCATTTTGCTATGACAATCAACTGTCAAACTGGATGCCTCCCTTTTACTTACCTTGGGCTTCCATTAAGCATTACAAAGCCATCTATGGAGCACTTTCTTCCCATTGTTCAGAGAGTGGAAAGAAGATTATGTGGAATTGCTGATTTCTTGAATTATGGAGGAAAACTGCAGCTGGTCAAATCTGTTCTCTCATCACTTCCTCTATTTTTTATGAGCTGTTTAGAGGTGCCGATAGCCATCAAGGATCAAATTACTAAATATATGAGATATTGTCTGTGGAGAAAGAAGACTGAAGATGTGCAAGCAAAAGGACAAGCACTTATATCATGGGACAAAATCTACCGTCCTAAAAATCAAGGGGGTTTAAGGGTACTAAACCTATAGATTCAAAATAATGCACTCCTTCTGAAAAATTTGGACAAATTCTATAACCACCAGGACATACCATGGGTTCATCTCATATGGGAGACTTATTACAAAAATGGAAAACTACCTGAAAGAAGCATGGAAGGATCTTTCTGGTGGAAGTCACATATCAAATTAATTGATAACTTTAAAGGCATGGCTAAATGCAATTTGAAATCAGGCAGATCTGCTTATTTCTGGACTGACCTTTGGTAAGATGAGTGCTTGATGAATAAATTCCCTCACCTTCTGTCCTATGCTAAGTCCACAAACATCAGTGTTCATGACTTCCTTCATGCTGAATTTCTTGAAGATAACTTCCACCTACCTCTCTCTCAACAAGCTTTCTCTGAGTTTTTAGTCATGGAAGAAAGATGCCAGGAATTCAGGCATGACACTCAAGAGGACACCCATGATAATTGGAACTATATTTGGGGATCAGATAAATTTGAAGTTTAAAAGGCCTACTCAGCCATGATTGGATACTCACCATCACCACCTCACTTTTATTGGGTTTGGGTAACCTCCTGTCAAAATAAACACAAGTTCTTTTTCTGGCTTTTACTACTAGATAGATTGAATACAAGAAATCTATTGATGAGAAAGAATTTCAACCTTCCTGATTACAATTGTGTTACATCCAACTGCATCTCAGAAGAATCAGCAAATCATCTTTTCTGGGATTGTCCATTTGCAAAAAAATGTTGGGACCATATTTCCAGAAACAGAAATGCAAATCTAACAGGATTAGAAGCTATTTCAAACATCAAATAAAAGTTACATCTACCATTTACAATGGAGATCATTATCCTGACTTCCTGGGGTATCTGGATATGCAGAAATGAGAAGATTTTTAATGACAAAATACCCACTTTTGATAGATGGAAAGCAATTTTTTACCAAGAAATGAGATGGATACAATTCAGAATCAAAGGAAAATACAAAGAGAAATTCAAAGCCTGGCTCAATCAGCAAATAGACCAGGGATAGAATAGATTGTCTCAATTATTTTTCGTCTGCATAGATCGAGTTAGATGTAATGTTTATGATCTACCTTAGATCATTTCTCATTGTAACATACTCATATATAATAAAAAAATTGCAGTGGGGATTTTTTCCCTACTGTTTCACCTCAAAAAAAATCTAGAGCAGCAAATCACACCAGGCAGAATACATTCATTCAGAAAAAAAACAAATGTAGATATAGTTGTGCGCAGCTAAACATGATATAGCGATAGAAAGGAGGTTGCTTAACGAGGTTCGATGCATTCAACCAGAAATATGATATAGCTAGAAAGAAGCTGCTTAGCAGTAGTTGCCGCCGCAGCTGCAGGCACATCCTGCAAGCGCCCGCGCCTCCGCCTCCTCCCTCCGATGCTTTCTCCACTTCTTGCTGCCCAGTCCCTTGATCTTGGGGGCCTTGGGCCTAATTGGAGGCATGCGACCCTCTTTGATGGCCACCAGCTGGAGGTTTCGGAGGTGAATGCCGAGAGCCCGGTGTTCAGCGCTGTAGGCGTTGATGTTCACGGTCTTGCGCTTGCAGACTTTGTGGATGCCGGAGCCCGCGGCCTCTGTATGCTTCAGTAAGGTGTTCAAGTCGGTGCCGCCGACATGACTCATCAAGTAGTAGGTGATCCCCTTGTGGAAGGGGCAGCTGTAGTCGCCGCACCTGAGGAAGGCTTCGTACTGGCCGGCATGCAGCCTCCTCAGCACCTGACGAGCCTTGATGTGAATGGACTCATCATCACTGCAGACGTCGCTGCTGGAAACCTATGGGAAGAAAAGGAAAATGGGGGAGTAGATGATGTAACAAGATCGAGCAATCAAAATGCAAACAAGCGAATCCTATAAACCAAGATCTAGCATCCAACGATGGGAACGGTAGAAGAACCAGGGGAAGGGAGCAAACCCTAGTTACCTCCAACCATGGGTCGTCGATGCTGGTGTCGTAGGGGTTCAGCGGAGCGACGTACTTATCTGGATCATAGGTGCCCAAGAAGTGCTTGATGTGCTTGTGACCGGCGGGGGCCTCGACTGGGGCCTGGACAGGGACGACAGCTGGTTTCAACGCATCGAGGGGGACCGCGAGGAGACGGGGGCCTCCTCGCCGCGGCCTCGAAGGCAACGATGGCCACCTTATCCTCCTCGGCCATCGCCGGTGCGGATGGGGTATTCTCGTGAGTTTGCAAATGCTGATGGGACGGTGGAGAGGGTTGCGTGGGGAGAGTGAGCGAGAGTGGGAGTGGGTGTGCGAAGAGAGGCTCTATAGTTAAGGTGGATGGAATCAAGGAACATTTCGTTGCACCACCGTGTAACGCGCCGCGCAGTCTACTGCACCGTGCACCACGACACGCGCACGGTACATCACGTTTTTTCCCGGGCCATGCATGGAAGTTATGTATTGAGCCGCATGCAAAGGGCGCACACACAATTTCTATGTACGAAGTTTGACACGGCCCTAAAATTGGCGATAGTTAAAAGTGGAAATGTAGAGGGGAAGGTAGGTGGCTGTACGGCGAGATTTGTGGGGTTGTGATAGATCGGGTAAAGGGATGTGTTGATGGCTGCGAGTGACTCGATGAAGCCGGAGACGTTAGGTCTCATCGAGCTCAGCTGTTCGGCCTCCGGCTAGCGCGTGCAAGCTTCTTACGGTGAACCCCAGTTGGAAGTGAGATTGGGAGCCGCTGCGTAAAAAATGGGATGTGTCTTATTAAAATCAAGTGGGAATAAATTGCAGCTGTCCATCGACGACCGTGCACTCGATGACGCATGTGTTGTGCCGTAATAGTAGTAGTAGTAGGATTTTTAGACTTGATGAAATGTGACATGACCGCTCGACGACTTTTTCCATGGACGGCATCGTGTTCCTTCTTGTAGAAGTCTCGCTGAGGGAGACGTCCATGGTGTCTCACGCTGTAATGTGAAGGGCACGACGTGTGCAACGATCATCGTTGGATCGCACAGAATCAACTGTTGGTGCGCACTATCTGCGTGACAACTGTGACAACCAATCAGGGAGTAGCAGACAGAGTGAGCATAGGTTTAGGCTTCTACGAAAGATAGAGAGAGGGGGGCGAAACCGAGTAGTATCAAAAAACCAAGGGCAAAACTGAGTAGTATAAAAATGGAAAGTGAGTGTCTTGTACAATGAAATACATGGATCAACCAATGGCATTGCATGTGTGTTCTTCTAAACAAACCACACATGGATCCACCTAGTGTGATTGCATGTCTGTTCTTTCCACAAGCCACACATGGATCCACCCAGTGTGATTGCATGTCTGTTCTTTTCACAAACCACACATGGATCCACCAGTGTCATTGCATGTGTGTTCTTCTCATGAACCACAGCCAGAGTCATTGCATGTCTGTTCTTTCCACAAACCACACATGGATCCACCCAGTGTGATTGCATGTCTGTTCTTTTCACAAACCACATATGGATCCACCAGTGTCATTGCATGTCTATTATTTTCATGAACCACACCCAATGTCATTGCATGTTTGTTCCTCTCATAAACCACATATGGATCCTAACCTTAGGAGAGCCCTAACCTTGGCCGTTAGACCGAGTCTTCTAGAAGGCACTCCCTAACATAGTTGTTCTGCTTGACGATTGTTACATACCGTTCAATCAGTGCGCTTGGACGATTGGGATGGTCTTCGTGAGAGTGATCCGCGAGTAGGCTGTACTACGACATGATTGGCCACGCTTGCTCTGGACAAACTGGCAACACCGGGCGCTCCTCTATTGCGAGTGTCACGACTCACGAGTTGAGTGGGCCATATCCCAGTGTCATGTACCCATTACTTCTCTTCCTCCCCGTACTTATCTTCCTTCCCCTCGAAGCCACTTTCCCCACTTCACTCCCATCCTGCCGTAGCCGCAAGCCGACGACTCCTCCATCCCAATCCCCTCTCCGGCAGCCACCCCCTCCCCTCTCGCCATGGGTTCTAGGGGAGACAGCGAGGAAACACGTCGTGACAACATGGACGGTGATTTCGATGTGAGTCGTCTCATCTCTATCTCTATCATCTGTGGCTAGTTATCTATTTTTGAGCTAGATCTACTCTATTTACTCATGCGTGTATGATGTGTTAGGCCAACCAGACGATGTATGACTCCCACTATCACGGTTTAGTGGATGAAGACAGTCCTCTACTATTTAAACATGGACATGTGCCCACTAAATTTGTAGCGTTCGAAGGACGAAACGCAGGCAAGAGGTTTCTATGGTGTCAAGGACATCGTGCAATGATGTAAGGCGGAAGTTGCGGTGTTGTCGAATGGGTAGACCCAGAGTGGCCTAAATCGATGCAGAAAATGCTGGACAAACTATGAGATATGACTGTTGAGTTGAAAGAATCCGTAGTCAGCTCACTTCTTGACAGTGTTGAGATGAAGCTATGGGACCCAGTTGACACGACCAAGCTTAACCGAGATCTCAGGAGGGCGCAAGACAAGGTTAGCAAAGTCGAGAAGGAGAGGGACGTGGCGTTGGCCCTAAAGGCTAAAGCAGAGCAGGAACTGACTCAAGAAAGGAATGATCTTCACCAGGCCAAAGTCCTATAGTTCACAACTACGAGTATTGTAAAGTGCATGAGGAAAAATATAGACAAACAATTGAAGTCGTGCAAGGAAGATGCTAAAAGGAAGGAGCAGACTAATCGATCCTTGCTCTCGCAGGAAGATGCGCATCAGGCTAAGATTAGGAAGAGCAAGGAGATGTGTGATAACTAGTTCTATTTAGCTTGAGCTCCGTGCCTTTTTAAGTTGTAATAGTAGTACTTGTTGACCTAGCGGCCTGAACTAGTGGTCCCGGAGTCCTGGGAGGAAAAAATTGCTCTCCCGTTAGTCTGTCTTAACCCTGCATCACTTCCTTTTGTCTGATCATGGTGGTATTCTGATATTGGTGGTTTGTTTAAACGTAATCTATGTGGATTGTGCCGCATGCAAATGGCACGCCACAATTTATAAAGTGGAAGCACGTACACCCGATTAATGGAGATCCGGGAGCTTCGCCAGATGTAGGGGATGCAGGAGCAGGGAGGCGGTGAGATAGACGGGCTCAAGCGTCTGAGCATTATCGGTTGCCATTGCTGTTTATGTTGCCATGTCGTTGTGTGCGGCAGCTGAAATAAGTTGCTGCTTCGTGGAGTGTAGCAGCTTAAATAATTTATTTCTGTGCCACTTACATTCCGTCGTATGTGGAGACCTCCTGCCCCTCAGCAATCGTGGAACCGGTGCTGCGTGTTTTCAGATAGCAGTGGCACAATCACAATTTTGGATTCAACTACTGACTCGGGCATTTCCAAACCCTAAGTCGTGGTACATTTTACTCAGAGAACGTGGGTAGATTGTTTCACCCAGCAAAATACCACACACAGAGCTCCATAATTTAACCAAATTACATATATAGGTTCAAGTTCAACACATTACTATGCATCTTCATTGCCAACAACCTTCTTCCGCAGCCTGGGTGCCAAGCCTTCATGTCCACTAGCTTCTTCATTTCCTGCCTTCTTCCTCTTCCTCGGTGCCAATTTCCTTAGCTTCACGTACTCTGCATCGACGAGACAGTGGGCACCAGAATCGTGTCCAGCATCATCTTTCCACTCGTTTTTAATTTCTTCGGGCAGCAAAATGACTGACCCGGCAGTCATGTTTCTAACTTTGTGGCGCTTCCTATCAAAGAAATAGGACTGTTGCATAACTGCCGAATATCTACAGAGTAAATAAAACAAAAAATACAATCACAAACATGCGAACCCCAAGAGACTTTTGCTTACCAGGAGCTAATTGGGTTCGAGCAACCACCGTGTCCAAGAATAGAAGGGCGACTCCCAGTTGTAGCAGCTTCCACATCCAATACATCACATTTCAGCTCAAACATGCAATCCGAAGCATACCTTTTCATCAACCCAGTTAGCTGACTGTCACACGTTAGAGGAACCATGATGCCACGTTCATCCATGAATCTGAACTTTGTAGTCTGCTTCGATTATAATTCACCATGATTACACAGAGCAGCAACCATACCAGATATAGTGCAGATCTGCGTAGGCGCTTCTTCCATCGTGATACAATGGTCTCCATACCACTTGCCCTTAGAGTCGTACTTGAAGAGGCTTACCGTAACCAGGTAATGGTGGTCCGCGGAGATCCCACTTGATAGAAAACTGTGGACAAAATATGTTTGTCAGCGTTAGGCTAACAAACGATTTGATGTTCAGTAGCCAGTTAGCAGTTATAATTAGAGTGAATAGCAAAGAGAAGGGTAGCTCACCCGCTTGAAGCCAGAACTTCTTCTTCCTTGGTAGTAGGATCTGCCATCCTCTGAGCTTCTCGGCTCGTCGGCGGTGGAGGCGGGCTAGAGCCTTGCAACGGCGGCTACGGCATGCGCCATTGGAGCTCGGGATCAGCCACTGGGTGCAGCAACTTGGCGCCAGAAGTCAAATGTCCGAAGGGACCGTCCTTCCTAGAGGGTGGATGGAGATGCCACCGGTGCCAGGGGAAAGGTGGGAATTGATTTGTGAAATTGGTCAACACATCCAATCCACTTAGTTCCTCGATTTGCCTAAGAGGTTGCCGCGTTGGCGCTCGAGTCACGGACAGATGAATGACATGAGGGTCCCGACCGTCTACTTCACGTGGCAGTTTAATGGAATGTTTGAATTTGGCAGGGGTGGGATGAGTTTGCCTCGAAATGGCCCCTCTCAGTAGTTGGCAGCCTAGCTTTTCGAAACGCAACAATTCCAGGCAACTTAGGTACCGCCATGCGCTGGCCCGCGAACTTTGGTACCGTAGACGAACAGGCCCCTCGGCAACAACAACAGCAATATGAACGTCGACATGAGAGAAGTGCTAGCCCGCCGATGCAACAACAGTATGCTTGTCCAGGTCAAGATAGATACAATGATGGTTATTTGGCGATGGACGATGCCAGATTTCCAAGGCCAGAACATCATGTGATTGGATCAAGATTGGGAAATAGGAACTTGTATCCAGATGATGCAAGGCTGAAGTTGGACCGAATCTATAGATCGGAGATGATTGAGGTGCAAGGTCCTCCGGGTCCAACATGCTTTGGACCTCGGATCATGAGAGAGCCACCTGTGCCAAACTTTCAGTTGGCTCGGGGAACAAAGACGTATGATGGTAGCACTAAGCCGGAGGATTGACTCATTGACTATGCAACTGCAGTGAATATTGCCACGGGCAATTTGAGATGGGCTGTGCAATATGTACCACAGATGTTGGAAGGACCAACAAGGATCTGGTTGAACAACTTGCCGGCAGGAAGTATTAACCGTTGGATTGACTTTGAGGAGTTATTCATTAGCAACTTTGCAAGAATGTACAAAAGGCCAAATAGGCCACAAACTCTAGCACTATGCAAGCAGATACCGAATGAGACAGACCGGGAGTTTTTGACTCGCTGGTGCAATGTGCGCAATTCCTGTGAAGGGATAATTGAGTCTCAAGCTATTGCATGGTTCGCCCGGGTGTAGATATGGGAGTATGTTGTGGTAGAGGTTGCAGAGAGATATGCCAACTACCTTGGCTGAAACAATCCGGATCGCTGATTCGTATGTGTTGGGTGATCCAACTCAACCTCGGCTGATGTCAACTGAGTCAAATGAAGAGTATTACAACAGAGATGGAACCGGGTCATCCCGACGAAATGACTTTTGAGGTAAAAGGAGAGATGAGTGGCCAGATTACAGGTACAGTTTGCAACAAGTTGCGGCTATGGATCATGATTTGCCAAATGCCAGAGCAAACCAGCGTCAGAAAACTAGAGGGCAACAGTGGACTCCGAGAAATGATGGCAAGAAAACTTGGACGCTAGAGCAGAAGAAACAGTGGCAAGAAAGAAAGGACAGGCCGAGATACACGTATGAGTCTATGCTGGATCAGCCGTGCAAGTTCCACACGCCAAATCCAAGTAACCCGGCGAATCATACGACCCGACAATGTGAATGGATGAGGAAAATAGAGCGAAGTGGCTCAGGGAATGCTCAGGCACCTCGGCACGATGCACCTCAGCATGATGCACCTTGGCAGCAGCAGCTCACTAGGGGAAATGGATAGCAACTGGTTACCTCCACCTTCACCGAGATATGAGAACCATGAGAGAAGGGATGCAGTGCATCAGATAGAAAACCAGCAATAGCAGCATTAAAGGTATCCCGGAAATGACAGGAGAAATGAATATAGAGAACATCACTAGAGATATTGTGTGTTCACCACTGAGGAAACCAATAGAAAGAGTTTGCAGCATCGACATATGGAGGTGAATGCAGTTATGCTAGATGTGACGAGGTATATGCCTTGGGCAGATTAGGAGATAACTTGGAACATGAAAGACCACCCCAAGCTCATGCCGAGTCATGGATCATATGCACTAGTGCTGGACCCGACATTCATTGGGCCAAATATCAACGTGAGATTCTCCAAGGTGCTGATCGACAATGGAAGTAGCATCAACATCGTGTACAAGGACACCATGCACGAGTTGGGAATATCTGAGAACATGCTCCAGGCCACGAAGACAGCTTTCCACGTCATTGTGCCGGGTATTGCCTGCGAGCCCATTGGCAAGGTCTGTGTTGACATGTTATTTGGCACAAGGGACAACTGCCGGACTGCAAATTTGGAGTTTGAAGTTATGAACTTGGAAAGTGTGTATCATGCGTTACTCGGCATGCCTTCTCTCAACAAGTTTATGGCAAGTACTCACATCAGCTACTTGAAGATAAAATTGCCTAGGCCAAATGGAGTAATCACCATAACTGGGGACTTCCGGCGTTCCATTGAGTGTGCCTCAGCCAGGTCAAAATTGGCTGAGTCACTTATGATTGCACAAGAGAAACGGAGAATTTAGGAGGTGGCGGCATTGGCTCACTCCATGCAGACGCATATGTCGATGCTAAGTAACCCGCACAGGAGTGTTTTGTTTCAAGCAACAAAGGATACGAAGAAAGTGCCTATTGATGACCAGTTCCTAGAGCGAACCGTAACCATTGGTGCCAGGTTAAGTGACAAATAGGAAATCGAGCTTGTCCACTTCCTCCGCGAGAATCGGGATATCTTTGCTTGGTCCACATAGGATCTGCAAGGTGTACCGAGGGAGTTGGCTGAGCACTCTTTGCATGTGAGACCCGGAGCTAAGCCGGTGAAGCAACCTCTCCGCCGCTTCGCCAAAGACAGGAGAAAGGTAATTGGTGATGAGATAGCTTGGCTCCTTGTAGCGAGGTTTATCATGGAAGTACTCTATCTGGATTGGCTATCCAACCCGATGCTTGTGGAGAAGAAAAAGGATGATCCGAATGTAGAGGTGGTGTGGCGCATGTGTATTGATTACACTAACCTAAATAAGGTGTGTCCAAAATATCCATTCCCACTATCAAGGATAGATCAGGTCATAGATTTGACCATTGGGCGTGAGTTGTTGTCATTTGTAGATGCTTATTCTGGTTTCCACCAGATACCACTGAACCTTGATGATCAAATAAAAACTGCTTTCATTACCCCGTATGGGTCTTATTGCTATCACACCGTGCTATTTGGCTTACGTAATGCAGGATCAGCGTATCAGAGGTGTATGAAAAAATGTTTACATGATCAGATTGGGAAAAATTTCTAGGTATATGTAGATGATGTGGTGATAAAAACTAAGGAAAGAAAAGCGCTCCTTGATGATATCCAACAAACATTTGCGAACCTAAGGAGGTTCCGAATGAAGCTTAACCGAGATAAATGTACATTCAGTGTGCCGGCTAGGATGTTACTCGATTTTCTCGTGTCCAGCCGAGGTATCGAGGCTAACCCTACAAAAATCCGATCCATAGAAAGAATGGAACTTCTGAAGTGCCTTAATGATGTGCACAAGTTTACTAGTTGCATGGCATCATTAAGCTGGTTTGTATATCGGTTGGGAGAGAAGGCATTGCCCCTCTACCAGCTACTGAAAAAAGGTAGATAAATTCGTCTGGACACCGCAAGGTGATAGCACATTTCATGAACTGAAAAATATGCTAGCCTTTGTACCAGTGTTAGCCTCACGACTATCCAAGGAGCCAATGTTGCTCTATATAGCAGCGACCAACCGAGTTGTAAGTGCCATGATAGTGGTGGAGCGTGAAGAGGAAGGTAAGTTGATGCAGAGTCTAGTATATTACCTAAGCAAGGTATTGTCTACTTCGAAGCAGAACTACCCTCATTACCAGAAAATGGAATATGGTGTGTACATGGTAGCCAAGAAGCTCAAGCACTACTTTGAAGAACACCCCATAAAAGTGATATGTGAAGCACCCATATCCGAGATAATGAGTAACAAAGATGCAACTGGCCGGATTGCAAAGTGGGCAATTGAGCTAGCCCCATATGCACCACAATTTGATAGAAGAGATGCCATAAAGTCTCAAGTAGTACCGGATTTCTTCGTCGATTGGGCCGAGATGCAGTACAAACCACCTTTATCGGACTGCAACTCTGGAGGATGCACTTTGATGGGTCAAAACTGAAGGAAGGATTAGGGGTCGGGTAGTACTTACCTTGCCCAAGAAAGATCAACTAAAATATGTTCTCCAGATCCATTTTAGAGCATCAAACAATGTGTCTGAGTATGAAGCACTTGTGCATGGACTTAAAGTGGCCAAGGAAGTTGGGATATGTCACATACAATGCTTTGGTGACTCGGATTTGGTGGTGCAGCAAGTATCTTGTATGTGGGATGCCCTAGATGCAAACATGGCCCTTTATAGATTACATGTCCAAAAGATATGTGGGTACTTTGAGGGATGTCAATTCCACCATGTACCTCGGCTTGAGAATGAAGCAGCCAAGATACTGGCTAAGGTGGGGTCATCTCGGCAGCCAATCCCACTAGGAGTTGCTTTGGAGCACTTGAGAAAACCATCTATCACACCTTCACTAGAATCCGAGTTAATCTATGTCCCGGCGCACTCCAGATCAGAAGCTACCCCAATGAATGTTGACTGGGGGAACACCTCATCAAACCCGGGGACTACCTCGTCAAACCCAGGGACTGCCTCGCAGAACCCGGGGACTGTTCAGCTTGATCCAGTGGGAGTTACGTCGGTGGATGCAATGGAAATTGATGAGGTGCTTTTCCCAGTTCATGCTGTGCCAACTTGGGCCAAGCCAATATTTGAGTTCTTGAAGGATGGAACTTTGCCAAGTGATGAGATACTTTCAAGGCAGATCCAAAGGAGAGCATAGGCATACACCATTATCAATGCCGAATTATACAAGAGAAGTGTAACAAGTGTTCTACAACGCTGTGTTGACCCGGAAGAAGGGCTTGACATCATCCGAGATATACATCAGGGGGGATGTGGGCATCACGCCTCGTCCAGAGCCTTAGTGGCAAAAGCTTTTTGGCATGTATTTTACTGGCCAAGTTCCTTGGATCAAGCAGAAGATCTTGTAAGGAAGTGCAATGGCTGTCAGAGGTATGCCACCAAAACACACATGCCAATGTCGGAACTGAAAACTATACCAATCACTTGGCCATTTGCGGTGTGGTGCTTGGACATGTTTGGACCGTTCAAGCCGACAAAAGGAAACATGACCCATATCTTGGTCATGGTGGAATTTTTTCCAACTGGATCGAAGTAAAACCAATAAGAAAATGTGATGGAGCTACTGCCGTGACTTTCCTCAAGGATATAATTATGAGATATGGCTATCCTCATAGTATCATAACTGATAATGGCACTAACGAGGGGTTAACTCATCAATGCCCATCACAGATGGACTTAGGCTCGAGGAAGTGGGGAGCCCTGGAGGCATCAATCAGCTAGCAAAGATGCACACAGGTGATGCAAGGTTTACCCAGGTTCAAGCCTCATAGAGGACCCTACTCCTGCTTGTCTGCTCTTGGAATTATCGAGGAGGTGAAAGTTACAGGGGGTGTGCAGATGCAATCTGGCGATGGTGTGGAAACTAGGGTTGCAGATTGTCCTCCTCGCCGCCCCCTCCTAGCCTTTATATAGATAGGCTAGGTCTCGGGATAGCAGGCCGAGTCGGTTACATATTAGGGTTTTGCCTTTAAACTTCTATCTTGAGTTTGTCGTGTGCTGCAAGCAGTCAAAGTCTCCTTGGTCACCCGAATCTTGACTAGGCCCTAGAAACATTGTGGGGTTCTTCTAGGCTAGACCGTATATGCTGGTCACGAGTACCTGTAAGGTATGCCCATGTCAGGCACCAATTTTGCTGAAGGAGCATTTGCAAGATTTTGCCAAGATAAGAAGATCCGGCTAGACGTTGCATCAGTAGCCCACCCTACATCAAACGGACAAGTGGAAAGATCCAACGGACTAGTTTTCCGGGATAAAACCTCGTCTCATTTAGCCGCTGCAAAGATCAGTGGGGTGCTGGATAGAAGAACTACCAGCGGTACTGTGGAGTTTAAGAACAACTCCGAATCAATCAATAGGCTATATGCCATTCTTTCTGGTATATAGGGCAGAAGCTATATTACCAGCCGACATAGAGCATGACTCGCCCAAGATTGCCCAATACAAAGAAGCCGAAGTGCAAGAAGCCCGACAAAATGATGTTGATCTACTGGAAGAAGTGAGAGAACTGGCCTTGTCCAGATCCGCCATATATCAGCAAAATATCCAACGCTACCATAGCCAGAAAGTAAGCCCCCGAGTCTTCCGAGAAGGTGATCTTATACTTCGGCTGGTGCAGCGCACTGCCGGCATGCATAAGTTATCCCCTCCATGGGAAGTGCCATTCATTGTAAGCAAAACACTACACAATGATGCCTACTACCTCATTGATGCACAGCCACAGGAGAAAAACAAGGCAGACAAGTTCAGCGAGGAATCCAAGCGTCCATGGAATGTAGCTCTACTTCGCCCGTTTTACACTTAACGAAAAGTGTATGTATCTTAAACTCTCATATTCGGCATGTATGTCGACAATGATCTTATCAATGAAACTTTGGCACCCGAGCAGAAAGTTGGGGACTGCCTTAATAATTGTCTTTTCTGTATTTACTTTTTATATGTCGGCTAGCTTAAATTAGTTACACCTTAGCCAAATTAGTAATGTGTAGGCACCGAAAACCTAACTCTTCGATTTGCTACTGTCCAACAAGAATTAGCTTCATGGCAAGCAAGAGAACAAGTTTGGAATGGCTAGGGACATGAAAAACGACTAAGGAAAAGAACTTAATCGAGCCGACATTTGTTATTCGGACTAACCCTTGTATTTACTTTATTTCTGACATGTTGAATTATTTTGAGCTAATCCTGAAGTTTCAAGTATTTTTAAGTCAATTTTTTGAACCTCGGACTCGTAAGTCAGAAATCAAATCAAGGTAGACGCGAGCCGAATCATAAAATTGGGAGAACAAGAAAATGGAACTCGGGGACTTCGCCCAAGTTAATCCGACATTAAAAACTTAGTGGTAGAAAAATAACCCATTGTGCATATTACATCTTCTCCCGACAGACCAGGGATTTAACAAATTTAAAAGTGTTTTTGCTCAAGGAGCAGCAGCAGCATCCGAGGCATCTGCAGCATGTGGAGGCAAGTCAGCATCGGTGGGGGGGAATCTCGGTTTCTTCCTCATCGTTCGAGTTAGCTTCTGCATCTTCTGGATCTTCAGTTTCCTCTGCAAAGTCCGAAGCTTCTTACTCTTCTCTGCCCGAACCATCTTCGACGTAACCGTCATCGACGGTGTCAAGGAAACTCGGTCCTTCATTCCATTGATGGAAAAAGGTGTACTGGATGAAGTTGTAGGCGCAAGCTTTGCGTTGAGCGATGCACTCTAGGTCATTAGTCCATTTGGATCCGTTGCGCATGCGGTCGAGAATCTTCAAGTCTAGGCCTTCATACCAAGACATCATGAAGCTCAGGGCCGTATCAGCTCCAGCGCGCGCAGCATATTCCCTCCAAAGGTCCAGATGGGTTTCACACTCCATCAATTTTGCAATTAAAGGTGCAAGACCTTCTGGAGTGCGCTCATCTAGCCAAAGGGCACTAAAGATCCGAACAACTACAGTTATGATATCCGAACCATATCTTTTCATGGTTTCAACCCACACTGCGAGGCTAACCAATGTGTCCTCCATATCATAGGGAATGAGCCCTACAGAAGGACCAACTGGAGTACCTCGCTTAACCTGGAAATTGTGAACAGAAGTGGCAGCAATGGTGTTGGACTCCGGGAATTTGCCTAAAAATGGGACAAGTAACATTAGTAAGTAAGGGCACAAGACCTGGAGAAACGAATGTCGGCAGAAGAGAAAAAACTGATGAGAGATATAACTATTGATCCGGGTTAGCTCCATGAGAGAATCAGTGTTCCTCTTCTTGAGCTTCTCATATTCTGTGGTCACTGACTCAAACTTGATGTCAGCGTGCTTCAACAAATCTTGGTTCTTCTCAAGCTGGGTTTTCATCCGCTCCTTTTCCTTGAAGAAGTTCTGGTCAGCCTTGTCCAGCTCAGCCTTGTGGAGATCCTTTAGCTTTTCATTTTGGTGTTGACCGAGTAATCTCATCATCCTTGAGCCGAAGTTTTGCAATTTCATTGTCTTTATTCTTGTGCTCCACTTGATGTTGCCCTGCTTTTTCGAGAAAGTGGAGCATCATGTCAGGCAAAGGCACACTATCTTGAAGAGACACTGCAATAGTTTGTTGACCTGGCAGAGCCGAGGTATAATTATGTGCTGAATCAGGAGGAAAACGGACAAAGATTGAATAAACAAGACGAGTTACCTTTGATCTTGACCAAGTTCTTCCTCGTAATTATGTTTTTGGCCTCCACTTCAGCTGTGAAATCCGGATCATAAGTTAATCCGGAGGGTAAATGGTGAAGATGAACAAAAGTGAAGGTGCAAACGAGATAACTTACCCTTCTTCTTCAGCTCAGCGATCAACACACTATGTTTTACACGAAGCTCCTTGTGCATGTCCAAGAGCCGCTGAAATTCGGCGGTGCGATAGTTGGTGGTGATCTGAAAAGGAAAGTGTTAGTCCATGCATCATTGTGAGGATTTGAATTTACTCAAGATCTAGGCCAAGTGGAACTCAACCCGGCTCTAGGTGAGTGAGGATTTGAATTTACTCAAGATCCGGGCGAAGTGGAACTCAACCTGGCTCTAGGTGAGTGAGGATTTGAATTTACTCAAGATCTGGGCCAAGTGGAACCTAACCTGACTCTAGGCGAGTGAGGATTTGAATTACTCAAGATCCAGGCCAAGCAGAACTTAACCCGGCTCTAGGTGAGTGAGGATTTGAATTTACTCAATATCCGGGCCAAGTGGACCTTAACCCGGCTCTAGGTGAGTGAGGATTTGAATCTACTACAGATCTGGGCCAAGCGGAACTTAACTCGACTCTAGGTGAGTTGGTATTTGAAACTACTAAGGAATTTAGTGCAACTAAAAATACTTCGGATTGGAGCATCCGACCGAGTAACGCGTTACTCCACCGGAGGCTCGGGGACGGGAGGATATATCTAGAATTACTTGCGCATATGTAAAGGCATGTCGAAAAGGCTTACCTCCATCATCCGACTAGCAATGGAAATAGGCTTGGAAGCTGTGTTCATCTGGGCACTGAACTCGGCTAGGCCAAACTGCTCTGGGGTGTCGGCATTAAGGTTGACAAACTCGGCGTCGTTCCAATTATTAACATATTCAATCAGAGAACCATAGCTCTCCGTGCTGAGCATCTGGGTGGTGACCAAACCCTTGGCATGAGCTGCTTTCCTGGCGGATTGTGCTGTGGCCGGGCTAGTATGTAGAGTAAGTTGTTTACTGCTAGCAGACCCGGAAGCATCAGAGATTCAAAAGTTGATCCTTTAGGGGCTTGGTTTTTGGTTGCCTTCGAAGCCTGTTGGCCCTTGGTAGCATCAGCACCTTTCTTGGCCTTGGTGCCTAATTTGGGTTGCTGCTGCGTAGAGTTGGTTTGCACTTCGGGTTTGGCTAGAGGTTTCTGCTAAGATATAAGTTTGGCAGAAGTAGTTGGCACAGAGGGCTTGGTCTTTGAGCTGGGCGGAGCTTGGTCATCTCGCCGAGTCTTGAGAGACTCGAACGAGGTAGGAGGAACTGGAATAGCAGAACTTTGTGCTAGAGTTGGTGATGGAACTGGTGAAGGTTGAACTGGGGTTGGTGCCGGGATCACCGACACCTCGGAAGGAATTGTCTTGGCGCCTATGTTGCTGGCGCCACTATCATCTTATTGCTGGGTAGAAGAGGCACTGGGCTTGTCCGGCATAGGCGCATCCTCGGCAGTGCCACCTCCCTCCATGCTGACATTGCCCTCCTCTTGTCGAGGTGGCTGAGATTCAGCGCAGCCGCGGAGCTCTCCACAATAGGGCTCAACAGGCGCGCATCGTCATGGCGAGGAGAAGGTGGAGCATCTCGGAGGGGCGAGGCTATGCTCGAATCACTCCGGGGGATCTCCTTGGGAGCCCTACCGGGTCAGATAGCGTAGAACAACAAGTCAGAACGGAAAGAGAGAAACATGAAATACACACAAAGTAAGAACAACTAATTAAAAGAGCAAGGAAAAAGATAGAAGAGCTTACTCGGATGAGGTAGGAGGCTCCCTGGGTTTTGGGGCTCTCCAAACCATGGCCTTTGGTGCGGGCTTGCCGGTGCCTTGACCCCAGATTTCTTCTGCCTTTTCTTAGTTTGTGGCAGCTCAGAAGAGGGAGCTGAGGTGACCACATGTTTCTTAGAAGGGGCAGGAACCGGATCACCCACAACAAGGGGAGGATCGTCGTGGACCTGACCGGCCAGGTTAGCTGAAGCCGAGTCAAGGGGAAAGGCATATGAGATAGGCATGGGATCATATACCTCCAAGATTTCAATATCAGGGTCTTTGTTGTCATCCAGCCAATCCATTAAGCCAGAAGTCTTACCAGAGGGTCGTCTGGCGCTAGGATCCGGAGTGGGCAAGAAGGTCTCCAAATCCGGCTCCTCCGTATCTGAGGCCTCATGATCTTTCCCCCAAGGGATGGTTCCTTGCCATCCACAACTGTTTGATGGAGAAACAACTGAAAGTAGTATTGCAAAAGGATCAAGTAAGTAATGCGCACCGACCTAACTCGGAAAAGGATCAAGTAAGACGATATACCTCGAAGGAAGATTATCTCGGCCGAAGTGCTCAAACCCCCACTCCTAGTCCTCATTGAAGGCTTTGTCTATATTGAAGATAGCCTTGACCAGGCGGAAGATTAGGGTATTATTGAGCTCAAAGGAAGTGGTCTGGTTGGGGTCGAGATGCCCACTCATATGTCAGAGCTTGTGGGTGCACTTCTGTAGAGGGAAGATTCGGCTACGAATAAAGGTGATCATGATATCCTTGCTGCGCAGCCCCAAGTTGTTCAGTTCCTTGATCTGTTTTTCTACCTGAACCACCAAGGCAATGGATTTCCTCGGAACTCAGCCCCATAAGGTCCTATCCGAGATGCCGAGCGAGTAAGGGAGCAGCCGAATCTTTTCCTCTTCGGTATCATTCTTCACGTAGAAGAATGTAAAGGCCCAGCCCTTGTAGGACTCAAGGCCGGTGACTCGGGGGAAGACAAAATTCTTTTGAGGGGATATGGAGGCTGCCCTGCATTGAGTTAGGGATTTGTCGGCAGGGCAACAAGAGGATTCGGGATAACTTTGGCCCTAAAGCCAAAGAACTTAAACTAGAGTTGGATAGTGGGCTAGAGACCGAGGTAACCCTCAACCCCAGAGGCAAAAGAAGGGAGGGAAGTAAAGGCATTAGCTGGCAGATGGTGTGGTTGGAGCTCGAATGTAGTGATGAATTCGCAGAAGAAATCGCTAACTGGAAGACAAAACCCACGCTGGAAATGCGAGAGGAAAACCACGAACTCACCAAGATTGGGCGAGGGAATGATCTCCTCGCAAGGGAGGCGGCAGGTGACCCCGACAGGGATGCGGCGAGTCCGGTAGATCCAAGTGATGTCATCTTTGCAGACCCAAGGGCCGGTCCAGGCACCATGCTCGTGGGCCTCGCCGCCCTCCTCATGCTCTTCAACAATGGCGACCTCCTCCTCAGCAATCTCTAGGACCCTGCCTTCGTAGAACCAATCTGTGATGGGGGTTAGACGCCTAGATTGGTGGGGCCCTGTGGCGGTGTGGCTACACAGAAGTAGCGGCATGGCTACGACAAAGAAAAACAGTGGCGAGGCACGGCGGTGGTGGTGCTACGCTTAAGCAAAGGCAACGACGGTGGCGGTGCTGTCACGCGGAGGAAGAAGAAGAAGAAGAGGAGCAAAGGGGATGTGAACAAGGAAAATGGCAAAGGGCCTCCCTCGTCCCGTATTTAACCACGCTCTAGAGGGGTAGTGGGATCCAGCGGTGCATTAAAGCCACACAGTGTGGCCGTGTATCAGCTGGATCAACCAATCAGAGGTGAGCCATAGGAAGGGACACAAGGTACAATCGATCTGACGACAGGATGTGGTGTTGCGGTTAACGAGGAGACAACCATGACATGATGTTCAAAGCAGTTATCCCTGACAATGAATAAAGTAACTGGCGCAGTAACTGGTGCATGCCCTTAAAATGAGGCAAACCAATGATTACCCTCCACGTAGGACGTGGGGAAGCGTACGAGAGAAGGAAATGATCTAAGTGGGTAACCTGGATCTAAGGAAATAACCCGGCCGGCAAGAAATATCTCGAAATGAGGCAAGGGAATGACAAGTCACAAAACTAAAGAGGGCCGAGTTACAGAGTGATTCGGCAAGAAGAGCAAAGAACTTAGTAGGATGGACCTGTTGTGGCCTTATCAGCTGAAGTTGCTAAGACCACACCAGCTTTGGGGACTAATGTTGGGGGGATAACCCCGGGTAGGGTCACGCCGGGGTATAATGGGCGTGATAGCCGAGGTACGGCAAGGTCAGAGCAGGAGCTGGCCGAGTCACCTCAAGGCAGGCCAACTTACGGCAGACCTGGCCCAAAGGATGTTCGTCTAACGTTACCCCGGCCATATAATGTATGTCGGCTAGATCTTCGTAACTTGTTTGCAGGTACCCACATGGACGAGTTAACCAGGCCTGAGCTGGGTTACCATTTGGCTTGGAAGGGAAGGAAGGAATCTTCTTGGTCAAAGGTTTTCTCTCTCCACTATAGCGTGAGCTCAGAGGATAGAGGGATGGACTGGCAAGTATGGTCCGACAAAGGTGACGTTTCCTATGTCGGGTGACGTTGGCTATGTCGGATGACACAATGCCGTAGAGGGGCTTAGAGAGGCTTACACATGAGTCTGGATCAACCTAGACAAATAAAAGAGGAGCACCGCTTTGCTATTTTGGGAGAGGCATATTCGGGGAATATGCCTTCCACGTATGCCCTAACTTGTAAACTAGCCCCCTATATAAGGAGGGGCAGGATCTCCATAGAGAGGGTTAGCCATTTTTACTAAGGGAAAACCCTAGAGGGTTGTGTGGGTAGTAGAGAAGTTCATCCTCTTCCTCCCCAAGAACAGCTCATGGAGCCCTTGTAATCCAGCATTGTCAAGAGAGAATACAAAGATCTGTGTGTGTGTGGAATCACCACACTATCCCTCCTTGGATACCCCTAGTGCTCATTGGCCCCATATTTAGCCTATACATGGCATCTACCGTGCCACCACCACGATACATTTAGTTGAACCATTCATTGAAACCAAGATTCAGTTCAGCATGTGTCCATAGTAAATTTAGTAGTAGAAGACACTATCATTTTTCTGCTAGCAGCCAAGGTACTAGTCATTTCTACTGCCTTAGTTGGCAGGCTAGAAACCAACGCGGTTAAGTAATTTATGCACATGTACATATCCAGAACCGTAACTCAATAAAATAACTGTTCTTCGACTCGAAGGCCGGTCACATGAACACTACCTAGACAGGATGCAAAGTTGATGAAGTAGATAGGAAGGCCAACACTAAGGTTGCAGACGATGCCATCCCACTAGCGTCGAAGAAAGAAATAGTCCCTACAACATCACCACTGTCCTCCATCGGCACAACTGAGTCTAAAGGCAATAGATCATGGTCGTCGGGGTTGCATGCATCCTTGCCACCCCACCAGAACCAAGATTGAATTAGACAATAGGAAGAAGCCGAGCAGGAGCACCAAAGGGCGAGGATGCCAGAGAGGATATAGTGGTCGTTCATGAGCAGTAACCGGAGGCACGAGCTTAGAGAGCCGCACCGGCAGACTTTCCGTGGTAGCTAGGGTTGCCGCGGAGCCATGCAGGGGAGGCGTAGTGATGGTTGAGGTGAAGAAGGATACCTGAGTGGAGCATGTACCAACAAATAGCAGTGTCGAAGAAGGATGGAGTTAACCCAAACCAACGTTGGTGGTGGCGGCACACCTAGGAACCAGAATGGGGTCGAGAGCAAGCCGATTGGTCCCCATAATCAAATCAATTAGTAGGGCCAAGTAAGTTGGATCATGGCAGAGAGATGGCGACCGTCGGTGGCAGGCGTCACTGTCGGTACTCACCATAATCGATCAAGCAACTGCGAGGTCGAGTACGACTAGAGAGAGGGTGAGCGTGCGTGCGTGAGTATGTTCGGGTGAGAGGGGAAAGTGAGAAAGAGAGAGCGAAAGTGAGATGGGCCAGGGAGGGTGGGGTTTGACCCTGATCCTAGTTGGACCGAGTTGGGCCAAATCGTCCTATGGGCCAGGAGGGATCGTGGGTCGAGCCTAGAAAAGGAATAAATTGGAAAATAAATAAAAAGGAAAATTACCAAAAGAACCCTATGGATATTTAACTCTAGAAAAATGGAGGAGAATCCTAAAAATGCATATGCTATATCAAAATGTTCACAAAAATAATACCGACCTAGAAAAATATAATATTACTTGTTGTAGTTAAATAAAATTCAACTAAATATTAACACCATTAAATCCCTCAATAAAATATAGCAAAATAAGGAAAAGTTCTAAAAACAAATAAAGATCACTTTTGTGTATAATAATAAATCTATTATTTTATAAAATGTTAATTATAAGATTCCAAGTCATTTTAGGATTTATAAAAATAAGTGTTATATTTGGGTTTATAAAGTCCTTTTCTTCTATTAAAATAAAAGAGATATATTCTTTCTTATCATCAAAATAAATCATGGTTAGCTTTAATTGACTAATAAGGATTTATTGAAACTTAGAATGTAATTACTTAAAGCTAAAACATGTAGAACTTATATAAATCTATTTCTTTAAACAATAGAATTAATTCTTTAGTTTATCTAAATACTTCAAACCATAACAAATAATTGAGATCGTCTATTTATGGTATCATCAATAAGATAAATCTTGTCTTTAGGATTATAATAGCAAATTGTGTCTTGAACTCATCATTCATTCACATTGGGAGTGAATGATATCACATCCTTAATCATGCTTAGGAAAAAACCCTAGAGCTGAATAATGTTATTATCACACTATATCTTAATTTAATTATGTTTCTATAGTTAACTTTGTTCTTTTACTCGTTAAGCTAAAAGTCTGCTAACTCAAGATCATTAGAGTGATCCAAATTTCTACTGGTTGCATTTTGTGAACATTGTGCATTACTTAACATAGCATGACAAGGTTTTTCATCAAAAGTTATTCTTTTTGCCACTTCAAACAAACACACTATGATATTTATTTAAAGACTTAACAACTTAATACATGGGCTTTCATAATAGTTACATGGCACCAATCAATCTTAATATTGTATTATTGTTTTGCTTTACTTATTATATCTTGTATGTTAGTCTTAAGTTCCTTATCGATATATTTTCTTGTGAAGTAAACTTGAAGATAAACCAAATATTCAAGAAATCACCTAAGTTCAACTCATTCACGTTATTGGGGAATTACTTCAGGATTTTGCAAAATACATAGCATTTCTTATGCATCACAACATATTGCTTATTTAAACATTAGTCCTTATCGTACCAATGATGGTGTTTTCAGATATTGGATCTTATATTGTCCCGAAGACCATGATTGTATAATCTTGTAATAACAAAGGAAAGTTCACACTTTCTCATGTCCTTTGGTTGTTTTCTATCAAGGATTTGCAATCTATTATTGTTATCACCTTCACTTCAAAATGGATGTTAGAAAACAATATTTTCAAAATTAAGGTGAACTATTGGTTACTGAGCCGGTGTGGTCTTTTAATCAATTATGAGTGGCAATGAAACCACCATTGCTTAGGAATGTATCATCTAGGATTTAACAAGTGATTATTCCAAAATTGAAGCATATTTACGTCTTGTTTTTGCAGAAGTAGAGTAGGGTTTTTAGCATTTTACTACGTTTGGGCACACCTTTTGTCCTTGTTTCAATAGGATCACGAATTACTAAAGTATCTTATGAACATATCATTTGGAACTATCTTATTATGTTGTAATATCATATTTTTAAGTGATAAAGGCCATTTAATTGATTTTTCCTCGTATCTGGGAGATTTTCATATGGGGAGGAGGACACAAGGGTCTTAACGACCATTGGCACAGGCAGAGCCTACTAGTACCGTCTGCACGTACCATACAGCAGCACATCCGCCTCATCAAATACTTTCACCTCGTGAAGACGGATCTATGACCCAACATTCACAGAAACTTCTAGCCACAAAAAACCACACCATAAAGAGATGGAGAAACCCTAGCATTATTATGAAATAAAGTAAAGATGCTCTATTACTTTTGTCCAATATCTATTGATTGATGATGTGTGTTTGATCTCTCTCTTTAGATGGTATGTGTATTCGGCCACATATAATTTGCCTTTGGGTCTAAAGAAAAGGGTGAACTCCTTTGGACGTGTTTGGAAGTATGCCCAGAGCTATTTGTGACTAGGAGCACTCGCTTATAAACTACATGGTCAAAGGAGGAATAAAAAGAGATTCACTAAGCTAATTACGATATCCACCGGGAGACCCTTAATTGCGGTGGTCTGTATGGGTGACTGCTCTCAAACATCGTGGTGGTTATTTAGATATAACCTAATTCCTTGGCTCAACAAAGTGACTGCCTATGAGCCATGTGGTGAACATCTTATTACATAGCTCTCTCCACACATGTCATGACATAAGAAATAGGTTATCCTAATTCTGATTAATTGCAACATGCTAGTGGTATATCCTACATCCCCGAGAATGCTTTAGCCTTATTAAGTTCAACCACCATTCCAAACGCTTTCGTTACTTGTTTTCTTTTGCTTTTTAATTTACTTTTCCGCATTCAACCAAAAACCTTTCAAACACCCTTTACTTGAATTCAAATGCAGCTTACAAGTATCCTTTGGTATATAGTGATGAGGGGCATAAATACCTTAACCAAATAGCTCTATGTGGGTTTGATACTGTTATTTCGAAACTAGCTACAATCGATCTGTGCACTTGCAGTCATCAAGCTATTTTCTGGTGCGTTGCGACGGAGCTAAGAGCTTTTGGTCTTTGTTCTTAGTTCCTTATTCTACTATTTTTTTACTAAAGTTGATTACTAGTTTTAGTAAACATCATGACTACACTCGGACTGATGAATCAGCTCGATGCAACTAAACACCTTGGGAAGTTTGATAGAGGACTTGTCAACTTCTACAGGACACGATCCAGATGAGGATACTTACACTCATTTAATGCATTTTACCGAGTTATGTTGGACACCTAAATTGAGAGGCTATTCTGATGATGAATTGAAACTTAAATTATTTGGCCAATATCTAACCAACATTGCTTTAGCCTGGTATAGAATTTGCCTTGCTGAAAAAATTGATACTTGGGAAAAACTCAAAGGAGAATTCATATTTTGATTCTTTCCCAAAGTAAAGATGGCTGAGGTAAGAAGGGCAATCATGAACTTCAAAAACCACCCAGGTGAAGACTTGGTAAGGGCTTTCAAAATGTATAAGTCCATCCTTAATAAATGTCCCCACCATAATTTACCTGAATGGTATGTTTTACATATTTTATATGGGGGACTTAATCAAGAAATTAAACATGAGCTAGACATACATTCCGAAGGCTCTTTTATGGAGTTAACTATAACTAAAGCTTGGGAACTCCTAGAACGTATTCGTCTCAATAGAGAAACTTGGGGATTTGATTTAGGCGGCGAAGGAGGTATAGAATTTGAATATGATTGTCTCAATGCTTATAAGAAGTCTGGTAAGGTTAGAGAAACTGCTAACGAACTTCAACTTGATGATGATATGTTTTTTAAATCTTTTAGTCTTTTATAGAACACATTGAAGGTCCCAAGAAAGATTGGCTTCAATATATTCCCCCACCTGAGCTAGTTGAAGATTTTGAGACAATAACTGTGGCTCATGTAGAGCCATTGAGGGAGATAGGCCCTTATATTGAACCCCTTCCTTTTTCAAGGACTGCACGAAAACATATGATGGCTCAGCAGCTCAAAGAACAATGTGAAGAAGAGAGAATGTTCCTCAAAATTCTAGAAGAAGAGGCACTAGCAAGAAAAATTAACCAGGTGAGTATGTAGGAGACTAGGGAACCAACAAAATAAGATATCCTAACCATGTTTGCACATTACAATGTGATAGAGCTAGATACCGAAGCTTCATAGTTTGTTGAAGGAAAGGTAAAAGCTAAGGAAGTTGGTAAACATGTCCTCCCTTGTACTTTTGGTGGATCTTCTTATTATGGCCTCTATGATATTAGAACAGCTGTTAATTAGAGGGTACTGAGATGACAATGATGCTTGTAGATAAAAAAATCAGAGTTCCTATGAGAATAATTAGAGATGTCCCAATTTGTATTGGACCATACAAGTACCCCATTGATTTTATACTTGTTGATATGCCTATTGATGTTTATTGTCCAATTATTTTTGGAAGAACTTTCTTGAACACCGCAGGGGCAAACATTGTCTATAAGAGAGAAACTGTATTTCTCAAGTTTGGTGAAGAGAAAATGGACTTCCACTTTTCTAAATTACATCAGAAGCCAGTTATTGAGGAGTTGGACGAATATGAATATGGGCAAGAAGAGGAAGGTAACATCATTAGTCTTGCCTTTGTAGTCGTTGAAACTCCCGATGATAATTTAGCAAGGAGTTTAGTTGCTAATAATAATATTCATCAAGATATAAATAAGATGGAAATTGATGATTATCTTGATTCAACCCCTGAGGTAGATCCCAAAATGAATAAAATTTATGAAAAACCTATAAGGAAAGGGGATGAGGCACTTCCGACTCCTACACTTAAAACCTTGCCCAAGGAATTAAAATATAGGTTTCTTGATGAAACTAATAATTTCCCTGTCATTGTAAGTTCTAACCTTGTAGAAAAAGAGGAGGAAAACTTGATAATGGTTCTCTGGATGCAACATAATGCTCTTGGGTATTCGATGAGTGACTTGAAAGGTATTAGTCCCTCGATAACCACTCATAGAATATTTATGGAAGAAGGAGCTCAGCCAATTGCAGATTTTCAAAGGAGACTTAAACCCCACATGAAAGAAGAGGTAAGAAAAGAGGTAATATGCTTATTAGATGCAAGAATAATCTTTCATGTGGAAGAAAGTGATTGGGAAAGTCCTATGCGTTGTGTTCCTAAGAAAGGTGGGTTTGCTGTCGTTCAAAATGAACACAATGAGATGGTACCAACTAGAAATTTTATTGGTCATAGGATGTGTACTGATTATAGCAAAATTAATAAGGAAACTAGAAAGAATCATTATCCTTTACCATTTATAGACCAAACTTTAGAGAGTCTTACTATGCATTCCCATTTTTGCTATCTATACGGTTATTCTGGTTTTTCTCAAATATATGTTCACCATGATGATAAACTAAAGACAACTTTCACTTGCCCTTTCAGCTTATATGCTTATCGTTCTATGCCATTTGGTCTTTGCAATGCCCCTACCACCTTCCAAACACTACAAGAATCTGGGCGGTTCATGACGATCTGATATCGTCGTGGATGAGGGTCAGAACATCGTAGATGGCCATCCGTGACGTATTCTGCGACAAAAAAATAGGTCATGGACCTCACGTCATAATTGAATCCTTAATGTTTTCTTTGTCTAAAAACGTCACGGGCCGCCTATGACGTTCCTCCAATTTCGTCGTGACAAACTGGACTGGCCCGACCTAGGCCCGGTCTGTCATGACGTTTTTACTTCGTGATGAACGATGCCACATGGCGGACGACACCGCGAACTGCCGTCAGTGACGTTTGCTGACATCATTGTTGCCGTTTGTGATGTCATCCCTATCGGGACATTTATTTTTCGTCATGACTTGATTCCATAACCGCCACTTCCTTACGTCATCACGTCGTCTATGACGTCATGCCAACCGTGACCGTTGCCGGCCGCCGACATGTAGACACGTGATCCATTCAAATGATAACACGTGGGTCAATTGCAGGACAAGACGAGGACCAATCAGCGCCAGACACGTATCGTCTAGAAGAAATGATGATGTAATCAGTCTCGTGACCTTACTAACCATGACGGAAATATTTCGTAAAGAAACACTCAAGACGTTTATAGGATTACAATACATAATTTGACAGAAAATTCCAGGACAAATATTTCACTCTCGAGAAATGAATACCAGACACAAATAAGTTCAACTCATGCCAGACACATTTACACAAATTCACCATATTGCCTATTGTGGTTCGCACAGGTGAGATAACACTTTTTGTATTAATGCATTTGCCTCTTCTTGTTTCTTCCTCAGGTGTTCTTGTTTCTTTCGCATTGCTTGTAGGTCTTCCAAATACTTCAGCCTCTCTGCCTCGCCAGATTCCTTCACCTGCTGCAACTCCTCAATGGCACAGCACAGTTCCACATTACCTACTTTATGAGCCTCGAGTTGAACTCCTAGCTGAGACTTGGTTGGTTTCGAAGTACTTGCAAAGATGCTGATGTTCTTCACGACAGTTGGCTTTCTCTTGTTTTGAGACAACACAAAGTGCACAACATTGATGGAAGGAATTCCTTCATCCTCTATGCTATTTTCTGGAGGATATGACACCAACTTTCTTTCCACGACTGCCTACAAGTTTTAGGAATATAATAGAATCTGAGAAACCTAGCAAGCAAACAATAAGCACATCGTATATGTGAGGGAAGAAAAGGGCATTGAATTTGTCGAAGATGGAAAGTATTATGGAGGACTTATAGTTGCTTCTTGCATATTGTCAGTCAAGCCATTTTTGAGCAGTTCAATGGAGCCTTCCTCCATGTCGCACAAAACCTCGTAGCTGCGAGCACTAGTGGCATGAGGGTACTTGACGAGTTGTCTGTTGATCTTGTTTTTTTCAGGGAGTATACAGTTAGTCCATCTTAAACAATTCAAATAGGAGAAGTTTAGTAAACAATACATGACCTTGTTTCTGGGGTCGGACCAAAAATCGACAAGCCTGAACCACTCCTCATTGCTCATGTGTTCCACAGGAGATATCCTTGTAACTTCATTCGCTAGGAAATTGTAAAAAAACTGTTTCTTCAGAGTATGCCATTGATTTCTTGCGTGCCTCATTAACTGCTTGTTACAAACAAATTTCACATCAGGTAGAGAGGGGTCCATGACAAACTTTTCCTGAAATAAAACAAAGATTATCAGATTTCGCATTAACGGCAAAAGGAAGAAAGGGATAGTTGAGTGTTATGGAACATACATAAACTTTTCCATAGAAGTCTGCTCTGACATCCAACCTCTCCCTGTACTCTTTCCACTGGGGAAGATAGGCAACTGAGTCCTGACTATTACTACACACTCATTGGCAAACTTGGCAGCAATCGCTGGTGAAACTGGTCTAGTTCTTCCTAGAGGAATGACAAGTTGAAGTCCTTTTGTGGGTATATTGTCAACCACCAACAGAGGATCATCATGCGTAAAAGTGTCTCCAGAATGATTATGCCCAAATTCATCTACAAGAATGGGTATGAGTTAGTGTTCTACAACAGTAAATGCAATGAGTATGGTTCACACAATATAATGTTAATCGGTTACTGTAGAGCAAGCAATTTGTTCAACATGTTACCTTCTTGATCCTAGTCAAAACGGTCAAATAACCATCCATCACGTTTCACATCAGGCCCCTCGCCTTTGGTAGCTGAACCCTCAGATGTAGTCCCTTCGGAGAGGTGGACAGTCGCATTGGAGAGGCGCCCGTGCATGGCCAGGAGGGGGCTTCTGCTTGCCCTGGGGACGTGCACAGTCGCTTTGGAGAGGCGTCCGTGCATGGCCGGGCGGGGGCTGCTGCTTGCCTTGGGGAGGTGCCCACGGGCTGCTAGCGTAGGGGAGGTGCTCGTGGACACCAGTGATCTGGCTGCTGGCCTTGGGGAGGTGTGTGCTCGGCTTGGGTAGCTTCCTAGCCGCCTTGGTCAACTGGTTGCTTACCCTTGGACCTGGTTTTTCTGGAAGTTTCTGTGCCTGCACCTTGGCCTGCGAAGACGCGCTTCCGAGTAGATGCTAGACCAGCTAGAGCCAATGATGTCCTGACGGCAGCTGTCTTGTTGCATTTCCTCTTCTGTGGCTAGAAATTCCATTTGTACCGGTCAATTAGGGATAATAAAGAAGGAACAGATATATGTCAAAATCAGTAAGCAAATAATTCAACACAAGATGAGTAAGAAGGTAAGGGGTCGACCTGCGACTCATTCTCCTCATTGACATCATATAGGTCTCCTTCAATGATATTTCCCTCCTCTTCAGGATCATAGTCAGATCTAGAGAAGTCATTTCTTGTCTTTTTAGGAGAGAATATAGTAGGAGATGCGAAAAGACTTGCTAAGGTACTAACACCCACTTGTTGCAAGCGATCATTGTTTCTCATGATGTTTTTCAGCCGACTTTCTTCCATGGGATGCATTTGAGTATCTAACATTAATAAAGAAATCCAAGTCAGCTACAAATTAAACAGTCAATTAAACAAAATATAACATATGGCGTTGATTGCCCAATAGCAAACATGAGCAGGAGAATGAACATATTGCCTCTCTCAAACAAGCAATTTCACAAGCATGGAAAATGAATCACATGAACATTGAGCAGGCTTAAAAGAGTAGAGAATTTACAGGCAAGGAGGTTGCTTACTTGCCTGCAGGTGCTACGGCCTTTTTCTTTGTGCACTTCTTGCCCGAAACCTTGCTGGACTTCCTTGTCGGTGAGGAGGACGATGATCTGGCGTGCCTTGACGACATGGTGGACGGCGAGGAGACATGCATTGTTGGTGGGGTGGACGACAAGGTAGTAGACCTTGACGTCGAGGTTCACAGAGATGGGGAGGACCTTGTTAGCGAGGTGGAAGATGGGGAGGATGGCCAGATGGTAGTGCTCGACGACAAGGTGGAAGATCCGGGAGCTCGACGGCTTTGTTGGAAACTGGGAAGCTGTGAGATCCAGGCACATGGCTTAATAGGATTGATAGGATACCCATATCAACAAGTTGCAACTTCTTTTCCGGAAGCTCATTCAAAAAGAACTCTAAGGTTAAGCGTGCTTGGCCTAGAGTAATTCTTGGATGGGTCACCGACCGGGAAGTGGGTAACCGGGTGCGCACGAGTGAGGACAAAGTGCGCATAAAAGACTAGTGTTGGTCTGTGGGGCCAGTCTAGATATCCTATTAAGCTGCCAGGAGTGACACCCCCGGGCCCAGGAGTGGACGGGGTGTTACAAGTGGTATCAGAGCCGACCCTTGCGATTACACGGGTGTGTGCGGGTCAGTGGCAGGACATGTGGAGCATGGCGTGTGTGGCCCGGAGTGGACACGACATGGCACATGTGCCGGCACTGGACGCATAGACGCGTGCCAAGAGGGAACGTTCCTGGGGTGTGCTTGATCGATGAGGGCATCGATCTTCTAAAGGGTGGGTGTATGTGAGATCCAGGCACATGGCTTAATAGGATTGATAGGATACCCATATCAACAAGTTGCAACTTCTTTTCCGGAAGCTCATTCAAAAAGAACTCTAAGGTTAAGCGTGCTTGGCCTAGAGTAATTCTAGGATGGGTGACCGACCGAGAAGTGGGTAACCGGGTGCGCACAAGTGAGGACAAAGTGCGGAGAAAAGATTATTGTTGGTCTGTGGGGCCAGTCTAGATGTCCTATTAAGCTGCTAGGAGTGACATCCCCCGGGCCCAGGAGTGGACGGGGTATTACATAAGCTGAGGACGGGCTAGGGTTTGGCCTAGGTAGATGGTTAAATGATTACTAGGACGGACGATGGCGGGCGAGGGTACAACGACGGCCGTGCTGCGATGGGCGGGCGGCGGCTAGGGCGGGCGTAGGAGATTTGGATCTGTCTCCTTTTGGTGAGGGGATAAAGAAGGGTTTCCAATAGATTACGTAAATGCCCTCTACGCCAACGCATTGGTTACGCTATGTGGATGGGCTGAACCGTAATATCAACGTGCGAGAATTTGGGTGCCCAAAATTTTGGATCGGCGGGAGGACCGAACCTGAAATTTTGGATTGGTGGGACGACGGAACCATAGATTATTGGCCATTGGATGAGTGGTGTGTGGCTGAAATAAATCAACATTAGGTTTCAAACATTAGGGTTCTTAAGCTAGGTGACCGGTCTTGACAATCTCTTACTGGATCTCAGAATAAATGTCTTTGTTTTGTACCTAGAAATGATTTATAAAACAATGTGGTGAAGCATCCTGGAGTGTGTGTGTGGTCATGTGGATCATCAAGGTGTGGTTTTGAGAATAACACATGCATTGATGTCTAGGGACTCCATTTAAGTCAAACAACCATTGTGGTCAGAAATCCCAGAGAGCCCCTAGAATATGCAACTTCCACATGATGATGGTGAACAAGTGTGACAGAAGCAGTTGCATCACCACACCGGCCAACTGGAGTGTGTGTGGGTCATCAAGGTGTGGTTTTTGAGAATATATAACACATGCATTGATCTATAGGGACCCCATTTGTGCCAAACAACCATGGTGGTCAGAAAGCCTAGAGAGCCCCAAGAATATGCAACTGCCACATGGAGATGGTGAACCAGTGTGACAGAAGTAGTTGCATCACCACACCGGCCAACTGGAGTGTGTGTGGATCATCAAGGTGTGGTTTTGAGAATATATAACACATGCATTGATCTATAGGGACTCCATTTGTGTCAAACAACCATGGTGGACAAAAAGCCCAAAGAGCCCCTAGAATATGCAACTGCATGGAGATGGTGAAGCAGTGTGACAGAAGCAGTTGCACTACCACACCAAACTGGAGTGTGTGTGTGGTCATGTGGATAATCAAGGGTTTTGAGAATATGTAACACATGCATTGATCTACAGGGACTCCATTTGTGTCAAACAACCATGGTGGTCAGAAAGCCTAGAGAGCCCCAAGAATATGCAATTGCCACATGGAGATGGTGAAGCAGTTGAGTGTGTGTGGATCATCAAGGTGTGGTTTGTGAGAATATATAACACATGCACTGACCTATAGGGACTCCATTTGTGTCAAACAACCATGGTGGTCAGAAAGCCCAAAGAGCCCCTAGAATGCAACTGCCACATGGAGATGGTGAACCAGTGCGACAGAAGCAGTTGCATCACCACACCGGCAATTTGAGTGTGTGTGGATCATCAAGGTGTGGTTTTGAGAATATATAACACATGCATTTATCTATATGGACTACATTTGTGTCAAAAAACCATGGTGGAAAGAGCCCAAAGAGCCCCTGAAATATGCAACTGCCACATGGACATGGTGAACCAGTGTGACAGAAGCAGTTGCATCACCACACCCAATTGAAGTGTCTGTCTGGTCATGTGGATCATCAAGGTGTGTTTTTTATAATATATAACACATGCATTGATATCTAGGGACTCCATTTGTGTCAAACAACCATGGTGGTCAGAAAGCCCGGAGAGCCCCTAGAATATGCAACTGCCACATGGAGATGGTGAACCAGTGTGACAGAAACAGTTGCATCACCACACCAGCCAATTTGAGTGTCTGCGGATCATCAAGGTGTGGTTTTTGAGAAAATATAACACATGCATTGATCTATAGGGACTCCATTTGTGTCAACCAACCATGGTGGTCAGAAAGCCCAGAGAACCCCTAGAATATGCAACTGCCACATGGAGATGGTGAACCAGTGTGATAGAAGCAGTGCATCACCACACCAGCCAACTTGAGTGTGTGTGGATCATCAAGGTGTGGTTTTTGAGAATATATAACACATGCATTGATCTATAGGGACTCCATTTGTGTCAAACAACCATGGTTGTTAGAAAGCCCAGAGAGCCCCTAGAATGCACCTGCCACATGGACATGGTGAACCAGTGTGATAGAATCAGTTGTATCACCACACCGGCCAACTTAAGTGTGTGAGGATCATCAAGGTGTGGTTTTTGAGAATATATAACACATGCATTGATCTATAGGGACTCCATTCGTGTCAAACAACCATGGTGGACAGAAACCCCAAAGAGCCCCTAGAATATGCAACTATCACATGGAGATGGTGAACCAGCGAGACAGAAACAGTTGCATCACCACACCCAACTGGAGTGTGTGTGTGGTCATGTGGATCATCAAGGTGTCGTTTTGAGAATATATATAACACATGCATTGATCTATAGGGAATCCATTTGTTTCAAACAACCATGGTGGTTAGAAAGCCCATAGAGCCCCTAGAATATGCAACTGGCACATGGAGATGGTGAACCAGTGTGACAGAAGTAGTTGCATCACCACAGCGGCCAACTAGAGAGTGTGTGGATCATCAAGGTGTGGTTTTTGAGAATATATAACACATGCATTGATCTATAGGGACTCCATTTGTGTCAAACAACCATGGTGGACAAAAAGCCCAAAGAGCCCCTAGAATATGCAACTACCACATGGAGATGGTAAACCACTGTGATAGAAGAAGTTGCATCACCACATCGGCCAACTGGAGTGTGTGTGGGTCATCAAGGTGTGGTTTTGAGAATATATAACACATGCATTGATCTATAGGGACTCCATTTGTGTCAAACAACCATGGTGGTCAGAAAGCCCAGAGAACCCCTAGAATATGCAACTGCCACATGGAGATGGTGAACCAGTGTGACAGAAGCAGTTGCATCACCACACCAGCCAACTTGAGTGTGTGTGGATCATCAAGGTGTGGTTTTTGAGAATATAAAACACATGCATTGATCTATAGGGTCTCCATTTGTGTCAAACAACCATGGTGGACAAAAAGCCCAAAGAGCCCCTAGAATATGCAACTGCCACATGGAGATGGTAAACCAGTGTGATAGAAGCAGTTGCATCACCATATCGGCCAACTGGAGTGTGTGTGGGTCATCAAGGTGTGGTTTTGTGAATATATAACACATGCATTGATCTATAGGGACTCCATTTGTGTCAAACAACCATGGTGGTCAGAAAGCCCAGAGAACCCCTAGAATATGGAACTGCCACATGGAGATGGTGAACCAGTGTGACAGAAGCAGTTGCATCACCACACCAGCCAACTTGAGTGTGTGTGGATCATCAAGGTGTGGTTTTTGAGAATATATAACACATGCATTGATCTATAGGGACTCCATTTGTGTCAAACAACCATGGTGGTCAGAAAGCCCAGAGAGCCCCTAGAATGGAACTACCACATGGAGATGGTGAACCAGTGTGACAGAAGCAGTTGCATCACCACACCGGCCAACTTGAGTGTGTGTGGATCATCAAGGTGTGGTTTTTGAGAATATATAACACATGCATTGATCTATAGGGTATGCATTGATCTATAGGGACTCCATTCGTGTCAAACAACCATGGTGGACAGAAACCCCAAAGAGCCCCTAGAATATGCAACTATCACATGGAGATGGTGAACCAGTGTGATGGAAGCTGTTGCATCACCACACCAGCCATCTTGAGTGTGTGTGGATCATCAAGGTGTGGTTTTTGAGAATATATAACACATGCGTTGATCTATAGGGACTCCATTTGTGTCAAACAAGCATGGTGGTCAGAAAGCCCTGAGAGCCCCTAGAATGCAACTACCACATGGAGATGGTGAACCAGTGTGACAGAAGCAGTTGCATCACCACACCGGCCAACTTGAGTGTGTGTGGATCATCAAGGTGTGGTTTTTGAGAATATATAACACATGCATTGATCTATAGGGTATGCATTGATCTATAGGGACTCCATTCGTTTCAAACAACCATGGTGGACAGAAACCCCAAAGAGCCCCTAGAATATGCAACTATCACATGGAGATGGTGAACCAGTGTGACAGAAACAGTTGCATCACCACACCCAATTGAAGTGTATTTCTGGTCATGTGGATCATCAAGGTGTGGTTTTTAGAATATATAACACATGCATTGATATCTAGGGACTCCATTTGTGTCAAACAACCATGGTGGTCAGAAAGCTCGGAGATCCCCTAGAATATGCAACACCCACATGGAGATGGTGAACCAATGTGACAGAAACAGTTGCATCACCACACCAGCCAACTTGAGTGTGTGCGGATCATCAAGGTGTGGTTTTTGAGAATATATAACACATGCATTGATCTATAGGGACTCCATTTGTGTCAACCAACCATGGTGGTCAGAAAGCCCAGAGAACCCCTAGAATATGCAACTGCCACATGGAGATGGTGAACCAGTGTGATGGAAGCTGCTGCATCACCACCCCGGCCAACTGGAGTGTGTGTGGATCATCAAGGTGTGGTTTTTGAGAATATATAACACATGCATTGATCTATAGGGATTCCATTTGTGTCAAACAACCATGGTGGACAAAAAGCCCAAAGAGCCCCTAGAATATCCAACTGCCACATGGAGATGGTAAACCAGTGTGATAGAAGCAGTTGCATCACCACACCGGCCAACTTGAGTGTGTGTGGATCATCAAGGTGTGGTTTTTGAAAATATATAACACATGCATTGATCTATAGGGTATGCATTGATCTATAGGGACTCCATTCGTTTCAAACAACCATGGTGGACAGAAACCCCAAAGAGCCCCTAGAATATGCAACTATCACATGGAGATGGTGAACCAGTGTGACAGAAGCAGTTGCATCACCACACCCAATTGAAGCATATGTATGGTCATGTGGATCATCAAGGTGTGGTTTTTAGAATATATAACACATGCATTGATATCTAGGGACTCCATTTGTGTCAAACAACCATGGTGGTCAGAAAGCTCGGAGAGCCCCTAGAATATGCAACAACCACATGGAGATGGTGAACCAGTGTGACAGAAACAGTTGCATCACCACACCAGCCAACTTGAGTGTGTGCGGATCATCAAGGTGTGGTTTTTGAGAATATATAACACATGCATTGATCTATAGGGACTCCATTTGTGTCAAGCAACCATGGTGGTCAGAAAGGCCAGAGAACCCCTAGAATATGCAACTGCCACATGGAGATGGTGAACCAGTGTGATGGAAGCTGTTGCATCACCACCCCGGCCAACTGGAGTGTGTGTGGATCATCAAGGTGTGGTTTTTGAGAATATATAACACATGCATTGATCTATAGGGACTCCATTTGTGTCAAACAACTATGGTGGTCAGAAAGCCTAGAGAGCCCCTAGAATATGCAACTACCACATGGAGATGGTGAACCAGTGTGACAAAAGCAGTTGCATATCACCACACCGGCGAACTAGAGTGTGTGTGTGGTCTTGTGGATCATCAAGGTGTGGTTTTGAGAATATATAACACATGCATTGATCTATAGGGACTCCATTTGTGTCAAACAACCATGGTGGACAAAAAGCCCAAAGAGCCCCTAGAATATGCAACTGCCACATGGAGATGGTAAACCAGTGTGACAGAAGCAGTTGCATCACCACATCGGCCAACTGGAGTGTGTGTGCGTCATCAAGGTGTGGTTTTGTGAATATATAACACATGCATTGATCTATAGGGACTCCATTTGTGTCAAACAACCATGGTGGTCAGAAAGCCCAGAGAACCCCTAGAATATGCAACTGCCACTTGGAGATGGTGAACCAGCGTGATAGAAGCAGTTGCATCACCACACCAGGCAACTTGAGTGTGTGTGGATCATCAAGGTGTGGTTTTTGAGAATATATAACACATGCATTGATCTATAGGGACTCCATTTGTGTCAAACAACCATGGTGGTCAGAAAGCCCAGAGAGCCCCTAGAATGGAACTACCACATGGAGATGGTGAACCAGAGTGACAGAAGCAGTTGCATCACCACACCGGCCAACTTGAGTGTGTGTGGATCATCAAGGTGTGGTTTTTGAGAATATATAACACATGCATTGATCTATAGGGTATGCATTGATCTATAGGGACTCCATTCGTGTCAAACAACCATGGTGGACAGAAACCCCAAAGAGCCCCCAGAATATGCAACTATCACATGGAGATGGTGAACCAGTGTGATGGAAGCTGTTCCATCACCACACCAGCCAACTTGAGTGTGTGTGGATCATCAAGGTGTGGTTTTTGAGAATATATAACACATGCGTTGATCTATAGGGACTCCATTTGTGTCAAACAAGCATGGTGGTCAGAAAGCCCAGAGAGCCCCTAGAATGCAACCACCACATGGAGATGGTGAACCAGTGTGACAGAAGCAGTTGCGTCACCACACCGGCCAACTTGAGTGTGTGTGGATCATCAAGGTGTGGTTTTTGAGAATATATAACACATGCATTGATCTATAGGGTATGCATTGATCTATAGGGACTCCATTCGTTTCAAACAACCATGGTGGACAGAAACCCCAAAGAGCCCCTAGAATATGCAACTATCACATGGAGATGGTGAACAAGTGTGACAGAAGCAGTTGCATCACCACACCCAATTGAAGCGTATGTCTGGTCATGTGGATCATCAAGGTGTGGTTTTTAGAATATATAACACATGCATTGATATCTAGGGACTCCATTTGTGTCAAACAACCATGGTGGTCAGAAAGCTCGGAGAGCCCCTAGAATATGCAACAACCACATGGAGATGGTGAACCAGTGTGACAGAAACAGTTGCATCACCACACCAGCCAACTTGAGTGTGTGCGGATCATCAAGGTGTGGTTTTTGAGAATATATAACACATGCATTGATCTATAGGGACTCCATTTGTGTCAAGCAACCATGGTGGTCAGAAAGGCCAGAGAACCCCTAGAATATGCAACTGCCACATGGAGATGGTGAACCAGTGTGATGGAAGCTGTTGCATCACCACCCCGGCCAACTGGAGTGTGTGTGGATCATCAAGGTGTGGTTTTTGAGAATATATAACACATGCATTGATCTATAGGGACTCCATTTGTGTCAAACAACTATGGTGGTCAGAAAGCCTAGAGAGCCCCTAGAATATGCAACTACCACATGGAGATGGTGAACCAGTGTGACAAAAGCAGTTGCATATCACCACACCGGCGAACTAGAGTGTGTGTGTGGTCTTGTGGATCATCAAGGTGTGGTTTTGAGAATATATAACACATGCATTGATCTATAGGGACTCCATTTGTGTCAAACAACCATGGTGGACAAAAAGCCCAAAGAGCCCCTAGAATATGCAACTGCCACATGGAGATGGTAAACCAGTGTGACAGAAGCAGTTGCATCACCACATCGGCCAACTGGAGTGTGTGTGCGTCATCAAGGTGTGGTTTTGTGAATATATAACACATGCATTGATCTATAGGGACTCCATTTGTGTCAACCAACCATGGTGGTCAGAAAGCCCAGAGAACCCCTAGAATATGCAACTGCCACATGGAGATGGTGAACCAGTGTGATGGAAGCTGTTGCATCACCACCCCGGCCAACTGGAGTGTGTGTGGATCATCAAGGTGTGGTTTTTGAGAATATATAGCACATGCATTGATCTATAGGGACTCCATTTGTGTCAAACAACTATGGTGGTCAGAAAGCCTAGAGAGCCCCTAGAATATGCAACTACCACATGGAGATGGTGAACCAGTGTGACAGAAGCAGTTGCATATCACCACACCGGCGAACTGGAGTGTGTGTGTGGTCTTGTGGATCATGAAGGTGTGGTTTTGAGAATATATAACACATCCATTGATCTATAGGGACTCCATTTGTGTCAAACAACCATGGTGGACAAAAAGCCCAAAGAGCCCCTAGAATATGCAACTGCCACATGGAGATGGTAAACCAGTGTGATAGAAGCAGTTGCATCACCACATCGGCCAACTGGAGTGTGTGTGGGTCATCAAGGTGTGGTTTTGTGAATATATAACACATGCATTGATCTATAGGGACTCCATTTGTGTCAAACAACCATGCTGGTCAGAAAGCCGAGAGAACCCCTAGAATATGCAACTGCCACATGGAGATGGTGAACCAGTGTGACAGAAGCAGTTGCATCACCACACCAGGCAACTTGAGTATGTGTGGATCATCAAGGTGTGGTTTTTGAGAATATATAACACATGCATTCATCTATAGGGACTCCATTTGTGTCAAACAACCATGGTGGTCAGAAAGCCCAGAGAGCCCCTAGAATGGAACTACCACATGGAGATGGTGAACCAGTGTGACAGAAGCAGTTGCATCACCACACCGGCCAACTTGAGTGTGTGTGGATCATCAAGGTGTGGTTTTTGAGAATATATAACACATGCATTGATCTATAGGGTAAGCATTGATCTATAGGGACTCCATTCGTGTCAAACAACCATGGTGGACAGAAACCCCAAAGAGCCCCTAGAATATGCAACTATCACATGGAGATGGTGAACCAGTGTGATGGAAGCTGTTGCATCACCACACCAGCCAACTTGAGTGTGTGTGGATCACCAAGGTGTGGTTTTTGAGAATATATAACACATGTGTTGATCTATAGGGACTCCATTTGTGTCAGACAAGCATGGTGGTCAGAAAGCCCAGAGAGCCCCTAGAATGGAACTACCACATGGAGATGGTGAACCAGTGTGACAGAAGCAGTTGCGTCACCACACCGGCCAACTTGAGTGTGTGTGGATCATCAAGGTGTGGTTTTTGAGAATATATAACACATGCATTGATCTATAGGGTATGCATTGATCTATAGGGACTCCATTCGTTTCAAACAACCATGGTGGACAGAAACCCCAAAGAGCCCCTAGAATATGCAACTATCACATGGAGATGGTGAACAAGTGTGACAGAAGCAGTTGCATCACCACACCCAATTGAAGCGTATGTCTGGTCATGTGGATCATCAAGGTGTGGTTTTTAGAATATATAACACATGCATTGATATCTAGGGACTCCATTTGTGTCAAACAACCATGGTGGTCAGAAAGCTCGGAGAGCCCCTAGAATATGCAACAACCACATGGAGATGGTGAACCAGTGTGACAGAAACAGTTGCATCACCACACCAGCCAACTTGAGTGTGTGCGGATCATCAAGGTGTGGTTTTTGAGAATATATAACACATGCATTGATCTATAGGGACTCCATTTGTGTCAAGCAACCATGGTGGTCAGAAAGGCCAGAGAACCCCTAGAATATGCAACTGCCACATGGAGATGGTGAACCAGTGTGATGGAAGCTGTTGCATCACCACCCCGGCCAACTGGAGTGTGTGTGGATCATCAAGGTGTGGTTTTTGAGAATATATAACACATGCATTGATCTATAGGGACTCCATTTGTGTCAAACAACTATGGTGGTCAGAAAGCCTAGAGAGCCCCTAGAATATGCAACTACCACATGGAGATGGTGAACCAGTGTGACAGAAGCAGTTGCATATCACCACACCGGCGAACTGGAGTGTGTGTGTGGTCTTGTGGATCATCAAGGTGTGGTTTTGAGAATATATAACACATGCATTGATCTATAGGGACTCCATTTGTGTCAAACAACCATGGTGGACAAAAAGCCCAAAGAGCCCCTAGAATATGCAACTGCCACATGGAGATGGTAAACCAGTGTGATAGAAGCAGTTGCATCACCACATCGGCCAACTGGAGTGTGTGTGGGTCATCAAGGTGTGGTTTTGTGAATATATAACACATGCATTGATCTATAGGGACTCCATTTGTGTCAAACAACCATGGTGGTCAGAAAACCCAGAGAACCCCTAGAATATGCAACTGCCACATGGAGATGGTGAACCAGTGTGACAGAAGCAGTTGCATCACCACACCAGGCAACTTGAGTGTGTGTGGATCATCAAGGTGTGGTTTTTGAGAATATATAACACATGCATTCATCTATAGGGACACCATTTGTGTCAAACAACCATGGTGGTCAGAAAGCCCAGAGAGCCCCTAGAATGGAACTACCACATGGAGATGGTGAACCAGTGTGACAGAAGCAGTTGCATCACCACACCGGCCAACTTGAGTGTGTGTGGATCATCAAGGTGTGGTTTTTGAGAATATATAACACATGCATTGATCTATAGGGACTCTATTCGTGTCAAACAACCATGGTGGACAGAAACCCCAAAGAGCCCCTAGAATATGCAACTATCACATGGAGATGGTGAACCAGTGTGACAGAAGCAGTTTCATCACCACACCCAATTAAAGTGTATGTCTGGTCATGTGGATCATCAAGGTGTGGTTTTTAGAATATATAACACATGCATTGATATCTAGGGACTCCATTTGTGTCAAACAACCATGGTGGTCAGAAAGCCCGGAGAGCCCCTAGAATATGCAACTGCAACATGGAGATGGTGAACCAGTGTGACAGAAACAGTTGCATCACCACACCAGCCAACTTGAGTGTGTGCGGATCATCAAGGTGTGGTTTTTGAGAATATATAACACATGCATTGATCTATGGGGACTCCATTTGTGTCAACCAACCATGGTGGTCAGAAAGCCCAGAGAACCCCTAGAATATGCAACTGCCACATGGAGATGGTGAACCAGTGTGATGGAAGCTGTTGCGTCACCACCCCGGCCAACTGGAGTGTGTGTGGATCATCAAGGTGTGGTTTTTGAGAATATATAACACATGCATTGATCTATAGGGACTCCATTTGTGTCAAACAACTATGGTGGTCAGAAAGCCCAGAGAGCCCCTAGAATATGCAACTACCACATGGAGATGGTGAACCAGTGTGACAGAAGCAGTTGCATATCACCACACCGGCGAACTGGAGTGTGTGTGTGGTCTTGTGGATCATCAAGGTGTGGTTTTGGGAATATATAACACATGCATTGATCTATAGGGACTCCATTTGTGTCAAACAACCATGGTGGACAAAAAGCCCAAAGAGCCCCTAGAATATGCAACTGCCACATGGAGATGGTAAACCAGTGTGATAGAAGCAGTTGCATCACCACATCGGCCAACTGGAGTGTGTGTGGGTCATCATGGTGTGGTTTTTGAGAATATATAACACATGCATTCATCTATAGGGACTCCATTTGTGTCAAACAACCATGGTGGTCAGAAAGCCCAGAGAGCCCCTAGAATGGAACTACCACATGGAGATGGTGAACCAGTGTGACAGAAGCAGTTGCATCACCACACCGGCCAACTTGAGTGTGTGTGGATCATCAAGGTGTGGTTTTTGAGAATATATAACACATGCATTGATCTATAGGGTAAGCATTGATCTATAGGGACTCCATTCGTGTCAAACAACCATGGTGGACAGAAACCCCAAAGAGCCCCTAGAATATGCAACTATCACATGGAGAAGGTGAACCAGTGTGATGGAAGCTGTTGCATCACCACACCAGCCAACTTGAGTGTGTGTGGATCACCAAGGTGTGGTTTTTGAGAATATATAACAGATGCGTTGATCTATAGGGACTCCATTTGTGTCAGACAAGCATGGTGGTCAGAAAGCCCAGAGAGCCCCTAGAATGGAACTACCACATGGAGATGGTGAACCAGTGTGACAGAAGCAGTTGCATCACCACACCGGCCAACTTGAGTGTGTGTGGATCATCAAGGTGTGGTTTTTGAGAATATATAACACATGCATTGATCTATAAGGTATGCATTGATCTATAGGGACTCCATTCGTGTCAAACAACCATGGTGGACAGAAACCCCAAAGAGCCCCTAGAATATGCAACTATCACATGGAGATGGTGAACCAGTGTGATAGAAGAAGTTGCATCACCACACCCAATTGAAGCGTATGTCTGGTCATGTGGATCATCAAGGTGTGGTTTTTAGAATATATAACACATGCATTGCTATCTAGGGACTCCATTTGTGTCAAACAACCATGGTGGTCAGAAAGCTCGGAGAGCCCCTAGAATATGCAACAACCACATGGAGATGGTGAACCAATGTGACAGAAACAGTTGCATCACCACACTAGCCAACTTGAGTGTGTGCGGATCATCAATGTGTGGTTTTTGAGAATATATAACACATGCATTGATCTATAGGGACTCCATTTGTGTCAACCAACCATGGTGGTCAGAAAGCCCAGAGAACCCCTAGAATATGCAACTGCCACATGGAGATGGTGAACCAGTGTGATGGAAGCTGTTGCATCACCACCCCGGCCAACTGGAGTGTGTGTGGATCATCAAGGTGTGGTTTTTGAGAATATATAAGACATGCATTGATCTATAGAGACTCCATTTGTGTCAAACAACTATGGTGGTCAGAAAGCCTAGAGAGCCCCTAGAATATGCAACTACCACATGGAGATGGTGAACCAGTGTGACAAAAGCAGTTCCATATCACAACACCGGCGAACTGGAGTGTGTGTGTTGTCTTGTGGATCATCAAGGTGTGGTTTTTAGAATATATAACACATGCATTGATCTATAGGGACTCCATTTGTGTCAAACAACCATGGTGGACAAAAATCCCAAAGAGCCCCTAGAATATGCAACTGCCACATGGAGATGGTAAACCAGTGTGATAGAAGCAGTTGCATCACCACATCGGCCAACTGGAGTGTGTGTGGGTCATCAAGGTGTGGTTTTGTGAATATATAACACATGCATTGATCTATAGGGACTCCATTTGTGTCAAACAACCATGGTGGTCAGAAAGCCCAGAGAACCCCTAGAATATGCAACTGCCACATGGAGATGGTGAACCAGCGTGACAGAAGCAGTTGCATCACCACACCAGGCAACTTGAGTGTGTGTGGATCATCAAGGTGTGGTTTTTGAGAATATATAACACATGCATTGATCTATAGGGACTCCATTTGTGTCAAACAACCATGGTGGTTAGAAAGCCCAGAGAGCCCCTAGAATGGAAGTACCACATGGAGATGGTGAACCAGTGTGACAGAAGCAGTTGCATCACCACACCGGCCAACTTGAGTGTGTGTGGATCATCAAGGTGTGGTTTTTGAGAATATATAACACATGCATTGATCTATAGGGTATGCATTGATCTATAGGGACTCCATTCGTGTCAAACAATCATGGTGGACAGAAACCCCAAAGAGCCCCTAGAATATGCAACTATCACATGGAGATGGTTAACCAGTGTGATGGAAGCTGTTGCATCACCACACCAGCCAACTTGAGTGTGTGTGGATCATCAAGGTGTGGTTTTTGAGAATATATAACACATGCGTTGATCTATAGGGACTCCATTTGTGTCAAACAAGCATGGTGGTCAGAAAGCCCAGAGAGCCCCTAGAATGCAACTACCACATGGAGATGGTGAACCAGTGTGACAGAAGCAGTTGCATCACCACACCGGCCAACTTGAGTGTGTGTGGATCATCAAGGTGTGGTTTTTGAGAATATATAACACATGCATTGATCTATAGGGTATGCATTGATCTATAGGGACTCCATTCGTTTCAAACAACCATGGTGGACAGAAACCCCAAAGAGCCCCTAGAATATGCAACTATCACATGGAGATGGTGAACAAGTGTGACAGAAGCAGTTGCATCACCACACCCAATTGAAGCGTATGTCTGGTCATGTGGATCATCAAGGTGTGGTTTTTAGAATATATAACACATGCATTGATATCTAGGGACTCCATTTGTGTCAAACAACCATGGTGGTCAGAAAGCCTGGAGAGCCCCTAGAATATGCAACTGCAACATGGAGATGGTAAACCAGTGTGACAGAAACAGTTGCATCACCACACCAGCCAACTTGAGTGTGTGCGGATCATCAAGGTGTGGTTTTTGAGAATATATAACACATGCATTGATCTATAGGGACTCCATTTGTGTCAACCAACCATGGTGGTCAGAAAGCCCAGAGAACCCCTAGAATATGCAACTGCCACATGGAGATGGTGAACCAGTGTGATGGAAGCTGTTGCATCACCACCCCGGCCAACTGGAGTGTGTGTGGATCATCAAGGTGTGGTTTTTGAGAATATATAACACATGCATTGATCTATAGGGACTCCATTTGTGTCAAACAACTATGGTGGTCAGAAAGCCTAGAGAGCCCCTAGAATATGCAACTACCACATGGAGATGGTGAACCAGTGTGACAGAAGCAGTTGCATATCACCACACCGGCGAACTGGAGTGTGTGTGTGGTCTTGTGGATCATCAAGGTGTGGTTTTGAGAATATATAACACATGCATTGATCTATAGGGACTCCATTTGTGTCAAACAACCATGGTGGACAAAAAGCCCAAAGAGCCCCTAGAATATGCAACTGCCACATGGAGATGGTAAACCAGTGTGATAGAAGCAGTTGCATCACCACATCGGCCAACTGGAGTGTGTGTGGGTCATCAAGGTGTGGTTTTGTGAATATATAACACATGCATTGATCTATAGGGACTCCATTTGTGTCAAACAACCATGGTGGTCAGAAAGCCCAGAGAACCCCTAGAATATGCAACTGCCACATGGAGATGGTGAACCAGTGTGACAGAAGCAGTTGCATCACCACACCAGGCAACTTGAGTGTGTGTGGATCATCAAGGTGTGGTTTTTGAGAATATATAACACATGCATTCATCTATAGGGACACCATTTGTGTCAAACAACCATGGTGGTCAGAAAGCCCAGAGAGCCCCTAGAATGGAACTACCACATGGAGATGGTGAACCAGTGTGACAGAAGCAGTTGCATCACCACACCGGCCAACTTGAGTGTGTGTGGATCATCAAGGTGTGGTTTTTGAGAATATATAACACATGCATTGATCTATAGGGTATGCATTGATCTATAGGGACTCTATTCGTGTCAAACAACCATGGTGGACAGAAACCCCAAAGAGCCCCTAGAATATGCAACTATCACATGGAGATTGTGAACCAGTGTGACAGAAGCAGTTTCATCACCACACCCAATTAAAGTGTATGTCTGGTCATGTGGATCATCAAGGTGTGGTTTTTAGAATATATAACACATGCATTGATATCTAGGGACTCCATTTGTGTCAAACAACCATGGTGGTCAGAAAGCCCGGAGAGCCCCTAGAATATGCAACTGCAACATGGAGATGGTGAACCAGTGTGACAGAAACAGTTGCATCACCACACCAGCCAACTTGAGTGTGTGCGGATCATCAAGGTGTGGTTTTTGAGAATATATAACACATGCATTGATCTATGGGGACTCCATTTGTGTCAACCAACCATGGTGGTCAGAAAGCCCAGAGAACCCCTAGAATATGCAACTGCCACATGGAGATGGTGAACCAGTGTGATGGAAGCTGTTGCGTCACCACCCCGGCCAACTGGAGTGTGTGTGGATCATCAAGGTGTGGTTTTTGAGAATATATAACACATGCATTGATCTATAGGGACTCCATTTGTGTCAAACAACTATGGTGGTCAGAAAGCCCAGAGAGCCCCTAGAATATGCAACTACCACATGGAGATGGTGAACCAGTGTGACAGAAGCAGTTGCATATCACCACACCGGCAAACTGGAGTGTGTGTGTGGTCTTGTGGATCATCTAGGTGTGGTTTTGAGAATATATAACACATGCATTGATCTATAGGGACTCCATTTGTGTCAAACAACCATGGTGGACAAAAAGCCCAAAGAGCCCCTAGAATATGCAACTGCCACATGGAGATGGTAAACTAGTGTGATAGAAGCAGTTGCATCACCACATCGGCCAACTGGAGTGTGTGTGGGTCATCAAGGAGTGGTTTTGAGAATATATAACACATGCATTGATCTATAAGGACTCCATTTGTGTCAAACAACCATGGTGGTCAGAAAGCCCAAAGACCCCTAGAGTATGCAACTACCACATGGAGATGGTGAACCAGTGTGAAAAAAGCAATTGAGTGTGTGTGTGGATCATCAAGGTGTGGTTTTTTAGAATATATAACACATGCATTGATCTGCCTGGCATGTGGCAAAAAATAAAACTGAAAAATTCGGTGTGGCAAATAATAAAATCCCCCGTGTGGGACCCACTCTTCATGCTGCTGCTCGCTTAACCCTCCCTAATCCCCACCACTTCGCAGACATTCGCTCTTCCCGGTGACCACCAAATCCCCTCCCTCCCCGGCGACCACCAAATCCCCCTCCCTTCCCAGCGACGATGGTGGCAGCGGCGGTGGTAGGCTCATGGGTAATGCTCCTCGAACTATGTCCACACATCTCTACTACTGCGTGTCTGTGTTTGATCACCGGCGACGCGCGTCGGTAATGCTGTGCTCGATCTAGATCACCGCGTCTGTGCTCTAGGTCACCGGCGACGGGTCTAGGCCATAGGTAAACATTCGATATTGGTCTAGACCCTAGGTAAGCACACGATCTAGGTCTAGGCCCCATGTAAACACACCATCTAGGTCTAGGCCCCAGGTCAACACTGTATCTAAGCCCTTACACTTGTTTTAGTCACTTGATGCTTGTGCCTCTAATTTAATTCTTGTATGTACTCTCTAGGGCAGGTAGGATGAACTATGACGATTGTAGGTTATGCAGCATTAAGGCTAGGGAGATACATGCGCAGGTTCTAAAATTGTTCCTACTAGCACTAACTGTACACATCGCATCCTCGTTCTATCATAGTAATAGTCATCCTCAGACAGCTTAATGATCTTCAGAAGGACCACACGGTGTTGAACCACGAAAATTTGGAAGTTATTGCACAAAACATCATGGAGACGGCACCGAGAAATTGCAAGCGCCAGCACAATGTTCCATCTTATGATGAGGTGAAGCAACCTGTAGCCAAGAAAGCTGAGAAACCGAGGGACCTTACTAGAGGTTAGAGTCATCGACATTGGCTTAAAGTTACAGTCATTCGTATGCCGCTACAGATTACTTTCTAATATATTATTTCTAGGTCCGTCGATGAAGGGCGAGGAGGAGTTCGACGATTAGTGCGTGTTTGAAAACGACATGGATATGACTTCAAACCAAGTTACGTATCTCAGAGCAATTTTAGGACACAAGCCACCTATACTGCACTATGTGTGCAAGATGAAAAAGTCAAATGTCATCGCTGGGAAGGCCAAGATGGTTAACTTCTGAGATTTGACTCTTTAAGGGCGTGTTTGTTTCAAAGGAATAAATCCTACAAAATTCCTATGCATAACTTTCCTACACTACATTCCTATAGGATTTCAAACAAGAGGTGAGACCTCTTGGAAAGATTCCTACGTGTTTATGAAAACTATGACATATACCTAAACCCTATAAAATTACCTATGTTTTTCCTACGGTGCATTTTTCAAACAGCTTATCTTACCGATTCCTGCATTTTTCATTCCTGTAGGATGCTTAGTGTCATGTCATTCTATTCCTGTACTTTTCCTATCCTAGTTTTTTACAAATCCTTTGAACCAAACTAGCCCTAAATCTACTTATGCACATTGAACTGTACTTCAGAAACTAACTTTATTCTTCACATCTAGTACTTTTCAGCTAGGTACAACAATGCCCACCTCAACAGGTAACTGCCATTGGAGATTCCTGTCATAGTCGCAAATCATGTAGGATGTAAACATGTTCAGTTCATCCAAAGGCAGGAATGATGTTGCCCAAATGACAAGCAACTGGTCAAAGGTTGTCGAGGCTGCTCGAATCAAAAAGGGGATTTGTTCGTCTTCACCTTCTTTGAGGCGCTCATGTCTGGCTTCATGTGTTATGTAGGTCGTGTGAAATGAGGGCACATCCTGGTTATGTGGGTTGGCTTCATGTTAACTCGTAGTCGGTTTGGAACTAAATGTGAACCTGCAGGTCGTGTACTTGGTTTGGAACTCTTTGTGAATCTGGTTCTCTAGGTTGTTTGGAACTATATGTCAACCATGTTCTCTATATATTTGTAAGATTGTGTGTTATCTCCATGTTGCTATGTGTTGTGTTGATTGTTGCTATAATACTGTACTTTCACATTTTGCTTTTTCATGTGATTGAGAACATGTGTATAAGAAATATGAAGTAGTGCTATGTTTGAAACATAGTTGTCTTGTCCAGCTATTACGACTGTTAGTCAAAACATCAGTTTATTTATTAAAGGACGACTGATTTAGGAGATTCTTATAAGAATGGCAAAGTAGTAGATCTGTCAGAACAGAGTCCGCTGGTCTAGTGGTTACAAACCCTCGACCAACAAGTGTGCTCGTGAGTTCGAAACCTTGTCATGGTACTCTTTTTTATGCCATCATTAATTTATACCAGATGGACTGATAGCTGGGCCCAGCTAAAACTCTATGAACAACCCGTTAAACCCTACCATTCAAACCGTGCTGACAGGTGGGGTGCATGCATGGATGGCCCGGTCGTCGAAAAAAAACAGTCAACCAAACGCCCTTGACGAATTTTGTGACGATTTTATGCAGGGAAAATGCTGAACTAGGCTTTAGGGCCTTGGACGAAATCCGCGACGAATTTTTGTCGAAGAAAACCTCGAACGTCATGGATACCCGGGCAGGAGTCCCTTCGAGTGCGTCGCAAAAAATGGCCCAGAACGTCGGGCATCTATGACGTTTTTACGGCGTGTCATGAATGAAACGTCATGAATCGTCTAGATTCTAGTAGTGAAAGGTGTATGACTACTATATTCGCTGATTATGTTGAAAGTATTATGGAAGTATTCATGGATGGTTTTTCTATTTATGGAACTTCATTTAATCATTGTCTCCATAACCTTCATAAAGTTTTGCAGATATGTGAAGACACTAACCTAGTCTTGAATTGGGAAAATGCCACTTTATGGTTCAAGAAGGTATAGTACTTGGTCACAAAATTTTAGGTAAGGATATAGAAGTCGATAAAGAGAATATTGAAGCAATATAAAGGCTTCCCCCTCCTTGAGATGTAAAAGGTATTAGGAGTTTCTTAGGTCATGCTAGATTCTACAGAGGGTTCATTAAAAATTTCTCAAATACTATCAGGCCACTAACCAACCTTCTACAAAAGGATGTTGCATTTAGTTTGGATGAAAACTATCTTATTGCTTTCAACATATTAAAGCAAGCCCTGTTGGAAGAAACCTTTTGATCTATTCTATGAGGCTAGCGTCATAATTGGAAGAAACCTTTTGATCTATTCTATGAGTTTAGCCACGAAGATGTTGGAGCAATTATTTGCTAGTATGATGGTGATGAACTCAATATCATTCATCATACTAGTCGCGCCTTAAATGGCACCAAAAATAATTACCCCATGGGAGAAAAGGAGTTTTTTGCTATGGTTTTCTCTTGCAACAAGTTTAGATGTTATATTATTGACTCTAAAGTAAGAGTGCATACTGATCGTATTGGCTTAAAAGAAATTCTAGAAAGGACTGATGTCAAGCCAAGGATGATCCGTTGCACTTTACTTTTGCAAGAATTTGATTTACAGATTCTACAAAGGAAGACCAGGTGGACGCACCCGTGGATATCGAGGAAATTGAACCACCAGAAGAAGTGTCATCCATATGCATACCCTTAGGGACTACAACTCCTAAAAGAAAGTTTTCATTTTCTCTTTTCAATGGTTTTAGCGATTTCTAGAGACCAACCTTGTTCAGTGGGAAAAAGAAAAGTTGATTCAAAAATTAAAAGGAGATGAAGGTACCCAGGTTAACTCATTCCCTTTGGATGAACAAGATATTTGAAACCATGATTCATCTTTGTTCTAGATGTTGTTTTGCCTTTTCCATTCATATTTTTGGATTCCTTATGTTTCCATGCGCTTACTGCTAGTTTTACGAGGCTGGTACGGGCAAACGGTACGACCGAACCCGCCCGTACCAGTTCTCGTTAAACGATTTGTAGTCCTGTTGCATTTTCTAGAGTTTCGGTACGACTACACCATACAAGCGCCCCCGATCATACGCAGGTCTTTATTCGCCCTGTATTCCCTCATCCGTTTGGTTTATTATGACTAAAAAAGAGAGAGAAGTCGGTAACCACTAGTACGGTCAGACCGTATGGGTAGGCCCACCCGTACCACTAGGTCGGTTGGTTTCATACCAACGTTGGAGGGTCGAATTTTGGAAAAAGATCTAGTACAAACGCGCCGTACGGGCACCTTCCCGTACCAGTGGTCGTTACCATTTTGTTTTCTTCGTTTTCTCTTATTTCTTTCCTTAGTTGTTGGGATTATTTTCTTGGCCGACCCTTTTTCTTCTAGTACAAGTTTTTCCCTGATCTGACCCTTCATAAGCCTCCCCAAAGGTCGTCCTCCCTCTTATATCAATAGATCCAATATCCTTGATGCGCTAACCAGTTCCAGGTAAAGTCAAACATCTAGGCCTCATGGCTCCTTCATGTGATAGCTTCCATATTTCCTCCATTGAAGCCGATGACCGTGAAGCTCAGTCCTAAGTTCGAAGAACAAGAGGTACGCATATAATCTTGATGATGATGAGGAGGAATTCGAGGCCTTCATGAGGCAAACGAGGAGAGGGTGGAAGTAGCCAAATTATCTTGCTATGGTGAAGCCTGGGGATGAGGAAGAGGTGAATAAACCCCATGGGTAGGGGTGAATGGAGTCACTCAAGTTCTTCACCACCAACTACTCTTCACCCAAGCATAAGAAAGCTAACCGAGAGGATGTAGGAACTTATCAGGAGACTATAACACAAACTTCTACAACAAAGAAGATTACCGTGAACTCATGCATGAGCGTGAAGCCCATCATCCCGTACGTCCTAGAGACTGAACATCGTCTTCGCAAGATAGAGAAGGATTAGAAGAAAGAACTCATCCATCGGGAGATCGTGCGCAAACGCCTCTTAGATCTTGAAAGCAAGAAGGAACTCAATGATGTGCTAAAGTAGGGTTGCTAAAGGGATGTTCCGCTTGCGTTCAGATCTGCAGAAGTGTCTTCACCACATATCTTCCCTGGAGGAGACAAACAAGAAATTCATGCAGTAGTCTCCAACACCACACCTTCACCTTGAAGAACGCCACGATATTGAATAATCATGAGGGACTATTTTATCCCACCGGCTTGATCCCAAGCTTGGGGGAGATCTATAACACCTTGTAATCTATCTTCCAGTTTTAGCATGTTTACTTTACGACACGTGTTAGGTTTTAATTCAAGAATTTGCATTAGTTGCATCATCTTCAAACTGCCTTTCTTTCAAGGAAAGAATTATATCTGTTGAGTTTCGAGACGTTATGGTATTTGAAGTAATCTTTTGATTCATGATTATTATATTAGATGAATGAATTAGGATGAGTGTTATGATACTTGTACAACTGTTATGATTTTAGGGTCTTCCACACCAATAAAGTATTGACTAATTATGAGAAAAAAAAACTTGGTAGCATGTTATAGTCACAGGTTTAGGTTTACAAGAGCCATAAAAAGTAGTGAGCATGATCAGGTAGCTCGGCTATATAAAAAAAAGAGAAAAGAGAGATAAAAAGATCTAGCTATCAAGAGAATTTCAAGGCAAAATAAAAGTATAAGATTGAAGAGAGAAAAAAAGAGGTGATCAGGAATCTTTCATTACTCGAATCTAGTGCTCAACCAATTTAACCTTATGATTTTATAATATGTTAATCCCTAAAAACTTCTTATAACATTATTGATACAAAAAGGTATGGAAGCCTCTAAGTCATGCGAAGTGTAAAGGTGTGATAAAATTCACGATGCAACTCTACATCTGATATTGTATTCTTGTTTTAATTTTAGCCTCATTAATTGTAAAGGCTCATGCCTCATGAACATGATGATCTTGTCCATAAGCCACTATCTTCATTAGGGACGAGAAAGAGTCTAGCTTGGGGAGTTGATGACTCCAAAATGGAAGCAAATTTACCTCTTGTTTTTGCATAAGTAAAGTAGAGTTTTTGGCATTTTACTTCGTTTGTGCGCACCTTTTATCCTTGTTTCAACAGGATCCCGAATTACTAAAGTATCTTATGAACATATCAATTGGGACTATCATATTATGTTGTAATATGATATTTTTAAGTTATAAAAGTCATTTAATTGATTTTTCCTCGCACCTGGGAGATTCGCATATGCGGAGGAGTAAACAGGGGTCTTAACGACCTCTGGTATGGGTAGAGCCCGTCCATACCGTTCTCCTGTACCATACGACAGCACGTCTGCCTCATCAAATACTTTCACTTCGCAAAGACGGATCAAAAATTCGACATTCACAAAAACTTCCAGCCACGAAGAACAACACAATAAAGGGATCTAGAGGAGGAACGTGGAGAAGGGAAAATCCTTGATGCTTCATAGATCATTACGTTGCATCATCCCCTTCACCATCAACCTCTACATCTCCATCACCATTACTACTCCCATCTTCCATCCATTAGATCTTGTTGTAATTCTAGATTCAATTGTGGTTTGCACTAGATTTATCCCCATACTTTTATCCATCCATTTGATTATAATGATGTTGTTGATTGCTTCCATGTGTGAGTAGTTTTGTTCATTCTTGAGGAGATGGATAAACCCTAGCATTGTTATGAAATAAAATAAAGATGATCGATTACTTGTGTCCATGATCTATTGATCAATGATGTGTGTTTGATTCCTCTCTTTAGATGGTATGTGTAGTCGACCATATATCATTTGCCTTCGGATCTAAATAAAAGGGTGAAATCCTTTGGACGTGTTTGGAAGAATACCTAGAGCTATTTGTGACTAGAAGCATCTGGAAGAATACATAGGAGTATAATCTCTAGACATTGAACCTATCTCTATAGAGCATTTCTATAGCAGCAATTGCAAGCCATAGATATATGTTAATAGTACTACTATGTATAGAATAGTCTTCAAGTTGCTATTTCTGGTTTTATTTTGTTTAGTGTTTTCGTCACTATTTAGAGGAAGTTTGTTTGGATCTTTTGTAAAGATTTGAGTTGTAATCTATAGTCATGTCTTAGACCCACGATGTGTTTGTTGTACCACTCTGAGGGATGTAATACTAGTGGAACAATGTTTCATGGGTGCTATGCCAACGACTATACTATACTATATCATGTAGTGGCATGGGTCACCGCAACATCTTTGTGAGAAATAGATATTTTATGTCTTCCTTCAAGTTTTATTTCTTCTTTATAACCTTGCAATCATTTGGAAGATTAAGTAAAAATCCTTTACTCGGTATGATCAAGTAACATTTTACTTTGCAATCTTAAATGTGACTTAATGCGGATTTCATGACTTTGAGTCATTTATCATTCTTAGGCCCATCACATTTCTTCGTAGTTTGTAGGTATGCATTGTTCTATTAACATGAAAAGTGAATCAACCATGTAATCAAGTGGCAGAATGTATTCTTGAATCCTACTCTAGTAAAAGTATTAGCTAAAATGACATGATCAACAATCACTAGTTTATCCTCTACTTGTATAGTTTAGCTTGCGGATTATATTCCGTTGTGCCACTCGATAGTTGAATGTAAGGTCAAATACCTTGTTTGAGCTTTCGCTTTCTTCCACTAACACCTTCTATGAGAAAACCCCTTTCTCGAGGAACCACCACGCCAGACAACACAAGTTTTGCCTTCTTTGGTTTTATTCTGGAAGATGTATTCATAGTTTCCTAAGAATACTCTACAAATATTTGTTTATTTGCCACGACTTTGAATTTATGGAAATCTCCAGATACTCCAACATGCCATAAATTCTTATGGTGTTTTTTCCACGAATCTTTAGATGGTTTCCTATTTCAAAATTGACATTTTCCTCGTTATTATCTATAGTCCTAATGATAACGGTGGTCCAGTGAGATATAATTTCCAGACCATATGTATCTAATATCACATGATTAAGATGTATTAGATATATAATTTGTGAAGTCATTTTTGACAAGTCCTTCCGCCAATTTTAACTCAAATATTCTGCCGCTTTGATCAAATCACGGAGACTTTGGTATTCGTGTTAATTCAATATTCAACTTCATTCTAAAAGTACTTTAAACAATTCGAATAGTTTCAGACTCATGTTTTATTTAGTAAATACACATATTTACTTAAATTTATCATGAAGCTTATGAAATAGTGATATCCACTATATTGTTGACTTATAATCATTATGCATGATTTTAAATAACTCAATCCACAATCTGTTTTACCAGAACGCCGACTTTTAGTCATCTCACTTAATAAGACATGGCTTACATAAGTCAAGAGATCAAGTATCTTAAAAGACTTTATGTTTCATCAAAATGAAACTACCATTATGACTTAAACATTAATGTCATTCAAAATGATGTCATTATTAAGTTTGAATACCTTTCGGCATTTTCAGTGTTTTATAAATGCTTTAACCACTATCATTTAGATAAAGATGAGAACAATTTATTAATAATCGTAATGTGACCATAAAATAAATAGTTCATAGGAACATAGAAACTGATTTGTTTCTTATTAATACGAATAACCATCCCACAAGATGTAAGACATACTAATAAGGGTTACACACTCAACAACATCTTATTTGATTGGTGCTACCTTGAGAGTTATCAACTCAGTTACGAACTCATGAAATGTGAACTCTTCCTCTCTCATGATGTAGTTCATGACAATGTCTTTGTAGTTTGGAGGAAGCGAACACTTCACCCCATTTATCGCAAAGCTATCAGTCATCTAGTAGTCCACATCACTTGCAAGGCGTGATGCATGTAAAATGCGTACATGAACTTTGTAGTTCACTAACATGTTTATCCACATATTTGCATCATATATAATGTTATATCCATGTTTTACATTGATTTTTGGGGATTTACCAATGATCCCCTTTATTTTGGTTATAAGCCGGTAGGGCAGAAAAACCCTGTTTTCAATGTTTTCAATGACCTATACGGAGTCAAATGGACCTGAGCTTTTGGGATGTCAATATTTATCCACGAGAAGCATATGGAGCACAAGAACCTCACCTAGAGGGCCAGGAGGCCCAAAATAGCATGGTGGCGTGCCCAACCCAGGAGGGGAGCCACCTACCCTTTTTTCCTCCTCGGTCGTCTGATCACCTTGATTCTTTCACCCACGGAGTTCTCTTGACCTAAAAACCCTAATAAGGATCACCCGGGGAGTCCTCGACATATAAGAAGCAGAGATAGAAAACACCAAGAACAGAGAGTTTGTTGGCCGCCACCGAAGGAAGATTGGAGGGGGGAACCCTGCCAGTATTGCCTCCGGCCGCGTCTCCTCCTTCACCAACGCCTCCTCATCACTCTCCATGATGAGAGGGGAGTAGTCCACCCCCTGGACTTTGGGTTTATGGTGGTAACTTGATATAATCTGTCTATGTATGATCATTTTTGAAGTCCATATGATGTGCCTTGTATGAGTATGGATCTATCTATGTAATTCCTATGGTGGATACTATGTTATGAGATAGTACTTGTTATTCATTTACCGTCGTGTTGTTTCTTGTATGGTTTGTCATACTTTGGGAATATTCTATGATGCATGTAATGGTTTATATCTATACATAATGCCTGTTTTATGAATGTCATGAGGTGATTGACACCACCAAGTGGGGGTATATGAGAGAGATTTGATAATACTACAACATATCACAACATATGAATCATTGCACTAGTGTTTAGAATGTTTTCCATTAATAAATATGATGTATGTAGGTAATGGGTGGCCGAGTTACAATGACATATTTATTGAGTGACAGAATCCAGCCCAGCATCCTTTATCTAGGGGTAAAAAGGGGGAAGTATGATGTGTGGCATGACACAAACCAAATGCTAGCCTTATTGCAAGGGGGACCTAGCAACACAAAGGAGTACTTCTTTCACCTATGTGTTTTACGACATGTAGCCACCATAAAAGTACCATTAAAACATTGCAATTGTGTGTACCTTTACTATCTGTAACATGATAATCACCATAGATGGAGAAGAGAGGATTAAGTGAACCCATGAACCCATGTATATTGTTCCTATAAAAGAAAACCCTTGTCTTGTCCTCTTGCAGTGAAGAGGATTGGGACACTTTTATATTCTTGTTTTGTTACATTAAAACAACCATCTTATTCCTTAAAACTTGTTTAGTGCATAATCAACTAAAACTTGTGACGTTAGTTGTAGAGAATAGATAGCTTTTCCTTCTTGCTCCTG